>BRZM01000043.1:3552186-4821888 GCA_033238685.1 Lates japonicus | reverse complement strand
CCCCCCCCCCCCCCCCCCCCCCCCCCCATCCTGCCTCAAATCAACCACAGCTTATCACAGCATTAGTGCTATATTAATGCAAAATCACATGATGAAAACTTAATCTTGTCCCACCCAATCAGATTATTTTTAATGTTCTACCAGAACAAAATCTATTCTAATCATTTTCATGTATATGCTCTCACATATTTAAGGTATCAATCTGTCACTAACTTTGCTAAATTTAACTTAATTAATAATTCATACATTATCATTCTCAACTACAAGATCTCCATATGGTATTTTATTCTTGATTTGATTATTTTGAGCAGCAGTAAATGGTGATATTGAATTATCTGCCAGTCCTATCAATATCAGTATCAGCTTTCAAAAGCTCATAAGTCAAACTGTCAGCATAGTACAATGTGCTGCAGCGAGCTGCGCCTACTGCTGTGTTTCAGACTTAGTCTTCGAAATTCAGACAGATACTGGGAATGAGGCTGTGGAAAACTTTCTTACGTTTTCACTCTGCAAGAAGCCAAAGTGCCTTGTGAAGCATAACAAATAAGCTTCTGCTGCAACCGTGCCCCCTCCCCTCTCTCACCCTGTCCCCCTTCCACTGCCTCCCCTCTGTCCTCAGCTCACACCTCTTCTGATCTCCATATTTCCTCTCCTCCATCATGATTGTCTTTCTCTTGCCATCACCAGCCATCATTCAGCCACTCCCTCTGCTGCTTCCCTGCAACCCCTTTTCTGTCTCCTCCACTCTTGATTTGATCCATGGATTATCTGTGTCTCAAGTTTTATCTAAGATGTCAAACTGTATAAGTTAAGCTACCTCCCAGTTTTTAAAGTGTATATATTAACAGTGCATCACATGGCTTGCATGTGAAAGGGGTTGCTCAGGGTCAGACACAATGTGTTTATTTACAGCCAGCAATTATGTTTCCTACAAAAGGTATTTGCTGATGCAGTTTAATTGTATAGAAATGTAATTTCTAGTAGACAAAGTTCCTCCTCTGAGCTCTGCGGGGCTTTTTAGCATCTTTCAGCTCATGGTTTTGATTTTGCAACCCACAACTTCACAATTTTGGTTCACACTTACAGCTTATTCAAATCAACTACTGCAATTCTTAACACTTTACATTCCTTTTTAATAATTATTGTTTACAGTTTTATATTTGATGTTTTTTTTACTTTGCTTATTAGATGCTAATACATAGCATCTAAAAAGTAAATTCTAGTCATAATATTGTATTTGACAGAGGGTTACATCATTGCAAACTTGGGTTCACAATAAATATATAAATAACATGCAAGTCTCTCAGCTGAGAACAGTATAAAATGAAGCACAAAAGGTCTAATAAATCTGGTCCTGAGTTTGGAGACCATCCTGCTTTTCATGAACCTCAGTGAAACTGTCTCATGTGTCTGTTCTGTTATTTGCTTTGACTCCCCACCCTGCCGAGTCATGGCAACTGTTTATCATTCAGAGAGGGAGCTTGGTTAAATCATTCTTAGTCTCCTCTTCTTCCTTCACACTGACCTCTGACCCGCCTAAAACGTACCATCTCCTCTGTGAGACAAAGACCGTGGCGTCATCCTAGTGTGACACCCGCACATATGAGTGTGCATGTGTGTGTGTGTGTGTGTAAGAGAGGGAGACAGAGAGAAAGACAGAGGTGATGTGTCTGTGCCAGGGCAGAAAGGTGTCACCAGCATCCTCATCATTAAGAAATGAATTCTACACTTCTATCACCAAACAATAAAACTAACTGAAAAAGTTTTAAAAGGTCCACAAAAGGTGATGCATCTGACTTACATGGTTTGGAAGAGAGTTTTTCACCTATGTCTTCCCTTACACTGCATTTAATGATGTAAACATTAGTGTCTTAGACTTCCAGTTGATTATGGTTGGCAGCCAGGATTTTGATTTATTTATTTTAATTTAAAGAATCCACTTACAATTTCATATTATATAAATATTCCAGGTTCATGAGGTCACACTTAGGAGCCAGTCAGTATTGATTTTTATTTCATCCTTAGGACATTGTCTTGAAGAGCTTAGTAATTAGATAAGTATTGACAGTAAAATTGTTATTATTTGCATAACTGCTATTTTTGGTAATATTTCACGAGGATGGAAGGTTTGGAAAACAAATGATGTTTCTGTGGATGTTCTCTCTTTCTAATTCAGTCTCTGAAGTGGGACTAAGGAGAGTTGCCAGGTTGTTATGTTATTAAATGTGTTATATGGTATTCTTACTCATACAGACCATTCTGTGTGGCTGTAGTATATCTGAAGTTGAACTGTGATCTCTAACTTTTATTGTAATGAATCCTAATGGGGTTTTACATTTTCTACCTCATAAACAGAGAAGACAAATTTCTGCATAACTTCCAAACAAACAAACAATTACTGACTCTGTCCTTTGTGTCTCCCATAAATAATTCAAAGCAGACCCTTTGGAAGCACAGATGAATACTCAAAATAAACACAGAGTTATATGCCAATCATAGCAATGATGCCAGCATGGCTGCCTAAATAATAAATATTTGATTCTGACCAGCATCTGTCAATGTCGCTGTTGTAGCTGAGGTCGAACCGTAACATTTAGTTTCAGCTCCAGAGGTGACAAAACCTCAAAATCAAGCTGACATTTGTAATCAAAAAAATGACTGAAAATATGACATTGCTCAACAGTATGCCATTCACTTCACTCATGTCTAGAGAGAGGTGGTAAATTTTTCAGAAATGATGGAATATCATTGTTCTTTAATATTGTATTTTTTAGCAGCCTTTAACAAACACAATGTCTGACAAGCCCAAGACTGTTGGGGGTTAAACATCTCCAGCTTGACAAGTGAGAGGCCGGCTGAGTGGTGTGGTGATGAGAGAGATGACAGGGAGGGCCAAACAGCTCTAACATTTCTGACTGCTGAGATTACAACAAAAAAATAGGAATAACAACATTAAGGGAGAGCATGGGTGTGGATATCATGGCTCAGGGAGAAACTCTAGTGTCATGGAAGCTCTAGTGTTTTTCCTTTTTTCATTCTAACAGATGAATCATTGTTTACTTTTGT
The DNA here is from genome assembly GCA_033238685.1 of Lates japonicus. NCBI lineage: Eukaryota > Metazoa > Chordata > Actinopteri > Centropomidae > Lates > Lates japonicus. Next base: position 4,818,822 of record BRZM01000043.1, on the reverse strand, counting down.
TTTTAATAGTAGATTCATCCAAGCCTAAAAAAAACAAACATGTAATACTTTTTTCATAAAGACAAATGAAAGATGTTACAGAAGCTAGTGGAATGACAGCAAACCCAGAGGTGGTGTCAGGACTTTGTCTGTCCACACAGACCTTGCTGTTTATAGATGAGGTAACTGTTTGAGTGGCACGTCTAGGACAAGTTAAGAAATAACAATACAAATTCAAACAAACATACAAGCCAGAGGCAGCTTTGCAGGCACTGGGTGGGCAAGAAAAGCTCAGGTCTGACAAATGAAAAAACAAACCAGGGCATGTGTCTACACTGAAAACTAATGTAACCACCATTAATCAAACCACTGCTACAGTTCTTTGTGAAGGAGCAAACTACAACATTTATACAGCCACATTTCAAGTTAAAATACAAATTGTCATCAGCATTGTGATTCCAAATGAAATTGTGCATCGTTACACGCTGACAACATGACCACTAGATTTTCTGTTTGTTTAGAAAATCAGACCACACTAGATTTTGGAAGGAGGAAAAACATAGTTGCACTGGCCTCTGTAGGTTCAAAGGTATGACTCTGTTGCACCTCTGACCATACCCAACTGTGACTGGACTAATGTTAAAATATTTCCATTGCTGTATATTCACACCTTCTCACCCTGCTAGTGCAAAACAAGAATATTGCCCACATATGAGGGGACATTCTTGAGTAACATTCCCTCAAAGTTCTAAAAAGGTGTTGAATGTCCCAAACCTATACAGAACACTGGAGGGCATTTGTAAAACATCCTCTTTTAGTTAGTTCCCTACATGACTTTAAGGGGATGTTCTATCTTGTTATTTGGTTATTTGGTTATCTGGTTATTTTATGGTCACGTGGCAATGTTACAAAGAGACATTTGGCACGTTAACAGAATATTCGCATATGGTCCCCTGCTGGTCATGTTGAATGTTCCCTCTATATGTTCCCTCTAAGTCTCTAAACTAAGTTCCCACCTGTAGTGGCATTACAGGAACCTTTTGGTCCTATTTAGGTCCTTGCATCACCTTCCTAGAACTTTTGCAGAATTTGGAACGTCCCCCTAAAGTTTGTCTAGACCTTTAGAGCTCAACATTGTGACTGTCCAGGAACGTTCTGGGAACATACAATTTGTACCTCTCAGGAGAAGTGGTCTGGACTCACTTACTTTATGTCCCCACTGATAGTATGAACTTCCACCTATTCATTTCCTTTGTGAGAGGACAACAGGGATTGATAGATCAAGCCCAACCTTAGTATGGCAGTATTTTAAGGGAAGAGACTCTAGAGGGGAGGAGGAGGGAGGGCATTATGATTTAATTGCACTTAAATCACAACATCATGATTGTACTCTTGTGTGCGTGAGTGAGCAACAAATTAGCTCCATGCCTGACTCAGATTTATGCCACCACTAGAAGCCGTGAAGAACATTAATTATATTTATCATTCAACTTCCAAGCAGTGACTGGGTACAAGTGGCTGACTGCTTGGAGTAACAGTACAGTAATGCTGGCAGCTGAAAATGACAATGACATTTTATCTGGAGAATACAGTGGTGTGCGTGTGAATCAGTTTTTCATCAGTCAATTCAGAGCATTCAACAATTGCTCAGCATGTCACACAGTCAAAGTCAAGTAATGCTTATAATGATTGTGGAGACTGGGAAATCAGCCGTGCAGATGTTTGCTGAACTTCTCTCCACACCACCCTGTGCCCACAAAAGAGCAGCTGTGTATAATCTAGGTTATGTGTATGTGTAATTGACTGCATAATGTCTGTATGTTACAGGGCTCATTGATTCTTGGGATTCAGGGAGTGACGTTTTTTCTCAGACAATGGGCCTGGGAGGTGTATCTGTAATGGTAATTCATTTGATACACCAGGATGTATGATTGTGAGGTCCATCCCTTCAATAAATGTACAGACTCTGTCTTTGTACAAATACTGTAGCTGGTGTTTGGAGAAGAACTAAATCGCCTCACTAGGGCAGTAGCAATTTGTCACAACTCACTGACCACACACAGACACACACACATTGAGTGAAAACGCTTTGATTTCACTCTTAATTAGTTCACTCTGCTGATAGCACTGCAGTTGAATCGGTGCCTTTGTGAACCCAGATAAGCAATGGGCCAATAACTTAACAGAAAAGACTTTTAGGTGATTTAAGATTGTGCTGACACTGTGGAAGCAGACAGAAAACTAAAGCCATGTGGAGTAATTACACTGAATCACCAAATCACCAGCTCTGGAAAGAATACTGTTTAATGTTGCGAGCAATAATAATTTTCAGCTGTGAACTCTAACAACCTCACTGCCCTGGCTAAGCTCCCTTGATTACCTCTACACCAACTTTCCAAACCTGCATCTATTCACAGCCCACCCTCTTTCTGACAGTTACTTCACTTTCCAGGCAGTGATGGATCCATCCATTCAAGAAAAAACACCCTCTCCTGCATTGTGAGGGATCACCTGTCATCGGGGTTTCTCGCTGTGTGTTTGTTTGTGTCTGCGTGTGTGCCTATACTGGCAGTGTACTCAGTGTAAATGAGCTTGGAGGGGATTCAGAAGAAACATTTCGTTGAACCTGCTTGTTGTACGCTAACACAGCAGAATTTTCCCCCAGTAAGCACAGCTCACAGAGTTCACGCTGGTTAGATGAAGGCAGAAGGGAAGGGTGAAATTAGAAAGAGGGAGAACGAAGGGTAAAATGTCAAGAACAGTGTGTCTGTAGGGGTGTGAGCACCATACATGAGTAGATAAATATCAGTTAGTGCTGAAATGACTAGTTGAGTTATCAATTAGTTGATGGACAGAGAATTAATGTACTTTTTTGTACAATTTTTTTTTTCGATGAATAGTTTATTTATTAAGGCACACCAAACATTTGCTCATTTCACCTCCTAAAACGTATGATATATGACTATAAATTAAAGACTTTCAAAAACAGTGTATATAGAAAATACAGAGCAAATATCTATATATATAGGAGAAAATATGGAGGTGAATATCATCCGGTCATCATCATCTCACATAGAATAAAAAGGGTCACCGTCTATTATTCCAATAAGAACCTCAGCGGACGTTCAAATGGTTAGGTAGCCAACTTCAAATATTGTTTCAAATAGGATGATCATTAAAGAGTCTGTGGATATTAAACATGATGGCTGGAAGCAATGTACCACTGACATGAAAGCTGAGTGCATTAAAATGAAGTCCTGGAGGGTTTGGTGAGCTTGCAAGACCACTTTATTCAAAAACCAAGCTTTGCTTCATTACACATCTCAAGTTTCAAGAATGTTACCCCATTCTCTTTTCTTCATTAACAAAGTCAACCTTGCTGCAACAACTGAGTCCACCATAAAGAACATTTTAGCTGTTTAGCTTTGTCTTGATATACAGCCATTAACTGTCAGATGTCTTAACTCACATCTTTAACATGTCTCTGGACCAAGCTTTTGTCTCCACCCACCTCAAAACGAGTAGAATCAGTGCTAAAGAAGGCATCTGTTGTCTCTTCAAATGATTACAGACCTGTTGAACTCAATACTATCGGGACCAAATGTTCTTAGAGGGTTGTCAAGATTTACAATGACGTCTGACAATCCTGCTTCATTTTAGCTCTTAGTTTATCTCTTTGTCTCTTTTTCAGTTGTTCCAACGGACCATTTGAAGATTCCTCATGCTCCACACTGAGAAGACAACGACACCCTACTGTAAGTCAGGATGCTCATTGATTTCACCTGCACCACACAGTCTGCATTGAATTCCAAAACACTGCACTCTGCAAGAGGATGTCAGATTCACCAATCAATCACAGACTGTCAGGAGTGAGGAGCTCACCTCACAATCCATCATAACCAGCACTGCAGCCCCCACCCTCCACCCCACCCAGAACTTATACTGATATCTGTCAGAGATGAATCATGTTACAGGAAGGACGTACTGTAGAACAACTTGTAATACAGTGTTCTCTCAACCATTTCCTCTCAAATGTCAGCAAAACAAAGCAGCTTGTTATTGACCTTCAGTTCCTGGGAATGCAGTTCACTAAAAACCTTAAATAGACAGCAAACATATTATTTCTTGGACATAGAAACATAGGACTCTTTCAGATGATGTATGGATGATTTAGGTTTATGTTATGAACAGCTGTCTTAATTAATTTCAGCTTCATATTTGAGAAATCTGGGTTTGGCATCATTTTGAAATGGAGGATGCATCAAAATACTATAATACCCATGAGCCTTGGCTGTCATTGCTAGGAGAAGAAGCAAATATTATGCCATAGTTGCTGAATTCATCCAAAATTGACCCAGAATGCCAAAGTAAATTGTTTGTTTGTTTATTTGTTTGTTTTGTTTTGTTTGTTTGTTTGTTTTTTGCAGATTGTATATATCAACACCTTAATCTTTACCTTTCACCTCCCATTAGCAGTACATGTCACAGCTGTTTTAAGTTGAGGGACTTGAGGGACAACTTTCTTACCAAAGTTGTGGTCAACCCCCCTAAATTTCTACATCCATGGGAGTGTACTTTTTTTAATCGTTTGTACTAATGAGTCTACCAGGAGAGTTTCATGCTTATCTAGGCCAAAGTGCTCCAGCTGTAAATCATGTAACATTGTCTTTGTGAAAAATGAATGAGACCTTTACCTCTGGAACCAGGGGTACCTGAAATAGTTCCTCGCTTTTTGCAAATGCCTCACCAAGAAAATTATAGCACTGGTCACTGAAATACTCAAATTGACCTTTGTTTACATTTTATTGACAAGGACTTGTTCTTGACCACTGTCGTCTATCGGGAACAAAGATGTTAGTAGCGCTGTAAAACCTTGTCAGGAGGAGGTTGAAGTGGATGTTTGTTTTTGGAAGCCACTGACAAACAATGCTGTTCTACCATAAAAGGTTTCAGGCCTGGAAATAGTCTTATGGGTCGTTTTTGCAATGACAAATGGCAGTGACAAACATTTAGTTTAATAGGCCTGACATTTTGGTGTTTGGAGGACAAACTAAGTACTTATACTTTGTTTATATCAGAGCACAGAACAGTATAAACACTTCACCTGAGATGACACGGCCCAAATGTGTAAAAATGTGAATATCCAGATAAGAAATTGATCACTTCACTCCATCAAGGAGAGGAAGATAAAATTTTTGTCTTGGCAAGATTGATGGAAAAGGAGACAGCAGAAGGAATGGTATCAGATAAAGGCTGAGAGTTTATAATGCCCAGGATTAAACACAAAAAAATCTGCTCATGCTTAAAACTAATATCCTGGGTTTCTAATAATGCTCATATTTGATACCAATTTGTGGTACAACAAACACTCAGTGTAAGGCAGCACTATATAACACTTTTCAATTTACATGGTGTGTTTTCTGTTATCACTCTGTGTTGAGAGTAGTGTAATTTTACTTTTAAAAGTACATTACAAAATTACTGATATTGAAAAGTACCTACTGAGAAAAGTAACTCATAGGAGTACTTTTGAGTTACCATTAGAGAGACCATTTTAGCTGCACTAAAATATAACCGTTGTTCTTTCAGAGCTGTAGCACCAGAGTCATTCTCCTCCTCCTCCTCAACAAGCCTTGCTAACAGTGTCGTAGAGCTATGCTTAGCTTGTCAGTGCTTCTTCTAATCTGGAGTAGAGCTTTTCACAGATGACAGACACTTATCACCCAAGCACAATTTGTATTTCACTATGTTTTTTTCCTTATCACCCACAAATTAAAAATAATGTGAATATTTCTACAACATAAAGGCCGTCCTCTCTGCCATCTTGATAGCTGGGCTACACTTGCACACCGACACATTGTGGGATGGGATATCTTCCACTAGTACGCAGTTGCTTAAAGGTAGGAGAGAAGCAGACTGTGCAAATTTGTTTTTGTTGGGGTTTGTTATAACACTAACAGACACACACTAATAGATTGCTTATTTTAAAAAGTGACTAACTGGTGATTACTTGAATTGCAAAACTAGTGCGTTATGTTACTTATTTAAACAAAAAAGTGATCACAGTACTCTAACATGTTAATTTGTAGTGTGTTACCCCCAACACTGGTTTACAGCAAAGAGGTGTTGAAAATAGAGAGCTTGAGTTTAGTTGTGTGTGGTACCATGTGCCAATCTTGTGAGCTTTTAGCCTGTGCCCTCCCTCAGTAATTACACTGTATAATCACCCAGGGCTGTTTTAGTGAAACTAGCTCTGTGCAAGAGGCCACCAGAGATCAGAGGGACAGCAGTTGGAAACAGGTTTATGCTGACTTAAAGTGCACTCTACAGTACATCCTAGTGCTATTACAAGCTGCTGACTTACACCGCATTTAGACTTCTTCAACTTGAGCATCAAAGTGTCTTTATATAGACAGATAGGGTTGTGTGTTACTATCCATTTAGTCTGACACAGTAATTGACTGACTGTGATCAGGAAGGTATTCATGGTCAAATTTGCTGCTTTCTTCCTGATTTGGAAATGCGTAGCAAAAACAGAGCCAATAATAGAGCTTTTTGAGGACAGATTGTCAGAGGAGGCCATTGTAAACATTTTAAGCCTTTCATCTAAATGTTACAAAAATGGAAAAATGACTCTTGGAGTCAGTGAAATGCTGTGAGAGCATCCTAATGATTATCTTCAAGAGTCTAAACTGCAAACTCAGCAGCTATAAATGTCAACAAAGCATACTGCCTGTAGCGCTATTTTGCATTATTGTCCCGTGTGTGTGGATTATGTAACTAGATAGAACAGAAAAGCACAAAACTACACTTTAACACACAATGCTGCATAACCACAATCAGGCTTTAAAACACCCAAATGGACAGGGCGCCTGTGGATAAAGGTCTGCAATCTGAAGAGGGGGGTGGGGTTTAGGGGAGACAGAACACACACCACAAAGTTAACTTATCCCAAAGTCTAATTATAGATTAATGAAGGCAACATACAGAGCTGTTAATTAAGAGTTATTAGGTGTGTACTAAGGTGGTGCAATGTGAGTGTTCCCCACACACCCTGATGATCACAGCCCCATACCATTTCAGCATCAGAGTTTGGCACCAGAGCCGTGATGATGTCACACACTCACAGCTGCTTGCTACTGACGAACAAACTTCCTTTTTGTTTCCTTTAAACATGACACACTACAGCTGTTCATTGTGGTTTCAAACACCCCTTGTATTGTTTTTTTCAGGCTTTTCTACAGGTTTTCTCCTGCTGCTTTAAAGCCATCTGGAGCCATCAGAGACCCTGAGCCACCACATTTAGTGGCTAGAGTTCACATTTCCCCCATAACTCAGCCAAATGCAACTGCACTGTTAAGCCAGATGGTGGTTATAGACTTGCAACCTTATGTTTTTGGCAGTAATTCTTAACCCATATGGCAAGAAATTCATTTTTTATTAGTTTCTTTGTTTATTCCAATATATTTTTTAGCTACTGTGAATCTTATGTAAACCTTCTCATTTTGCTAATTTCCCCACAAAGTCGATCAAGGCTAAAGGTAACCGGAATAGTCAGTATTTGGTCCTGCTCCAGAGTACAACCTTACAACTTTTTTAAAACTCCTGTGGAGTTGGCTCAGTTTCCAGCAAATGTCAGCATATTTTGCAAAATGTTGACTCTTGAAACTGAAAAGTTTGATGCATCAACAAAGTTGCTGATTCTGATGCACAAGATTAAGAACATCATTCACGTGATGAGAGGAGGAAAGGTTTGTGGAAAGGTTTCAAAACTCACCACTAACCTACAAAAACCTCCTAAGCAAATATACATATTGGACAAACCTATTTAAACTATACAGTAAATTTCCCTGTTATAGCAAATCAATAATCAATATTAGTAATTTATGCCTGTAGTATATTATACAAATAATTACAATTGAAAACTCAGGGAGAGCAAAGATGCAGCAACCTCTAGATTGTTGTGTTGCAGCACTCAGTATCCCATACATATTACTACAATGCCTCCAAAGTCTGTCAGTTCATATTTGGCCACGTCATCGCCAACTGGCAATTTAGCAGATTTAGACATTCAAGGCATCTGTGTGTGTCTGTGAGTCATGGGCCTGGACCACACTAAAGGAAACTTGCAGCTATTTTAGGCAGCAGAACCCGCAGTACACAGAAGTGCACCATTGTTACATATTCATTGTTTTGTATCTGACCAGCCTAAAGTTTAAATCTTCATAATGTCATCAAAATCCATATACACAATTCATACCTCAGCATTAATGCTCATGTATGGGAAATATTGCTATGAGTGGATTTATATATGCATGCCACAACGCTATTTATAAACTACCTTTATATCAAAATCAAATTCAGAATAGTTGGGAGAACTTTGCTACTTTTATTGATCAGTCTTACTGCAAAATGTACTGTACAGATATTTTTTAATTCCTGAGCCAAATTCAGTGAAATACCTTACAGATTTAGTATCACAGTCTGACAACCTCTCAAACATTATACCAAATCTGATGAGCACAGAGTATTCTGAGTAACTTGTGGTATATAAAGTTACTCTAAAATATATTATTTACATCCTTATGGACAGAACACAGCATTTTCTCTTCCTTTTTCCGCACAACAGACACATAATTGAAAGACAGAACAGTTTCACATATTGTTGCCAGCAGGAGTTAAACTGGGATTTGTTATGTCAGGAGCTGATTTAGCTCTGAGTTCTCCAAAGTCACAACCTGCTGTATGTATTGCAGTCTTAATGGCTTTTTAATGACAAACTGTATAGACACAGGAAAACATATTTGAGGAACTGTGTTATTATCATTACTGATGTGTGAGAGAACGTCAGTACTTAACAGTCCAAACAAGAAAAATGTTTTGTTTGAGTCTCGGTTCAATGAGTCATTACTGCGAGAGCGTGTTCCACTCCAACACAACAGCTTAACAGAATGAGAAAACAGCACCGCAAACTACCGAGTCAACAACAGGGAGGCAGATGTGGCAGTGTTCCCCTTGTCTGTTTGATAAAAACAGCAATAACAAGCATCATTGTAAACAGTAAGAAAACAGCAACACAGATGAGTGAAAGTTACCCACAGGGGAACCGTAATGACTAAATAAACAAGAGGGATGGAGAAAGATAAGGAAACAGCTACCACTGGGACAAGATGGGATGGCTGTGTGTGTGTGTGTGTGTGTGTGTGTGTGTGTGTGTGTGTGTATTCACAGATGCTCATATGTCTACAGCATTATATTTCTTTACATCAAGTTAAACAATGACATGCTCAGCAGGGTCACAGTACATTTGCCTTTAAGTGTAAGCAAAGGCGATGCTCATTAATGGATGTTAGTATGCAAAGCCACATTACCGTACTTTCAATTATTTTCAGATAAACAGTAATGCAAGACTTGAAGATGGAAAGCACCTTATTTGAGAACAAATTATTTTTCAGTTTATTTTTAATTGTTAGTATTTTATCTGTCACAAGTAGATGTTGTTGTTTTTGGTTTTTGTTTGTTTGTTTGTTTGTTTTGCATTGGGGCTAAAGATAAGGCAGGTATGCATTGTACAATGAGAACAGGATAAGCAGTATTTACATTAAATAATGGAGCTGTCAATCACTCTTAAGTTACTTAAGTTGTATGATATTACGTTTTTTGAAGTCTGTGATTCTCTGTTTACCAACTTCTCTTATTCTCTCAGCTGTGGCCTCCCTCAGCAGTACAATCTGTCCCCTTTCTCTCCCTCCCACATTCCCTCCCTCTGTCTCTCTCTCTCACCCACTCCTTTGCTCACAGGTTGATTCACAGGTTGAAAGTGTATTTTTAGGGATGGGCAGTCACTGTTACAGACTAATGAAAGTCTGTTCTACTGACACGTGTAAATTGCATTGAAGACCAGCTCACTAAGTTTTGCAAAAGTGTTGTACTGCTCAACTTTGTAACTTTGTAAGAAACTTTTAATAAAATTCTTATTTTTTGACACGAAATTTGAGACAACCATTAAAAAGATGAGTTACAAAGCAATGTTTTGCAAAGAAATAAAATAAAACAATACAATAAAATAAAAATCCCGATACAGTAAATTGCCCCAGTTTGACCTAGGGGATTGAACTTTGTTTTTATATTTAAAAAAAGGTTGAGTCAAAGTTTTGTGCTGTATTCATTTGAATCTGTATTAATTTACACAGCAGTTTTCCTCCATATTATATATAACAAATAACTCTATCTTGAAAAACCTTAAAATCATCAAATACAGTGCAATGCAATAGCCCTAAACAGTTCAACAGTTCATTTTTAAGGATTATAATGTGTGTTACTCCACTCTGTGAGGTGTACTTAATATTTTGCCTTGTCCTTGGTACAATTAAACAGACCATGAATGGGAAAAGAAAGGAGAGGAGAAAAGAGATTCTAGGTGTTCCAAAAAAAAAAAAAATTAGAACACTGTATTTCACTTTTTTCAAACGAACTATTTTTTGGCCTCACACCTGTCTTAGTTGTGTGTGTGTTGCAATAATTAAGTGTGAACTAAAGGCTTCCCTGTGCAAAGCCAGCTGTAAGGCATTTAGGAAACATTGGTAAATTGCAGCATCTATCAATTATCTACATGTGTGGCATTTAGGGGACGTCTGTGAATTGTACAGAAAATTACCTGATTTACACTCTCATGCACATCAATGCAAAAATGGCCAAAATATATGCCTTTCACAAAGAATGGCTTGTCTGATTTCTGTGTCTGAGATATGATCAACAGCCATCATTATGTATTTCATTTCTTGCAAAGAGTGCAGCCAAAGCACTGCACCTTTATTCCTGTTTACAATCTAAATGTGCTAAGAAATTACCAGTGTGTATGGGAACTGACAAAAAAATTCAATGCTTTAAATGTATTATTAAAGCACCAAAAGGTGCTGTGAAAAAGATTGGGTGCACCTAAATTATGTGCTGGTGCACTTAAATGAAAAAGTTAGGCACACCTGTGCAACCAACATAGAAGTCTGCAGTCCTGCTACACGTTGTGCAGCAATATGCTGGCCAAGTCTGCCTGACATACAGTATAGATGTTACATTTTCACATGATACAACCCTCTCACAGGCTCTAAGTGACAAAACAAATCTGCTAAGGCAGTGCTGAGGAGAGTTGCAGTACTGAGAGAAAATGGGCTTCCTCGCCTACAGTGCATGTATGTAGTACAGAAATACAAACAGGTTGTATCAAAAGAAATAGTTGCTTTTACTCTAAAATGTAATGTATGTACTGACACACTAACACATCTCCAATTTTAAGCACGATAGGATTTCAAAAGGCCTTTTTCAGAGCAGACATTTTGACTTGTCATAGCAGGAAAGGCACAGGTGGTATGAATAACATTAGCAATGGCTCTGTTCCATCAAAGTGTCCAAGTAATCCATATCAGTGAGCCAGCATGTGCAATACCAAGGTGCTGGAACAAGCTTTAACACCAAAATGAATTGCAGCCTTGCAGCCATCATTAACATTATAAATTATGACGGTGCTTCTCTTGCTGTGACAGATCAAATGGGAACGGGGTCTTGCCAAATTGCAGAGGCTCATTTGCTTCTCTTCTGTTCGAGCTACAGCAATCTGCAAAAAAATTTACACCTGGATGTTTTCTACATGTATTTATCATTTGCACAACATCATTTAACCATTTTTTGTTTGTTTGTTTGTTATGTCAGTTCATTTGGTTTTAACGTGAATGCACCCAGTTGTCCTAATACCAAATGTTTTCAGTAATTATTTTAAAACAAATTAGAATTCAGTTTGTTTTTCAAATTCTGTACTGAAGCCATACTATAGGAACACACAGTGACATATAACATGTTGTTGTCAGACTGTATACATATTGTATATAAAGCAGTGCTCTGGAGCAGCTGCTTCAGCGTGCTCGGCTACCCTTTAGCATTTATTAATAAAGCATTAAGGTTTAATTCCTCATGGGAATTGAACCAATGGCCTTTCAGTCACAACCAATGTGCTCCAGCATTCCAACCTACAGTACACTGACTCAAACCCCCAGGGAGGAAAGGTAAAGAGCACTTCAAGGGCACGGACCTCCAGCTCCTCTTGTTCTCATGAAACTGTCATGACTTATCCATTTGACCACTCTTTTTCTTTTAATTTCTTCCTCCAGAAGTCACCTCCTGTCACTGCTCTGTTTTTGCGCCTTCACCTCTTGTGTGTGTTCCATACCATAAGCCTTCTCTCATCTGTAATATACGTATATACAGTGCATTCAGAAAGTATTCAGACAACTTCACTTTTTTCACATTTTGTAATGTTGCAGCCTTTGGGCTAAAATCTAAAAAAGTTCAGCATCAAATTTAGTGTAACAAAGCAAAGGTTCCTTGTATTTCTCTGATCATCTTTGGAGAAAAAAAGTGAGTAACCTTCCAAATGCACTGGATATGGTATAAAAGCATGTTTTGCACTGATTCATAATATACTGCTGCTCAGGGACTCAGATTCTCTCTCTGCAAGCAAACAAAAGCAGATTGAAGCAGCCTGATTCTGAGATCAAACAGAGAACTCACAACATCTTATCAAGCCTAAAGTAGTAGTACATCAGAATCAAATGACAGCCCACACTGCAAAACAACCATGTCAAATGAGTTCACCTGTTCTCACCCCTGAGTAATTCATTAAGTGGATTTACAGAGCCACACTTTCAATAAACTGTTTAATGGTCACGGGAGGAAATAATTGGAAATAATAAATAATTACGATAATTAAGAGAAGCATGGCAGAAATACATGTAAGTTTTAGACTAAAGATGAGCTGCTAAATGGTGTCTGCCTTCCAGTCAGCTTATGGCATTGATCGTGTTTGAACAGCTCTTTTACTCCTCTCTCCATTTTGTATTATTTGTCTCTTTATGTATTGAATGGATTTTGAACAAACAGCGAGCTTTCACTTCTGACATTCTCCTGACTTTCTGTTATCACACACACTCAAAACATGATGAAGATGCCAGGAGTTACACTTGAGTGCTAATTGATGTGTTGAGGAGCAGCACTAAATGTTAATTCTACAGGAGAATCCAACCAACCTGCATTCTCGTTCAACTCCGCCAGTTTATTTAAAGTCTAAACGCTAAAGTGCAATCAGCGTCCAGCTGTGTTCAGACAGGAATAATGCAAGCATTACATAACACCACACACAAGTTTTGAAGGAGGCACACAGACACAGACACACTGGGCTTTCTAGTATGTCCATGCCCAGAAACACACAAGATTGCTCTATTCATGATTATACTTGTAGGTGTGGCAAACAAGACGAATGGTGTGTCCTGACAACAAAATGCATACTGTAAGGTGTCATGTGTGTGTGTGTGTGTGTGTGTGTGTGTGTGTGAGAGAGAGAGAGGAGAGAGAGAGAGAGAGAGAGAGAGAGTTGTTTGTATGTGTGTGTAATAGAGACAGACAGTGATATATGTATGGAAGTCATGGCAGCACATTGCTCTGGGAGACTATGAATTCACTTATAAGAACACTGACTAGCTATCACATGGTATTACGAATTATGGCATGACATATTGAAATATTAGACATTTAAAAAGTGTCTTCCTAGATGGCATAAAGGAGCAGATGTAAAACAGAGATGTGTTTCTCTGAGGTTGATACTCACCTGTTTGAAATTGACAGCCTGTGAAAGGAACTGCCAGAGGGGGCACATTACATGTGCTACATGCATGTTTCTATGTGTCGTGATTTTATAGTGTATTCTAAAAATATTTAATCTGCAGTTTTATAGGTGAGAACATCTCAAACCTCATGTTAAAAATTCACCAGCTGATTCCACACCAGGCTCTTTTAGTAATCCTCCTCTTATATTTATACGTCATGTATTTAAATGGTGCTTAACCAGCAACCAAAATACTTTGACTCCAAGCAGGAGTGAATTAACTTTCAAAAAATCACAAACCTCATTTGCATTGCTGTTTGAGAAATTGCACTTATTTTGTTTCCTTTGGCAACGGTCCATACTCCAAAAAAAGGTGATGGTACCTTCAATAGACAGAAACTACTGAAGACTGTAAGAGAAATTACAGATGATGTTTGTTTAAAACTTACAACAACCTATGTTCTCGGACAAGGAGTTTTTGTAATGTCATCTTGAAGAGGATCACAGAGATACACTGCTATCTGTGGTATTCTGATAATGTTCCTTTAATATTTGAAGAATATCTGATAATATGACCATTCAGTAACATCTGTACTGTTGAAAATGCAAACTCATACCAAAGCCTCTTCTGACAAAAGTGCCTGTAGAGACATAACCACAGATATGAGTAGCTTTTACTTTATAGATGTAATCTTTAGAATGGAGCAGGTAACGTGACCGGTGAAATTAACCTGCACTGACTGCACCGCCTGCTAGCTGTTACATAATTTTAAGAAAAGGTTTATACTGTCAAAACTACAGTGTGTTTTGAAAAATAAGTATCAACAAGTAAATGCTTAATGTCCACATCTTGTAAAAAAAGAATAGGCTTTTGTTAACAAAATATTTTCAGTCAATACCATCAATAAATCAAAAATTATGATCACAATTATATTGAATTAAATCTATAAGGATAATCTTGCAGTCACCTGTATAAAGCAGCCATATAGAGGTGGGTTCTAGCAGATGCAGTGTCTTTATTCTCCCTCTCTAGCTGAGAAGCACAACAGCAAATGTGGCCACATAAAGTGCATAATGTGGTGTATTTACTCATTACTTTATACATAGTTATAAGGAGACAATCAGTAGGGAGATAAAATGGAACTGTAGAATTAGAAATGTCGGTTAAGGCAGGTGTCCTGTAACGATGTCCTTTGGAAGTGTACATGGGTAGCAGCAGGTTGCAGCTGAGGTGCTCCCATTGGGCCATATCCCCATCATAAAAAAAGACAAATCACATACTTAATTTTAGAACTTCCTGGGAGCTCTGTTTTCAGCTGAAACAGCTGACAGATGATGCAACAGTGCAAATTTTTTGTTTTTATGATGGGCTTTAATCACACCTATGCAAGACTGCCAACAGAATCTGCCCTGCAGCAAAAAATTATTTACTGCTTTGGTAAATTTCAGCCTTGATCTCTGTTTCATCTGTAGCTTGGATCTGTGCAAAATTTGCCTTTTGAATACATTAGACTCTCCTCTTATTTAAAAAAAACAGTTTTGCTATTTCGGTAGGTATGATACTTTTTCTAAGTATTTTAAGATACTTCCTCAGTAGACTTGCAACTTCACCTAATAATTTGATAATTAAGGGCCACTGACTGTTACAGAACCTAACACATGACCCCACCATTAAACAGTGGTGGGCCTTCTGGCCCTGTAAACAATAAAATTAAGTTTGTGTAAGATATCTTCTTTGGGTACTAGCCAGTTAGTGCATCCGACAAAACAAGAAGTTGGTTTGTTGAGGTTAAACTGAATTTCCTACATCAAAAAAGTCCCTCAAACATCTCACCGTGATATCAGTCAAGCGGGGCAGCATTACAGATACTGCTAGCTCTAACCCCACAAATCTTATTTATTTCAAGCATTAGCGACAGAATCATCAGCCAGTCGGCTTTGATGCTCAATGACAGACGCCTCTGGCACAGCAACGCCCAGCGCTATCCCCCACCATCGCCAAGGAATTTCTAAGATGTTCAACCCGTAAAACTGAGCGAAAAGAATGGCGGCCGCTTTCACCGCTGAACCAGATCTTGTTGCCATTCAATGAAACGCCTTTTCAAGGCGCCCTTTGAGACACAAGATAAATAATTGAGAAAGGGAAGACCCACGCCAAACTGATTCACTCAACAAAGGCCATGTGCGGTTTTGTGCGCCCATTTCAAAGATTGCAACTGTGAGCTATGGAGTGGCTAACAGCTACACCGAGCACAACAAGCTATTTGTTGGCCTTGTTTACTTTACTTTTTTAATACCAGTAAAGGGACATGAAGTGATTCGGCTTTAGTCTGAATAGTCACCAATGCAGCTCTAACACCACAGCCCAAGCGCTATATAATGTCAGTGTGGTGAACCTAATGTACTGTCATTTGTGAATGTCGGGTGGATTTGCAGCTTGATGAGCAGAGGAAACGCGGCGGTCAGCGTCCACATGTGAAGGTCAGAAGGAACCGGGACATCCTGAAGCGCTTATTGACTGTGTCCTCTTTCAGCAAGAAGGACACCCACATGAGGATGTGCGGCTGAAACCGCTTTGTCAAAAAAAAGACGATGGACTTCATTTACAAGGACCGTAGCCATCATCGGCAAGTTCCCGTTATTGTGTCATGCAATTGTGGTTTCCATCTGCTAATGGGCATTAATGAGTCTGACACATTGTTACTGAGTATTGATAGCACTGTGAAGTGGGGACCAGTATCGGACACTTTATCGCTGTGGTGCCTTTTATAACGTGAACGCGTACAGGAAGTGTATTGGCAGACGGCTTTATTGATCCATGTAGTGAAATTTGCTCAGTATTTAACCCATTCGCATCTAGCCTACTGTTGTAATTGTTGAGAAACCGTGTGGCAGCGCACTATCACAGCGGCTGAGTTGGCCTCGGCAACAGGGACTTGTAAGATGTGTATGTGGTTTTACAATTGCTTACTGAAGGTCTGACTGAATTTTAGAAATGATTTTAGAAACCCATGCAGGTTGGGGTGTGGGATTGTGTTGTGTGTTAACGATGTTTTGGTCAAGGACAGTCAGTAGTTACTGTAGCCTGTGTTTCAATCAATCAGCTGACTGTAACAAAATTTAATTAGGCAGAGTCTGATGAAGAAAAAATAGGGAAAGATTAATCACCAGTTTTTGGCGGTATTTGAGTATTTAACTGTTAAAAAAAAGTCAGTTTAAAGATGAAAGCATTGTTTGATATATTCTTTTCCAGTAATGTCTTTATTTGAAGTCCAGTACTCAGCCTGTGATCTGACTCTGTTAAGATGCTTTCACCGCAAGTCTCTCTGTCATCATTTGGCCAGGGAATAGTGAAGATGGGAAAATACAATGTACAATACAGAGTGGAACTGTTTGATATACCACGTCACAAATTCTATTTCCAGATTCACATTAGCTGACACCCAAAGGATATTGCAGGTGTGCCAATAGACAGCATGTGGGGAAAGGCACTAAAGGAAAAGATTTAATGCAAGCTGTCTCAAGGGGAATATTAATAATAATAACACAGAGACACACATATGTAATCCATAATGAATTTACTATCATAATTCAGTGAGAGTTGACAAAACAAGGCAGGTTGATTGCTGTAAATGAGCTGAAATGAAAAGCGTTAAACTAATTTTGCATCATCTACAGCCATGGGAATTGGAATGAGATGTTGTGTGTAGCAGCAGAGGAATTTGGTTAGAGGAGGAACCAGTAACCACACAGGCGCCTCCTGCTGCCCCAGCCCTTGTTTCTCGTGCTTCATAGCCCCTTCTTTTTCATTCTGAATCACCTCATTTCTCCATCACTCCATCCATCTCAAAAAATTCATCCAATTTTGTGTTATTTTGTTTTCGCGACCTCTGATCTCTGTAGTGTTGAGATGCAGTCATCCACTCACACACACATGCGCACACGCACACAAACCACAACTGTAGTGGATCAGCAGTATTTGTACCAGCACAAGTTAAGATCATGTAAGAGATCAGTAGAGAGGAGGAAGAGAAGTCAGATCTGACAAATGGTGACAGCACTGTGACACACTTTGATTAATATTAATGCCCAGATGACGGTATATATGCATCAAGTCCGAGATGCATTGTAGACATCATTTTCATATTATCATGTTGTTATATTTATTTAGTGCAATCTTAGGGGATCACAAAACAAGTCAAAAATCAGGATTCATACGAGATTTAGTCTGAAAACACCCACTGTCAATGGATTGAAGCTGGCAGCTGGAAAACAGACCCAGCTATCAGGTCAGTGGCTTCAATTAAAGTGTCCATAATCAATATTTATATTAACAATGGATTGCTTCATTCTCGCCGGCCTCATAGCGAGTTTAAAAGTATGTATTGTATGGGCATTGATTAATAAATGTCACGTTTTTTCATCCAGTAGACATCAGCTCTGTGGTTATGAATGTGGGGCAGTGATCAGTAATCTGCAGTTACAATCCTTCACAACCGGGTAGACCGTATCAACTTTGCATAAATGTTAACAAGCTTGCTGGAAATGACTTTTTGGCCCAGATGCCCTGCAGCATTTTTCCAGAAAGCGCTGGAGGCTCTTCCTGTGATGCTTTTAGGCACGAGCAGCTGCCCTGAGACCCCAAAAGGACTTATTAAATCCATGAACTATTTCAGTTGAGGCAGCAGAAACAAGCTGTGAATACTGACTAATTGTCACCTTTTTGTTGATAGATGAGTTAACAGCAACCAGTTGCTGCCTATTTACACATAAGTAGACATAGAGCAACATCAGTATTTAAAGCTATCGCCTGTTTCAACAATACCTGACAACTTTAAGTTCTATATTCACTCTTTTAGCTCTTGATTGGCCCACCAACTCCAGAGGACATACTCCACTATGTTCACCAGGTTGTTGGATAATGGGCATCTGAAGTGCAAACTTATTTGTGAGGGGTTTTTGTCTTGTACACCCCATTCACCACCATAAACCTGACCAAAAGACCAGTGACACTGCAGCGGTACGGTCCTGTCAGGTGAGTGACACGCTCATCATAACGCCTCGAAAGTGAGGAAATCTGTCACTATTCAGCCTTACCTGTCATGACATCGCCCAAGCAACAACTGATTGAGCCATTCCAGACCACAGCAAGCAAAGTGAAAACTGTGAGCTGGTTTTGTGAGGAGACTGAAATATAGTCAGGTCATTAAAGGTCATTCAGAAACCAACAATTGTTGTTGATGAAATCTAACTTAAATGCTCACCAAAAATGTGTTTTTGTAAGCATGCATGTGTCTGTCTGCCAGGTAACATTTAGTTGTCATGTAAGGACCAAGGAAAGTGAACAGCAGGTACAGATGGCGAGTGGAGGACATGGCACCACACTGCATATACACATGCATGCAGCAACCCATAGGGCCAGATTCAGACATTACACTACACAGTTACTTTTCTCCAGATTGTCCTCAAATGCTAGCCTTACAATTACATTATCCACAGGATACAGGATAAGAGTAAAGAAATATGTAAATCATGGCATGTCTACCATTTTAATATGAGGCTGATCAGGACAGTAGTCAATATGTGTTCTCATTTCATACCAGAATCCTACAATGTAGAAAATTATCAATTTCCATGTAAACAAGAAATATGCATACCACTAAATGCAGTACGTTTAAAGAGAATCATAATGATCCCCCAAACTTGAGTTTTTACACAAAGGTGGTGTCCACTCAACGTGGTCATCCTCTCATCTCTCAAATCCAGTCAGTTTTAAGAACTGACAAAGGTGAATTCACCAAACGTACACACCTGTTATGAAATTGTTTATTTAATGGGAGAGCTGCAATGCATCCAGATTTCTTGTGTGCATGGCACAAAACACTTGGACTGAGCAGAGATGTCACATCTTGTGAGCTTCCAAACATCATGAGTCGGCAACAATTGACTGGAAAACAAATGTTCTGTAAAGGAATTCTACTTATTTTCCACATTTAAGTTCACAATAGGTCTTGGGAAGTGCTGCTTGTGTTAAAAAATGAATGTAATAAAGCCTGCTGTGTCTTAGAGATTCATACTGACAATGTGGATAAAGTAATGTCAATTGGAGTCACTTTAATCTGGAAGACTGCAAGTCTGCAAGTGACTGTGGAGAAGGAAGTGCTTTTTACAGAGCCTGCAGCCCACCTCATCTCTGCTTGAGGCTAGCGGCCCAAGGCTGCATTAGTAGCTACTAACACAATAGATCTCAATCAAACGATCAGTGCACAGGTCAAATTGCATTATCTGTGACTGACAAATGAGGAGAATGCATGAAAAACATCTCTAGTTCTGTTGCAACAGATTTTCGCTACCCTTTGTCTTAAAATATCCATCGTGAATCCAACAATTCTATACCATAACAATTAGTTCTAGTAATCTTTAAGAAACTCATCTGTAGTCTAATGGTTATTTCCGTAAGTTTGTAATTTAACTGGGAACAACTCCCACCCAACTCACTCAG
The DNA here is from genome assembly GCA_033238685.1 of Lates japonicus. Taxonomy (NCBI): domain Eukaryota; kingdom Metazoa; phylum Chordata; class Actinopteri; family Centropomidae; genus Lates; species Lates japonicus. Next base: position 4,798,690 of record BRZM01000043.1, on the reverse strand, counting down.
GTTGATGTTAAGTCACCATTGGTCACCAACAGTGTCCACCAGATAAGAAAGGCTCTTGGTTGCTTTTCAGTTGTTAAAGTGTCTCATAGCAATAAGCTTTATGAAAAGCAATGAGTGCTTTGTGATTTTTACCTCAGGATAAATACAAACTGTCCTAACCCACCCAGTAGACTAGATAGGTAAAATTTGGTAATAAATGCAGAAAAATGCGTTCACATTGTTTATTATTTATTGATTTATTTTTGGTTAAAACCCTAATACTCCTATCTGAAGGATCGCACTCAAGACCAAACCTGCTCCGGCCTTTAAGATCATCTAGCTAAAAATCTGAAGTTACTAATCATGTAGTATAGCAAAGTTGAAGTATGTATTGTGAAGACTCCTGCTAATTACCATATAATTATTAATTATTTCCAATCATTTCCATTTCGAAACTATTAAACTGTTTAATCAAAGCATGGCCCAAAGACCAAATGAATTTCTAATGGGTGTCGCCAGGAACTAATTTGACAGAAAGAAGCAGCCAGGCAATGAGAGCATGTTTACTTGATTCTGTTGTATTATTTAGCCTTGATAAGATGTTAATTAGGTCTCCTGTTCTCCTGATTCCCAAGATCAGGCTTAATCTGCTTTTGCCTGATCAATGCCAGAGAATCTGAACTAGCTCAGTATTGAAATGGCAGTTACACATGAATCTGCATCATGACATTATTTACAGTCACACTTATCAAGGTGAAGGATTTGAGGTTGTTAGGCATTAAATGAAGAGAGAGTAAAGGTTCAGAGATGGTACTACTCACTTAAATCACTTAAATGTTCCTTTTGTTTTGTCCTCAATCTGTTATGCCACAGCAGACAGCTTTGACTCTGACCTTTGACAGAGTATCCTCTTTTTACCAGAGTAGAAAACCCTCAGACACGAGCAGAACACCAAATGGCAGATTTAAAGGCGCATCTAGCTTCTGTGAAAAATTCACTTCATCTAAATATGAAAATGACCTCATAGCTCACACACAGTCTCACATCAGTACAGAAAGTGCACATGCCCTATCTGTTTTATTCTGTCCTTATTTTTCTTTTTCTTTCTTTTTTCTGTATAAGCTTTTTACACTGTAAAAATACATGTCTTGGTCAGTCACAAACAGTACTGCAAATATGGAGGTATATATATATATATATATATATATATATATATATACATATTAGAGAGAGAGAGAGAGAGAGAGAGAGAGAGAGAGATGTAAATTTCTCCCTTGTTGCTCCGGAATCGAATCTCCACCAAGTATTTCTTCAGTGCTTACATGGCTAACACAGAGAAAATGTCAAATACACTGAGAATATACCAACTTATACACATACATACTACTAATCATATTGTGGAAGAGGATTCAGATGTTTTAAATGGTACAGTATGAGAATCTGATCTGTGCACTGTAGATAGACAATCAACTCTCACAAAGGAAAGTAACATAGCGTCAGACTGACTATACTTCACTGTGTGTGTAAGTAAAACAAACAAGTAAGAAACCAGAGGTCATACTACGAAGGTGTTACTTAACCTACTAACTCTGGGATTGTTAACACCGATCGAAGTTACCAACATTATCTTGTCCACCGCTGAAAATTGCTTAATAGATCGAGGCAGTCAGTTTGTCAACCCCACTTTCTTGATAACCGGAAGAAAGAGAAGGTTGAACTCCCTTCGTAGTACAGGCCTCTGTGTTTGTCCTTGTGCAAACTTACTGTTAACTCTCATAATATTAATAACCAGGTGACCTTTATTGCCTCTAAAGCACCACCCTGGACTGTTCTACTGTTCAAATTGCCTGTTGTGGAGTCGATGTTGTGAAACTTGGATTGAAAACAATAAATTGTTTCAATGATCTTAATGTCCATACCAAACATTTTACTGTTTGCCCAACATGTGGTGAGAGGTGTATTCTATACCTGAGAAAGGCTGATGTAGCACTCTCTGTGGAAACCCGGAGAATACTTGTTCTTTGTATTAACTGAGGCAGAGCTTCTGATAGCATAAAGTGAGCAACACCACGGAGGAGCGCCGTGTGTGTGGTTGTGAACGATCCACGCAGCGTAGCATGCGCATGCAGACCGCACACACACACACACACACACACACACACACAGATGTAGGGGAACTGGGAACTGATAGCATACTGTACCTTCCAAAGCCCAACTGTCAGCCAGCCATTGGCTGCATTGCACACACTGACTTGCATTATATTTTTGCTTTAAAGCTCACACCTCCACAATCGTCATATTAATGCTTACAGAAATCAAAACACCCCAAGCAACCACTTAACCACCAGAGCACCACTGTCCAACAGCAAAGCAGTGCAGTTTTTATACCCTAATTGCTGGATAGTGAAAACTTCCATGTACAACAATAGAAACTGCATTGGACAACTGCACGTTTTATCCATACTGACAATATCCAGGGATATCAATACAGTCACTGCATTAAGAAGATTTAGTCAATTTATACTTAATTTTACTTGTAGCTGATTAAAGTAAACTTTGCTTAAATAATCTTCTTCAAGGTTTGTTGAATTCTATTTTGCTGCTGCTTCAATTGAGTATTATATTGAGTAAAAACCATGTCAGGAGTCCCATGGTTGCAAGTCAAATAATAAGCAATCACACAGAATTTGTAAACCGCATTTTTAATGTGATTAAAAGCTAAATAAATAAATAAAATAACTATAAATAACTTTAAAGAATTAAATGGAGAAATGTTTCTCTTTGGAGACTTTTTTTCCTTCAAAAGTTCCAGCTGTTTTTGTTTTTAGTATACCACATGACTAATATCACTTGAGTGATTACCATTTGTTGACAGCACTTAAGTGTCTCTACCTAGTATATACAGTTGCAATCAAAATTATTCAACCCCCACACTGCAAATTGGGCTTATTGGCAACAAAATAAACTAGTAGCTGTTTGTAATAAACAAATCAAATAAGAACAATTTAAATACGATAATAAGATTCAACCTCATATGACAGGCATCTTAGTACTTAGAGCACCCTTTTTGTTGTTATGACCTGGGTTGCAAACCGGGATGCATAGCCAGACACCAGTTTCTGGTAGCGTTTCCTGGGGAATCTTTGCCCATTCCTCCTGGGCAAAGGCCTCCAGTTCACTAATATTCTTGGGTTTGGCGTACATAACCGCTCTTTTTTTTCAAATCCCAATTAAAGAGATTTCGAAGGGTTCAAGTCAGACCACTCAGAGGCTACCTAGTATCTTCCAGGACCAAGCCTTGGTGGTCTTTGAGGTATGTTTGGGATCATTGTCCTGTTGGAAGGCCCAATCATACAAGCTTCAGCTCTCACAGATGTGGCATGACATTTTCTTCCAGGATTTCCACTGACATGCTCACTGTAGGCAGGGTGTTCTTTTCAACGATGCTTGTCCTGAAAAGTTCCAGTTTTGGTTCACTCCACAGAACAGAATCCCAAACTTCTTTGGCTTATTTATATAGTTTTGAGCAGTTTGGAGCCAACTTTCTTGTGCTTGGGCTGTAGTGATTTGCACTGCAGTGTGCGCCACTGTGAAAACTGAACCTCAGTGCCTGCTGCTGCCACCAAGTCTTGCTGCAGGTCTTTTGCATCATGAGGGTTTTGGACCACCTGCCTCATACAGGACTCTCTGGTGGCAGCTGTTAATAGCTTCCTCTTTCTGCCATGTCCAGGTAGTGTAGCCATTTAACCACCAGAGCACCACTGTCCAACAACAAAGCAGTGCAGTTTTTATACCCTAATTGCTGGATAGTGAAAACTTCCATGTACAACAATAGAAACTGCATTGGACAACTGCACGTTTTATCCATACTGACAATATCCAGGATACCAATACAGTCACTGCATTGCTAGTGACGAAATTTATACTAATTTTACTTTGTAGTTGATTAAAGTAAGTCAGTTCCTCTAATCTAAAACCTGCGAACTATGCTTCCATAATTGTACTAGGAACATTCTCCATTGCCTTGCATATCTTTTTGTATCCTTTTCCTTGTTCGTGCAAGGCAATGATCTCTCTGAACCTTTTAGATACCTCTTGACTTAGCCATATTTCTAACATGCAATCAAACATCAGCGTCAACAATCCAGGTATTTGAGGTGTTCCATCTCAAGCACTCCTAATACAACTAATGAAGCCCTTGATTGGTGTGCTTGAGACCACACCTGATTTGTAAATGTGTGTTCTTATGAGTAATTCTATTCAGGAGGTTGAATAATTTTGAGACTGCAGTAGTCATTGAATGTAGGATTTAGTGTTGAATTTGGATATAATCCTTGTAATATTAGTTTTATTTAACTATTTAAACTGTTCTCGTGTAATTTGTTTATTGCAAACACCTGAATTTTTTTTATTTAGCCAATAAACCTAAAATGCAATGGGGGTTGAATAATTAGGGCCCGAGCACTAGCGTGCGAATGCCCTATTGTAATCGTAAGAATTATTCTCGTGACTCTAAAATCGCATTTTTGAGGGCCTAAGCATGCTCAAAAACTCACGAAACTTTGCAAACGCATCAGACCTGGCGAAAATTGACATCTGATAGGGGTCTCATTCATTGGCACCATAAAATGGCTCCATAGCGCCCCCTTGGACACACTTAAAACCCCCTTGCCATTGGGCTTAGTTTGTCCGAGGTGAACGAAATTTGGAGGCATGGTGTAACATGCCGAGACGCACCAAAAAGTCTATTGACAGCATTGCTTCAAACCTACAGGAAGTCTGCCATTTTAATTTTAATTTGAAAATTTTGCTCATTTTTGGCCATTTTTTGGGGATGTTGTATTTGATCGAATTCCTCCTACAGTTTTTATCAAATCAACCTCAAACTTGGTCAAGATACTCTCAAGGCCTTTGTGATTAAAAGTTATTCAAAGATTTTGTTGATGTCGAAAGGTGTGGCTGTGGCGGCACCTTAAATTTCCATGACTTGCCATGAAACAGGAAGTTGCATTTAAGTTGCTGTAACTCAGCCATACTTTGTTCAGTCAGCCCTAAATTTCGTATTAGACTTTGATGTCCTGTTACTAGCAGGCTGATGTGATCCACTTCAGACTTGGTCGGGAAAGCCTTAAGGATTTCATGATGTCTTATTATGAAAATTTTTATGTTCTGTTGGAGGGCATGTCTGTGGCGCTGTGGCGAATTTCGATGTTTCGCCATTAACCAGGAAGTTGATGTAATTCATGCATTCTTGGATCTGCCCCAAATTTCACAGGTTTGACAACAGACTTGTCCTGAACGCATTAACATTCCAACATACAGATATAGTTATAGCGCCACCTATTGGCAACAGGAAATGATGTGTTTTATATAGGTAGGTTGATCTGATTCACCTCTAATGTGGTCAGAGATGCATTACAATCATAATGGTGCTTAATTGTGAAGACTGTGAGTCCTCATGGGACACCCTTGCTGTGGCGGTGTGGTGAGGTTCGACGTTCGCCGTCAAACAGGAAGTTGTTGTAACTCTCATGTACACTGTCCAATCTGCCTCAAACTGAAAATATCTGACAAGTGTCGTGGCCTGAACACATCTACATGCCAATATTCAGGTATAGTCATAGTGCCACCTATTGGCAACAGGAAATTATGTGTTTCATCCAAGTGGGTTGATCTGATTCACCTCAAATGTGGTCAGACAAGCATTAAAATCATAATGGTAACTGTGAGTCTCCATGGGACGCCCTTGCTGTGCCGCCATGGCAAATTTCTATCCTTTGCCATTAAACAGGGAGTTGTTGTAACCAATGTTCCCTCTAAGCTGCACGCCTGCGCAATCGCGCACCGCTCCCGCTTTCTCCGCGCACGGCAAAACTATGTAGCGCATAAAATTACAGTGTGCGACAGTGTGCACGTCTGATGTTGCTCACAGTGGTCCAAGGAATTCTCAGGGGGTTTGTGTGTATGCTCAGACACATGAAAAATTAGGGGGAACATTGGTTGTAACTCCCGCATGCACTGTCCAATCTGCCCCAAACTTCACATATTTGCTAAGTGTCATGGCCTGAACACATCTACGTGCCAATATTCAGGTATAGTCATAGTGCCACCTGATGGGGGCAGTAAGGGACTTCTGACTCATTCCTTCTGTGTCCGGCGCTCACACAGTCGCAGAACCGCGCCCGTCAGGGGACCAGCGGCCGTGGGGTGTGAGGGCCTGTTCAACACTGCTTGCAGCTTTAATATTTAATTGCAACTGTATGTTGTGAGGCCATACAAGGGGGGTATGGTAAGGAGGTAGTAAGGAGTAAGGTTACAGTCGTTAAAATAAAGGAGGTACAGTATCACTAACGATTAGACATGTCATCATCACATTGTTGTTTGACAATTATCAAATATATAAGCCATCCATCCATCCATCATCTATACCGCTTATCCATTAAGGGTTGCGGGGGGGGGGGGGGGGGGGGGCTAGAGCCTATCCCAGCTGTCATTGGGCGAGAGGCAGGGTACACCCTGTATGGATCACCAGTAAATATATAAGCCATTTTTATTATTTTTTTATATGGCAAGAGAGCATTTTTTGTTGTGTTGTGCGTTTGGATGTTCTGGATGTGATGTACTTTGTGTAGTTAGTGTCACTTGCCAGACATCTGTCCTCAGCTGATTTGACGATGTTGTATTACTCATACCAAGTAGCATGGTAAGTTGAGTGTCTGTACTGTCATAAAAATAGATGGAAATATAAATGTCCATTTGTGACTTGATGTCACATTAATGTTTTGCTACACAGTGAATGCTTGCAGAAGTAGCTGTTATCATATTACTCAAATAAACCAAGGACACATGAATGTCCAGATTGATTTAGTCATCTCTCAGGCAGCATACAACATTATGTGCAGTATATAGTATATACATACTGTATCTCCAGTGATGTGCTTTTCCGAGGGTTTAAGAGCCGAGGGAATAAACTGTGAATTCAGTCACCTCCAAAGTCAAGAGTACAACAATGAGACATTATAGACTAGACTGAAAGAGAACAAATAGGATGTTTTCACCTCAGGGATTTTTTTGTCTGCTTTTATTGTAGAACATATCAGTTAGCCTATGGAATGAGGCAACTGCGTGCTTTTCTGTAATTCACAGCTGTTCATAGCTTCAGGGCTAACACGTCTATAATACAGAAGATTGGTGACAGAGTCACAGTGCCATGTTAGTTATACTCAGCATGTACATTCATAGTGAATTATGCAAAGAATGATACAGGCCGTGGGTGGAATATTGTCTTGTTTTCCCTTATTACACCACAGTAAACAGATACATATCTACACAAATACAAATTTCTGGCTGAACATTTGTTTGTCAAATTCTGTTTTACGCTCTTAAAAACAAAATATATAGTTCTCTTATGTATTCTCATGTAACCTAAAGGGGCACACCAGCAATTTAGCATGCAACTCCATGAGTCTACAGCCATGCTAGTGATTGTGTGAGGCTTTAACTTAGGAACAGCAGTGCATGAGCTAATGAGCTAACAAAATACTGCTTATGGGACTGTTATTAGTTTTGAAGGTATTTAGGTAATATGGTAAAGTATAGGACAAATTAAAATTTTAATCCAATTGCAGCACCAAATGAAACGTCAGAGGAAAACCAAAGCTATTATGATTCCTCCTAAAGGGAACATGAATAGCTAAACCAAATTTCATGGCAATCCATCCAACAAACCTCAAATGTAAACCTCATGGTGGAGCTACATTAAAAGTCTTTAGGATTCATCATCTGGGGACCATCAGTTTTTGCACATACTTTCAGGGCAATCCATCCAGAAGTGGATAGACTGAGCAACCAACAGAGAGCAATTCTGACTCCTAGAAATTACATTTGCATACAACTAATTTGGTCTCTGATGTGATCGTCATGTGCTTGGCATCCACCCCCACCACCTCTTGTTTGCTGCTGTTAATAAATGTAGTGCTTCATTTATTAAAACAACAAAACAAAAACATTGCTTCTAAACATAATCCAGCCAGCAATTATGCTGCCACTGCAACGTAATTGGAAAAACTATTTGGTAGTACACTGTAACAAATTGCTGTAGAAATACAGACAATTTTGTACAATACCATTCTATGTAAATACAGTTGAATACTGTGAATACTGATGCCTCTTAGGAAACTACTGTAAATCTTACAGAAAAATACAGTATTTTTTTTCTTTCTGTTGATGAGGTCTACGGAGCCCCTCTGGTGACATCTGAAGAAAGAAATATTGCGTGAATTAATGGCATGTGTGAAAGAGATTATATTCCATGGCTTTTTATGTATCACTTGTATTTGAAATAAATATATATCAGTAAAGTACATTTCTAAATAAGGCAAGTGTAATATCCAAAGTACAAAATCTAGGAAGACAGGCAAACGTAAAAGCGAACTATTATATTATTAAATATTGAGTGACTATTTAACTTTTACATTTTCCTTTTGATGTCAATTATGTGTGATACAAATGTTTAAAAAAAGAAAAACAAAAAATGTCACACATTTAATAAAGGGAATGATTGTCTTGTGTTGCTGACATGGGTACTGTATTTGCGTGTGTGTGTGTATGTACGATTATGTAAGAATGCTTATACTATTAGATTGAAAGTGGTCAACTGCATAAATCACAAATTAACAAAGTGTCAGTAAATCAAGTGACTGTCCCTCATTTCTCAGATAAAAAAGTTTAATAGAATCTTCCAGTAGTCTTTAGAATAGAACTGTCGTAAGAATACAACAGTCTTGTGATGGCACTGTCTTTGGAATAGAACTGATGTTCTGTTCTGATCTAGAGTCCTTAAATGTTGAAAAACTGGTCAGTTGGTTAGTTCACCTTCGGCTGGAAACACTTCACTACAGTTAGTTGAGGAAATTAAAATGAAGAAGTGTAACATTTGGAAGAACATTTGTGATGACAAAATGACATCAAGTGCATCGTCATCAAGTGAAGCTACAAGTTGCTTTGCAGGTAAAGAGCTTGAAAAAGTGCTATAACTTTTGATACTTTAAGTACATTTTTCTGACAATACATATCTACTAGAAAACATTTTCAATGCATGCCTTTTACCTGTAATTGACTATTTTTACAGACTGGTATTGCCTCTTATACTTCAGTAAATTATCTGAATACTGAAGACCAGTGTAGCATTTGATCGTATATTTTCCTTATTTAGTGTATTTTGGTCTACGACATATAATTATTCTTCATGTGGTCTTCATGTTGTAATCCTCACGTTGTCCAGGATCACAGATGACAACAACAAACCAGAGAGCTCTGAGGTGCCAAAGTGTCATAGTATCAACCCAGAGAGGGGAACAAAGACCAAACAGGGGAAGCTGGTGTCCAAGAAGACGGGGAAAATAGTCCAACAAAGTGACAGTGAATCCCCATGTGGCCATTAAAAACCTCATCGACTTTGAGTGGGGTTTTATGTAACCCATAACACATCTCCACAAAGGACCTCACTTTCAGGAAGGAATAGCCCTGCACCAACCACCATCATGCAATGTTCATATTGTCATTTGAAGGTAACAAGTATCAGTATTGTGGTCTGTTCTGTTCTGTTCAGTATAGTTCAGTCCACTTTTCTCAGCTGTGCAGTTCCAGGCTTGTTTGCGACTTTGTGTCTATTGTATGAGGTATGGCTATTAAATAATGAGACTGCGCTTATGAGGATAAAACCACATGGTGTGGAGTGTTATATATTAAAGGTTGGGTATTCACACACAGTTCAGCAAATGTTGCATGAAAATTTTAACATGACAAACGTGTGCGCAACAAATTTCCATTTTGGAACAAATTGAAGGAAACCCAAATTGTTTAGAAGGAATGATTACATGGGATGAAACTTGAATGTTCCAATACAATCCTGAGACAAAACGGCAGTCAGTGCACTGGAAAACACCATCGTCACCAAGGATGAAGCACGACAAAACAAGTCCAAAGTCAAGGCCATGTTGATTGTTTTCTTTAAGGGATTAAGCATTAAGGCATTAAGGGTATAATTTTGGAGGAGTGGGTTCCAGAAGGGTCAACGGTGAATCAACACTATTACAAACAGATTCTAGAAAAACTGCGAGAAAAAGTCAGAAGAAAGAGACCACAATTGTGGAAAAATGGTTTCATTCTTCATCAAGACAACGTTCCAGCTCACACTGCGCTCTCAGTAAAGCAGTTTCTGGCCCAAGAACAAGTCATAGTGCTCGATCACCCTCCCTATTCTCCTGCTCTAGCTCTGTGTGACTTTTTCCTAAGATCACATTTCCTCACATTTTGAGTCTGTGTCAGAAGTTAAGAAAAGAACAACAAAGGTTCTGAGACAACTGTCTGAAGAAGACCTACTGCACTGCTTTGATCAGTGGAAGACCAGAATGCAGCGGTGTTGATGTAGAAGGGGAGAATGTTGAAGGAGAAAGACATTGAAAAATGTTTATGTTCAGTGAAATTGCGTTACAGCCTTAGTCTCCTTTTTTTTTTATAGCCATACCTCATACATGATCATAACTTACGAGAAATATCACGGCACACGATGTATGGTATGGAAGTTATATATACACTTTGTTGAGAACCTGTTTGATATGAATAACTGTTCTTATTGATTGTATTTTACAAGACTTCAGTCATTTGAAATGTGTATACTACTTAATGTGTTTGCTGCAGTGGCTTTAATAAATGTAATGTTATTTGGCTATCCCCTGTCATAGTTGAAATATTCAGGGTACATGGACTAGGGCATGCAGATTGAGAACATGTTCAGCTGTGTTTTTATTCATTGTGTTTTACTTGAAATTTTAAATTTTAAATTTTTAAATTTGTCAGTTACCAAATGTGTTTGGAATTGTATTGGCTCTAATAAAAGCCTAATGTTGTAACGTCCCATTTCTGTTCAATTTTGGCAATTTTCAGAAGTTTGCATTTTGAAATCATCAGCTTCAAGCAGTGTTATCTTGATGAAATTCTACAATACTTTAATACGCCTTACAGTACTAAACTATTTATGGAGGTTACAGTAGTAACACTAAAATAAAAGTATAATGGCAACCAATAGCTGGCAGTATTATGCTGTAAAGCTTGTATTCTATACAGAACTGTACTGTTGCTGTAGATTACAGAAGGTACACTGTATAATAACAGTATCATGCTGGCAACTGTAGCTGCCTGTAGTTTACTGTAATTTAACTGGGGAATTTGTTACAGTGGAACATAATTTCTAGGTTACGGGTTTTCCTAAGAGCCATGCTGTCAGCAGTCCTCCAAAGAGACTTCACTTCCCATGAGGCTGGATAACATAGGCAAGGTCACCCACTACTGAGCTGTTTTCATTTTCTCTTTTCTGTCCTTTATTTCCCTTTGCTCTTGTTATTTGTCTCTCTCAGTCTGTCTCTGAAACATTATGCCCAGTGATTGCCCTGCTTATTTTGAATTAAAGATAACAATTTGTCCTTACTCCAACTGTAGTCTGCTCACTCTTTGACAGCCAACAAACTTTTATGAGAACTCTCGCACATTCAATAAATTTGTAAAACGCTTTACACCTTAACATCTAAATGGTCATTTACTCACCACTCAGTAGGCGGGTAACTGAAATTGCATTTCTGTTCATTGAATGACATCTACAAGAAATAAATTGAGAAAATGGATAGTGTGCACTTTTAAAAGAGGTATGTTTTTTTGTTTTTGTTTTCTTTTTCTCAAATGGTACAGCATACATACCACAGCTGAGCAGATGAATCAGGGAGATGAATACTCTGAGCTAGAGTTCAAAATTGAACGGTGTAAAAAGTTTTTCAATAAGATCTGTGTCTGCTCCATGAAAATAGCTTGGACTCCTACCAAAAAGACAACACTTTGTCTTGCTCTTTCAAATTTGCCTTTGCTCTATCCATCCATGTGTTAGCCAAGGACATTTATCTTATTCACATTGAGATTACAACTCAACACAAATTTATGATAAATGTAGTCTGCCCCTGCTTTATCTATCTTTGACCTGGTTTCAAATTAAATACTGTTTCCCCACTTAACAGTGTTATATACTGTCACTGTATGGCACATGCTGTATGTTTTGTGTGGCAGTAAACCTTGTTCTTTTTCTTTTTTTCCCCAATTCCAAACCCACCTTGGATCCTACATTCTTTAGTTCTCCCTGACAGACTCCCCAGAAACACTCACAGCTTCAGTTCTGTTGTTTATCTGGCACCTGGCATCTCACAGGGACCCAGGGGCTTTACTCTTTATTCTCTTCCCTTTGAAATCCAAGGGCAGGTGTATGGTGGGGCTGCATTCATTCCCATGCATTACTTGGGTAAATAGAGTCTTATGCCTCTACACATGAGATCTGTGGTTTATCGTGATACCTGAGGCCTTTCCTGTCAGAAAAATGTAAAAGGTACTGTAAGTGCAGGTGGCATCATGCTGGGATCAGATTAGAACAGCCATCTAAACAGAGCAGTGCTACTTGTATTTTTTCCAGAAGCTTGGCAATTCATCTGACAAAACACCCATTCAAATTCCAGAGATGAGGCTGATTTAAATTTCTATCGCTACATTTCACATTGAATCAATATTTTGATATTCCACATGGCTTCTGTTTGCTGAATATGTCATTAGAAAAGCATCTCACAAGCCCCTCAAGCATTTGGACGCAGGCCTAAGAAGAGCTTGTTCCATTATTCATTCATTATTATCATTATATTCATACTTGGCTTGGCCTTTTTGGCTAATTTATGCAATTTTCCAGTGGCACTGCTTAAGTAGTTTATGAAAGTAAACACTTAGCCAACTACAATTCTGAAGCAAAAGATATTGCAGGACAATTATGCAACTCGTTACCTCCAGGCTACAAGTAATTCTGAATAATTCAAATATGCAAAAAAGTTTCAGGTACATCTCAAAAGGCCAATTTTTAATTGAAAATCATATTACAAAAATCTGCCTATTTATTACCTTGTGTTGGATTACCTATCCTCAAGAGTTCCATTTGGCAAAAATGTGATTATCCCTGAATTAACAAGTGAATAGTTATATCTTTAATGAAAGGAACTTCAGGAACTTCATGCCCACAGCAGTGTGAACACAGAAATCTTAATGAAACTCCATGATACAGTACCCAAAGTGAAAGTCCAGAGGGAGAACACAGTTCATTAATACCTGTCTAATCTAATGCAGTCCTTTATAGTGTGAGGTGTTTCGATTTTTTGTCAAGGTATTGAGTGGAGTTGAGTGGAGGGCAGGGCAGCACAGTGGTGCAGTGGTTAGCACTGTCGCCTCACAGCAAGAAGGTTCTGGGTTCTGGCTTTTCTGTGTGGAGTTTGCATGTTCTCCCTGTGCCTGCGTGGGTTCTGTCCTTCTGGCGAAAGGGTTGAGGTGATGGTGAGTGCCTACACAATGAGCCTGAGAAAAAGGCTTGGTTTATGAATGAACATCCAAACACATGCAGTGACTGGATGAGTGAGGTGAAGGGGGAAGTAGGAGGAGACAGTAGAGGCTAAAACAGAGTGAAAGGTACAATGAACAAGACTCAGTCTCATCATTGAACAGCAGTTATCTTCTAAAACTACATAAAAGTACAGGATTACCACAAAATATAGCCTCAAAATCCTCTGAGATGTGATTAACCACATCTCATACACTCTCTCAAAAGACTCTATAAGGATTTTTTTTTTTCTTTTTTGGAGCTTATGATCATATCATATGATCTTTATCAGGAAATGGAATAAACCCAGTTGTCATTGAATAAAATGTTCAGATTGCCCTTTTTTTCTGAGCAATTTGAAGTTCTAATCTTTTTCATAAAATCATATCATCATAACTTTTGATAGTATTTATGGTCAACAAATTTTACCTCAAGTCATTCGATGTATGTACATCTTGAAATGACTTCACTAGTATTCTGCTGTGAGATTCACTGGAAATGATACTGCTAATGCAAACCAGAGATCTCCTATTGCTGCTGCTTCATTTAAGCATAAAAGCATTCCACATGGGATATCTTTTATTAAGCAGTGACAGGATATGCAGTTTATTTGTCACCAAGAATAGAACTGGCCACAAAAAAAAAAAAAAAAAAAAAAATCTATAAAACCAGACAACAGCAGGCAAAAGACTACATGTACTGTCTGCAGCCTGACATCACATAGCTGTTTCTTATGGCATGAACCTGACGGACAACATGAGTTTGTTTGGTTGCACTGTAACAGAAACACCAGTTGCTCTTCTGTTATTCAGTATTTCTATGAGAGAAATAGTTCAAGTGTTTGCTGCCCCCAGAATTCTGTATCTCTGCAACAGTATGTCTGCAACAGGAGTACACTGATCAACAGAAGCAAATCCCGGCTGTCTACGCGCATCCATGCTGGTTCCAGGTCAACACAAGCAGCAAGGTCTGCAAGGTAACAAGAGAAACCAGATTTTCACTGTTGGGTCCTGTTGGGTCAGCCCCGGGCCTCAGCTGGCCTTTGAGAAATAGATTTCTGTGGACAAAGATGCTCTTTTGGAGGAATGGTCATGCTGTGTTTGTCTGCTCTTGCTTCCTTTGTTGTGTCAGCTCTGAATACAGCCTCTTACCCACAGCAGTCAAGACATTTGGCTCTGGTCACTGCGTATCTCTGCCTTTCGTTATGAGCAAAGTGCACATACACACACACACACAACACAAAAGCTCAGTTTCTCCTTCCTTTAAAACTCAAACTTCTGGACCAAAATTCGCATCTGCTAAATTCTCCTAAAATAGTCATTTCATCCATAAAGGTCTGCCACCACAATGACATTTGAATGCCTCTGTCAAATTACACAGTTTGAGGCATTTCATGCCAAATTGTTTGATGCATGAGTGAACTGTCTCAGTCTCATATTTATCCATGGACGGTCTGCCTTGACATGAACCTGTCAATACAGTACACAAATCATCTTGTCTGTAAACTCCACTCTGACAGCTGTTGTTGCTGTTTAATTTTACAATCTCAGGTGAAGCATAAGGTGTTTTTTGACGTCTGCCTAGTTTGTGTCCATTATCTGACACTCAGTTTCTATTACCTCAGTCAAACAACCATATCATAATACTCCTCCATACTCTAGTTATTTGAAGATCCTCTCTACGCCTTTTCTTCTTTCCTTTCTAGCTCTACCATAAATATCTGCTTCCGTGAAGATGAGAGATAAATCAGAACACCTGCACAGAGTCAAGAATTATATCAGAACACAAATTATTGCAATTTTTCCTTCTCCCACTCTCTAAATTACAGGTTTGAGAGTTCACTCGCAAAGAACATGTTGTTTAGCCACCTCCTGTGTCTCTTTTTCTCCTCATTCCAACATCATCTGTCTCCTCCCAACTGATCTTTATCGTCCCTCTCCTTTCCTCTCCTCTGTGTACACAAAGCAAAACCTCCAGGGAATAAATTTGTAAGTGAAGGTTTTCTTTGAAAATTAAAGTCTTTTATTGAATCAAATGAAGCATGGACTCAGGGAGGGAGGAAGGAAAAGGTCAGCAGACTGAGAACATTTAATGAATATTGAATCTACCACCACCACTCTCTCTCCCTTTCACAAACACACACACTCGTGCAAGACAGGATATGTTTCAATCAGTAGAAATTCCCCGATATCCCATAAGTATTTCTGTACAAATATATACATGTAAGCAATAATAATATCAATAAAGCAATGTACTTGCAAGATTCTTCCTATGGGACTGGATGTATCAGACTGATAACAGGTCAGGGTATATCGGGGGTAAAAAGTAGAATATTTACAGCTATTGTAACTCTGCAACAGAAAGTGAAATTATAGTTATTGATTTCTTTTGAGACCATACAAAGAGTAGTTGGTGCTTTTGTTGTCTATAAAGGATTGTCTGTTTTAGAAGAATGCATCTGCAATGCATCTGTCTTTTACACCTCATTTTATCTGGCTTGAATTAATACATTAAGATTTAAGTCTAATATCTTAACATGGCATAAGGCATAAGCAATACTCTTATATTTACAATCCATGAGATGTGAAAGGTCTCATTTAACTCCACAGTTTCTCTCAGCTATGCAAAGCATTTTGAAATCTTTCAGCCTATTGCTTTGGTTTCCAGGCCTGATAAACTGATACTGATAAACTACTAACTTAAGTATTTCCCTTTTTGGTGATTTTATTGGTTTTAGTTCATTTATTTCTGTTTTTGTTCAGCAAAATTGTTAGAGAGGTTTGTTTTTGAGTACTTGCATAGTTTGGCAATTGACAGCACTGTCACTTCACTTGTTTTTTGTTTGTTATATTGTGTATATATATATATATATATATATATATATATATATATATATATATACACACACATAGTAAAGAAGCACACAGTGTATTTATACCCAGCCTGCATGTACAGTTGTGTTCAAAATAATAGCAGTGTTTTTTAAAATGTGAGTAAAGGTCAAAATCCTTATAATATTTTTTATTTCCTTTCATTGGGAACACTGCATATTATATTTTACATCAAAACATGAAGAAAAATGTATCAATATTTTAATTACTTTACAGAAAATGAAGGAAAAAATGATATTGGGCTGTTCAAAAAAATAGCAGTGTCTGCATTTTTCATTACAAACTCAAATATTTACTCAATAAACTGAAAAAAACGTTAAGATTTAGCATTCCTGTGAATCACCAAACTAATATTTAGTTGTATAACCACTGTTTTTGAGAACTGCTTCACATCTGTGCCGCATTGAGTCGGCCAACTTCTGGCACCTGTAAACAGGTATTCCAGCCCAGGATGATTTGACAGCCTTCCACAATTCCTCTGCATTTCTTGGTTTTGCCTCAGAAACAGCATTTTTGATGTCACCCCACAAGTTTTCTATTGGATTAAGGTCCGGGGATTGGGCTGGCCACTCCATAACCTTAATTTTGTTGGTCTGGAACCAAGATGCTGCTCGCTTACTGGTGTGTTTGGGGTCATTGTCTTGTTGAAACACCCATTTCAAGGGCATTTCCTCTTCAGCATAAGGCAGCATGACCTCTTCAAGTATTTTGATATAAGCAAATTGATCCATGATCCCTGGTATGCGATAAATAGGCCCGACACCATAGTAAGAGAAACAGCCCCATATCATGATGCTTGCACCACCATGCTTCATGGTCTTCAGAGTGTACTGTGGCTTGAATTCAGTGTTTGGGGGTCGTCTGACAAACTGTTTGCGGCCCTTGGACCCAAAAAGAACAATCTTACTTTCATCAGTCCACAAAACGTTTCTCCATTTCTCTTTAGGCCAGTCGATATGTTCTTTGGCAAATTGTATCCTCTTCAGCACATGTCTTTTTTTTAACAGTGGGACTTTGCGGGGGCTTCTTGCCGATAGATTAGCCTCACACAAGCGTCTTCTAATTGTCACAGTACTCACAGGTAACTTCAGAACGTCTTTGATCTCCCTGGAGCTGATCACTGGCTGAGTCTTTGCCACTCTGGCTATTGTTCAATCCATTCGAATGGTAGTCTTACGTTTTCTTCCACGTCTCTCTGGTTTTGCTTTCCATTTTAAAGCATTGGAGATCATTTTAGCTGAGCAGCCTATCATTCTCTGCACTTCTTTATATGTTTTCCCCTCTCCAATCAATGTTTTAATTAAAGCACGCTGTTCTTCTGAACAATGTCTGGAACGACCCATCTTTCTCAGGTTTTCAGAGAGAATTGCATGTACAACATGTGCTGGCTTCATCCTTAAATAAGGGCCACCTGAATGACACCTGTTTCTTCACATAATGAATGACCTCACTGATTGAACTCCACACTGCTATTATTTTGAACACGCCCCTTTCAACTAAATATTCAATTACACAGACTCAGGAGCATGCATATCATAAATGTTGGGTCTGTTGGTTTCTCTGACTCTACTACACCTAGTGGTAAATTATTTGCCATGTAATAATATAATTTCTACCAAAAACAGTGATCTGGTTAGTCATGTTGGACTGCTATTATTTTGAACACAACTGTATGTGCTGGACTCTATGGGTTTAAATTATGGTTTACAAACAGCATACATTGGTTGGTACTTACCAGTGTAACGGGTGTTCCTCTGGCCTACATGTCCTGACTACGCTGCGTTGTGTTCTGGTGCACAGTTGGAAGGTGGACACAGGGATATCTTGCTGTACTCAGGTTTATTCCTCTCACAATCAAATTCAGCACAGACTGTCCAGGCACTGTCATGTAATCAAAGAGAGCAGAAGCTGTTACATGGACTTCATCGTCACAACAAGCTCTCGCAGTGAAGTTCAGCACCGACTGCCTATGCATGAAAACATTGAA
Organism: Lates japonicus; assembly: GCA_033238685.1. Lineage (NCBI taxonomy): Eukaryota > Metazoa > Chordata > Actinopteri > Centropomidae > Lates > Lates japonicus. The sequence goes on along the minus strand of BRZM01000043.1, from coordinate 4,780,380 downwards.
ATAAAAGAAATGACATATAAATGAATAACTAATGCTAATACTTTGTGTTTCTAATTGCATAACATTCACTCGCGTTACACCATTTTCTTTAGGATCAGCCTACATTACCAACATAAACCTGAAGTGAATAATACATTTGCTGAATGGGAGTACAACAAATACACACATACCTGTTGTGTAATCAAAGAGAGCAAAAGCTGTCACATGGATTTCATCTTCACAACACGCCTAAAAAAAGATGAAATGTCGAGCAGCACGCACACACACACACAGAAAACGTATCAAGCTAGCTCACTCTCACAAAGTCTCTCAATGTCATTTACAACTGAAATACATGACACAAAACTACACAGATACATTACTGAACAATATTATGACGGGTTTTCTGCCCTTAAATCAACCATCATACATAAAAAACTGATACAATACTCCCAATAACAAGAATAATAAACATGAAAACAATAACATGGGGAAGGATATTGGTGAAATTTCAAACACAAAATTAAAAGTGTAATTTCAACCTTGTTACACCAGCTTATGTGCAGTTTAGGACTAGGAGCTCAGTGAACTGGGGGGGAGGCTGTCACTTATTAATTAATTAGAAGCAAACAAAAGTTTTAAAGGACCATTCCAGTGGTTTTGTATGTTTCAGCCAAATAACTTAGTGCCAGTAATTTCTCAAAACATGGAGCCGTATTTTAGCTTTTGTAATATTTTGAAGAATTCTCTAAGCTTTTAAGATAAAATGAAAAGTTAGTGCTTTGCTAATTTCCACACAGAACAGTACTGGCACCTCACAGCAAGAAGGCTCTAGGTTTGCCCAGGGCTTTTCTGTGTAGAGTTTGCATGTTGCATGTTGCCTGTGCCTGTGTGGGCTTCCTTCATGTTCTCTGGCTTCCTCTCACTGTTTAAAGACATGCAGGTTAGGTTATTTGGTGACCCTTAACTGCCTGTAGATGTGAATGTGAGCGCAAGTGGTTGTTTGTCTCTGTATGTCAAGTCTGCAATAGAATGGAAATCTGTCCAGGTTGTATCCTGCCTCTCACCCAATGTCAGCTTGGATTGGCTCCAGACAAATAGTAGTATGGGTAGTGGATGGATGGATAATTTCCACATCACATTCCTTTAGGGTAGTTCCACGTTTGATCAGTTATGAGGACAAATCTCTTATCACAGTCTCTGTGAGTTGATTTGATTTGCACTAAAATGAATCAAAATGTGTGAGCCTGTGGAAGGTATGAAAAACTCATTGAGAATATTATGGCACCAAGTAAGGTAACTTGTAAACACACAGGATTTACTGGACTGCACAAAATCACTGGAAATGTCCTTTAGCTATAAATATGGAGGTAAGACTGATAGTAATATAAAAACAGCTAAAAGATAGAAATGTGTAGCTGAACCTGTCAGGGATATTTTTTATACTGCTGTATAGCTACACCAAGAGTGTCCGTTGGTGTGAGTGATTTCCTTCAACCTCAGTGAAGCTGATTGTAAGGCACAAGGACACATTACTAGCAGCACTGCACATGATATTGCACATGCTATTAGGGGCACATCAGCCATATCCATTTCCTATTAAAAATGTATTGCCTTTCCATGCCAGTAAGTTTTAAAATAGAACTCTTATAGCTGAAAGGGAGTCAGGGTCACCAGTTTCAAAGAGCAGAATTACTCCCATGCACACTCCACACAAAAAAAAGCCCTGGGCTTGAACCTGGAACCTTCTTGCTGTGAGGTGACAGTGCTAACCACTGCACCACAATGCTGTTCATCTGTAGTTGATTTGTTATTCATAATTAACTGATATAATCAATGAATCCTATCCATAATAGCATAAAAATTATATGTGCACAGTCTGTAATCACTTCAACATCTAAAACATTTTTATTGCTAAACAAAGCTTAAACATTGTATTTATGTTGTATTTTAATTTACTGAAATCAGCTACGTGTGTTTTATATAATGTACTTCTTTACAGAATATGTTAATTAAAATGATATCACTTTCCTTTTGGCAAAAAAAAAACAAAACAAAACAAAAAAATCACATCAACATTTCAGGCTGGAAACTATATCTAAACTAAGGTGTCAGAAGTTGAAAAGTTCTCAGTGCTGAAAGACTGAAAAATGCTGGAAACTGATCATTTTGCTCAAAATGAGGACATGTGAACTTGCACACTGAGGACATCAAGGAAAACTCCTTGCTGCAGGTATGCAGAAATAGACACTCTTATTTTTCAGCTATGCTCTAAAATTAGCACACTCATTTTAATCAGGGCTGTACCTCATGCATTTCTTGCATACATTTTGTAAACATCAACAAAAGCAGACAGCAGAAGTGAGAGTATCTGGACAGCAAATGCATAACAACAAGCCACTTGATTTATTCAGGCCAAGAGGTCAGTAAGAGAAGCAAAAGGTGATGGATGAACCAGTAACAAATATGTGAAAAGCAAAAGTAAAGATGTACAAATATTGTCACCCAAAATATACAGCGTAATAGGTGTACAGGATTCCTGGTACAGGGATGTTCCCTGGCACTCCATCAAATCAGCAGCAGCTGCCTCTCAGGACGACTCCGGCTCTTGCTGAGCTGTGCTGATGAAGCAGGGATGATCGGTCCAACACCATGTTGAACATGAGTCCTGCTCAGAGGATGAGACCAGTCCAGTACCTGGCAATTTGGCAAATTTGGACAGGATGTGGCAGCACAGAGACTAGCTGCTGCAAAAAAATAAAATTCTCTCTCTCTCTTTTTCTTTTAAGATTTCTGGATATCTTCCTCATCTTTTACAAAAGCCCAGGTTGGGCTGGTATAGAGAGAATTAGATGAAAGAGGCAGGCCAGAGACAGACGCTGACTTAAATTATACAACAAATCTGCATCCAGTGTCATATAATAAAGCAACATATAATGTACCTGCAAAAACCACCACTTACTATGTATTATACTTGTAACTGAGATGGAATTTGTCAGATGTGCATCACACCTCCAGTTTATTTGCATCTCACTGAGGTTCTGTTTCTTTTGTATTCAATGTCCATCTCTCCTACAGTTTCAGTCTGCAGTCTGGTCCCAAATCAAACCAAATTATGCTGTACATTTATTTTTTACAAAATGTGAAAACATTATTGTGTCAACTCAGGCGTCAGGGGGGTCATCTTGTTTGTGCAGGGTGACAATTAAAAGGGAAAATATAATTAAAAATAAATGGCAGGGGAAAATAAATTGTCTTCTTTCTCCTTTATCAGCAAACATAGTTTGTGTAGCAATCATTAAATATGCATTAGATTTTTAAAAACATTTTCCACTCTACCTGCTGAGCTTCTGCAAAATGTAGGCAAACTGCTATTTTTTGCAACCTGCTGAAACTATTCCCAGTGCTGTTGAAAGTACCATGAAATAGCTGTGAGAAGATTTTGAAATACTGAAAGTTCTATCAGTGAAGAGTTAATTCAAGCTGAGCTAGACTCTAAGTTAATGTGATGTCTGCTCCTGTTGTTCCCTGCTGTTAAATTAGCACAAGTAATAAGACGACTGAAGCCTGTTTATTGCAATCACTTGGTCATAATGACTGTGTTTGTTGGTGGTCAGTGATTGAATATATACTTTATTCCATGCTTACTAACACCCACAGGACAACACAACCTGCTGTTAAAACACCTGTTATCTCAATGTCTTTTTCCTTGTCAATTTCTTTCTTTTTCAATTTCTTGCTTTATTTCACTATGTCTCTCTTTCTGTGTCCCACTGTTTTCATACCCCACCGCAGACAATTTCTCTCTGTCCACCTAATGGAAGCCAAAGGGAGACAAAATGATGCCATCATCAAACATGGTTTATATAACAGTCATGGTACTGTGGGCTGTTTGCTGTGCCGAAGCCTCCCTCTGGTCCAATATCTCTCTCTCATTTCTTGACTTCCCACTCCAGAGACTCACCCGGTAGACACATATTTGTGCAGGCTCACACACCCAATCACAACCAAACCAACACCCAACTTTCACTCACTATTTGATCCCTTTATGATCTATGACATTACAGTTTAACCCCACTTAATCTACAATAATGTCAGGTAAAGGGATCTTTAATAAGAATACAGATGAGCACATTTCTGTCCAAGTCTCCAGAAACACATCACTTAGATCTGTTGTTAAAGAGGCTGTTTCTCAGTCAGAACTCTGAAATGTTTTTGCACATCTTTATAGTATTTTTTATGCAACTTCATGCATAGTTATGCTCACATAATTATAACACTTATAACACTTGCTGAAGTGCAAATTCCAATTATTTTTCATCTGATGACATGATGCGTATTAAAATGTCACCTAAATTATTAAAGAGTCTTTTATTATATGAATATTACGTGTACACAATTATACTTCACAACAGAAAATGAAGAGCCCAGTAAAGCCACTGGTTTTAATCATTCTGTAATGTAAAAATTAATATATTTTATGTATTTATTTCCATGCACTGCTTTAACATCATCATTCAATGAGGATGTAATGCCTCTTAACTCCTGTTCTGCAATAACTTGCCTTAATACTTAAGTCCCACTAAATGATTAAAATGTCAAAGTAAAGCCAATGTTGTATCAAGTAATGCTTTTTTTTACATTTGAAGTAGCTTCTTGGATAAATTCTCACCGATCAGTGCACAAAGTCCTGTATATTTGTTAAGTTACAAAAGTACCAATGAAAGAAGCAGCCAGGCATCTACATGTCGTCTCAGTCCTTTGGACAGTGTGTCCCCCTTCCTCCAAGGATGTCCCGTGGCCAGTTGATAAGCACTGTATCTCTACAAACCTGGAGATCTGGATAACTGAGCAAATTAATCTTTGTCAGGAAAGAGTATACGAGGCTGGACTCTGTCAGTGTGTAAGAAAAAAACACTTAATATAAATGTGTTAAAGCTGTTTGACTAGGGAAAATGTCCCCTAAAATATAACTGCCAACCCCTACAATATCTGTTTATCTGTCAGGGTCACAGTGTATGAGACAGAAATAACCAGGCGACAGAGATTATGCAGCTAACTCATCTTGTTAAGTCTCAATTTCTGTGACAGCGAATAACTCACTGGTAAAGTAAATGTATAAGAACTGCTTAGTAAAATAACACAATGCTGCATTTATTGATTATAAAGACACTTGCCTTATTTGCAGTTGGCCCACTGTGTCTCCAAAAGTCATTATATCTAAATTAAATTTCATTTATCTTGAGATGATTAAATTGAGTTCTGCTGTGGAGAGATTGCTTGTTTTCAAACAGTGTAATTTAACGTGAATTCCCCTTTTTAGTAATAGTTCTAATTTGATTTTTATTGTCAGGTAAAGAAGGATTTTTGTGACAAATGGTAGATTGCTGATTTAAAACCAGTCTGAAATATTATGTGATTTGTTTGTGTCTTTTGTTGAGCGCTTGTGAATTGCTGCATGGCACCCACATGCGAGTCCATTATTCATTCTCTCTCTCACTTCAATTCAATTCAATTCACTTTCAGCTGAATGAGATTTATTGACATTGAAGTTCTAAAACAATATTATTAAGGTGAGGGAGTACAATATGATGTCTTTCTGTCTGACTGTCCGTCTGTCTCACTTTCCCCTCTCTTTCTCCCAGTTTAATATAGTTTAACTGAATTTAGTTCAGTCATTGTGGTGTAATGGCATGAATGCTGTATAAACATTTTTTCAAAGCGACCAGTTCAGTAAATCCAGAATAAAAAGCTTGCTTTCATTCTGTCTCCTACTAAATTCAATTAGCTTGGCTGGCATAAATATGTGATGAACAATATCAATCATTAATTCAAAAAGGGGTGTGTGTGTGTGTGTGTGTGTGTGTGTGTGTGTGTGTGTGTGTGTGTGTGTGTGTGTGTGTAAGCGTTTGTTACCTCATTGGGACCTTTTCTGGTATACACACTGACATTAATGAAAGTCACTGCAAAGTCCTAGCAAGGTTAGCTGGGCAAACTTCACTGCATCTGTCAAGCACTGGAGAACATTTTTATGAGCCACACATTACAAATGTTGAGACATCCTTACAAAGAAATAAATGCTGCAACCTATACATATCCAGTAACATATGAAAACCTTTAATATCAAATTAATACTGACATTTCGATGGACAACACTGATCGACCTTTGTTTTTAATGTCAAATATACCAAAAACAAACAAAAATTAAATGAAATACAATACTTATAGGATATTAACCAAATTCTTTCAGTCCACGTGAGTTTTACTGAAAGAGTCAGACTGAGGTGCATTGTCTCCTCGCTTCCTGGCTATACATATTCCCACCAGGAGACCCTTTAAATTTCTCATCAGACGGACAGCCCATCATATCGTACGTGAGGGAATATACGTATGTGAGCAGCATCCAGTCACGTAAACGCGTGGAGGAATTCTATTTGCTCAGAGATTTTGCAGCCGTCGTTGCCAGGTAACGACGCAGCGCTGCATTTCAAGAATTGTAGTTCAAAGAAGATCGTTTCCGCTTTACTAAAATGAGCGGTGCTGGGCCAGAAAACTACATATCCCATAATGCAAGTCTCAAGCAAGTGCCCTCCCCTTGTGAGCACATGACTTGTGGTACTTCAGTGGGCCACAATAACAGAGATATTTGCAGTGTTATCTGGCTATCCCCCCCCCCCCCCCGGCTAGATTTTCTGTGCCGTGTCTGCCTTGGTTGTGCAGAGTTCTTTTTTAAAATGAAGCTGCAGTGTTTAGTCGTTGCTCTGTGTTTCGGTGTGGGTGTAATGGCTGGGAAATACTCTCGGGAAGTGAACGAGCCCAAGCCGAGCGGCAGTGATGGACAGACGGTGGAGTTCAGGATAGCCAAGCTGAACCAGGTGTGGGAGAAGGCTAAAAGGGTGCGTATATAAATCAGTAGGTTAAAGTGAAGCTCACCTGTAACGTTAGCAACTGGTGCAATTGTACAGTAACACACCAAAATAAGGAGCGGTTGGCTGCTTGGTGTCCAATGACACCTACCAAACATAGTTAAATATGTGGCTTTTTCTGTGTGTAGTATAATGAGTGTAATGTTTTAGCCTCATGGTGTTCGGTTGAGTAAGCATATTTAGCTATAAACGTAGTCGATTTATCATTTGTTCACTTAGACTTTGTTGAATAAGCTTGAGTTGTGTACAGTCAAGAATCAAGCTTGGTACTATAGGGTTGTTGGGAATACACGTGAACATCTGGGAAAAGAATGAGTATAATTCTTTATTTTAAATAACCACAGCTGAGTAAGTCAGTGAACTACCAAGTTGTCGCAGTAGACCTCCGTGGTCCCCAGCAGAATACAGTAATTGTGGGTGTCTCTCTTGTGGAAATATGTCCACTGTAAAACAGAAAGACACTGATGTTAGAACACTGAAAATGTTTTATCCAACAGTAAAAAAGAAGCAGCAAATGACTAACAAGTCACACAAGTCTTCTACAGTGTGTCATGATTTATTCACCAAATGTGTTCAGCTGTTTTATTACTTCATCAGAGTTCCTCAGTCAGAGCCATCTGCCCATCGTGACCTCCCATATTTTCAGACCAGTGCAGATCTTGAAGTCATCAATGTCAGAAAGAGATTAGAGTTTAACTTTAAACTGTGTAGTATGTTTCCAGGGCTGTTTGAATAAAAGCTCCTCTAGGAGGTGAGATTTTCCAATTTCATTGAGCAAACAACCTACAGAACCAACTTACCTCACAGCATGAATTGCAGCTGTCATCAGTGCTTTTTTCTCACTCCTTACCTTCTCTGTCCTCCAATGTTTCCCCTCCTTCTCTTACTGATGTTATGTTGTCTCTTGTTCTGGTTTTGATAGATGCAGTTGTCCCCAGTGCGACAGGCTGAGCTGCATAGTGACCTGAAGATCCAGGAAAAAGATGAGCTGCAGTGGAAAAAGATGAAGGTGGAGGGGCTGGATGAAAGTGGGGAGAAAGAGGCCCAGCTCCGACGTAACTTTAATGGTGAGATAGTCTCTGCTCACTGATGTAGTCAGGATCAGGTTGAATTGTGTCCTCATTTTGACCTAAATCCACTGTCCTGAATATTCAGTGACCAATCTTGGCAATGCCACTCTGTGGTGAAAGTTTTATGATTTTGACAAATTAACACCAAGGAATAACTTGTTCTGCATATGATAGCTTATGTAATAAACTCTACAATTTGGCTGGTAGAATAACAAATGTTCTACCAGTCAACAAGCCCCAGAGGAAATGCAGTTTCTCATCCCCGTCAAGGTTAGACTGTTGTTTAATAGTCTCCATTTGAAATGAAGACTGTAGCTGTATCCATATGCATGTAGATTTTCTTACATGCAGTGTTATAATATACAAATTCAGCACGTGAAAGGTATAAATATTGACAAATTCACTATATTTTTAAACAATTTTATGATAAAACATGTTTTAAGTTTTCCAAAACAGCTTAATAAAGATTATTTACCTGCTTTTACAGAGGGTCACTTACACACAGATGTGTAGAGTATGCTGTGAATATTGCAGTTCATATACTAAATTGCATGCACTATACCACTAGTCATTTTTTACAGGTTTACATTTGACCTGTGGAGAATATATTAACAATTCAGATACAGCTACTGTTCCTGCAGTTTCCTCAGATGGTAAAAGGTCAGAGCTGGCATATATAGACAGTCAGACCCTTAATCAAATCACAATCAAACCCAGGAGCAGGTGTAATGTATGTGTGAAGAGTGTGAAGGGATCTTCACCTTAGCACCTACAGGCAAACACCCAGTCACATACATCAGTCTGTTTAGCATTCTGCTTCTAACAGCCAGTGGACCTCCCTTCCTATAGCAGCTCAGGCAGTAGTCCACCTGCCCCAGACTCCTCTCCATCCTGACTCCCCAGTGGTGAAGTGACCTTCCAGCTCCAGGCAGAGCAGCAGAGTCACTTTCTGTTCCTTTGTAAGCTAAATATAAATCTTTAAGGAGGACCTCAAGTCACTCTCTCCCCTCTAAGTTACACCCCTCTCCTTGAGCCTCTCTAATTGGGCTCAAATATCATTCTGTCTTCTATCATTCTCCCTATTTCCTTTTCGTTGCACTTTTTCATGATGCTCTCTGTTTCAGATGCCAATAGACAAATCCAGACACCTTGTTTGTTATAAATTGGTTGATCTGGGAATGTAAGCTTATTTTACTGTTTGCACTCATTGAAGATCAGTGGCTCAGGAGCCTCAGCTGAAACCATACAATGTAAACTATACAAGCCCAGCTGTACTGCGGAGATTGTCACCAAGTTCTTGTACCCTGTTTATGAGCATTTTTTACTAGACACATACATGTGGACACTCTCCTAATGAAGCATCGGTAGTTAATAAATGACACTGATGGGTTATTACAATGTTGAGATGATGCTGAATCAGCTGCTGCAATAACAGTTTAGTGGAGCAGAATAATGAGAGAAGAGCCTCCTCAGAGCAAAGTCCAACTTTGTGCTATGTTGTAGCAGTCCACAATGTTAGGACAGTACTGGACTGGTAATATATTGTGCTTTTCAACATTATTTGCACATAACTGATGAATATTTAACAAATTAGATACAGAAATGCCACATTTGTGGCAACATCATCAATTATCTGTCCTACAAAGTTGTGTCCTGGCAGTTTTTGGATGCGCTTAGATTAATTGTTTTAGTCTTTTGTCTTCTTTGTTATCTTGTATGTGCAGGCATGCTGCCACGTTTTGGGCTGTGGAAGGTGTTCTGTTAAGTGAGTGAGTGGGAGGATTAATGAGCATTTCCTAGTTTCTGACTTTCATCTATAAATAACAAGTTTGTCACGATAGTAGTGGCATGACAAAAAACACAGCTACAGGTAAGGACAAAATTATTACCCCCCCTATGAAAATTTAATCTACCCAAGTATTTCCCAAGTGCTGTTAAACAGAGCAAATAATTTTTAACACAGCTTTTTCAAACATCCTAGTATTATTGTGGATGCTTACATTATTTTACTTTGCACACAGAAACTATATTATTCCACAAAAGCTAAAGATGCTGCTGCTGATAGTCAGTTGTGTATCCTTTTTACTGGATAACAGCCTGTAGTCGTTTGTTGTAGTTTTCAACAAGTCTCTGACATGTCTCCTGAGGAATCCCAGCCCATTCCTCTTTGGCAAATCTCTCAAGCTCCTCTGGATTTGATGGCATGGGCCTTCAGCTTCAGTTCACCCCACAGATTTTCAGTGGAATTCAAGTCAGGGCTTTGTGCAGGCCAGTCAGTAACATTCACCGCTCTTCACCAGGAGCTCTTCTTCATGATTCCTTCCACCTTGACGAGATTCCCAGTTCCAGATGTACTGAGCATCTCCACAGTATAATACTCCCACCACAGTGTTTCACTGTGGCGACAGTGTTCTTTGGGTGGTACGCCTCTCCCTTCTTTCTCCAAACATAAGCAGTGTCTCTATGGCCAAAGAGCTCTAGTTTCGTCTCATTTGACCAAAGGACATGCTTCCAGTATGCATAATCTTTCTCCAGGTTGTCCTTAACATACTTCAGTCTGGCTTGAAGGTGTCTCTTCTGCAGAAGTGGAGTTTTCTTTGTCTGCAACCTTGCATTCCATTCCTAGAGTAGTGCTCTAGTAATCGTCTTCTTTGAAACTACAATTCCCAACTTAGCTAAGTCATTCACTAGTGTCTTGGCAGTTCTTCTGGGGTCTTTAGACACGTCTCTCACTAGTTTTCTTTCCAGGGTCTTTGAAATCTTTCACTTCCTACCTCTGCCAGGCTTGTTCTGTACTGTATGGCTCTCTTTGAATTTCCTGACACTTAGAAACGCTGTGTACAAAGTTGTATATTCCTCTCCTGCTTTGTGAGCATCAACAATTCTTTTTCTCAAGTCTAAACTGATTTCTTTTGTTTTTGGCATGATGCTTTCTCAAGTGACAGCTCAAACCCTTACTGAAGCTTTCATACTGGTGTAAATTGGGAGATAACCCTCAGTTTTAACTTGATTTTACAAGTTTTGAGCATTACAAAGCTTGTAAAATGAAGTTAAAGCACATCATTGCACAACAGTGGTTTGTGCTACGGCTCAATGAAAAGGTCAGTTCTTAAGGGGGCTAATAATATTGACCCTGGTCATTTTTGTTTTTTCTGAAATAGCTCTGTTATTGTGTGCAAATAGAAATAATTTCTGCTTTCTAAAGAAAACTAGTATGTTTAGAAATGCTATGTTGAAAATTCCTTGCTCTGTTAAAAAACACTTTTTCCATAGGGGGGCTAATCATTTAAATTTTTTTATATCGCCTACTGTTTGCCACTTATGTTACAAAAAAGGGAGGTTAGTTTGTTTTGATAAGCTCTTGTCAGCTTCACCAGCTCTAAACTTTTGTTGGCCCACTTAGCTTATGTTCAGCAGCCGATTCATTGGGGATGCTACTCCCTTTACTGTTCTCTTTAAGAGGTTTGGTGACTTTGGAATTAATGAGTTCCTTTCAAGGGTTGTGTGCCTCTGGTTAATTTTTGATGTGAAATGGTTTAGAGTCTTGTTTTCAAGTGTTGAATATATATGTGTCGTAGTCACTTTAGATTCTCAGCCTCTTCTCATGTCAGCCTCAGTTGTTGGTCCCCACAGGCTCTTGTCAGCATCATTTTGGTTAAAAGTCTAAAATGTGTTGTGTTATGCAGTGATCCTGGCCAAGTATGGGATGGATGGGAAAAGAGACACAAGACCACTGGAGAGCAATTCCCTAAAGGACCACGACACTAAAGAGGGAGACATATTTGACGATCCAAGGCTGGACAAACTCTGGAACAAGGTGCATGTTTGAATTTGTCTGCAAAGGAGAAAAAATAATGGAATATATTTTTGGAATGGGAATATATTTTAATTACATGCCCTCTTTTTCACATTTGCATTGTGAGATTTGTATGCTGCCCTGTTGCTGCAGGTGGATGGAAAATCTACCACAATAGATCCAGAAAATGAAAACATGAACCTCAAATCAACTGAAAAAGAATTGTCACTTAATTTCAAATAAAAAATATTAGGTATACTGAATGATTTCAAAAGCTTTTGAGGTCATAGTTACAAGGTTCTCACTCAGTAACACCAGCAGTCTTTGAATGCAGCCCTTATATGGAACACAGTAACACATTATTTTCTGTTTTTAAGCACAAATGAATGGGTTTTGTGCGTAAAAACTCATTATTTTCAAAAGGCTGTCCTTTGGCAGCTATGCAGCTGGTTATGGGAAAAAAGTTTCACTTTAGCTACAGCATGATTTCACAAATTGGAATATTTCAGCACAGTTCATACATATGCAAACATTAAAAACAGTAAAAAGGTCCTGTCCTGTGTAAAATTGTGCCATGGATTTCTTTTTATGACATGGCTCTCCACCCAGAATATGCATTTTCTCCGCTACTTTTGAGACTAACTCATTCTGTCCTTCTGATTCTACCCACGCCAGGCTAAGAGCTCAGGGAAGTTCTCCAGTGAGGAGTTACTGAACCTTAAGAGGGAGTTCCAGCACCACAAAGACAAAATCCACGAGTACAATATCCTCATGGATACCGTCAGCAGGACTGAGGGTGAGCTGCGTGAATCACTCCCTTTGCTCTCATGCCGAGCAGAGGTGTCACACCACCTCGGTTTTTATTGGTATCTTTTGAAGCCAAGTTTATGAGCCTTTAAATCCTGTTCTCCTCTCTGCTGCTGTGTCCTTGTTGTTTGAAATCTCTTACAGCAATTTGAAGTACGCATTTCTATCTTACTAGCTCTTTACATGCTATTTACCTCAACATGATTTGGTATGCTAGCATAATTGTGGTTCTGATCTTAGTTTTTTCTCCTAAGCTCACACCAGAATAATAACATTTACATAAACTTTTTTTTTATTTTGCTGAGAAATAAGGTCAGATATATATTTCCAGTTTCCAAAGCAAATTTATGCAAAAAAATACAGAAGGTGGTCATCGAGAACTGAGCGCCACATCTGAAGTGCTCTCTGTCTGTTTGTTCAGTCTAATGGTCATGTACGTAGGTGGCAGGTATCAGACTGCACATGTTGCCACCCACTGCTCTCTGCTCTATCAGTGCATGTCACATCACATCAAGCTGTGAGTTTTAGGCTGAGCTGACAGGCCCCACTGTGTTTCAGATAGACGCAGGGAAGACAGGCACATCTCTTTCGGACGTGACTGACACTTTGCAGCTGTTTCGTGCCAGAACTTTTCCGTTAGCACTCCACAGCACTATGTCTCTCCCAAACAAGCCAGGGGTATTTTTCTGCTTGTCTGATGCATTTAAATATTGAGCCAATCACATGTTGCCTGGGGGGAGTTTTTGCACACATCCGCAGCACCACCACCTCCATCCGCTGCCTGTCTAGGTTTCCCAGCCTTCATTTGATCTCAGTTTAGCTTTTTTCCCTTTTGATCCAAATGTCAGTCATTATCATGGAGTCAGTGTCGCTCTGTCCAGTTGTCCTCACCTTTTTTTAAGGGTGAAGCAGGCAGGAATCTCATAACCACACTGACAACTTAACCATTAAGATTAGGCTCACAGGCTACTCAAGGTTCTTATGGAAAAACAAATGTGATATGTGAAGAAGTCATCCCCGTGAAATGTAATTTTTTTTTTCACAGGTTATTTTATGGCTACTATTAAACTCAACTTATAAAATGCTGCTTTTTTCTCTTTTTATTGCTTGAATTTGTTCTCTCTCTTCATAATCCTAATATATCCACCTACCGAACTCCGTTAACTTGACCTGTCCTCCTTCCCCTCCGTCTGTTCGTCTCAACAGAAATCCACAAGAATGTGATCTCTCCCCTGGAGGGCGACGCCAAAGAGCATGTGCTGCACCAGAAGCACACGGAGCTGAAGCAGAAAATGAGAAACCTCAACCAGGGCTTCGAGCGCCTCCGTAAGCTTAGCCACGAAGGCTTCACTGAAGACAGTGGTGAGGGAGACGTGTGCGCGCACACACACACACACACACACACACACACACACACACACACACACACACACACACACACACACACAACTTGTCTCCTCCTGCGTCTCAGTTTCACTCTGCATTTATCTCATCAGCTTAATCACTGGGATTTGTAATCATGATAATACACTCTGCTGTATCACAGTTGGTGAGCATTTATACACTAATGGCTTAACAGTGTTTGGGCAAAGTGTTTGGGCTTTTAGTTCAAAATTGAATTTGAAATGTCAAGGATGTAAAAAAAAGACTATTTGAAAGAGGGTTATTTAAAGCAGCCCATAGTGCTGCATCCATCCAGTGATATAAACTAGCTTGTCCTTGTGCAACTTAACTTGGAGAAAACATTCATTACTCTCTCATCATTGAATTATCTTGTAGTTTATAGGCTTAATCTCTCTTATTTGGCTGCTTTTGGTCGAGTGTACTGCATGTTTTTGAGGTATGTGACGTCTCAGTTGTGCAGGTTTCAGTGGGAGTCTGTTGGGGAGTTCAGATGAAGGCAGTGTTCCTTCTGCTGATTCATGCCAACTCCTTTACCTCCTCTCAGCCCTCCAGGTTGTTTCTCACTTAACCACTTATTCTCATTCTTCACTCTCTGTCTCAAAATCTCCTCCTCTCAGTTTCCCTTGTCTGATTTTGTTATTCGTGCAGAACTTCAGGAGCAGCAGCAACTCAGGCTGAGATGTGGATGCGAGCAGTTTCCCTCTCTTTCATGTTGTGTGTTTATACCAAATGACCAAACAGTGAGAGCAGCTCGTTGTTGTGATTGTATCTTATGAAACATCTGCTGTGACTGCTTCTCTTCAAAGCTTCCTCCCTCTTGAGTATGCAAGTGTTGGTGAGGCTCCAACCTGTCTCCTTGGACTGTTTATCTCTTCATCTCTCTCTCTGTCTGTTGTCTCTCTCTAGAGTTTCGGGAGCCTCGTGTGATTGAACTGTGGGAGGCTGCCAAGAGAGCCAACCTCAGTGAAGATGAGCTGGACTCTCTCAAGGTAGCTCTTAAATCTCTTATGACAGTTTTTTGGACACTTAGGCTGTCACTGATTTGTTTGTAGATAGCACTTTTTATTTTATCAGACTGCTGCAGTCTAACTCTTAGAATACAACTCTTAGAAACTTTTTAATCAAGTGTTCTTTTGGTAACAGCAGTATTAACTTTTGTAGTGTCCTTGGTAGCTAAGTACTACTTGGGTATGGTGAGCCATAAAGCAGAGAGCACACCTTATTATTATCACATTTTATGCATTACATATTTGAAATGCACAAGTATTCCACTCTCCTATCTCTCACTATGCTCCTTTCACCCTTTGTCCCATGAGCAGCTGAATGCAGTGAACAACTCAATTTAAATTTCAATTTTTTTTAAAGATATCTGGCTCCAAGATCAGGTGTATCGCCGGGAAACATTCAGCTAGTACTTTCAGTGTGACATTTCCTCTCTAGTCACTACTTGAGATGCGTATCAGCTCCCCTGTGCAGCTGTGCATGTAATGAAGGTGAACTGAACTTGCGTTCCTGTGTGTTCGCTGCCCTCCTTTGCTTGTCTATTTAGGAGGAGCTGCGTCACTTTGAGACCAAGGTGGAGAAGCACAGCCATTACCAGGAGCAGCTGGAGCTGTCCCACCAGAAGCTGCAACATGTGGAGGCTTTGGGAGACACAGAGCACATCAAGAGGAACCAGGAAAAGTACAACACACTTGCTGAGAAGACCAGGGAGATGGGCTACAAGGTAAGGAGGGATAACAGGGATCTGTTTGCTTTTACTCCACATTCTGCAGTCGAGCACCACACAGCTATTCTCCAGTTCGCTGACTGCTCACCAGCTGTCAAAGCTAATATGTTGCAAAATGGGAACGGAATGAAGCAGTGCTATAGTGCTGAGAAAATGCAGTTACAGAGAAAGGGGGGACAAATGTTAACAACACCTCACACTGTTCGTGTCGTATAGGGGTAAGACTCTCATTCTGGAGTTCCAAAGCAACCCAGCTCTAAATCCTGTATATTAATACTTACACATACCATCAGGAAAAGAGCATCCTGAAAACCAAATGTACTAAAAAGAACTAGAATTAAACCAGGCATATTTGTTAATTAAATAGAAAAATTCTTAAACAGACGTCGTATTGTCACAGGTGGAAAATCAATATTAGTTTTCAAAGCTGGAATTTCAAACATGGTCTACAGTGTGCTGGTAGTGGTCCAACTCATAGTTTATTAATTGGTACATTAACTAATGGTACTGTAGTATAGTAACATATTTTGGGTAAATTGTGATAATGTGCCAGATTTTAAAACTTTTTGTTTTGTTTTTTTATGTAAACAGTCGTTGATGCTAAATAAATATTAACACCCCCAGTCATCTGTATTAGTAGTAGTACACAGTAATAGTACAATCAAGCCAACTAGAATTACTTGAGTCTGAGTCTGAGGGAACAAATTACAGTAAAATAAATGAAATATATATGAGCAAGCTGCACCAGGAGTTAGAGTATTAGCATCCATTCAGTAACTGGTAATCTTAACACCAACTATTTACACCATTATTGTTTTATGTAATCGCATTAGATGTAAAGGTACAGGATGTTAAAGCTCCTATGCTCACTGAAGTGGAAGAAAGAAGTGTGTGTGTGTCTGTGTGTGTGTGTGCGCGCATGTACCCTTATTTGTATAGGGATAAAAGACAAAGTTGAATAAAAGGGAGAGACAGAGTTGACGTTGTCTGTTGATTCTTGGTCTTGATTTCAGATGAAGAAACACTTACAGGATTTGTCCAACAAGATCTCTCGTGAAGGACTCCAGCACAATGAGCTCTAAGAGGCTGAGGTCATGGTCATCACATCAGTAAAGATGATGATGAACTGAAATAATTCCCTCTACAACCAACCACAACGTACGCTACATTCCCCCATTCTCTACTAACTGCTGTAAAAAGAATCAGTGTTTTCCATGCAAGGTTTTCTACTTTTCTAGTGTTATTAGTTGTTGATTTTTACAAATTGATGAATTAATGAAATGTGGGATGTTTGTACATATTATGCATAGAGATCTGTTGTAAATCAGCTGGTCAGATTACCAGTCAAGGTACAGACAAAATAAAAATGAAATAGTTTACATACTAGTCTGGTACTCTGTAGTAACATTTATTTGCACAACTAATGACAGGCAGGCGTGGAAGAAATGTCTGCTTGTAGTGCAAACACTGAAAATGTGGCTTTGCTCAGAGAAAGCCAAATTTTGTGGAGGTGGTTGTTGGGGGATGGACAGCAGCAGTTGAGTCAGTCTTAACCAGAAGATGTAGTTCAGCCACTGAGCGATGATAGTTCAGGTCCTGGGGAACAGCCAACCAACAGCATGAGTACTTCATCCAGTAGGAATATTGGCACATTGGTGGCTAGACAATTTGTCCACAACCCATCTGTCATTAGCTAAGTAATAAATCCTACATCACATAGGCTGTTACTACTGTAGTAACTCATATGCTGGTCTGCTGAAATATTGTAATGTTACTGCTATTGTCTGATCAGTATAAAATGAGGAATGCTTTGCAGATTCAGGTAAGAACCACTGAAACCCTGAAACCTGAAAATGTAACAGCAATCTTTAATATTCATAGAGATACAGGTGCCAACAACATACAAATAGTAATATCTTAAAAATATAGTTTAATATCATTCATATTGTCTTGGCATAAATAAAAGCTGTTACTATTTACACGTCCTGTAGACAAAAGCAGTCCCTGCAGTGACATTAACAGGCTGTTCTTGGTAAAACTTTTTATCCTCATGTTGCTTCTTCCTCCTCATCTCCTCCTCATCAGAGACACCGGTGGGGAACCGCCACCATAAAAATAAATTACTGTCAAATATTGGACAATTTGTCCTGATGATATCAACAGGGAGGTGAGAAATTGGAACACACACTCTGCTTTCCCATTCATCAATTCTTGCCCTCTCAAAGACCAGAAGCAGAGACATTGATTACGGTGATGAATAATGTTACTGGCTGGCTGATTACTCAGTCATGTCCTGCTTGGGCCACATGGGCCTGGATTAATGTAATTTGCACCCAAGACATAACTCTAAGCTGCTTATTTCAATCGAATGCTTTTAAGCTCTTATGTGGAATGATTGCCAAGCAAGCTGGGACTCTTAGCAGTCGATTGTCAGGTATCTGCGCAATGAGAAGGGCTTGATCTCATTATGTGATCATACTGTGCTCCAAACTTGTGATAAATGATACAAATTTAAACAATGGTAGTTGGTAACTCTCAGTAAGAGAGGTAACAACAAATACAGCCACACCACAACAGTCTGAAGAAGGTAAATCCAGCCTGAATTTCAAAGAAATTTCTACAAATTACAACAGCTGCTGTTTACCTTCGTCCTCCACCTGTAATATCAGTGTTAAACAGTTTGTTTGGTGTCATCCCCTCATAATTTTTTGTCAATGTATAACAGTCATCCCAAAATAATCTTAAAAGAGGCACACAGAAAAAAGTTCCATCGTCAACAGTTGCCTCAGCATTCTTAAGTGCCATGCAGCCAACAAAAAGAAACATTTCTAGGGACAGAGGGCAACACTAAGTCTAAGTATATGAGAGATTACAACATATAAACAAAACACATGATGGCAGCTGCATAAGAGACTTCCCAGACATTTCCTGTTAGTTGTTTTTTTTTTTTTTTTTAGTGGAATGGATTGTTTGCGGGAATTTCTATACACTGGCACAACCGCACGTGTGTGTGTGTGTGTGTGTGTTTTTAAGTATGATGAACAACTGCATTTGAGCATTTTAGCTTATTCAGAGAGATGGAGAGGATCAGTTATGAAAATTACTTTAAAGTGTCATTGCGTTGGGCATCACAGAGTCAGTGTGGTGGCCCTCGCCGCCTGCTCTCCAGCTGAGTCAGCCTGTCCTCCCTGCCCTGAACGTGCTCCGCCCCCACTCTCTGAGCCGTTTCCATGGCAGTGATGTCGAGGTGGGCGTACCTGATGGAGCCCTCTTCTGGTCGGGAAATCAGTGTTAAAGGGGGAGATAAAAGAAAACATTTGTTTCTGCAGTCGTGTACTTTAACTTAACATTGGCATATACAGGAAAAACATGCTATATTCATTTGCTTTGACCCTGTAGTAACCTCGCACCATTTCCTAACATTTGCCTGATTGATAGTGCTATTGGTTTCTCTCTGGTTTATCTCTCTGAAGCATTCATTTAATATGTGATTTTAGAACTCAATAAAATTACTTTCTGTTAGGATGTTATCTTTAATTTGCCAATTCACAGCTGAGAGTTTAAGTACATTTAAACAGTTGTAAATGCTTTATGTCACTGTATTAAATTGCTTGATTTTCACCATCCAAAAATGTGTGATTCTGCCACATAAATTAGGCTCTTAAGTAGCCATAAAATGAAATTCATGTCTGTTTTTCATGAATAAATTGTCTTTCCCCATTAAGTAAGTACACTGATCTGTCTGCACTTAGTAATAGTAGTACTTAGTTTCTGCAAAAAAAAAAAAAAGATTTTTATTTCCATATTTTTTAATGGAAATTTTTTAAAAACTAATAGACAGATGCAAGCAGGAGACTAAGCAGCAGTTGTAAGATGCTCTCAAGCGAACCCAGTGTAAATTTGAATATGTCTGTCATGATGATGTGTCAGTGTCTTACAGTGTGTAAGGATCAGTACACTGAGTGGTAGAAAAGTTAACCAATTAACCATTGTGGGAAAAGCATCAGAAAACCTTTTAAAAACATATTCTAGTAATGTTTTCTTTAGCTGTCCCTGTATTTAATACACCCCAAGAATCTATAAATGAATTCAGTGTGTCATATACTTGTATATAATGTTGAGTACTATATCCTAATAATGCATTAGATCTATGGGTGACAGACACATGGGATGCAAAAGCTGACGAAGCTGATGAAAAGCCTTCATCATAGAGGACAGAGAGAAGGAGGCAGCGCCAGGAAAAGACAAACAGAGATCTAAAATGGCCGGCTCAGTGTTCTTACTGGGTCTGCAGAGCTGCAAAGTGTTACCTCTGACAGCACTGTGTGGACTGGGGACCGGAGCTGAGCCGGGATCCAGCAGGTCCAGCTCTGTGTACAGGAGCTCTCTGTTAGTTCTAGCCGGCAGGGGGCTAATGGGGATGTTGACATAATTAACAGTGCTGTCACTATGGAGCCTGGCATCCAGGGACACAGGCAGAGGAGCTTCACAGGGAGACTGGAACACACCTGAAGGAAAAATCCAAAAGGAGAGCTGTTAGAGTGGATGCCCAGACAATCCTAGGACTGTAAAATTAAGTGTCAGTATATCATCAGACAGCTACCTTTGATTTAAAAAAAGACATAAGTCATAACAATTGATTAAACAGAAATTATGTAAATCTCTCACCACAGGCTGATGTTGGCCTGTACATGATCAGTGCGACAGGCAGAGGTGGAGGGACAGAGGGTGGTGGAGAGGCCAACGACCTCCTCAGACCTGCCAGCTTATTACCAACATCCACGCTGTCCTCATGTTCCTCTCTCACATGGAGAGGAGGATCTGGGGACAGTGTTTTAGACCATTCGTTTTGACACTGACACTGTTTGACTTTAATTCACTTTGTGACAATGTGTAAATACTGCATCACAAGAAAGTCCTTCATTAAAATTCTCAACCCATCATCCAAAACCCATCATCAGGAGCAGTTTAGTGTCAGGAAAACACAGCTACAGTTCTAATGCATTATATCAGCTGGGCAGACACGTCTATGTTCAAGCCTACACAGCCTGTAAGACAGAACACATAAACTTGATGATGGTTTTTACGTAAAGCCGATGACTTGAGACTGGAAAAATGCCTCTCTCATTTTTTGGAATAAACTGATTATTATACGTGTTACATACCAGTGGATCTCCTGGTCCAGAATCTGCTAAATATACTTAATATCTCAAAAATACTCACTATACTCACAGTACTCATCATGCAGCAGAACACCAGTGTGTGATGTTAAGCACAGTACACAAACACACCTTGTGTATCTGCAGAAGGTGAAAGGCCTGATTGTGGTGAGCTGGAAACCTGGAAAATAAATGACATTATTTCAAAGATTTTAAACCAATCATTTTGAATTTGGTCAAAAAATTGATCAAACTCATTCCTTTCTGTGGTATCAAGAAATAAGCTTGTTTATTTATTTATTCATTTCTTATTAATTCAACTTTTCATTTGTAAGATGGACAGTGTGCTATTTCTTCTTCCCAGTGTAGTCTTGCTTTAGACATACAATAGCTCTTTTTTTTATGGTTCCTGCCTGACACAAGCTGAAATAGGCAGATAAAATCTCACCTGTGTCAAGCATCTGTTCTTCACTGACCGCCACTGTTCTGGTGTAATGTAGTTGTCTAGTCCCTGATTGCACTGGGTGGGGAGACAAGAGGCTATCATCAAGGCAGGGTTAATTGTTTTTCATTGCAACATTCGACATTGTTACTGGCTGAAAGGGAGACAGTGAGTAAGCAGCTGTGGGCAGAGAGGCTTCTTAAAAAGGATGGATAAGGAGAAAGAGAGAAGGGATGGAGGTGAAGAAAAGAGGGTGATACAGAGTTGACAGGACAGAGCTGACATATTTAGAGGTGGCAGGCAGGAGACAAAGGGGTGGCTGGTTCAGATGTGAGAAATCTGACAGTGTGTCCCAATTTACCATTTTCTCCTGCCCACAGTGGCTAATAACACAGCAGGCTGGAGCTTCAGGAATATTATCTGTCAAGCAGTTTGTTTCAGCGGATATAATACAACTTGTGCAATCAGCCATCATTTCATTACCCAACATGAAGGGTGTGTAGTTTTTTGCCACATTGAACTGCTGACACCTCAAAGTCGAGGAATGATGAATAAAGAAAGCTCATTTGTGTTTCATACAACAGGAAATCTCCTCTCTGTGGGTTTCTGTCAGTTTCATCACTACTCATTAACTTTCTCAATCCCCCTTTTCTCTTCCTCTCTCTCGCCAGCATAGCCTACACATGCCGTATAATGAACACACACACACACACTCCTACACAAGCTGTCAGAAATCACAAGACATGCTGCTTCCTCCCCTGCTCTGATGATACTTTGCTTGCTACAAGGGGGAAGTGCTTTTCACAACCCATCAGAAAATTAATTAGACACAATGTGGAGAGTTCTCCTCTGAGAGTTTTTGAGGTTTCAGACTTAAGTATCAATGGGAAAACAACACAACACCGGCTCTAGACAGGTTTTTGGTGGAGACCCACAACTTTTCCTGTTTTGGTGGTTTTGTGGCTCAGCGGGCGGCTCTGTCACCTCACAATGAGAAGGACCTGGCTTTGATTCACCGTCACTTGTGCCTGGTGTTTGAATCTTCTCACCATGTCTCCACGCCCTGCGGTTTTCAGACCAAAGACGTCCAACATCACTTGGACCAGAGACTAAACTGCCCATATGGAGGAAACTGAGAAGGCATGCTGTGATTGCAGGAAGGCAGCCACCACATTATACTGTGGTACAATATGAGCTGGTGTATCTGTTTAAGAAGCAAGTTAACAAAGAAAAGCTTTCGTTCTTAAAGTACTGTGGTGCAATAGTGATGATTTATGATGCTGGTGATCCTGAGTGTTATCAATAAATTATTATTTTGGTATCAGTTTTCCTGCTTTTCTGCTCCTGTGGAACACCCTGCTCAGCATTTTGCAGTGGTCTGAACCTCTGTATGAGTCTTTGAAGCATTGATGAGTGTAAATCACAATTACAAAGGCAGCTGCCCAAGTGAGTCATTAGGCTGAATAGCAAGTTACAGGGTGTATGTGCAGAGGCCACATAACTGCTGCTTGAACTGCTGGTGCATCAGTGGAAAACACTGCAGAATTATGTAAAATGGCAGGAGCAAAGGGCAAGGGCATCTTTTCATATTTCAAATGTCTTTGAGCTAGAGAGCAAAGATTAGAGAAGAAAAAAATAATAATAATAAATAAAAAGAAAAAGAAAAGAGAAAGAAAGAAAGAAAGAAATGATTTGTGTATCAGACCCAGCTTCTTTCCTCACTCATATCACACCGCCAGATTAATCTTGTGACCCCTCATGGGGAACCGACCCCTACTGTGGGAATCACTAGACTACACTACCTGACAGTAAAGTAGTTAAAGCTAGCCCCACTCTAAACCATCTAATCCCCTCCAACAGTGTCATATATAATAATATCAGTCACACGAGCCATTTTTCTGTCCTTTATGTACATTTTGCTGATAATACTTTTATTTAAGAAGGATTCTGTATGCAGGGCTTGTATATGAATTTAATATTTTAGTATCACAGGTCCACAGGAGTAATCCCAAATCTGTTAAGTCTGACCTGCAAAAACATATGACCTAAGCTTGTTTTATTGAGAGCAAAGAAAGACACAGAGGTCTCTCTCCAGGATACTAGAATTTACAGCAGTGTCTCACTGAGGTCCCTTGACTGCAACACAACAAAATGTCTGTGACAGCAGGAGACAACTTAGTAACTTAACAATATCACTTGTACTAACCCTTTCTTCTTTCCTCCCTCCTCAAGATTCAAACCACAATTCTACCAAAGAGCTTGTCCTCGCTTATTAGCACGAGGGATAGTTACATAAGATCCCATTTATTAGCACAAGAATAAAAAAATTCCACCGTGGGCTTAATAAATGCAAGCAGACACATTAAAGAGAGATTAGTATCTGTGGGAGCAAACCCAAGAGATGGAGTAAGTGATTAGCATGATGATTTGCAAACATTTTGTTTCATTTCATTGCTTAATGCAAATGTTAGCATGGAAAGAAAACTCCTAAAGAGAATTTGAAGTCAGAGAATTTCTCTATGGTGCTTCGCTTAAATTACAAAATCTATTATATAAATCGCAAGAGGAGAATGTGTTCATATTTTCTTGGATTGTACTATTTTACAATGTAAGTAACCTCTCCTCAGGGTGATTAGACTCTAGAATTATGAACATGTTTTCAAGAAGCTTATTTGATCTGGTCCTGCTAATAGAGGCTGAGTAAAACATCTTTAACTGATGTGATCCAATTTCTGAACAGGGGTTTTAGGCTCACAGAGGACTCAAAAGACATTATGATGTGCTACACTCTGCTTATTTGGTTGACTGGTAGATTGGTTTATTCATGTACTGAAACAGTGTAAGACTGGTAGTACCTGTGTCTCCGCACAAACCAGCCCTCCAGGTGCCAGCGGGGGTCTGGGTGTGGACGTCCCCTCACTGTCCACAGAGGTCGCCCTCTCACTGCCCCATGAGAGCGAGCGCTGCATCATGGCCTGATGCTGAGCCCTCAGTCCTGTGGAGCTGTTGCTCAACCCCTGACTACCCCCTCCATTCCCACTGCTCCTGCTGTCCCTGCCCTGGTCAGGTGGGTCTCCCTGAGCTGAGGTTTCCTTCAGGGACAGGGTCTGGAAGAGGCTCCTGGGGGTATCGTATCGCAGTCTGAGCAGGCTAGGGATCTGGTACTCCTCACTGTGTCTTTGAGATGCATGTGAGCTAGAAGCACAAGAGCAGGAGGGGGGAAGAGGTAGCAGAACTGTGCTCTGGGGTAAGAGTGGACTGAAGAGGAGGAGGTGGAGGAGGAGAAGAGGGGGGAGGAGGAGAAGAGGGGAGAGGAGCAGAGGGAGGTGAAGAAGGACGAGGAGCAGGTAGACTAGCCACAGAGCCATACTCCTCTCCTCCTCCCTGGCTGGCCGTGTCCAGACTCCCCGTGCACGAGGAGCAGCTCCCTGAGTAAGACGACTGACTGCCAGTCGCTATCCCGATCCCACTATCTAATGAGCTCTGCCGCCCGCTGTCATGGAGACCACGAGGATGGCGCTGGGAGGAGGGAAGGACGAGTCCCAGAGCCTCCCATCACGGCAGCGTAAAGCCGATCATCTGAACTGGTCAAGGCCTTCAGCGTGGAGGAGCTCGACGCCGTCTCGTTGGAGAGGTGTGGCCTTGCTAAGGGCTCCACCCAAAATGGAAGTCTGCTTCCGTAGCTTGCATCTGATTGGCTGGAGGAGGAGCTGGAGAGGCTGCTATGGTCGTCCCCGGCAACAGATGTGCTGCAGCTGTAAGAGGAGGCTGAAGACAATAAAGTATTTTAAGACACATTCATAAGCTGAAATGCATTCACCCTTATACACCAACCAGAAAGTTAAACTGCTGTATACAGAACATTTAATTAGTAATAAATCAAGTCTTTAATTTGGCTCTGGGTGCAAAATTTTACAACCCTGTGAAATCAGTTTTCAATTAACTGTTTTCATTTGCTACAGTTCACAGTGTCTGCAGGCATTTCTATGCAGTGAGCCAAGATTCCCCCCCCCCCAAACTCTCTCTGAGCCGTAGAGATAGTCAGCAAAAATTAATCATGGGACCTCTGACTACACTGAGCTTCACACTCCTAACTAATATACTCACATTATTATGAGAAAAAACTTGCCCAGAATGTCTCCATAAATATGTACCAGTGATTAAGCCTTTGTGTGGACAGAATGCCAGAGTGCAATGATGACTAAGAAATTCGTGGTTTATAGCATCAACCTCTGAGGGCCCTGAGATGAAGCATGCTGCTCTGATACATTACAGAGTGCCCATGAGTTACGTGTTGGTTACTCACGCATGCCCTGAGGTGAAGTTTATAGAGTATTGTACCTGTGCTGCTTGCTAGGCTGCACTGAGACAGCATGCTGAGTCTCTTCTCCAGCTCTGATGCCTCCTGGCTGATTCGTTCCTCTGCCAAGGCTGGGTCAGAATTGAAGTCTGCTTTATACACATGTGACACACAGTACATAGAGACAAGCACAAACATACACAGAGCACAGTGCTATCATAAAACAGTCAGACATTAAAAACAGATATTACAACACAATTTTGCCTGTCTATCTCAATGTGCTGTGACTGCATTTCATAATGCCATTTCACACAATGCTCTCCTCTGGGCATTGGGTTTAATAGAGGATGAATACAATGGTAAGTGTTTCCCTTAATCGAATATAATACAATAACTTTTACCATTACAATAGGAAATAGTAAAATCCCCATTAAAGAAAATACTGTGATGCTGATAATGTTTACAGTAGAGGCTGTGTAATGAAGCTGTTAAACTGTGTGGAACTTGCTTATTAAATATTTAAATCTGTTAAATTTAGGGTGATCTACACGTGGTCAAAGAATGGGGAAAATTATAAAATGAATACTTCTCTTAACCAAACATATACACTAGCATACAACTTAAATTATTAATTAAATATCAATTTTACAACATATGGAACAAAAACAATCTTTGTAAGTAACAACGTTACTTTAATTATAGCTCAAATGGCCTTTGAAAAATGAATGAGTCCACCACAGTTATAATGGTGTGCCTACATATGAAAACCTGAACAGAAACATTTCAGTCAGTCACATTTGCCATAAAAAAATAATAATAAAAAAAAAGATGAAGTCATATTTCAGTGTGTTTTGTCTTTACGAAATACACATCTTACAAAACCAGGCCAGGTAACTGTTTTGTATCTTAGTGCAAATGGAAATAAGTGTGCTACTGTATGCATCAGCCTCCTCTTTAAGATATCTGCTGTGTGTGTGTGTGTGTGTATCTTCAACTGTTACACCAGCTTGTAAATTTAACATCTCCCAAAGGAGGTTATAGGCGCCTCGATTATCTGTTGGAACATCAATTTAGTGTGAAATCCTGCCAATTACACACTTAATGCCTGCTATATATACATACTTTAGAGGAGAGTGAGTGTAAAGGAGGCCTGACTTCAAAGGAGTGTGTCTGCCCATGTGCGCACATTGCAGTGGGTCAGGGTGTTTGTGTGTATAGGTGTCAACAACCTAACCCTTGGATCTCTGCCTCTAGATTGCAGCAGCTAATGCTAACGTGCAGATGCCAAGTTTCTTCACTACGCTATGTGAGGTGTCAGCTAACATTTGCTAACGTTGCTAGTCTACACTAATTATAGCTGCTTCACAGCACTGAATGTCGTGGGGTTACAGTGGGCCCCAGAGCAGACTGACGCAGGTTGGCTGCTGAAGTTTAACTCCGGTCATTTTCAACCTGGATGTTGTTTTTTTTCCCCCATTAATCCTATTGATTCTGACCCAACTCACCTCACCTACAGCAACACATGTCACCTGTGTTCGGCCATGTTCTTTTCTGTCTATATGGCCTTGCATGTTAATGTTGACTTTGTAGCACATACTCATGTGTATCTTTTGTTATATTTTTGTCATATCATATCTTTATATTTACATTATCATATATTATATTATTGGATTATAATTACTACTGTATTAACATATGAACAACACTTACAACAACAACATACAAGATGGTTGAGGTGGGGTTAATAGGTTTTGTGAGTAAAACTGTAGCTGTCAGAGAGCTGTAATGGAGTAAAAAGTACAATATTTCCATCTGAAATATCATTATAATTATAGTTATGATAAGTATAATATATGATAAGTATAATAATACTGAAGTGCTTAATTGTACCCTTGTGGAGTTTTTGACCATTCGAATGGGCACCTGTTTTGTTTGTCTTTGGCACTGACACAAGGACACAAACGCTCATGGACATTCCTGCCAGTGGTTTCACACTATTCCTCTGATCTACAGCTGTAATGCACAGCAATGTGCCAATGAGGGCAGTGAAGAAGATGACTACAAGCTTGAGACTTGAACAACACAGGATTTAAAATGCTTCTTTTACAGATGTTTTATGAGGAAGAAAATGCATTCAGCACTTCTGTCTCTAGGATACACACAGTGTGTTTTGGTGGGTAACAGTAAATGTAAACATAACTTTTGTTTGTTCACAGGAAAACACCACAGGGCACCTTTAAGTTCAGGACTAGAGTAAATCTAGTTCTGTTCCACACGGAGTGTTTAGAGGTACCAAGTGAGACATCAGTGTGTTAAAGAAGACAAGCTTTGAGAGGATTTGCTGGAGTCCTTCTGCGGTACAAAACTGCAGCAGAGAACTCCCTGACAAGCAAGAAATAAATAATTCTAGACTTTGAGGCTTGACAAGAAAGTCAATATCTATCAGTATGATGGAAATGGATGGGAAAAGTAGGTCCATGTCAAACCAATACATTTAACTGACTCTTAAAAAGTAACAGACTCTTACAAAGGTGAAGTGACTGTCTCTTCTTATCGTAGTCTGTTGCAGTATTAAAAAGTTTTTTCTCCCTCTTGGCTTCCATCTTAATCTCATTTCAGTGCATATATCCAAAACCAAAAACAGACCCTGAGGCATGTGAGCGTGAGCACATTTCCACAGCGGACTGTGCTTGTCTCCGTGTCTATTCAAAAATATCATCAAGTTATCAGACCCTTGGTATGTGTCCTGTCAAGCTTTTCTCTTTCCAACTGTCACTAAAGCCTCTGTCTCCATATTTGTGGTCTCAGAAATGCTTGTGAAATTAGCAGTGCGTTACAATAGCACACAAGTCACACACAAAGGCATGACCCCTTAATCCACACGGTGACCCCTGGGGGGGTTTTAAGCATGTGCTGTTTCCGTTAGCGTGGCGCCTGACACAAATGCTAAACATGCACACTAAACAGGCAGTAAACCTTTATAATGGAAGTCATGGAGTCACGTACCATCGTGAATGACCGTTTTAGTTCAGGACAATGGAGGCTTTTGCCATTCCTGCAAACACTGTACATTCATTTCAGCATGTATTTTTCAGCAATCTGATTCTGTTTGCAATTTGTGTATGTGTTTATGTAAGTATGTGTGTGTTCACCTGGCAGAGAAGGTTGTAGGCCATGTGGGGCTCTGCTGGGGGTGATGCCCCTGACAATGCAGTCAAACAGGAAACTGATCTGTTCTCCATCTGAACAGGACAAGAAGAAAACACCAGCCCCTGGAAGATGCACAGCAAGAGAGACATACAGTGAGATTATAATTAGTAGTAAAACAGTAAGTAGGTCAGATGGCAGAGGAAAAAAAAAAAAAAAAGCTGTAGCAAATGGTGAAATATGGAGTATTTTTGAGCAAAGCCAAACAATATTCACTGAGGTTTAGAAGGCTGCTGTAAAGGCGAGGCTGTTCTTTGAGCCAGCAACAACCTTTTCCTCTAAAGGTTACATAAAATGTCTATCAATTCAACCCCCCACCCCCCATCAAACGTCTGTGTGGGCAAAAACAAGACAAGCAAAAAAAAAAAAAAAAAAATTCATGAAGCATCAAAATCTCACATTGTGGAGATATTGAAAAGACAGCCACAGAGTAATCCCTTACTCAGGAGTTAGGTCGGGAAAAAAACAACTCTTTGTTCTTATGGAACTGAGTTTGCTGCTAATAAAAGAACAAAATAGCTGAGGAAGTGGAGCAGAAAATAGTTTGAAATATTTCTTGGAATAATAACATCTGAGTCAGTCTTGAGATATGCCAGTCAGCAAAGCTTTTCTTATGGAAATTCAATATTTAAGCAACATATTAAGAATATTGGCTCTATTTTACTGAAAAGTTGCAGTAGTTATTCAATTACAATAAAATATGTTTGTATTCTAAAGACATGACGTTTCGGTAAATGTCAGTGAATATTAGATCTGCTCCATCTATCAAATCAGAACTGTTACATTTCATTTGCTCAAGTTTACTTACTCAACGTTTTACTTACTTTACTTACTTTTATTAAGTGTGCATCCAGTGCTTTTAACATATGCTTTTGGAGCAACTTTTCAAGCTGAATAATTGTACAGATTAGTTTCACAACAAGTGGAGATGAAGTATGAAAATACAATAACAGATAATATGGGCATAAAGCTATTAGCTGAAAGAGGTTTTTCCTTGCCATTGTTGCCTTGTGCTTGTGGGAAAGGTTGAGTCTCTATAAATAATATAATAGAAACTATGATCTTGACCAGCTCTATATGAAAAGTGCCCTAAGATAACATTTGTTGTGAATTGGTGCTATACAAATAAAACTGACTTGTCTTGACTTGACTATGAAAGCCAGGGTTTTAATACAGTGAAATTTTAACACTATCTGTACAAACCATTAAACAAAGATGCTCTGCCTCTTAATCCAGATATCTGATCTGAACTGATTAAGGGATTTTTGAGAAGTTGACAAAGACAAAACCATGAACAGAATTTTAGCAGGAAGAGAGGTGTTCTGTAATATTTTCTCCACATCATTTACATCAGAGAGGGTTAGCTAAATATTAGAAATGCTCCTTAGTATCATGACATATAAGTCAGCAGCACCACAAGACCTGCAGCCTCCAAATAACCATAAGGTTGAATCAATTCCTCCTTAAATCAGTTTCAGCAACAACTCATTACAACCCTCATGAAGGGAGGATTTATTGCAAGAGTGTTGTATCAGACAGCATTAGTTTTAGCTAGGTGTTCCGTAAATAGACACTGAATGTATGTGGGCTACCGTTTCCTCTTAACACATGAAGAAGACATGGAGCAACATTAACATACATTTGGAGCTGTGTTTGTCTCCACCTCATGAATGTGAGTCCAGCATTCACTCTAATTTAGATCTGTTTTTGGTCTCCACCAACTCCTGCAGGACATATCGGACTCTTTAACTGCTAAACGGTCCACTACAGCTGGTAGTTAAAGAGGTGAGAGTGAAAAAAAACAGTTGCAGGCCAGAAAACTAAAACAATGAGCTGACAGATGCCAAAAAGCTCAGCAGGGCTGAGAAGAACTGCAGAAATGTGTGATAATTATTTGTGGGTTTATCACTACCACCAACCCCTTTCACATTGCATCACATCACAGTCATTACATCTGTTGTTAAAAGCTGTTTACTTCCTCAATAAATCCTACACTTTGCTCAGAACTGCCAACAATTCTGTTAGTATGCAGCAAAGTGAAGTCAGGACTGTGTCTCTCCACTTTTAAACAAAAGAGACATATTCTAGCATTTAAAAAAAAAAACAACTATTGTTAGGATCTGTTGGGATGAAATAAGTTGCATCACTTTTTGGCAGTCAAACTCACACTTGCTTTTTATTTGTTATGAACACCAAGGGGCCTTGTTAGATCTGGTCCTCATTTATTTCTCACAAATATGGTGGGTTCAGCTACAAAGCTTGTCTTAAAAAGCTCATCTTATTTTCTCATCATAACCACTGAAGCGGTGGTGCTGTGCTCCGTCAGACGACACCATGCAAACCAAACTTCTGACTGCTTGTTTTCTAAGAGGATTCAACACTTAGAAACACTTAGAAACACTAACACACGAACAACAGATGGAGAGTCAGAGACATTTTAACCTCTGTGGGTTATTCACACCTTAATGTCACACGAAAGCTGCTGAGCTTGACTTTCGCTTTGTACTTCTGATCTGGATGGCTGAGGCCCTGGATGGATAAAATGCTCCACAACATACCGTGTAGTAACGTAATAAAAAGCTCACATAAAAAACACCCTCACACGTGCATCGGCATAGTACTGTACTACGATGTGAGGTGTGTGAGAGTGTCTGTTTATGCCCACTGTGGGACATGGAAAGATTGCTGACATTGCATGTCAGTCTCAAATTGCTTTTATCTAGCTCACAAGGCTTGACAGCCATCC
The DNA here is from genome assembly GCA_033238685.1 of Lates japonicus. Taxonomy (NCBI): domain Eukaryota; kingdom Metazoa; phylum Chordata; class Actinopteri; family Centropomidae; genus Lates; species Lates japonicus. The sequence goes on along the minus strand of BRZM01000043.1, from coordinate 4,748,815 downwards.
AAACACTGTAGAGGATCATTTATTACTGTGTCTGCATGTGCACACTGAAGCCCTCCGTGTGTGTTTGTCTGTGCATGTGTTTGTGTGCTACAGGGTGGACTTGAACACGTGTGGACCTGATAAGCCAGAAAATATCCGTCCATCTAAGACACGGGCTCTGCTCCAAACATCATCGACTACAGAACACGGTGGCCTCATTATCACATTGAATGGAAGCTGGAGTACTGATATCGCTCTATTCTGCTTCTCACTGCTGCAGAGTGTGTTTGCATGTGACTATGCAACCAAAGGCACAGGTCCAGCAGACATCCACCTAGGCTCCAGCTCAAATGATTACTGCCTGGTAAAAACCTTTGCACAACAAGCTGGTCCTCTATCCCACAAGAGCAACTGGTTGTCTGTCAGGGTGTGTGTGTGTGTGTGTCCATGGCAGTAAAAAGGCGTGCCATGTCACTGTGGTGTACGCCTTCAACTCTGCAGCCAGACACTGTATCTTCTGAGGCGCAGCTGACTTTCAAAGTGCAGCTGCAGCAGAGACTGCAGCAGTCAAGGGTAAAATATCTTTATACAGCAGCATTAGATGACCGAGAGTCCCACTTACTGATTTACTCGAGTGAAAAGGCCTCAAGGGAAATTAGGGAGCTGAGAGGGTAAAAGAGTTATTTTGTAACATATTGGGTCACTAAGTACAGTACTTAAAAAGTGCAAACTAATAAAAAACATTTGTCTCCACTATCATTATTATTCTGCACCATTTGAGCATCTTTGCATTGATCATGACCTGATAGTCTGCAGAACACCACTTCACCACTTTGTACTTGTGGTTCCTTTGTATTCTAGTCTTTTTGCATGATGTATCTGTCTCAATAAAATATAAGCTGAACTGATTAGTTGATTTATTGATAAATCAATCAACAGAAAACTAACCAACATTTTTTATATTTGATCAATCAATTAACAATAATAATACATTAATTAATAAATAATTCTTCAAACAAAAAATATATTTGCGACATATCTCTGGATCTTGGATGGCTTATATTACAGAGTTAGCATCCACTAACATTTTTTGCTGTTTTAGCTGAGCCAAATGAAGTTGGTTAATAACAAAATTGTGTTGACACTTTGACTTCAGCAACTGCTTGAAGAGACCCAGACACCATTACGGATATAGGCACTGAGCCGACAGCCGGGACAACCTTGAATTATTGTATTTAATCAGCAGCATCTTTTGCCAAAACAGACCTTTTGTTCTGTGTCCCAGTAAGCCATGACAATGTGCCAGCATGCACAATGCCTGCATTGCCCTGAAAATGGCACAGCTAAATAGAGAGTAGCCATTACTAAAATTATTATTTACACCAGTGCATTTCTTGCCAGTACATATGAAAATGTTGGAGGAAAAAAAGGCCCATTATTACAGCAACACTATGTAACATTTACTGAGCAGCAGTTGCAAGTGGTGATTGGGTACAGGATGCTGGAGCATTAAATTCTGTTGGGCTCTGGTTACAGGTACTGAAAGCAGCATACAGCTAACAGCTCATGTACAGAAAACAAAGCCTATCAATAGCTTGACCACAGTGTCGACTGCGTAGTCCCACTCACTGAAGTAAAACTGCCAACTGTGTATATTCCTCATGATCCCCGGCTTTCAGAATTGGAAGTGCTGTTGTAACAAACACACCAGTCTAACAACACACCAAACTTCATTTATAATACTTGATAGTCTCAAAGTTTCCTCACTGAATGTCAGCGATGAACACTGGTTTTTAGTGACTTGTTAGTCTTTTGCTACAGTTCAGCATTACTCTTACACTTATTGGGCCTGACTCAGGCAGTTCAAGCTGCTGGCTATCACTCCTTTATGGCCCTCTAACAAGAGATTATACCCAATCAACCCAAGTTGCATAGTGCAAGAACAGGCGTCTGGGGAGTGGGAATGACAGAGTCACCATTCTCCTTATTACAAGTCAGTGTACAATAAAAAATAATTCTGAAGCTGTTACTTTAATGTAAAATTGTTTCATAATGTTGCTTTGAAAGACTGACACGACTAGAAGCAGAAATGCAGGGGAAAAGTATATGCTTGAATGAATGTATTTATTTTAACAGTATGAAGTGTTTGCTGTGATTTTTTTGGGTAAAAATGCTTGAAACAAGTTGGAACTTGCAAGCAGTCAAGTTGGTTTGTAAATACCCTAAAGTCTGTTATGGGTGAAACCAGACAACACTCCATAAAATGACTGCTCAGCGTTGTCATGTGTCACATGTATTCATCATTATACAAATAAACACGTAGAAATGTAAACTAACACTCTGCTTTACCTTGCACTTATGCAAGGAATGTCACTTGCTGATCTGACTCTCACATCTCTCTCTTTATGACACTGTCTGTTTCTGCAGTCATGCCAAGAGGGCCTCTCTCTCCTGCTCCTGTGGCTGCTGGGTAGCATGTAGATGAGGTGGGGGAGAAGATTGTGATTGGCTATGTAGGCATCCGGCACTTTATGATTGGCTGAGTGACCACTACAGGGGAGGCTGGTATTTATAGATATTGCTCATCAGAACACTGAAACCAGAGCCTGTGAACCTCATGGTTATTCCTGTAGGAGCCATGAGTCTGCCTGCACACACACACATACTGAGACAGATGTCACATAAGTGCATACAGGAACTCAAAAACTTTCTCCTAGTACTGGTACATCTCTAAAACAAAATATCAGCAGGGGTCTATTTCTCGCTATTAAGGGAGCACTGACAAAGAGTATTCTTCCTATGGACCTTAAGATCATGAACAGACTCCCAAGGCTATTGGCAAGTTAGTCATTAAATTCCCCCATAACAGACAACAGTATCCCATTAAACACTTTCCTTGCTGTCCATGTGTCCACCACAGACACACACCTCCCCACCCCAAAACATAAACTGAGTCTCATTCTTCACATTCACATCTACATCAGCTGGACATTCAGAGGATACCTAAACCCTGGCAACCAAACACAAACACACACACACAGCATTATTTGGTGGGCAGGCATACAGTGGGGTGGGTTCATATACATAGAAAGTAATTTCTTACATGGATAAAGTTACTCTATAAACACCAACAATAAATCACAGAATTTCATATGAGTCTGTTAGTGACAGATCAATTAACCTGTAAGCAAATGAACATTTTCTGAGGGAGACAAATTGAGAGGTGGAATTCAGACGACTGTGCTTCAGTAATTGTATATCATAGGGCAAAGACATTGTACCTATGAGACTTTAACAGTAACTCTTAGTTTACTGTTAAACTCAATATCAGTCTCTGATGATTGAATGTATTCGCATGGATTTTGTGACCCACAACACCTTAGGACAGTCCCTAGAGAACAGGCATGATCTAGTTTCCCTTAATGTACATATGCATGTGACAAGAGCTAAATTACCTTTTTTTGTCTGTGGTCATTCAATATCCCATCTTCAATGACTTATAGAACAAATGACTTAATAAATATACAGTATTTGTACTTTGTGTAAGAGAACAGAATCAGAGGTTCAACTTGAAAATAGCAGCTGGGGAAACAACAAGTCAAAAGTTTCTTTTCTGGAGCTTTCCATCATATCACATCTTGAATCATGATTCTTGAAGATCACATGATATGATCAATCAGAACTTCTGGACTGCTGCTTCTATGATGAATTTTGAACCTCAGCTTTTTAGCCGAAGAAGGGGACAAGAAGTGCATAGGAAATTTGAAGACCTACAGTTTCATGACAAATGGGTAAATGTCATCTTCAAATGAGGATTATGTAACATGATCAAAAGCTTAGCTGGAACAACTAATAATCTGTCCTGTCAAAATCAGTAATGTTTCCCTTTGCAAGAGGAGGACAATAGTATATGGAAATACATTTATAAAGAACAGTGTTAGCTAAAAGGTTTTCGAGTAACACTGCCTATGGAAAATGCAGCATGTCTTAGCGCCTCCAAGACAGATTCTTCCTGTTTGTTCAATACTGAGAACATAAAGAGTCTCTTTGATTCTGAAGGACTGAGATCAAAATATCATCTTAACCAGTGACGTTCTGGTAGACGTTTCTCTGATCTTACATCCTCTAGGTTTAGCCAGCTGACCACAAAACAAGTGGGTAGTGTTAAAGTGTTGCTCTTTATGGCTTGTAGGCTGTCTGTGTAACTTCACACAGCAAGAAAAAAACGAAAACAATTTCAAGTCCATCAGCTACTTACAGTATCCACAGCGAGTCCCCCCCTCGAACACGAAGCCATTCGGAACAGCACCGTACCGACGCAATCGCCGACAACTTCCAGTGGCCAATGACGACAGGAGGGAGACCTCGCGTGAGGACCAATAGGTTGTTACAAAGGTGTAGGGAGGCGGGGCCACTTTCCAGTTTGGTACCTGGTTCGACATTGACACTGAACCTATGGACTAAAGGAGAGAAGGTGAGAGAGACACTAATGAAGAAGTTTGAAATGTGTGTTTTCCTCATACTTCGTCATAATCACTTAAGACAACGACTGAAGTATCATTAAACACATCAATCACACAGCAAATGAGGGGGAACATGAAAATAAACCATCGGGGCATATAACACACATACACAAGCAGATGAACACACATGCACAATCTAAGTGAAGGCAGAGGTAATGACGATTAAGCAGTTCTTTAAGCTCTGCTGGCTGCAACTGTCACCGATCAGTTCGTTAGTTCGTGCAGATGGCTGTTATCCAGTGCCAAGGTCAGTCTCACCCTCTCACGGTCATATATACTGTATATATATATATATATATAGAGGTGTGTGTGTGTGTACATACACACACACACACACACACACACACACACACACACATACATATATATATATATACAGTTGCATGTCATATATAGTTATATAGTCATAGTCATAGTATATATAAATATATTTTGAGTATGTGCCCATCTAACACCATAAGTGGAGCAAAGTTTAAAAAGAATAAGTGACATTATAGCTACAAGATAAACATGAATTAGTACTAAAGGAGAAGAGAAAGAATATGAGAATTTATATCTAAGTACTTCAATAAAAATGGGTTTTATAAAGTAACTTAATAGAGTAAACTTACTTTCCTTTATTTCAGCTTGCGACCGACTGAGTGCAGCCTGGCTTGCAGGGATCTTACACAGTCAAAGGTGTTACTGAAGGCTACATCATACATTGTGATGGTTTACTGATCTGGTTTACTCAAGTCTTCTATATCTCAACACACATTTTACAGCAATGTAAAGTGTGCAGTTGGCAAGACAGTTAAGTTGAGGTGAAAACTACAGACATGAAATAGATTTTGTTGGGTAAAGAGAGCTGCAATAATCTACAAGAGACAATAAATGCATGGATGACTTTTTTCAGTCAGCTCAAGGTAGTACACAATACTTTTAGAACATCAACTACAGAGCTTGTGTTTCAATAGTTCAGGTGGAAAATTGGATCCTTAACAGTGGGTTTTACATTGGAATACAGCATGTCCATTGTACTGTGGATTGCATTTAAACAGTCGCTAAAAAGAAGAGTTTCTGTTATAAAGCTGGGAAATGTTCTCCGACATGAGCTCTTAATATCTAGCAAACTGCACGTTGTGAGTGGGGATAAAATTGTGTGACATTCGCATAGTGATGAAGGAAAAGAACGTTTGAGGATAAAACGATTAAGGGATAGGATGGAGCCACGAAAATATCCTGCAGGCGATATTTTGGGGAGGAGGGGGAACAATTACCTGCTCAGAAAAATGTCTGGAAATATAAGTACTGACAGTACCATCCAGGGCTGCACAAAATATATCCACAGCAACTCACAGTCTGGCTGTGAAGTGCATTTAGAAATCAGACTGAAGTTATTTAAATATGTTATTAAAATCTATAATAGCTGAGAGAACATTTCTCAGTAAGACTAGTTTAAAAATTGGGACAGGTAAAAAGTTATTTGTCAGGGGTCCAAGTTTGAACTTTTCAGTGAATCACTGCAAACTTATCATTGAAAGTCAGAGTTTTTAACAACAGAAAAAATGCTTGTACTTAATGCTTCTTTGAGCTACTTGGCTGGAACTGTATCAAGAGAGCAGGTGGAGGAGTTTGTATGAAAGATTGTGTCACCTCCTACAGAATTTACAGGGCTAAAAGGCCCCTGAAAATAGGTGGACCTCTTAAACTGGTCCTCCAAACTTTTTATTGTGCAGGGGAAGTCTCTGAAGAATAGTATGTAGCAACTGGAAAAAGATACTATACTAATGGCCCTAAGGTTTCATTATTGCTTTAAAATCTTGCTTCAGAGTCTTGGAAAACTCCAGACCACACAATAATAATAATAATAATAAATAAACCTGAGAACTTGTATAAGGGCAACTGTCTTGCACAGTTCAACCATATAAAATGGGATTCAGTTTCTTTTGGCATTTTTTACATGTTGACCTTATGTAGTTTTCTCCTTTTTCTCTCAGCTAACCACTCTCCACTGAAAAGAAGGTTGTGAGGTGGAGACAGCAGGTTTTGCAGATAAAGAATGAACAGAGAGATAGATTGTATCTGAATGTGTAACTCTGCCTGTCATTTCTCTGATCCCCACTACTGAGTGACCTCCACTGACTTCTCCTTTACAAGTGATAGTGGACTGAGCAACACACTGCTTCACATTCTGACATACTGCAACCTCAGCCAATCAAATTACAGTGCATTTAGAATATTTTACAAGCATGTGGTCACTTTCAGGCTTTACTTCTTTAAAGACTGTAAGAGCCAGTGAAGGACTGACAATATCATGTTCAACATGCACTTCATAGCAGGCCTAGTAATCACAGTTTTACTCCACTATAGCAAACTAATACACCATATACACTGAGGGAGTGGTAATCTGTTAATTCATAACTCTGAGTTAGCAGGTGCAGAGATTTCCTCTGCTTTGTGCTTTGTTTTAGAACCAATAAAGTCCAATCACAATCTACATCCTTTTCACATTTCTAACTGCTCAGTGTTGTAAACAAACCTGATCAAGCCTGGTCAGGAATCAAAAGTTGTAATTACAGACCAACCTAAGGGAGGTGACTGATGTTGTAGCAGCGTCTACTGAGGTCAACAAAGGGTCACAAAATATTTGAGTTCCATTTAAGAAGACTTGACAACATTTCAAGTATTAAAGCTGATTTAATCATTCCTTCAATCAATCATTCTCAATCACATGGCTTCCTCTGAGCAGGTTGCTAGTACTGCTGATCCCAGAAAAACACTCCACTCAGCAGCTTTTTGCAGTTCTCTTGGATCCCTGCTTTTTAGGATGCAGCACATTAATCCTTAATCCTTGAAAAACTACTCAGCTCTGTCACATCCACACAAAGATCAAACCACTGACCTTCTCCCAGGCTGTAGCGGACGCGGGCATCCCAGGCCAGCAGGGCGTCTCGGCTGTTGAAGCCCAGGACCAGTGTGTGGGCCAGGCAGAGGATGGAGAGAGTGTAGGACACCCCATCATAGCCGGGCCCTGGCTCTACACCACAGATCCCCTGAGGGAGCAGACGTCATTTTATTTTACAAAAACACCCATCTCATCAGCCTAAATCAAAACAGCTCCATGTCTCGTGATTGAGGTTGAGTGGATTTGACCAAATGAAATTTTGATGTCAGGTGCTGATACTTTTCCAACCACAGGAAGCAACGAACTGAAACTGAAAGACAATAGCGCAGAAGTTTCTCAAATATCACAGAGTGAGCTCTCTGTCCAAAGAAAGTTGGACTCATGTTTCAGCAGATCTTGTGACTCTCCGGTTCCTTTCGTCACTTTGGTCCGATGCAGTTTATGGAGATTAGATCACAATATATTTGGGTGCATGTTCTTATAGCCCTACATACTTTTTGATTTATAAAAGTTGTTTATTTTCAACTTGTGACCCATTTTCTTTGTTAGTTTGTCATGAATTTTTAGTTTTTCTCTTTTTCTTGTGCTCTTGCTTTCAAACCTCCTCAGACCTCTCTGAGTTGTTTCCCTTTGCACTGAAGTGTCACATATCTCAGTGCTGGTTGCAAAACCTACTTTATACTGCAGCTGGCAATTTTGCTTCTTGGCATTCAGCCTGATATCACCTTCATTATGTCCTTGTTCATGTGGCATTCACATTATTTGGTCTACCCTCTATGCACATGACAACAGTAGAAAGCCTGAGGTTGTGGTATGTGATGCAACACCACTACAGAGTTGTAAAAAAAAAAAAAACATGCTACCAGTGTGGTTCACCTGCATGCAGTAGCAGAAGCAGCAAGGCTGTGGTCTGCTGCAGTTGAACGTACCTCCAGTGTTACATTGAGCCTCTCCTTATGGCCGCTGCCCTTCTCCTTCCCCTTCTTCTTCTCTTTATACACCATCAGAGACAGACAGTCTGAGACAGACACAGCACACACACACACAGAGCAGTGAGCTTCAACAACTGACAGGCTTAAAAGTCAATTTTGTGATCAACAGCAGAATGTGATATAACAACAGTGTCACTTTTTGTTTCTAATCCCACAGTGTACTCGTCTGTGTATATGGCACAGCTGTCACAACAAACCCTAAAACAATGAACCGGTCCACTGGCACAACTGATGATGAAAGTCAAGCCACAAATACACACATGCATGGACACACACCCACCCACCCACACACAAACGCACGGTAAAGTAGCCTACAATACCCCAGCCACTCTTGCCAGTTTCTTCAAGGACACAACAGTAGCCTATAGAGCTTGAGCCATATGTTCATGCATGCTGAGGGTCTGTCCTCACAGCATCTCATGTGAAACTCTTCAGACATTAAGACATTCAGCTTTCTTTCTCTGCCAAATTTGCAACACATAACCTCAATTAGACTATGGCAATGTCACAGTTTATGTTTTGGCTGGGAGGTTTTTCAAATAATTAACCTTAAATCTAAATGGCACTAAAACCCCTCAGGATTTAATATCCAGACTGTTTAATTTGAGGGGGACAGGCAACACTTGTGTTTTGTCTGCACCCATAAGTGGTGATTTTGGTCACATCTATAAATTCAATCCATCAGTTTACGTGATGGATTACGTAACGTCCGGTCGTGTTGACGCAGGTATGTTGCGCTGCCATGGCGCATAGCCAAGAGTTTAACTGACAAACTGAGATTAGTTTGCCTGCAGAGAATTAGATGAGATTAGTGCCGGATGATGCAGATGAATGGAATGAGCTACCTGTCGCTGTGAAAATGTATAAAAGTTGACAAGAAATAATAAAAGCTGATAACAAAAATAAGAAGCTCTTTGCCACATACCTGCGACCGGAGAGGGCTTCCGAAGCACGACCCACCGAGTCTTCCACTGTGGAGAAGTTAAGTAAAGAAACAATAAATCACACAAGTATATTCCTCTGCCTGGCCTGAAAGTATGGGAACATGTTTTAAAGCGTAAAATAAGACAGAAATTGGTGGAATTAACCTTCTTTCCATCTCTAAACTTGACTTGTCCCTCCGCGACAACTGTATCCGTCATCTTCTGTCATGGTTCCGAGCAGCTGTGTGTGTGTGTGTGTGTCCGCCTCCCCCCAATTCCACAAAGAGAGAGAGGGTGGGGGGTGTGGGGGGGGTCACTTTTCAAAATAGCCTTTTACAGCCCAGGCCCCGCCGGCAGACAGCACTCTCTCTCCCCGACAATCAGACCACCGAGGCGGGGTGAGACACCGGCCTCCCCCCGCGGGGCCCTGCCAAGTTAGTACAGTTGTCATCCCGCGTCAAGTGCTTATTGTTTACAATGGAGCTAATTCGATTAAAAGCGCATAACTGGCGTACCTTTCACTTAACTCATGAAGCTGGCACTCAGCCTGGCGTTAGACAGGGAATCATGTTGCCTTAATGCTGATCCGCGGAGCCTGAGCTCTGTCTGTGGAAATCCACTTTAATCTGTAAACGCCGGCTCAAGAACAATGACAATTAAAAGATGCAAAATGAGCAGATTAGATTCAAATCCGCAACAATATAGCTTGTAAAATGATTATACACGATTACTATTCAAGAAAATACTTTATTATATGAACATGGATATTCATATGTCCATATGACCACTGAATAAGTAGCCTACATCCTGTGGGCAAAGAGGAAAGCAGCTGTTTTTACTGGGAGTCTACATATGTCAACATTAAGTCCTGTTGGTTCCCTTCTCAAAACATTAACAATTAATTGTAATTCAGGTGGTAGACATTTAAATAGCATATGAAAAAACTAGAACTTTAGCTACCTTTAATACTGCTTCAGTTTTCATTATTTACTTATATTTTGAACCTTTTCAAAGGGGCATTCCACAGTTTTACACACAAAGATCAGTTTACCTGCCATTGTTTATACTACTCAGTTTGTGCAAACTACTGAACAATGTATTCTGTGGATCTGGAGAAGCTTTGTGAGAAAACAACCTTGATGTCATAGTGATGTTGTAGGAGTTGTCTCAGCTTGGTCGCCACATTTTTAACAGAAAGTCTGCATTGCAAACTGGAAGTTTGGAAGATGTGGGTGTTCACCAGGGCAGGGAGGGTCTAATGGAAGTTGCATTGTTGGAAATGTAGGATTCAGCCTCTGCTACTTTGACTTTGCCTGTGAAGTCAACCAACTTTACAGAAGTGCAAGACTTCATTTTTGAAGTACCCCTTTAAATTACAGATTTATGTCAAAATACAAAACCAAAGTGTTAAACATGTTCTCTTGCATTGGGACAACAGGAAGTGATGGAGAAGGCTGACAGGTACTGCCAATGAAGTGCAAAGCTGTGTCCCAGTTCTACACTAGAATGGAGCCTACTATATACTAACTGTTGTAGATACAGTTAGCATACAAGAAATCATTTTACTTTAGGATGAAAAACATGAGCTGATAGACATCAGTCAAACTGTAACTTTGAAAAGCCACTGTCAATTCACAACTTCACAAATAGACAGCAAAGATTTGTACTTGCATTAACATACTTCCACCACTGCACAGTACATACTAAGAATGAGCCTGTAGTATAGAAGTGGGACACAATGTTAATTTAAGTTATATTAATCTCAGCCTGCCATCTTCAAATATCAGTCCTCTGTAGGGAGTCTGGGTGCAGCTGCACACTGGGCCCTTTGCCTCAGCTTTAAACCTAGACAGCGTTTCAGCTGCTGCAGAGACAGTGTGGTCACAGAGACCACATGGGCGAGCCACACAGTCTGTGAGTCAGCTAAAGATCCTGCTCCTCAAACAAACGTTGCTTTCAATTTACTCCGATCTATCTGCCCTTTGCCCTCACTCTGCTCCATCTGTCTCTTGGCTTGGACCATGGAGGGCAAGTCTGAAGTCTGGTACACTGCTGACCTCATCCTGCTGCCCCGGTAACGCAGCTCCAAAGCCACACCCTCCCACTTCCTGTCCAACTCTGAGTTTTGACAGCCCCGGGGGTCTCGGGACCCTCTGCGGGTTTGCCTGGTGTCTTCCAGGTTGGAGTTGGCCCCGATTTTATCCACATCTAAGGCTTGTTTTGGGGTTGTGTGGTTGGAGCGGGATGAGGGTGACTTGGATTTGCGACGTGAGCGAAGAGGAGGCCGAGGTGGAAGAGAAGGAGGAGGAGGAGGAGAAAGAGAGGGAGGGATGGGGTTGGAAGATGTTGTTCTTCTGCCGGTCATTTTGAAGCCTCCTCCTCCTTTTTCCCTCCCTCTCCATCTGTCTCTGTCTTTACCTGAGGAGGAAGATGCAGATTTAAAAAGAGAGAAAACAAAAAGAGACAAACGGAGGAGACAAAGGAAACAGGAAAAACACTCACCGGCACCGCAAACAACTATTATTGCAAGGAACACTTTGGCTAGATGGAGCCTGTGTGTGTGAGTGTGGAGTGTGTGTGAGTGTGAGTGTGTGTGTGTGTATGAAAAGAGATTGTGTCCCCATCTTGATACACGCTGCTGCCATCTACTGGTTTAGAGAAAAGAGACAGTTTCTCTTTGTGATTGCTGGGTTGTTCTATTTAATAATAGCGTGTGACTTTTACACCTGTTGCTGCATCTGCTCATGTCTCACTGGAATTCATCTTGTAACGTAGTTAATCCCCAACATCAGATCAAGATATGACTAAACACCTGCAAACTACTGCCATTCCCATCAGCTGTACTCAGTGTTTCGTTAATCATTCCAACAATTAACCAACATAGTGAACATGTTAGCTTTGTTATTGTGGAGTACACTTATATTAGCATTTAGCCAAAGCATTGTGCCCTATAGTAGAACCTCTAGCCTAGTTTATGGCATGGCTGTAAATGTGCTCAGATTAATAATAATACACGTTACTGTAGGTATACAGCAGATATATGGTGTTAGTACTAGGATACCCTTTAACTAATAGTGCTGTAACTTGACTCCTTAGACTAATAAAATATTAGGAAATCTCTGAATCTGTAGATTAATGGTACAAAAGTGGCTCCTGTCTTTGTTTTTCAGATTAGTTTACGTATTCCTCAAGCAGCAACTGGGAGCAGGCGACAGTCTGGTGTTTTACTCTCTAACTCCACACCATCAATTTTTTCCACTTTGATTGTCTGAAAGTGACATAATTGAGGCAAGTTATCACCCACACAGCTCCCACTGGTGCCACAACGCTGAAAGAAACTCCCTCAAGACCTGTAAACAGACTTTTGGTGGAAAGGAGATCCTTGAAGATCTTTACACCCCTGGTTCATCTATTGGTGTTTTTTTAAATGCACTAGCAACACAAGTACATAACAATGCTACACTCAAACTAGTAGCTAGACTTTAGTTCATTTTCATGTCTGGTTTTAATATAGTAACCAGTTTTCTGTAGCTCATCTGAAAGAGACTAAATGTGTTTTTCCCTATTCTTGCACCACTCTCCTCTCTGCCTCTGTCCACCATTTCTTTATTTCCTCTTGTCACCAGCAGATGGAGCTTACTTGAGATGATAAGCATGGTGCTGATGCACTAAGAGGCAATTATTTTGTTGGCTATAAATGGGCACGGTCCAATAAGTGCCAGGTGAAGTGAAAACAGGCAGTAAAACTGTACTGCACAACGACGACAAGAATCACACCTAGAGATTGGTTTACTTTAAAAGAAACCTTGCACCCTTTTTATTTAAATTCGATTTTGTCAGATTTTTACAAAACTATGTTGAACCAAAATGGATGAAGTTCTTTTGTGATGACATTTATAATAATAAAAAGGAGACAACTTGGCATCAATGGTCGATCCTTGTTTTTGGTCTGTCTTATTTAATTTCCTGACATCATCACTTCCCAGTCCTCTGGTAAACACTTTAAAAATCCCACAGACCCAAATATCACAATTAGACAGGAACCTAAGTTTTTGGTGTGTCTGTGTGTGTAAGTGAGAGAGGAGAAAATGGAACAAGCCAAGACATTTTCTGTCTCTGTTTTTGTACAGATATATTTTGGTTCATTATATGGACTAGTTAAATACAATCAGATGCTGCTGTTGTCACACGAATAGGTCACAGAATAAGATCATGATGTGATGCAAAAGACACACACACAGAGATATAGTCACTCTGCATTTGTATGTGAGTGTGAGCATGTATGTGTGAGGTGGAAATGAGACTCGTGTTGTGTGTGTGTGTGTGTGTGTGTGTGTGGATGAGGAAGAAACAGAACCTAGTTTTGTTTATGGGCTACCATAGAGCCCAGCATGACAAAGCTTGCCTAATACAGGCGTTGAGCAGAGGGGAACCCATGCATAGCTACTAGCCCAGTCCCCCAAAAAGCCTTTGTACCTCAAAACAAAAGCTCTGTCCTGCAGACGAACACACACACACCGAAGAGGCAACAGGGAGAGGAGAGGAATATCAAGTAAGATAAATAGGAGAGAGGTTGTAGAGATGGAGTGAGGTGGGCAAAGGTCAAAAACAGAAAGTAAACTAAGGGAAGAATCCATCTCACTTTCTTAGCTGGTACTGAAAAAGCATTTCAACTTGGGTGGCTGCTGGTCAATTTAAAAAGAAGAAAACTGGCTCTAATAACCAGAGATAATGTCAGTAATAGCCAGGGTAATTATTCCCAGTGGTGGAAGAAGTATTCAGATCATTTACTAACAGAATGTGAAAGTAGCAATACAACCATGGAAAAGTACTCATCATGCAGCAGAGAGATGTCTGCCAGTGTTATTTATTATATGTTTTTTTTTTATTATTACTGATGCTGAACCATATGGAAACATACTCCCATCTATTGCATGATTTACAATACAATTATACCCCATTGTCCAGGTTGAAACTATACTTTCCTAACTGTACTTTCCTAATCCGGATATCCAGAAATGACATCGTGTCTTTGCTCTTTTCTATAAACACAAGCAATATATGAACACGTGAAAATATAAAATATTGGAAATAAAATCACACAATATGTAACTTCTGGCTACCATCTTAATTTAGTTTAGGAAAAAGATGCATAATTAGTAAAATCAGATGCTTAACTCATTGACTCAGATGTAATGTTAACACACGAGGGGTTAGTACAGTACTTGAGTAAATGTGCTTAGTTACATTCCACCACTGATTATTCCCATGATGGTATTCAACCACTACTGAAAAACTACATGTAAACACTGATCCCAGTTCAGAGACTTCATGCTGAGAAGTGTCGAGGAAAAAAGTGGGGCGGGCACTGGTAACAAATGTGCAAAGTGAGGAGAAAATAAATCAGATAATACTGCAAGTCTAAGAAGAGAAAGGAGGCCGCTCACATGAGGCTCTACAGAGAGAGTTCAACCTCTAAAACATTTATTTGATCTATTTACAGACAGTACAGTCAACTGAACAGAATAGAGGAGAATTGATTTCTATTGTGACACAACTGAAGAAACAGCATGGCTGCAATGCAATTCAACAATGACTAGAGCAATACGGTGGCTTCACAAAGGAGACTATATACAAATTAATACTTTTAACTGATAGTAAAAATGAAAAGGACGTGGGATAAATTAATGTTTTCTTTTGAATATAGTACAGGATAAAGTAACAGTAAAACCTTTAAAAAGTAAAACGCTTTGACTTGTTAGTCCAATTTTTCCAGCTTAAACCCCACAGGGAGAGACAGCTAAAAACACTGCTGAATTGCTGAACTGTGGAGAGAAAAGGGAAAACACATGCTGCTGTGTGATGTAGCACAAAGAAGAAAAACGGATATGAAAAAGAGAATACTGCTCATGTACAGTCGCTGCAGAAGTTTCTGGATCATTTGGTCACAGAGTGAGTGCGTATGTGCGTGCGGTGTGCGCACTCGCTATAGTCTTAGTTTTCATGAGTGACACGAGAAATGCCTGAGGTGAGAGAACAGTGGTGGAAACATAGAATGTACTGTGTTTGAGACAATAAAGAACAGCTGAGCAAATGAGTGAGTTCATGGTACTGTAGCATATGTTTGTATTTATGGGGTCAGGCCTGCCGTGTCAGCATGCAGTGTGTTCAAAAGCATGTAGTAAGTTGAAAATAACACATGATCACATCACTTAGAAGTGCAGTACTGTACTGAATGTGGTATAGCTAGTGATTGTTAGCATTTTTTTGTTTTCTGAACCTATGGCAGCTCAACCACCTGTAGCATTTTGAGAGATTAAAAGTAAGAGAAAAAAGTGTGGAGAAAATGATTTTAAGATTGTGTAAAGATGTGTAAAGTCTTGTTGGTAATTGGCTAAAGTGCATTGTTAGATTCTGTACACAGGACAGGGTGGGGAGCTGGAGGAGGGAGTTTGGCACTGGTCATCACCAATTCATCCTGAGCTCGTCCTCGAGCTTCGTCTTCAAAGAAAAATCCACAGCAAGTCTGCTCAAAAGTTCACACAGATGCACACCACGCAGGGAAATTACAGGGACAAGTTCTGTCCAAGCCTAATGCATCCATTTTTCCTCTCTTCATGTGCCTCATCTACTTTATCTCAAGGCTGTTGTTGTTGACTTATAGTAGACGCTGGCCTGAAAGTAGTGCATACATCACTACACTACCTCACTATATCCATTGTTTAACTACATTCATTTCTATTGTATGCATAAGATTTTTTACATTATTTACTGTATTTTACACCTAAAACCGGGATGAAATGTTTCTGTAATTAGCATTAGACTGCAGAAAGTGATGGACTGAACTGAGAAATGTTCTGGCACTAAGTTGAGTGAGGGAAGGGAGGAGATCTGGATGCATCCTGGGTCATTCAGCCCCAGACCAAGAGTGGCCAACATGGAACTTCAAACTGACTTTAGTGGATCTTGAGTCCTACCTGCAGTCAGGTGAAGGACGAAATGAAAAAGTTTCAAAAGTTCACACGGGGGAAGTACCTGAGCTAGGCCGACCATCCTGTGCTTGCTGTTGGGGTCGGGGTTGGGTTTTGCATGGTAGGGCTGAGGGAGTGACGTAGTTGAGGCTGGGGCTGTTAATGTCCCCTTCTCCCACTAGAGTTAGATCAGACAAGGTGTCCTCCTCCAGCATCTGGACCGATTCTCCCCTGCCAGAGTCCTGGAGGAGACCACGCTGGGCACCCTGGGACGGGTGGATGGGGGAGATGGTGCCAGGAAATGGAGGAGGTGGTCTGGCTTTCCTCCCCCCTCCACTCTCAGTGCCCAGTGCAGAGTCCAAGCTCTGGGACTGATGGCTCGCGTTGAGCAAGTGGGTGCCTCCTCCTCCTCCCCTGTCGTTGCTGTTCGCCTTATTGCCCCGGCGACCGCTGCTAGGGAAGCTGCCGTTGTTGGGGTTACGGGAATTAGGGGTGGAGCAACTGGGCTCAGGGTCATAGGGAGGAGGCGCAGCCTGGTTGGTTGCCACTGGCGACAGGCGCAGAAAGTCTGGGAGCTGCAGGTCGCTTTTGTTTAGCAGGCCTCGCTGGTCGTCTGCTCGGTTGCTCTGAGCTTTGGATATGAGGTCGAAGAACTCTGCAGGCACGCACACACAAACACACACAGGACAGAGACACGTGTACATACACACAAACACATGCACACGCATATGCATGTGCACACACATGCACACAAATGAGTAATCACCCAAAATAACATCTTGAAAAACAAACAGTAAACAACATTCACTGTAATTCAGAAAACATGCAGCAGAGGGTGTGTATTAATCAGTTAGACAAGTCAAAGCTACATTCAGTGTGAGCAGACTGTGCTACATGTAGCTAGCTAGCTTCGAAAGCATTTGGTGCTGCTTCTGCAATACTGCTGACAGGCAAAAGGGTTAGTGTGATCACAGCAACACAGCTACAGAAACAAAAGAGAGAGGAAGGAGGTTGTTCAGTCTTTACCTTCAGCTTCGTCTATATTAATCTTTTTCTGCTTTCTTTTCTCCGGAGCCTTATGGAGAGAGACAGAGTGGTTGGGTAAGGCCTGGCCTCGTGTATCAGGGCTGTGCCCGGCCTTGCCGTTTTCCCCATGGGGGTGGGCTGAACCGGCTTTCCCTGAAGGCCTGTCCTCCCCCTGGGGGCCACAAGGAGAGCGGAGCGGGGCATTAGAGCCCTGATGAGTCATGGCGGTGCAAGTATGGGCGCAATTTATGACAACACATGGGGACTGGTGCTACTGATGATGAGGACGGGACAAATTGTAAACAATTTGATGGGAAAGAGGGAACATGTTTCAATGATGGAGGCTGTTTTTGAGAGGGAAAATTAAATGGGATCTAAATAATTATGAAAGTGAAATATTGACTTGGTGTGATTCATAATCAGTGACATTCATTGGAAATTATTCTGGTAAAATATATGCATTTGATCAGTTTTAACTAAAAGACACGTGGGATGTTTCATTGAGACGGCAAACTGCCATGTCCAACACTTAGTACTAAGCATCACCAACATGTAGGCTAACAACACACACCACAACACTGCAGGGACCAACTATCTACAACTAAAACCCACACTACTGCCCCTGAGGTGAGAAATAAAGTGTTTTAGAATCAACCATGAAATCAATAAACAACCATTCCAGATGGTCATTCATCAGGTGAAACCCTATTAATAACAAGAAAACCCCCGACAGCGATCCAAAGTGCTATTGCCACCACCACCTGCATCCCTAAAGGGAGATTTTTAGAGGTTGCGAGAACCAGTGAATGCCCCTCCAGGGCAGGGTTTGTATCGCCTGGCCAGTGGGTTTGTTATGGAAGAAAGAGAATCAGCAAACCAGAGAGCAAAGTTGATGATGCATTCGGCCACAGGCAGACCACAACAATGGAACATTAGGAACCTTGAGAGTGTGACGAGGCTCTCAGTCCCAACAGCAACAGCGCACATAATTACAGTCACACACAGCCTGAACATTGCCAGAGACACACATTGTAAACCTGCACACATTTTTAACACATTGCATACAGACATGGGTGATTGGAGACAGCAATGAGAGACACTTAGTAGCGTGACATTGTCGACCAGGAAGTGGAGACATTCGGTGGGTTATGGAACATTCCAGAGCAAGAGGAGAATGAAATGGAAGTTGGAGAAGATCTTACTGTTGTTGACTGGTTTCTGCTTGTAGAGGCCGGGACGTGACTCTTAGAGGGAGCTACTTTCTGTTTGTCTGCTGAATGAAAGACAAGGAGCCCTTTTAGAGACTCTGACGTTCAATATGTTGTCAAAGAGAGACACCAGCCAACAGTTATTATTGACAGAAACTGCGTGTGTGTTCCTTGCCTTTTCCAGGAACGTGTTCTGCTATATCCAACACCACTCGCAGCCCATCCAGGTTGGAAATAGGAAGACCTAGATCTAAAGGCTCTGACTCCCCACTCTGCATTACACAGACACACACACACACATATATGAGAAGAGTTAGAGGTTATCACATTAACTGTCTATTTCTGTCTGTCTATCTACAGGCAGCCAGGATGATGAGTGACTTACAATGCGTGCCACCAAGTCAGAGAGGTGCAGGCCGTATTTGGCGACCACAGGCCTGAGGACTTCAGTCACTGGCTTGGTGGGTTTAGCTTTCAGGCCCACAGACCGGTTAATCGGAACTAAATCCAGTCTAGCGAAGAAAAGAACAAAACTTTTTTTTCCCCATAGGTCTGTGCAACAGTAGCATTAGTGGCCAGAATGACTATATGTTACTGTACCTGAAGAGAGTGCGTTTTTCTAGTCGGAGGTCCCGAGAGCACAATGTCATACAGTCTTGGTCCAAAACAAGTGGCTGAGGAAAAAGTGAAACAGAACAAATTCATCATCAAAGATGTCCACCTAGTTGCACAACCATACAGTTTGAAATTATTGACTCATAAGTAGAAAAAAGTGC
The DNA here is from genome assembly GCA_033238685.1 of Lates japonicus. Lineage (NCBI taxonomy): Eukaryota > Metazoa > Chordata > Actinopteri > Centropomidae > Lates > Lates japonicus. The sequence goes on along the minus strand of BRZM01000043.1, from coordinate 4,729,530 downwards.
AGCTTTAAAATTATTATTAATTAAAGATTTTAATTTGGTTTTTGGTTAGATAAGCATGTTTGTAGCATTATTGTAGTTTAGGATACCTTCTCCCCTCCAACCAGGAAGAGGTCTATAGCTGCCAGGTTGATGCAGAGCTTCTCACAGAGGCCCAGCAGCAGGTCCCTGATGGACACTCCGGCCCTCAGTGGCACAGAGCAACATGAGCCGTCCGGCAAGCTTATGTTACACTGCCTCAAGGGGGCGCTGCCCACTCCGCGCTCTGCTGACCCTGCACCACGGGAAACATCACCCTGGATGAAGAAAACAGAGACAAGGACAGGGAGGGGGTGAGGAGGCAAGACAGGGAGAAGAGGGTTAAAAACAATAAGATGGAGTTTGAGCAGAGAAAAAGAGTAAGTTTGACAATATTTCTGTAATCTCAATTCTTTTACTCAAAGTTACTTTTAAAGCATATCAATTAAAAACGCAAAGAGGGTGAAGATAAAGCTGCTCCACGCTGATGTGAATATCTATGTGCCTATTACTGTAATGCCTAAACTGATTATCTAGTGATGTCTCATTCTAGACTGACCTCATTCTTCCCTGACCCTGACGTCCCCAGCTCCAGACTGGCTCCTGATGACAGTGAACCCTGGGATTCACGGCGGCCATTACTGCCAGAGAAATCTGAAAGGTAATAAAGTCATCAGTAGTGTCTAGAAGAAAGACAACAGGGGAATAATTCCAAACCTCTATATTAAATATAAAAATATCCCTCCAATTTGAATGTGCCAGTTTTTTTAAATAATATACTTTTAAGCTTGTTTTTCAGGTGTTTAAATCTGCAACTGATTAGCTCTGAGAGGAATCCATAGTCATATGAAGAATCACATTTTGGTGATCTGTGTTACTGAACCAGCAGCAATTTTGTAATTGTTTTATTTTTCACTGAGGAGCTTTACTTGTTTAAAATTCTTCAACAAAAGGAACTCATACACTGAAAAAACAAAACAAAACTACTGACTGTAGTTGAAGTCAGCCAGCTCTCGCTTCTTGGGGCCTTTTCCGAAGCTCCTGTTGCGGGACCAGGAGAAGAACATGCCTTTCCTCCTATCTCCTGAATCATCCCTGCTGTCCTCATTCAATGAACGATCAGATTTGCTCTTTTTGTCCTCCTGGAACACATAAACAAAATCAAAGAAGGGTAGCAGCAAAGACAGGCACACATGAGATATGCAAACCCATTAGACACACACACACACACACACACACACACACACACACACACACAAACAGAGACAATGAAGCACAATTGGCCATGTGTGTTGTGTTACCTTCTTGGGTGTGGACAGGTTGGATCGGTCAGAGCCAGTGGTGCTGTGTTTGGAGGTGGGGCTGCTGGGGATGTGGTAAGGGTCAGGAAGGGGCCTGCCCTCCACCTCCGCCAGCATACACTCCTGGTACAGCAGAGACTTGAGAAACCGTGTGTAGCTGTCAAACTTCATCAGGTTGAAGATCTTAAGAGGGAAAAGGAAGGAAAGAAATAATAAGTGAACAACAGAACATACAGGAAGGAATGCACACAAGCACACAAAAAAGGAAGGAAAAAATGGGCAACCACAGGTTGAGAGGATGGAAAAACAAGCAATGGCAAAAAGATTTAAGAAAGGAAGTTTAAACAACAAATAAAAAGGGAAAGGAAGGAGACTAAAGGGTAACAGAGGGAAAGAAGACTGAAAAAATTGATGACGACAAGATGCTTACAGATGTTGAAAGGACATCAGATGATTCTTGATCTACTGATGATTCTGTTTTCTTGGAATGTTAAAATCTAAGCTTCATTCACAGGATGGTGCTAAAGGAGAAGGCCATGGGGTCTTTAAAATCAAATGTGTCTGTCCTCTGGGGAGCATGAACATGCCCAATAAACTGAACTAAAATCTGCCTAGATTTCAATATTTCTTGTATAAAAGTGACATGGGGTATAAAGTATGTTTATATGTATATTTGTGTCCACGTGTATGTGTAAGTCTAATTCAAAATCTTAAATGAATTGCACTACAAGATCTTTTTACGAGTCAAGGGTTATTCTGGAAAAGCTAATCTCAGGCTTTGATATGTGTGTGCATATTTGAAAGAATATGTGTGAGTGTTTGATGTGTAAAAATATAGAGAGTGATGGTGAGGATATCCTTCTAGCCTTGTGACTCTTATCAGACTCTGAACATCTGTGCTCAGCTGCTGAAATCAATAGAGCTTTTCAGCAAGTTTCCCCCCTCTACAACATGCACATCTAAGAAGCCATTCACATCCGTGATGCTAGACAGCAGGCTGAAATGAATAGTTGACCTTATGTTGTATGAGCGCCCAGTGCTTTAATACTAATACATTTTCAATAGGGGTCTGTTTTGATTCAGTTTTATGAGTAACAATAAATTGGTCCTTCAGGGAGAGCCTTTTTTCACTTCCTGCTCACGAGGAAGGTCAGAGGTCAGTGTCATCAAAGTACAGCCTCTGGAGCAGAAGCTTCCTTTTTGACATAGGTGGTTAGTGGTTATATTGAGTTTGGGGTTGGTGTGTGTTTTTAGTGTATAAGCTACCTGCAGTTGCTGCTCCTTGAACATGTCAGGTCGCGGGGCATTGAGTATGTCGTCAGCGAGCTGAGCTTGACTATCTATGTTGACCGGTGTTGTGGCTTTACTGGACAGGAAGCTGTTGTAGATCTCCCTGGCACGTTGAGAGAGCTGGAGAAGGTGGGAGATTCAGGGAAAATGGGACGTGGAAGGGATAAAAAAAGAAGATAAGACAGAGAGAAAGATAAGATTAGCAATGAAGACAGCTGATTAACACATTATCACAAGAGGGGTGTAAATGGATATATTTTGTGATCTGTTACCTGCTTCTTGTCACTCTCAGGGACATGGCTGAAGAACTCACAAGCCTGCCAAAACAGGATGTTCTCCTCACTGAACTCTTTCTTTAGGAACTCCTGTAGCACAAGAATCAAATGTGGATCAAAAATGAGAAAAAATCAGACAAACTAATACAAACATGAAGTCAGAAGATAGAAGTGTTCTCATAATAATACAGCAGAGTTAGCTGATGTGAGAAATAACAAATGGTCAGCCTGACATGACCAAACAAATGATATGACCACAACATGCAGCTCAAATGTGGCTTTTAACTTGTGTGTCTGTGTTATATCAGCATCCACATATATACTAGGGTCTTGAAAGAGCATTTCAAACTCTTTAAAATTTTGATTTGATAGACTCCTCAGGTTTTTGTCTTGTGGAAAACACACTTTTCCCTCCCTTTATATTTAACTCTGCAAAATGAGAAAAGTTTGATTCAAGTGACTGTTATGAGCATGTGCTGGCCAGCATCAGTCATGTGCTGTCATAGTACCGAGAAGTAGCGGACTCCCACAGGATCTTGCAGCAGTCTCTCGAAGCAGACGGCCCAGCTGGCCACTCTCCTCTCAGTGTGGCGTCGGTGGCTCTGGACGCTGGGCAGGCTGGCATTACTATTCAGACTGTTGTCACTGCTACAGCCCTGCAGCTCCACGCTGTTCAGTTCTGTTCACACACACATGCAAATATACACAACATCAAAGAGCTGTACAGTAGTAGGGTGACCTCAGCCATAACATTTTTATAAAACAGCATAATAGCTGCGTGATATGGTCTGGATTATATGACATAAAATCAAGCTAATTATTTTTTTTTCCCATTATTGATTATAACTGCCTCCCTGCTTTCTTGCTGTTTGCTGCACTGTTTCTCTCTGTCTGCAGGGGCTCTACTTGAAGCCAGTACTATCAGCAGCATGCCAATGATAAGGCCAGAGTAGCAGCCAGTCCAGTGAGACCTCCTCTACCCACACATGTCCCTGCTGTGGTTTTCTGTTGCTTTATCTTGTGCTTTGCAACACAATATCCATGCTGCAGACTTTCATTCATACAGTTCCTACAATACTGATATCACAGATTGGACCCAGTTATTTTAACTATTACTATCACAATAGTAAATATCAGCAAAATCCAGTTCCACTGTCAGGCATTATATCAGACAAAACTGTGTAAAACAAAAACTGGTCTAGTTGTGGACAGGAGAGTTGAGTAAAACAATAATATTATATGCTCATAACATCACAATGCAATTCCAGAGAAAGTCAATAAACAAAAACACTGAGAAAGATCATGCACTTAAATCATTTATTAGTGCAAGAAAAGTATCCCAGGTAGCTGCAAATATCGCTCCACACTGTTCTCTTCAGCTCAGAACTGCGATAAGTGTACAAATGAACTGTTAGTTCAGTAGCAAATATCTTAAACAGTACAGTCACTGTTTTGTATGATGTTTACTCTCAGTTAAAAATAAGTTTTACTCATAAATCCATATTCCAGAATTCCTATTAAGGAATCATTCAGAGGAGAGTCCAAATGCATCTCAGAATCGATTAATTTTCCCACCACTTACTCCATCTGTGTTCCTAATTTGTAGACAGATTTGCAAAGTAACAAGATCAGGAGGCAGAAGACAGAGGCACACTGAGAAGCTGAGAATAACCAGAATAAAGGAGCTTCAGGCCTGATGAACTGAAAGTAGGCTGCTAAATTGAGATAAAACAAATACAAGAACAGCCAGAGGGAAAGCATCAGTGGTCAGGTGCCTGAGACGACGCAAATCCTGCAAATAAACTGAAAGACCAGTATCCTGCCTGCAGCTAAAGTCCTGTGTGATTTAAAACCTGGAAACTTGGCTATTAATAAATAATTCCAGTGTGATTTCCGTTTTTGCACATTTTTCTTCCGTTTAATGTTACCAATGACAGTTTTCACTCTGAGGATATTTTTCATCAGTTTTTCCAAACCGCTTCACTCTCATTCACTTTCTAACAGCATAGTAAACAACTCATGAGACTTCTACTTCAGTCAGTAATAGTAATATGTCTCTGTGAATGAGAAGTAAACATTTATCCATGCCTTCTCTAAACCATGTATCCTGTTCAGTGTCACAGAGGCTGGAGTCTTTCACAACATACACCCTCGACAGTCAAGTCAAGTAAATCTTATTTATGTAGCACCAAATCATCAAACGTTACCTCAGGACACTTTTCATATAGAGCAGGTCTAAACCATACTCTGTCAGAGGGGTTTTAAATAGTTTATTCACCTTAAGAAGGAGGAGAATTTTTCTCAATAAAGGAACATTTAAACCTTCAGTTTATCACAAACATTCAAAATTAACACATTTGGAGATACATGGTTTTCACTAGACAGGAAGGATATGAAAAATTGCAACGTGAAAAGAAACTAATGACTAAAGCTGTCAAACAAATGTAGTGGAGTAAAGAGTACAATATTTGCCTCTAAGATGTAGTGAAGTTCAAGTATAAAGTTGCATAAAATGGAAATTCTTGAGTAAAGTACAAATACCTCAAATTTGTACTTAAGTACAGTACCTAAGTAAATGTACTTAGTTACATTGCACATCATAACAAGTCATATCAGACTATGAATAACATAAAAGGAGTCTCAGACATCATTCTATATTACTGTATTGTGTGACGTCATTATGTCTTTGCTTCTCTAATTCACACTGAGCACAATTCCCACATTCTTCTCTTGTGACAATCACAACTCATCCAAGCCAACAGACAAAGCAAACCAAGCAAAATACTTACGTCCAGTATAGTCTAAATTAAATGAAGATTTCATTTAAAAAGCATGATTACACACAATTAGACATAACAATTTCTGCCAAAGGGTCATTCCATACCAACTCACCTAGGACCTCCCAGTTCATGTCATGGATTCTCTTTCTCTTATTGTGACAACTTCAACTTTAACTCATTAAAACTCAATAAAGCAAGTCTGGGCCTACCTGAAACAGGCTTGCCAGATAATTCCAAAGTAATTAATTTCAATGGCAACATATCCTTCGTATATAAAAGAGTGCAATTATAATTCATTTAATCATTGAGCAGCTTGATTTGATTTTGAGATCATGAAGCCCTGCTCTAGTGGAAAAAGTCTGAAAGAAGAATCCAACTGTCACAAGACAGCCCACTAAGTGTAGGCTTTATTATTGTTTTCTAATGCTACTAGTTGAAGAAATTAGTTCAAAAAATTGAACTGCAAAATATGCGTAATGAACTAAGAAACTAAGATTAATATTTTGTCTAGACACAGAACAAGATGAAATCATCTTGTATGCAACAAACCAAATCATTACAAGCTGTAACTTGGAAATTTCCTGAACCAAATGGAAAACAGACTCAGTCGATATCACACAGAGATAGAAAACATTTAAGTCAACATAGTACAAATATCTACCTATGAAATAATACTGAATGTAATGTTACAGTCAGTGAAAAGTATGAAAAATTAGCTATTTTCAAAAATGATTACATGATGAAGGAGTAATATAACATCTTTACATTTTTTTAACTGTCTGCAATGAATATGAGCACTTTCCCATAAAAAGTATCAAGGAAATTAAAATAATCTCTCTTAGGAAATATAGAGTCAAATATCTTAAAAGTGGGGTTTTTAGCTCTAAAGCTATATTTAGCAAGATCTATGGCACACTTTTTAATGCAGATGTTATAAAACTATATTAATACTACACAAAATTAACAGGTGGTACAAATAAATTGAAAAAGACAAAATAAGTTAATATGACTATTGTAAAAAAAACACATGCTTATTAATCAAGTCAAGTTATTGCAATTATATAGTGCCAAATCATAACACAAATTATCTCAGGGCAGTTTTCATATTGAGCAGGTCTAGACCATACTCTTTGCCCATACACCAGTCTATCACAGAGATTGGCCAATAATACAAAAAGAACAGTCACACCTGAACACAAATAAGAAAGGGGCCTCAGATATCATTCTGTATTATTGTGTTACGTCACATTATTATGTTTTTGCCTCTCGATTTTCCACGTTCCTCTTCAAATTAAAATGTCAATCAATACTATTGTGTTGATCAAAACTCAGTTTACAACCTTTGCCTAAAACAGTTATGGTGGTTATTTCAGAGAGGCTGGTGTATTAATGTTTTCATTTGTGCTCTTTGCACTGCTTTGAAGTGGATGGGACACCATTAGAAAAAGGTGGCGTCACATACCTCTGTGAACCAATCAGGATACAGCAACAGTTGAATCAAAATGTAATGACAACTGATGATTTTGAATGATGTCTTGAATTAGGTTGCAGCTTTTAAAATGTCACTTCCTGGGCTGTCCTGATTGGTTGGCGACTATACATCGTAATCTTGTGCGTTCCAGTCTGTCAATATGACTGCATTAATTCAAATTTGTTCCTCGCTGAAAGTACAGGGTACGGAACAGGGGGATATGGGGGTTTTAACCTCTTTATAAATAATAAAGTATGTAAGAAAGGATGCCTCTTGTTTCATTTTTTTCTTCTTTCTGTTTGTTGCTTATGTAGTCATGAAATAAAAAAATAAAAAAAACACAAAATAATTTAGTGCCTTCTAAAACCTAAATTTAAAGATTTAAAGATACATTTTGCCATCTGTGCAAAAGGAAAATCAGTCATTTACTGAAATATTTCACAGTGGAAATGAATAGCAGAGCTCAGTGACAGAGTGTGTGCACAGTTAGACTTCTGTAATAGCAGACGATAAAGATATAATAAGGAAAACATTTACTTTCCTATTCTAAAAAAAACTGAATTTGATCTACAGACAGCATTACTTAACAGACATACATACTTAATCATCACAGTATTCAGACTTGCAACAACACTGTTAAACAGAACAGCTGCCCTTCCATATTTATACAGACATGTTAAGCTCATCTGATTTCCAACCTACAGTTAGTTAGTTTGTTACAAAACTATGTACTTAACAAACCATCTCTGTCTTCTGATCAAGGAATTCCTATTAAACTTGAAAATCCTTAAGAGAATTTCAGCAACCAAACTATAACTAACCTATGGTAAGCTAAAATATCAAAGCCTTCTGCTGTTAATATGTTAGGTGTATTGCTCCTCCGTGCCTAAAATCTGCAATTTCCTTACTTGAAAAACAAGCATTTAAAGATCCAGCTATCACCTCACCTGGGTAGAGTTGGTAGGAGCCTGTGTGGTGCCAGCGAGGCAGGTAGCGCATCCTAAGGGGTATCCAAGCCCCTCCATCCATACTCACCCTATCAGGGCCTCTCACAACCTCAAACACACCAGTTTGAACACACAGTCCAAGATGGCGCATATACGCACACACACACAGCTGACAACATCACAGGGAGGAGGAGAGAGAAGGAGGGAAAAGAGGAAGAAACGAAAAAGGAGACTGAGGGAGAGAATGAGGCTGTTGATGGTGAGCAACCTGGCTGACAACCTGAGAGACCACATAGAGAGTCAGGTCACAACATGCACACGCACCCTCATGTAGTTCACACACACACCTCTGAGAGCTTCCAGGTAAGCGATACAAGCGCACACAGGCCTCAAGATGATGAATAATTCAGTTGTTGAGGGAGGAGGGAACTAAAAACGCCAGAGCACACACGTGTATATGTGCACACAACACACACATACACAAAAACTGCAGTATTGATGAGGAGCTTGTTAAAGAAAAGCCACTACTGAGACTAATGAGGCCTGCAGCCCCCATACAGTTCAAACACACACACACACACACATTGACTGACAGATGCATAAAACAAGGAAGAATATCTGTTATCCTAGTCTTGTCCAACAAGTGAAAATAAATCAAAATTTGTGATTTGTGTTCCCAGTAAGGTACAATATAACATCTAATATATTACAGCCATCAGCCTTCAAAAATAACTTTGCAAGTACAGTCTGCCTACTGTATTGAACATACAGTGACAGTTTTCAGCATATGCACACAAAAAATAAAAATTCATTCATTCATTCACAAATTCATAAATTCATTCTACAATACCTGCGATACTTGAGAGGAAGTTCAGTTAAACATTTGAATGAGTCAAATGGGCAGTAATAAATGGCAGCATTGTGAAGATGGTAAATTATTGTTAAAAGCCACAAAGGGCCAACTCAGAGCTTGATAAATGGAAATATTTGGACAGATATGTTCAGTTTTCTCAGCTTTTTGCCAGTTGTCACCATCTGAAATATTGCAAGAGAAGAATGGACTTTATTGTAGCTCCAACAATGCAAGGCAAAGGGGAGTGGAGTCCTATGTTGCACAGGAAGACAATGTCCACCCAAAGCTCAGCTTCTCACAAAATAACCAATAATCTGTACAACTGTTATTTGAAAGACTACAGGAATACATTTTTTAATTTGATGATAAATTCTATGGAAACAGAAGCACTCAAGAGAAATTCACACTTCCAAGTAACTTTTTCTAAGAATCACAACTTTCCCTCAAGTTCTAAAATTAGAGTTGATCTTTCCCTCTTTGATTATAAAAGCTAAAATCTGGAACATGTCTCATCACATTGAGTTTAATAGATGTCTCATTTTTGAGGATTTTTTGCAACTTTCTCACAGAATTGTTTGGGTTGGCTGAGCAGGCCTCCTGAGATAACATTCATCAGTTAGCCTTAACTGAGTTAATGAGTACCTCCACTCTGAATGAACAATATCAATAAACTACCATCCCAATCTCAGAAGGTAACAAAAACAGAGGCCATATCATTTACAGAGACACACAGAACATTTTTGCCAAAATAAAACCAAAAATGGACACATCAAGTGAGTTGCTTGCTGTGTGTACATGCTGTAACAATTGTTTTGTCCTAGTGATAATGATCTATACTTCTACTTTCCAGTTTGAACAAGTAGGAGGAACCATTTAAGATTTTCATCCATTTCTATGCCATCATGTTCCATCACATGCACCCACTGTAAATGTGGAAGCAGAGCCCACTTCCCTCACTAAGGACACACTCTCTCCTCCAGAGACACGTGGTGTGAATTAGTAGCCATAAACACTTCTACATTAGAGCAGATTGTAAACATGTCTGCCATGGATTCTAAACCCCTTTTGTCTTGTTTCTCACCTCCTCTTCCTCCCTTTATCTCCCATCTGCAGTAAACCCGTGTCTTTCAAGTGCATTTGTGAGGTGTTAAAGCACCATTAGAAGTCCCCTAAATCTGAGAGCTGTTGTTGTTGTAGGCACATGCTAATTGCACAAAAGACACAAGAGTTTACTTTAGATGAGCTACAATGGAGCAGAGTCTATTCATTTACAAAGTAGTGTTTGAATGTCTGACATCCTGAAAAATCCTCAAAAACAAATGTGGAACAACACTGATACAGATATTAACAAATCACTGAAGTCTGAAACCCCCTTCCCCATATCTTTCTAACTGGGAGGACTATGCCCAACAATTTCTGTGACTTTCTCTGTCAACCATGCCCACTTCATGCTGGGATTTGTGCCAGGTATGTGGAGGTTAGACAGTAGACAGGACTCCAACCTCTCACTCTCTTTTTGATATGATTACTTCTGTCACTTTTTATGCATGCAATACCACAATTATCTTGAGGGAGACGCGGTCCAAAAGTTTACACCATCATCCCAATTTGTGCAGCTATAAACACCTTTGCTAAGCTGAGACAACATTTGATGCAAACTTTACTTATTATATTGTGGTAATGCAGAAATTTCAAATATTACCTATTGCATCTAATTCAAATCTCTGTATCACAAACATTTGTGTAAGAATTAGAAGAGCAAAAGCAAAATGCTAGCCTGTCCTGTCCTTGCCACTAAAAGTTCTCATGTGCAGCTCATATGTTTACAAATCTGGGACTATCTATAGGTTGCAGCCTGCCAACAGCAGCAGAGCAGGCAGAGGTGGGGCAGCTGTTGAACAGGTCAAACACGATTTGCTGCGGTTTATGTGGATTTAGTGACAGCTGCCACATATTAATGAGGTCAATATGCCAAGTGTAGTATTTCATCCCTTTATGTGCTACTTAAAGTTCATCAGAACAACTAAAGGACTGAAGTGAGTGAATTTAGAGTAGTCTAAAGTAAAAAAACAGAAAATGGTAGAGAAGAAGTGAATACTGGAGATCATGAGAAAGATCATAGATAATGAAAACAGACAATGAGGATATCAGATGTTGAAAAGGCGTGTTTACTCACCTCCATCGGAGACTGCAGCGGACTGTAAAAAAGCACAGAGAGACATGGATTAGGATTTTCACTCATTACCCAGATGACACACATTCATACAAGCTCCAACAGAACATGTGGGCACGGACGCAGCTGCCCAGGCATGCACTTTTGGCTACATGGAAGACACAGACTGACTGTGTTTGTCACAGGACCTGGCCTGATTATCACACACACTTTCACATCATGACACAGTAAAGTTAGCGCCCACACTCATTGTCTTGTGCGTGGGTGGAATCATCTGTGAACTGGCTGCACTTGCTCTGCAAGAAAACTTCCTCAGATGGGTGGGGCTTACTGTGTGCATGTGTGGATGAGTGTGTGTGAGGAGGTGAAAAGGGGAACTTTAGGCCTACCTGCCCCCGATATCACAGTTAAGTGTGATGTTTGCTTGCATATCTCACAATCACCAATTACAGTTAGTTTATCAATTTCAACTCTTTAACCATCAGTTTAAACTTATCTATTCAACAGCTTTTACTGACTCATTTGATTTTCAATCACTCTCTCCCTCATCTTATTTTTCACTCGCACAACACACAAACAAAAGCACAAATACAAACATATTCAAACCAAACTTACTTTGGACTCAAAGCCTATTTCCTTGACATAGGCACAAAAGAGCAAATAGAAAAAAACACACACTGCATACAATGCGGTGATTTTTATCCCAGACATGCTGAGCTGGGATGAGCTCATTCAACACAGACATCAGTAATATAGCTAACTCTGGAACATAGTTCACGCTCTTTGACTCAGATGGAGCAAAAGGAGAGGAGTAGACAAAAGGGAGAAAGAGGGAAGAGAGAAAGACAAAGAGAGACAGACAGGAGTGAGAGGAAAAAGGAGTGGGCAACAATTTAAGACAGAACATTTTACCAAGGAGAATATGGAAGGAAGAAGAGAGCAAAGAGAATACAAATTATTTTTTACCCAAAGAGCTGATAAAATCAACACTGAGTCACATTTATGTGTCTGAGACTTTAGAAATTGTTAATCTGACCACCAATCTCACTAATGGTTGGCTTTGTGTCTGCTCATATAATAGAAGGCACACTATAGAGAAGCTACTGTGTGTGGGCAGATACACTGGTTCTGAAGGTATTTTGTATGCTTCACTTGCATTTGGAAATTAACTATTAATGATTTCATTATTAGTCAACACAGACACATGGGAGTCTCCTGGATGACCTGGTCATGGGTGAGAAATGTTTCAGCTTCATTTCTGAGAAAAACAAGTAGCTTCTTCCTCATTTTGGCTTGTTGAATGGCACCTGATACAGTCACCACAAGTCTCATTGCAAAGCAGAGGAGCCAAACCAGCCATCAAATACAAGCTTGAGCATATTTCGAAGATGTCGTCATTGCAACCCCTCAACAGAGAATTGTATTTTACGATATTATATTCAACCTAAACACTGCGCAGCAGGGTGTCCACACCCAATCCTTAACCTCACAGTGAAAGCTTACTAATAGATAGGGAAGTGCTACTACCTTGAGTAAACCCCCTCACTACATGGGGAACCAGTAAATAGTTGTAGTCACTCATCTCAGAGTATTTACATAAACTAATGTGGCCCAGTTACTGTCAGCTCTCTGCAGTAACGTGAGTTATTAAAAATAATTTATGTAAGACAACCACTTAACAATGTATGAGTAAAATCATGGTAAGACGGCTTTCTGACAGCCATGGCCATGTGTACATAACAGGGCTCCCAGTGGAGTTTTAAGAACACATGTGCACAAAGACTTCAGAATGGGAAAATAATGCTGTGACAACAGTGCACAGGATGAAAGAAAAGATGATCACACGTAGGAGCACTCTTTGTGTTTGAAATAATGAAAATGACTAAAACTGAAACTAGCCTACAACTAAAATAGAGGCTTCTACTGTAGCATTCAAAATAAGTCTGTTTCCACAGCTGAGCGGTACACTGTAAAGTTCACACACACATTCACGGTGTAAGGAAAAAACTATGATCTGGTCTGGTTTCACACTGTACCATCACTCCAAATGCTCAGACATCCTCAAACAACTTCAAGAAGCCTTATATCTTGTCACATATCACTAACACACTAAAAATTAACCAACCTTTGTTCAAAAATATGCACATTTTACAGTAAACAGGTTACCTCAGTGCATGTAAATGCCCTCTCAGATTTCCCACCATAACCTAATTTTTGCCACTAACCTTGTTCATATGGAACATGTTAACATGCCAATTCTCCAGTCAGGCATGGTATTAGTCTTCAAAAATTAGCACAGCCTTTGATGTGAAAAATTGGAGCACATACAGATCCTGTAATATTCTGAATCAGATTCAATGTACACTATGTAAATCTTATTAAGTTGACCCCTTAGTACAGCATATGTGCAGGTTTGATTAATGTGCATCTTGGCTATTTCCTCAGTTGGGCCAGTCTGTCCAGGCCATATGGCACAGCCAGCATAATCACAGGGATTAGCTATTTCAGACTGTCCTTGGAAGAGTAGAGGTTGGCACTAGTGTGTGAAAAGAGATTTGATGTGACTTTATAGCAGTTGATTGTGGTCGAACCGCCGCAGAGGACATGAGAAAATGACAGAGCCAGAAACCTCACCAATGGAAACTGGTTACCCGATCCTCACGCTGATTAGAATCCCACACATTACACATCTCACACTTTTCAACAGCATGTATTCTGTCCCTGATGTGTGTGCATTTCTAGTGTGTGTGTTACAACATGCTGTGTATTTTTTATGGGTGTAGCTTACTGTATGTATGCATATGGTCAACATCTGTTTGAGATGTGTACTTTGTATGTAGGGTACATTCTTTTGCATACATGAACTTGTGTATGTGTGTGTGTTTGTGTGTGTGTGTTCACTCCCCAATGCTCATTCATCTCAAATGTGATCACTTCCAGGCATACTCAGTGGTGGAGTGGCTTGGCCCCTGATCGAGGCCCCAAGTCCCCTTTCCTCTCTTTTGCTCCTTTAACTTCCCTCTAACCTTTTCTCAAACTCCCTCCTTTTGTTTGTTCTTTTCCTCCTCTCCAGTCATCATGCTCTGTCCCCCATTTCTCTCCTTCCACTCGAAGTTATTTTCTTCTTCACTCCCTCCTTTCTTCACCCTTTCCCCACTCATTCCAATAGTGATTCCCCCTCCTCTCCTGGCAGGTCCTGGTCATTCCTGACAGCCCACAGGGAATGATTGGGGTTTTCCAGACTTTCCCTCCATTCCTCTCCCCAACCTCCTATCCACAGAGAAACATGCAGCTGGAAAATGTTATAGTCTTGATAATATAGAATCATACTATCAAATCTATCTCCCACAGTATATAAGACAGAGGTCCTGCTACCTCATAGGCCCCATGTGTGCCTCCATTGCAGACTTAGTAAGCTCTACACTGCCTCAGCATTACTGGCAGTGTACCGCTATACAGTATACCGCTATGTCATAGCCCCAATATTGTCTGCAGTTATTGTCTTCTGATGCTGGTTTCTCACAGATATTAATGGGGCTTTTATGTTCCCTTCATACAGTAAATGCAATGATAAGATCAGCAGAAAAAAGTGACACAGCAGCACATGACTGATGGTTGTGATTATGGTTTCCATGGAGGACTTTTTGTCAGAGGGAAAAAAAAAGTTCCAAGCAAAACCTCAGAATGTGTGTCTGGCTCTGAATTTTGTGAATTCACACAGAGCTGTAGCTAATAGTTTCTTCTTATCAATTAACATGTCAACACACATAAATGGTCTCAGATAGTCTGTAGTTTTATTACATCTCATTCTGCACTTCAAGTCTTTATCCTTCTGTGCCTCTTTTATATTATATTTTCTATCTTTTGTCTATTCTTCACTCTTGCTTTGTCCTCGCTGCTGTAATGAGTGAATTTCCCAGTAAATGTGGGGTAAATAAAGTCTATCTTATCTTATCTTATCTTATCTCAGTCCACAGGCCTGCTGAACTGGACAGGATTTGGAGGGCAGGCACAAAACATAAGACGGCCACCTACGACTGCACTATACAATCATTTTAATGATGACATAGAATAATGGTTTGGTCCTACGGCGTAATTACATTGACAAACTACCTCACAGGCAGCTTAACTTCATTCAGAGATTTGACTTTCTCTTAAACTAATGTGCACCAAAATCAAGGCAGGGGATGTTTTTCTGGTTTAAGCATTCGGGCATAGCTGTTATTGTATTGGTTTGCAATTTCAGGTTGACCCAACAGAATTAGCAGTTCAAACAATACTACATTATTTGTTTTCTTTTCACAGTGTTATTACACATTACAGAAACACATTTTTGATAAGGGTTCTGTCAGATTTGCAAACAAAATATGAACAGTGGGACATCTTACAGTTGAAAGATAAACATGTCTCTGTTCTCTGGTGGATAAATTATACTAGTCTGACCGACTTATTGCAATATATTAACTTTTCAATTATATAAATGCAGCAAATCCTCACATATGAGGGGCTGGAACCAAGAAATGTTTGGCAGTTTTGCTTGATAAATTACTATTACAGTTATTTTTTTGTCTAATTAATATTTTTAGTACTTACTGGTAGATAACATCAAATCTTATCTGATGGCAACTAGTCTCATAGCCTAATTTTAAATATGAGTCAGTCTGAGGATGCTGGCATATCTTCAATTAGATCTTGGAATTCACAAAAATGAATGAAGTCTGTGAAGAACTTTATAAGATTGTTTTTGGTGTTCTGAGAAGTGTTGTGCTCAGAACAGTGTCACAGTGGATGTGTTGTGGACATTTATACAATGCGTTTCACATCATTCTGACACCCACTTCAGCAAAAGATAAGATGGCTGAATTGCGTCTGCACAACAGCCATACAGTGGTCTGAATAAAACGTCCAGGCCAATTTTTCATTCACATTCTGACCCTGTTTCTACACGTGGCTCATTCGGGTCTCTAGAATTACAGACAAATGTGCGTCACATCCTCAACAAGTAACTGATAGTGGTTTCAGAGTGGACAGGACATTGTATTGCATTATAAAATAACCAGTTGAATTAAGTGCAATTTTAAGACCATATTTTTTCATCTACAGGTCACAACTTGTTCATTTACCTAAATCCTCCTTCTTTCAGCTCCCTGAACATAAATTGCCACCTTGTATCCATATGCCTGGCCTGTTTATGCTGCGTTTGTGTGTATGCGTGTGTGTGTGTGTAGGGAGTGGCTGGTCACTGTGTGTACAGGTCCCAAGTGCTTTATTAGCTGTGACTAGGGGGAGAGGGGTGACTTACATCATCTGTTATGAAGCTTGAGCGTCAGGTTCAAACTCTGACTAAACACAGGGCATAATTTACAGCCGTTCATTCTCAGTTATCATAATATTAATACTTTAAAAGCAATAAAAGTCTTCTTAAACAATCTCAAGTTTCCAAAATGTTCCCCATCTGCGTGTGTGCACCTAGGCGGACAAAGATTCCTGGAAAATGACACTGTTTCATAGGATGACACAGAGCAGCCAGTAACACTTCACATAGTGGATAAAAACTGTCTATCTGTGGGAGAAACTGGGATAACATATGTACTCACACACACAAAGACAACACTGTTTGTACCACGGGAACCTATTCCTGGCTGCATCACTGGAGCTGCAACTGCCACCTTTGGTAAGGAATAAGAATCTACCCTTATAAGTGTGCAAGTGAAAGATGACTGAGGAACCTGAACTGAACACTGAACATATCTTCTGTCTGCTCATGTGCCTGTAAACACTGGCATTACTACAGGAGACCACACCTATAACTGTACAACTGACGCACACATGCTGTCCTTAAAAGCTGACTTAGAATTCACAACACAGATTTCCAGACTGCACGCGCGCAAACACATACACGCTTCCAACTGAGGAGGAAGCTGCCTCAGTGTGTGCGTGCCTGTGTGTTTACTTTTGAATATGAAGTGAATAGTGGCTGCCATTGAGAAGACCAGTCACCCTGCCAGGTTTGGCAACCACGAAACCGCTTAGCTTTAGCGTAGCTTAACTCTGAGGGGAAAGGATGAGGTGAACAAGCTGATTAGGTTCTAATGATCCAAAAGTCAAATGAGGCTCTGCAGGTGTGAGCCCGAGCGAGGATGCTTTTCATGCAAATCTTAGGATGAAGTTGGACAAACCACATATTGAAATATCCCCTGAAAAAAAAATCAGATTTTTAGGAAGAATTTAAAGGACATAACTGACTAAATCAATGAATAAATAAACATACAGGAATCAGCAAACTCAGTGCCAATGGATCCTGTGTTCACCATCTCAACGTCCCCACAAACATTTCAAAACGTTATTTTTTATTCCAAAGTGAAATCCTCTGTGACCATCTCTGGAATTCTTGGATGAAGCCCTAAATCCCTGTGATGCACTCAGGAATCAATAACCTCTCTATGAAAGGAAGGAATGCAGATAATGGTTGTTTCCGTACAATAAAGAGTCACATAGGAGATGTGACTCAGAGGCTGAGCTGCTGATAAATGCCTCTTTTGCTTGGCTTGTTGCCTTAAATGCCCGACCATCACACAGACAGAACAGGGAACGAGACGTAAATACAAAACATTCTGATTGAATACCTCAGTCTAAACACATGCAAACACTCTCACAGCTGCCAGTCAACACACTGAATTTCACAAGAAATGAGAGAGTTGACTCAGCTTATCTTCCCATTGCATTACACACGTGTCTCACTTTCTTTAACACACAACCAAGACGAGCCTTCGAGGTGAAATGTACAAACCATATGACTCACAGAGACCAGGGGAAAAAAAAAATCTCTTTCTCTCTTAGCCCCATTTGTCTCAATCTCTGGCCCTGTCTCTACCTCTCTTTCTCTTTCTCTCTGTCATCTGCTCTGGCCCCAAACACATCTGGCTTTGAGAGGAAGAGAAACAGCCTGGAGCCGTCTCAAACTCTTGTTAGTCTTTCTTTTCTTCTGTCTCACTTTACCTTTATACAGACTTCCCCAGCTTGCCACCAACATGTCCATTCTCTCTTAAAAACACCAGACAGAATAACTTGTTCATTTCAACTTCTGTCCTGTTTGTTTCCCAAGATTCCCTATCTGCTACCTCTCCTATTTTGTCTTCATTCATCTCCATTTGTCTGTCTATATGCTCTCCCTCCCACCCCTATGTTTCTCCTCTCATATGGTCCGAAGGTGATGGATTCCCATTATTCTCCTTGCGTACTTTGCTGTAGGAAATAGTCACCTCCTCCCTCCCTCCATCTGTCCTTGTCTCTCTCACTTGTGGTGACCAGAACAACACTGGTATGCACTGTGGTTTGCACTGAATGAGAGTCCCACTCTCCATTTCTCTTTCTCTTCCTGGTTAAAATCATCCTCTGCTGACTGTTGCTACTATCTGTACAAAGGGAAATCCAAAGCCAGGGATCAAAACTGATGCCTGCCAACCAGGAAAAGTGCTGCTGAATTTTTGTTGGTGCTGCTAAGTTTTTCCACTAGTGACACTTTGGCAGGATTACAGCCAGACTTTGGTTTGATATTAAGAACTACTTTGGCTTATAAATCAGTAAATGTGAGAATATTTGAATCCAGCTGTGATTAAGTTTGCTTCTATTGACATATGAATATATGACTAGAAGAGTAAATAAGTAAGTAAGTCTCTCTTACAGAAGTTGTGCACTTAATCCATAAAGACCACTTGTAAAGTATTACAAGTGTGTGTATGTATGTGTGAGAGAGTGTGTGTACTACTCACAGTATTGAAGTTCCAGACCCGCTTGAAGGAGAGCCTCTTCCTCAGGCTCATCCTGCTCCCCTCACACAGAGGAGGAAACCCACTGACTTCTCAATCTACATATGTGAACCACACAAACACACACACAGTCACAAGCACACTGACAGAGCTTCTTCTGCGGCTATCTAGGGGAGGAAATTCATCCAGACAGCTGACTTGAATAGAGCCATGCCTCAGCACCTCTGTGTCTCACACATACACGCACAAACCTCAAAATTAGCTCTAACTATCTGCTAAAGTTGTAGGGAGTAAATCTGACTCTTAACATACTATGTCTCTCTCACTACATTATATACCTCTCCTACACGCTCACACACACACACTCCTCCACACACTGAGCTGATAGACTGACTAGGAAGTTCCATTCTCTCGCAGACACACACGCCAACACATACACACACATGCAGCTCCGTTTCCATAGTGACACGCCCCCATGAGGCAGCAGTTACAGAAACGGGGAGGGAACAAAGGTCAGTCTGCCAATCACGCTGCAGCACAGCATTTACCTCCCCACCCTCCTCCTACCCCTCCCTGTTCAAATCACAGGTTTAAGGTGTGATCAAATTCAACTGTGATGGATATTTTCGAATGATGTTAGAAATTAGTTGTCTTTTTTGCTTATTGGGAGAGGAGAATAAGAACGGAAAACAATAAAAAAGAAAATAATAAGAGGACATTTAATCTATAGCATTCACATTTAAAATAACTGATGAAAATCCTGCAGATGTGTTAAAATGGTCAACATGAGCAGACAAAGGCACTTCTAAGTACAGAGTAGCCTACTTCAGCACACACACATACTCTCTTTCTCTCTGACACACACAAACAAAGGCTGCAATTGAATTTGTGCATATGGCCTTGAGCCTACACCTTGCTCCCCCTAATTTCCTGTTTTGGCAAAAAAGAGTTAAGAGTTTCTGTCTCCGCAGTCCTTTTTATGTCACTATCTTTGACTGTGATGACTCAATTATGTGCTCATAGGAAAACATATACAGTAAATGAGTGTGCATGTGTGTCTGTTTAACCCGTCCAGCAGATTGCAGCTGAATCAGACAGTATGTGTATGTGTTTATGTTTGTGGATCTTTGATTGCAAATATTCTATTTTTTTTTAAAAAAACAACTAAAACATCTTCATAGCATTGTTTTGTGTGTTAAGGTAAGAATTTCCATGGCAATGTGAACTGTCTTCCTTAAAAACCACAGCCATTTATGAGCTTTTCTACATGTCTTTACTCTCTGGACTGGACCAGTACCAGACTCTATAGCTAGGTGGAATCCAAATATTCTTCAAAGGTGATATAAAATAGTCCAGCCACTGAAAACTGTCCTTTGTCTTTGTATTTTGTCTGTATTTATTTCAGGACTCTTTCCTCATAGGATGTGACACCACCCAGAAGAATCAAAAACATCGAAGAGCTGAGGTACATGCAAAACCAATAAACATTAAGAGCTATGTGAGGGCCTTTGTACACTACACTTTTTTCTAATTATTTCTGTTGAAAAAGTGCCACCTTAACGGTTACTGACCAAAAACAGGACATTTTCAATTTCTTTTCAGCACCACAAGCACTAGGCTTAAAGCGCAGTGCCATATTGTTGTTAAAGTTAATGTTAACCTTCCACCTCCACTGTATCATAGCAACATCAGGGATGGCTCCAGCACTCAACCCCCCTCTGCGCCCCCACTACCACCATACACACACTGAGGCTGAAGGTGCTGCCAAAGCACTAATTACCAGAGCTTCTAGTGCTTAAGAGGCCGCCCAATGGAACCCTAATTTTTAAAACTTTCAAGTTTGCCTGGTTCAGTTAATTATATCAATGCACTCCAAAGCCAGTGAAGCCACATTGTTTAAACCTCGGGTGATTCAATTCAGAACTGGTCTTTCACACGTTTTTCTCTGACAGGTCAGGAAGAACTGCAAGTGCTGTATGAGTAACCTGTGCTCAAGCTCAGCCCAAAACATTATCTGTCAACGCTGGGGAAGAGAGAAGTGGCACAGCGCCACACAGGATAAGAGGGATATGACAAAGTTTAAATTGGCTCAATCCACATCCTGATGAGAAAAGGAAGAGAGGAGAGGAGGCAGAAAGAGAGGAGAAGACATTTCTCATGTCTCACTCCTTTCTTTAGCCTAATTCCTGTGGTCTAGCCAAGCAGCTCTGTTTCCTTTGTGTGTGTGTGTGTGTGTGTGTGTGTGTGTGTGTGTGTGTGTGTGTGGTAGATCACGGTCTCTTCTAGGGCAGTTCAAAATAAAAGGGAAACATTCCCTTCTGTGAATATCAGATGACAGTAAGACAACAGGGCTACACATGCAGGAAGACACACAATTGCATGCACTAACACACATGCAGTCCACATGTTAAAAGTTTGTACTGAGTCATTTTTGTGCTTCTACAATAAATTAGCATAACCGTAAGCTGTTTTAAGATAACCACAAACATTTACATGGTTAAAATATATATGGTTAGTTAGTCACATATATTCACAATGTATTAGCTATACCAACCTTTGAAGTATACATTTGGATCATGGTTCATTTAATACTTGATAAATGCTGATGCTTCACTACATCAACACAAACTTGTCATTGAGGTGTCCTGGTCACCGATTTGCAAAATTGCCCATCATGGTCAAGTACAAACAGATATAACAGGGTTAGCCACCTTGATATAAACAGAATAGTAACATTCCCAACAATTGATTAATTGCTATCAAATTCAGTTTATATCAGAATATTCCCCAACCCTACTTCTGTTATCTTGCCCAACCCCTGTGCATGATTTTTCTTTTGCAAATCATTATCACATTGAGAAACATTTCAAAAGTTCACACTTTGAGATCACAAATAGAGGAAACTGGAACCAGTGTCTCCAACATATTAGGAATCAACAGGTGGTTTTCCTTAATGGCTCAGCTAGCTAACAGTTAAGTAACAAGAACATGGAAATTAAGGGCTTGCTGTGTATTAGCTTACTTCCAATCTCTGTCAAAAGAAGCATATTTTCCCTGCAGAGAAGAGTTTATCGCACCTGTTTCTCTTTTCTCTGTTGTGCACAAAAACACAGAAATCCAACTAAACTCAACACTGCCCTCTGCTGTTGTTATTGAGGTGGGGCGCTCACCCCCAATAACAATAATCCATAATGACTGGGAGCATCAGCAGCTAATGAGGCAACACACCGACATCTAATTATATATAGGGGGTCAGCATGTATGTGTTGGCCAAAATAACAGAAACACTTCTAATACAACTGTGCAGAACTTTGCTCAAAGCATCATCAACCATCTTTTATTTTGTCTCTGAAAACTGTCTCATGTTTCCCTGAAAATTCACTTATGAAACCAGTAAATATCAGATCTCTATTAAAGATGACACAAACTGCCACTTGATATTAAACTGAATATGACACGTGTTGCCACTTTTCTAAATTAGAATTTACAGCAATTGCTGGCTAAATATTTGGTGCATCAGTCACAAACACTGCTAAATTTTGTAAAAAGGAAAGAGGAGAAATATTGAAAATCATGATGACTCATGACAAACACAGGAAAACTGCACAAGTAAAGAGGAACAGTGGTCACAAGTAGACCCCACCAACAGACTGTCTGAGACACTTGACAGGATATTTGCTTAACAGCTAGTACGAACTACAGCCTCAAACTGGTAAGTGTTTTCTCCAATTTTGTCTATACTCTGTATGCATGAGTCAATTTAATACGCAGGCTCGCAACTGACTTATCACATGATGCTGTTTGATTGTGCTGATGTGGTAAACTGCACCCATCTGGCACTTGATGAAGATAAAAAGAAGCACTTGTGTTTATTTGAAATTGGAACTATGTCTGATGTGACTCCTGGCCTCCTGAGGTGTTTCATGTACAGGAGCAGCGTTGATCCTGTCCCATCATCTGATTTTCCTTCTCCAACGCGCTCTGCTCCCAGGGGATATCACGAGGAACAGACACACACACACACACACCCTCACAGAGCAAGAATACACACGCATAGAGGAAGAAATGTGTGTGCAGGTTCTTATCTTTGGGCATCTGATTGTGTGCTTATTCACTTTTTAGCGATATGAATGAGTTTTTTATGCCAATGTGTGTGTGTTTGTGTAAGTTTGTGTTTGTGTAAGTGTGTGTGTGTGTGTGTGTGTGTGTGTGTGTGTGTGTGTTAGGTCAGGGGGCTCGCGGGCCACTCTCTTCTCACTGTTGTGTTTAGTGAAATAATGTCCTGTGCTGCTTTCCACCACACTGCCAAAGCCCCCTCACTCAAAATTGCATAAGTCCACACACAAACTCATACAACTACTGACTTGTTAGACTACATGAATACAATATTGTGGACACCATAAAGTCATTGCATATATTATTATATATACTAACAGCACATACAGACATTTTCTTTGAGACTCATGGAACAAAACAAATACAGTTTCTGCAGCTGAATTATCTACCAGACTAAACCACAGAATCAACAGGTTCCCCACAACAGAGCCAAAAACAGCCTGTTGATTGGCCTGTGCAGGTCACATCATCTGTCATTCCAGAGATAGGCCTGACTACTACTTTCGGTACATTAAATTCATTTTAAACAAAACTGATATATAATGGATGATTATCATGAAGAACCAGGTCCAAAAGAGCAACAGAAAAAGAGCTTTCAGGCTGTTTATACAAATAAAACTTCACAATCACCAGTAAGAGTTTGATATGAGCAAGAATTCATGAATAATTTCTTCTGCTCCAGAAATGTAGGTCTAAAACATTCCCAATTGTGTAATGTAGTCTGCATGCCACATGACAGAAGCAAGGGAGTCATCTATAGAATCAGATATAGGCTGCATCAAATATGGGGAGAACAAGACACACACACACACACACACACACAAATGCTCCCACACACATGCACACACAGCTCATTTACTCACTGGATCAGCGGTGGTTTCAGAATCCACACTCAAAGTTTGCTGCTCCATGAAGAAAGACACAAGTAATCCTCAGCACTGCGTGTGAGAGCTCCCCTCAGTCCACATTGTCATCAGCTGTTGAATGTGTGTCTGCGTATGTGTGTGTGCAGAGAGATGAAGTAGCAAAGCTTGATGGCTTTCAAATGTCCAAAGCGCTACAGAATGTCGCTGTCGCTGGATTTCCCTTCCCTCTCGCTCACTCTCTCCCTCATCCCCCTCCTCCTCCTCCTCTCTCTGTATCGTCTCCCTCGCCCTGCCTCTCTGCCCACCCTCCCCCCCACCTCTTTCTCTGCTTTTCCACCCACCCTCGTACAATTTCTATTCCACCCACACTGCTGTGAGCTGAGAGACACGCACATTCACTCACTCAAGACGAATGCGGAGGCATGGCTGCAGAGGGAGACCCCTTGCCATTAAGAAACACACACCCACACATAAAATCAGTGCTGAGTTGAATGTGTTACCTTCAGTGCTCTTCTGTCATCTGCTTAGTATGCCCTACGCATGTCTGGAGCACAGAGAGTAAACTGACATTCGGGGGTGGTGGGGTGCAAAAAGAAGCAAAACAGCGACAAATGGATTCATGAGTGTTTAGCAATGATCTATTCTGGAGGACTGACAGGAGACAAAGCAGGCAGGAAAACAGAAAGTACACAAAAGGGAGAGTAAGAGAAACCTCCAGTTGACAGCAAGGATTGATATCTGTAGCGATGATTAGAACTGAGCTTAGAATTAGCTGCATTCCTCAACATGCCTTCACACACAGTGGAGGTACTCACTCTAAAACCTTCTCCCCCCACACACACATGCCCCTCCTGCCTGTCCTCCACTTGGCTCAGGGGTGAGGACAGCGAGTGGAGCACCACCTCAATCACACTTTACACTGATAAATAACCAAGAGAGCATTACACAGACAGGAGGCAACTGCCTTCAGTGTCAACCCACAGGAACACAATGTTTTTCACAATATGGCACATCAAACAACAGCACTTTGAAGTGCTATATATACATTTTTCACTACATAGCCAACATTAGCATTAATGGCTGTTTACCTACCAAGAGCTTCCATCATTGTTGCATTTACAAGACAAGAATTTAGGGCAGTAATTCTTCTTCATCTTCTCATGTTGGACAGAGGGCACAGTGGGCTCTACAGTGACTCACTATTGCAAAGTGGACAGTACAGGCCAGGGCTAGCTGGTTAGCATGCTAATTTCAGTAGAAGCAAAGTGATAGAAACAGAAGCAAGAGTTAACGCTGGCGTTGCTTTCCACCACTGAAGACAGCTCTTGGCAAGTAAAGGAATGAAGTTTGATGCTGAACTTGCAATGTTTCTTCTAGACTGGTAAGTAAACAGCTGTCAGTGCTAATGTTGACTATGTAGTGATAGCAAAAGCTTGTAATACCTTTAAATAATTTTGGAAAGTGATTTGAAGTACTGTGAAAAGATATTCAGGTTCTACAATATTTTCACATTACCATGTGCTTTAACTAGGAGAACTGAACAACTATAGACACCCATGTGTTCATATGACTTACTCCAGGCCATGGTTACCATGGGGCTGGAGTCTATCCCAGCAGTTTATTTACACTGGTTTTCAACATTGGCGTCTGCTGTGTGTGAAAAGCATGTCTGACAGGGATATAAAATACAATATATTTCAATATTTCAACATTTCAGTTTGATCAGTTTACTCATCAGGGTTAGAGCTACTCAGCCTGTAAAAACAGTAAAATGTCGACTATGACACAGGAGGAGATTTCTAAAGATAGAGGTTATTTTGGCTGATGATATCAGCAGAGAGATCATAGCCTGAGACTTCAAAGTTTTGCTAGAAACCCATGTTATAAACAGGGGAATCAAGTAGAAAAAATAAGGAATAAGATGTAAAAAATGTGGGCATTAAAAAGGCAGGGAAGGTCTTAGGAAAGATGCTACTGAGTTGCATTATGGGAATTCTAGGATCCAACGTATTTAAACCTCATCTCATAACCAGACTTCAGAATATCTGCTTCAATTTTGGCAAAAAAAATTAATTAAATAAATAATAAAAATAATGTCACATGTCTCACCCAGTTTTATGGAAGAGCAATACAGAATTGCTAGAGTGCCCATTTTATATACATGTCAGGGGTTGTGTTTGGTCACCACTGTCATTTTAAGTCTAGTCCTTGACTTGTTAATAATTGTAATAACTTTTTGTAGAAACACAGAGAGGGAATTTTTAACTGAAATGACCGTGACTTCAGAGGATATCCACTTGTTTTCCCAAAGTCAGACTTCTGAAGTCTCATATTAGCTTCAGCTGAACTTTAAATTTTTTGCATATAACAGGGTCTGTGGATTTGATCTCCCCTCTCTTAGCTGTAATCACATTAGAAAACATGTTTGTTAAAATTAGAACTGACCATGATATCAAATTAGTCTCATTTTAAAGTAAGTGTGTAAAAGCTTTTCTTCAGCACTGCTTTAACTTACTTGAAATTAGGTATTGACATCCATCCCAGCAATGTGTGCTGCTCAGTCCCCTCACTGTGTGTAGAAAGGCCAGAAGTGGCTACAATCAACCCTTTAACTGATTTGCAAAATTAACAGGGAGGATCTGTTAAAGGCCATTGTAGACCAGAGGACCAGCAATGCTTGCAATGTACAAAGTTTTTTATTAGGGTTTTTTTTTTTTTTTTTGCCTTTTTAAGTATAATAATAACAGAAGCTTTGGGGGAAAAACATATCCTTACTAATGGTGCCATTAGATCACATGGAGGTTTGTTGGGAGGTTGACTAATCCTGAACTTGCACTGCAGAGGTGCGTCCATCTGAAAATATTTCACCAAAGTTAAAAAATTGCTTTAAGGTGATTTGACCTTACGGCACAGTAGAAACTGTCAGGCGCGTGTCTTAGGGTTAGGGTCATGATGCAAGTTTGTGTGTGAGATCAGTTGAGAGTTCCCACTGTTAGCCACAGAGAAACAGACTGTATTTGTCTTAGTGGGGAGGACACCAACATTAGGGCTCTAAATCAATTAGCTTTTGGAGAAGTCATGCACACGCTGACATGCAAAACAACCACTCATATAAAAAAAAACATAAGCACACACACAGTCTCACTTATGAATTAAACTTTAAACAAGGGAATGCTAAAAGAAAACTTTGACTGATGTTGTGTAAACCAGATGATACTTCAAGTTCAAGGATGTCTACACATGTCCATCAGAAGAATCACTTAGTGCTTTAGATTTTTTTTAATGCCAAATTTTGTGACAGGTCTACCTTGGGATACTGCTTTTACACTTCATTGCAGCAGTCAAATATTATCTGAACTTGATAATGTTGTCCAACAATTTTTCAAAACATGTTTGTTAAAATTATAACTGACCATGATATCAAATTAGTCTCATTTTAAAAAGTGTGTAAAAGCTTTTCTTCAGCACTGCTTTAACTTACTTGAAATTAGGTATTGACATCCATCCCAGCAATGTGTGCTGCTCAGTCCCCTCACTGTGTGTAGAAAGGCCAGAAGTGGCTACGGTCAACCCTTTAACTGATTTGCAAAATTAACAGGGAGCAGCTAGAACAGTGGAAGCTCATGACAGTTTGTTTGTATGCTAAATTAAATCCAAGGAAATATTCAGCTATGTTCAATAAATGATTTATAGTCATGTCTGCTTGAATTTTACATTATCTCCATCCCTCTACAAAATGCCTTACTACTTGGCAACCATCAGAATAAAGCTGTTTCTTTGTTAGAAAGCTGCAAATTTAATGCCCATGGAAAACATATAGAGAACACTGTCTGCACTGGTAGAACATTTCTCTCTGTTGTGTGATAGAGATCTTCTTGAAATTGTCTCTCCCACAAACACTTCAGTTCCACTGGAGAGAAATCTCATCCACCTATCACTATGTAGCAGCTCATGGAGGAAAAAGCAGCAATCAGCCTTGCAATCAGCCTGTTGTGTGCATTGTTTGGTACTTATATTTGTGCATCTGACCCCTGAATGATTATTTGCGCCTGTTTTCATTTGTCAGTCTTACTTTAATAAATAGCTTACACAGGTGGGACCAAATGAACCCACAATCACCTTGCTGTTCGAATTTCAACCTTCGAGTGCCACTTGAGAACTGTTTGTGTGCATCAGCATCCTTTGAAATGGTTAATTCCGTTAGCTGCATGTGAGCCTGTTTTTTTTATCTTGTTGGCGGTGATCTCTAAAATAGCTTTTTGTGGTTTTAAACATCAGTGCTTTCAAACAAAGTTGCACATGTATTTTTTTAACAATGTCCTTTAGCCTGCATGCATGTACGGCACTAGGAAATGATACAGCAAAGAAGTTAAATCAGACAACTGAAATCCAGACACACACAGCTGGAGGAGAACAGATGTGTAACAGCCTAATTTCCTTCCCTTTACTGCTGTCATGAGACATTGTCTGTCTGTTTGTGTGTGTGGCTATGTCTGTGTGAGAGTATGTAATGGTTAAGCTACAGTTGGACCCATCACAAGATAGGCATCGAGCCTGAAGATCTGGCAGACATACACATGTATACATACAGTCCCACATGCTTCAACGACAGCATGAAGTATGAAATCTGCTAGAAATGGCACAGCTAACAAGATGGCTGAGAATTGTCTGTGTGTGTATATGTATGAGTTTGTGTGTATGCAGTTGCAATCAAGCTTATGTGCATCGAAGTGTTCGGTACATTACTGACTTCGGGTTGCGATTTGTCTGTGTGCATGCATGGTTCTTCATATATATGGGTGTGTGTGCGTGCGTGTGTGTGCGCATATACTGTATGTGCTTTTGTACTGAGGCCTCACTAACGAGGGGAATGTCAGGTTATTGCTCATCAGAGCTCATTAGAAGTGCAGGCCGACACTTCGGACCCCACTGCCCCCCACCACCATCACCATGCAAAAACACACACGCACACACACACACAGACACCAATGTCTCTGTCCTCCCCCCCCTTCGCAACACAAAGCACTCTCTGTTTGTGGACATTACCGCATGTGCAGCAAGAGAAAAAGGCCTAACGACCGGAAGAAAAAGGTAGAATGGAGGGGGAAGGAGGGTGGAGGGGTGATGAGGAGAAAAGAAGAGAGAAACCATGGGATGGTTTGGCAATTGGACAGACAAACACTTACCCACGTATGAAACATGAATAATTAGGGCTGGGTCATATGGCCAAAAATGTTATCACAATAAAAATTTTCACATCAGTTTACGTCAATAATTATCAGGATAAATGTCAAACCGTCACTTATTTCGAGTTTAAAGGCTGGTTTTTGCTCTGGGTGAAAACTGAAGAAACTTTTATTTTAACATTATTTTAACATTTATCGACCATTTGTTATATTTCTATCATGATATCATTTTCTATTGCAATTTAATATACATATTTATCGTTTTATCACCCACCCTACACATTATGGTAAGTCTACAGAAATTTCACCTGATGATGAATCACCTTTGTAATTAACTGATGATTAAAAGAGAATAACTATAATTGAATGAAAGATGCATTGTTGTAATGTTCTCTGTATGGTGGCATTAAGCACAGTACAACATGGACATTAGCATAGCAAGGATACAAGGTGTAACCCCTTTCTAATAACTTTATGAATACAAATGAATTACAGTTTGAGGTGAAACCAAAGAACAGGGGAAAATTTTGAACAGAATCTGAGGAGATCTAAATGATCTACAAACTGCATTTTCCTTTGAAGAATTTGATTTATTCTGAAGATACACAAAACAGTTTTAATTTTACTTAAAAACAATTTGGGGTGTAATGTTTAAAATATTCAATTCAATCAGGAACTTCTGTAGCATGTATTCCCAGTCTCTCTGCCTCCCTACCCATTCTTCTTGTTGCTGTCTACTGTGCTGTCCAATAAAGAAAAAATGCCAAAAATGTATATCAAGAAAACTCACTACTGACGCGACAGTGTGGGATCTGCTTATCTGCTCCCTGGGTGCCCCACTAGCCACTAAACGGCGGAAAACAGCTTTCTTCTGATCTCTATCTTAGGACCCAAACTGCTGTCATGAATCGTGTTCACAGACAGCAGGACTCTGTTTTGGTCTTGCCAACCCTCACACAAACACACAAATGCACATACAGACTGGCCATGATGAGAATAACACTCTGTATGTTCCACTTCAGGTTAATGTACAGTCTTAATCTATAGATAGTTGAACTCCTTTATGGCTCACTTTAAGATAAAACAAACAACTGACAAAAACAGCTGCTGGAAATGGAGTGTCATATATTTTAATCCTATCATAAATAAGATTAACATAACCTTGTGCAAACCTAGGGGCTCTGGGGCATTTACAGTGGTAACCATCATAGCAGTCCATTGTATCCTTCCTGTCTGGAGTACTAGAGCAGCTGCTGCAGACTTTCTCATTATAAAATGTTGTAAAACAGAGCTAAATAGGCATATTGTTAGGGAAAACTCATGGCTCTCAAATGACTGGATACCAGGTCATCTCTTGCGGCTAAAAGGAGAGCAAAAGGATCATTCCTGCAGTGTAGCCATACTGCACCCAGTCAGCAGAAAATGCCATACATCTATACTTAAATGTATGGCTGCATGTATCAAATAATAATCTCAGTTAATGTCAAGTAATTCTCTGCTATCAAAAGAATTACAGGTATCCTAATCCTGAATTTACAACCCTAAAATGTCTCTTGGCTCTTCCTATAAGAAGACTCTGTCCACAACTGTAAGTATGTTGCCACGGTAATGTGAAAAGAGGGCTTGACATGTGAGGATGTATGATGCTCATAAGCTGCTATTATTAGAGATGGATGGGGCACTTGTGGCTCATATATGACAACAACACAGTGGTCAGACTGAGCTTGAGCACTAACACACAACACTTGGAAGATGCATGTACTGCATGTGTGTGTGTTCATGTGCGTGTGTGTATGTGTGCATGCATACGCTCCTACCTCCAGGTCATCCAGGGAGCGGGCCAGGCTTAGGCGTTTGGAACGTCCAAAGGAACGTCTGGCTGAGGAGCGCTGGGGCAGAGGGGGAAAACCCATTGTCAGACCACGGAACCGACCACCCTGAGGGGAGAGAGACATGTTCAATTCACAATATATTGGCCAATATTAGCTTATCAAAGATATTTTCTGAGGTCATCATAAGTGTCTCCATTACATATTCTGCCCACCAGAAAAGCACTGAAAAGTTAATTTTTTAACTGTAAAATGTCCCGTTCAGTAGATCTCCTAGTCACAGTCACAAATTGTGATCTTTATGAAATATCCTGAGAAATGTCGATAAAATTTTTTACGTGTTTGTGGGGGAAAAAAGAATGGGGGACAATATATCATTACAAAATATAATAACAATGGTATTGGTATCAAATTCAAAAAGCTGTGTCAATGCGAGCAAACTCTAATGCTACGCGGCTAACTAGGGCTAAACTCTGTGTGCTAACACAATCACCGACAGGCTGATGCGTCGTGGCGCGCCTAGTACAGCTTATATTAATTCAGTCTTGCCCTTTCCAGTCACCATGTCCTTGGCCGATACCCTCGCCAAAGGGTCGGAACCAAAGAATAAAGAGGCTGCATCCCGTCTGTGCCCCCGAGATGGAGGACGAGGAGGATGACCACATTCCCAGTTTCACAGTCCAGACCCCCCAGTGCGTCTGACGCTGTTCTACCAGTGGACAGTAGCTTATACGAGGTCTGCAAACGGGCTACATCCAAGTTGGGCCGGCAGCTCAGGATGCTGAAGGGGCAGAGAGAGACCTCTATGACAACAAGAGGCTCCCTCCAGCCCAACTGCCAGCAAAACAACTTCTGCCGGCAGTGCCTGCCTGCATGAAGGAAGTGAGTAGGTACTGGTCTAACCCGTTCAAGAATAAGCTTCGCACCAAAGGCTACTCTAAGCTGGAGATCCACGGAATGGGGGAACTGGGGCCTGCCAAACCCCAGTGGTGGAGCCTTCAGTGGCTTATCACCTCCACCCTAACCGTTGCTCTCTTAGGCTCCAGCAAAATCTCTTTGCCTAGCAAAATGGAACGCCTCACTGCCTCCGTTTTCCAGAGGATGTATAAATATGCAGCACAATCAGTGTGCTCCCTGAATGCTATAACACTGCTGTCTGCATACCAGGCGGAAATACTGGAGGAGACGGGCCGGCAGCTGGACACTGGGTCACCTAACCCGGCTCTCTGGGATGAGATCTGTGTGGTTAACAACCTCATCCTGCGCTCCTCACATGGAGCAGTACAGGGTTGTGGTCGAGTGATGGGGTTCGCAGTCGCAGGGGAGAGAGCTCTGTGACCTCTCAGGCCTGAGTGACGCACAAAAGGCAGAGGTCATGGACGCAGCTTATGACCCCACCAAAGGTCTTTGTGGTCCAGCTATGGAAAGATGAGGGAAACCAGCACCCTCAGAAAGCAAGAGGGTGAAGCCTTTGACCTCTGCCTACCCAGGAATGTCCCTTGTCCCCCCCAGGGACCAAGGCCTGGCTTTGCTGCGGCAGCAGCAGCTGTGAGAGGGAGACACGAGGGTCCCAGACCACAGAGACAGGCAACCAATCAAAAGACTAACCAGCATTCCAGGTCAGGAAACCCAGGACCATGGGGAAAACACTCCTTTACTGCTGTGGCAGCGAGAAACCACCCCTCCCACCCCAGGGAAGGGAAGAAGAAGCGTGCAATCTAGCACCCACAGCTTCTCTTTCTCCCCCTCCCACAAAGAAGAGAGGTGGAAAGTTCCAAAGATCATGGTTCAGAGGCCCTAGTGAGTTCTGTCCCAGGTGTCCTCTCTCAGCCTCTCTCCCCTCATGTTTCAGAGGAGGAGAGTCAGGGACAAAAAACACAGTGTCACCAAGCACTCCCACTTTGTTCACAAATAAAGCTTGCATTCTCGCAGCCAGGCCCAGGGCCAAAGGCGGAATGTTTTCCCCAAAACAAAATAAAAACAAACCCATGTCGTGCCCCGACTGTACCCACAGGGGGAGCTCTCGCTCCACTGGGTGCAGACCTCTCCCCTCAAATCCCGGAGGTGACCTCTTTCGCTGCCTGGTGCACCCGTGGATTATGTCCACTATGTCTCAGGGGTACAGACTACAGTTCGAGAGCGATCAGAGCCATTCCGAGCGAGGAAACTCAGCTAGGATTTTACTCCCGTTATTTCTTCATTCCAAAGAAAGAGAGCTCATCACTTCGCCCATTTTAGATCTCCGTGTGTTAAACAAACACTTACGAAAGTACACTTTCAGAATGTTGACACACAAAGTGCTCTGTCGCTCGATCCGCCCGGGTGATTGGTTTGTGACAATAAATCTCTCAGATGCCTATTTTCACATTGCCATTTATCCCGCACACAGGACATTTCTCAGGTTCGCTTATCAGGGCAGAGCCTACGAATATCTGGCCATGCCACTCGGGCTATCATTAGCTCCGAGGGTGTTCAGCAAGTGTGTGGAAGCAGCGCTGTCTCCATTACGGATTCTCGTACATAGACAATTACCTGATATGCTCCCAATCACGGGATCAGGCAATCAGAGATTCCGCTTCGGTGATAGATCATCTCAGCGATCTGGGGTTCAGCATCAACTGGGCGAAAAGCCGATTGGAACCCACGCAATGTACAGAATATCTGGGTCTCAACAAAAGCTCCCTCTCCTATCACGTCACGCTATCGGAGGGGAGGTTAGCATCTCTCATACACTGCCTCTCCCTTTTCCAGCTGGGAAAATTTGTGACGTTCAGACTTCGCCTGCATCTGCTCTGCCTCATGGCTTCAGTGATATCTGTTGTACATTTGGGGCTTCTGAGGATGAGGGATTTTCAGCGTTGGGTGGCCGCATTGCGCCTGTGCCCACGTCATCACCTCAGCTACAGGGTGAGAATCACCCCAACGTATGTGACAGCTCTCCGTCAATGGGGAGACTCAACGGCCCTCACATCAGGAGTCCCGCTGGGAACGGTGTCATCCAGGGTAACCATGATGACAGATGTGTCCCTATAGGGATGGGGGGCAACCATGCTGGGCAGAGGGGTGAATGGCACCTGTAGCCCGGGGCTGGCTCAGGCTCACATAAACATCTTGGAGCTTTGGGCAGTGTTCTTTGCACTAAAGCATTTCCTTCACTTTCTCCAAGGTCGCCATGTCTTGGTAAAAACAGACAACTCCACGGTGGTGGCATACATCAACCACCAGGGTGGCACTCGCTCTCTGCAGCTGCACAAGTTGGCTCAAAAGATAATCTTGTGGAGTAGCACCAGACTCCTGTCTCTTCAAGCGTCACGTGCCAGGCGTATTGAACAGGGAAACCCCCTGTACGAACAGTGGACTCTCCACCCTCAGGTAGTGGAACAGATTTGGTAGAGGTACGGCCGGGCAGCCATAGATCTCTTCACCTCGCAGGAAAACACCCACTGTCCACTGTTTTTCTCCCTGTGGGACAAAAATGCTCCCCTGGGGGTGGATGCTCTAGCTCATCCATGACCAAACATGCTGCTCTATGCATTCCCCCCTCTCAGCCTGATCTCCCCCACTCTAGCCAGGGTGAGAGAGGAGGGCTTGTCACTAATTCTGATAGCGCTGCGGTGGTCATCCAAGAACTGGGTGGCAGGAATAGTACAACTTCTGGCAGGAGAGCCTTGCCCTCTCCCCATACGCAGGATTCTTTTGTCCCAAGTGCATGGGGAGATTTACCACCCTCACCCAGACTGCATAGCTATCTGTGCTTGGACCATGAGAGATGAAATCTGAATGCTGCAGGTCGGTCTGCACAGGTCATTGATACCACTCAGAGCGCAAGGGCCTCTTCCACTCGCTCTCTTTATGGGGCAAAGTGGCAGATTTTTGAGGAATGGTGTGACTTTAGGCGTATCATTCCTTTTCAATGTTCAGTGGTTGACCTGCTGTGTTTCTTGCAGGAGTTAGTTGAGAAGGGGAAGGCCTTTTCTACAATTAAAGTGTACTTAGCAGCCATCTCAGCATGCCATGTGGGCTTCTGAGATAAGCCAGTGGGACAACATTCTCTGGTCTGTCGTTTCATGAAGGGTGCACACCGCAAGCCCCCAGTTTCCAGGCCCCTAGTTCCTCTGTGGGATCTGTCAGTGGTGCTGGACGCACTATCTCATCACCCTTTTGAGCCTATGGAGGCTGTAGGCCAGGGGCTGGTCGACTGTGTTGTTATACGGGGGGCGTGCCCCAGGCACAGTTCGACCTGTCTGTCACTGACAGACATGGTGTCATTGGAGCGTGGTGTCATTGAGTTTACCTGTTAATAACACTGATGGGATGTAAATTAACAATACAGGTTTTACATCATGGGAAAGTATTTGTTTGCACTATCCAAATCTCAATTATCCAAACCATGATCCAGTTCAAAAAAGTTTTGATCAAAAGCACATTCATAAACAGCATGCCACTATTTCTTACACCCTATGACTAGTGCCTGTGTGTGTGGGTGCGTGCGTGCGTGCATATGTGTGTGTGTTTGGTGGGACAGATGTCATAGGAAATTAAATGTCTTAAAGTGTCAATTAGATACAGCAAAGACACACATAGAATGTAGACAGTCCTACATGAAGTGATTTGTGCAGCTTAGCCTGAAGCTTCCCTGTGTTACACATGCATTCCTGTTTAAGACTGGTTTCTTTTTCCACTTAAATGTTAAATTCCACATGTTATAAGCAGGCATGTACAGTCCTGTGATTTTGCCTGCAGTACCAGATAGTACTTCAGTCAACCCCACAACCACAACCATAGCACAGAGACACAGAGCGACACATCATCAGGGGATGAACATGCACTTGTAGAGCTGTATCTGCGAAAGTTGTATGTTGTGCTTAGAACTGCTTTATCATTCAGGTGGTGCTGTAATTGTGTCACTGTACTTCTATTTGATGCTGAAAATTATGCACAAAGAATATTCAAGATGGTAAACAGAAACTACTACAGTGAAAAACCACTGACTGGAATGAAGTTAAAACTAGCCAGCTGTTACATGATGCCATAAACGATTGACTAAAATGGGCTCGAGAAAATTAGTCACTGGGTCATCAGGATTTATTGTTCAAAGTCATCTGACAATGATATAACCACACTGAGTAAGTGCAGTAAACCAAAGAGGATAGCCTTGTGTTGCCCTCACAGGTCAACAATTAGCATTT
Organism: Lates japonicus; assembly: GCA_033238685.1. Lineage (NCBI taxonomy): Eukaryota > Metazoa > Chordata > Actinopteri > Centropomidae > Lates > Lates japonicus. The sequence goes on along the minus strand of BRZM01000043.1, from coordinate 4,693,470 downwards.
AAACAATTGTTATGCTGTCGTCTTTAGAAAACAAGAGAAACACTCTCCTACTTTCTCTCTTCTCACGAATGGCATTTGACCAGTCTCCTTTTACTGTAGCAGAGAGAATATATCAATGGACCTCAGCTGACTAATGAGTAATTAATCAATGTTGACAGGCTCCAGAGGCCAAATTGTGGCGCATGTTGAATCTGACTGGCTGATTATCAGCAGGTCTTGCCTGCATTTCATCAGGAGATGACCAGTGGTGTTGCCTGGATACTGAGTCAACCCTTTGTCTGCGTGCGTGCTTGTGTGCATGTGTGCATGTGTGCGTGCGTGCGTTTGTGTGTGTGTGTGTGCTAGATAACACAGATTTGAACACTCAATTACATATGTGGACACAAACATTCTCATATGCCCTCTGTTTAACATGATCAGTTCAGATCAAGTCTTATTTATGATGGCAATAATGCTTAAAGCAAACAAAAAGGTTTATAGGAGAAGCTGAGATTGGGATTAAAAAGGAACTGATAAAGAGTTGATCTGACTCACTGGTGCTGGGGTTGTTTTGGGTGTGGCTGCACCAGAGCATTTTCAGAGAAACATCTGAAAGACCACATTTTAGTGGAAAACTCACAGCTCTTATCTGTGCGGCTGATCTTAGCTCCCTCTCCCTCACACACACATAGGCACGCACATACACATACACACACACTCAATGTCACAAAAAAGTAATCTTTCCTGTTTACAACAACACAGCTGTCAACATAAATACCAAACACAAAAAAACACTTATTTCTTGTAAGAATATTAACCACACCAGAATAACAAGAGCTGAATAAATACTTAAAATATGCCTAAATATAGGCACGGTCAACGCTTTGCTTCAACGCAATTGATTTAACACAACAAATTCTAACCATTAATGTGACACATTCATCAAGATTTGACTGCTTGTTTCTGTATGTATAACGTATATTTTTAAAAGCTTTCTTCCAATATGAAGTTTTTTTTATAACTTCCGTGCTATGAGTAGACCACAGTCATGTCTGACAGGTCAGGTACCAAACAACTGATGTACAGCTTTTTTTTTTCCCCAACAGACAATGGCAATGCAGGAGACTTATGGGGGTTTAGATGATGAAACAGTGCCACCATGTGGCATACACTCACAAGTAATTAAAGATGACGCTTTAATACACTGTATAGTATGGGTAACATGTCAGCAATAATATCTGTGTAATTCTTTGGTATAAAATAGCAAAGCTATAGCCTCATTTGTCACAGCAGAATCAGCATTTTATCTTGACTACAAGTAATCATGGCTTACCGTGACAGCCTCCAAAGCTCTGCGCCTCCAGTCTGAGAACATTGTTCAGAGAAGTTAACATCCACCTTCCTGTCACTGTCACCCTCTATCCTGCCCCCAGCCTTGTAAACACTTCCTCTGATTGTCCCCTGAGGATTCCTGGGACTCTGTCCACCAATGGAGGACGCACCAGCCTCCTTCAGTATCAAGGAAACAAGAGTCTATCCCCCAGCACCTTTTTTGCAATATGTAAATGTAGAGAGACACAAGGTAACTGTTTCCTACATAATTGTAAAAATTCTGTATGAGCACTTCAGCAGATGGGTTTGTAGAGTGGTTAATGCAGATGGAATCCAGTCAGGCTGGATATATCTTTCACGCTTTGTCTGTGTCTGGTCCTTAGCCTAAACCTCTTTTGTCTGTAGACAGTAACAGCCAGTCAGTAATGGACTATATCTCACTGCAATACGAAATGTATTCTCATAAAATAATGCAGCCCATTTATTTAATTGTAGCTTAACCCCAAGTGTTATAGTTGGACAGTTTTCATTTACTGATACACATTGCCGATGTAGTTGATGTAGCATTTATATGTGCACAAAAAACTGATTTAATAAAATAGATATCATACAAACATTATACATTTACTATAAAGCTAGTCTAAAACCTGCTCTGCTGTTACTACTGACTCTCATTACGGTGGAAAACAGGTGGTTTTCAGGTGTAGGCAGATGCCTGGCTAATACATAATACATGATCTGATACTGGAGCAGTAGGAATAAATAACTTATCAATTCACTTGTAGTCAGAAGTCTGGGGAGAGAGCCAAATGGGGTGCTCACATTATTCACTACAGAACAGGGACATTTGATGGGGTGAATATGGTTCATTACAACTTTCAAAACCACTGAAATGTTTCCCATCTGAGTGAGAAAAAACTTCATTCAAGGACTGAATGAGTTAATTTCCAGGCCTTGAGAGAGAGAGGGTCAAATGACGATGGAGAGCAGTGGGATGAACACAGACGGATTTATAGCCTCAATAAACTGTAGTCTTGGACACACTCTAGTCAGAGTAAATTTCCACAGCAGGGGTGTGTGATGAGGGATTCTACCTGCTGCCGGGCTTCTCATCTCATGGTCATTTTTAACACAGCTCTTCCAAAAGCCCCACAACCCATAAACTGGCACAGTAAGACACCACTGAATACACTATTATGGAAAGCTTGACGATACAGTGGGTAAAAAATCAGTTAAATAAGTGACGGGCATAGAAACCGAATATCACTAATTAAAAAACTTCTATAACTTTATCTAAAGCATACCTTTTTCTCTCCCTCCTTTGCATTCCCTCGTTTCTTCTCTCTTTCACTTCTCTCTGCTCCAGTCCGCTCCCTGTCTCCAGCACCAAACAGCTTCTTAGCCCACTCATCTTTCTGAACAGCCAGCCGGTGAGTGTGGGAGTGGGGATGTGAAGGAGGAGGAGGCTGGCTCCCTCCAGGTGGTGGCAGGTGGTCTCCAGGGGCCAGCGGGGCCCTGTAGCGGTCGGCTGGGATCTTATTCATGGGTGGGGGCAGAGTGCTGCAGTTAGCTGAAGACCACCCGTCAGTGGATTCAGCATAGGACTCCTGATCGCTGCTGAGGCCCTGGAGGTGGCTGTGGTGGTGCTGCTGACGCCAGTCTCTCAGCACATGGACTGGCAGCCACCGCTGCGGCTCCACCCCTACTGCTCCTACAGCCCCTCTCTTTTCTCCTCCCCCTACAGCTCCTCCCCGCTTCCCTGGTGAGTAGTGGTGAGGGTGGACCCCTCGTGAGTGCCTGCCAGGGACATCAGGGTGAGCTAAGGGGAGAGGGTGAGGGAGGTCAGCCAGGTGTGGATCGTGACGGTAGTGGCCGTTTCTCAGAGTAGGTGGAGGAGGAGGAGGTGGGTGAGAGGCTGCAGCTCCTAGGGTGGGGCTCCAGGCTTGCTGGGAGGAAGGTGGGCTGTCCCAGTGACGTGGCCCAGAGATGTGGTTGTGATTAGGAGGACCTCCGAGGTCTACTAAAAGCACTCTGTTACTTTTCTCTTCTGGTAAAAAGTTGCCAATCCCACTATCACTGTTGCTGCTGGTGCTGTGGTTCTGCTGGGCGTCATTGTCTGGGTCGTGGAAGGCCCGGGCACGAACCCCCTCAATGTTGTCCCCCATGTCCCGGTAGAGGACGGACACAAACTGGAGGAGAGGCTGAGAACTGGGAGGGAATTCCAGGCAGCCTCCTGTGTCTGGGTCAGGGGTACACTCAAAGCCAAACCTCCTGGCTATACCTAAATGGACCTGAGGAAACAACAGTCACCATAAGAGTGTTAGTGTGTGGGTAGACATCTGCTATCGTATATGTCACTTTTTCTCCACAACATAGATGCTTTAGAATATATCTGAATTGTGTCAAAATGTTTTTGATTAAATAAAATGTAGCTAGCTGTTAATATGTTTCTGGCTTATTAGCACCACTGACAAATAAACTTGGGTAGAACAATCAGACACTGACCATCAGACCAGCTTTTCTTTCGTTATTTCTGTCCTAATGAAGACCCTGCAAGGTTAAAAATGCTTTTATAAACCAGTGTGGCAAACTATTTTATTTTAATATAACTTTTCTTATTTCTGTGCCTGAAGAACATCTTGTTTCACTTGTTTCATCTTCAAGAGCAGCCTAAAGTCCCTGGACTTACTACAGCAAAACTCAAACAACACTTCACCCCTGCATTTATTGACAAAACAGCAGGAAATAAAACATCCAATACTTAATAATATTGCAGTTATATAGGAATATTTTATGTGTGTGTGTATTTAAGCAAAATAATTCAAATGAGTAATTTACTTGTAAGCATGATTTGTAAACCAATGTCTCTCTTTATACCTGGTGGTGACAGAGGTCTGGGTCCACAATGAACACATGACAGGAGGTCCTCAAACCGCCCTCTTCATCTCGTCCGTTGCTGAAGTGATGATCGTCATGGTCATCTGTGGCCTGCATCGTGACCAGGCCGAAGAATCGCCGGTCATCAGGGCAACAGGCGCTGAAGGCTAGTTTTTCTGCAGGATAGGTGGCCAGGACCTGTCCTCTGTCACTGCACAGACGCACACTGTCATGCATGACCTGGTAGGATATAATTAATGCATGTTATTACTTAATACCAGGGGAAAGAATGAGGCAATGACAGTTAGCTGACATCATTAACAATAACATGATGACAGAAATGTCTCCATATTGTTTATACTGCTGAGATTGTATAATATTGTTAATCTGTTTTCCAGCAGCTTAAGTTATACTATTGTTGTTTTTTACTGGATTAAAAATATAGCTAACAAGTTATCAACAAGCTATCATCTCTGATGAGTAACAAAACATTCAGTCGCACCTTCATAAGGACTAGTGAATGGATCTTTTGCTCTGCCCTGAGGCGTCTCATGCTGCCTCTGATGGCTTGCACGCTATCAGTCTCTAAGCTCGTCCCAGTGGAGGCCAGCTCAATAGAGCCCAGATAGCCAACTATCATGCCCACATTGAGGATGCCTTCGCTGGGCTCTAGGCCCAAGTCGCCCCCATCTCCTACATCCACATCTTGCTCTTCGTGGGCGTGAAGGTGGAGATGACGGAAGTCTGACTCCAGGAAAACAGAATCGTCATTCAGAACTTGGGCCATCTCCTCCTCAGAGAGTAAGTTGGGATTGCTCTGGGAACGGGAGGAGTTCCGATATGGAGGGAACTCCGGATCAGACAGCGGACGGGGCTTTGACGATGAGCTAACCCCAGGTCTCTCCTTGTCTGAGCTGCTGGAGGAGTGGCTGGAGTTCTCAAAGATCATGTTAAAAATTCCTCCGGACTGCAGCTCTGCCACCACCTTCTCTGCCCTGTTGATGCCCAGCTGCTTAGAATCCAGTTTGGGTTTGTACCAACCCCCACGAGCTCCACAGCCCGACCTGCTGTTATTGTTGTTGTTAATGCTGTTGTCATAAAACCCATCCAATTCATCATCACTAGAGCAGGAGTCCAGGTAAGATGCTGCCATTGTATTGCTGCTGTGATGGCGACTTCCAGCAGCGCGTTGGTGGTGATGGTGACGTCTGTGACGTTCTCCCTCAGCGATGACTAGTTTCAAAACACCAGAGCAGCGTCCAATCAGTTTGACCACATCTTCATGTGATGCCTTGGAGACATTGATGTCATTGACGGAGAGGATGTAGTCTCCTGAACGTAAGCCCACATAGTCCGCAGGGCTCCCTTTCAGGATGCAGCTGAGGACACATGGGCTTTGGCCTGTCAGTGTAAAACCATACCCTGTTCTCCCTCTTGCCACCTCCACAGCGCGGATACGGCCCTGCTGGATGGAGGAGGAAGATGGGGGAGGCTGGGACAAGTTCAGCCCACTTCCACCACATGGGCGCCTCTTGGACTGTGCATCTGCTTGCCTGAACATTGTGCCAGGGAACTTTCTTTTGTCCATCGAATCAGTAAGTTTCAGTTAGTCATTATATGTCCCTAGGCTCTGCTCAAGCACGAACACAGGGCATATCCAGTGTCTGTCGTCTTGTCAAACAGCTCTGCTGTCAAGATGCTACGAAAAAATGAGCAGCAGTTCTAAATGCAGCAGGGGAGTGAGAGTTTGGCCTCAGTTCTGGCACTGTCTTGCTAGCCCTCCCATTCTGGTGTCATTTGCTCCTTCCAGTTCACAGGCAAGTTACCTGCAGCACAACAGAGCAGAACCAAGTCAGTGATGAGGGCTTTTGCCTTCTTAATATGCACTTGTTGTCTTTACCTGGGCTTCTATCATACTTTTATTCAAATGTAGATCAAACATGCTGAATGTCTAGTCTGTGTGGTGGTATGACAACTCATTATGTCTATAAAAACGTCCAAACCTTTAGAAAAAACTGCTATTACATTACAATTAGGCGCAGTATTGATAGCTCATAAACCATATTGATGAAAAGGGACTCCACATACAGCCACACCTGTGCAGGGCGGAGTCAGTGCAGCTCTGCCCAATGAGAAATATGTTTTCTAACCAGAGGCGTTTTCACACCTGTCTGTCAGGCATGCAGGTAAAAATAGAGTGACCCAGTCTACACCTGTAACTGAACGGTAACTTCAACTTTTAACTTTCAAATATGCGAATCACTGATTATCAACAAGACATGTGGCTTGCGTTTGTGTTGAACAACTATTTGCTCATAAGGAGCCTCCGACGTTAACTGAGAAAATGTTAAGAAAACATTACCGTTAGCTGAGATTAGCTGACGCGTTACCGTTAGCTTAAGTTAGCGCTGCATGCTAGCAAAGTTAGCGCCGGTTGAACAAAGTTTGCCCATGAAAGACATTACCGGCCATGCGTTTGTCACTTTATACTGGGAACAGCATGCTTTTTCTGTCAAGAGAGTTATGAAAACTTTTTCTTGCCGTGGCTTGCTGTTCAGAAGTGCATCCACCCATGCTTAAATTGTAGTCCCGCCCCTCGTTTTCCACATCTTTGGAATGTCGGTCTGTAACTATGACAACGGCGGTGTATACAGACTTTCATAGCCTGTCATTGGTTTTTAGAGCTGTCAGTCAGCAGCGAACAGTTGTGCGGATAAATTGACAAAAGTTAGATTGAGAAATCACAAATAAAAGTACTAACGGTAGACTGTTCCACAGGTGTCAAAACTTAGCCTCCCTGAATGTCCGTCTGCCTTTGCTGATATATTTACTGGGAGTATTTTTGGTAGAGTGAATGTATCGATCTGTCTTTTACCAGCGAGCAGCGGGAAACAGACAGCAAAAAACATCTGGCTAAAATAGATTGTAAAGCAGGGACAGCTAAGTAAGAGGTGGATGCAGGTCTTTTTTTTTTTTAATGTGCCGAGAGAGATGTTTGGTCTAGCGGGTTCACTCAGCAGGAGATTTTTTTAAAATGACTTACTTGTCGGCGTCCGAAGGTGATGGTGCACAGGCAGTTTCCATAGTTTTGTAGCTAAGGTTAGTTAGGTAAACTCAGGGACCATGGGTAAACAAAAGAAAAGGCTGCACCATCTGGCGAAGTAGCCTTAAGAGGAGGAGGAGGAGGAGGAGAGGGAGGTGTGTTTAGAGTGGGCAACGGAGGGGGCTGTGCTGAGGGGGTGACTTCAAACAGTTGAAACAGGACAAGGAAATAATTTGAGATTTCACTAACTTCAATAGATCAAATTATCCCTCACAGCAGTGTCTGTGAGAGAGAGGTTTATCTAGGCTGCTAAATAGTGGTATCCAGGTCAGTGAACTACACACAGCTAACAGCACTGTACACTTTGAAAAGCAGCTAAACAGTTGTTCTTCATGCCAGTGAATTAAACTAACCTACCCCAACAAGAAATGTGCATGTGTGTGTGTCAGAAAATCTTGAATGTGCAGAATGTCATTGGATTAGCTCAACTTTTGTATCTGAATTTCTAATTCAAACTAGAAAGACCAGCTACAGTACATCGCACCTGATGATGTATTTTTGTTCTTTGTAGTTTCAAAAGGTTATATATGTTCATTTTCTTTCCAAAACTACCACCGGTCTTTTTGACATTGTATTAGTTTGTGCTGCAAATGATATTAAATATTCTTAGTGTAAGTCACACAGATGACAAAACCCTTTGTTAAGTTCAACATTAAGATTTGTTTGCTGTGTGCAGTTGCTTAATACCTGTGCCATCATGATTTCAGCTCAGTACCTCAAGAACCATATGGCAGCTGCTTAGTAATCCTGTTAATACCTTTTAATCATGAACCACACATCTTAATGGGTGCTGTAAAACAAGGAGCTATGTATGTTTTAATACTGTTTGGTCCATAAAAGGGAACTGCAACTTGGCTAAGAGAAGGAAATTGTACAAAATGTGATAACTTGATCATGTAATAGATCAGCCAAAAATCTCATGACTGGTTTCAAATACTATGTTACAACAGACCTTTAGACAAGCACATTGGTAAATTATGTGTTCTCTCTCAGTGGTTTCTTCCCAGCTCAGCTTGACCATTTGTCGCCTGTCTGGTTAATTTGAGCTGGCTGGCAGCAGCTTGTTCTTTCTGGCAGAGAGATGAAGCAGAGCACGGCAGAACATTTTAATGGTTGTAACCTCACCAGTTGATTGTGTTAGAGACACACAGTGGCCCGTTTGTGCCAGGCAGCCACATTTGTAACATCATTATCTGAAAAGACATAAAACACCCTCTATTGGTTTGGCATCAAACTCAGTTTACAATGCTCAGGAAGGAAACTTATGAAATCACAAAACATAACACAAGTTTAACATCTTTAAATAATTTATTCATTTCTACAATGGACCATATGCAGTGATTAATCTCTTTAAAATATTAAAATTAACTGAAATACACAATCTTTCATTCATTTTTTTTTTACAGGCAATTGTTTTTAAAAAAAAGAAAAAAAAAAGGAGGATCCACACTGAAAAAACTGTAAAGTGAATCCTCGGTCTGTGCTGCTTCCATAATCACGTCCAGAGAATTATCAGGTAAATCAGAAATGCAGCAAATGGTCATCAAACTATTTCATAGAAAGGGGGAAAAGAGGTATTCTTTTAAAGCCAAGCGCCAACATGCTAATCGCAAAGGGATGGGACATGTCAAAAACTTGGCAGAGAAAAGACTTCAACGTGGTGATTCTCAGCTTTTTCATTAGACCAGAAACAGTGATGTGACTGTATTATCGTCTGAGTGCTTTCATTCTTTGAGTGGAAGAAAAATAAAGTGTTAAAGGGAAGCGTGTTAAATCAGTCAAACGTGACCTTTGTCCATGACCTCCACACCCACCTCCCAAAACCACAAAAGATTGTGTAATCGTATTACCCCCTGCAGGGACCCCAGTCAGTCCTTTGGTCTTCTTATGCCTGGGGAAGATAGTAAAAGACAAGCTGAAAAGAAATTTTCCTCCCTCCAGTTTTTCCTTACACAGTAGTAGTTTAGAGGAAAAAAAGGTTTCTGCTGTCCTCCATTTCTTTTCACACCACACAAATCCAAATTGACTTTGAAGAGACTTGATCTGAGAAAAACAAAGACTCATTTAATTGGCTCCAGAGAGGCCTCACATTGGAATTTCAATAACGGCTGCAGAGGACTCAGTCATTTATTGTGTGAATACATTATTTTAACATGATCAAAGGAAACCAGTCACATTGCCTTTAAAGGTTGAAGAGTGGTAACATTTAGCATACAAATCGCTGTGATGTTTTTACTTGTATGTACTGTAGGACTCGTTGCATATCAAGAAAGCGTCTAACATCAACATGAGGAGAAGTTTTAAGTGCTAGGTGTATTTAATATTCTGCACAAAGACAATGAATGATGAAATATTTACCAATCTTTAAACCAAGACAAACAATATTTAAAGCTCAACAAAAACCTCCCATTGTCAGCGTGGCATCACTACGCTACACTTCCTCGTCTTGTTGATTTGTCAAAGCTGCTGTTGGTCGCTAAGGTTACAAGGCTCCCTTTGGATTGTGTTGCATCTCTTCCATACAACAGTCATGGCAACCGTAACCCACAGAAATACAGTATTAAGGACTATGCAAGAAAATAGCAGTAATGCTAAGCATGCTTCCAAGCTTTCAGTGTACAAGACATACATATATTCAGTCTTTTATCTAAGGCAAGTGTATGTACAGAGTAATGACGCCCAGCACACTCCCAGGCAACTCAAGGTAAAGTCTTCAATAAAACACTAAGCTTGTAGCTTTCTGCATTCTGCTGATTCACTGACTTTTCATTTTCTTATCATATATGCGTGTTTCAAGACAGAAACGAAAATGGCATCACATTATCTATTTAAGATCTCTCATCTTTACACAGCTCTTATCATGCACCATGACTTCCATATTACTTTACAATTACTTTTTACAAGATACAAAGGTAACTCCATTTAAACAGGACTGTAAATTACTTCCAGTCTTATTACAATAATAGTCACATCTTACATCCTGAGAATTAAAAAAAGGAAAATTGACAGGTGGAATCATTCAGATGCATTGGGGAGCATACAGGACTTCAGTGTAATAAAAACAAAAACAAAAAAAACAAAAAAAAAAAAAAAAGGACCAGACAGATATAAGCAATATCATAAAAATCATAGGAGGAGATGCTTTTCCTCCTGCTACTGGTTTAAAAAAAAAAGAAAATATGACATCACTACAATTTTGGTATTTTTGTCTTGTAGGTGTAGATTTACGGGCCCCCAAACAGTTAAAACTAGGTATAATTTGGAAACACAGCAGAAAGTGAAATGTTTTTATACTGCTCAGTACATACTCGTCTGCTGCTTCCTCCTCTCACTACAACATCCAGAATACACCACTGAACAGATGCAGGAATTATAGCAACTTGTTGAAATGGCTGCAAACAAGTTGCCCTTTCTGCAATGACAAATACAATTGCAACACCCATCCCCTGCTTCTCATCATGAAAACATTACAATGCTATTAGTGATCATTCTTACACATAAAATTTTACTATTTAACTAGTGTGTGTCAGAATGACCATAGGTAACATAAATATAAAAAGGTCTTTAAAGACAGTTATTAATGACAACATTAAGCAGGCATTTCTGACTCTTTTGTGTCAGCCCATTGTCAGTGTCCTAACCAGACCTTAAGCACTCTTTAACAAAAACGCACAGAAAAATAGATGCATTGAAACTTTAAATATAGTAAATATTTTCTAATTTTCTCTATTTTACTTTACTGACATCACAATACTCAAGCAAGTCCTCACAGGAAAATAAACAAATCCAATTTTGTGTTTGATTTATCTTTATATGTATTTTTTTTTTTTTTTTTTTTTTTTTTTAAATCAAGGTGCTGGGTAAGAGGAAGTGTTCAAGGTGCCATCATTCATCTTAAGGAATGGTCAGGGGGGGCAGAACCACAGTTTGAGGGTTTCACAGCCAGTGTCCTTCATATAGATGCAGGAGACTACTCTCTTTTACATTTAACATCCACCCTATAATTGACATGGATTCAGATCTCTCTCCATTTCTTTGTATGCTCATTTGACTGAATTCATCATGGTGACTTCAGTAGTTCTACTGGTTTCAGATCAGTGAAAGGGAGGGAAAAGGATGAGGCTACAGTAGGTTTTTTGTAATAAAACATTCTGTTCTTCCCCACGGACACAACTCAAGGGGGAGGTATACATAAAGATCTAATTTCGTGCCCTACCACATTTCTTGCCCTAATCCACTTTTCTACCCATACTTCATTCCCCCCACCTGGCCCCTCTCTCTGTGCCTCCATGTCCGTCTCAGTCTGCTACCCCTCAGAGTGATGTATCCTGGTGGATTGACTGCAGACAGCCCAGCAGCTGGTAATAAGGGCTGCCTGGCGAGGCCACAGTCTCAAAGACGGACTGGAAAGCCCTGCGGTCCAGCTCCTCGTCAATCTGGTGCCGGTAAAAATCCATGGCCACCAGGCAGAACAGGTTGACGTCTACCACTTCACTGGAGCCCATTCGGCTGATCACATGTGGCAGTCTGGTTACAAGCAGGGGGGGGTTAAGGACAACAGACCACACAATTTGGTGAGCAGTGACAAACTTGTATAGCATTTACATTTCTATGCTACAACAACCCACTTGCTTGTGAGATCTGCTGTATGTTATGTAAGGATACAAGGCTGAGATCCACTGGGAGGTGGAGGCAGAGACAAAGAAGCAGGAGAGGCTCCACATGGCCATGGCCACTGGTGTCCTCTGTGTAAAGTTGGACAAGGACAGCAGCACCCAGTCTCGCACCATAGATGACTGGCCTGTGGCATGGAGCGTCTGGAAAACCTGGGGGATGGGTGCACAGCAGAGGTAGAGGTGTGAGAGTAGAGTAATAAAACAAAGACAAATAGAGGGAGAATATTACCCTAAAATACTTAAATCTAAACCTAATCACTTCAGATACATGTGTGCTCTTCCTTTGCTGCAGATGGTGGCTGATGTCAGTTTTCTGCTAAATTGCCACCCGTTTCTGAATTAATGAGGCAAGAACTGAACCACGTAGTAACAGATTTTCAGTACTTCAAAAGTAGGATCCCAAAACAACTGAGTGTTCATGATTTGGGCAAGTTTTGCAAAGCAAAGCACCACAGTTACTAACATTTATATGTTTAAGGACAACCTCTATTTCAGTAGAAGCATGCCACTACAGATTTTGCTACAAACTACTTTTGTTATGTTACATTCCTGGACAACAACTGGAACCCAGTGTCTTTGCTTGAGCTTGATGTTGTCCTGACAACCTATTGTCTGATTGGACAACAAAAGGAGCTGGTTTGCGTGGTCAAAACAGAAGTAACAACTTTACTAAGACTAAACTTCATTGAAATTCTCTAATGCTCCTTGCACGACACAACCAGTAAGAGGGAAAATACACTGTTGAGCAATGCAATAGTTCTGTGGTCAAAGAATTTGATTTGAAAAAAATAATAAAATCGGGTCTAATTTTGCCTTGTGACCCTAATGAACACAATATCCAAAAGAATTTTTAATCATGTTATTGTTACATAAAAATGTGTAAGAAAAAAAAAGAAGCTTTTTATTCCTATTTTTGCGTGGACTCATGTTGGACTCATGTTCTGCTGCTGACCTTGTAGACGACAGTGGCCATGAATTGTGGGTAGGGTTGCTGATTGGACAGGAACTCTCCAATGACCTTGTTCATAACGTCCTGCGGTGGGAAAAAGTCATCCAGAAACTGGGGTAGAATCCTGGACACCACCCGAGCCTCGCTGGGTAAACCCTTCCTGATTCTACAAACGGGAAACCCCAGAAGAGCAAATGATGATGGGAAACAAAACACATGAAATTGCTTCTTATGATCAGGTACAGCAGCTCATTATTTAAATCTACAAACCCACAGGTCAAAAAATTAAAGGTGAAGGAAGACAGCTGCAAAATAAAGAGTATCACATGTATGGTTTGGTGTTTTTCTGTAACAAATATGTGCAATTTATGTAAGGTGGAGGGTGGGTGTGGGTGTGTGTACCTGTCGAAGAGGACAGACACCCTCTCCATGGCAACAATGATCGACTCGCTGTCTGGGGCCTGAGGGTCAGAGTGGGCGGGGCGACTGGCAGGGCTGGCTTTCTCCTTGCCTGAAGAGAAACCAACATGACCCGCCGTGACGCCCACCGCCTCCGCTACGGCAGAGCCAGAGTCAACCTGACCTCTAACCCCTGTCACGTCTGAACCCGACGCAAGCACCGCTGAGAGGACGAGAGGGGGGGTTGGAACCGGTTGAACCAGTGGGGAGAGGTTAGAGGTGGAGTAGGGACACTGATATCACATGATTCAGATTTGAATTTAGTTTCCCTCAAACTGAAAATCGGTGAATTTCAGGGAACTATACTGCAATTACATTCTTAAGTAGGTATTCTATAAATGACTGGTGCTTTAAGTATTAAGAGAGATTTTCGCTGCCATGTTTCCTGGGTACATTATATACTGGATTAGCCTCTACTGTGACCTGAATGTGCCACACTGCTGTACAGCACATAAAGAGGGGTGGTATGCAGAAAGTTATAAGTCGGTCTGCATTTGCAAGAGCCTGGGTTTACTTAAGGAATTTGCTGGCTAGCTCTCAGCAACAAAGAAGTGTTATTTAGCCCATCAACATAAGGACAACAACACGCTAAGAGTAGCTGGAGTTAGTAGGGGCCGACGTAAGGGTTAGAGGTAGGTATATCAGAGATATGTAATACAGGTATCACATGCAGGAAGCAGACAGGTGTAATCAAATGGCTGGAGCTTTGAAAGGTCTACTGTGCTATAAAGAGAGCTAATGAATGTTAATCACTGATATTTGCCATGATGTTGTTCACACTGGATTAATGTCAGTGTTGCTGGCAGTGGATTTAAAAAGAGCAGATGTGGAAGTTAACAGAAAATGGTATGACTACAATGAGAAATCATTCATGCAACTGTCAGGTGTGTTTATATAATAAGGTATTTTACGTTTTAGCATATATTCCCACTTATACCAGCCATGCGTCCCCCCTGTCTCTCCACATTTACTACTATAAATGTAGCCACATTTGAAGTCTAATACTATTTCAGGAAAGTACAATAGTTACCTTTTAACAGTAACATCATTAATCTTAGAACAACACAGAACACAAATTTTGTTCTCGAGTAACTTGTCATGCTTCACTAAACTTTAAATCATTTGTCTTTAGATACAATTACTTGTGTTTGTACAGTATGTAATAGGGCTGCAACAATGATTAGATTTTACTATTATCATTTAATCTACCAAGTGATTAAGAATCACCAATTGTATAAAATGTCTGCAGATAGCAAAAGAAGATATACATATGATGCCATCCTATGTATATCTTAAAATATAATGGTCTGTCATTTGGTTTTTTGCTTATTTCTCTTAGTTGCATGCAAGAGTGTCATATGCATTAAGGTGAAAGCCAGCCAGTTAGCATTGCAGTGGGCTTAGTAGCAGCTACACATTGCCACCTAATGTGATTCTTAAGCTTGCCATGATTCTCCCTATTAACCCCTCCATTTGTTTCAGAGTCATCATAAGATATAATCCTTAGAGATTTTTTAAAAACGAATTGAAGTTTTTTTTGTGTTGTTTGACAGCAGATCATATCCTGCATCACTACCTTTCACAAGTATTTTACAAGCTCCTAGAGTCTGAAAGATTTTTTAAATCTTGTCCATTCAAATTAAAAAACATCTTTTAGGACCTTTAGGGACCACTACATTTTACATGCCATTAAAAAGGAAGGAGTCTAAGATGAGAGCACAGACAAGAAATGAAACAGCTTTAGTGTGGCAGAGCAATTTACAGTTAAACCTGCATGGCTCAATGAGGAGAACTCATGATGTAGATGAAATACTCTACTACTATGAGCATCCATGCAGGTGACTTAGCCAGCCAGCTCGATGTCATGGTGAGAGTTTGCAGCCACAAACAAAGAGTCACAACAGCAGTAATGAAAGCACCAGTCTTATTACAGTACATTGTGGGAGCCACCGTGCAGAGTAAGTCATGTTAGCACCTTGCTTACCAGTGTACATGCAGGTGAGCATGAGGCCTAGTGCAGCCATGGCTCTGTGTGGTGACGGCATGTTGACTCGGTCTACGCTGAGTTTGACCAGCGCTTCTCCATCCACACGTGACAACTGTTCCGACAGCAGGAGGCGCTCCAGGCCGCGCAGCACGCAGTGATAGATGACGGAGGGAGTGGAGTCTTCGCTGGCAGACACCATCACACCACACAACTGGAAGAGAAATTATACTTTTCTATTTATACTTTCATTCAATAGGGTAATGTGTAGTGTATGTCAGGATTTGTTTTCCCTTGTTAACTTTGCCTTACCTGTATAACCCCAGCCATAAATTCAGCTCCTACATCCAGAGGGTAGTTCTCCATCATGTAGAAGGCCACTGCACACATCACCAACACATGCTGCTGGTTATGCAGGTTCACACAGCTGCAGAATAGAGACAGGAGACATACATAGTGAGTGGGACAAAAAGATATAACAGACCAAAAGGCAGGCCAGTGGGCATTTGTTTAAAACATGAAGGGTAGCACCTAGTGGCCAAGATTTGAACTGCACTCTTGTTTCCATCATCTCATTAAGCTGGATAAAACCAATTAATTCGCAGATCCGCTTAAAGTGCAGGCAGGGGGTCACGCACACTGACATTAAGCACATTGGCTCCCTGAGACTCTTTCATCATCAATTCAGCTCATTAGGTGATGAAATGAGGTCAGGCCCTGCATTTGTTTATGAGATGAGAGAGAATGAGAATGATACTCACTGAGCGATAGCCCTGAGGTTGGACAGTAGGTACTCCGAGACAGTGGGGATGAGCTGTTTGGCTGTGTCGTCCAGCAGGTCACACTCCAACACATACAGCACTCCATGCAGGGCCCCCATGCGGCTCGGCAAGTGGGTGCTGCGCAGGGTTGTCTCCAGCAGGCGACACACAGGCTCAGCTATCACTTTGTCCTGGAAATACACATTCAGGTGCTTTATGTTTTATCTGAATATCAGATTACATGTTAATGATACACTTTTAAAACAAAACACTGACCCACACACCGCCTCACTCACCATGCCCAACACAGCAGCAGCCTTGCAAATTGCAGGCACCAGGTATTGATTAAGGATCTCATCCTCTGGCGGGTGGAGCTTCTGCAATTCCATCAGGGTGGAGAACATCATGTCAAACTGGTTCCTCTCTGTGAACAGGTCCGACACCGCCAGCAGCTACAGAGAATGGCAAGAGGGTGGAGAGGTTGAGAAGAAAAGTTACCAGTCTTGGGTTCACATAAACCACATTCTTGGATGTCTCTGTATGGGATAAGACTCCTATTAGTTCTTGAAACCAATTCTGTTGAACCTCCTAAATATTAAAATGCATATTTTGATTTATTATCTTCGCACTAGCTAGTGATATTGAGCTAGCAGGTATACAAACAGGTATGAATTTTGAAATTCTGGATTCCATGATGAGGAAAGTTGAATCAACAATCTTTTAGGAGTTTCAAAACTCCCCAGAGAAAAGTAGACAGTCTTTTACTAATGTGGACAAACAGCTCCTTGGCTGAGCCAGTCAAATACTGAGTGTGTGTGTGTGTGTGTGTGTATATGTGTGGCAACTCACCGATCGGACCACTTCACTTATGAGGATGGTTGGAGTCCTCCTGTTATTTGGGGAGCCAGGGATCAGCCACTGGCTGTAGAGCTCCAGAAGAAACTGTGAACATGAATGAATGTCCACACCTGCACGGTGCTTCCTGAAAAGCACAGACAGACAATAGTAAATTACAGTGTGCATGATTTGTTTAGAGCATGTCATCGCCTGTGCATTTGGGACTGAAGAAATATGTACATGAATGTGTGTGTTATCTGTCTGACCTAGAGTTTATAGGGGATATTGGTGGTGAAGTTGGCGCTGGAGTGTCTGCCTCATCTTCTTCATCCTCACCCCATTCTTCCTCCCTCAGAGGAGTGATGTTGTTACCCAACCACACTGAGTGGATGGAGACCTGCAGAGAGAGGTGGCAAGTTTAAAAAAACAAAAAACAAAACACTTTAGAAATTGACATTAAGAAACAGCATAATCCAACATATTGATCTTCAAGCTTCTGATTGTCACCTCTCTTTTCATGCTTCTCTTACCTGTCCCAGTTTGTAATCCATGTTGCCCAGCTCCCTCTCTGTGTTGATCTGTAGCAGCAGTTTCTCATGGCTGATCAGTGTACCAGCTGAGATGTTAAACAAGACATGTATTCAGTTTTAACAAATTAAACAGGTGGCAGCTGTCACTGCTGGGGCTGGGGTTAAAAAATGTAGCTTGTCTGTTACCTGCAGAGGCTGCTGACAGCGAGGGCACAGGGTCCCAGGCATGATATGGGTGGTATGTGTGGACGTTGTCTCTCTTCGACACAAGAGCCTGAATCTCTCTCTCCACCTCGCCCCTGATCACTGCAAGTTTCCTTCCAAACCTGAACACACGCACGCACAAAAAAAAATCTCAATACTGCCACATGATGCTGCTACACAGTCAGATAATAGCTGCATTGGTACCGTGTTTCCAGGGCTTTGAGGCTCTTGTTGCGGGGCTGCTGTTCCAGACAGCTGACTGCAGGGTTGCCAGCAGCAGGCAGGGTCATTGCACTCAGCACCAGGCTGGTGATGGCCTGCACTGCTAACACATTCAACTGGGTACGCTCCAAGTCCTCCTAGAGACGAGAGGAGATTTATTTATTTTTTGATAAATAACTATTTCTTAAGTAAAAAGTGCTTGCACTTGTTTGAGTGAAAACTGTTCTGTTGGCTTGAATACCTCCTGCTGCGTCTCCTCCTCCTGGTCCATAGTGATGGGTTGGGTGACCAGCACCCCCAGCAGAGTGGCCCAGGTCTCCTCAAACTGAGTTCTGCTACTCCAGCCTAAATGTACAGCAACCATGGTCCATGCAGATGTCAGAATTTCACATTAAGAACAAAATCTGACATTCAAAATGTAAATGTGAGATACTGTACATGTGAATGCACATAATATGGAAAAGCCTATTTTTTTATTTTTTTTGTTTGTGTACCTAGTGTGTTGATGCGATAAAGAAACTCTCTGAAAACATCCTTTTCCTGCAGGAAGTCTACAGGGATCTCAGGTAGCGTTGTGCCGAACTCTCCTCCTGGCTGAGGGGACCAGCCCAGTTTCCAAACCTACACACAAACACAGCACTTAAAGAAATATACTGATGCATTATTTTATCTTAACTGCAAACACAATTCCTTTCACGTACTGACCAGTGGAGGTACTCGGGTGTAGCTGTTGACCAGAGGCAGTCGAGACAGACTGATGACAATATTGCGCAATGTTGGTGTGAGAAAAGCAGGGAATACACTGTTTCTATGGTGACCAAGGGCAAGGATGCTCTGCAGGCCTTCCACCAGCTCCGCCATGATCTCACATGCTTGCCATTCACACATGTCTGCAACAGAGATGAAGAGGATATATTCTTTTAAGCATTCACCTGAGACCTACTTAGAACCAAAAAAGCAAGTGAAATGAGAGGACAAAAGCACTGAATTACTAGAACTGCATTAACAACCCGGCAGTTTTATTTAATTTCTAAGTGAGTGCTCACGATTGGCATGTGCTGAGTCCACTTGATCTCCTTCAGCTTCTCTTTCTGCCCTCGTCTTTTTCTTCTCTGGATGCAGCAGCTGGTCACCAGGACTCACAGCCACTGGGGAAGCCAAAGACAAAGTTTTCATGAATTAAATGATCAGCAATGAAATGACACAAATTTCAAGCCTGTGGGTAGTCACGACACGTGACGGTACCAAATTATAGGCAATGTACAAACATATCCTGCTGTCCTTGTTACCTGCAACAATGACCAGGCGTAGGCAGTAGATGAGGGAGCAGGTGTGTGTGGTGTACTCTGCAGTGGAGAGCTTGTTCCAGACGCAGGGCTGCTGCAGGGCCAGACACAGGCAGGACAGGGCCCACTGCAGGTCTACACTCAGTGGCAACTGATCCTGGAGCAGACGCCACACCACCACCTGTGAGAGTCACACACATGGTTAGAGGAGGACTGTAGTAAATAATGTAAAGACAGTGGATGCAAAGCAATCAGATATGAGATTACTAGTGTGGATTTCTGTTCTGGAACACAGTGAATTACAAACAAGATCATTTCCTATCAAATTATTTTGATGTATTCCATCCATTAACAAGGATCCAATCTCTCTCATCCACAGCACTCAAACTGATAAACAAATAACACGTTTAATATGTAGTCTCTTACCTCAGTGGCAGTGCAGGTGAAAGTAGTGATGAGGTGCTCCTTGTCAGAGGTAATATGTAGTGAGGAAGGCAGCTGGCTCACACTCAGTAGGTACTGGGACAGAGCTCTGCAGAGCGACAGAACTCTGGGGTAGAAACCTGGCTCATCTGAAATGGAGATGTGGAAAGTCTTTGAGGGACTTGCAAATGACAAACTTGTCTGTTAACTGACACACTGACCATATCAAAAAAAAAATTAAAAAAAATAAAAAAGATAGAACTCAGACTTATGCATTTTCATCCACCAGCTTTTCTGAATCATGCTGCCCCTCCAGCCCACTCTCACCATACACATCAGCCAGTTGGTTCCAGTAGGGCTGGGGTTGGGAGGGCGGCAGGAAGGACTGGTGCGGGGCAGGAAGTGACCCAGTGACCCCTGCTAGCTGCTCTAGGGTCACCTGCAAGGCTGTCTCCAACAAAAGCGACCCCTGACCCCGTGCTAACCGCTGCACCCCCATACTCAGGCATGGACACAGCAGACTTAGGTTGAAATCCTGGGGGGCAAATTCAGATTTAGTATGATTAGTAATGATTATTAATCTTTGGGGTGAAAAATTGTTTGGCAATAAAGTGTGTGCATACTGAAGGGCTGCATTTGTATCTGTATCACCTTGCAGCTCATGATGTTGAAGAGATCAGCAGGAGGTAGTTTGGTAAGCAGTTCTGTAGTCTCCAACAGGGAAACATCCCCACGAAGACAGCACTGAGACTTGACCAGAGCCACGTACCATTCCTAGGGAAAAAAAAAAAAGAATTTATTTTTTGTGCATAATTTCATTTTCCCCCTTTGAGCAACGATGTTTTTGTGATTGTGAGATATTTACATGTGCTGTAATCTTACCTTATCTGCAATTAACAGTTCAGGGGCAGGAGGTGGATCCCCATCCAAGGGGTGCAATGTCACAGGAGGGGTGGGGCTGCTGGTGTCAGCAACAGTGGCTCTGAACCTGTCCAGCAGGGAGTAGAACCTCTGATGCCTGTGAAAGACACATGACACATTTATTTACCCCTTATGATCTGTTCTAGGCAGGTGGGCAATCAGCACATAACCCTTACTGATCAAATTATTTCAACTGGGACTAGTCACAAAAGCTACAAACTACAATGTATTCCTCAAAATGGCTGCAGTACACAAGAGTATTACCTCTGAGCCAGCCCACTTGTCTGGAGGTATTCCTGGATCCTGTCCAGTTCCTCCACAGGAAGCTGGGCTACACTGTTCTGGAAGGTGTGAGGATTCATGCAATGACAGTTAAATACTAAAAATACAACATTTTAATATTAACACTTTAAATTATGACTTTCTGCCCAACGTTGCAAAGTTTGCATCTGAGTAGGTTTATCTACTCATAGCAAATAAATCCATGAGGTTTTATAAGCCCACCAACCACCAGTACCTACCAGTATGTCACAATGTACAAACAAACTCCTGTGCGCCAAGACAATATAAGCCTACAATAAACTGTACCTGTAGTGTCTCAGCCAGCAGCATCTCTACCCTGCGACAGGCCAGTGTGTCCACCATGCGAGCCAGAACCCTGAAAGGTGTACTGAGCAGCTTGTCCACATACAGCATCAGCAGGGATCCAGACTGACTCAGGTGGATGCCCTCCAAACACTGCAGAGTCTTCTTCAACATGGTAGGCTGCAAGGGGAGGAAGTGGGAAGGAGGGCAGGCAGGGAGAGGATAAGAGGCGAGGGGGGCAGTAAAGGGGGAGAGGAAAGACATACAAAAAATATTTGACAAACTTAACCAGCTGGTCAAAATTAAAATTGTAGAAAGGCAGACTAGACAAAAGAAAAGGATAATCAAAAAATGACTAAATCAGGCAAACAGAGGAGGCCATCTCACAGTAGTAAGGTTGTCACAGCGGGACTGGATGGCCTGGATGAAGAGGCCACTGGCAGCTGAATTGCGGTGCACGGCACTGATGAAGTCCTGCACTGGAGGCTCAGCGGAAAGGCTGATGAGGTCACGCACATGGTTGACAATCAGCCAGGTCAGATGCTCCGAGTCGTGGAGGTTCTGACACTAAAAAAGGTGAGGAAAAACACACAACTATGAAACCTGTTCACTTTGGGAGAAAAAAAAAAAAAAAAAAAAAAAAAAAAAGCAGCTTCACAGATTGTCATTGCACAGAGAATTCAGTGTTTTGCTCAACAGCACTGCAGTATGGTGAATGCTTGTTGTATTTTGAGCTCTGGCCCTGCTGCATTTCAAAAACAGTTCTCTCATTCAGTATGATGATGATTTGAATAGTGTTCCAAATTTTAAAATGTCATTCTCAACATGTCTAAGCAACCGTTACTGGTGTTTCTAGCTTGTAATGATGTTTCTTTGTGTACTTATGATTCCCTCCAGCAGTATTTTGTGTATAGTTCAACACTGTTAGGAGTCTCACCACATAGTCACAGAAGAGGATAAGGGCTCCCCTGCGTACAATTTCTCTGTTGACCATGGCTAACCGGGACTCAGGCTTGTCCTCTTCGCCTTCCCCTGAGGAATGAGGGCTCAGCAGCTTTGTGCATGAGAGGCTGTGTCTCCTGACAGAAGGAAAAGAGAAGGACAGAGCCAGGATTAACGGACAGAGGACACAATGATGTGATTTTGCACGATGCTGCACAAATGCCAGCCACTTAGGACCAGTTACCACAGGAAACTTCCATTTCAGGAGTATTTTCCTGGTCCACATGAGAATTTACTTGTTTTCTGTCCAATGTGTTCCTCTGAATCCCTTTATTATAATAAAAATTTACACAAATAAACGTGACACTGATGGGGTCCTCACACTGTGTTCTTACCTGGGTGTCTGGTGAACCTCAGCCCACCAAGAGTAGTTGGTGTAGTTGATGATGAGGAGGACCTGGCACCAAAGGAGCACCAGAGAGGGGTGTGTGGTGATGAGGCACTGCACCATGCTGTTCAGACCCTCTAAGGGGTAGAAGAGACTGGAATCAGTGCCAGTCTGTCCACTGCTGCCCTCGCCCTTCAGGAGACGGCTGGCTGCAGCTGTGATCCTGCGAAACATTCCTGTAGGAAACAGAAAAGGGAAAGGATTTTCATATCGTGCAAAATTGTGTACAACTGTTTTAATAAGCCACACTTGTTCTGCCATTTAGAGAAAATATAAAAATGTATATAAAAAACTGTGTGTGCTCACCACTTTTGAAGACATGTATGAGACACATGAGCAGTGTACCCAGCTGCTGGCAGTAGAAGGTGTGTTGTTGCTCTGTAATGTCTACTTTAACCTCTCTGGAAGAAATGTCATCCAGCAACACTCCTACCAGTTGGAGGAGGAACCTGGAGGGAGGGGATGGAGGTGGAACAAGACATTTCAAGTGAGAGAGAACAGGAAAAAGAAAGGTAGTCAGAAGTGTGTGGGGCAAAGTGACAGCTGATAACACGCATGTAGGAGCAGAAACATCTCTCAATGTTTGTAACATTCTAAAACCAGACTGAATACACTCACTAACCTGGCAAAGGTTTCCTCAGGTGGGGCTTTTTGTGCCTCACCATTAGTTCCCTGGTTACCCAGGGCATCAGTAGAAGGCGGGTTATTCGGGGAGGGGCTCTGCTGATGGAGGCGGCGGATTGTGTGGCAGGAAAGGAGATGTGGGGAGAGCGAGAGCTCATGGACCCGGGACAGGACGATGTCTTCAGTGGACTGTGACACAAGTACCCTGAGCACCGCGAGGATACCGGACACCCACAGCTGGACGGTAGCTACTGATGTCTGGAGGAGCACAGGTTTGATTTCAAGGTGTTAAGGTGCATCAGATAGGCAGGGTCAGACATCAGCCCAGGTGTTTGTGAATGTTCAGATATCAGAGATCTCACCATTGTGGCTGGGATGGTGAACATACTCTTGAGCAGCATGTCTACAGGCCTGAGAGAGGAGGGTGCTACAGTCTCAAAAAGTGTGTTCAACACTCCCAATGCCTCTGGAGAGTCCAGATGCATCTGTGAGGACACAACATACAAATATGTGTTGACATTTCATTGCATATGTTGTAGTCTCAATGGCTACCATTTATCAGTATGCACAAACATATTTGATTTTACTGTATAATAGCTTGAACTTCCAGGTCAAGAGGTAACTAATTAAAAACATGTATACCCTGTATGCATTTTGCTACCTGCTGTTTGGCAATCATGGGAAGTATGACGTCAGCAATCTGTCTGGACAATCTCTTCCATTTGTCCTCATTCTCTTTGTGACACTGCTGCAGCACGAGGATGAACATCTCCAACACCTAAAAACACGTGAAAACGCATGTAAGGCAGAGACAAGAGTGGCTAGAATACTTGATGACAGTAGCCTGCTGTGTCTCTCATCGTATCGGTTTGTAAACATACCTGATGGTACTGTACAAGTCTGAGCAACATGGAGACCACTACTTCTTTCTGCGTATCCAACTCTTTGCCTGCATCTGCTTTGTTTGAGCCCCTCAAGACAAACAGGTCATGAACTATTGGCTGCAAGGCTGGGATGGCTGTAGAGGAAAAGTATGTACATCTATCCCGGTTATTAAAAAGGGCCAACATCGCCGAGAAAGAGGCTAAATAAACCACACAAGTACAAGAAATGATCGTATGTGGTGTGAATTGCTCGTGTTCCTCTCACCATGTGTGACAGCTTTCCTGCCGCTTGCCATAATGCCGTCACACAGCTGGATGATCTTGGGAATGCTGATTATCTGCTTCGAGTGGTAGCGCTCATAAGACAATAGCACCAGGAAGAAAAAGATGTTTGGAATGATGGCCTCCGAATCTCTGTCCGAGAAGTGGTAATAGATATTATTTTAGTTCACAAGATGGACTGTAAATCTGAGCCAACATACACACACAATGTGGAAGCAAGCTTTAATTGCTTATGTAACCAACATGACCTGAGAGACATGGGTTTCTGAAGTTACCAAAATGCAATGACAGAGACATGGTGACAAACAAGACTTACCTGAATTGTCCCACTTCAATGTACTCAAACTGCTTCAGGACAAAGCCTATAAACACCTGAAACACAAATTATTTTCCCAATTAAGCCAAGTTCCACAAGCTCAGAATTATTCTGTGCAAAAGCATACAAATGTGTTTTTTTTTTTAACCTGATCTGAGTCCAGCAGGCAATAGTTGACTCTGAGCTGCACGAGCTGGGCTAGCAGATCCAGCACTTGTCTCTGCAGGGCCACAGAGGTGCTGGTTGTGTACTGCTTCAACGCTTTGATCACCAGTGGTTCAAACAGTCGAATGTGGTTATGGATGGCATTCTGGCAAAAACAAAAAGCCTTAGGACTTCCAGAACAGTAGCAACTCACTCAGGCAACATTTGGTGTTGTCATCTGACATTTTTTGCTATTCACAGGCACAACTTAATTTTGAAAAAGTAGTAAGTCAATGCGTACCTTGTCTCCCCTGTGGCGTGTTGCATTTGCAATGTTGGACCTCAGCTGATTGGATGTTTTTTGCATTACATCAAACCACCTAAAAAAAGGGGAGACAGGAGGAAAGTTCTTTAATGGCCTACATATTTGATGCAAATTTATCTCATGCACACAAATGTGAACGTCTGCTTGTGTCTAAATCTGTGTGTTGCTACGACTCACCCAGAGGTGTCCTGCTCTTGTTCAGCCTGCACCATGTTGCGGAGACTAGCATCAGCAAGAGCCTGGGTGAAGTGTGTGTACGGTGCCATGAAGCAGTAGTGGTAGAGGCCTGGTCGCAGGCTGGACGAGCCAAGACGCAGAGCTTTGCCCTGGGAACGGCTGGGTCCACTCAGGACACCCTCGTACTGGGAGGCCAGGTTGGTGCCAAACAGGGTCTTCAACAGCTAAAGAAAGAGAAGCCTTCAGTTAATGGAGAAAATACACCACATCTAACTAGCTCTAAATAAAGTTGCTGCCAATTTTTCATGGAGTATTTAACTCTACTGAGGGGGTTCTCAAATTGTGGAATAAGGTCTAAAAGAAAACATTCATTATTTAGCGAGTCAGTACCTTTTCTTGGAATCTAATAATTAAGTTCAACTATGTCTTATAATTCAGTGGCTTTGAATAGCACACTGCTTTGTGAGGGCTTACATCTCTGCAGGAGTAATAACTGCAGGGGATATAACCCACAGTTTTCAGATCACACCATTTGTTAATTCTAATATTATTCACATTGGCTGGCTAAGCTTGATACAAGCCAGCCTGTGAGTTTAATACAAGATTCTTATGAAAATGAAAGTCCTGCCATTTCTGTTTTAGTAGGCATTTCTGTACATTTATGTTGTGCAAATTGTGCAAGTCAGAGAATTTGTTGTGTCTAAAGGGACAGGCAAAATTACCATCCAGTTAGTATATTACTGTGTCTCTCAATGTAAATATGAATGTATGGAACCATCGCACAGGGAGACCAATGCCTTTACAGGCCCTGTCGGCAGGAACCACCCTCACTCTGTGTGGAGTCGTACTGGTTGCAGCTCACTGCTCAGTGCTGAAACCATAAAAGACTGCCACACACAAATGTGTGTACAAAATCTACAATTACAGACAAACACAGATTACTGACCTGTTGTACACAAACTGTAGCCATGGTTGGTTCTCGGGAGAAGCAGGACTTGAGGTAGCCCAAAATTTCCTCCACACACTGACAGGAAATAAAAAACATTAGTCTATAGATTCCACCAAACATGAGTAATATACAGTGTTTGTGCAGTGGCTTGTATTAATGAAACATAACTCAATTTGCTTCCATCTATCAACTAGTCTAATTAGTAAAAACCACATCCTTCCTGTTCAAACTTATCACTTTGAGAATGTCCAATAAAGCTTATAATATCATTACCTTGCTAATGTCATGTAGGGTGGCCAGCTCCAGCAGCTGAGACAGAACATCTAAAGTGGCACGTAGGAAACCTCCAAACTTCTCCTGGCTACTGTGGAGGTCCAGTGTCACCTAGAAGACAAATATAATATTAACACCGCCACAGTTTAGGCTACAAAAGCATTTTTCTGTTATGTTAGGATGTGGTTTAAACAGGATACATGTTCTAACCTTGTAGTTGGCATGTGTAGCTTTGAGGACGTCATAGAGCTTGAGGTAGGGGGGCAGGTGGTAGAAGCTGCCAAGGGTGGTAGATTTGTTTACGGCTGCTGACCCTGTGCTGTCTGCTGGTCTGCCTGCTCACAAAAAGCAGAAATGGTAACAACTTAGTAAAATTCACTGGTACCAAAATGATGTTTACCTGTGTAAGTGCATGGTGAGGTGCACATGTACCTGTGTTGACCTCATTGCTTTTCTTTGGGCTCATAGGGGCAGCACTGGGCTCAGCAGCCTCCTTCTCCTTGCCTTTCCTGCGGATGGGACTGAGGGAGGGGGTGTTGCTCAGGGAGGGGAGGGTGGCCTAAAAAGTATGGAACAGGGTACACAAACTGAACTCAAAATACTGGCCTTCCTGCAGATGCAGCATGTAGATAAATGCCATTAAAATGTGGCTTACAAATAACTGGTCTGACTATGGGCCAATCAAAGCAAACAACACAATCCCTCTTTGTCAAACTTACCTTAACTGCTGGTCCTGGTGGTGTGTCATCCAGCACATGGGCACAGATGTTAAGGATCTTGAGTAGGTGGGAGAAAAGCTGCTCTACCATGGCCACCAGGGAGCGCTCCGAGAGCCCCGCCCAGGGTTCCTCCATCTTATTTGGGCCTCCACTGGTGTTCGTGGCCCCACTGCTGCCTTCCTCCTCTCCAGCCCAGGGGTTACGCATGCATTTAGGAGCCACGGCTGCAAACGTGATTATCAGACAGAGTAATCACTAACAGGTTACTAGTTTTCTCTCAAAGTTGAGTGCATGGTGGCATGTTCAGAAATACAGTATATTGTAATTGCAAGCTATGTGGACAACATGGTGAAATTCTCTGCATATTACCCACCAGCAAGCAGATTGCCAGAAAGCAAAAGTGCATCCTGATGTGCAGAAAGATCCAGTGGAAACCAGGCAGAGGAGAGTAAAGAGAGGACCATGTTGGCCATTCCCACTGTCAGAGTCCTCCGCTCAGTGTCTGGTGCGAATGAGGAGGTGGTTGAAGAGCCTGGAGCACTGCTAGGCTGGGACAGACTGGAGAAAATAAGAAAGGTGAGAAGACAAATCAGGTACGTATATAGGAGAACTGAAATGTAAAGAAAGAGCATGTCTTGTGTGGCAGATTATGCATCTAGAATGGCATTAAATGTACAGGAGGGATAATTAATTCACTAGGGAGAGAGGGTACACAAACCTGAGGGTCCTGCCCCTGCTGCGGTTGAGACTAGAGCGGGAAGAAAAGCTGCTATTGGAGCTTACATACCCACAGTGCCAGCCTGTGCTCCAAGTGCACACTGGAAAATTTGAAGCCAGGAGGCATAAGGCCTCACAGCAGCCAAACTGCAAAGAAACATGGGAATGGTATTTAACCATTTTATGAAAATAAATAAATAAAAAAACTAGAAACACTAGAAAAATGTCATACAGCAGGGAAAGCCTTATATTCCATTTCTTGGAGACTTACAGTGAGGGCTCTGGAGGTAGAGGAAGTGAAAGCGTGGGAGACTGCTGTGACAACTCTGGACAAATTGTTCTCCAATGTGACATCAGATACACTGTTAGACAGGTTGAAGCCTCTGTATGTCCTGGCAGAGAAAGAAAAAAAAGAAAAAAAAAAGATCAGTTCCTCAGAGACTGTTTTGTGATTTTGTCATGATCTGTGTAACTGAACCACTTGAAAAAATTAAAGTGTAAAAAGGTGTACAGTTTAGTCTGTACAATAGGTATCTGTAGGTATAAAAAGGAACATATGACCAATGATCTGGACAGATATGTCTTATTAAGATGGCTTTGAGAGCCTGTGAGATGTGACACCAAATGTATTTAAGTGTGCACCTTGTAATTGTGCTAACAGTGAACTGGGAGGGGGGTTGCGTCTCATGCATAAGCAGCTGCAGGTAGACTGAACTCTGGTCCCGGGCAATAGCCACCACTGGGTCCACCTGGCCCTGGTCACAGTCATAGAACAACCTGGGAACCAGTCTGGTAGAGACATGAGGGAAGGGTTGGTGGAGAAAAATCGTTTTAATAAATTCTACTAAAATTTTGTGCTTGTCTTCAGTAAAATCCACTACACACAAGATGTGTAACATTGACAATGTACTGTGAGAAAAGATAGTGTACCTGCTGACAGCAGAGGCGGCCACATGCCGCACTCTTGGATCATCATCTCCCAACAAACGGATGACCACATCATTCAGGATTCTGTCCTGCAGACGCAGCCGCTAGATGAAGAATAAAAAATTAAAAAGGAACAAATAAGGGATCACAGTCTAGACAGCTCAAGTTGAAATCTAGAGACTATGCATCTTGCGTGTGTGTGTGTATCTAAACATCATCTACATCTAAAATCAAGATTAAGATTTTGCACAGTAAAGAACACATGGAAGGTAGAAATGGAGAACTTACCCCAGTGTAGTGATGATCTCCTTTATGCAAAGTCTCAGTTTTCCTCTCCAGGAAGTTAATTAATCTAAAAACATAG
Organism: Lates japonicus; assembly: GCA_033238685.1. Taxonomy (NCBI): domain Eukaryota; kingdom Metazoa; phylum Chordata; class Actinopteri; family Centropomidae; genus Lates; species Lates japonicus. The sequence goes on along the minus strand of BRZM01000043.1, from coordinate 4,664,251 downwards.
GAATGAATCTTCAAAAGGCAGTCACAGGTACTAGATTCCAGTGGCAAGTTTCTGCTTAAGTTAAGCCACGCTGCATAATTTGAAATAAAAAAATAAAAAAAACTCAATACAGTGATGTTGAAAGTGCACATTTGGTTGACAACAGTAAGATGTTTAAGCAAGTTGCCAAAAAAACCAAACAAAAGATCAAACTTTATCCTACCGGAAGTCCATCTCAGCCAGGGTCTCTAAGAGCTCAGTGCGAACAAGCCAATACGATAAATCCCTCAGAGCCAGGAGGTCTATCACCAACTGCAAGCCAAGTTCACTCAGGGTACTGTTGCACACGGTCATGATGCAGTGCTGAAACACACACACGCACAAAATGTAAGACTCAACACACACACACACACAGATTAATCGAACCCTCAAACGAACCCATCTTACCCTAACTGCAGAGCAAGCCATCTTGCAGGTGACAGAAGATTCATCTTTGAGAGTTTTCTGGAGCAAAGGCACCAAGTCCACCAGGGACAGAGGGTTACCTGGACAGGACAGACAGGCGAGAGAAGCACAGTTAAACACAATCCAGGCTTTCAACGTGTCCACACCAAGACAAACACACCCATACAAATACCCCATACATACACACACACTAACCTGTTGCACTCTGCACACTGGCCAGCCAGGTGTGTATGTTGTAATGTGTTTTTGTGAGTGCAGCCTGTATGATGGCGCCACAGAGGATGGCTGTGGCTCCTCTGATCTGGGGGTCCCCATGGTCAATGAGACCCAGCACGTCACTGATATACTGCTGCTCTGCAAGTGGACAGAGAGAGGAAGGCAGGGTCAAAGACACAAATGCAGTTACCAATTAATACATTTTTAACTGACCAAAGTAAAAAATACATAACGGAAGGTATTGACATATCACAATAGGAAAAGCACAGGTGTTAATAAAATCAGTGATGGCTGAATTCCACTGAGCTGATTCCATTTAAACGTCCTGGTATTGTGCGTGCTGCCTTGCTGTCATTACTAATTGTGACACTTGAATTCAACAAAGCCACTGTTAGTGTTACTAGTAATACTTATGCTTTTCCTACAACAATAAGTGCTGTGAATTCAGTTGATTACTGGAAACTACTCCTTGTGTAAGTTCACCAAAAACAGCTCAGTCATTTAAAAGAAATATCCACATCAACAATGAGCGTTAGTGAACAAGTACTGTATTATTACCTTTTTTACCTGTAATAATTCACAGGTGCATCAAAAATGCTGCCATTTGCTGAAAACTGAATTTGAGCTGCAGTATTTTGCTTATGCTGGAGTTTAAAAGAAGATGTCTACATCTAAAAGCTAGATTCAACCTCAGACTCCAAAAAAATCCTTATTTCATCAGTACAACAGTTCTCAATTCTACCTAAAATAACACCACAGTGCCAGCTCTTAAACATAAAGGGCCACCCACACAGGTGTTTTCATTTATTGCCTGATTAGACCTCTTCTCAGGACTGTGTGGGTGTGTACAAACTGCCTAATTGACATCTCCCTCTCTCTCCTACTGGTTTATAACAGGTTCAGTGACATCACCTTGTTCCTGTATAGCTCACTTTTTACGTCACCCTGAGCAGAGATCTGATCCCGAATCGTCGAAAAAACCCATGTGGGTATGCGGGGCCACTAAATACTTTTCTTGCCTGAAATTATAATAATAATATTTATAATCATCTCCTGTCCACAAAGCACAACAACCCTAATTTGGAAGCTGAATATGGGCTGTGTGTTTATATGAATATATAGGCTATGTAAAACAAATCATTCAGGTGTAAATAGGACATCTTTGTTTTCTATTCCCCTACCTTCTCACAGAATGCCGTCCAGCGGCTCCAAATGAAGAGAATTGAAAACTTCAGGATGTGGGAGCTGCTGCTGCCCAACACAACTGACCCATGGGGCCTTCCACACTCCTGCGCACCTCCTTGTCAGGGATTGAGCCTGTAGGAACACAGGAGAAAAGACATTAGTCTACTGCTTGAGTGGATTCCATTATAGATTTGTAAGTTCAAGTTCATTTATTCATACAGCTTTGATCACATGCACATCTCAAGCGGTGATAAAGATATAGCCTGATGATAAGTGGCCACATTTTAACACAAGTTTGCAGTTCATCACTTCAGTTTTACATACATTTATTTAATAATCACCAGTTTTTAAGATCACATTTGAAGTATATTTTGAGCAGTTTTAGTTAACTCACCATTCTTTTTGTCCTGTCAGCAGGAGCAGAAGCAGCAAGAAGCCGAACACAGTGCACAAGTGGCTCCTTCCCTGGTCTATAATGTCCAATAGGACCCTTTGCCCCAGCCGTGATGGCTAAGAAGAAGGCAGAAGATCCATAATCAAAGGAAGGTTTATCGTTTTGCTGCTATTACCTTAACTTCCCACACACTGGCAAAGGAGGTTTTGTGTAGGTGTGTCTTTACTTTGTTGTCAGGTTCTGGTTCAGCAGAGTTAAATCGCTGGTATAGGCGGTCCGCATGCTGTCTGAACCCTGCGGTTGTGACCTCTGCCTTCAAATAGATGAGGCTTGCTCAGAGCTGCACATAAACACAGAAACAATAAACATGGTCAAGGCTTTATATCAATAATCAGAATCTGTCTGTGTGTATGTGTGTTAGGGCTGCACTATTATGGCCAAAATCATGATTGTAATCAATATTCAATTAATTGTGCAGCCCTAACGTGTGTGGAACTTTGCATGCAAACATACCCAGTGCTGACTGCAGGAATGGTTCTGTAGTGGTTCTTCTTGGGAGGCCAGTGCTGCTCCTTCTTCTTCTTCATCCTGTAGTGTTCGATCTGCATCCCAGAGTACTGACTCTCACTGCCATCAGCACCTTTTTTTTTTTTTTTTTTTTTTAGACACAAAAGCAAATATCTCAGAGGGAACTTAGCCTCACTTTGCAAATACAACAAATGCAACAATCTGTACTCACATCCACATGCAAGAACACCTAGAGAGTTTTTGGTCACTAAGTTAGATTTTGGGTTGAAGACAAAAACACAACACAACAAATGACAAAAACTGCCAAGTCAAACAACTATTCCCTATTAAAAAAACTCTACTGGTCATGCTTGGGTCCAATGCTATTTACAGCAAAATCAACTGCATACAGGAGAAAGCACAGGCTTGAGACTCTTCAATTGTGGTTGCCTGATCCACCAGAGGAAAACAAGCTTTTGATCCAAACTAATTTCTCCTAAAGTAGCCAAGTATTATTTTCACTTTTATTTTAACATAGACCACTTGCAGTACACATGATTTTTAGTCGATGACCTTTCAAGCGAACTAGTTTTGAGTGTCTTTGAAGTACTCTTGTGGAATTTGAAATATATATATATCATTTTTTTCCTCCAAGTTTGGCCATCTGGAACAAAAAGCCCGTCATAGCCTCTTGAAAGGGTAGAGAAAACAATTAAAGGGAACAGATGGTCTTCATGCTTCTATTTTTGAACTTCTTGTAAGCCAGTTAACATGGGATATCAGGGTTGCTTGTTTTCTAAAGGTCTTTCAAAGGCATCTCATTTTGGGAATCACTGAAACAAAGGGGAAACAAGGGGTATAATGTACTGTCACTGATAGTGGGGGAAAGTAGCAATAAGCAGGGCAAATTCTATTACGTTGGTTGAGATAGTTTAATGACGAAGGAGAAAAGAATGAAGAAGCCAAAAGCTTCCAGACAAGCCCCTCCCACTCGTTTTCACAGTGTCCAGTGGCTGACCTTGTCACTAGTGCTAGAGGAAGAGGTGGCATAGAAGGGAGGAAGAGGAGAAGAAGAAGAAGATGAAGAGGAAAAATTGTAAGGCGGAAGAGTCGCTGTCTGTGGCATCGGGACCCTCAGTGGAAGTTAGGCGAGAGTGGGGCGGCTCGATCACCAGCGGCAATGGAGTGCAGCGACTGCGGCGAGGAGTAGAGAGGGATAAGGGAAGGGAGGCAAGATCATGGGGTGAAGACTGTTAGAATGGACAATCTGACAGCCAAAATGTCTCAGAGGGTTGCAGGGTCTATATGAAACTCAAAGTTCAATCTAGAGGGTGACATCACATTTTTGTCAGTGTCTTATGAGGGAAAATGTGACCATTTCATCAAATGTTGTCAGGTAATGTTTGAGTTTTCCATGTTTCTGCATTAAAATACTAAAACCTGTATTTCAAACACAGAGTGTCATACGCACAGTAATGTTAAAGACAAAGCCATGTGGGACAAGGCCATAGCACAACAGGAGTTATCTATATTTGAGAAGTTCTAACAAAACATTTCATTTTATATCTAGGAGAAAGCTGACCATCTGTTAAAACAATAGCACCGTATTACACTTGGTGTCCTGCGGCCTTTTATAATATGGCAGCCCTGCCTCGACTGAAATAAGAGCATCTGCTATCATCAGAGGAAATTATTTCATTTTTGATGAGAATATAATATCAAACTTTTATACTTCAATGGTAAATGAACGGTGGCGCTACATCACACACCCAGGCCACGTGGTTCATAGTGACATGGTTAAGCCAATCAGTCACTCAGGTGTTGATGTACAAGAGGAAAAGTTCAGTGCATTACAGGCCATACACCAGACTGAAGTTAGTTTATTAATCAGCACCCAAGCAGATCTCTTTTACCCAACAGTCTTCACTTTAAAGTTGAGGTTAGTTTAGATATTTACCACCTCAACAGTTATTACCACCACTAACCAATATCTTCATCATATTTCATGCACAATGTGCAAACCTATGACTACATGGAGGATGAAATATCAAAACAAAATCCTGCTTTGCTTTACTTTGGAGATGGTTGGCAGTGGGGTATACTGAGATAATGCAGTAGGAATAGTAAAGGAATAAAAACATACCAAATAATATGGAGTTATGTGCAAACATTTGGATAAACCAAAAACCGTGTAGATTTTGATGATTTTTTAAGTGAAACAACAAACACATTAAAATGATCCATTGCTAAACATTAATGCACTTATACTTTTCATTTCACAAACCTGATAAAATCAGTAATTGTGGAGCGTGCAAGCAGGCATTCTGCTTTGGGGTTGTGTAGCCAATATTAAAGCAGTAAACACTGTGCAGATAGGGTTCCTACATGTCAGCAATTTCTGGATACCAAATGTCCTGAGTCAGTCAAGGAATTGAAAGTGGCTTGGCCACAACAGGACAGTGATCCAGCAGACCTCAACCCACCATGAATTATTTGAAACACAAAGCGGCTTGTGCCTCCACACTTCCTCGACCAGAATATCATTAAGATCTACCTACAGACTTCCCTAACATGTGCTGTGTGTGTGTGTAATACAGTCTATAAATACCTCAGATCTCCAGTGATCTGCAGGAAGAAGTGGATGAAAATTCCTGAATCAAAACACAAAATCTCTTGGCTACTACAAACATGTATTTGCAAACCAAGAATGCGCTCCAAAGAAGTTTACTAAGTACTAACTCAAACTCCTAACTTTTGTACATGCCACAATTACTGTTTTATTTTTTCCTATTTCAAGTTCATGAAATATTAGTTCATGAGCATTTGAGAAAGGTTCTTTTAATGCCTGTTGCTGCAGGGTTTGTATGACCTGCAGCTGTTGTGTAAACAGAGGTAAGAATTCATTTTGTCCATTCTACAAATCTAACTAACTCTGTGAGGTGTAGTGTGGCATCATTCATAAACCAGATACTTGGTCAATACAGTCTAGACTCAAAGGTAATGATAGTATTACATGTATTAGAGTCTTCGGTATCTGAGAAAAGCGCTGTCTTCTGTATTTCACATACACACACACACACACACACACAGACACACACACAAAAAAAAGTACTGTATTTTCAAGCAGTTGTCTAGAGGCAAAAACTCACTTGCAGGCCTACACACAGTCATACTAACGGATTCTGCTACGTCTGAGGGTGACAGCTGGTCTGGTCCCTCTGTGGTGGTCTGGGGAGGAGTCGCTGGGTGGGAGTGAGCGATCGTTAGTGGCTATCGAGTCCGCCCTCTCCTGAGGCCCACTCCACCTCCCGGTGGCATTTTCTGGTGTGGTGTAGTCAGCCGTCTCTGGAGTGTGTGGCTGGCCCGCCGCAGACTCCCGACTCAGCATTTCCTCTCGTTGTCATTGGGAGACAAAAAATTGTCTGATGCAGATGTCCCACCTCACCGCCGCCCTGCTCTGAGAGGCACTGGGGTCCCAGAGTGGCGGGCTGCAGGGTGTGTGCTGGGGGAGGGCGTGGTTGCTCTGTGATAATGTCAACCTGGGCTGTGGAGGCCTGTCTGCACTGTGACTGGCTATGAGGAAAGAAATACATAACACTTTTTTTTTTAACTGCAGGCTAGGGCATTACCAGTTGGTAAGACCATCATATTTACACTTTGATTACTCGCACTCTATCTCCCAGGTTGGTGTATCTCACCTGTGAAGGCACCGATGGTCACCTCTGGCCTCTCAGGGTCATCCTCAACCATGCCTCCTCTCCAGAAAGCATTTACCTGAAACAACAAGTTTCATGTCAATAAAAAACATCAGCATTAACACCAGCTTAAGAGAGGAAAACCTGGGTGGGCAGATTTACTTCAAACTGAGTGCATTCAAAATATAAACAACCCAACTGCCATGTATATCCACTGGATTTGTTACTGGACATATGCATTTTTTTTTTTTTAAATATATTTTCGAGAATTTAGAGGAAAATCAACTGCCTTCAGTAACACAGTCAAAGGTAAATTGCCCAAGCTGACTGGGAACTTCAGTAAGAGGTAGAGGTGAGCAGAGGAGATAAATAGACTAGTCACCTCTCTGTTTCCTGAAGAATTGGACTGCAGGAAGACCCTCCCCACGCTGCAAATGGCAGGAAAACAGGAAGTAAGTAGGAGGTGAGGAAGAGAAAAAGCAGCAAAAAGCTCAAGAAAGACTCAAGTAGGAAACAGACACAATTAATTTACAAACAACCAGGAGCAGAGTTAGAAGCAAAGAAAGGCCACAAACACGGACCAAAGCAGAGACTGAAGAGCACCAACACAGTTTGGTGGACTAATGTCATGTAGAAGTCAGCATAGGTTAATAGATTAAAAGCTACCCGAAGCAAATACATTTTACATCCCCAATTTCCAGGTGACTACAGTATGTAAACCTGCAGGGCCCACATTACATTGTACAAGAGAGGTAACATGTTTGTGAACACAGTCCTAACTGATTAATGTGTTTACCAATGAGCTCGGGATGCTGCCAGGCGTGCGGCTCTCCAGTGTCCTGGCGGAACAGAGTAGCATGTGGAATGCTGCCAGCGGTGATGAGCATGTGCAGAAACTCTGGTGGGGGTCCTGAACATCTGCTGCAGGAGCTCCAGAGCAGCTGAAGCCACATTGTGATCCCAGTGCTGTGTGAGTGTAGGGTCAGCTCGTACACCTTGGGACACAAACAGAAGTAAATCAAAACTTCAAAATAACTTACCCTTTCTAACACACACACACACACACACACAGTCAAGCCTCTTCTCTGCCAGCAGCTTCCAGGTGTTGGCTGTACATCAGCCTCCTTCCTCATGTCCAGCTTCCTTTGAGGCTGGTGGTGTTGACTTGCTGCTGCAGCAGAGGCATCAGGTAGCGGCGTTAACAGCACCCAGAATTGGGTGGCTGGGGTGCTCTGATCCCACTGGAACCAACAGTCCTGGAAAGGCAGAAGGTCAGTTGTGTTTTCTTTGTCCAATTTAAATATCTGTCACCTGAGGACTGTAATTAAGCAGTTTGATACCAAACTAGTATGGATATAGCGATAAACAGCTCACGAGACGAGATGATATGTGATATTGGGTTTATCTAGATATTGGGTTCACAGTCTTTGTTGACTGAAAGTCACAAAATGCAAAACAATCTTGGGTGCATTTTGAAATATCAATATGTTGGTTGTAACTTCTAACTGAGCTGTGTATAAACTAACTGAACTCCTTTCCAGAAATGGAACATAAAAATAAAAACAGTATAAATATAAAATGATGGAACTACATTTTCTTATCATTCATCTTAGTCATATTTTTTAAATTGCAAAACAATATGTTGCCATGTTGCCACACGAACCAATTTAAAAGTGGTAGGCGCATCCTCAATGTAATGTTGTGTTCAATTACATCAGAGACTGGAAGTGGCGTCACCCCTCTGATTGACAGCGTCTGGAAAACCGTCCCGGAAAGTCAGGAAAACATGGACTATATGTGACTGACTTCTGTATAAGAACAAATAGGAACAGAGCTAATTAAACAGTAAAATCAGAAGGTGTTCACTACCTACTAATATTGATGTAGTAGCAGCCATCTTAAATTCTTATTTGAGTTGGTGCAGCTTCTCCAACTCTCTGATTGGAATTCCAACTCAGGCGTTCAACTGAAATTTCCAACTACAAGACAAATTTGTGACTTCCAGGTGCAACAACGCACCATAATTTCAAGCGGTCTTGCTAGTTTGCAGCTGGATGCTGTCTGCATAAGACAGCCGATGAAATGTTGTCACGTTTAATGTCGCAAGACCCCCATGTTGCCAGATCTGTCCCACCTACAAACTAAGCTCATAAATGTGAGCCAAAAATAAGCTAGCTGTCAAGTAAAAGTTTGGAAGGCAAGAAGGGTGTGTGTCCAGAGTCTGTGTGTGAGTGTGGTCACTCTGGCAATGCAAGGGCACATTAAGGAGCCAGGTGTAGAAGTAGCTGAGTGCGTCAGGTGTTGGCACACACTGACAGCCCGAACTTGCTGCTGTCCGTCTGATGGTGGGGAGCTGGACTTCAGTTGGCCTGAAGACTTCAGCAATACCTGGGACAAATGTAGTTTAGTACAATGAAAACACTCTTTCAGAATGAAAAGAATTTCCTCAAAGACAAATTCTAAATTTTCTGAGCCAAATTTAATTTCTGCTCCACACTGTTTCCATGTTTGTGTTGATACCTTGATCTAGCCATCATTGGCAAAAAGTGTCTAAAGCTGCCATAATCTTGGGCATTGCTGCAGCCAGAGTCTCACCTTTTTACGTTTCCTCCTGCGGCTTGGTGATTCTGTTGAGACGCGGCAACAGGTTGACCAGGTGGTCTGCACCACACAGTGGAGATGGAGGGAGGTAACAAATACACAAAGCACAGAACAGAGTGAGGCATTAAAGCTGGGTTGGCAGTGATGTTGCTTCCCAAACCAGCTGATCATTGAGGGCTTGGAGAAATGTGGTTATAAAAGTGAAAGAGGAAAAAGCCATTTTCAATACCTGCATTTCTGTGGTCACAGTGAGGTGGGCAAGCTCAGCAAACCTCCTAAAACGCCCTCCAGACTCAAGAAACTGGATTCTACAAGTCACACAAACACTCATTAACATCACCACATTCTACAATCACACAAGTATCTTGTCTGAATGATGTAATATAATCTTAACACTTTAAAATCAAACAAAATGTCAAACCTGGGTCATTCACGGCTGTGAAAATACTTCTGTTGCATAAAATGACTCACAACACACACATATCCACATACCTTTTTGGTTCTTTGCTGGCTCAGCTGCGAGTGAGGCAGGTTAGAGTCCATCAGTGCCTGAGAAGTAAATATCAAAAATTGCAACATAGATGATTCAACAATAAAACCTATTTAATGGTTTTGATAATTATACTTACTTATCTTGTATTGTTCTTAGATTGATCAGACCACATCCAAGCAAATCCAAACCAAGGGATGGGTCATTATTCTGTAAGTATACCGTGTCTCAGTGGACACCAACTAACTATGATCAATGACTGTCTGATCTTTAGAGAAAAATGAAGGAGAAGGTCAAGTACTCACTTGATAATTTTGTTCAGGCACTCATATTCATTGGACATCTGATTCGCTGTCATCACTGCAAACGGGAACATCTCCATAAGCGATACCCAGCAGTTTCACAAAACTCTGGAGAGGTTCTGCTCCCAGGGCCATAGAGAACAAAAAGTCAAACTGCGATGTCATTACACAGTATATTTAACTTTCAGCAGACATTGTTTGTGTGTATCAGTAACACTCTTACAAACTGTTCACAAATAGAAACATCCAAAATGAATATGTCACAAGTAACATTCTTCCATTCAGCTGTATTTTAGTCTAACAGTCTAACATCTTTCTCTCTCTCTCACACACACACAGACATAACTCACACACAGATGTATTTGGTGGTAACAGATTAGATTAATTCTGGCGTAGCTGGTAGTTCATCCAGACTGTCTGATGGGATGAGTTTTAATGTAAGAATTACTGATTATGGTCATGACTAGTGCTAAACCCGACTGGAGATCAGTATCCCTGCTGTAAGCAAAGTAGTTCTGAACTTAAAACCACAGGCACTAATAGGTACCCAGCACAATACCTAATAAGCTAAAAAAGTAAAGTAATCAATTATCAGATCTAATTGTGCCTTGTAGGATTTAACACAGATGAAGGTATCTTTAAACACTAGAGGCTAAAACTACCTTTTACACAATTTATAAAAAGCAATTCCATGTATGCATAAAGGCCTTTTTCACCCTGAGGGTGTTTTTTGTGATTAATTCCGTCAATTTATTTTTCGAGCTATTATTTTTTGTTATCACTACTTTCACACAAAACATGAATATCATACAACAAAAAGTTATGAAAATTTTTTTTTGAAAGGAGGTTGATTTTCTAGGCTTTCCGCCATAAAATAAAAGCATCACAATCACACAAGCTGCCAGAGGGTGCTCTGGGTCAAATAATCCCAGTGGTTGGTCCCCTGCCTCCTCAAATGTGGCATTTATAAACAACAGGAACTCAAACTGTCCCCAAATATCCTAAAAAATATGTCCATGACCAGCATAGTGGGCTTCGGCTTCTGTATATTCGTGGGCAATGTGATTAAAAGAAACAGATTTAGTTTTAGTTTTAGTTTTGTTTTAATTCACAACACCTACCTCAGAGACTGAACCACAATGTTTTTCACATATTGTCAGACAGTGGGTCACCCTGTCTTCTTTGTGGTAGCCTGTTCCTTTTTCACCAGCGAAGAAAAGACAGAGCATGAACGAGAGACAGAAAGCGAGGCAGTGAAGAAAAGGCATGGGAAGAGAAGGATTGGAGATTGACTGGGTTCAGAGACTGAGGCAGTTCCTTTGTGAGAGTCAAGTGCGAAATCGTTCCATCTCTACACGGGATCTTAATTAAATCCTTGCTAATAGCCAAACAGCACAATGAGTGGAATACTGAATATAAAGTCAGCGCCACCCCCGCAAAACACTGCAAAACTGCTCAACTACTCTAGATGCCACTGAAAACATATCAAGTAAATAGATCCCATGAGAGAATATATATAATATATGCTCAAGTCAAATCTAACAGTGTTTCTTGATTAAAAAGCATTTTGAAATGTATATAAGTGTCAAAACACTTGAGTTTTCAGACCTATTTGTGTCGTGGAAATAAGCAGCAATGTTACCAGTGGATTACATAATTGATCAAGTATAGTGTCCTCCTATAAAAACCTTCTGAACACTGCAGCCACAATACCAAATACTAGCGAGAAAAGTTGTTGACAATGACTTCTCAGAGATGAGCCAGGCCTGCCACTGTACTGATCACACATGATCACTTGCACCTGGTATGAAGCCATTTTGTCTGACTTGATCACGACACTGCACTGTCATACTGACAAAGACAGTAATCTTATAAGAGCCAGGGCTGCAGCTTTGGCACCACAGCTGCTTTCCACCGACAGCAGAAGCTCAGTGTGTAATGGGAGAGACCTGGCTTTAAACACTGAGTTTAAGCTCTAACATTATCCTGGATAATGGTCTTCATATTACATGGAATGAGGTTGATACTAATTTCCTTATACAAAGCATGGTAAATAACATGTTTAATTTAAAAAGAGAGAAACATTATAGAGGATGTACTGAGAACAGGTGAGGGTATAGGGACCTCTAAACTGACAAGATGAGCCTGATAAGTCCTAAATGCTAAGGACCATCATAACAATTCCTTCCTCATGACATAACAGATCTGACAAGACTGACTTTGCTGAATTATATACATGAAAAAGGTGGTGCTGTCGTTACTTAAGGTGTCTAATGTGTTCCTTGAATGAAAAACCTTTCTTGAGCAGGGGCATAACAGAAACATGGCACACAGTCCTAATGGCTACAGCACCACTTGCTCCATGGATCAGAATGGGGTAAATGACGTCAGACCAGGTGCATTTATTATCACAATAACGGATCTCATCATCTTCAAGAGTAGTTATAATATCTAACCTTTTGTGCAATTAACTACACGATGCTACGTTCAAATTGTTAACGTGGCTTTTCAAAAAGAATGGCTCAGCTGAGATCAACTTATTAAGCAGACACTGAACCGTTTAATTGGTCCCTGACCCCTTTGGCAGGTTTGTGGGCATCAACTGGCGGACGCCCTCAATGTCGGCTATCATTCAGCAAGTTTGACCCTGCAAACTTGTCTAGCTAACACTCAGATAACGTAAATATCAAGGGAAAAAGTCCCTCTAGCTATAGCTGCAATGTCTGTCATGAAGTGAGTCCAAAATATCAGAGAAGCTTAAATGACAGCTTAGACTCTAGTTGCTAGCTTGACTGTTAGCGTAACTGGCCAGAAGCTAGCTATTAAACCTGGGTTACCGGAGAGGAACTAATGTTAGCTAGCGAGCTAGGCTATCTGTCTTGCCCAGCGGCTGTTAGCTCGCCATGCAAATACCGTTTGACCAAAATCTACTTACTGCCTCTGGACAAGTTCCTCGGCGGTTGGTGGCCCCTGTTGTTGCTGGAATGACTTCAGAGACTCAAAGGCCTTCATCAGTTTCTCCATGGTGGCCATTTTAGCAATCAACAGTGAGCAAGCTAGCTTGGCTAGCTAATATTTACTATGTGAGCTAACTAGCTAGCACAGTGGGGACAAGTTAGCGCACGGAGAGAGCAAAGCGGTGCGTTGAGCGACGAGAGTGCTAACACTGCTCGCGACAACTACCACCAGCTCTCCGCTTTCTCTTCGTGCAAGTGGTCTCTTATTTTGTCACGATATTATTCCCAAATGAACAAAACGTTGGTTGATTACAAGCCATCTTTGATGCAGCGTTGCGTTCCCCCGACAAATTTCACCAGGAAGTGAGTATGTGACAGCTTGACAGAGAGGGGAGGGGGAGTGCAGTCAGCGGCCAATCAGACTGCGAGTTCATGTTGAGTGGCTTGAGGAAGGACCAATGACTGACTTGGATTTTTTTCTTTGTTGTTGTTGCTGTCACGGGACCGCTGAAATCCAGGTTGTAAAAACAGATTTGTGCAGCACCAATATTGTAACGGTGGCTTTTATCAATGCGCCAAGAGAGATGAGTGGGAGGTGTGAGAGTGAGGAGGCTACGAGAACGGCCTGGGAATGGGATCAAAGAGAAAAACACATGTATGGAAATCTAACTTTAATCTGTCATATTCACGTCCATTTATACTGTAGCTTATTATACGCACCGTCTGACTCAGTGGGAGTGGCAAAGAATGAATGGAGACACGACAACCGTCCAACAGAAAGAAATCTATAACTTTAATTTGTCATTAATTCCTATTTAATGGGCGAAGAAGTAGTGAGAGCTTTGATGAAGGCCTAGTTGCAGCAAATATCCTCCAATGCCACCAGCTCAGGTACATATTGTGGCTATTTCATAACAGGTCATAGCGGTATGACACTATTTTTTAACTCCTCCCATCTCTGTCAATTTATTTGCAAAGCAAACATAATAAGATATGACACAAATAAGTCAAGACACAAGTTTTTTATACAAATGGCAGTGTATTATTTCATAATTACAAATGTCAGATATGGTACAACAACCAGTGATACAACTTGTACAAGAATTAACAATGACTGCAGTGGTTGAACGACATGACTGTACAGATACAAAAGAAAAAGAAAGAAAGAAAGAAAAATCAATAAGTCCCAGGCCCAGTTTAAATACCAATAATGCATTTGCCATTCCTCCCCTCCTTGAAAATATCACTTAACAGACATATCTGGACAGAAAAGCGTGAAACCCTGGAGAACTCCCAGACTTGTATCCCAAAACTAGACTCAAGTGAGCTCAAAAAGTGAGGATCTTTCAAAACGTTGCTGGTGAGCATCATCCCAGGTTAATTTGGGGGGTTGGGAGATTGACTCATCATCAGCGCCTTGGAGGAGAGAAGGAATGCTTGTCATGTATTCAAACCGGGCTACTCAGCTGGTCACCTTGCCATTTATAAAGTTGTCCTCAGATACCAGTGAGATATGTTGGCACTAGAAGGTCATCATTTACATATATAAGGAACCTGAAGTATTACAAACCAATACATGCTTGAGTAATAAAACATATGTATTTGTTAAAACAGGCATTAAAATGCACTTAGTGCGGACATTCAAAACTGTTGAGCTGTTTAAAGTTCCTTAATGTGAAGGAATTTCTCTCAGAACGGACGGAAGGATAAAGAGGTTGAAAAAAGATGGGATGTCAGAAAGTAACTCGGTAATTGGCACATATAATAAAGGCTGTCAGTCTCTCTTCAGTTAATTCATCAGCTAACAAAACAAGTTTGATTTACTTAAATGTTGCTTTTGGTATCATTGGCAAAAAATTTAAAGACACTTCCTATATAATCATTGTCAAAACACACCATAGTGCAATGAAACTGAACAGAAAGTCTTTACTGCTATAAGGATGGTATGAGTAAAGTTACTCCAAACAATGACAGAGGCATGGGTGGCAAATACAGTTTTGTTTCCCTGTGTGAGTGAGTGAATGTGTGTTAGAGCTTAGTTACATGTTAGAAATACATAATTTACAAGGTTTTTGAGGCTAAAGAGCTAAAAGGCTAAATTCTACATTGGCAAGAGAAATCAGCTTCAAAATGTGCCTGAGAGCAAAGAAAAAAAATTTAAATTAAAAATAGACACTCAGAAACTCAAGTGACAAAAAGCCAGCAACAGCTAGATACACATGTTCGATTCCTGATTTTGATAATGGAGTGTGCAACAGGGGACTAAATTTTAGAAAAGCCAACTCTCCAAATTGGTTAACTGGATGGGGAGCTATATGCGTACCATTTTAAATGTATATTAGCCATTCAATTAAGTGACATTCAAGCCCCTATACAATTTTTAACTATTGTACTGAGAAAATGGGGACAAAGCTTTTTGGCGGAAAAAAAACAGAATCATAATGAATGAATCCTTCAGTTAACTGAATTCTCACTGCACAAGGGTATAGCTAATTTACTTCAATGCATTAGACTGAACAAAAGCTGCATTAGCATACAGTGTAATATACACACACAAAGCTAACATGTCCAGATTGGATATTCACAGCATTAAAACAGGTGGTGGGGAGTAAACAGCAATTGCCTCAAAAGCTAAATTCAAAAGCAAAATGGCTTCAAATGCCTCTGAAATGCCAGTGAGAACAAAGAAAGAGTGAACATAATGAATCCTGATTAGAACATGTTTGGGAAATGTATTTGTTCATGATTGGTTGACTTGAAAGGAAACAATTCTTCTATGATTAAAAAAAAAAAAAAAAGCACTACAATTGTGGCTTTGCAAGTGGTCGAGTGTTCCTGTACACAGATGATGGGGACTCTGCAGGCAGGAGTTTAAACATTATAATTCCTCCATTCCTCCACCTAGTTAAAGGTGGGCAGTATTATGATTAACAAATTTTATCTTTAGCACAAACACAGCTGAAGCTGCGAGATCTAAGTGGAGGTCTACTAGCAGGATAAGTGGCCAACAGGCATCGTGCTATCTATGATCAACAGGCACAGAGGCCAAAGCAGGCTGTGTCTTGACTGTGCAGAGGCTAATAGCTGCTGACAAGCGAATCAATGGAAGTTAGCTTGATGCAACAGCAATTCTGTTATCTAGATAAAGACTGTGTCAGCTGCAGGTCAGATCTCTGATACAACACCATCATCATCTTCATCGTCATCACCATCTGTCTCTATGTTCATTCTCCAGTCAACCAGTCGTGGGCTTTCTGGTACACTAAAAACATGGGGAGCAAATTACTAAGAAAGGATATCTGCTCTGTACATAAAACAGGTTCATTATAGGGAAAAGCCAGGTAGTACAACAAAAACAGGAAAAGTGAACAAGGGATAAATATGAACTGACCAAAAAATGTTCTGCCTGAGTGAATAATGTAACAGACATCTACTTAACAGCTGTGTTCCCAAAGGAGACACTGTCTGGCATCTTAAATTAATGTTCTGAGCCTTTTGTAGTTCTTGAAAGATGTTTGGAGAGGTCCAGGAATGATAATTATCAAGCCTTGTGTCACTGAAAATGGTCTACATTGTATTTCCTTTGTTGCGCGTGCCGACTAAAAAGTTGTCAGAAATAAATCCACGCCATCTCTGCTAGAATCGAGCCAGTGCAGGCACCTAGAAGACGGTTTACCACACGTGCCATCCATCCCACTGCAACCTGCCTAACTGGACTGAGGGAAAGATGCAGATTTTCAAGATCTTAGACTTTCAAACTAAAATCAAAGGGGCAGGTTTAGAGCTGGGGAACATATGGGGAAGGTTTAAGCAGCATGACATCAACACAGCAATGTCAGACTGGATTCATTTGGATCTCCGCCCTTCATTCAGATCTACCTGAGCCTTGAGGGTTACAGAGGCTAAAGGTTAGTTTGGGACGGGGTGGATCTGATGTGCTAACAATACGTCACGTTGGCCAAATCAATGACAAACACAGCACATATAAAAACAAAAAGGCCTTATGCTACATTGAGAAAAATAAAAGACTACTGGTACTGTGCTTCTTAAAAAACTCCCCAATACACATTATCCATACTCATTCCAAAAAAAAGTAAAAAGGAAATAAAAATGTAATGTATGCATTCAAGTGGTACTTTTATGGCTTTTTGTACAATACAACCTTTAGTGAAAATATACATCTAGACATAAATTCAAGTACAAATGTACAAAATCTTTAAACTCATACTTTTTTCTTTAATTATAATACACTTTTAATACAGCTCATAAATACAGGTCAACATTCACTGAGTTCCTAAGATTTGCGCTCGGTTGGAGTTTGTGGTGAAGTTCAGCGGCGAGGCGGGGGGGTGGGGGGTTTGGGGGGGCAGGCGGAGGGAGTGGTTTAAAGTCGCGAGGGCTCTTCGGTCTCGTCATCACTGTAACCGCTCTTAAAACAGACCTGGGAAGAACCAAAAGTGAGGATATATCACCGAAGTTAGCAACTTTCATCTTTCTTTGGTTAATGTCCTTTTTTTTTTTTACCCTAAAATCATGCAGAGACGTTAATGAACAGTGCCTGCAGGTAGTCCTCTTAGGGTGCATACTGCCCCAGCAACCTCCACCAATAAGGGAAGATAGACTGTATGCCACCTGAGAGGCAAAACACAAGTCCAAAAACATCTGTAAAGCACTCACTGCTGCTCATAATGCTTATTACTGTGAGTACACAGAAATATATCAGCATATGGACATTTTATCAACTCACAGCTTATCTGGATTTTGGCAGCTGGACAGTAGTAGATTGATCAAATCAAACCAAAACTATACAAATGTGGGGGACAAGAAGTAGGATTTTGGAAAGTGAGGGGGCATGTCCCCCTTCTCCCAAATGAAAATGATACCCTTAAATTCAAGGCAAGCAAAGAACCTATTAGTTGAGAAGCTCCTGCAACCAATAAAGGGTGTTAGAACCATTTTATCAACACTGTCAAATATTTTGTGTTACTGCATTAAAATATTAATGGTAAAGCTTAATGTCAGGTTTTCCCACAATCACAAATCAGTTCTCTCAAGAAGAGATTCCTATGTTTGACCCCTTAAAACAAAGTGGCACAGCAACAAACACAGAAAAAAGGGATTACCAACTGTCTGAAAATTTAAATTTAAGAAAAAAAAAGAAATGGAGGCCTTGTTCTAACCAACACAAAATAATCCAGAACTACTATTTCAAATCCAACTTTCACAGGGATTCAGAGGTAATCTTTTCACATGTTGAGTTTGGACAAGGCCTTGGAAAGGAAAAAAAAACAAGGAAAGAAAGGAAGAAAGGAAGTACCTTAGCCCCCACCCCCGCGAACAGTTGCCGGAGCACTAGCACTTGCCTCTCTTCTGAACAGGCGGTAGAAGAAGCCTCTCTTTGGTGGAGGGTTAGGCCGGTTCATGTCCAGGTCTGGGCACAGTGTCCCATCTGTCTCGTAGACGTTGATTTCTTTAAAGCACTCCATCTCAATCATCTACAAAGGTTTGTTTATAACACAACCAGCCTTTCAGTATCCATCAGATTTAAACATGTAGAATGTAGATGTACACCTCCAAACACTGTCTAATTTATGTTCAGTAACTTGACTCATTCATAGGCTGCTGCATTATTCACATTAGTAATCATTAACATCAATTTATCCTCCGACATTACTCTTAAAGGAAGGTACTCTACACTGTACGAGTATTCCCATGTCATCACCAATGCTGTACTGCGTTATATCTGTCTGCTCTAAGTCTGAACGATGACATCATCTCAGTAGCCTAGGCATGTAGTACCTCATTCTGCCACGGGATGGAGACACTGCCTGTGACAAACTTGTGGTAGAAGTCATCGTCTGTGGGGTCAAGGTTCACGCCTTTGACAGTGGAGAACTGCTCAATGTCCAAGACGTCTTTACAGTACACAGCCCGAGGCTGAGAGAGAGACAGAGAAAAGAGACAAAAGGAGGTAGAACAACTCTTAAAAGTGTAATTATTTTGGATGGAAGAGGGGAATACTAAACCTGAAATACTTTAAATCATATGGATATTTGGGGAACATGGAAGTCCTCACACACGTTAGAACTCTTTGTAGCTCTTTTTACCTCAGCGTGGCCCTACTGACCTGAATAACCCAAAATAGAAACGCAGATAACACTATCTACTTCCAACTATTGATTTAACCTTTAGGTCAGTCACTCTCCCTCACTCGGGCTATTTATAACACTGAAAATGTGATGATTCTTTCTATGAACAGCTTTGTTATTCCAGGCAAAAGTCTATTAGTGCAGCACAAGAGAAAAGCTTACAGTGATTTTGGTTGAGCTACATTTATCCAGGTAAGGTAGTGGTTATGTATTAATCATGTGTTATACTATAAAACACGGAAACCACTGAAATCACACGCCTGCTTCTCACCACCCCCACTGACTACCAATGATAACCAGGCTTATACTGGAAGTGTTTGTTTACTTGTGACAATGGTATTTCCTGTATGCCGATTTGCAGCTCGCAGAGGTTTCAGGCTGCAAGCTGTGAATCGAGCCTGGATGTGCTGTGCGCATTGTTTGCGAGTTTGCATGCGGGCGGTTCTTACGTCTGGGCTGAAGGGGGGGTCCAGCATGTTGGCCTCCAGCCTTTTGAAGTTGATATTTCTGAAGATGGGGTGCTGTTTGACCTCTATGGCCCCGCGACCCTGACAACCCAGGCGCTCCTTGGGGTCCTTGGCCAGGAGCTGATGCACAGCAGGAGGAAGAGGAAGAGGAAAAAGAGACTCAAACACTGTAATTCTCTAAAGATGTGTATGCATTAGCCCAAATGGCTTTGGCAGATAAATTATAGCTTAACATGTTTCAAATTTCTCACCAAGAAGAACATAAAACAAAAACCCCTATTTAAGCCTTCTTCTCCACCAATAAATCACACAGGGGGAGGGGGCGCCCGTGATGTTGGATAACTCCTGACAGCTTTATGACTAATCTCTCCAGTACAACGTATACAAAACACATGCATGGACGTAGTTTGTATGTAATCCTCTTGACTTTATGTATCTGACACTACATAATCTAATAAAGACAAAAACAAATCCATACACTTAGGGGTTAATGCAGTACCATCACGATAGAAGTAGAGACTGTCTCTATGAGAGCTTCTGGATAATATTACCACCACACCACCTACAGTGCAGCAGGCTTATGAAGTGGATGAGTGTTGTTAGCGGTTTGGCTACTAGCGGACACTCTCACTGGCCCTTTTGTCACCCACAAGCTGATGGCTTTCACAATCAACAAACGGATGGCTTCTCACTTTTTCACCACATCTCTGTATTTTCCCTTTGTTTCTTTTGTCCTCCCACAACCCTAGCCCAATTTACACCAGGCTTCAAAGCAGACTCTCACTCTCACTTTCTGCTCTTGACAACTCCGATCACTTGTCTATTTTGGGCTGTGGTAATAGCCGTCCCTCAGCTCCCTCTCAACCCCTCTCAACCCCTCTCAACCCCCCCAGCATATTCTCTCCTTCCTTATTATCTTTCTCCCATTTCTTGCAGAAACCTTTCTTCTCCCTCCTCTCCCCCCTCGCCACTCCTCCTCTCCCAGGGGAGCCTCTGAATCTGCTGAACCTCAGGTCAGAATGTTCCACCGCATCACACAAATAAACGTCCCCTCCCCTCCTGTTCAGAGGCAAAGCAGCTCAGTGGCTCCCTCTCGGAGCACACAGAGTGGTGACATTGTGGAGGACAGCTCACTGTTTTGGTTTTACGGCAAACATTTACAAATGTAACTGTTTTGGTCCAATCCCACCACTCTCATCAACCTTGCCTCCAGCAGCAGCAGGCAGCTGTTTTCAGCAAAAAAGCTCTGAAAAAACTCACATTAACCACTCAGCAACAAACAGCAGACAGACAAAGTTAGCAAGTAGCCGGTGATCATTGTGGAATTGTGAGGTGATCAGAAACTGCTGCTGGATGTGCAAATAGGTATCACTTCACCATTTCAACTTTAAAAGGTGATAATATGTCAGTGTTGTATTTATAGCTTGTTCCACTGCCCCTGGCTGGCCAAAAAACTGTGTGTACAGGTTTTTACTTCATTTTTTTTAGGAAAAGAGTGCATTTAAAGAAATAGGAGACAGTCTCCTACTTGCGTGGAAACACTATTGAACTGAGAGAGAACTACTTGTGTCGATACAAAAAATGTATAGTATGCTTATACTGGCCTGCTTCACCCTGTACATGCACTCCTCACAACCCTGAACAGGATAGTGGGCGTAGAAAAAACAATGGATGACTCTCAGCTAAAAGTATCTCCATATGTGATAGAAGTAAACATTAAGCTCTTCCCTGAGCTAATAACAACTATACACTTCAAAGCAGCTTTTGTACAACAAAATATAAGAATTTAAGAATTTCTCATTAAGAGAATGTCTCTAAGAATGTCTCATTAAGTACAATACTTTCATTGTCGTGAAATAGAGGTGGTCAAACAGTACTGCTGAAGACATGTGCTTAGAGTTTCTTGCTGAATTGAAATCTTCACCAAGTAGTGGTGACAGTTTTTTCCTCCGTACACACTTCCTGTCTGACAACTTCTCAAGCCACATCCTTCCCTGTCCTCATTTGCCACTCATCTCAAAGAATGTTCTTAATGTGCTCTCCTCCCTTTGTCTTTTTTCCACCCATGTCCTAATCCCACAATCATCTGTCACCTTCCTCTCTTCACTCTCACCTGTCTGCAGATGTCCTTCGCCTCCTCCGAGAACTTATCAGAGTACTCCTCCTGGTCCTCGCGCACTCGTCTGTCCACCTCCTCCCGCTTGACACGTTCCTTGCGTTTGCGGAAAGGTGACTGGCCCTGGATCATCTCAAAGATCAGGCAACCCATTCCCCACCAGTCTGGGCTGAAGGTGTAGCTCTCATTCTGGATCACCTCAGGAGCTGAGGGAGGGATGAGGAGTAAGAAAACATGAGCAGATTTAAGACCGAGACAGAGAGTTAATAAATGTCATTAAAAGGGGCAGAAAGTTAAGATGTTTACAGAGGGAGCAAAGGAATGGTTGCAGTGTATAGAAGTAAAAAAGGATGAAAAGTTGACTGAAGAAGGAGACAGGTAGAAGAGGATATCAGAGGGTTATTAGACCAAAACTTTAGGAGAGCTGTTTTTAAAAAATTCTTACCCATGTATCCAACAGTCCCCACTCTCCCTCGTATCGTCTCTCCTTCAGGGATTTGAACAGCAAGGCCCAGGTCTGAAATTCGGATGTGTCCTACACAAGAACCACACATTAATCTAAACGGGATGGTGTTGAATGTACATATTTGAATAATAATTCACACTTTCTTTCAGTTACTTAAAGAGGAATACATTTTATTTCCTAGACGTCCAGAGTTATGAGAAACCACCAATAAATAGTGCAAAGGTGAAAGCGCAGGTACCCTGACAATAGTCATGTAACCCTAAAATGATTTTTTTTTTAAATGACAGAAGTGGTAAAGAGAATAATAAAAGCAAGAGCTTAAGTGAGATGTGAAGGAGATTCTTCTACTTCAAGATAGGACCATGTTATAGAGAATAAATGATACAGGAGTGTGACTCAGAGGAGAGAGCATGATACTCTGCTGCTGTGCTTGGCCATTATAGAGTGGACTACTTACAAACTGTTCATTAGTTTTGGACATTGTGAGCTATGAGTTACATCAAATAAACAGTGGAAAATAAATGATACTCTCTAGCCAAGAAGTGTGCCCACATCTTGGCCCACTCTGGTCTGAACTGAGCAATAAGAAAAAAGAAACAAAAGGAATTGGGACATACCACGATCATCCAGAAGGATGTTCTCAGGTTTCAAATCCCTGCCAAAAAAGGAACACATTAGGGAGTCATACCTCTGATATTGCACTTGTTTAAAAATAGAAGTTACATTTGAGAACAAGGATATAACAATAAAATCCTGGATAAATATTTGTATTCTTTATTAACTTGCCATTTTGTTGACATTTCATTGTCTTTTATTGCCTGTGTGCTCTCTGTTGTTCTTCTACAGTCGTTCATGTGGATTAATAGATGGTTTATCTGCACACATATCTTTATTTGCTTTTTTAGTTATCATGCGTTGTATTGAACTGAGCAATATTTCTTCTTTAAAAGTGCAGAAACAGAACTCTCTGACTTGAGATTTTAGGCTTGTAAAGTCAGTGTCTTACTCACTAATATGTTGAGGCCTTTTCTTCCTGTTTTTATGAATATGCCACGTTGTCATTTTACTTTATCTGTCTCCTCTTGTAACTGTCTTATCTAACCTTTTGAAAAGTGCAAGATACCAAACGTTATTTATTTATTTTATCACAATAGCTATGAAAACTTGAGCACTTAACTAATGCCAACATTAACCACAATGCCAACTGTGAAGTTTACTGTAATGCATACAGAGATCAAGGAACACTGTGTGTGTTTATGTGACTCCATGGGCCATGTGCATGTGGGTGCATGTGTCGTCTAAGAACATCAGTGTTTATGTTAGCATTACTTTGAGGCTCCATTGTGACAGGTGCATTACACCTCAGTGAAATCAGTGCACCATTAATCCAGTCACACTTCATCATCCAGGACTTTCTATTTGCACTTGTCCCAGTATTAAATGACTGCAGACACTCTCCTATTGAATTTATCTTTTATTAACACTAGCACTGGGACGAAGAGTTGGACATACACATACACGTTTGTTTTAGACCTGTTGCATTGGTAAGGTTTGTCAAATTGGGTCTTTGGGGGATATTTCACCAATTTCCTGCTGTGCTCCCAGTAGAGATATCAAGCTTTTTAGCCCTTAGTATGGGTGAAGCTTCAAAATCTAAGATCCTACATTTTCCATGATGCAACTGGATGGCATCTTTTAATTAGACACTCACTGACCACTAAAAACTTCTTGTGTTAAAAAATGT
Organism: Lates japonicus; assembly: GCA_033238685.1. Lineage (NCBI taxonomy): Eukaryota > Metazoa > Chordata > Actinopteri > Centropomidae > Lates > Lates japonicus. The sequence continues at coordinate 4,640,518 of BRZM01000043.1, read as the reverse complement.
CAAGTCTCAAGTCTAATCTGAGATAATAATAATATAATAATAATCTCTGTGTCATCAGCAGTTATTTTCTCAGACTTAAGAAAGCTCCCTCAGAGCTACAAAAGAATTTATACATGTTGTTTTCACAGGCTGTGTAGCACAACTAAACTAGACTTAGTGTGTAAAATTGGCAAAGTGCCCCTTTAAATGCCAGGACATTAAGCCAGTTGTAGGCAGATTCTCTTGTACAAAAACAAGCTTACATAATGTGGTTCTGGGAGTGTAAACCTCACAACATTAGTCCTCAGAGACAAAGATCCTCAAATACCCCTGAATATTTTCCTAAAGCCTCTATGCTTAATGCTGTTTTGAGACAGTGAACATGGCCCGCAGACAGTATCTTCTAAACAGCACTCCTATCATGAAAACAACCTCTTAGTTGTATGTTTTTTTGACTTGATTCCCCATCTACACCTGTCCCAAACTGTTCCTGCCCCCTCAACCAGGTTTGTGGCCTAACCTGTAGACTATCCTCTCACGGTGCAGGTCCTCAAGGCCACAGCAGATCTCAGCAGCGTAGAAGATGGCCCTCTGCTCGTCGAAGCCCGAGTTGCCCATGTTGTAGATGTGAAACTTTAAGTCACCGCCATTCATTATGGTCAACACCAGGCACAGCGCATCCTTGGTCTCATAGGCATATGCTAGACTAACCTGCAGAGGGAGGCAAATTTGGGGAGGTGATAACAAGGGAGGTGAGGGACCAGACAAGAGTGAAAGAGAGTCAGTGCCCAAGAGGAAAAGAAGAGAGAAAGCGGGGAGGAGGAGGAAGAGGGAAGAGTGGTGGTAAGAGACAGAATGGCTAGAGGAGCATGATTGTTTCATTTGGTTTGCTTAATGCCCCAAATAATTATCCATTATCCTACATCCCAATCTCAAGAATGTACACAAAGCCAGACAAAGAGATATATCACAGATATGGAAACCAGAAGCTTCCTCTCCTCTCATTACTCTATTGCCTCACGTCTTCTCCCTCTAATCCCACCATCTATCTCTCTTTTCTCCTTTCGTTCCCACCAGCCTCCCCTTCCCTCCCCGTGCTCCCCCTCTCTGGGTCAGTGACATGCAGGGTATAGTGTGTGTGCATGTGCTGTTGTGTACAAGCAGGATGTTGCTGCCATCAGGAGGAATCCCATCTGCTACAGAGTATGTAGTCAGAAACAGATCACAAGGGGAGATGGGAAAATTCTTATGAGCCAAGTGAACAACACACACACAGATATACATACTGTACCTAAACCAACACACAAAAATGTACTACAAGCCAAATCAAACAATCTTGTGCTCACTTCCAAACATCATGTTTATTCATTAGCAATGGACAAATCTATTGAGCTTGGCATCACAAAACATACTGGGATTGGATGAGTATTTTCTTTAAAATGTAGAAGACACTAAAAAGATATCCAAAAAGCTTCTCAACAATGAAAAAAGCTGAAATTGTTTCAATTATACAATCAAGATTTTCACTAATGCCTGGCATCTGTGCTAATACAATAAAATCATAGGAATTAAGAGAACCTGAGGCGAACAGCTCACTGGAAATGAACTTACTCTCAAAGGAGGTGAATCATAACATCATAACATCCGTGTTGCCCCCTCTAGAGTTTAATCTTCTCAGGTAATGGACAGGACAGTTATGAACATTGGTCCTGTTCACTTGTTCTCTGATCAGATATTTAAATCTGAATTGTATGGAAACAACATGTAATGATTTTCTTTCCATTCTTTAACAATTGTATCAAACTGGCACCGGTCAAAAAAAAATTCATGATAGCCAGCCAATTCTGTATCAGAGCGAGGTAGCTGTCTCACCTGCTAGAGACTTTAGAGCAGGGTGACCCTGACCTCTGTCTCACATACACATATACACATCCACACACCAAATATGTGGATGGGCTATTGGTTAAAACCAAACAGTAGGCTAACAGTATGTATTGACTAATAGTATGCACTGATAAAAAAAAAAAAGGCAAAGAAGAATAGCGAGAGAGAGAGAAATGAGGGGTTTGAGAGAGCACTTGACTCTTCTCCTTGCTACTGCTGTTTGGTCAGTGTTGCTAGGCAACAGAGCTGCTCTCGTAGGTAGAGAGGCACATGAAGAGTCATCAGTTCTGCCTGCAGCACAGAGAACGAACACACACACACACACAGAATCATGTGCCAATCCCAGGTGACAAGAGCTGCAAGTCTGAGGTTCTGTAACAAGCCCACTCCAGCCTCTGCGTGTGTGTGTGTGTGTGTGTGTGTGTGTGTGTGTGCACATGCATGTGCATGCATGCATGCCCATACACATGTTTCTGCCATGACTCACGCAAAACAAGGACGCGCAGCATAGCTCACACTGCATCAGAAACCGACTAATCCAACACGTAGTACAAACTCAAACACAACCATTAGCTTCAAATGGAGAGCACACAGAGGGCTTGGAGGCTCTTCTTTGCTCTGTTACAGTCCAGGTTACTGCGCTACAGATCAATATCACAGTTCTGTACTGTTGAATAGCCACATCGTGTTCTACAGTATGTACAAATATTCAAAGTACACACTGCACACAGACCCACAGACCAGAAATTATCCCTCCAGTTGCTCCTCAGCATGTTCCAAGAATGTTAAACGAACACTTGCTGTAATTTTCTTGTCTTTGGAACAATAATTTTTTTAGAGAACTACAACAGCGAGCCAAAGCTAAGTTTTCTTTTCCTGCCTGAGCACCTGAGATGTTTTTGTGTGTGCAGTTGGGCGAAATGGAAAGAGAGGCACACATCACTAGTTTTCCAACTGCATTTGAGTCCTGATGTTAACACGCACAGTTAAGGAGGATAAAAATTCAAGCATTTCCATTCTTATACACAAGAAGTGATGAGAGGAGAGTAAAGAAAAAACAGAGAGATACATCAGGATCATGTATACCGTTACACAAGGTAATACACAGTGAGAGGTAAAAGGAGTAATGATGGTTCATATTGTAAAATGTGCAAACTGACTAATGGCAACTCTTGCTACTCATTTGTAGAGTTTTTGACAGAATACCAAATAACAAAGTCTAACATTGAATATATGACCTATAAACATTATCGATATCTCCCTTTTAGGTCATGAACTCTTCCTATAATATATCATCTTACATGTTAATAGACTGTCAGCTGTAAATTCCAGCCCGTCACTTTGGTGCAGCATGGTAGAAATTAAAAGCTAGGTGACTCCCTAAAAAGCATTCAAGCCTGGCATTACAGTGCCAGCAAAAAACCACTGCTTACTCATGGCTACGCCTCAATTTATAGAAATCCTCCATAGGAAAATCAGCCAATCATGCCACCATTAAGAGCTTGAGGCATGATGGTACGGTGGCAGGGAAATTTTTAAATTCTTCTTCTATATTTAGCTGCTCTTCTAGGAAATGATGTATGTGCCTGAAATTAGAATTTTTATAAAAAATGCATTAACATGTTCAACGATCAGCCACAACATTAAAACCTCTGACAGGTGAAGTGAATAACACTGATCATCTTGTTATAATACAATGTTCTGGGTCGTGACACTCATCTGGTTGTTACTTGGACATGTACCACCCACCTAAATACTGTTGCAGACCAAGCACACGCCCCCATGGCAATAGCACTCCCCAGTGGCAGGGGCTTTCCCCAGAAAGACAATGCTCCCACCACACTGCAAAAACTGATCAGAAATGTTTCAAGGAACACCAAGAATCCAGGGCGTTAACCTGACTTCCAAACTTCCCAGATCCCAATCTGATCCTGCATCTCATCGGTCAGTGGTTTTAATATTGCGGCTGGTCGGTACAGACACAAGACACACACCAAAGTATTGTGAAATTCTTTTGAAATTGTCTCATATTGTTCCTCGGAATAGCACTTCCTCAGAACTGTCTTTGAGATCTAACATTTTTGTCAAATGCCATGATGCTCGGGTTATTGCTTTCACTTGGTTACAGATATGTTTTGTTTGGCTTTGGATAAACACCAGTCAAATTGTAAAGGTATCTGAGGAACCTAGATTAACTGTGACTCAGTTTTGAGGGTCACCACAAACAGGATGAATCCTTTAATTTAAAGTAGTTCTTTATGATGTGTTTGCTTTAGTTTTAAGCTGATTCTGAGCCAATAAAGTCAATAAAATTAAGTATAAGTAATAAAAAAGTAATCGATCTATGTTCCTGTAAAAAGGCAAACTATCTGTATATTTGAGTTTGAGTTTTCAACACAGCAGCAAAACAGATTTCAATCAAATTTAAGAAAACATTCACAGATGATTCAATGCTGACAGTATGCTCCAAATAAAATCAAATTGGCATGTTTGCAAAATTTGACTGGTAAGCTGGTCAGGTGAGCTTGTGATGAGCAAAGTTTTTGAACAGCCTTGCTGACCGTCCTGCAGTGCACCTGCAATTGGTCAATAATATCATGTGACTTATTCTACCTTCCACCCCACCCCCTTTTGTAGTTTTATCCCATCACATCTCTTTCCACTGCAACTCACAGGCTTCTCCACCTGGCGTGGACGTCATTAAACAAACAGGACTCAAGTCACCTGCCACTGTCTTTAAAAGCAGATCGGCAGCCTTTGCAAACACGCTGTTCAATTTCATTTGCAGGATCCTGGAGCCATAACAAACAATGTTCTAACAGACAGTACACGCACGCACAAACACTCGCACACAGACATAGAAAACAGACACAATTTCTGATGAACGGTTGAATAAGAAAAAGGTAGTACTTACTACAAAACTACTGTTAACTTTTTCTAAAATGCGTTTTTCGTTTAGTGCCATTGCTTCACCTTTTCTTTTCTTCACTCGTTTCTTTTCCAGCTTTTTACAGGCGTACATCTTACCGGTGGCACGTACTTGGCAGGCACAAACCTGGAAAACAAGCAAACGAGGAAACATTATCGCACACACACTCAGATGTGAAAAACACCCTTTAAAACTGTAACTAATGGAAGTTAATATGTCACACCACAGATTACTCCACCCAGCATCTCTGGAGTGGAGAAATAAACAGTGCTGTATTAACTGAGTGTTAAAGGTTACTTGTGGCAACTTAAATCATTAACATTAACATCTAATTTCCTGACTTGATGTGTAAAGGAACATAATGTTAGTTCAGTATCCGTCATAAAATCTTTAATAACCACAACACCAGGGTAAACCGTAACACGTTATTCCAACTTTATTTCTCAACAGTTGTGGACACTTACCTCGCCAAATCCACCTTTTCCTAGTACTCTATAATGTCTGAAGGTATTTTTGGTTACTGGTTGCCTGCAGGGATGGACAGAGAGAAGAAAAGGGAGAAACTAAATAAGGAGACATAAAATAACTGATAGGTTATGTCATTCTCGGAGACCATGTGATGTTGCAGACAGAATAATGCTCTAATATATTATTAATCCACCCCGATGACTGCTGTTTCCACCCAGCAAAGCATCATCAATTATTTACCAGTCACACAGAAACACTGATTGCCGGCACCACTTTTGTGTTTTGGTGCAAACACTGCTCCTGTTCCTGGTCAATGCATACTGTGTACTGTATTGTTTACTTCCTGTTTGTGCATTTGGGTGTTTTGGTTTGTTATAAGCATTTCTATTGTCATTTTTATTAAAATACAGTTACTACTGTTTCTATGTCTTTATTATTAATTGACTTCACTATCTGTTTGGACATGTGCCAGAAGTTTAAAGGAGACAAAGTGCTGCCCTTAACAAACACAGATGTGGAATGAGGGACACTAAGCTGAGCAGTGGATATTCAATGTGTATAAGATCGCAGGTCTCAATTTTTATGTAAGAAAGAGGAATGGCTTGCATGTTTGCTCTACCAAGTATGTAATCTGCACTGACCACTCACCTCTCCAACCATTTCCACTGCAGGAAGCGAGAGAAGTACATAGACTCCTGGTAGAAGGAAAATGGAGCTCCACTCAGATAATCACGAACTATTCTGCAGGAAGGAAGGGAGAAAGAGGAGTGGTGATCATTTTAAGATTATAAGGACTTTGCAATGTACATGTCACCAAAAAAACAGAAAAGGACCTTTGTAACCACTACAAACACATCCTCTTTATCTGACTACTCCCTGAATCACATATGTGCGCCTGTTTGTATATATCTGTGTGTGTTTAGGCATTGCTGGCTGTGTTATGGTTCAAAGCCGCCTCTCAGTGGAAAGACGGAAAAACCTCGGTGTCGATCAGCCACCGTGAAAAATGAAAAATGCCTTTGAACAGAGACATTCCACTGAACTCAACCAGGAAACAGGGGATTTTGGGGAAACCGGTTTTCACTGAGCAGGAAGTCGAGCGGAACATCTAATCTCACCTTACTTGAAATGTGAATGTATGTCATACACACACAGACGTTAGCATCCAAAAACTTGGTTAAACGGCACTAGACAAAGTCCTTTGAGGAAAGTAGGGGCATGAAAGGTCACAGCCTCATCGTCTCCTGACATACGTCAACCGTCACTCCACTGAGACTTGTTAGAACACGACTCTTTGACATGACCCCGCAGGCATCTCATCTTAGTGTCGTCTTTAACTTCTACCACTTGACCAAAGATGTTGTTTGACTTAAACACTATGTCCTGTTTAACACAGTAGCACCAACATGAGCTAAAGATAAAAGAATATTCAGTCAGAAAAACTGTTAATGTGCTTGATGTCAGTGTTGTTGGCAGATTTAAATATGCAAGCTGTAAAAAGACTGATAAAAGCTGTGAGAGTGATAAAAGTGAGGAAATATTTGAAGCAGTATGAAAAAAAAGTGACAATATAAAATGGCTGATAACTTTCATCTGCAAAAACTTGAGAGATCATTTACTAACCTGTAAAACCAAAAAGTCATTTAAAGTCATACTCATTTTACAGATGAAGTGTACTTTCCCCCTCTTAGTTTCAAAACTGCATTTAATCCATTGAGTTTCTGACCACTAGTGCTGTGGAGCAAAGTTTTTAACGACTGGGCCCAAGTTTTGTTTGTTTCAAGCCCACACGACTTGCTCTGTCCATTTGGACAACAAAGACAAGTCACCAATACAAGCTTTCAATGTAGAGTTTCCTTCATCTAGCATAAGACATAAATCCTCATCATTATCAGTAGCATCATAATTGACAAACAATAACCGCATTCCAAGTCTCACAGCTAGATAGATAGATGTATTTTATTGATCCCAAAATGGTCAATTCTTGTGTTACAGCAGAACAAGAACATTTTATGATGCTGGAGGAAGCAGGATTAAAGAAGTCCATGTATCTGCTTTACATAGCGGCAGAGAGGCTGAGCCAAAGGCCAGAGGCGAGTACCATTACCACTTAATCACCTTAAGACAGGTATGTCAGAAAAGCTTAACCTGTTTTGCATGTCTATATTTGTACTCTCAAGAAAAACATGTCTGTATGGATATTAGTCAATGCGTGTGACAAATTTGTATTATGTTACTGGATTACAAAAATTTAATTGGAGCTCTAACTATTATGGGCAACGCCAGTAGGAACTTGCATTAGCCAGTTAACAAGACTGTGTTATGAAGGCCAACCCAATCTTTAGGAGGGTTAACATAAAGTTGTATTTCTCAAAAGGGGAAAGTGATTCAGCTGATTAACATATAACAGAAGTGCTTACAAAAGAGACAACATTCTGTATTATGATCCAAAACACTGTGGTTACAAAGCAAACAAACACAAATTGCACCAGTGCAACTTTTTTTTTTCTGCTGACCGGTGTGATCACAGTCTCTTCTGCCAGCCTATAATACATGACTGAAAACCAAAGTTACAAACCAAGTTCCCTCCTCTACCACCCAAATGCTGAAAAGATGCTCATATTTGGCCAGGAGATTTTCCTTGACCATATTACTTCATCACTAAGGAGGATGAGGAAAGCTGCCTGTGGTTACCAACAGTGCTGGGGTGGCTGTTCTTGGCAAAAATGCTTGAGAGTAGAGAGTTTCCACAAGGGAAGTACCCTCTGCTGTGTAAAAGAAAACTGAATTATGTCATCACAGGACCCAGTTGCTCGGCACATGAGCTGAGCTTCCATCATCGTCTATCCTGATGAGATCTCGATCCTTTGCAAAAGTAGTACAGGATTTAATTACTCTGTCCTCCACTGCTCCTGAGCTCAAAGGAGTCTGTACCAAAATCATGCACATAAAAAGCAAAATTAAAAATCTTGTTTTAATTAAACAGTCTTAAGAATATCATACGTTTTCCTCGTGTTACGTTCTTTCAGTTCTGTCACTGACTGTAACATTTTTTCAGCTCAGACTCTCACTTATCAGGACAATGAAATTCACTCAATCTTAGAAGACAAAACTTGAAGAAAGGGGCTCCAGAAAGGCAGGAGCCTTGCAGTGCCTGGCTTGGATGTCGAGTCTCAGACAGACACTGCTGGGAGAAGAAATAAATAAAGCTACAGTATGGCTTTTGTTGCACAAACGGAGTGAAAGAGGAAGAGAAAAGGAAAGAAAAATCAGCAGAGAGACCTTTGTTGCGATGTATAAAACATCATGATACACATTAGGGATGTGCACAAATAATCGATGAGTCAATTAACATAGTCGACATCTATTTTTAAGAATCGACAAATTTTTATTTGACTAACTTTTGATCGGGTGGAGGTGGGAGGAAAGACACAAAACTAAAGTTTATGGTTCTTTTTCTGCCAAGTGCTTCTTCGCTGCTGCATCTAAGCAAGCAATAGACTGGAACAGACATTGGCAATAAAAAGAAGTGAATTACGGCATTATGTCGGGGGTGGGGGTGGGGGGGGGTGTTGCTTAATGGTCTTCGCAGGAGTTATTGTTTTAGTAGTTTCACATTCAAAATCAGTTTAATAAGGGCCTGCGGACTGCGGACCAAGCTGCCACTAACGTTAACTCAGGTTGTTTCTTGATGCTCAGCTTGTTTTTAGGTGAGGGTTCCTTTAGTGTTCATTGTTCAGGAGGTTTTTAGTGGAAGCTGAATTATCCACCGAGCCCTCATTGAATAAAGCAGTTTCATATTGAAAAAATCAATGTTTCTCCACGACGCAGACAGGGGACGTTGACAGCGGCTGTTTGCTCAGTTTGTTTCTCTGATTACTGAGGATCCAGACGTCTGATGACAAAAATCCTTCATCTGGTTTAAGATTAAAGTTATGACATTATATTAAGTGACAGTGATGTGACTTGAAACATTCAGAGAGTAGTCTGCTGAAAATGTTTTAATGTGCAGCCATCCGGCCGACAGACGGGGTTTATGGGTTTATAGTACCTAAACGCTCATGTGACAGCAAATGACAGCAACAAATAAAAAAAAAGCTTTGGTGACTTTAATGATTTCAGGCGATATACAGCTACAGCTCTGAAAAAGAACTTGATGGAAGCCAAGAAAGTAGCAATAAATAACAATAACAACTGATGCAGGGACTCACGTTGGATTTTTTTTGGTCACTGTCACCGTTACATGGACGTTACATTTTGGGATTCTGTGCTTTAGACTCTCAGCACAGATGAGACACACTACTAAGAACTAGTCTGAGGTCCGTTGTTAATGAGTGGAGCATGGGAGGTAAAGTTAGTGCATCTGTACACTACAGTGCAAAAAATATGACTCGACATATTATTTTGGTTTGAGTGTAGGGCATGTGTTAATTACGACGTCAAGACTAATCAACTAATCAACTTGAATTGGCTTGATTAATTGACCTCAAAAAGTAATTAAAATGCCCATCCCTAATACACATGTACTGAAGGGCCATGCTCTACTCTTGGTATGACATAACCGTATGTTCCACTGCAGCAGAAGAAAATCCATGAGTGAGCTAATACATCTCTGCTAGTGGGTGTGTGGCTCTGCCAAAAGTCACGTTTCCACGTGTAGGACCATGCTTTCCTACAGGCTTTCCCTCTGAGAAAAAAGAACTGAGTAAGCCTTGGGCCTGAATTACGTATCGGAATAAAAAAAGAAAAAAAAAGAAAATCAAAATTCCACAGTGGAATATAAATAATAATGATAGTGGAAGGAGTGATGACAGAACTTGAACAGGAATCCCATTCAAAAACATCTGACCTGCTGCTGCGAGGCTTTCAGTAACAAACACGTGCCTGTGTTGTTCTGTGTTTGTACACTCTGCTGTTTTCCCCCGCTCTCCTTAACACTTTCTTTCCATCTCTCCTCACTTTTCCCACTCTCTCCCTCTTTGCTCCCCTTTCATCGCTCTCTGTGGGTTTTCCGATTTAGCCCCTCACGCCACGCTTTCTCCCGGCATATCACTTCATCGCTCTCTGTGTCTTTTTATCCAGTCAAGAAGTTTGAATGGAGCAGACGCTGTGCTTAAAGAAGCATGCTTAAGGGAGGGAAACTGACCCAACAGACCATGACCTGAGATACCCAAAGCTACAGGACAGGTGTGTATTGTGCTCATCTTAACCGTAACCACTGATGTTTCCATCTTCAGTCAAACACAAGCCTCCATGCTCAGTTCAACCTTGCGCTACCAGTGCATTTGCTTTCTTACACACACACACACCTCCTTGCTGTTTTTCCTGCACTTCTCATGTTGTTTGTCACCATCCCAACCCTCAAGTAAGTCTTACCAGCCAACAAGAAATTTGGGATATGTGAATAAACCACTACTAAACTACAAAACAAAAAATCACCAGAGTCTAGAAAACTACATCTAAAACACAAGCATGGGAAACTAATTCATCACAGCTCTTTAAAACATTTTGGTAACAGGGTATCTGTCCATCACAGCAGCCATGAACGGCTAACTTCGTCTTCTTCTTCGTCTCCTGAAGCATATGGGTTATTGATTTTATAAATCCGAAAGCTCTGGGACAGCTGTCTACGAGTGTTTTGCCAAAACACAAGCACAGACTGAGAACATAACTGACTGTTTTCCCATCCATGATTCCCACTTCTCCTGAGTTCCTTCTAGCAGATTCCGGTTTTCCCCGGGGAAGCTCAAGTAAATCAGAGGCCGGTCACAGCATTTCCAATCCAAATCCGTCTGCCTGTGTGGCTAAATGTTGAGACTTTGCAGAAATACACCTTTTGCCAGGACTGAGGAAACATGGGTCTCTTGAAGCCTATTGATTCATATGTGTACTGATGTGATATAGTTACGTCCTTCTCTGAATTGTACTTCAATCAAATCTGAACACACCGACGTGATACACATAGTTGAGCTGAGCATGTTTGATACTGAGAATGACATACACTTCCTGAAGATCTCAGAGCTGTCCATTACAAATAAACATCTATAAATCTGCTTAGAAATCTGCCCTGTGATGGACTGGCGATCCATACAGGGTGTACCCTGCCTCTCGCCCAATTACAGCTGGGATAGACTCCAGCCCCCCCACAACCCTTAATGGATAAGTGGTATAGATAATGGATGAATGGATGGATGCTTAGAAATCTGCTCCTTATAACCAAGAACTTGAGAATCATCAAGTACAGACAGTGAAATGAAAACAGAGGTTATAAACTCTTATAACAGCCAGTGTCCAGAAGCAGCTTTTAAAGAACAATTTGTGTATTCTTGTCTATTAAAAAATCTTTTGACCCAGGTATTACCTTCCTGATCTGATGTAGTGTTTCCTAGGTTGGACTTAACAAAAAACAAATTTTAACACTGTTCCAACATTATGAATTTCTCTTTTTACTTGTTTGCTCAAATCATTTGTCTCCATAACAGTATTAATTAATCTGAAAATAAATACAACCACCAAAAGCATCTGACAACAACATCAGCCAACCAATCAGCTCACAGTGCAGTTCAGATATCCATAATCATTAGCTGCTCTTATTGTAATTCATGAACAGCACATCAAAGATTAGAAGAAAAAGAAAGGGAACGAGGAAGAGAAAATATGATGCACTGATGTATTTCAAATAGATATCATTACATTACCAAGGTAAATGTGACAACATTTGACAATATATCATTCAGCTGAAGTCCTGGGCAACAGAAAAAAACTGTGACAGAGTTAAATTATTGGGCTAATACCGAGTTACGTTGAGGTGTGTGTGAATGTGTGTGTTTCTGTGCAATGAGTACATTCGGGGGTAATAATCCCCGGTCTGTTTGCTTCTCCTGGCTCTCAGAGCAGGAAGCAGAAACACCTGCAAGAGTGTGTGTGCATGTGTGTGTCTGAGTGTGTGTGTGTGTGTGTGTGTGTGTGTGTGTGTGTGTGTGTGTGTGTGTGTGTGTGTGTGTGTGTATAAGGGGAACACTGAGGTGGCTGTTGTTTTCATGCCAGCCATCCGGATGCTCTCTCTGCCCACTGCTCTTTTTCATTTGCCTCCACTGTGCGTGTATTTTTGCAAGTCTGTGTGTGTCTGTGTGTAAGTCTCTGCACTCCAGATGCCAGCTGCCTCATCATCACTAGTGACAGGGTGCACTAGTCCACAGGGTCTACAAACACACACGCTTCTGGAGGAACAAGAATTGTTGGTGCTACCTGCACTTTGACAGGCAGACTTAAATATAACATAAAACAAAAATATTAAATTTATACGACCAACTAAACAAGCATCTGAGAAACAGGCCGTCTGCTGGTGTAGGAGAGTATAAAATGTCCCACCATGGCAGATGTGTAAGGGAAGACAGAGGCTTTCATTGGTGCAGTCATTGAAGAGCTCCTCACACGGACTCTGCTCCAGCTCTCCTCCTGCACCCAGCACCATATCTCAGTAAGGTCTACAGATGGCTGCCGACTTGAGGTTAAAGATATATTCAAACAAAGTGAGATAAGTTGTACATGACAGGATCGTCAAGATTAAGAAAACCATCAAACATTGGTCAGTCCCACTCTTCTTCCTATTTGTGAACCTGTGCAGTCTAGCTAGTAGAGCATAAAATGTAATACACTCACCTGTTTTGGTTTGGTTTTACAACAAACCAGTTCATTTGCCAGTTATCCACTTCATTCAGAGTGTCAACTCAAGCGCAGAATAAAGGTGTCAGTGTGGTTATGGTGAGAACAATATGGGACACAAGAGCAAATAACAACAACAAAACAAATGGAACCAACCCATTTCTTTACTGCATTTCTAGCTGTGCATCATCATTTTGATAAAAAGATGAAGTCCAGATGAGTCTTGGACCAATTATGCTTAACACAGAAAACCAAAAAAGAGGGGAACCACAGCCTAAGACTGTTAGTAAAATAGGGGCACCAGTGCCAGTGCTGGTGATGGTGTATCATACACTTACAAGTCTAAAGCTGGATGGTCCACAGCATATCATACATGACACATCATTAGCAAATATGTGTTTAACCAATAAAAATGTGGAATGTCATGATAAGCAATAAATCATCAAAGAACTGTTCTCCAAATTACACTTTAGTACATTAAAAAAAAAGTTTAAATATACTTTGATAAAATCATGTAGCATATCATCAATTATTATCAACTATTATCGAAACTATTTCTGATGTCTATATTGGGCAGCTCAGCTCTCACGTAGGTGTGAATGTGTTCAATCATTAAAGTATGTGTCTAAAAACATTCAGTCCACAGTCCCTCCTCTTCTCATCAGGAGCCAGCTGGTACATGGCCCGTCAGAGTAATATCAGAAGTGTGAGCAACCACACAGCACAGGAGTTGCTCATCAGCTATCTTTAATATGTCTCAAATAAGGTCAGAGAGACAGGCACCAAAGGCAAGAGGAGAGAGGAAGGTTGACGAGGAGCAAGAGCGAGAGGGAAGTGCGGCGGGGTCAGCGTTAATAAGAAACAAACAAGAGAGAAAGAAATTAAATAAAATGAGCATGATACCGCAGACAAACATAGAGGTGTTACTGATGACAAAATCTAATCTTAGTCAGCAGCAACTGGCAACCATGTTCATCTTCACGCTCGCCTGTTACATCTGTCACCTACAGGATGACGCCAGATTTCACCCCATCGCACTATCACAGATTGTGTTTTGGTCAGCAGTGGCTGTAGGCAGGGAGATGGTCTGAGTTTGACTGTTTTGTCAGAGGTTGAGCGAAAACAAGCTCGGCAGAGAGGAATGGGACCAAGCCGTGCCACTACACATCCCAGCCAAGGTATGAAGTTCTCAGAGGGACTAATAGCACATGTCAAACACTAAAATGTTCCGTTTCGCTTTAGCATTTTTGCTTAATCAGTGTGAGAATGCGCGACCCCAGTGTGCATATGTACGCGCCTGTCTGCCTACCTTGAAAAGACCAATGTATGTCTATTAAATACATGATTCCCCCCATACCTCCAGTGGGGCCTATAATAAAGCTTGGGCCTGTGTTTGCCTGCTCACCCAGGACCCTGCCTCTGACGTGGGCTTGACCTCATGGAGGAGTGCATGGAGGAAGGAGGGGTCTGCCTCTGACAGCCTGTCCACGCTAATCACCCCCTCACGCCACCCCACCCACCACCTCATGCTACTGCCAAGAGCAGGCAAAAGACCAAGCCTCTGACTTTCTCTCCTATTCCTCGCCTCTGCAGGGCTTAACTGTACAATTCTGGGAGAAAACAAACGGACAGACAAGTAAGAGAGGACAAGATGAAAGAAGGAATGTTGTTAGAAACCACAGTAAGCAGAGTAATGGTGACAGGCTCATATTCAGAGTGGACTCACCACAGCATCCATAAATCCCATGCAGCTTTCAGCTCTGGTCTGGTGTCAGAAATAAGACGGAATAACAGCCACCAATGGGCTGCTCTCAATATACAGATCATGTAGTCCTCTAAAAGAAAAAAGAGAGAGGAGGAAGAGACAAAGGGGAGACAGAGGAGAAAGACGATATAGTAGAAAATACAACAGTGGTTCTGAACCGAGTCCTAACCCACAAGCAGAGAATGAGTCTTGAAATTCTATGAAAAATACTGTAAAATACTGTACAGCTCTCTACCCATCAGGCCTATAAAAATGAACCAAACAAGTTGATAAAATAAACACGAATGACTAATGACTGAAAGCATCACAACTCATAGATCGCAAACTGTGTGATCATCACAAGTAGATTTTGCTCCATACACAAAGTTGGGAACCGCTGCAGTGCCTAATGCCTAATATGCTGAGAGGGTATAAAGGATAGGTTGGTTTTGGAGAATTGTACTATCAGTGTCTTACCTCCACACAGCAGAGTAAAACCATGGATGCCATTTTTATGGCTCCTGTTCACAGTTAGGCAATCATCTTGTGCAATTAGCCTGGCTTACCTCACTCTACTAACGTGTGTGGAACTTTGCATGCAAACATACCCAGTGCTGACTGCAGGAATGGTTCTGGTGGTTCTTCTTGGGAGGACGGTGCTGCTCCTTCTTCTTCTTCATCCTGTAGTGTTCCGATCTGCATCCCAGAGTACTGACTCTCACTGCCATCCAGCACCTTATGCACAGACACAAAGCAAATATCTCCAGAAGGGAACTTAGCCTCACTTTGCAAATACAACAAATGCAACAATCTGTCTCACATCCACATGCAAAGAACACCTAGAGAGTTTTTGAGTCACTAAGTTAGATTTGCTGGGTTGAAGACAAAAACACAGCACAACAAATGACAAAAACTGCAAGTCAAACAACTATTCCCCTATTAAAACTCTACTGAGTCATGCTTGGGTCCAATGCTATTTACAGCAAATCAACTGCATACAGGAGAAAGCACAGGCTTGAGAACTCTTCAATTGTGGTTGCCACAATCCACCAGAGGAAGAGCAAGCTTTTGATCCAAACTAATTTCTCCTAAAGTAAGCAAGTATTATTTTCACTTTTTATTTTAACATAGACCACTTGCAGTACACATGATTTTTAGTCGATGACCTTTCAGAGCGAACTAGTTTGGTGTCTTTGAAGTACTCTTGTGGAATTTGAAATATATATATCATTTTTTTCCTCCAAGTTTGGCCTGTCCTGGAACAAAAGCCCGTCATAGCCTCTTGAAAGGGTAGAGGGAAAACAATTAGGGAACAGATGGTCTTCATGCTTCTATTTTTGAACTTCATGGCAAGCCAGTTAACATGGGATATCAGGGTTGCTTGTTTTTACAAAGGTCTTTCAAAGGCATCTCATTTTTGGGAGGGAAATCACTGAAACAAGGGAAACAAGGGGTATAATGTACTGTCACTGATAGTAGAGGGGGGAAAGTAGCAATAAGCAGGGCAAATTCTGTGCATTGGTTGAGATGAACAAGCGAACGAAAGGAGAAAGAATGAAGAAAGCCAAAAGCTTCCAGACAAGCAAGCCCCTCCCACTCGTTTTCACAGTGTCCAATTGGCTGACCTTGTCACTAGTGCTAGAGGAAGAGGTGGCATAGAAGGAGGAAGAGGAGGAGAAAGAGAAAGAAGAAGATGAAGAGGAAGCAGTGTAGACGGAAGAGTCGCTGTCTGTGGCATCGGGACCCTCAGTGGAAGTTGGCGAGAGTGGGGGCGGCTCGATCACCCGCGGCAATGGAGTGCGCGACTGCGGCGGAGTGGGGAGAGGGATAAGGGAAGGGAGGGCAAGATCATAGAGGTAGAACTGTTAGAATGGACAATCTGACAGCAAAATGTCTCCAGAGGGTTGCAGGTCTATATGAAACTCAAAGGATTCAATCTAGGGGGTGACATCACATTTTGTCCAGTGTCTTATGAGGAAAATGTGACCATTTTGTAAAATGTTGTCAGGTAATGTTTGAGTTTCCATGTTTTACTGCATTAAATACTAAAACCTGTATTTCAAACACAAGTGTCAACCACTTTCCAATGTGTTAAAGACAAAGCCATGTGGGACAAGGCCATAGCCACAACAGGGAGTTGTCTATATTTGAAGTTCTAACAAAGCATTTCCATTTTATATCTAGGAAAGCTGACCATCTGTTAAAACAATAGCACCATGTTCGCAGTGTCACACGGCCTTTTATAATAGCAACGCCTGCCTCGACTGAAATAAAGAGCATCTCTGCTATCATCAGAGGAAATTATTTCATTTTTGATGAAATATAATATCAAACTTTTATACTTCAATGGTAAATGAACAGTGGCGCTACATCACACACCAGGCCACGTAGTTCATGAGTGACATGGTTGAGCCCAATCAGTCACTCAGGTGTTGATGTACAAGAGGAAAAGTTCAGTGCATTACAGGCCATACACCAGACTGAAGTTAGTTTAATAATCAGCACCCAAACAGATCTTTTACCCAACAGTCTTCACTAAGTTGAGGTTAGTTTGAATATTTACCACCTCAACAGTTATTACCACCACTAACCAATATCTTCATCATATTTCATGCACAATGTGAAGCCTATGACTACATGGAGGATGAAATATCAGAAACAAAATCCTGCTTTGCTTTGCTTTGGGAGATGGTTGGCAGTGGGGTATACTGGGATATTGCAGTAGGAATAGTAAAAGGAATAAAAACATACCAAATAATATGGAGTTATGTGCAAACATTTGGATAAACCAAAGGCAAATTGTAGATTTTGATGATTTTTTAAGTGAAACAGCAAACACATTAAAATGATCCATTCTTTAAACATTAATGCACCCTTACTTTTCATTTCACAAACCTGATAAAAATCAGTAATTGTGGAACGTGCAAAATGCAGGCATTCTGCTTTGGGGTTGTGTGGCAGCCAATATTAAAGCATTAAACACTGTGCAGATAGGGGTTCCACTACATGTCAACAATTTCTGGATGCAAATGTCCTGTAGTCAGTCAAGAAATTGAAAGTGAAAAGCGGCCACAACAGGACAGTGATCCAAAGCAGACCTCAAAACCCACCATGAATTATTTCAAGAAACACAAGCTGAAGCTTGTGCCCTCACACTTCCTCGACCAGAATATCATTAAGATCTACCTACAGACTTCCTAACATGCTGTGTGTGTGTGTAATACAGTCTATAAATACCTCAGATCTCAGTGATCTGCAGGAAAAGTGGATGAAAA
Source organism: Lates japonicus (assembly GCA_033238685.1). Taxonomy (NCBI): domain Eukaryota; kingdom Metazoa; phylum Chordata; class Actinopteri; family Centropomidae; genus Lates; species Lates japonicus. The sequence goes on along the minus strand of BRZM01000043.1, from coordinate 4,622,574 downwards.
TTCCTAGATCAAAAACACAAAGTCTCTTAGCTGCTACAAACATGTATTTGCAAACCAAGATAACTCCCAAAGGGGGGTTACTAAGTACTGACTCAAACTTTCCCTAACTTTTGTACATGCCACAATTACTGTTTTATTTTTTCCCTATTTCAAGTTCATGAAATATTAAGTTCATGAGCATTTGAGGAAAGGTTCTTTTTTAATGCCTGTTTGCTGCAGGGGTTTGTATGACCTGCAGCTGTTGTGGCAAACAGAGGTAAGAATTCATTTTTTGTCCATTCTACAAATCTAACTAACTCTATGAGGTGTAGTGTGGCATCATTCATAAACCAGATACTTGGTCAATACAGTCTCTAGACTCAAAGGTAATGATAGTATTACATGTATTAAGAGTCTTTCGGTATCTAAGGGAAAACGCTGTCTTCTGTATTTCACATACACACACACACACACACACACAGACACACACACAAAAAAAAAAAGTATGCTGTATTTTCAAGCAGTTGTCTAGAAACTAAAAACTCACTTGCAGGCCTACACAGTCATACTAACCAGTTCTGCTACGTCTGAGGGAGTGACAGCTGAGTCTGGTCCCTCTGTGGTGGTCTGGGAGGAGTCGCTGGGTGGGAGTGAGCGATCGTTAGTGGCTATCAGAGTCCCGCCCTCTCCTAGGGGCCCTCCCTCCGGTGTGGCATTTTCTGGTGTGGTGTAGTCAGCCGTCTCTGGAGTAATGTTGGCCCCGCCACTGGAGCTCCGACTCAGCATTTCCTCCTCGTTGTCATTGGGAGACTCGGGAGTGTCTGATGCAGATGTCCCACCTCCACCGCCGCCCTGCTCTGAGGAGGCACTGAGGTCCACAGAGTCGCCGGGCTGCAGGGTGTGCTGGGAGGAGCGTGGTTGCTCTGTGATAATGTCAACCTGGGCTGTGGAGGAGCTGTCTGCACCAACGACTGACGCTATGAGGAAAGAAATACATAACACTTTTTTTAACTGCAGGCTAGGGCATTACCAGTTGGTAAGACCATCATATTTGCTGATTACTACGCACTCTATCTCCAGGTTGGTGTATCTCACCTGTGAAGGCACCAGTGGTCACCTCTGTCCTCTCAGGGTCATCCTCCAACCCATCCTCCTCTCCAGAAAGCATTTTACCTGAAAACAACAAGTTTCATGTCAATAAAAAACATCAGCATTAACACCAGCTTAAGAGAGGGAAAACCTGGGTGCGGGCAATTTACTTCAAACTGAGTGCATTCAAAATATAAAACAGCAACTGCCATGTATATCACTGGATTTTGTTACTGGACATATGCATTTTTTTTTTAAATATATTTTCGAGAATTTAGAGGAAAATCAACTGCCTTCAGTAACACAGTCAAAGGTAAATTTGCCCAAGCCCTGACTGGAACTTCAGTAAGAGGGTAGAGGTGAGCAGAGGAGATAAATAGACTAGTCACCTCTCTGTTTCCTGAGAAGGAGTGGACTGCAGGAAGACCCTCCCCCCGCTGCAAATGGCAGGAAAACAGGAAGTAGAAATAGGAGGTGAGGAAGAGAAAAGCAGCAAAAGCTCAGAAAGACTCGTAGGAAACAGACACAATTAGTTACAAACAACCAGGAACGAGTTAGCAAGCAAAGAAAAAGGCCACAAACACAGACCAAAGCAGAACTAGAGAAGAGCACCAACACAGTTTGGTGGACTAATGTCATGGCAAAGTCAGCATGGGTTAATGAATTAAAAGCTACCCGAAGCAAATACATTTACATCCCAATTTCCAGGTGACTACAGTATGTAAACTTCTGCAGGGCCCACATTACATTGTACAAGAGAGGTAACATGTTTTGTGAACACAGTCCTAACTGATTAATGTGTTTACCAATGAGCTCCAGGATGCTGCCAGAGCGTGCACGGCTCTCAGTGTCCTGGCGGAACACGGTGGCATGTGGAATGCTGCCAGCGGTGATGAGCATGTGCAGAAGCTCTGGTGGGGGAGTCCTGAACATCTGCTGCAGGAGCTCCAGAGCAGCTGTGACCACATTGTGATCCCAGTGCTGTGTGTAGTGTAGGGTCAGCTCGTACACCTTGGGACACAAACAGAGAAGTAAGTCAAAACTTCAAAATAACTTACCCACTTTCTAACACACACACACACACACACACACAGTCACGCCTCTTCTCCCTACCTGTAGCAGCTGTTCAGGTGTTGGCTGTACATCAGCCTCCTTCCTCATGACTCCAAAGCTTCCTTTGAGGCTGGTGGTGTTGACTTGCTGCTGCAGCAGAGGCATCAGGTAGCGAAGCGTTAACAGCACCCCCAGAATTAGGTGGCTGGGGTGCTCCTCGTCCACTGGAACCAACAGTCCTGGAAAAGGGCAGAAGGTCAGGTTGTGTTTTTCTTTGTCCAATTTAAATATCTGTCACCTGAGGACTGTAATTAAAAGCAGTTTGATACCAAACTAGTATGGATGTAACGATAAACAGCTCACGAGACGAGATGATATGTGATATTGGGTTTATCTAGATATTGGGTTCACAGTCTTTTATTTGACTGAAAGTCACAAAATGCAAAACAATGCGGGTGCATTTTGAAATGTCAATGTATTTAGTTTGTAACTTCTAACTGAAGCTGTGTATAAACTTCTAACTGAACTCCTTTCCAGAAATGGAACATAAAAAATAAAAACAGTATAAATAACAAAAATAAATGGAACTACATTTTTCTTGTCATTCATCTTAGTCATATTTTTTAAGTGCAAACAATATGTTGCCATGTTGCCACACAGACAATTTAAAAGTGGCGGGCGCATCCTCAATGCTAATGTTGTGTTCAATTTACATCAGAGACTGGAAGTGACGTCACCTACGAGTTGACAGCGTCTGGAAAACAAGTCGGGAAAGTCAGGAAAACATGGACTATGTGTATGACTGACTTCATATGAAACAAATAAGACAGAGCTGATATAAACAGTAAAATCAGAAGAGTGTTCACTACTATTGATGTAAGTAGCAGCCATCTTAAATTCTTATTTCGGGGTTGGTGCAGCTTCTCCAACTCTCTGAGTTGGAATTCCAACTTCAGGGGGCGTTCCAGCTGAAATTTCCAACTAGGAACTCAGAAATTCTGACTTCCAGGTGCAACAACGCACCATAATTTCAGCGGTCTTGCTAGTTGCAGCTGGATACTGTCTCGCAAGACAGCCGATGAGAAATGTTGTCACGTTTTAATGTCGCAAGACCCCATGGTATGAGATCTTGTCCCACCCCTACAAACTAGCTCATAAATGTGAGCCAAAATAAGCTTAGCTGTCAAGTAAAAGTTGGAAGGCAAGAAGGGTGTGTGTCCAGAGTCTATGTGTGAGTGTGGTCCTCTGTATGTCCTACCCAGGAGCACATTAAGGAGCCAGGTGTAGAAGTAGCTGGTGCGTCTGGAGTGTTGGCACACACTGACAGCCGAACTTGCTGCTGTCCGTCTGATGGTCGGGGAGCTGGACTTCAGGTTGGCCACAAAAGACTTCAGCAATACCTGGGACAAATGTGGTTAGAGTACAATGAAAACACTCTTTCAGAATGAAAAGAATTTCCTCAAGACAAATTCTAAATTTTCTGAGCCCAAATTTAATTTCTGCTCCACACTGTTTCCATGTTTGTGTTGATACCTTGATCTCGCCATCATTGGCAAAGTGTCCCAAAGCTGCCATAATCTTGGGCATTGCTGCAGCCAGAGTCTCCTGCACCGTTTCCTCCTGCCGCTTGGTGATTCTGGTGAGGCACGGCAACAGGTTGACCAGGTAGGGTCTGCACCACACAGTGGAGATGGAGGGAGGAGGTAACAAGCCACACAAAGCACAGATGAGCAAAGGGCATTTAAAGCTGGGTTAGACGGTGATGTTGCTTCCCAAAACCAGCTGATCATGAGGCTTGAATGTGGTTATAAAGTGAAAGAAGGAAAAAGCCATTTTCAATACCTGCATTTCTGTGGTCTGATGAGGTGGGCAAGCTCAGCAAACCTCCACAAAGCCGCCCTCAGACTCCGAGAGGCACCGTTCTACAGAGTCACACAAACACTCATTAACATCACCACAAACACCATTTCTACAATCACACAAGTATCTTGTGCGAATGATGTATGTAATGTTAACACTTCAAATCAAACAAATGTCAAACCTGGGTCATTACGCTGTGAAAATACTTCTGTTGCATAAAAAATGACTCACAACACACACACATATCACATTACCTTTTTGATTTCTTTGTACAGCTCCAGCTGCAGTCGAGGCAGGTTGGAGTCCATCAGTGCCTGAAGATAAATATCAAAAATTGCAACATAGATGATTCAACAATAAAAACCTATTTATTAATGGTTTTGATAATTATACTTACTTATCTTGTATTGTTCTTAGATTGATCAGACCACATCAAACAAATCCAAACCAAGGGATGGGTCATTATTCTGTAAGTATACCGTGTCCTCAGTGGACACCAACTAACTTATGATCAACTGACTGTCTGATCTTTAGAGAAAAATGAAGGAGAAGGTCCGTGCTCACTTTGATAATTTTGTTCAGGCACTCATCGGCTACCATTCGGACATCTGATTCGCTGTCATCACTGCAGAGCAGGAACATCTCCATGGCGATACCCAGCAGTTTCTGAAACTCTGGAGAGGTTCTGCTCCCAGGGCCATAGAGAACAAAAGTCAGGCAAATGTCATTACACCCAGACATATTTAACTTTCAGCAGACATTGTTTGTGTATGTCAGTAACACTCTTCTAAACTGTTCACAAATGAAAACATCCAAAATGAATATGTCCACACAAGTAACATTCTTCCATTCAGCTGTATTTTAGTCTAACAGTCTAACATCTTTCTCTCTCTCTCACACACACACAGACATAACTCACACACACAGATGTGTTGAGTGGTAACAGATTAGATTAATTCTGGCGTAGCTAGGTAGTTCATCAGACTTAATACGATGGGATGAGTTTTAATGTAGAATTACTGATGATTATGGTCATGACTAGTGCTAAACCGACTGGAGATCAGTATCCCTGCTGTAAGCAAAGTAGTTACAGAACTTAAAACCACAGGCACTAATGGGTACCAACTTTAATACCTAATAAAGCTAAAAGTAAAGTAATCAATTATCAGATCTAATTGTGCCTTGTAGGATTTAACACAGATGAAAGGTATCTTTAAACACTGAGAGCTAAAGCTACCTTTTGTACAATTTATAAAAGCAATTCCATGTATGCATAAAGGCCTTTTCACCCTGAGGGTGTTTTTTTTGGCGATTAATTCACGTCAATTTATTTTTTCGAGCTATTGTTTTTGTTATCACTACTTTCACACAAAACATGAATATCATGCAACAAAAAAGTTATGAAAATTTTTTTTTTGAAAGGAGGTTGATTTTTCTGAGCTTTCCCATCGCAAATAAAAGCATCACAATCACACAAGCTGCCAGAGGGTGCTCTGGGTCAAATGATCCCAGTAGTTGGTCCCCTGCCTCCTCAAATGTGGCATTTGCATAAACAACAGGAACTCAAACTGTCCCACAAATATCCTAAAAAATATGTCCGCAACCAGCCGCAGTGGAGCTTCAGCTTCTGTATATTCGTGGGCAATGTGATTAAAAAAGAAACAGATTTTAGTTTAGTTTAGTTTTGTTTAATTCACAACACCTACCTCAGAGACTGAGCCACAATGTTTTCACATATTGTCAGACAGTGGGTCACCCTGTCCTTCTTTGTGGTAGCCTGTTCCTTTTTCCTGTGAAAGAAAAAGACAGAGAGCATGAGGAACAGAGACAGAAAGCAAGAGGCAGTGAAAGAAAAGAAAACATGGGAAGAGAAGGATTGGAGAGATTGACTGGGTTCAGAGACTGAGGCAGTTCCTTTGTGAGAGTCAAGTGCCGGAAATCATTCCATCTCTACACAGGATCTTAATTAAATCCCTTGCTAATAGCCAAACAACACAATGAGTGGAATACTGAATATAAGAAGTCAGCGCCACCCCATAAAACACTGCAAAACTGCTCACTTCTCTGGATGCCACTGAAAACATATCAAGTAAATAGATCCCCATGAGAGAATAATATATATAATATATGCTCAAGTCAAATCTAACAGTGTTTCTTGATTAAAAGCATTTTGAAATGCTTATAAGTGTCAAAACACTTGGAGGTTTTCAGACCTATTTGTGTCGTGCAAATAAGCAGCAATGTTACCAGTGGTTACATAATTGATCAAGTATAGTGTCCTCCTATAAAACCTTCTGAACACTGCAGCCACAATACAAATACAACGAGAAAAGTTGTTGACAATGACTTCTCAGAGATGAGCCAGGCCTGCCACTGTACTGATCACACATGATCATAACACCCTGCGTGCCAAATAAACTTTTGTCTGACTTGATCACGACTTGCTGCACTGTCATACTGACAAAGGAATGATAATCTTATAAGAGCCAGGGAGCTGCAGCTTTGGCACCACAGCTGCTTTCCACCGACAGCAGAAGCTCAGTGTGTAATGGGAGAGACCTGGCTTTAAACACTGAGTTTAAAGCTCTAACATTATCCTGGATAATGGTCTTCAGCTGTTACATGGAATAGAGGTTGATACTAATTTCATATACAAAAGCATGGTAAATAACATGTTTAATTTAAAAAAGAGAGAAACATTATAGAGGATGTACTGAGAACAGGTGAAAATTTATAGGGACCTCTAAACTGACAGATGAGCCTGATAAGTCTAAGTGCTAAGGACCATCATAACAATTCATACTCATGACATAACAGATCCCCCTGACAAGACTGACTTTGCTGAATTATATACATGAAAGGGTGGTGCTGTAACCTTTCTATCACACCATCTTCACTTCCTGGTTAAATGGAAGGAAGACCTCAGCATTTACATACATTCCGTTATTTTCCATCATAATTTGCTTACATTTTAACAATTACAAGAGAACTGTAACTTTGCAACAGTCTACCCAGGAACCCTGAATGATTTAGCACCTATGTTTTCATGGTAGAGATCAGAGTCAAACTTTATAAAAACAGCATACTGTAAAGAGCAATAATTCATTGTGAGACACAATTCCTAATAGAAAGAAAATAGAAATGAAGATAAATGTAGACTTTTGATAAAACAGCTGTAGCTTTTGCATCCTTAGTGGAGTCGAACACTGACTGTGTCAATATCACGGTAAAATAATGCTTAATCTCAGTAGGCTATGTCTTTGTACATTTCTTTATACTTGCCATTCTTGATCTTAACATACCTCCTTAAATCACAAATTTTGTAGGTGACAAGACCTGAGGAAAGTTTCTTTGGCCTCCTCTGGGGCTAGTGTGTGAGAGCATGTATATGCCTATTCAAGATGATTCAGGCTTTAATTCATTTGAATATGAAACCGTAGAGGCCAGCATTCACCAGTGACTTTCCCCTTTGCGTAAAGACCCACTCTCCCCAGTCCTGAAGAAAAACAACTGTGAAAGAAAGAGGAAGAGTGTTTGTGTGTGTGTGTGTGTGTGTGTGTGTGTGTGTGTGTGTGTAAGACAGCAAGGTGTCAGAAAAATAGGCCATGAAAATAGGAAGATTGAAAAAGAGAGAGGAAGGTTGTAAAAGCAGACTAGCTAGACAAGTAACTGTCTGTGCCAGTGGAATTAAACTGCAATTACGACTTAATTAAAACTCTAATTTAGGCGAGGCAGAGTGAGTTAGTGAAGACGGTGAATAGCCAGCTAAATGTACACAAATGCAAATGTCTGCTATGGTTGCATGTGTGTTTTGTGCTGCGATTTTGAGGCAGAGACCTGAGCATTGTCAGCGTTCTGTGCTGCTATGTGAGGCCGTTAGCCTCCATCCGACTACCTCCAGTTTCAAGGAGCGAACTAGCTAACATGCCAGTAGCGAAAAAGTAATAGAGTGCATGTACTGTATGTATTGGATGGATACCGGGATAAAGAAAAAAGTGAAGGGAGACAGAAAAAGAAAGACAGAGAGAGGAAGAGTGGTCTAAAGGCTGGCAGACAAAGTGGCTGCAGTCCATGTCTGGGCACCTGACACTGCACACTGTCAGGCTGGGTCAAATGCAACATTATCAAGACACAACAAAGACACAGCTATCAGTTGCCATACCTTATCTGCTCTGCTGTGCCTACGCAGTGTATGGGCATGCATGCGCGTCTCTCAAGGGTGTGTGTGTACATGCACATGCCTACACGTCTGTGTGTTTAAGTACTCAAAGGGGATTATTTTGATCCTGCGCTCGGTGTGATAGGGAAATTACGTAATATTGTCTATGTAATAGTGACATATGTAACCCTCAACAGCTGCTGCGCACGCGCGCACACACACACACACACACACACACAGGCACATATAGCCCATTTTTAGAAACCTCTGCAAAGTTATAATCCAAATGGCAATAAATATCTGAGATATGACAGGCACGATGCCTCTTCACACTTAAGGTGACATTTGAGTTATGTTTTTAAGCAGGTAATGTATCACCTCGGAAGACAGATACATTCATGTTTATGATAATTAGATCTGTGGGTGATGATTTGTGATATGAAGACACAACCACAAGAAACAGAATCGACACTGCATAAGAGATATCACCGTAGGGAGTATGTGCATCTACATCTCTTCCACTCAGCCTCCGTCCTTTCCTCTTGCTCTTTCTCTCCCTCTCTCCTGTTCTTAAGAGACCTTTCGTCCCGTTGTAAAAGCCTCTCTCTCTCCCTCTCTTTGTTTCTGTTTTTTACTCTCTCTCCATAACTCTCCTGTTCTGCCACTCCAATAATGCTCTGAAGTGGTGGAAAGAGGGAGAGAGAGAGAGATACAGATAGTGGGAGGGGGAAGCATGGACATAGAAAAGAGAGAGGGAGAGTATGTGGGGGAGGATAGCACTGCAATCTCTGGCAGAGATAGCTGTGACGCACTATTACACACATATACAGGCACCTACACACACACACACACCAAACATTCACACGGAGTGCTGTGGCATTCAGAGAGCCAGGGTGTGTGTGGAGGGGATGAGGAGATAATATAGCGCAGGAGCAGAGCACTTGTCTGGGACACAAAGAGAGAATCTGCCCCTACCTTCAAGTCAAACCTGGATGTAGAGAACAGGAAGGAAGCGCGACTGAAGTCATTTTGATTTGGTGTGTGAGCTGACAGATAGCAAGACACAGACATAACGTTAAAAGACTTTGAGGTTTTAGAAATGGCTTTCAAACGGATTCCCTGAGTCAGACAGACACACACACGCAGACACACACATTCATTCCACTCACAGCGTTTCCTGTCCCCTGCCTGTAACTGCGGGTGGAGACGGGTAGAAACAGGAAGGAAGTCCAATCTGAACTTCCTCCCGCAGACGGACACACCCCAACAACACAGCATGGCACGTTATCTTTCTGCCTCACACCCACACACTCCCCCATTTCTTACCGATGGTGCGACGTAGCTCCTCACACTGGCTGATGTGCGGGAGTTTCAGCATCTCCTTCCATTTCTTACTGCGACCATTCCTCTTCCCTCCTCCACCTGAGAGACACAAAGTGAGATCAGAACATCAATCAAGTCACTATTTCAACATGGCACAGTTTTTAACCATATCCATCCAGTGGCATTTTCAACACAAGAACAAGAAGACCAGCCAAGTGTGTGAGTGTGTGTGTGTGTGTGTGTGTACGTGTGCAAGTGTGCTCAAGCATGTTGACCTTGCAGTATCCACAGGCAGGGACAGCTGGTTCATCTCACCACTCGCCTCCATGCATCATGACAGAGCATGTGGTGAAGGATGTTGACAGCTTCAAAGATCATCGGGCACTCGCACGGGCGTGCACGCGCACTCACACTCGCACACACACACATCAAGTGGGCTCTTTCCCTGGAGCTCAGTCAAACATTAGCCAAACATAACTTTAACGTAACATTCACGGGTTATCTCATACACACTCGCACACGGAGCGGTATTGGGCAGTGTTCTCGGCAGATCAGATGACCTCAGTGTGAGGGGTGAACGACCTCTAGGCATAGCCGCGCTTCTCAGAGGACCAGGGGGAGTCACTGCACATATTTTACTGAAATGCACATTCCAACAGCAGTAAGAGTGTGAATGTGAGTGTATGTGAGTTTAGAGAAATCATCAGGGGTGAACTGAGGTATTTACTCCCTGAGGCAGATCTGAGCACTGTAGCTGAAGAAGTCAGTAGAGTATCCTGATGAGATGCTGCTGTGATTTGCACAGTACCATTTCTACACAAACAGAGAAAAGAGGAAATCTGATCTGCAGTAAAAACACACCACACATCTTAAATGCAAAGATTTGCTTATTTTGCTTTTTATTATATGGATTTTTAAATGTAATTCTTTTGGCATTTACACTCTTTATAAGACAACATGAGCTTGATAAAACATCACTTTAAGTTCTGGTAATGTGAGATGAAAATTTTACATTTGACATCACTTAATCAATACAGAGCATACCACATCTTCACAATGTCCCAAGTTAAATGCTAGGAGACCTTTGTTGCACTTTGTAGACTCCTCTCTCTCTCCTCTCATTTCATTTTTGCCTCTACATTGGTTATCTACTATCCAAAAAGCTGAACATACCAAAAAAATACATCAATATATCCTATTACACAAAAGCTAAATGCCACCCAGAAAATTGCTGTGGCCACAGACGACCTGACATCACACTTAATTTGACTATACTCCTTATCTTCTACTCCTCCTCTTCACTGTTGATAAAATCCCAGAAAGTGCTTGTTTTCCAACACCTTTGTGTTGTCAACAAAACCCTTTTCATGACTGAACAGACCAAGACAGATTTGCACAAGTTACATATTGTCTAAACCCAAAACAGCTATTAAAGAAACAGTCTAAAAATTGCATCATTATAATCAGACAGTCTGGTCAAAGAAAGGGTAGATAGGAATAATTATGTGATTATCTTCTTTCTGTTCCTGAGAAAATGTATTGCATTGTATCGAATGATATATTACCTGCCTTTAGCAATAATGCATCATCCATATTCATGCTAATAATAATGACTTAACTTTGAGTAATGAAAGAAAAGTACAAATCTAAAAAGGCCTTCAATGCCAACTTTTAGCTCTTGACCATTTTTGGTAATCAGTGCTATGAACACATGGAGGTTCAATACCAAGGCCTAAAGAAATTTGTAAATGCCAGAGCTATTTATTTTTTATCACTTATTAATTTCCCATTGCAACATTTCTTCACAGGTTTTTATAATTTTAAATAAATTTGGACAGGATGACACTAGGACACACACTCCCTTCACTTTAATTCTATGTTTTTAAAAAACTGAGTCAACAAACTAGCTCAAATTCAAGTGAACCACATAGACTGTGACAGTTTGAGGACGACAGAGGGGGGAAATCCTCTGCCCCTTAAGTTCACAAGACACCAGCTGGCCCGGCAGTGACATGTGACAGCCTCAACACAAACACATACAGGGGGCCAGCATGGTCAAACACCTGCAAAACAAGACCCTACAAACACACGCAGACACATTGTATGTTCAGTGTGCATGCTCTCATCCCTGCAGAAATCTTCATCCCTCCCTTCACTTTTTGTAAATCAACCATACTTTTTAATCTTGTCCTGTGAACAATAACAACCAAAAACAGACTAAACGAGCGGTCACAAATCATTTGGACGTGCAATAGAAGCACACACATTCAAAGAAGGACACATTTTAAACTGTCGCACCTTGACTGGCTAGACAGAAGCAATATGAGCTGCTACATGTTGATGTTAGCGAAGCTCATCCGATCCCACTGGTCTCATGCTATCAAATGTTGACAGGCATGTTGACAAACCTGTTGTGGAGCTGCAGGGCATGTAGATACACACCAAGATACATAGGCACACGCACAATGTACTCTCTTCATTGCAGGAAAAGGAAAAAAACAAAAAAAACAAAGAAAAGGTAGAGCAGCAAAGATTAATGTTGGAGTTACATGTTGCACTGAGTATCGTACACACTGTGTGATGATAGCCAGTTGCACCTGGCTGGTTATTTTGTTGTAGAAATCTTTTCACACACATGAGCCAAAAACACACAATGACTGATGAATACAGTCAAACCAGCTTAACAAAAAGTAACAAATAGTCATAGATTAACTTCCTCTCATCAAGAGCTGACATTATGAGAAGGACATTTAAATGTTTACAAATGTAGCAACAATAATGGTTGGTAGTGTCGATGCTTTGTACTGTACAAATGGCATGAGGCTGAAATGTCTTACTTAAGGTCAAACGGGAAAAAAACAGAGAAAGAAAGACAAAGGGAAGAACAGGGGAACGTAACGAAGACACTGACGAGAAAAGAAAGACAGAGATTTTAATAGCAAGCAATGGAAGACCACATCTGTGTGTATGTGAGTGCGTGCACGGGTGCACACGCCTGTCAGAGCTGGCTGGGCCACCCCACCCTGTTTAATGTCACTCTGACGTCAAAGCCATGTGTGCAGGCCCTTAATGCAGACAGGATGGAGCAAGTATTTATTTAACTTTGGTTCTCCCCTCCGAGAGAACGGGGCCCTCCATAAACACCGACTTCAGAGCAGTTTCGCTCATTCATGGCAGAGCTGCAGCCAGCACTGAGATCATCGAGCAGGATCTCTGGACAGGTCTGCGCATGCGCGGCAGTGACGAGATTCAAAAGTTGGAGCATGTTGAGAGGGACTGATGTCAAGACAGGAAACATGCTGCTCGACTACGAGGATGCACATTCCTTTCCTTAAAAGATTAATAGGCAGCAGGGTCATCCTGGTTGCACAGCAGTCAGATGTGTAACATGTTACCAACAACATCTCTGTTTTGAGTTACACTGTCCATCATTGCCTCACATCATCCCCCTCTCTATTTTCACATGTTTCCTGTCACTCACTACTGTCAACTACCCAAAAAAAGCAAAATCCCACAAAAAAGGCCATAAAAGAACCACTAGACAGCTTTGGCACAGATGAACAAATGACCCAACATGACACTCAGCTTGTTTAAAACAACTTTACGTAACCAAAGTCTTCCCTGTTGATAAAATCGAAGGGTCTATCATTTTGTAAAGGCAACACAAAATGTCAAGTGGCATCAATTCAAATCTGATGGAGATTTCACTTTTTTTTTCAACTATGTAACAAAGCATCTGACTGTCACAAGACAATCACTTTCCATCCCTTTTATCTGATTTACTGCACTAGTGCTGTATGTAGATGTTTGCAATCACTACATAATCAATATTAGTATTTACAGCTGTTTACTTACAAAGAGCTTCAGCCATCATTGCATTTACAAGAAAAGAGGTGGGAACACGCCTTCTAGTTAATGCTACTTCTTCATCCTCTCAGTTGGACTGAGAGCAGACTGGATGCTACAGTAATTCACTATCGCAAAGTGGTATTATGAAATGGGCCAGGGCTTGCTGGTTAGCATGCTAACTTCAGTAGAAGAAAAGAAGTGAGAGAAAGGAAAACAACAGATAACATTGGCGTTGCTCTCCACTGCTGGAGATCTTGGTAAAGGAATGAAGTTTGATGTTGAACTTGCAACATTTCTTCTAGACAGATAAATAAATAGCTGTTAATTCTAATGTTAATTCAAAAACTTACATATAGCACCTTTAAAGTAGGCATGGATGAACAACTAGCAGTGTCACTTTCTTTATGTCTGAGGTGTGTTTTTAGGTGTGTTTCCTCCATTTTCAGGTCTGACAGATTACCCATATTCATGAAATGGGAGAGTGGGAAACAGAAAGAAAATAAGCAAGAGAGAAAGAAAGATAGAGAGGGAGTAGACAGAGTATTTTAATGCAGCTTTTGTTTGCATGTTTCTGTCTGTCTGGAGTGAGCTTTGAGTGCATTAATGAATGTACAATCATGGATCTCTTCTGCCTCTGTCTCTGCTCCGTTTCCTCCCCTGTTGCTGCTCACATGCTCTTAATGGGCATGCAGGCCAAATACAGTCCAACACCATCCCAAATATGCTCCTCTCTCTTTCCTCTCTCTTTCATCTCAAGTGGGAGAAGGAGCCAGACAGGAGGTCACACACAGTAGACTATAGCAGTATCATCTCAGAGTGTGCCCCCCCACACCACCCATCCCATCCCATCCCACCATATCAGAGTTCATGTAGCTTTGACCAGTCAGACTTCAGATGTATGTTTTTTTAATGCAGGTTCAAATATAGTTCACAATATTCTAAAGTTAAAGTAAGGAAGACCTTACACCTAAACAGCATTTAAACTGCTTTCCATCTATATGAATTTATGCAAACAAGCAAAACTAGACTGATAATCAGCCAGACCCATATGTTGACTAATATTAGCTCATCATAGATACAGTATATCGTATCAGCGTATGTATCAACAGTACATAACAGTGCAAAACCTGTTAATATATATGTTGATTGTAGTTTGTCCATCAAGTAAATATATTGTTACTTGACTGCAAAAAGCCCTGCTGAGTACATAGATATTTAATAAAATCTCATTAGATGTATATTGTTATCAGATATTTCCAACACACAAATATCAACACTGATACCAGACTCAAAAACCCCATGTCCAGATTCAGGTTTGTTTACCTATTTTATACCTACAAACACAAGCTTTTTGAAAGGGTAGTTTACAAGAAAAAAGGTGTATTTTCGGGCAATACCTTATAAAACGTGTAAAATGTTTCTTTTCTTAAATTCTTCTTCAAATCACTATTTCATATCACTTTACTTCACAACACACTTTTGTTTAAGCAATTGTTTTGCATAAAGTCAGTGGTACCAACAAGACATTTTAAAAAGCCACTATGAATTCTAGGAATTTGTGATGTACTTTTACTTTTACAACTTGCTGCAATTTTACAGACCAAACAATTAAACAATTATCAGGAAAATAATTGGTAGATTATTTGTATATAATCATAATAGCAATAATTAGTTCTAGCCCTTAATTACCATTTAGTTATTCATCTATAAAATCAACTCTATATTTGTTGAGAAAACAAGATATTGTTATATGGCAAATATGTGTACAAAAGAAGCAATTACTAGACTAAAAAAAGCTGTGATAATGAAAGAAATAGCTGCGACAAAATAAAAAACAAGGAGAAACAGCATCACTGGCAAGTTCTTCTGCTGTGATTCCCAGCTTTTTCAGATGTTACCGAGAACACAGAGGAGTGCTGCGCTGCTGTCTTCACAACCCGTCTTTATTTTGCATCACCATATGGGAGAAGCTGCTGAACACATGTCACATGCTGACACTCAGAATAACAGCCACAAGGCCAGAAAATCCAGCTCGTCTGTGACAGTGACAGACTGGCCGCGGCAGCAAGCAGCCCGTATTTACATCTTTGCACAATATGCTTTGGAAGTTTGACTATGCACTTAAACAGAGTCACTTGGAATGAGTAGAAGGTTTAATTCCTAGAAGCTTGACTTAAAAAGGGACAGGCAGTTCAAATATCAGGGACAGTGTGCACTTTAAAAATTCCTCTGACCACGAAAAGAAAAGTCAAAGAAAAAAAGAGGAAAGAGGAAAGGTAAAAGGCTAAACATGCTGTTATGTAACTCCACTACATATTGGCACTTTTTTCTAACTTTCAAAACACTAATAACACTGTTTACCAAGATATTTTTGGCCAAAGTAATCGTACTGTGAATATTTGGTACCAGCCCATGCCTTGTCTGATTTGACCCCCACCCTACAGCAGCTGCATAGGTGGAGGTTTGGACTGGACGGCTGCGGTACTCTCCCAAAAAACATGACTTAAATGGTAGGAAATGAGAGAGGGTCACACATAGTTTAGGCCCATTGTAATATGAGCATGCACACGCACATAAGCACAATGGAGCCCGGCCATGATAAATGAATGGCCTGTTGCTTTCCCAGTCGCTCTCCCATACAGTGTGTGATTGGCTGGAGTAGCCCCTGATAAGGAAAACATTAGCTGCGAGTATCTGTGTTGCCTATTCAAAGCAAAGGCTCAGTGTTTGCATAAGGTAATCCGTCTGTATACTCGCACTGAAAGACACACATCAGCTGAGCGAGAGAGGAAAAGAGAAACATGTGAATATCAGGCAGCACTGCTCCCCTCTACTCCTCACCTCTCTCACATGTTCCCTTCCCTTTTTCATCCTTCCTCTGACTTCAGCTCCTTGTTCCCCTCCCCCATATAAACAGTTTTCTTCTCTTGTTATGCCTTCGTTAATTCTTTATGGCCAGGCATTCTCTCTCTCTCTCTCTCTCTCTCTCTCCATATGGCCCCCGAGAGAAAAGGCGTGGATCACGTGCAAAAATGTGAAACAACATTACAACATCAGAGTAAATTCCAGGACACAACAACAAACAAGCATGGCAGTGGGGTGGGGGGGGCAGTGGGATTCACACGAGGTAGGACATGCATTTTCTCACATGAGCAGAGAAGACACACAGACACACACACACACACACACACTACACATAAACATGCGCCCTCGCTCATTCCAGCAGCGTGCTGTGGTGTTTTGCAAGACCTTTCCTTCCTCTGCCCCATCTCTCTGTGCTCGAGATATTCCATTAAATCTCGCCGAGACGTGCTTGAAAACTGACCCTTGTTTTCACAGCGTCTTGAGGGAGGAGGGGGAGGGAAGGACAGCGAGGGAACATGGTGAGACTAAACTTGAGCAAGACACGCCAAGAGTTCGAGTGTGTAAGAGCACAAACTGAAAGGTTAATCATCTATATGTTATCTACAGCTGTCTCTGAGATGAAGGGCCCACTGGTTAATTTCACGGCCATGCAGAAAGAACAGGAACACAAAAAACGCAGCCTCTCCAGTGGTGAGCCCTTGAGTGTGGAACACATAGCACATAGTACACCTTGAAGATTATCTTTGATAAGACAACACCTTCAAGCCATATTTGAAGGCGGAACTGACATAAAATGTATCCAAGGGCAGACGCCAAAACTGTGACTCTGGGAATGTTTTTAAAAGGTAAACTGATACAACATGAGGGACCTTTCCCATTTAACACATTTGCTACTAGACTTTAACTCTACCCAACCTCTAAAAAACTCTTTTTAGAAAAACAAAATCTTTATTTGAACCATTAGAACTTGTAAATATACTCAACCATTCACATTGTTAAAATCAGGCTGACAGCTGGCTTCTCATAGGAAGAACACCAATTTAACATTTAATAAGGCAGCTGGAACAACGTCCCTATGATGTTCACAAAGTGCCTCAAAAAGTGCCTCTTTATGGTTCGTCAGCTTGCCAAGACATTGTGCTAATGAACATCCCAGTAGCCACCCAGCTAAGTGTAGCTGCTAGTGCAATGCTGCATGAGCCGCGTACGCAACAAACTGAGTGTCATTCTCCGCACAGCCCATTTGTGGGTGTCATAACTGTAAAATGAGTCCCACATCAAGGGACAGTCACAAAGCAACGTGTTTTATGAGCCTCAGCTGGAGGAAACACCCCAGAGTGATGACAACAAGTGTTAGCCCAGCTACAGCCACAAAACTAATAAAGTTATGCTGGCTAACGTCACAGGAAAACCCTCACAAGTGGTCTGAGAGGACCTACTAGCCTACAGTTAGGAGCATGTTTGTGAGGGGTACAGAGAGGTTAGCGAGACTTTCATGTGTATTGTTACACTGCAAAAGAACAATCAAAGCCTCCAACTTGTAAGGTGGACATGAGTTATATAAGCAGGATTACATTTTCAGAGTTTCTCAGAGGAATGCGAGCACTGGACTGTCTGCATTCCTTCCTTTTTATGAAGACAGTAGGAATGATGACAGAAACACAGCAGAAAAAGAAATGTGGCTCCAGGGAAGAGAGATAAGAGTAGTGAAATACCCTTTATGCCCAGTCACTCTTTACATTTGAATATGAAAATGAAGTATGTGTGGAAATGTAATACGTTATCTAAATATTTCCCTCATGTTTTTATCAAATACGAACACTCAGCTGCAACATTTAATCCTGTGCCTCTCTGCCTTTTGAACAACTTCAACATACCACTCTTCCAAAACCTGAAACTTAGGAACTGAGACCAAAGTTAGTGAGAGCCATACAACGACAGTTAACCAGTTTATTACACAGAATAGTTGGCCATTTTTATCAAGTCAACTGCAAAAAGTAAACACCGGCTCTCAAAGGGCAATCTGGCAAATGAAGTCAACCCCTAACTGAAATAAAGGCAGAGGCAACAAACCAGCTGACCTGTGTACAATATAATTCAATTCACCAGGTGCTATAGAGCCTAAATGCCTACTCAGAAAGACAAACTGCAACAGTTTCACTAAGTAATTCCTGTAATGTACAGACTGATAAATTCTAATAATGTCAGCCCATACAAGGGCTGATTTTTTCTTTAAGAAATTTACAACCTCAGCACAGTTTTAATTGTTTACAGCATCAGCGAGGAGATTAGGACTAGCATCCATTGACTTCTCGAGGTCTGCGAGGGGAAAATATGTCTCATTTAAATTTTCCACTGGCTATTCAGCGCAGCTTGCTTCTAACCGAGATACAACTATATTAACGGTTGTTTCCCCTTTTCCGTAAACCATCTTTTCATGTGGAATTGATCATTTGGAAAATTTGGTTATTAAAGAGCTCTGACAAATGAATGTAATGGAGGCAGGATATTTTACAGCTGAAGAGTAAACATAATTTTTCTTAACAGACTTCACACCACCATCTGCTCTGCTATGATAGGGTGCTCTGCCAACTCAGGTGCTGCAAAGTATTGTAAACAGTGGAGTCTGGGGGACAAACTATGATAACACTGTTTCTAAATGATCTCAAGTGCTTTTGACTGCATTATGCCCTGCAACTTTTCTGTGAACACCAGCCAACATATGCACCAGTACCTGTCCTAAATATATTGGTCGGATTCTGTCATTTACAGGTAAATATTGAATGTGGGTACTTAGATGTGAAAAGGGTTTAGACTCACAATAAAATTACTGATGAGATACTTGTGATGTTCTACTGAATGAGATGATGCAGAGGCATCCTGCTATGTTGAAAATAACTCTGGTATGCTTGGCTGAACTTTTTACATCCACATAAACTGTGGGTTGCATCTCAGCCAAAATATATCGTCTTGGTATTCTCCCAATCACCATTTCAAAAATGTTCTAATATATTCTCGGGGGAGCTTTAGCAATAACTTCCTTTGTAGGAGACTTTCACCTCACGCAACTGTCTCCTTATGCTGTCTGTGCAGCTCTAAGGCAAAGGAAAAATCTAAATACTGTAAATGTGGTGCTTTTCCTTCCTACATTTTGTACCAAATGTATGTGTTAAATTCACAGACGCAGGGGTGGGGAGCGCTGGGAGCAGTGTCATCTCTAACCACTTCCCTTGACGTGTCATTTCAACTGTGGCAGACTAGGCACACCCTGTCATAGCACTTCTCACTCTGACCACCCAGTTTCACATCAACAGGTATGTAAAAGTGACTAACAAGTCAAAGTTGTGAGCATTTTGTGATCAGACACAAAGGTTTTCTAGACACCAACGGATGTGTAGGATGATATCATTAGTCAAGTGTTAATTCTGCGATGGAGAAAACTGCACATCCATCATGAAAACCTATGATTCTGTGAGTATAATGCATTCTTAGTGAGCGTCATTTCTCCTCTCTGCAGCCAGGTCAGAGAGTTACAGAACAACTTATTTAATGTCTTGCTCAAGGACACATCAGCAGGGCAAACTCTTGCTGACGCAGTGGCTTGGACCCAGTTCCTGCAGCTGGAAAACTGCATCCATATGCACTGGACTGCTGCGTAGGCAGGCTTTGATGCCATGCAGCATGAAGGTGACCTAAGAGAAACTCTCACCTAAAAGGCCACTGACCTCTGATGCACAGAGTTCTGAGTGATTAAAGGTGGGTTTTGCTCTGCAAATTGTGACCCTACCATTGTTGGTTACTGTCACTGTGAAATACTTTAACACTTTGACAGCTACTACCACCCACCACTGGAAATGTGAAGTAAAATCAAATTAGTCTCCTATTCATCTTAAAAGGGAAGAACTGGGAGCCATTAGCTGTTTTAATCTGTGTGATAATTAAGACAGTGAATGATATAGAAGGGAGAAATATTAAAAAACAACAACACTAACTGTATACTCAACACGTATGACATGGCAGAGCATGCTCCACATTATACCATTCAAATGGAAACTTAGTAAGACTGCACTACAGACTGTTTTCTCTACTGATTAATCTATTTTTCAAATTCACTCACTAAATGTATATAATCTACAAACATAATGACAACTTCTCATCACGTCTTTGCAATTGTAAAGCTGTAATGTGCAACTGGTTGGTTTACTTGATAAATGATGCATCCCAACCAATCTTCTATTATAAGAGCAACTGATTTATTAACAAATGTCTCAGTGCAAATCCTACTCTTTAAACTAAGTATATAATAGTGATTTTGGGCCATGTATCCAGAGATATCAGACTCCTTCCACTCTCTGCATGGTTCATACAGTTCACTGTGGGCCTTTTGGAGCCTCTGGTTATAAAAAAAAAAAACAGACTAGGGACACTGACAGGTATTGAGCCTGTAGATCTGATCACGATACAATAACCTCACGAGGTAACACTCATGACAATGCCCAGCACCATTTAACGGCAGGTAAAGAAAAGCCTGGTGCCTCGTAAGGAGCTGCTGCTGCTATGAAATGGATTCACTGCTGCTGTGAATAATCCATTTCACAGCAGTGTTGGCGTTTAGTCGTGAACTGAAACGCAGACTGAATATAATGCAAACCATAAGCAGGGGGAAGGCCTCTGCATACGCACACTGAACCGCGACCCCCCGAGTCATGTACATATACGCACTGTGAGCGACTTTGCTGTCGAATAAAATAGATCAACTTGCACAATACCCTCTGGGACCAGAGACCCCTGCTGCTGCTGCTGCTGCTGCTGGTGGTGTCCAGTCCGTTCGCAAGAGGGAAAAAATCACGACTGGAAATCGTTGAGCAGTAATAACACCTTTCTCCCCCCTCCTCCTCCTCCTCCGGCTGCTGATACAGTGTTGCACACCCACCTTGCGCCCACTCACTGGCTACTTTGAGGCTCTCTGCTCTGCCATCTCCTGGAAAACAGATGGATACTCGCCTCTTTTCCACCTCCAGGTGAGCTGCTGCGGGATCACCGGCCCACTGAGCAGCGTGCACACCCGGGGCTGTAGCGCCTGGGCCGCCGGGGTATACCCGGCGGACTATCCTCCAGTATCCCTCTTCAATCTAAAACCTCCACTATAACATGATTCTGTTACCCAAGCAGCTCCTAGTCAACAGCCAAACAGCAATGCAGTGGCGTATTTCTGCGTCAAATAATACCACACGTTCAACTTTACCTTGCTAATTAGGCTTTAAACACACCGAAACCCACAATTACAGGTAAGCAGAGGCTGTAGCCAGTCACAGAGCCCCACTGCGCAGCCATATTTCGCTCGACACCCAATACCATGTAATGGGAATACCATTAAAAATCCGTTATGCCGTAAATTGTAAATATCCACAAAACCACTGGTGCTTGTGTGAAAAAATTTGCTCGACAGCCTCTAAATGCAACGCTGCCATCTAAGCGCGATGCTGCAAACACTCCCTGCGTTGTTCATCTCCAGCTTGCGGGGGCCTTCTGCTAACCTGCCCGGTAAATGTGTGTGTCGTTAGTGTACAAACAGCTGATTTCAACGGAATATGTTTGGCGTTTGCCTGGAGACAAAGCGCTGCGCAGGGATGGGAGACAGAGAAAGCATAAATCCCAAGGAGGGCTGCCGACAGCTCAGGCTCGTCCATGACCGTGTCGTAGAAGTGGGTGAGAAAAAATACATTAATTTATTCTTTTTTGCCACAAAGCAGAGCTTACCTTCCCTCGCCTTCAGGAGAACCGTGTTGGCCACGATATTTTCAATCTCCATTGTCAGAATGTGAATCCCGAGCAGTCGCGATACATTTCACTCAGCGGAAAAAGACGGTTTTTCTGATCAAACGTGCCGACGACGGTGAGGCTGCTGCACGCGCACAGGGCGAACGCGGCACTGGCGCATAGTAGGTCTTTAATAGTGGTCGTCGTTCCTCTCCATTGCAAGATGTTTTATCAAACCCTACCTACGGAGCTGTCTGATTACGACGGGGCTCGTTAGCATTCACAGCCTGCCTCCCTTCCCTCTCTGCCTGCTCTTCCTTCCTGCTTCGGCTCCCTCCTCCTCCTCTCCCCTCCTGCACAACGAACCAGGGAGAGTAGGAGGGATCAATTTACAACCAGCGCAACCACACACACATCCTCACACAAGTGCATTTTATACATACGTGCATGCAATTTCCTAGTCTTAGTCCCCTGAAATTATGGATGGTTATGCCATTTATTGTGTGGCAGTTTTGGATTAACGTGCTTATGTGTGGGCTTTCTACAAGTTTCCCTCAGGAATAATATTCTCTTCAACCACACATAATGTCAGAGTGAGAGCCCACTGAAACATCTAGAAATGAAGTATTTCATTAATTACTAAATGGTTTTAATCCAAACATGAATGAACACTCTATCATGAACATTCTTCATGATTTTTCTGCTGCACAGTTGTTTCATGTGCTGGTCACAAAGTATTGTCAGAAACGTGAACGTAATCGGCCACAGAGGCCTGACACAGACCTCATTGCGCAAACAATGGCGTGAGGGTTTTGCTGTTGCATTATACCGGGTCGTCTGGCCCGGGAGAGAGGGAGATAACACACTGAGCCATCATGGCCAATATTCTCAGACCCAGCAGCCCCTGGCTGATCTGACCTTGATCGGGCTGGAACTCAATAATGCTTTGAGTAAGTGTGTCTGTAAAAAAAAAAAAAAAGAGAGAGAGAGAGAGAGAGAGAGAGAGAAGGACACACTTAAGATGTACTTATGTATAAAAGATTTGTTCTTGAAAAGGACAGAGATATTATAACTGTAGTGTCCGGAGAATGTAATAATATAAAGCACTTAATTTTTACTTTTGCTGTTAGGATCATATAAAAGTTATTATAGGGTATTTGTTGAGCAGAGAACTGAGGAACCAAAGGTCACTGACTATCTTCACACTCACCGGACACAAAGTTACCAGATCAATCAAAATGTGTCATTACTCTTTCCATGTTTTGTTGTTGGACCGTCGACCTGCTTTTTTAAACAGCACCGAGATTGATAAAATTCAAAAAGAATGACAATGGGGTTTTTTTAGAACAGGTATGTGTGTGTGTTCAGACATGACATCAACAATTGGTGGTGTCTTTGTTCTCACACCATTTTTAGACATTAGACCATTACTATTTCTATGAGAAACAGATACAGGTTTGTGATCACCCACATCTAAGGTGCTGCTAATGTACCATCTAGTTATTTATTATATATGAGATGGGAGAGGAGACCCGATTCAGGTTTGTAATACAAGAGAGCCACAGAGTTGTCTTCAAACACAATCATGTGGTAGTTGTGGTTGTCAGGCTTGAATATGAGGATTTAGTGTGAGGTGTACTTTCCTGTCAGAGCACAGGTTATGGATACAAGGACTTCTTCCCACCAGACATTCTCAATCAGGGTCACATCGCGGAATTCTAACAGAATGAGGCGGGTCTGTATATCTAATGGATTGTAATTATTTCACCACTTCAGTAATACACCACTGGCTATGACCATTTAACATGGTTTGTTAACTGTCACTGTGGAGTGTCAATGTCTGGAACAAATAAACTTAGGGCTATGAGACAGATCACAGATCTATCACTATCATACTGGTCAATGCTGCTGCCCAGTGGTGATAATGCATAACACAAAGGGACATCACAGTAGTCATATTATGAATACCAGTGTTAAAAGATTTTAAGAGGTTTTGACAGTGGGCGTTACCGAGAGGATGGCTGACAATGACGTGTTGAGCGATTAATTCCTCAGATAAGTCCCAGATGTGTAACATAAAACTTTAATGAATGGTGTAATCATTTTATCATCTCCAGGTGATCCCCTGTACTGTTGACTTAAATGTGTCCAGGGTGGATTCAGAACCAGGATGTAATGTTCAATATTTATAAGAATATGCTGTGCTCGCCTAACTTTAAATAGAATAGTAAGAGCTAACAGGCTGCACGGCGGCAGTAGTGGCAGATGTTTGGATTATGATATATCGCAGTATCATCAAACAAAGATTAGTAGGGTGTTTGTATCGTATGGTTTCAGTCTTGGTTTCAGAATTAGCCACGCCTGGTCACTACCATATGTAAACAAGGTCAGCTGGGATGGAGTGGTGGAATTAAATCAGCATATTTGTTTCATAACGTGTTTTTTAAGAGCGTAAAGAGGTAGCTCACTTCAATTTTGAATATTACTGTAATATTTAATTTCTACCACAATTCAAATGGAAAATAAGTTGTACTTTTAATTAATTGTACTGTTTGATTGTGCTTTTAGTTACTAGCAACAACTAAGATATAAAAAATATAATAATAATATAATATACTATTATTATTAAATTATTTCTTAATTGTGAGGTTTGAATTATTATTAGGCAAACATGCATTGTGAAGATAAAGTTACTTAAATTAATGGATTATTACTATTTTTCTATATTTTACAAAACAATCAATCGATCAATGGAGAAAGTATCACGAGGAGATTAATCAATAATGAAAAATAATCACTTATTATCAATAACATATTAATTTTACGAGAAATAGATATTAAATCATTAGTTTATTGTATCACTAAATACAGGATTAGATATAGAGGCTATTTAGCATTGAGTACTACTACTTAAAAACTTAAAGTACATTTTCCTGTCTGTTATTGCATGTCATTCTATCTCTCACCCTCCTTTATGCCTGGTTATTGCCTCTACTGTCCATCCCCACATAAAACAATAAAATGCATCTCAGAAAAATACATGACTAACAAAAGCTCAGGTTCCTCATACACCACTATATTTTAGATTTTTAGCACTTTATTGACATGTACTGTAAAAATCAGATAAAGTAGACAAGATGTGATGCTCAAACACTTATAGACACTTTTGTCATGAAAGCATCAGAGAAATACATCAATAGTAGATGAGAAACAGACAAATAACAGTTTTGGTCAATAAGACTCAAATCATAAGTCACAGCCTTAAACACATGATTTTTATTTTTAAAAGTGGCAGGTATACGCAACAGGTATAATCCATCCATCCATTATCTATATGGCTTATCTGTGGGTGGTTGCAGGGGTTGAGACCATCCTCCAGCTTACACTGGGTGAGAGGCGGATACACCCTGGGACAGATCACCACTGCAACAGGTTATAATTGTGTGGCAATTAACTTCTAATGTTTCTCCACTGTTGTACTGCAGGACACATTAAAGACAACAAGGTAGTGTTGCTTTACAAAAGTCAGACCACAAGTCGTTACCTATCTATGGTTTTTGAGATGTTGGTGCTGGAATTTCTTCAGACAACCACAGTAACAGGTAGTTATCCCTAATATGCATAAGTTATTCACGGGACCTCATTGCATGCACAGGGGCTGTTATCTTCTTATTGATCATATGCTGAGGGTTTTATCCTCACGGCAGAGACACAAACCTTGGAAAATTCACCTGAATGGAAATACACATGGAATTATTTTACCACAGTGATCTTGAACTGACTGACCTCAAGGTTGACGGTTGAGAGTCTGTCCCAAAGTTTGAAACAGGGTGATTCCTGGTAAAATTGGGTCATACATTTATTATGTGAAATGTCAATATTTTAGGATCTACGGCCAGGTCCAAATACACAAATACTTTCGCTAACCACGCTTAGCTCGTTACCTGCCACACACAAAACAGGAGATCCTAAAATTGCTTTGTGATAAGGGATCCACTATAAAGACCCTCCACTATAAAACATCCCAACACACCATTATCATCAATTTCACAAGATGTGTTTGTCAAGAGTTACCATTTAGAGAAGAATTGCTGTTGGCAAGACAAGTACAGGGTTGGCAAAAGTGTATGCACTGTAGATGAGAGGGTAGACAGAAAGAATATTGGTAGGGTACCCTGTTTTGAACCTTTCACCGACCTTTTTCAACAGTTTCAGCAAAGCCCTGTGTACAAAAACAAACAGGTCAAAATTACAGCTTTCCTGCTGTGAAAGGCGTGGTGCGATGATATAATAAAAAATCTTCAAGGTCACTACCGTCTTTAGGGTTACAGCAAAGTTGGTGCTAGAATTGGGGTGCCTGTGTTGTATATACACAGAGACAAGACCTGCACATATATCATGACAGTTTTCAAAGAAATGTAATATATAGAGGCCCACCAGCATGTTATGACCTGTTTAGGTGAAATATAACCTTCTTGTTGAGAGTGAATCAGCAGATCACTCTTTTCATTGCAACAGGACTGAAAAGCCTGTTAGAAGTGCTGGTTGTACCCCTCAGTGTCCTATATGGAGCCTGTAGAGAGACAGGTATCACATATTAATATTTCTGCAAAACATGTTCCTAAACCCAGGACTGTTTGAGATAGGGATGAAATAAAGATGGGATAGTAGTTGGTCTTATTTTCACCAGCAAAGGGGAAATGTTAAAGTCAAAACTTCTCGTCATGTGTAGATAATGTTCAGACTTGAAAACAGAATGGCTACAGCAGAGGAACTGCAACTTAATACATTTGGCACAGTTTTAAGGCACTTGTATCCTGAGACACATTTTGTTTTTATATTTCATTATCATTACATTTCAAAGTGAAAGAGTCTATACTTCACAAATTAGCTTGGACAAACTATTTGCAGATTTAAGAAATAAATGAATCAGCAAGATTAATTTTAAAATGCAGTTGTACAACCACTGAAAACATGGAAGTTACAAATATAACACGTAACCGGAATCCAAAGGGCAATTGATACTTAAAGTACATTTTCCTGTCCATATTACGTCATTCCCATCTCACCTCTTATGCCTATTACTCTACTGTCCATCCTCACATAAAACACAAATGACTAGAAAATACATGACTAACAAAAGCTCAGGTTCCTATACACCCACTATATTTCCTTAGATTTTAGCAGCACTTTTATTGACATGTACTGTAAAAATCAGATAAAAGTAGACAAGATGTAGATGCCCAAACAATTTCTATAGGACACTTTGTCATGAAAGCATCAGAGAAATACATCAATAGTAGATGAGAAACAGACAAATAACAGTTTCTTGGTCAATAAGAGTTCCAAAATCATAAGTCAAAGCAGCCTTAAAACACATGATTTTTATTTTTAAAAGTGGTAGGTACACGCAACAGGTATAATCCATCCATCCACTATCTATATGGCTTATCTGTAAGGGTTGCAGGGGGTCTAGAGACTATCCCAGCTTACACTGGGTGAGAGGCGGGATACACCCTGGACAGATCACCACTGCAACAGGTTATAATTCAGTGGCAAATTTAACTTCTAATGTTTCTCCACTGTTGTACTGCAGGATACATTAAAGACACAAGGTAGTGCTGCTTTCATAAAAGTCAGACCCTCACACAAGTCAGTTACCTATCTATGGTTTCAGATGTTGGTGCTGGAATTTCTTCAGACAATCCACAGTAACAGGTAGTTATCCCTAATATGCATATTATTCATTTCGACCTCTACTTCTGCATGCACAGGGGCTGTTATCTTCTCATTGATCATATGTCCTCAGGCTGAGGGAGCCTTTATCCTCAATGGCAGAGACACAAACCTTGGAAAAATTCCACCCTGAATGGAAATACACATGGAATTCACATTTTACCACAGTGATCTTGAACTGACTGACTCTCAAGGTTGATTTGCTGAGAGAGTCTGTCCTAAAGTTTGAAACAGGTGACTCTGAAAATTGGTCATGCTTACTTATTATGTGAAATGTCACAATATTTTTAGGATCTACGTCAGGTCCAAAATACACAAATACTTCTCAACTACGTTTAGCTCTGCTACTCTGCCACAATAAAACAGGAGATCCTAAAATTGCTTGTGATAAGGATCCACTATAAAGACCCTCCACTATAAAGACCGCAACACACCATTTCATCATCAATTTCACAAGATGTTTGTCACAAGGAAGCACATTTAGAGAAGAATTTTGCTGTTAAGTAAGACAGTACAGGGTTACAAAAGTGTATGCACTGTAGATGAGAGGGTAAGATTGTGAAAGAATAGACAGAAAATCTGCTTGAACCTTTCACTGACCTTTTCTTTAACAGCTCAGCAAAGCCCTGTGTACAAAAACAAACAGGTCAAAATTACAGTTTCTCTCCTGCTGCAGGTGTTAAGTGTGAGAAAGGATGATATGCTAATAAAAATCTTCATACACACTGTCTTAGGTTACAGCAAAGTTGGTGCTAGAATTCAAAGTGCCTGTGCTGTGTATATACACAGAGACAAGACCTGCACATATCATCTATGACAGTTTTCAAAGAAATGTAATATATAGAGGCCCACCAGCATGTTATGACCTGTTTAGGGTGAAATATAACCTTCTCAAGCTGAGAGAGTGAATCAGCAGATCACTCTTTCATTGCCAGGTTTGTGGACTTGGTGTCTTTGTTAGAAGTGCTGAGCCAGGCCTCCCTCAGTGTCCTATATGAGCTCAGAGAGGAGACAGGGTATCATACATACACATTTCTGCAAAACATGTTCCTAAACCCAGGACTGTTTGAGATAGGGATGAAATAAAGATGGATAGTAGTTGGTCTTATTTTCTACCAGAAAGGGGAAATGTTAAAGTCAAACTTCTGCTCAAGTGCACTTAGGATAATGTTCAGACTTGAAACAGAATGGCTACAGCAGAGGAACTGCAACTTAATACATTTAAGTACAGTTTTAAGGCACTTGTATCCTGGGATATTTACATTTTATGCTCTTTTATATTTCATTATCATTACATTTCAAAGGGGAAAAAAAGAGTCTATACTCTGCTAAATTCATTTGACAACTATTTGCAGATTTATGATAAATAATCAGCAGATGAATTTAAATGCAGTGCTACAGGTTAAACTACCAAAAAACATGTAGTTACAAATGACTCCACCTCAAACATCACCTGTAACATTAAAATGCTGCCTACATGTTAATGTGTCAGTATAACAATCTGTGACGGAATGTAACCAAGTACATTTACTCAAGTACTGTACTTAAGTACTGTTTTGAAATAGGTCTACTTTACTTAGGTATTTCAATTTAATGATACTTCTTCTATATATGATACTACTTCTCCACTACATTGTTATAGTTACTACCTTTCAGATTAAGTTTTTATTTGTAAAGCTTCATAAAGTATGGTTTGTTTGTTTCTTCTAAGATGGCGCCGCAGATGGCTGCCTCGGTGTGTTGGTGCGCGTTATGCTTTGCAGCACTGCGCTGATCAGCTGTCAGTGTTCAAGGACTCCTTTAATACCTCACTGGAGACATGTGCCAGCCTGCTTCAAGGCCTCCACCATCATCCCTGTCCCTAAAAAACCAAGGATCACAGGACTTAATGACTACAGACCCGTCGTCCTGACCTCTGTGGTAATGAAGTCATTTGAGCGCCTTGTGCTGTCCCACCTCAAATCCATCACCAACCCACTCCTGGACCCCCTGCAGTTTGCCTACAGAGCCAACAGGTCTGTAGACGACACAGTCAACATGGCCCTCCACTTCATCCTGCAGCACCTGGACTCCCCAGGAACCTACGCCAGGATCCTGTTTGTGGACTTCAGCTCCGCCTTTAACACCATCATTCCAGCTCTGCTACAGGACAAGCTCTCCCAGCTGAGCGTGCCTGACTCCATCTGCAGGTGGATCACAGAGAGACTGTCAGACAAGAGGCAGCATGTGAAGCTGGGAAAACACATCTCTGACTATCAGCACCGGTTCCCCTCAAGGCTGTGTTCTCTCCCCTCTACTCATCTCCCTGTACACCAACAGCTGCACCTCCAGTCACCAGTCTGTCAAACTCCTGAAGTTTGCGGATGACACCACCCTCATTGGGCTCATCTCTGGTGGGGATGAGTCTGACTACAGGAGGGAGATTGATCAGCTGGTCACATGGTACAGTGAGAACAACCTGGAGCTTAATGCCGTGAAGACAGTCCAGTCCATCCTCACCTCCTCCATCACCATCTGGTACACTGCTGCCACTGCCAAGGACAGAGGCAGACTGCAGCGTGTCATCCGGTCTGCTGAGAAGGTGATCGGCTATAACCTGCCTTCTCTCCAGGACCTGTACACCTCCAGGACCCTGAGGCAGGCAGGAAAGATCATGGCCGATCCCTCTGACCCTGGTCACAATCTTTTCAAGACACTACCTTCTGGCAGGAGATTGGGGTCCATCAAAACCAAGACCTCATGCCACAAGAACAGTTTCTTCCCGTCTGCAACTGGGCTCCTCAACAAGATCTAGCCCCCCCCCCCACACACACAAACACTGTCACAGACTATAATCCCCCCACCCTCCACTACACGTTATATTAACGTTATACACACACCTATGCGTTACATTAACGCACATCTCTCCGGACAATCACTGCCACCTTCAAACATTTGCACTCTACACTTTACATTTTAATTGTGTATATTTATGTTCCTTGTAAATATAGTTTTTGCTTTTTGCTCTCTCTACTCTTTAGCCTGTCTTTGTTTACTATCACTGTTCTTTAGCACCGATATACCAAGACAAATTCCTTGTATGTGCAAACTTACTTGGCAATAAAGTCTGATTCTGATTCTGATTAAGCTATCCAATACATTTGTTAAAATATGATCTACCTTGACAACATTAATATCCTGCTTATTATATTTACATCAGTGATATATGTAAATATATAACTGGACCTTTTTTCATAAAGAGCACTTTTACTTTTGATACATTAAGTAGGCCTACAGTTAGCTTATAGCTCTTACCTTAAAGATCTTTTAATGTACATTTTGCTGATAATACTTACTAAGCTAGGGTTTTGAATGCAGGACTTTTATTGTAACAGAAATAAAGCAACATACTGCTGCGATTTTGTTTGCTAACTTTATAGACTTAAACGACTGAAAAACTACATTATTGTTTTTTTTTTAATTATTTTATTTTATTCATGAGGACTGTTGAGGGCTTGATGTTTAATGGACTGGGGGCCAGCGACCAAAAATAAATGGTCTTTATCAGGGTATCATCAAGTTTTCTAAAGGTATTAAAGATGTGATTGTTGCGGTTGTGTTGATGTCTGCTGTTTCCTGGCTCTGTGTGTGTGTTTCACGTGACCGCTCACAGAGCCAGTGCGCCTCTGAAGCAGCGGTAGACACTGAAACCAAAAGGAAACACCACAGTTTGTAGCTCAGTATTTGCTAGGTTTCTTTCAGATAAAGTGGACGCCTGCAGTTTTTGAGAATGTTTTCACTCGGGGACAGTTTGGAGTTTCTCATAGGAAACCCCTTTTCAACGCCCGTCGGCCAAAGAATCGGTAAGTCGCTTTGCTTTTGAAACTGTTGTGTTCCGTTGGTTTAATTTACCATCATTAGTTTAACTTACGTTATCAATAACACGTTTCATTTTATTATAACCATCCTACCAGGGGTGTAAAGCAACCTCACTATGCGTTTAATTTCGGCTCTCATACTCGAAAACGTTTGATAATTAGTTACAAATTTGACAGAAACATAGAAGGGAGTATGCAGAACCAATGACGCGGCAGAGGCGGGACCCGCATCCCACAGTCTGTCATGTGATTGGTCGTTCTGAGTAAAGTGACAAGTCATTTGGCGAGTTAGGGAGCCACAAAGTGTTTCCTCTCACTTCCTCAATCGCTTATATGTTTTGTAGAACGACAACCTCACACCTTATGTGTAACTGTCGCCGGGCCTCTTCAGCAGATCTATGTCAAGCCGTTCAAGTGAAGAAGAGTTTCCTCATAAGGGCAGCAGGGTGCTTGTTTTTGTTAGACCACTGAAAAACTGTAAATCCCACACACCCACAAAAGGCTTACAGCCTGCTACTGACACCGAGAGAGATGTGTAATCAGGACAGTCATGAGTAGTGAGAAAATGTTACACACCCATCTCAAGCCTTCCTTCCTCTTATCTCAACCACTCACTTTCTCACACATAAATGTCAGAGAGGCTACAGCAGCTAGGCTACTTCTGAGGCAAAGAGCACAGAAGCAGCTGACAGTCACATGAAGTGGAGGGAGCTGATGAAGGAGAGAGGGAGGGGGGAGTGGATGGGATTGAGAAAGGCAGGGGTGAGGGTGGTTAGAAGTGTGGGGGGTGTTGGTGGGAAGGAATGAAAGAGATTTAGAGACTTATGAGGAGCCCTTGAGGGGTGGAGTGCAAAGAAAGCTGGCTTTGATTGCTAAATAGTTTAGGAGAAAAGATATGTTACAAGTGAAAACCTCTTTTCTTAATCAGCAGTGAGTTCTTATAAAAACACTAAAATCTCACTTCACATGAGAGATCTCAGTATTTGATTTTTGTCTCTGCTTTTCCCGCTGGTGTAAAGTATGTTGACCATCCTGTTAAAACAGATTTAGAATATTTTCTGTGGCTCTAAGGGGAGCTTTTTCAGTTTGGGAGAAAATGACCCTGATGATGTCATCAAGGTTATCTTGGCTTGAGCTTGGAGCAGGTTACTGTATTTGAAGATGGACAATGTGCCTCTGCTTCCTCCCACTCTACTAAAGTCAAAATATTCCAGAAATGGGCGCTGCCATCTTGTGCGTGTGATGTCATTTGGAGCCAGTGGGTGGTGGAGCTGCAATATCGAGGTCTCACTCATACACCTGCCTGTCCCAGTTGTGAATCAGTCACAGCTGCCGATCATGATGCCTCATCACATAGCATCACAAGCCAAACTTATCAGAAATAAAAATGAACGCTTGAACATACATCAGTGAGATAAGAACTACCTGAACTGATAGAGACTATCCTACTGATGATGGTCCCCAGGAAGAGACAGCTGTGCGCAGTGTTTTAGTATCTTTGTTGTATTGTTTGGTTTTCTGGCCCACAACGATCATTTCTCAGTTTAACATCACACTATTAAAAAAAATGATTGTATGCTACCTGCACAGCAGAAAATGACTGACAGACTAACTCAGTAAATCCTTGGTGAGCATAGTGGAGTGTTTAGCAGCTACAGAGCCAGATATTTCCATCAGGACTTGGAGACCAAAAACTGAGCTAAAAGGAGGGTGATTATCAGACTTCCATTCATAGTGTGGCCAGAAACACAACTCCAAATGAGTGTTAATGTTGCACCGTGTATATCAGATGTATAAATAAGCCACTGTTTGCTAACAAGTTTGACTTATCTGTTTGAAAGGCACATGTTTCTGTCTGAATTGATGTGTTTCTCCAAAAATGATTTCTGAAACAGACCTCAAAAGAACAACTAAAATGACTTGTATGTCTTCCTGTTATCATGTAGATACTGTGTCTTCTGGTTATTGTGACATGTCTGTTCTCACATCTGTAACTCACTACTAACTACTCACTACTTTACTGTAACTTCACTTGATTCTCTCTCTGTTGACAGAGCAAGCAACCAGTGGCTCTCTGCAGTCAGAGGACTGGGGGCTCAACATGGAGATATGTGACATCATCAATGAGACGGATGAGGGGTAGGGATGATGTCTTTTGTTCTGCTCAGTTATGTTTGGTCTCTCCAGTGAGGCAGGCAGGCCAGCAGATACTGAGATTGTCCTGTCTGGTGCATTCTGACGAACCTTTCTGACTGCACTGTATTGTATGTAGGTCTCTATGTTTTATTTTTGTTTGACTTTTTATTGTCATGTCCTTCATGGTTAAGTTGTTTTATTTTTTTATTGCCGCTTAACTGGTTTTGACTGAATGACCCTTATGTTTAAGGCCAGTTTTGTAGTTGTTTTGCTGTAATACAATGAGGAATGTCACTGTAAGCCTGATATGTTGTAGTAGTATAAAGGCCTATTTTCCTTCTTTTTTGTGAATGATTATTGCTTATTTTTATTTTCAAATATTAAGATGGACAAACAAGCTAACTGATCATCTGATGCTAATTTGTTTGTCTCTCCGTCAGTCCCAGAGATGCAGTCAAAGCAATTAAGAAGAGGATCGTAGGAAACAAGAACTTCAGAGAGATAATGTTGGCCCTTACTGTGAGTTATCATCTGTATGTCATTGTAAAAGTTTTATGCATCATTTAATGAGGCGAGTTCATGTTTGTATTGAGATCATGCAAGGAAAGGCTTTATGTTGGAGCAGCTTTGAATTGTGTTTCTTTTTATATTTTGAACTGGATCACAGGTTCTTGAGGCTTGCGTGAAGAACTGTGGCCATCGCTTCCACGTTTTGGTGGCATCGCAGGAGTTTGTTGAAGGAGTTTTGGTTCGTTCCATTCTGCCCAAATATAACCCACCCACTGCCCTTCATGACAGGGTACTGAGCCTCATACAGGTATGTGAATGCTTCCACAGAGGACAGTATGATAGAAACTGTCTGCACTGGAACTGCAACTAATCTATAAAATCTGCTGGTTATTATCTTAAATAATCAGTCAGTTATGGAATAGTACAACAATAGTACAACATCACATTTTTCCAGACCACAAGGTCATGTCATTAAATTGCTTGTTCAACTAGCAGTTCAAAACTCAAAGATATTCAGTTTACTGTCACAGAAGACTAAGAAAACCAGTAAATATTCACATTTGTGAGACAAATCTATGAAATTTTAAATTAATAATAAAAAACAACAGAAAAAATTATTAAAACAATTATTGATCATTAAAATTGTTGCAGATCACTGTTCTGCCTATTGTTTCAGCACTAGCCTTTTTGGAAGTCGTATTTTGTTTTCTCTATATGCTTCGATAATGTCCTTCCCTGTATCATGAGAGAATTCAGTGGTGTGTTGACATCCCACAGCTTTTACCAAAGTTCAACCCTATTATGTCTACAGACATGTACAACAGTGTTATCTTTAGTATTCTTTGTTATTTAAATAGCCTCATGCATTCCTATGCTACATGGTCAAAGCCAGTTGTGTGTACAGACTGGCAGGAATGATAACATTAGATAGAGTCAGGCTTGTCAGCACTGTAGGATCATTTCTGTCTGTTTTCTCCATGTTGCTTTTCTTGTCTTGTTGCTCCTCTTGTTCTTCTCACATGTAACCTCTGTTTTAGACTGTTTACTAAGTTATCAAGCAGCAATAGAAGAGTCAGCCATTCTCATTATCTTTCATCATGTCTTCTCCCTCCCATCTCCAGTCTTGGGCTGATGCATTTCGTAGCTCTCCCTCTTTGGCGGGGGTGGTGTACGTATACGATGACCTGAGAAGGCGAGGTCTGGAGTTCCCCATGACAGACCTGGACGCTCTGTCCCCGATCCACACTCCAAACAGGGTGAGACTAAATAAAATAAAAAGTATTGCACCAAAGTAAATGGATGTATAGATATCTGTTTGTACCGTGCCTCTCTGCCTTCATCTTGCAGAGTATCCCAGAAAATGGGACTCCTGAGACGACCGCTGTCGCTGCTCCCACACATCAGTCACAATCACAAGCTCCTCCAGGGGCCTCTACTCAGAATACTTCACCTCCAGTTCAGCCCAGTGAGGGACCAGTGACACTCACTGCAGAACTGGTATTACTGCCTAGTAACACCTGTCAGCCAATGACTACATAGGACTGGTGGAGAAAACTGATAAATATAAGATTTTCTAGTCATATATCTGTACTCATCTATAATCAGTTTATTTTCACATTGACATTAAAGAACCTTTTTATTTTCAGTGTCAGAAATCCTTATCACCCTCATTGTGATCATGTGTTGCAAAACACTCTAACATGATTCTTGACCTTGATCTGAAGGCATTAATATGTACATGTGGCCTAAAAAAAACATCAGAAAATGGTGAAAAATGTTAACCACAATTTCCCAACACCCATGGTTGAATGTCTTATTTTGTCTGACCGACAGTGCAAAACACAAAACAATTCTTTTCACAATTATAGAGAATTATGAAACCAGTAAATATGCACATCTGAGAAGCTGAAACCAGAAAATTTTATACAGTTAATTTGTGCAGCTCTAATGTGTGGAGTGACACAAAGTACAAAGTACAAGTGTGACTAATAACACTCAGTTACTACACTGCATCGCAGTCAATACACAGTCAATCACATTTGGATACATAAGTGTGACTACATTCCAGGAGTTACAGACTGTGTCTGTGTAGCTGTGGCTGCTGTCAGATATTGGCCAAAGTTGCATTCATGTAAGAGCAATGTAACAGTGTAACCTTAGTAGTTAGCGTCAAAGTTACCATAAAATGGACCTCATTGTGTAGCAGCTTTTGACCGCTGTTTTTTTTTTTTTTTTAATCCAGGAACAGAAGCTGCGGAGCGAGCTGGCACTGGTGAAGGGAAATCTCACAGTGATGTCTGAAATGCTGAATGAGCTTGTACCTGGACAGAGCCAGCCGGATGATACAGAGCTGCTACAGGTGTGTATGAATCAGAATTGCCTATAGCAGCTGCTATAGTAGCTAGTGTCACACAATTATAGGGTTGAAGGTTAAAAAAAAGCTCTATCATTTCAACATTGTTAAAAACAGTGATTGGTTAGAAGATGTAGCCTACCTTATATTTCTGGTCTTATGTTGTTGTTTGTGGGTGTTTTATTCTGATGCCATATTCTTTTATTGTCAGAGGAAGAAAACTTCTATCACTTCTGATCTATGTGTATTTGAGCTACCAAAATGGGAAAAGTGAACACCTGGAACCAGTGCTTACCTTTCTGGTCTGGATTTAACATCAAAGATCAATGATGATTTTCTTTTTTCACTCTGTGTCCTCTGCCCAAGCAGCAGCTCTACTTAGTGTGCAAGAACATGCAGACTCGAGTGGTGGAGCTCATCCCCCAGCTGCTGGATGAAGGATTCATTGAAGAGCTGCTCGTGGTCAACGATGACCTCAACAACGCCTTCATTCGCTATGAGAGGTGTGGGCTGGAGTCTAACTTTGCTGGGTTTTAATTTTGTTTGAACAAAAGTGTTTGTTTCAAGAGTGCAGTGTGTATTTTGCTAAATTTCATGTCTATTGTATTGGCTTTGTGTTTTAGGTTTGACAGACTTAACAAGGCACAAATTACAAATACTCAGCAGGTAAGAAAAACCTGGTCTTTCTGTTTTGTTTGAAATAATGAATGCTGTATTGCGTTTCTCAAAAAGCTGTGAGGTATACATTTTATTTGTTTACTTGTTTAAGCTGTAAGACTATATTAACACAGTAGTTAAATGTGACACGCAGTGTGTTGTGTCTTCCTCTCAGCAGAGCTCTACCAACAGTCTGAACCTCATCGACCTCAGCCCAGGGCCCTCCACTCTTGGTCAACCTGCTGTCAT
Source organism: Lates japonicus (assembly GCA_033238685.1). Taxonomy (NCBI): domain Eukaryota; kingdom Metazoa; phylum Chordata; class Actinopteri; family Centropomidae; genus Lates; species Lates japonicus. The sequence continues at coordinate 4,585,139 of BRZM01000043.1, read as the reverse complement.
CACAACAACCAGCCAGCCAACAGTCAGCACCTTGGCCAATCAAAGGCAATCGGCCAACCACAGTAAGTAAACTCTCTATAACTTTTGCTTTATATGTGCACTCTTTCACAACACCAAATCTATATGTATGTTTTTTTATAACTGAAGTCTGGCTTTAATCATTTGTTGCATTTCTGGTAGAAAACAGGATGTTGTGGCTCAGCATCACATGGGCAGGGATTGTTTGAAAATGCACGTGCTACATCAAAACAAACATCACCATGGCTAGAATCACATGTTAGGAAAAGCAATGGTGGTTTCAGGGAGGAAATGTTAAGAATGCACTGTTGTACCATGTGATCTGTTTGGAAGGTGAAGGTTATATGTGGAGAGAGGGACAGAGGAGTAAGGGGCTTAATCACTGCTGGGATGTTCCTTTTAGCTTATAAATTACATTACTAGTAAAAATACTGTTTTGTGTAAATTAAAGATCAATATTAAGATAGTTGTTTTCATTCAGTTCTTAATGAGTTAACCCTCTGCCCTGCAGAGGAGGAGGAGGAGTTTGACATGTTTGCCCAGACCAGAGGCAGCTCCCTGGCTGAACAGAGGAAAAGGTGAGTGGTGCGAACTGGTTACCGAAAGACACAAATCATATCACATGTATTGTCTCTGTTTATGTGCTGCATACAGTATAAGTGAAGCCTTAGTGAAGCACGTCAAGTTGTAACTGATTTACATAACAGATATCTGTAACTAAATCTAAATATTAATGTAAGATATATTTGTAATTTTTGAATGTAGTTATTTGTAGTACAATCTACAGTACACATAAGGAAGACAAAGACAATTTTATTTCTCTCTTTTTCTTTTTTAACTGCATCACAAACAAAGAGGTCCTTCCCCCATAACTAGTAAAACCTTATGGTTCCTGCTCATGCCACATAATTCCAGCCCCCATGGTCTGATCCACACCTGTGTTGTGTGTCACACCCCTCTGTCCCCACATTTCCTGTGTTTCTGTATACTGTGGCTAAAGGCAAGAATGCCAAAAAATAATCTTCAAAAAATTAGTTCTATAGTGATCAGATCCTATACACTTTTATGTAGCCTAGAACATTGTTACAATACATCCTCAATGTGTGTGTCCAGTGTCAGATATGAGGACCCAGGAGCTGTTGAGGGCCTCGCTGGAGCTCTAGACACAAGATTGCAGGTCACAGGAGGAGTGAGTATACCACAATAACACACAAATGGATTTGAACATATTTCCTGTGAAAGTACAAAGTGTAGTTCTATTTGTATAATTAACTACAACACAGTGCCTCATCTTATCCTTCTCTTGATTATTTTTCCTCTTAGATGCCACCAGCGAAAAACTCTTTGCAGAATGACATTGACAAATGGTTATCCTGTGATATGGTAAGACTATAATAGTTCTCTTTGACATAAGAACTATGTGTTGGGAGGAAGACTGTGTGATAAAAGTATGATATGGCCTTTGTGTTTTCTTGTGTTTGAAAATGCAGGAAGAGCAGTCTTCAGTTTCTGAGGGAGTGTCCAGTGACGGTATGCAGTTTTTTTGCAGTTCTTCCGCTGTTATGAATCAGAATTGCCTATAGCAGCTGCTATAGTAGCTAGTGTCACACAATTATAGGGTTGGTTAAAAAGCTCTATCATTTCAACATTGTTAAAAACAGTGATTGGTTAGAAGATGTAGCCTACTCATTTATCTGGTGCTGTTGTTGTGGGTGTTTTATCTTGATGCCATATTCTTTTACTGTCGAGGAAGAAAAAACTTCTATCACTCTGATCTATGTACGGAGCACCAAAATGGGAAAAGAACACCTGGAACCAGTGCTTACCTTTCTGGTCTGGATTTAACATCAAAGATCAATGATGATTTTCTTTTCACTCTAGTCCGCCCGCAGCAGCTCTACTTAGGTGCAAGAACATGCAGACTGAAAGTGGTGGAGCCATCCCAGCTGCTGGATGAAGGATTCATTGAAGAGCTGCTCGTATCAACGATGACCTCAACAACGCCTTCATTCGCTATGAGAGGTGTGTGGGCTGAGTCTTGCTGGTTTTAATTTTGTTTGAACAAAAGTGTTGTTTCAAGAGTGCAGTGTGTATTTTGCTAAATGTCTATTGTATTGCTTTGTGTTTAGGGTTTGGATAGACTTAATAAGGCACAAATTACAACACTTCAGCAGGTAAAACCGTCTTTCTGTTTTGTTTGAAATATCGAATGCTGTATTATGCTTCAAAAAGCTGTGAGGTATACATTTTATTTGTTTACTTGTTTAAGCTGTAAGATCTTATATTAACATAGTAGCGAAATGTGACACGAGTGTGTGTTGTGTCTTCTCTATACTCTACCAACAGTCTGAACTTATCGACCTCGCAGCCTAGGGCCTCCTCCACCTTGGTCAACCCAAGGTCACTACAACAACCAGCCAGCCAATGAAGTCAGCACCTTTGGCCAATCAAAGGCAATCGCCAACCACAGTAAGTAAACTCTATAATCTCATGAGTATGCACTCTTTCACAACAACACCAAATCTATATGTGTATGTTTTTTTTATAACTGAAGTCTGGCTTTAATCATTTGTTGCATTTCTGGTAGAAAACAGGATGTTGTGTTCAGCATCACATGGGCAGGGATTGTTTGAAAATGCACGTATACATCAAAACAAACATCACTATGGCTAGAATCACATGTTAGGAAAAGTAATGGTGGTTCTAGGAGGAAATGTTAAGAATGCACTGTTGTACCATGATCTGTTTGAAGGTGAAGGTTATATGTGGAGAGAGGAGGAGTAAGGGGCTTAATCACTGCTGGATGTTCCTTTTAGCTTATAAATTACATTACTAGTAAAAATACTGGTTTTGTGTAAATTAAAGATCAATATTAAGATAGTTGTTTCATTCAGTTCTGACACGAGTTAACCCTGCCCCGTAGTGAGGAGGAGGGAGTTTGACATGTTTGCCCAGACCAGAGGCAGCTCCTTGGCTGAACAGGAGTGGTGAGTGGTGTAACTGGTTACCTAAAGACACAAATCATATCACATGTATTGTCTCTGTTTATGTGCTGCATACAGTATAAGTGAAGCCTTAGTGAAGTTAACACGCTGTTGTAACTGATTTACATCAGATATCTGTAACTAAATCTAAATATTAATGTAAGATATATTTGTACTCTTGAATGTAGTTATTGTAATAATCTACAGTACACATAAGGAAGACAAAGACAATTTATTTCTCTCTTTTTCTTTTAACTGCATCAAAACAAAGAGGTCCTTCCCCCATAACTAGTAAAACCTTTATGGTTCCTGCTCATGCCACATAATTCCAGCTCCCCATGGTCTGGATTCATACCTGTGTTGTGTGTCACACCTCTGTCCCCACATTTCCTGTGTTTCGTATACACTGTGGCTAAAAGGCAAGAATGCCAAAAATAATCTTTCAAAAAAAACAGTTGTCTCTATAGTGATCAGATCCTATACACTTTTATGTAGCCTAGAACATTGTTACACATCCTCAATGTGTGTGTCCAGTGTCGATGAGGACCTAGAGTTGCTGAGGGCCTCATTGGAGCTCTAGACACAAGATTGTAGGTCACAGGAGTGAGTATACCACAATAACACACAAATGGATTTCCAACATATTTCCTGTGAAAGTACAAAGGTAGTTCTATTTGTATAATTAACTCACAAATACAGTGCCTCATCTTATCCTTCTCTTTGATTATTTTTCCTCTTAGATGCCACCAGCTTAAAAAACTCTTGCAGAATGACATTGACAAATGGTTATCCTGTGATATAGTAAGACTATAATATTCTCTTTGACAGCAGAACTATGTTGGAGGAAGACTGTGTATAAAAAGTATGATATACTGTGTTTTCTTTGTGTTTGGAAAATGCAGGAAGAGCAGTCTTCAGTTTCTGAGGGAGTGTCCAGTGACGGTATGCAGTTTTTTTGCAGTTCTTCCGCTGTTATGCAGGTTGTGTTCACACATACACGCACTTCTAACTTTAACCGTCTCTCTCAGATTTTGATAAGTTTCTGGAGGATCGGGCAAAGGCGGCTGACCACAGCAGCCAGGGGATTTGCAGCGTGCCGCCCTCCACATCCAGACCACCGCCACAGTCTACCCGGCAACAGGACAGTTCCCATGACCAACTGTTCTCACTCTGAGGGTGGAGATATAGAAGTGGAATTGGGTGGATGTAAAAGTCAACATGTACATACCATCACTTTGAAATGCACAGTAGCTACAATCAGAGACATGCTGTGCCAGGTCAGGTTTTCTCTGAGAGTACACACACACACCCACACACACACGCAATAAAACCTGGCACTACTGAACAGTTTCCCAGTCAACTCATTGCATAAATGCAGTTCTTAGTTAATTCTGCTGTTTATGTAAGTATAAACAACTTTATGTGGATGTATTTATGAAATGTATTATTATAATGTTGATGTAAACAAAACAACAAGTGTTTGCAGTTAAATATAATGTTGAAAATATATTTGATATTACACCATTGTGTGCCTTTGACCGAGACAGCTGATTTTGTGTAGATGACAATAAACGGGGCATTGTCCTATAAACATGTCTTGTCTATCCTTTGTACATTTTTTCAGCTGTCATTTTCTAAACTGCCATGAAGTGAATTTACCCTGAAGCTTGTTTTCCAACTGATCTAAGCGCAGTCTTTGTGTGAGAAAGCTGTTATTTTTCAAGATCTTGTGTCTGAGGCCATTGACACAGCTCTCTGCCAAATTGAGGTCAAATAATACTTTTTTTCTTGTTTCATGCTGCTTCCAGTGAAATATGTAGAACTGCTTTGTCATCTCATAGAAGTGATTATGAAACTGATTCAGTTGTTGATGACAGCTCAGTTACTGATTTTACTTGGCGTCAGCACACATGAATCAGTTGAAATGACTGTAATCACACATTACATGAAACCAAACCAAAGAAGATTTGTCCTGTAATTTGTTTGTGGTTGAGTTAGCTGAAACATCAGAGCCTTGAATAAGAAGTGGGAGCTCAGGTGAATTCTGGACATGCGCCATAACATCTCTGCTGTTTGTGTGATAAGGCACTAATTTCAGTATGTTATTGTTGAAGAGCTCAAGGATGTCTGGTGTTGGGAACACGGAGTCCCAGATGAAGCAAGAGGCGAACCTATAACTGAATGGGTGAAAAAGAAAACTAGAGGAACAGTTTTCTCATTCCTCTATTTCACCATCCAGACCCTATGACCATGTTTAGATCATTCCACTGCGTCTGTCTCTGCTGGATTTCTGTGTTGATCCTCCTATATGGATTTGAACCCTGCACTTCTAACATTTCAACCCAGAATCAGCTTCCAAATGTAACTGTTGTTCAGGACCAGGAGGATACAGGCTGGGATTCACCATTTCTTCAGCTGAGAGCCAGTCTACCATCCTTCTCGCAGCCGATCCGTCCATACACTCTGCTGACAAACACTGAAGATTATCACTACATGCCCAAACCCAGACATCGCCGGCCTTCTCGCCTTCTGCGTCTTCTGGGATCCTCTTTTGACCCATTCTGGATGTCCATAGAGCAGCCATCTGAGGCCTCCGGTAGTCACGGCGATGGTCGACCTTTCCTGCATGGGGACGCGCTTTCTGTCAAATTACCCAACTACCCCACCATCAGAAAGAAGTTGAACCTGAGTTCTATTCCAGAGCTGAGAGAGGCTGCAGCAAACCATCGGCAGAAGCTGGAGAGGGAGGCTGCAGGTCTGGACTTCAGTTCTCTGCCCTTAGATGTTGCCAGTTCACTTCAATTCTGGCTGGTGCGCTCTGCCATGTGCGAATTACACTTCAAGTGGACAGATCTGGGCCCAGCTTTCTGGCCTCGCTGGTTGCGGCAGACTGATTGCCAAAGATCAGATGGAGGGCGAAGTTGCTCCTTTCCCAGTGGGATGGAGTGTGTGAGAGCTCAGACAACACACATAAAGATTCTGGCTTGGCACTGCCTGGAAATCAGAGATGGAGCTGATGGATCCAGAGAGATTAAAGGTGAAAGGCATAATGACAGCAGTGAGGTGGGGACAAGTGAAGCAATGAAAAGGTGTTTATGGAGGCAAATGCCTTATCCTGTGGTCACAGCATGTACCTGTTCATGTAAATGAATGCTTTTCTCACCAGAACCTCAGAGTTTCAACCCTCATCAGAAGCTTAGTTTCTATATGCATAATGTGTATTTTACTATCATTGACTAATTTATATTGACTAATTTTCCAAATCTAAACATTTGCTACTTTTAATTACTCAATGAGACATTGCATGTACTTAATGTTTCTGGCTTTCAGCAGAATTTAATAAACATAATGTTTTTTCTCTTATCTGGGAAAGATTTTTCAGCAACATCACTCTCTCAAGGCACTCTTTTTGACAACAAGGGAGTTGACAGTCTAACCACAGTCCTTTATTATTGTTTTATGGAAGCAGCTGTGAAATTAAGTGCCCATGATGATCTACTGTATAAGCTATTCCTTTACTCTGTATCTCTACTTTCAAATATTTCAACCTTTCTGTCACAAGCCTGCCTCTCTAAAAGTCAAGCAGATGTCTGATATCAATAATGCAAAACTATAAAGTATCTACTATCAACAAACCTGTAGTCTTATATTGTGACTTTCCCTTGTGGATTAATAAAGTATCTATCATCTATCATTTTCCTGTGGGTTGTGCTACATTCATGTTATGTGGGAAATTCGTGTATCAGTGGATGTGTTTTGTGGGAGTGGTCTCAGGACAATGCAGCCTTTTCAGCTCTCTTTTTTCCCCTAATTCATTGCTACTTAATTTTCATTGCTGCACATGACTGGTTAGTATTCTACAGAATAAAATATAACAATAATCATATAATCATTGCACACTTTAAATTTCCGGTGTTGGTTTTGTTTGAAATAAATCACTAAAACTCTAAAAGGGTGATGTAACTCCAGGTCATATTTGTTATAGCTGTTAACATTTCTGAAACCGTACCATGAGGGGAAAAAATGACCCATTACTGCCATCTGGTTTTGAAAGTTTCAACGTGCAGCCCATTCTGGCCCCACCCCTAATGGTGATTTTAAAAAAAATAATAATACCCGTTTAGAGATAGATTGTCACAAATACAGCACCCAAGCATCATAAGAATACAACTCACACCGACCAGAAAAATAATTTTGTCACAACTCCCCTTTTTGTCATATTTCAATTTCAAGTCACTGGCACAGTCAAGTACAGACGGGAGGCCAAAACTCCGAGTATCCGTTAAGGCATCTGTGTCAGTACATCCCACCTGAGCTGTACGTTTCAGTGTACACAGACAAGATGGCAGCTCCATTGGAAGACGAATTTGAAGATGCGCCTGATGTGGAGCCGTTAGAGCCAACCCTGAAGAATATTATCGAGCAGAAATCTTTGAAATGGATATTTGTAGGTGGAAAGGGTGGTGTTGGTAAAACCACATGTAGGTAAGTTGAAGGGAAACGATCGTTTGCCTGTTGGCATTGGATCACGTCGCTAGCTAAGCCAGCTAGCATAGACTAGCCGTCTCTATAAGTTGACGTGGATCGTTGTCAGTAAACGAACAAGATGTGTTGTTTTTCCATAACAAGAATCTAACGAGCGTTAGCTTACTATCTTAAGACGCGCCAACATTAAGATATAACAGACGTTACCATTACATTTTAAATTAGTATGGTTGAGCTAGTCGTCAGTTTGCCGGCTTGTTGACTGCTGTCTAGCACTGTCACTAGCTAACGTTAGCCAGCTGACACATGGATTCATGACTCTGTCAGGCGGTATAATAATCACGGTGCACGTTGACTCTGGCAGCCTGCTTATTCCAACATTTCTTCCACACTTAACGGGAGAACCTTCTGCCTTGTGTTGGGTAACTTAGCGTTAACTTGTATCTAAGCTAAGCTAATGGACATATGCCCTAGGGTAGAGAACACAATATCTAGCGAGCTGTCAAGACTGCATGAAAGACAATTACATTACGTGGTCGAAGTCACTGAGTGATGGTTATAATATAATTACGAATATACAGTGTGTAATGCAAAAATATGTTTATTCAGCAACATCGAAGGGGCTAGTGCTAGGTATTGCCCACATTATCAAAAATATTTTTTTACGTGGTTGGTAATGTCAGTGTACCTTTCGTATGACAACAAACGTTTCCCGACGAATTCTCACGAATTAAGGTCTAAGCGTCATAGCGGAAATAAAAGCTAGACAGAGGCATTCATTAAATGTAACTGGAGCCCTCTAACTCCAGGAAATGTATCACTGTGCTTGCTTACTGCAGCTTATGTACTGCATCGTTATGGACCAGGAAAAGAGAACATTTATGGTGCATAATAATATTACAGTAACAAATTTTCAGTCAGAATCAAATGCAATTTCTTGCTATTAGTACTAAATATGTAAATATACTGCCAAGCTCTCAGCGAAAATGTTGCTGACATGAGGTGCTCTTGTGAAGCACTCAAACCGTGTCCTGTTTGCCTGCTGTACAAATCTGTCTCTTGTGTGTGTCTTTTTTTTTTTTTTTTTTTTTTAGCTGTAGCTTGGCTGTCCAGCTGGCTGCAGTCAGGGAGAGCGTCCTCATCATCTCCACAGATCCTGCCCATAACATTTCTGATGCCTTTGACCAGAAGTTCTCAAAGGTGCCTACTAAGGTCAAGGGATATGATAACCTCTTTGCAATGGTAAGGCAGCCTGTAAAAAGAAAACCATGAGAATGAGATTTTTTTTCATGGGAAGGTGCTACAGAGTAAAGTGTGAACAAGTGGGCTGGTAGAGGACTGATATTTGTACTATAAATCACTTACATTAAAAATCAACAGTAAGTAATAGTTGCATAGAGGGTAATTATGTTGCAGCATTCACACTAATTAATGTTGATAAATAATGACTAATATATAGAGTTTGTTTAGTGGTAATGCATCTATGATAATAATAATTTACAAAAACAAAGAATTCACAGGCACAGATTTGGATGTTGATTACCATGGCAACAGTCAAAGCTTTGAGGCATTTGGATCAGCTCTAATATTCTCATTTCATTTTTCGCAGAATTTCAAAAGTCTCCTAAAATTTGGTTTGACAAGTGGATAGAGCCACAGCTACATCTGTGAACAAAGAGGTTTCTTTATGCTGTTTTTGGAAAATGAAATTTATGCATGAGATTGCGATCTGTTCAGTGTCATGAGGATAGTCAGTTCCACATCTGGGTCTCACCAGCACAAACCATCATTGTGTGACAAACAGAATCACCAGAGGCCCTAAAACATTTGCGATTTGTAATGTGCTGATTTTTTTTTCTCCTCCTCCTTTTTTGCGGTGTGCGTGTGAGTGCAGGAGATTGACCCAAGCCTGGGTGTGGCAGAGCTGCCTGATGAGTTCTTCGAAGAGGACAACATGCTCAGCATGGGTAAGAAGATGATGCAGGAGGCCATGAGTGCCTTCCCCGGCATCGACGAGGCCATGAGCTACGCAGAGGTCATGAGGTAAGACAGCCTGGTCAAGACAAGACCAACGCACATTTTCTTACAAGTAGCACTGATCCAGAACTGAATTTACTTTTCATTGTACCATGACTGAGTTGATAAGGAAAAGTTATGAGTTATACTAACTTGGTGTTATTGTTTGCCTCTCAGGTTAGTGAAAGGAATGAACTTCTCAGTGGTCGTCTTTGATACTGCCCCCACTGGCCACACACTGCGGCTGCTTAACTTCCCTACCATTGTGGAGCGTGGACTGGGCCGCCTCATGCAGATCAAGAACCAGATCAGCCCTTTCATCTCTCAGGTGAGGAGGGATGAGCAGACCCAACAGCAGCAGATAAATGAGTAGAAAAAGCAGCTTTGACCCTGTGCATTTTATGGCTTCTCTCTTTTTCTCTCATTGTTCGTAGATGTGTAACATGCTCGGTCTGGGTGACATGAATGCAGACCAGCTTGCCTCTAAGCTCGAAGAGACCCTGCCAGTCATCCGCTCAGTCAGTGAGCAGTTCAAGGACCCTGTAAGTCACACAAATATACAGAACCTGTGGTTATAACACAATCACATTACTGTCTCCTCAGTGTTACTGTGCAGCTGCTTTTATTTTGTGAAGTTTTTTTCCCTTGTGCTCATATAGGCTTTTCACACTACACTTGTCCACTGACGTGTTGCAGTAGTTATGTGCCAAGGCTGTCAGCTCTGTAGTGGCTCCCACTATCATTTACGTACACCCTCAAAAAAGAAAGGAACCAATAACATGAAGCAGGTGGAAAAGAGAATCCATTTTGGTTATGCAGTACCAATTTAACCTTGTGTGATCAAGCATAGCCACATCTAATGGAAACCTTCTCTTCAATGAGAAAATGTCACTGTGTCACTCTGTATCACTCTGGAACTGTACATCAATTCCTACACTGTGTGCATCTATACAGCGTGACTGTGCTGCACATGTACGTACTGTACGTGTGCTGTGGTGGTGCAGCCTCCCAGCCCCTCCCACTATATGCCTCTCTACAATGGGTGAGACGTAGTATTGTGACAAGAGGAGTATCAACACCAGTTTCAGATCTCTGTATATTATATAATGCTGAGCCCTTTTATTTCAGAGCTAATGGTACAATGGAAACGCCATTGTACTGCACGATTCAACGTAGAAAACTTGACTTTACATAGAAAATTCTGGGGGTAAAAAAATAATAATTTCATTTGAGCATTTAAGACAGAGCTTTCTGTGTATGTGTTGTAACCCTTCTCTTTTCCCCACTTTCTTCACATCCATCAGGAACAGACCACCTTCATCTGTGTGTGTATCGCTGAGTTCCTCTCCCTGTATGAGACAGAGCGGCTGATCCAGGAGCTGGCCAAGTGCCGCATCGACACGCACAACATCATTGTCAACCAACTCGTTTTCCCCGATGCAGAGAGGCCGTGTAAAATGTGTGAAGCCCGTCATAAAATTCAGTCCAAATATTTAGACCAGGTACGAGTCAGTTTGTTTTTGGGTTGCAACAATACAGCTGCATTATTGCAACTAAAATATTTAATATTTAAAATGTTTGTTATTAAATATCACGTTACTGTCCTCATCTATGGCGCCTCGTCCCCCTACAGATGGAGGACCTTTATGAAGATTTCCACATAGTCAAGTTACCGCTGCTGCCCCATGAAGTTCGAGGTGCCGACAAGGTCAACACGTTCTCTAAGCAACTTCTGGAACCCTACAAACCCCCAAATAAGTGATCTCCCTCCCTGCAGGACTTCCCTCTCACCTGCCCCCCCCTCCCCTGCGTACAGACCACACCTCTATTTACAGTCTGAACTCACCTCCTCTGAGCTCCTCTGAGCTCCCCTCACCCAACCGGCCTCAACCCCTGCAATAACAGCCTCAAGATGATCCACTCAGTCCTCAGCCCGTCATCCCAAGCACCTCTACGGCAAAACACACCCTCAGTGAAGGGGAGCTGATGAAATCACAAACACACACATACATATTCTGCTATATTGTTAGAGATAAGACAGTGCAGGTTTGTGCTGCCTTACTCTCCCTTCCCTTCTCTGGTCCTCATGTCTGTGTGAGCAGTTGTACTATTCACACTTAGCATTGCTTTTCTCCCAACAAAAGCGTCCCTCCTCCTCCTCCATCTTACGGTGTAGCCTCGGTTGCTTGAAAACAAGTGTTTCCAGTGGTGGTGCTGTGTATTCAGGATAAAACAGCTTTCAGGTGGTTGATGTTTTGTCACCTTGTTTTGTTCTGTGGTTTTGGTGGCTGTCTGTTCTCCAGTTTGACTTTTGACCAAAATTTCACACAAACTCATCTCACACATCGGGAACTTCATCAAATTTCTACAGATTCCAGGAATGTGACCGCAGGGGCAGTGAAAAAAAGACACTTTAAAAATCTAAAAAGAACATGGCCTGTGGTCTTTAGTAATTTTTGTTCTTGAAGCCAAGACCAACATTATTATTGCAATAAGAAAATCAAAGGAACACAAAGCGTGTCTTTATAATTTGTCAGATCCTTAGACCTGACGCACATCCATGTCATGATTATAGTGTAAATGCAGTTACCTAATGTCAGTGAGATTTTGAATCAAGTCAAATTGGGAGCTTGATATGCTCTATAGTTTTGTTATTGCTTGAACTGGACAGTCTTAATGGCCCCTGTTAAATACTTTTAGGCCTCTGTGGTTGCTGCAGGTGGTATATGGTTGGAGAACCCACAGTTTTGGGGTGCAAAACCTGTTGAGACTCTTGATATTTGAGTGGCTGAGCAGGAACGATTAATGACACTGCTGCTGAACTCCCAACCTTAGTTCCCATACAGACCTCATGACTCAACAGATGTTCTTCTCTATCAATCACTTTGTGTCCATTCTGTTTACTGAGAACTGTATGGGAACACTGTTGAACATTAGTAGCCTTATTTAGTGCATTGTTAATTTAAAAAGTCTTAAGATATCGCTTGATCAAATGTTGAACCAATGAATGGTGAGTAAGCATCCTTGTCTGATCGTTGAAGACTGGACTCTGATTGGCTCGCCTGATGCTTGTTCCTACATTTCCCAACAGAAGATGTAGAAGACAAGTTAATACACCCCAACCAAAAGCCTAATTTCTCCTCTCTGTTACTGAATGCTTTTGAGTCAATGAAGCTGTTTTCTATACATTTTCTTTAAATTATGTTGCAAGTGTTAATTCAAAACAAACTTGCCTCAGCAGGCCTTTAAGTGATCTTCTTTTGATCTGAGTACTGTTTAATCCTTCTACGGTTATTAGTTGCAGCCTGCAGATTGCCTCTGACAGGACATGAGCCTCATTTTAACCCTGAGCAAGCGGTTCAGGACCAACAAACAAAGCCTTTATTATTATAAAATAGTGCGGCTAAATGAAATGCAACATACCAGCTGTGGTGGCACTTTTATCCGTAAGGCATTTGGTCTGTTAAGTCATAAAGTATTTCCTTTCAAAAAAAAATCTCCTGGTGGGGAACAAATTGGGATTACTCCACCTGGGAATTTTATCTAAGAAACTGTAAAGACACACTGACACAAACTTTTCTTTGCGCTGTATTGGTAGGTTGTATGATGATCTGTTTGTTATTCTGCTAGCAATAATTATGGGCGATGTGTGCCGGGAAAATTGGTTGTTTCATATCATAACGCAAGTTTTCCATGGTCCATTGCTTCTGTTTCATAATTCCCTGCATGTTATGCGGTCCTGTCGCCTCCTTGTGCCCAGGCTGCGACTGTCGCTTATGGTCATCACCGAGCCGCGCTTTCCCGGTCGAAGCCGCGCTAACAGCTCCTCCTCCTCATTTTGGGGTTGCAGGCGCACTGACCACTGGGCGCACCGAGGAGGCTCCAGTTTACTGCCATGCAGCCGACCCAGCCTCGGGAGTTAACCGAGCTGGCCAGAGATGTAAGGGTTATGAGCTCTTAGAAAAGAAAAAACAGCAACAACCACTGGCAAGCACAGAGCCCTACATAGAGAACAATGACTGCTAAGTGAAAATATGGGTCGCTCTCTGGTGGTGACAATTCACGCACAGAGATGCGCTGAGCGAAGGGCACGTTCAGCGAGAAAAACATCACAAAATGGAGATGTTTTTCAAGACAGAATACATCAATGTTCATAGTCTAAGTTAGATTCATGTCATGGCCTAATGGGAATATACTATCTGTGTATTAAAAGTTTAAAGGTGATGATGAGTTGTTCAGTGTAATACCTCCATCAGGCCCCGGCCAGTGCACTCTGTTACGCACAACATCATTGTCCAACCAACTCGTTTTCCCCGATGCAGAAGGCCGTGTAAAATGTAAACCCGTCATAAAATTCAGTCCAAATATTTAGACCAGAGTCTGTGAGTCAATTTGTTTTGGGTGCAACAATACAGCTGCGTGTGCAACTAAAATATTTAATATTTAAAATGTTTGTTATTAAATATCGTTACTGTCCTCATCTATGGCCTCGTCCCCCTACAGATGGAGGACAACATGAAAGATTTCCACATAGTCAAATTTTACCGCTGCTGCCCCCGCGAAGTTCGGTGCCGACAAAGTTAACCGTTTCTCCTAAAAGCAACTTCTGGAACCCTACCGACCCCCAAATAAGTGATCTCCTCCCTGCAGGACCCCTCACCTGCCCCCCTCCCCTCTTGTTACAGACCCTCTATTTACAGTCTGAACTCACCTCCTCTAGGCTCCTCTAGCTCCCCTCATAACCGACCTCAACCCCTGCAATAACAGCCTCAAGATGATCCACCAGTCCTCAGCCCGTCATCCCAAAGCACCTCTCACAATAAAACACACCCTCAGTGAAGGGGAGCTGATGAAATCACAAACACACACATACATATTCTGCTATATTGTTAGAGATAAGACAGTGCAGGTTTGTGCTGCCTTACTCTCCCTTCCCCTTCTCTGGTCCTCATATTGTCTGTGTGACAGTTGTACTATTCCTACTTAAGCATTTAACTTTTTCTCAACAAAAAACGTCCCCCTCCTCCTCCTCCATCTTACACAGTGTCCAGCCTCGGTTGTGAAAAACAAGTGTTTCCAGTGGTGGTGCTGTGTATTCCAGGATAAAACAGCTTTCAGGTGGTTGATGTTTTATGCCTTGTTTATTCTGTGTGGTTTGGTGGCTGTGTCTGTTCTCCAGTTTGACTTTTGACCAAAATTTCACACAAACTCATCTCACACACATCGGGAACTTCCATCCAAATTTCTACAGATTCAGGGTGTGACCGCAGGGCAGTGAAAAAAAGACACTTTAAAAAAATCTAAAAAGAACATGGCCTGTGGTCTTTAGTAATTTTTGTTCTTGACCAAGACCAACATTATTATTGCAATAAGAAAAATCAAGCGTTCTAAAGCGTGTCTTTTATAATTTGTCAGATCCTTAGACCTGACAGCTCCATGTGTGATTATAGTGTAAATGCAGTTACCTAATGTCAGTGAGATTTTGAATCAAGTCAAATTGGGAGCTTGATATGCTCTATGGTTTTGTTATTGCTTGAACTGGACAGTCTTAATGGCCCCTGTTAAATACTTTAGGCCTCTGTGGTTGCTGCAGGTGGTATATGGTTGGAGAACCCACCAGTTTTGAGATTTTTAAGGCAAAACCTGTGTTGAGACTCTTGATGTTTGAGTGGCTGGAAGCAAAAAGAGTTGATTATTGACACTGCTGAACTCCCAACCTTAGTTCCCATACAGTGCTCATAAACCTCAACAGATGTTCTTCTCTGTCAATCACTTTGTGTCCATTCTGTTTACTGAGAACTGTATGGGAACACTATTGAAAGACATTAGTAGCCTTATTTAGTGCATTGTTAATTTAAAAAAAAATCTTGAATGTCGCTTGATCAAATGTTGAACCAATGAATGGTGAGTAAAGCATCCTTGTCCTGATCGTTGAAGACTGGACTCTGATTGGCTCGCCTGATGCTTGTTTTCCTACATTTCCCAACAGAAAGATGTAGAAGACAGGTTAATACACCCCCCCAGCAAAAGCCTAATTTCTCCTCTCTGTTACTGAATGCTTTTGAGTCAATAAGAAGCTGTTTTCTATACATTTTCTTTAAATTATGTTGCAAGTGTTAATTAAAACAAACTTGCCTCAGCTGAGAGCCTTTCGTGATCTTCTTTTGATCTGAGTACTGTTTCGTTAATCCTTCTGGTTAATTGGTGCAGCCTGCAGATTGCCTCTGACAGGACATGGAGCCTCATTTAACCCTGAGCAAAGCGGTTCAGGACCAACAAACAAGCCTTTTATTATTATAAAATGGTGCGAAACGCTAAATGAAATGCACAACATACCAGCTGTGGTGGCACTTTATCCGTAAGGCATTTGGTCTGTTAAGTCATAAAGTATTTCCTTTCAAAAAAAAAATGTCCTGGTGGGGAACAAGTGGGATTATCACACCCCACTGGGAATTTTTTATCTAAGAAACTGTAAAGAAGACACACTGACATAAAACTTTTCTTTGCGCTGTATTGGTAGGTTGTATGATGATCTGTTTGTTATTTACGCAGCAATAATTATAGACGTGTAACCGGGAAAATTGGTTGTTTTCATATCACTTAACACGCAAGTTTTCCATGGTCCATTTGCTTCTGTTTCATAATTCCCCTACTGTATTGTACGGTCCTGTGCGCTCCTTGTGCCCCGGCGCTGCGGCCTGTCGCTTGTGGTCCATCACCGAGCCGCGCTTTCCCGGTCGGGGGCCGCGCTAACGAGCTCCTCCTCCTCATTTTGGGGATTTACCCCGGGGCGCACTGACCACTGGACGCACCGAGGAGGCTCCGAGGATTTACTGCCATGCAGCCGACCCAGCCTCGAGTTAACCGAGCTGACGCCAGGGGATGTAAGGGTTATGAGCTCTTAGAAAAGAAAAAAACAACAACAACCACTGGCAAGCACAGAGCCCTACATAGAGAGAACAATGACTGCTAAGTGAAAATATGAATTCGCCTCTCTGGTGGTGACAATTACGCACAGAGATGCGCTGAGCGAGAGGGCACGTTCAGCGAGAAAAACATCACAAAAGGTAAGGAGATGTTTTTTTTCAAGACAGAATACATCAGAAGTATGTTCATAGTCTAAGTTAGATTCATGTCATGGCCTAATGGGAATATACTTTATCTGTGTATTAAAGTTTAAGGTGATGATGAGTTGTTCAGTGTAATACCTCATGGCCTCTGACCCGCCTGAACCTGTTACACGAGCACGTTTGGTCCGACTGCAGGTGTAACTACAGAGGGTGATGGTTTCTCTCATACAGCTCTTTTCTCCTGAGGACCTGTGATCCGCCACCGTCACCAATGACTGTCACCTACACAGCCAGAGTTGCAAACGCCCGATTCTGCGGCTTCTCTAAGCTGCTTCTGGTCTGGAAAGGGAGCATCTACAAGGTGCTGTACAAAGAGTTCCTGACTTTCTTTGCCATGTATACCGCCATCAGCATCACTTACAGGTGAGACAGCAGCTTGTGGGAAAAGACTGGCAACTGAAAAATAATCAGTGTTTTGATTTGCAAATCATTTTTGTATCATTTTGTACCGTTTTAGATTTTTCCTCTATGATGACCAGAAGCGGTATTTTGAAAAACTGGCAATTTATTGCAACCACTATGCCAGTCTCATCCCTATGTCCTTTGTACTGGGTAAGCTTTAATGATGTTCTTGTTTGAGAAAACAGAGGAGGGGGCAGGATTTAAGCTACAGTACGTCCCAGACCTGTGCTCAGGGTGATGTTTGCACCTGATTTT
Source organism: Lates japonicus (assembly GCA_033238685.1). Taxonomy (NCBI): domain Eukaryota; kingdom Metazoa; phylum Chordata; class Actinopteri; family Centropomidae; genus Lates; species Lates japonicus. Next base: position 4,567,849 of record BRZM01000043.1, on the reverse strand, counting down.
GGAACTTGAGTGAGCACCAGGAAATTTACATGACATTGTATTATAGGTTTCATGTCATGGACCCTCAGCTGTAGATCTGAAGACCTCTGTTTGATAGGTTTACTGTTAAAGGGCACATTGTCATGGCCATTATTGCATTGGAGATCTAAATACATGTGCTGCCAATTGAATAATTAGAGTATTGATTAAATGGCTCTTGACAAATTTTGGTCCTAACTGATTGTGGAAAGGTTTCATAGGCAACATATGATTCCAACTTACTATTCTTTCTTTTTACAGTGCATTTTTCTTCACTGTAAGTTTAATCATTTAAACTTTTTTAAAATATAGTTTTCATCCCTTCTTTTCTTTCTTTTCTTCATGCATTTACATCAGTCAAAATACTTGCTAAAGCAAATATATAAAGTAAGTGATATGTCAAGATGATCTGAGTTGGACTCCATTGTGTAATTTATGTAACAACAAAGCCAAATCAGTATTTTATTTTGCTGTGGGTTGCTGAGACCACAGTTAAGTTGACCTGCTGGTCTCTGGTCTTCACAAGGGAACCCAGAGAACCCAATTTTTCACACACACACACACACACACACACACACACACACACACACCCAAACAACTGTAGCCCTTCCCTCCAGGTCTGACCTACACCTCTTGTCTCCTCTCCGCTGCTGTTTCCAGGTTTCTATGTGACCCTGGTGGTGAACCGCTGGTGGAACCAGTACACCAGCATCCCACTCCCTGACAGGCTCATGTGCGTCCTGTCAGGGGGCCTCCAGGGGAGCGACGAGCGGGGCCGCCTGCTCAGACGCACCATGATGCGCTACGCCAGCCTGTCAGCCCTGCTCATCCTCCGCTCCGTCAGCACGGCCGTCTTCAAGCGTTTCCCCACCATGGACCATGTGGTGGAGGCTGGTGAGTAACCTTCAACATCTACTTTGATTTGGCAGCGAGTTAGGTATGATATCATTAAAAAAAAAATCAATGGAATAAATGAATGGAACTTGAAATAAATAGTGATAAATGAACTTTGCAGATACACAATGCAACCACTATGCCCGCAAGCGCACTTCTCACTTACTATAATTCACAGAGACTGACCTTTCTCAGGCTGTGGTCAGGAAGTGACAGAAGGTGTTATAGATGGAGGGGTGTGATAAGTCATGCACACGTCAGGAGTGTGTGTTGTTTCCTCTTCTGTACATTCTCTACAGAGCACAGGAGAAATCACAAGGACAGGCACATCCTGAAATTCACAAATGATAAAAGGAAGTTATCAGACGCCTGCAACAACATCATGAGAAAGCAGTGGAGCAATCTTTTCCTCTGTGTTTTCTAAATGAAACGTGTTGCAGATTTTGGTGGAATCAAAACTGACATAGCCACGGTGTCATTTCTTGACATACTGAGGTAGTTCTCACTCACTATACTGTATAATGACTTATTTGTAAATCTGACTCATAGAGAAAGTTCAAGCGCCCACAGGCTAAAGTATACACAATGTGGCATTCCTCTCTGTCTGTGAAGCAAAGTTTATATTTGAAATAAATGCATCTGAAGTCTGCTGCTGTTTTGGTCTGCTGTTTATGCAGGATTTATGTCCAGAGAGGAGCGAAAGAAGTTTGAGGGTCTCCACTCTCCTTATAACAAATACTGGATCCCCTGCGTCTGGTTCACCAACCTGGCTGCTGTGGCCCGCTGCGAGGGAAGGATCAAAGACGATCACACGCTCAAACTGCTGCTGGAGGTGCATTAAACACACAAAGCATTCACACAGGCCCGTTGATGAACTACAGTTCTTGTGTTTTGAAAAAAGACTCTGTTTGAGTTGTATAATAACACAGACATAAAGACAGAAGAGTTAGGATGTTGCTGCTGTACAGTGACTTCACAAAGTCTGCCTTGTTGTGTGTTTACAGGAGCTAAATGCGTTCAGAGGGAAGTGCAGCATGTTGTTTCATTATGACATGATCAGTGTTCCCCTGGTCTACACTCAGGTAAGTCTTGTGTTGCTTGGGATGACTTTCTACTATATGCACTATATTTGATTATACTCACATGTTTAATTAAGCTCTGAATTTCGCGCACACATGCACAGTACATGTTAGATTTTTCTATTGAGGCTTTCAAATGTTGTCCGGCATTTTGCCAAATTTACACTTTGGTCCTAAAGATATATTAGTTTATTTTGACTGTATTTTGTACAGGTGAAATGATAAAACTCGTGGGCAGTGGACAGAGTGTATTTGACTCTGTCCAACATTAACATTAAACTATACAGTAGCAAAGTCGGTGGAATTGTTGGTTCTGAAAGTATTTTCTTCACAGTAAATGTGATTTCCTTGATGTGAATTTGCAAAAAGCTTTGGTGACAATTGCTTGACACACTGTTTTTCTATTATGAGCAGTGCAGGCACCAGAAGATATTTTGATCCTGTGTAAATAATAAAATGAATGATGGCTGAATTCCATTTAGCTGCTTCAGTTTCAGGGTCCTGGTATTGTTGATACTGGCTCACTGTCACACTGTCATGGCTTGCTGGGACACTTGAATACAACAGGGCTTCTATTGGATGCTTGTTACTGCACAAAACAATAACTTTAGTGTTAGTAGTGACATTAACAATGACTTATGACAATGGCTGATACAGCTCAGTTGCACTTGTGTGAGGACAGTTAATTTTCAGTTCATGCTCTCAGGTGTGTTGTCAGGCAGCTTGTTAAAATATAATGCTAGATTACTGGTCTGGTTTTCAAACATGTGTTATCCACATCAAGCAGGCTCAGACCGTAACTTGCTGTCTGTCTGAAATATCACATAAAAGTAACGACAATTTAAAAAAAAGCTAGCTACTGGAATCAAAAGGCAAGTGTGTCCATTCACCTTTATCTGTACCTCAGGTGGTGACATTGGCTGTGTACAGTTTTTTCCTGGTGTGTCTAATCGGTCGTCAGTTCCTGGACCCCAATCAAGGTTATCCAGGTCACGACCTCGACCTCTATGTGCCCATCTTCACCCTGCTGCAGTTCTTCTTTTATGCAGGGTGGCTCAAGGTCAGATAAAAGGGTCACATACCTTTTGTTTGCTTTTTATGTTTGAGCACAACATTAACTTTTAACACCATTTCACCATCTCTATGATCAGCTCGTTAAACTCTCTTTTGTGTCCTGAAGGTTGCAGAGCAGTTGATCAACCCCTTTGGAGAAGATGATGATGACTTTGAGACTAACTGGCTAATAGACAGAAATTTCCAGGTTTCTTAATGCTCTCTCTTTTTCCTATTTCTATTTTTCTTTTGTTTGTTCTTTGTTCTTGTTTGAACTTAATCTGTGCGTTTGTCTACAGGTGTCCATGATGGCAGTGGATGAGATGTATGGAGATCTGCCGATGATGGAGAGAGACCGCTACTGGAACGACTCCAACCCCCGGCCGCCCTACACCGCCGCCACTCTCTTTGTTCTCCGCAAACCCTCCTTCCAGGGGTCCACTTTTGACATGGCGTGAGTTTTCGGGTTTTACTGTTCTATGTTTGTGAATGTGACACTTTCAGTTTGAATGGGCAAGCTGGGTGGGAAAATCTAGATGATGAAAATGAAAGTATTCTGCCTTAATTAAAGAAGTAATTGAAGTTGAAATGTTAGGAGAAAAAGTACAAAAAAATCTTTCCCTAATAAAAGAGTGTGAATTATGGTTTTCATCTCTTGACAGGATCCCTAAGGAGGAGATGCATTTCCAACCTCTGGAGGACATTGCTGAGAACTTGGAGGAGTCAGGCAGTCGTCACCCCAACATGGCCCTTTTCAACCGCCTCCTTAACGCAGCTCCATCCCCTACTGGCCTCATGGGAGGGGCTCTTCGCCGCACCTCAGCCCAGCTTCAGAGGCTACGCCATTCCCCCAGTATTGACCAATGCACCAGCGATGATGATGACGATGAAAGCTGTAAGATAGGCAAAGGGGGGTCTCTGCCATCAGGGTTGGGGCAGGACACCCAGAGCACCATGTGCAGTTTCCGGGAGGAGAAGAGCGCCAGAACACCTCTGCTAGAGATTCAGTTTGGGGTGGAACAGGAGAGGCGAGGAGGGCACACTGCCATCAATGAGAAGAAGGGGGCGAGTGGAGAGGAGGGGAAGAGTGATGGAGAGTGGCAGATGAGGGAGGAAGGAGGGAAAGCAGAAAGTACAAAGTGGGAGACCCAAGCTCCGGTGTCACTGCTTCCTCCTCCCCCTCAGTTCTCCACAGAGAGGTCCGCCAGACCAGCCTCCACCATTCCCATTGCTTCCCGTCACCCCTCTGCCTTCCTGTTTCACCCAGCTGCCCACTCCAGTCTAGAGCACTGCAGCTCCCAACCAGCTATCAACCAGAACAGAGTTGCGCCCACCATCCCCAGACCTCCCTTTGGTGGAAAAAAAATGTCCTTCCTCACCGTTCCATCTTATGATGAACCTCAGCGTTTCCGCAGTGTGAGCATGGGGTCAGAGCTCACTGGATCTTAGGTTCCCATGAGTTTTTGACTGTTTGAAACTATAATGCTTGATTCATTGCACGTTGTCATGACTGAAATTAGTCATAGCTATGGAAGTGTACTTCCACTTTTACTTTGAGTCTACAGCAGTTTTTGGAAATGAGATTCTTAGAGTTATACCCCCTGTTTTTGTTACAGAAGCTTCCTATTGTTATGTTTGAAAGTCAACTTTGAACTGTACTCAACTTCAACACAGGGACCTGGGAGGGAAGTTTGGTGTTTTTTTTGTTTTTTTAACTTTAATGAAGGATTTTTGAAGATTCATTGTTGAGCGTGTGAAAACAAAATTATCTATTTAATCTCTGTACATTCAGAACAGACATTATATGTTTGTTCTGAGCTAGGCTAAACTTGTTTCAGCACAGGTTTAGTCGTGGTTAGCACATAGACTATAGGGGCAGGGGAAGACTGGCCTCCATTAAAAAAGAATAAAGAAAAACCCTTTGGTGACTTAATAACTGTCATATTTATATGCTGCATCTTGGTAGCTGGTAAATTTGTCACCAATGTATCCAAGAGCCACCTTAATTCAGAGGTGTGAAAGTCTACAATGCAACCAACATTAGACAGAGCTGAAGCACTGTCAGGAGACAGTTAGCTTACTAAGCTAGCCACTCATTAAATTTTTTTTTTTTTTACCTATACATTTGTTAAATAAAGAAAATATAACATACTATGACAGCATTAGAGTTGTTGCAAGGCATATTTGTCAGAACAAGGTTAGCTGTGTCCCCCTTTAGCCTTTGAGGTAAGCTAAGTTAAGCAAGTCAAAGCTATTTGTGTATGACAGCGATGAAACCGAAAACAAGACTTCCAGAAAATCAAGGAATGTGTGTTTAAAGAATTTTTTTTCTTTTTTTCTTTTTTGTTTGTTTTGTTTTTTCAGAACGGTATAATATAAAATATTTCTAAATTATCTGTTACTACTGAAGTCTGTGCTAATATTTTAGCATTAGCCAAAGTTTGGACAGAAATGGTGCTAGACAAAATAAATGAAAATTTTGTCTGTTCAGTTTATTCACCCTGATTATTAAAAAACCTTGTTAATAGAATGATTTCTAATGTTTTATCTTGTGTATTCTCAAAAAACTTAAGTTAAACAAATGCTGAATGAAGTATAACACTACAGTTTTATATTAATGACATGACAGGTTGTTTTTCATTACTCTAATGGAAATTGTATCTTACTTACAAAAAATAAATTTCTAAATATGATACAATAAGGAATGCAGCAGACAATCTGGTGATTATTTACAAGCACACATTTAGTTATAATTCAGATAAAAACAGTAATCTATGACACTTACTATTTAGTCCCCAAATATCACTTCCAACATATCAGTACTAACATTGGCCAGCTGGGGGCAGTAGCAGCAAACCAAATAGACCACACACTGTAGTCAGTGAAAAAAATGACAGAAAATTCACACCTTCTTCCACAATCTTGTTTTCCATCCTGCTCATGAGTGGGCTGCACTCCTCAGTTTCTCCCTGCAGATGAAGCCTCCTACCTGGGCTGCAGCCGGGGGGAGAGCAGTCTCCTGGCCTGGGTGGACTGCCTCTGTTTGGCCAGGAAAGACTGAGCTGGTCCTGGAGCTGCAGAGTCCTCACACAGACTGTGCTGTTGCAGAGCAGAGGACTGCAAGAGGCACAAACAACTTTCATCTGTCTGTGGAAACACTATAATGCTAAAATATTGGTATGTTAAAAGCACAATTTTTAAAAAAGTACTACTGCTACCACTATTACTCTGCCAGTATAGATTAACATTTAAATTGTCAAATACTTGCCTTAGATCAATATCAACTCTATAAGTAAACAAACAATATTTTTAACACCAGATAAAATGCAAGGGAAAGGGTCATGGTGCTCAACCCCCACAAGCGGCTTAATTGTGGGAAGCCAGTGAGGGATGATGTGAATCTCCGTGCACAGTTCTGGTGAATCTCCTCATTTATAGGTATAAATGACATACTTTGTTTATCAGAAAAGGCATGTGGCGGACCAAAAGTGGAATTATCAGTGACAAAGACTGCAGTACAGCAGCACTGGTCACAACACACCAAATTGGGAAGAAAAAGGGGTGTGCAAAAAAATGTCACCAGAAAACTCAGCATCCATCTTGAAGTGGGAAATTTTATGCATAGGTGTGTGTAAAATGTCATTTAGAACAAAAGCGACACTTGATCACTATCATGACCACAATCAGATGTGACAAAAACACATATCATCTGTGCAAACCACTCCACTACAGAGTTTGATCCTGTTGCAACAGTTTCATTCACCATGATTCAGAATGTGCACTTCATTGCACAATACAACCCAACATACTGTTGCACCTCTCACAAACTTCCTTGTACTTCTGATAAACAGTACTTAACTGAAACTGACTGAAAGTTTTAAGGGGTACAGTTATTAAGATTTTCTTTCCTCATGTTCTTACCATGCTTTTCCAGGCTGTAAGGATCAGTTTCTCCTCTTGTTCTGGTCTAGATCTCGTATTACGTCCCTGAGAGTCCTGTGACATTTGAAAAGTCATGAAGTGTTTTACCAGGTCAGTTTAGCACAATGAGACAACATGCCTAACAGAACAAAAAAGTACTTCAGAGAAGTTACAGAGTCTGGACAGACAGTAACTCACCTCTGGGGCAGCTGTCATTGTGGTATCAAACAGTCTGGCGTTCTTGTTGGTGGTCATCATTTGAAATATATCATAACACAGATAAAATTCACCCAGAGTATAACCAAATAAATGTGTGCGTGACTGACCGACTTGTGCATCAACGGCCCCCTGACCTGCCCCTGTCTGTCTGAAAGCCCAGTGCTGCTCTTGGCTCTATTTTGCAGCGGAGGCCCTGGTTTTGTTGTATGGCAGACAGAACAATATGGAGAGGTGCTACAGGCTTAAGTGCTCTGGCTCCTCGCCATAGTCAAAGATGCCATCCTGCTGACTCGGGCACATTCACTGTTTCACAGTCAGTCATCGGGCTTTGGATTAGTAGGTGAGTATCATAACACAAAACAATTAAATTGACAAAAGATATGTCTTCATGTTGAAATGTAGGTGTGTAAAGCATATTAGCTTAAAAATCATGTTTGATGCCCTGGTGACCTGCCAGATTAAGTTGTAAAAATTCCTTCATGGTGTGGAGAGGAGAATAAGAAGTCAGCCTAGTCTTCTGTCAGTTGTGTCTCCTCATGGTGCTCTGACGTTTTCACCCATGGATGGATCCATGAGTTAGTGTGCATGTTTGTCTCTAACTGAGTCATTACCAGTTTCATTGACCCAGAAATTCTGTAGTTCCCCTAATTATCACTTGACCAGCATCAAAGGCCAGCAGTATCAACGTATCAGGCAAGATCAGGCAACAGAGAAAAAGTCTAGCCTCTTATGGCCACTTGTCTACTGGAGCTCTCTATTTCCTGTCTCCCAGAGTCAGTTTTTACAAAGGTCAACTGATTCCAGTCTTTGCACTGGCTTCAGGGGAAATGTGGTTTATGTTTTTGTCATTAAGTGTGAAAACACAAGTGTGGGGGAGGATTTCAAAGAACTGTGTGTGTGTGTGTGTCTGTTTCTCTGGAACCAGGAGTACTGAGGTCAGCAGGCAGGTTACTGAAACAATCTAATTTAAGACTCTGCCGCTCCTCACGAATGATGCGACCACATTCACCACATGCTAATGTATGTTTGCAAGCGTGTGCACATGAGTGTTTTTCACATTTTAGTTACCAGACCGTCTGCATGCGCCTGCCACTTGCACACTTTCAGTTTGCAGGACTTTGTGGAAAAGAAATGCTCCTGAAGTGGAAACAAAAGAAACAAAACAGAGAAGAAAAATGTAGGAAGAAAAGAAACTTTCATAGACAAGTTTCTTGGAATCTGCTTCATCTGAAACCGTCGAATGTTTACTCTGTTATGAAAGAGACACAGATCACAAGGCCACAACAGACGCACAGAGCGCTGCAGATTCCTGTTAGCTAGCAGGGCCTGAGCATCTGTTGTGAAAGCTTCCTCCTACTGCTGCAGTTTCTGAGCTGCAGTCCCACAAAACAGAGATTTATAAAGATTTCTGCTGCATCACAATCAGTTTTCCTCGCATCAGCTCGTCACTCGAATCAAGCTTAACAGATTTTTAGAATACCCGTAAAAATACCCAACAACCATGGGAAAATTCAGATTTACTACACCTCATTACACCGTCATTTTATCAGTTAAGATAACACTGTACTCACAGAAGTAACTGCTAGGAACACGACAACCTCACTATACTGAAATTCAATGGGCCAAGACACATGAGCAGTAAGCCAGCTGTTAAGTCAGGTGGTTAAAAAAAAAGAAGAAGCTATATCATCATCTAAACCACTAGTTTTGAGGTAAAACTGAAAATGAGCACACCCAAGATGTCAGAAATAACCCTTCACTGCACAGGAAAGGTGTGTATGTGAAAATCTACTGTACAGCAGTACAGTAAATCAAAGCTGACCTACTTTGCTCTTTAAACAGATAGACAGTTAGGGTGATAATTCTACTGTTCCTCCTAGTTTCCTCTTCAAAATATGTCTGACTAACCTGGGGAGGTTGTTTAAAACCTGTCTGATCATCTGACCTGTTTCCAGTCAGATGATCAGACAGGTTTTAAAAGTCAACCCCTGGTGAGATCTAGACTTTTTAGTAATGTCACTGAAATCTCAGCAGTTAATTTAGTGAGTACAATGTTATTATTATCAGTGGAAACAGTGGGCAGGGCTATGAAAATATGACAAAGTTGAATGAAACCAGAATTTCCCTTCAAACATATTGTCAGTGTCTCATCAAGACCAACAGGTAATCAGTGCTAATGGATACTAGAGAACACAGAGCACTGCTACATTCAAAGACAGTTTGAAAAATATATCATATAAAAGCAGACACAGAACAAATAAAACAGACACAGAACAAATAAAAACAACCATAAACGTTTCAACCATGATGTGTCATGATGTAGTGAAACCGTTAGAACTATAGACACTATAGTGGGAACACTGGACAACAAAATCACAGCAGAACATTCACAAACAACATAAAGATACAGAGAGAAAAATGTACATTACTGTTAAATACAATGAAAAAACATACAACTGTAGTCATGAAAAAGATAAACTCACACACTCACATGCATGGTGCATACACATAAACACAAGCATTAATATGAGGCAACAATATTTGTATTGATTTGTTTGCTAAGTGAAATACACACTCACACAACACTGTCTACAGCCTCAACTTGTTGTCTTTGTTTGCACATTATGCAATAGTGAGATCTGATGTACTCTTTCAACTGAGTAAACACACATGTGAGTCCAGCCAGTGTTTATTGTACCATTTCTAACCCTGTACTTTCACATTTGTTTTTGTCTGCTGTGTGTGTGTGTGTGTGCATGTTTCAGGCACTCCCTGTCTTACACCCCTGCATCATGAAAAAGTACTCTGTGCATAAGGACCTGTCTGTCTGGTTCTCCCTGGCTGTGTATGAGAATGTGTGTGTGTATCTGTCTGTCTATCAGGCCTGTCTGTTACAGACTGGTTCTCTCTGTCTGGCTCAGACACACACAGTATCTTTTTGGTTGTCTGTTGTACTAACTTTGTTTAAACAAGAGCACTTTACCAGTATTGTCTGACCCAGAATGAATCAACTGTTTGTTAATGGTCTGTTTGACAGTATGATGTTATCAAGATAGATGCTAGGACAAAGACTGAACTCTGCTTTAATGTCTGTGTGTCTACAATGATCCTAAGTGTGTGTTTAAAGACCCAAGAGATAACTGTCTTTTTTCATCTTTATATAAAGGAACACTTCAACATTTTGGGAAATACACTTACGTTTGATGAGAAGATGCCACTTTCATGTCTCCATGATAAATATGAAGCTACAGTGAGTAGACAGTTATCTTAGCTTAGCGTAATCATCATAGACAGGTTGAAAGAACTAGCTTGATAAAAAATGGTAATGACAAAAAAAAGAAAACCTAGCACTACTATAGCTCATCAATTAACACATTTTTATTTTGTTTATTGTTTACAGGTTGTTATGAATTGGTCATGTTTTTGCTGTGAGGTTGCCAGGCAACCAGCAGGCCCAACAGGTATTTACTGCTTTGAGCCAGGAAATAATAATAACATAACATAAACCACTGATAAAACACATATTGTTCTTGTTATGTTCCAGTATTTGAATGGTTAAAATAATTGCGATATCACGTGTCAGTTAGCAAAATATGAAGCACCGTCAGGTAGATTTTTGTTGTATCAGACAGAGCCAAGCTAGCTGTTCGGTTTCCAGTATTTCATGTCTGCGATTACACATGTACAGTTATCATCTGGTTTTCAACATACAGTGACAATGATATTTAACTACAGTGGTTGCCAAAGTGGGGTCCAGGGTCCCCAGGAGTATCAGGTTTCCAGATTAAAACTAACTGTGTTTTACTCTCATATATACAATATAAGAACTATTCTGTTTTGTTCTTCACTCAGCTGGCATCAACACACGGTTATATAATTCTGTACCAAGTTATATTTAACAACAACCATCTTCTCAGATGCGCTTCCAAAGGATCATTGTAAAAAATCTAATTAAATTGAGTCCATGGTCTAATGCGGATCATTTTTCTGGCAGGAGGTGAGCTGGGGGTGGAGGCGAAGAGTCTTTGATATGAAAAGGCTTGAAAACCCACTTAACACACAGTGTTCATTGTAGAGTCATTCCTTAAGTTCTGATCTGTTATAAATGTTGGATCCACAGCAAATGTCTGTTTTCAGTGTGTTACAAAGTGAGGCCTCAGTGTTGACACCTGAGTGTTACAGTGCAGCAGACATGTCAGCCACTGTCTGTTTGACCGCCAGCCGCCACCTGCAGCAGTAGCCTCACAGTTTCCTCTGCCCGGTCACACCACTGTTTATGTCTGGGCTCCAGTCTTCGGCAGCGGCCAGCAGCAGCAAAACATGTTTTTCGTTGGAGGATCTGAAAACTGGGCAGACAACGTCTCCACAGTCAGACTGCAAGTTATTATCTAAGTCAACCTGAGGATGTTATTATTTCTGAGGTGGAGAGCTTTAGAGATAGGAAGAATTTCTACCACACTGTGAGCAAAATGGCCTTTAAAGGATGGTTTCTCTGACACTAAGAGTTGTTTAAACATTAAAGAACCATTCCTGTTTTTTTCCCTGCCCATTAATCCCAAATTACTCTACATTACAATTCACTGTTATCCAAAATGTTTAAATATAAATTTAGATATTGGTTTCAATTACAGTATGAAAATCATTGTATAACATTTTTACACAAACAATAAAAAAAAATCTAATCTGTTTCAGACTATGAAGTAAAATGACAATGATCCTTCCTCTTGATATAAACAAATTATTCATTTATGGCCCATTTTAAAAAGCTTTGAGCTTTTTGATTTGATTAGATTTTTGATTTGTTGAACTTGGGACATGAGGCAGATATTTAGGCATTAGAATAAGTTATGTTGTTTCAGCATTGCAACAATATTCTTGGTGAAACAATAACTAACTAACAAATTAGAGAATTAGCAGGGACACTGTTTCCTGTCTTTATAAGTTGCCGTTAACCAACAGCCTGATGATGTTTGGATGCTGGACTTTCCCTGAATGCACCAACAGGGAGGGGCAGCTTTCCAAACAGTCCCTGTCAGTCACATGAATGGAATGTAATTTTGACAAAAATGACGCAAAGTAAATGTTCACTGTGACATCAATGTTTTTTTTTTTACATTTCCTTATATTCTTTTTTTTTTTTGTTTGTTTTTTGTCTTCATCTGAAGAAACAGTTCAACATTTTGGGAAATTCACATATTTTGCTGACATTTAGATAGGAAGATACATTACAGCATAAGCTAAAGCAATACCTCAGCTTCACACAGAGACTAGAAATGGGAAACAACCTGGAGATAACATGTTTCCTTATCATTTTTTTACATCTTTATCTAAAGAAACAGTTCCATGTATTGGGAAATATGTTAATTTGTGTTCTTAATATGAGAGTTAGAAGAGAAAACCACTCTCATGTCTGTAATGTAAACACAAAACTACAGCTAGCAGCAGGATAGCTTAGCTCCGCATAAAGACTGGAAATAGGGAGAAACAACTAGCCTGGCTCTGTCCAAAGGGAATAAACTCTGAAGTACAATATTTCAACACATTAAAGTGTCTTATTTTTACTACTAGCAGCACTCTGTATATCATATGTTTTGTCAACTAGTCACCAGTACTGTAAAGTGGCCATGATTAGCAGTTAAAGCAGTAACAACTAGCATGACCCTGTAAAGTAGAACATGTTGAGAAATCCAGCAGCTGCAGGGTTACACATCTGCACCAAGAACAGATGAAGAAGAAAGGAGAGGGGAGAGGGTGGGTGGGACAGCAAACAAGTGCACTCGAGGGCTGAGTGACTAGTTAAGGGCCGACTCCCCACCCTGACCTCTCCTCCTCATCCCTTTATTCCTCCTCTCTTGCCTGTTCCTGTGTCACCCCTGGGCTCCCTGATGGATCCTGATACAGTAACTGCTGTCCTCCGTCCCCTAACTCATCACCCTCACCCATCCATACCCCACCTCCTCCAGCCCCCCTTCAGTCTGCCCCCTTGCTCTTGCCTGTTCAGCTCTGACCACAGTGACCTCGCTTTGGAGGATGTCGTCCTACAGCTCGGCTCTCTGGAGCTCTTGAGGAGGGGTGGGCAATCAACGAGCCCATTGTCAAAAGTATATCCGGATGAGAACCCACCCATCCATGACTATTACCCTGTGTTTCTAATGCGAGGCAAATCACTGCATGTGTTTGAAAAGCAAATGGAGTTTCACCATCTACTGGGGTCACGTGTCTCATGACTCAGTCTGAAATGATGTAGCCTTTTGGTGATAAGTCAGTTTGACACCTGTGTTCAGACAACGGTTGCACAACGTATCACAAGTGAAATTATTACCACATGTCAATCACTTTTTTTAAACTAGGGTGTGGCATTGTGTTTGACACACACACACACACACACAGGCACACATGCATGTACTCGTCCCCACTTCCTGTTGTGCAATTTCATAAACTACCAAAAGAAGGACTGAACTGTTGAACTGGATGGAAGATAGGTAATCAGCACAGAAGTTTGATGGAACAAACTGGCCAAACTCACACATAAAACACACACACTACACATATGGGCTGTACGATGAAGTAAACTTATAAAATGCAGATGTAGAGGAGAAAGTGGAGGATGTCACCTTGCGGGACAAGTATTATCTATGCCAGCTAAAGTGGACACATTGTAATCCCAAGTAGGAGGTAAATTAATAGCGTGTCATAACAACAGCAATGATGACCCCATTTTACCACACAACTCCCTTCCCACCCATTATTAATTTTAAGAGCCTCCAGATGGCTGAGGACACACACAATAACTCAGAAACATGCACACTTATGTTTATTTACCTTTATGTATAATCAGAATAAGGCAAAATAATAATGTTGATAACCACAACAGCAAGAGTGACCTTTTCACTTAACCCTAGAATTAGACCAGAGCAATTTTCCTCTCTCATCATAACCAGAGTAAGATGAGGTCAATTCTTCTGTCTGTGTTGCCATTTTGTCTGAGACCAGGTCCACTATAGTCCGAGTTACCCTTTTCTCACACATAGCAATACAGCAAGAAATTATCAGATACGCTTTACTGGAAATATCTAGTTTGGCTGAACAGGGTGTAAGAGTGCAGGAGGGCACGGGTCCATCTGGATTTGGTCACTTATGCTCACATTCAGCCTGGCCATGCTCCAGACTAAAGCAGCAATAATGGCGGTAAGAAAGACCAGAAACAGGGGATAAGAAGCAGCTTGGCTCATGGCATTGACTTCAGGTGTTAATATCTTTTTAAAAGCGACCTAAAGCTAAAGGTCTTAAAATACAGGGCATATGAATAAACAGTCGCAAAAAGGAACACACCTGTATTGCGGTGAGTTGAGGCTTTACCATCGCCTGAGGTCCTGTTGGGGATGCCCACTGCATCTGAAGATGCCCTGAGGAGGACCAACTGGCCAAAAGATTGACCCAGAGCAGCCTCTGGCAGTCTATTTGATTTGGCTGATTATTCGTTTGTTAAAAACTGACCTCCTCCAAAAAATTCCGTAGCTTTTTTGTAGCAGTTAGTCACTTGTAACAGTATTTTAGATGTCCCTGCAGAACCACAAAAGTAGCTAAAGTTGTAATTAGTACAGTAATGGCCTTTGTTGCTTTAAACACTGCACACACACACACACACACACACACACACACACACACACACTGTATGTTGTGATCAGCTGTTGTTGTCTGAGAGCTCTTGCAGCAATGCAGGAAGCCAAACCGACTACCACCACAGCACCTGGCTGTCCCAGACAACCACATGGCAAAGCAAACTCTTTCACACTCATACACACACGCATGAATGGCATGCAGCGCACACCACACAGCCACTCACTTGTTAAAGCCACTGATCAGAAGATAACTGCGGCTTAAGTCATTCTACTAATAAACAGAGACACATATACAGACAGTATAGATGGTTAGACAGTGAGCTGTACAAAGACAGATGTTCTTTGCTATGAAATATGAAAGGTCCAAGGTGCCTCCATCCCTCCTAAGTCAAGAGCTTTTATTTTCCCATGGCCTCACAGCCACATTAAACAAAACAATTGCATGATGTGTCTGTCTCCCCTGTGGAAGGCCTTAAAATACACTCCAGCAGCTTTTAAACACTTTCCTTTCACTCTTCTTCTTTCACAGCACAGTCAAGGCTGACTTATGATCACAAATATTTCTTTAATGAATTACGCAAATGTTTTAAATCTCTACCAATGTTTCTTAGAGACATTGGACAGGTTTCCTGATCTTCGCCTCAGGCCAAACCTGAACTAATGGATGTCATACCCAAGCCTTTATTTTCCGCCTCTGTTCATGGTGCAGTTTGTTCTGTTTCAAGGCCTGTTGTCGCTTGCTCAGGAGGCTTGAGGAGGGATCCATCGCGCCTGCTTCTCAACCCCGCCTCCCAAAACAATATTGTATTTATCTGACCAAATAGCTGTCTCAGGCTGTCCTATTAAAGACAAACAGAATAGGGCCAGATTTCAAGAAGCCAGTCTGGCTGAGGATGTTGACTGATGCAGCCACGGGGCAACAGAACAAGAGTTTGTATTTACGTTGTGGTGGTGACAGTTAGGAGCAAATATAATAAAGCTTATTATTCCACTGAAAAACAAATGCAAGTACAGGGAGGGACATTAACAGGATCATCTTTAGAGCAATACAAGTGAGAATAACAGAACAATTTGAGCTTCAGAAAGGTAGTATTTGATGATGACGATAATTATTTACACAAATTATGATTTTGTAGCTGTTGGTAATCCAAATTATATTTATTACATGAGTATTTCTATTATGTTAAGGATCAAAGAGGAAATAGGTCAAGACCAGCCAAGTCATTTCCATATTTAAAGTTCAAAATCATAAACTGACCTTAGAGGACTGTGCCAGTGTACAAAACATACAAAAACTCTATGTCCAGCCTCAGATTTTCAGCATTCTTGTGGTGATACTAAAGTCAGTGACCAAATGATAGTTTGACCACAAAACATGAGTAAAAGTCTAATATTTGCTTGTATTCTTTATATTAATGAGGCTACAGTAAACCATACACCACTCATAGTAATTAACTATCATATATTACAACTTGAAAAAAGAGGTACAGTTTTATATATATACATCATAAATAAATAATAAATGGTTTCATATTCAGCATCTTTAATCTGAATAGACATTGGCAGATACATCTATATCTGAAGATAGGTGAGACTGAAATGGTTAACAAGAAAGTCCCTCACTTATTTTCTATTGAGCTGTGGGTATTTTATCTTTGTGTCAATTACTTGATTGATTCTAATATTAGTTTTTGTCACACTCGGTGCCTTTGGTAGACCCATGGTAGCTTACATTTTCATTCTGACTGGCATTTCGAACTGTAGAGCACCAGTGTATAATTTGGATATCTGCCATCAACTGTAGACACATGAACAAAATGACACCACAACATTCACACAGACAGACAAACATTAGTCCCATGGTCTGACTGCCTCTACTCTGCCAAAGAAGGGGGGGGACTGAAGAATTAAAACACATTCCACTTCCTCAGAAAGCTGGGAGTATGGAGCAGGAGTCATCGAGCAGTTTGAAACGTCTTTAGTTTCATTTGTCGCCTTTGAACTGCTTCACGTGAGCTTTTAACCTCCATGGGTCCTCTTCCTATAGTTGAAAGTTGTTGAGGGTGCCCCTCTCCATCTTTCATCCCACCTCCTGCCGTTTGTTCAGCTGCCCTAAACAACTCATTCAATGACTGTATGCTTTTGATAGCTTATTCGTGCACTGATCTGCTCAGTTCAATCATGCTCATAGGCACGGTTTTTTCTGGATAAGATGATTTATGATTTCATTAAACCTTTTTAATGATGTCACAGTCAAATATTGTTTAATTATGGTTAATGGTCAGAATAAAATTTAACATACATATTAACCATAATTACACACATAATGTACACTCCATCAAGAAAGCCACACATTAATTCTCAGTTGAGTGTCTGTAACCTATCATGTTTTTTCCCCCACAATGCCACAGGAAAAGATTTTACCAGAAAGTCAAACCAAACACTATCATTAAATAAACCTCAGTCTCTTTCACCATTACCTTCCATAGTCCAGACAGAGGCTCTGTGCCAGACCCAAACCCCCGAAATGATGCGCCGGTTTTCCATTTGTCTACAGGCATCCTGAGTCACAGAAGTGGGTCCACACACATGCTGACAGCTGAATGACTCCACTGAGGCAGTCCATGTATCTACCTCATCAATCACCCTGCTGCGGAGGACTCAGGGACTCTCAAGTTCAGGACTCAGTATCAGTCGATCTGTTCTCACTCAACAGGCGGCCTGATTAATGGCAGATCACATGACTGAGTAGTTCAACTGGCTCTGGGCTTTGTTTTACATTAGTAACTATTTGTCTCTTTCATCCAAGTTATCTGATGTTGAGGTGCTGATCCTTAATGTCAGAGAGAATGAGGGACCACTTTTATCTTTTCACATCTGTAAGTATATAATAATAAGAAGATTTTAAAAATAGGTCACAAACATACACTGTTAGATGGGCACTGTTGTTTTAGTGCGTTCATAAAAGGAAGAAGAAGCATATGTTGGGACTACTTTCAGCAGTGATTACTACACATTTTGACAGCAAGAAATAAGTAACATTACCATTCTTATCCTTAAAATGATGGACTATAAAACATTTTAAAAGAACAGATCAGACAGTCTAAAATAAGAGAAAAATCAGCATGGCCAGTCTTGAGTCAGAGAATGTCCGCAGCTCCACGGATAAATAACATACACAAACAGAGAAGTTAATATGAAACACATGCATACGGATACGTACACACCCTCTAATTTCTCTCTCAAACAAACACTCACACATAAACCTTCTGTATTGCCTCACAAAATCTAGAGGACAAAGTGGTGACTCAGAACGACTCCATACGTCACACACACATCACAAACTCTCATATACACGCAACACTCCCAAGCAAATGCCAAACTGTGGCAAACTTATTGGCTGGTGAACTGAGTTCTAGTAGATGTAAAACATCACAGTGAGTATTGTTAAATCGAAAGGAAGACTCGGGATACAGAAACAAAGCATTTTCTAACCCCAATTTATAAGGAAAGCTGGGAGATCTGATATTTATCCCAGATCTGTTATCACATGTCATATTTCCTTTATCGCCTACAATTTTCATATAGCTAAATGAACCAATCATACAGAAGATGCATGACTTGGAAAGCCACAACAGTGATGTAAATATAGTCACCAGCTAAAGTTTATAGGCTTAACAGTGATAAATACCTAGTTCTCAAATTTCTGATGGTGATTAGGATTAATATTTAAATATAGCTATTGGTTGTCATACAAATTAATCCACGATGATAAGCCCCAAAACATGCCAAAAGTGTTATACAAGCCCCAAACAACTGATATCTTTTATTTATTTGTAGATACCATAAGATCAACAATAATGAGGTCCGTTACGCAGAAATGGCAGCTGACAGCCTTTCACCAACAGCTGGGAGGCCAAAACAGTATCAAAGCCTATACCAGAGCGTATTGTTGAATAAAATGTAGGTTGTAATGCCTTGAAGGATGGAGGAGGAGGATTGGCTGAGTTTTCCATCCGCGCCTCATCCTCAGCGTAGTAGAACCATTAATCAGAGACAACATGAAGTCATCGCTGCCCAAAGTACCCACTGCCCGTAAAACAACCTACATGCCTCAAGCAGACCTGCCAACACCGCATCAGAACCAATGTTTTAAGTAAGTTCGTGTGATTCTTTTCTTTCTGGTGAAAATTTATTTTTTAAAAAAATAACTTCTTAATTGCGGAAGCCAAAGATTAGCAGGGATTGATTAATTATGTTTCTACTGTCGGAGGTTAGTGAGGTCAGTTGATAATATGTGATGATCGGAAAGAGTCAGGAATCAATCAGTGTTAGGGGAAATGCTCAATCCCATGGGAGCTCATATTTCCACGGAGAGTGAATGTTCCACAACTGCCTGAATACATGCTCTACAAGAGAGGAGAGTAAGTAGAGAGGAGAGGAGCCCAAACCAAAGAAAAGATAAAAGAAAACGAGAAGAAAAGAAAAGAGAATAAAGAAAAGAGGACAAGATGATATAGATGATGTTGTAACAATCAATGGGGAGGTGAAAGAGGGCGTTAGCTGGCATGGTGTTTGCGAGCAACTGTATGCGTCACTGAAGCTATTCCAAGATCCACAACTCTCACACACACACACACACACAATTTTAATAGGCATTGGCTGTTTCCTTGACAACAGTATAGTATTTTGGGGGGATCAGAGGTGGCAGTTCTGTATAACATGTATGTGTTTGTTCTGTGCATGTGTGTTTGATCTGTGTGTGTGTGTGTCCAAGACAGCTGTTAAAAGCTCATTAGTCAGAGGGACACGGACAAAATTGCGAAACAAGACCAGTTCTTCTGGTGAATTCAACAGTTTTGCGTCACTTACAGACGAACTACTTTCTTCACACTGTCTTAAATAAGTCAACACATACTGTATGATTAGGTTCCTTAAAGCAATACTCAGTAAAATATGGGAAGGAGGCAAGAGGGTTTGGAATTTGTTTCGAAACACAGTAACATGATATTTCAGTGTGTCAAATCTATTCTCAGATCATCTAATTGCTCAGAAATTCATTGATGTCATTTAGGGACAGAGACAATGAACTAACGACAAATCTGGATGGATTTGACAATATCAGGTCCACTTCCTTTACCGGTTTATGGGTGTTGATAAGAAGGAACTTAACACTTCTCTGCTATTTCCAACTTGCTAATGGCCCTAATGCAACTGTAGCAACCTAATAAGTATTAAGAAGAAGCCGTTATGCTGCAAAATAAACAGGATGTTCTAATTTATCGTATTTAATTAAGGGCTGTTCTCAGAGGATACTTCTGAGAAAAGTATACTCTGGTTGATAAATCTCCATATGTAAATTAAATGTTGACACTCCCAGTGTGTCAGATACACACACATGCATGCGCGCACACGTACATAAACACATACATGCCTGGGCACGTGCCTGCGCACACGTACACACACACACACACACACACACACACACACACAATAGCCCCCACCTACACTTCACTACAGGAAATCGAGCATTTCCTGCTGCATTTGGCACAGGATGTGAGGTTAGTAACTCAGCATGTTTCAGTGTATTATGAATGAGAGCCACTCTCACTGTGTACCACAGTCTCACTCAGAGCACTTGTGAAGTACTATATCAGTTGTAATCATATTTATATGAGATTCTCTGCTCCCACACATTTGATGAATGAAAATCAGAGTTTAGAGAACAGTGGCACAAATGTTGACTTATATGAGTATAAAAATATATTAACAGGATGCATGGTTAGAAACTGAAGCAATACCTACTCAGATTCAGCTAAGTAGATCAATTTGTTAACATTTTTTGGTTTTTCTTGTGGTAACACAAAAGCTCCTCATATGTGTGTTTACAGAGGGAAAATATAAGTTTGGACATGCCAAATAAATGTTATGTAATGTAAAGTAAACCTAATAATGCACTATTTATCCATTTGGTAAGAGTATCCATGAGGAATGGATTAAAGTGTGTGACTGCTCTAATTGTCAGGCAAACTAGCTTACTGCTTACAACCTAGAGTTACTTCCAAGGCCAAGGAGTGTGCCATTTCTACATTATTCTGTAACATTATAATGTAACATTATGAAAAACTTAGGACTGCTGAGTTAGGTTGAGAGTTATATTAGTGGCTCTTTCTTGTTCTGTATTTGGTTTGGGTAAGTTTAAACTCCAGCAACCGGAGCTAAACTTCTTAACCAAGATAACGATATGTTTGTTAAATACAGTGTTGCTAGGCCAAATATGTTTTTTTATAGTAGGCATCCAAACAAGGTTATGTTAGTAAAATTTTAATTAACTTAATTTATGACACTGTACCATAATGCTAGAGCTAATGAGCTCTACCCTTAAATACACAAACAGACTAGCTAATTTGTCTTGTACATAGACATGAGGACATCATTGCTAACTGGTCAGAAACTGTTTGTCTGGGACATGTAGACATGATTTTTATTCAAGTACCTTTTACAGAGGTCCCATTTTTAAACAAGTCAGCCAAAAACAATAAAAAGTTTGAAATGAGGTTTTCAACCAGTTCACAAAGTAAGCATTAACTGACTAGCTAGCTACCTCTGAGACTGCTAGCTAGCTGCAGTCCTCATTAAAACCAACAAAATGAATGTATTTTCAGGGTTATCACTGTCAGTGCCTTGTTGTCCATGACAGAACCAAAGGACATCAGGGCTTGGTGAGGGGTCATTAGCCGCATGTCTGCAGAACAACAGCGTCTGCATGTGAGCATGTGCATGTGTGTTTGCTTTGATCAAACAACTGCATGACAAGACGACTTTGTCTCATCATTATCGTGCATGCACCTATGTCTTCCTGCATTGTAAACAGGGGTCAAGTGTTGCCCATGGGCAGAATTTTAAATACACTGCTTGTGCCAAGAACGTCTACATAAAAAAACACCCCAAGGCCAAACAGCATGCTCAGCAAAGCACACATAATGCAGGCATGTACACAGGGAGAGAAACAGAGAAAGACAAATAGACAGATAGATGGACAGATAAATAAAGAGAGAAGACGAGCTTCAAGAACAAAAGGATGCTGTTTTCCAGAGAAAAACTCAAAGCCAAGCATAGATCTTTTTACACATTGCCTGATGGTTACTATCATACCCATCTGACTGACTGATAACACCCTCCACCTCATTTCTGGGCACAAGACTCCACCAGTATTACCAGACAGCTGGGAGGCAGAAAAAAGCAAAAGTGCAGTTTAACCGTTTCACTGCCAGGCAGAATTGAGTTGTCTGTGGTTGTCTGACTAAAAGCTTTCTCTCTCAGTCTCTATATATTAGTGGTTTCACTCCAATGAGTACTGATGAAAGTGTCACTAGACCTCTCCCAGTCACGCCTGTCTCTAACACTACCTGACAGATAAGCGAGCACTACAGGGAGGCATAAGTAACTCATTAGTAATGGATGGTGTGTATCTGTATAATCTGCACCTTCCTGAAATGAAACCAAATGTCCTGATGAAACTGCTGAATTCATATGTGGTTCATGTCTTGTGCACATGTTAAAAATGAAGTGCTCACCACTTCTGGATTTCATTGCTTGTGCACAGGGGATGTTTTTTGTTGAACTTATGACTACAAATGACTCTGCGATTTCCCCCCGTGCTGCATTTCTCTTTCCCCTTTGCTCTCATGGGAATGCAAGGGGAGTGAATATGAAGAGTGGAACTCACAAGAATTATGTGATAGAAAGCAGATGAGGACAGTGACTAAAGTTAATAAGTTGGACATATATTTAAAAGCAGATGTGAATGAAGTGAAGTGAATTCATAAATTAACCCTTAAATTTGATGTTAATTGAATAATAATTTGGAAGAAACAGGCTTGATTTGATTAAAAATCTTTGCTGTATCATTTAACACTTGTTCTTTGCAGTATATCTGCTACTCTCCATGAGGCACATCAAAATTTGTGTACCAACAGTGCAAAAGCAAAGTTTTTGTAGGATAAATTCACATACTGTTATCCTGTGGTTGAACTACTGAAAAAGAGTATACCCTAACTACATCAGCCAGGTTCCAAATGAGTGATGGGTGGGTGCACATGCTAAGCAAAAGACAAAAATGATGAATGCATCAGCACAATGAACCACAAACAGAGGGAACAATGAAGAGATTTCGAATCAAATCAGTACTTGTAGATAATAGTGATTCTGTCTTAATCAATTCCTTTTTAAAACAAGTCTACGTAACTTTTGCAGTGTCCACAAATGCACCAATCCTGGGATAATATCAAATGCTCAACTGTAGCAGCACAAGTAGAGAAAATCATCAAGTCAGCAAACTTGCTCAGTAAAATCAGTAACACAGCAGAATCTAACCGACATTTGCAACCATAAGCTGCTGGTCATACCAGACCAAATAAGGTTGTAGCAGCAAAGCCCCTGCGCTACACTGAGAACATATGCATTTTGTTGCTTACACATTTGCTTTTTAATTGTGAGACAAATATAGGGTTAATTTTTTGTTTTAAAGTGTCACTTTTAACAAAACATAAATTTCAAAACAAACTCAAATTTAAGAGCTTTAATAAAATCACCAGTTCAGCTGTAGTTCCATCAAGACAAGAGAACATTTACCTTGTAATTTTTCAGTTTCACCCCTCACAAGACTGACCACTGTGGAATCTACAAAAACTGAAACCACAAAATGTCCCTTGTACATGTATATGTGAGCGTACACATATGTGTCATGTTACTGGGGGACTGAACGGAGAATGTGAATGTACAGGTGACACAGATGAGTCTCATATTTACAACAAGTGTCTGTGGTTTGTTGTTTTCATGCGATGTGTAATGCTGTGGACTAAAATGGCTTGCTATGTGTGTAAATTGTAATTTGCCAATTAACATATCTTCCCCCTTTGCTGTGTGCTGTTGATAGCGCTCAATATGAGGCAGTCCACTACCACCCCTACAGTATACCTTTGCACATGTGTTGCTCTAAAAGGTCTGTAGGCTGGAATTTGAGGGTGACTAATTTATCAGGAAATTCTTTTTACATCACAGAACCATCAGATAAAAGACATCTCAGCACATAAGGCTCATACCAAATTGTCACACACACACACACACACACACACACACACACACACACACACGCGCGCGCGTCAGTAAAAGGAGTTGAAAACAGCAGATACAGTAAATGATGGAACAGACAGGCAGCAATATCTGCTCATTCATGGAATGAAACGCCTCTCCTCACGGTTTGATATTCATATACAGGCTGGCACCAATCATCTGAAATCCTACTTATAGCTCTGAGTGGAGGCATTCAGTGCGTGGAGATATAAACAGCAATCGCCTTTGACCGCCTTTGTACTCTCTCACTTTCTTGGTAAGAGAACAACTATCCTTTGACAGGAAAGTTCCTGTCTGGGTGTAAGCGTGTGTTGTGTGTGTGTGTGTGTGTGTGTGCGCATATAACTGAGTGTGTGTGAAAACCCAAGCTGGTGAACCACTTCTGGTAAATAAAATAGAAGTGGGCTTTGCTCACTGGTGTCATCTCTACATTGCTGTGAAACGGGCAGTAAATAATGAGGCTGAGTGAAACGCTTCTGACTGCTGAATTCAGACGAAAGTTTGAGGGGCTTGAATGACTAATTAGGAGATTAAGTTAGCATGTATTATGACTGTAATCCCTCTCACTGTAGACAATTTGATTATGAGATTAATATTATATTAGTGTTGTGACTGACACATTGTGATAAAATTGTATCAGGGACTCTAACAGCCCCTGTATAAAAATTTTAAAAGTTTCACGTGTAGATGGTCTCAGATGTTTCAAGTATGATCAGATCTCACAGAAAACTATGACACCAGTGACAGCGTGGGCATCATCAGTTCACTACGTTATCAAAACGTACATCATTCTGAACTCGCTGTTCTGATGAATGAATGAATGGTGGGAAACTGACTTTGAAGAACGCCACTGTTGCTGGGGGTAACCGCAGAAGTTATATATTGAAGCACTGAAACGATCCATCTACTCCATATTCTCCTCTTCTGTTCATTCTTCCACCAGTCGTACGGGACTCAGAGTTTGATGGTAAGTGTTTTCAGGCAGTCATATCATGGCATCCACTGTTCACATCTCTGTGCTTTACTTCCAGGAAGCAGTGAAGTCTAGAAGTGCTGAGTCTCAATGATCATCAGCGGCAGTGAGAGCATCAGAATGCGCTTTGGGCGCCTACACAGTTTCAGCCCAACTCGCACCATTGATCTCGCCGGTAACCACGCGATTAGACACACTGTCCTTTCCCTGTATCTACTCAGTGATTCTTTGGTAAACATTTCTCATAATGCAGGTGCTGTCAGTTGCAGGCAGGAATGCTGTTAACACGCACACAGACAAAAATAAAAAGACAAAGATTTAAACAGACAAAGCACGCAAACTAATGTGGCAGACAAGGCATATGAGAAGATTATTTATATTTATATAAATACATGTGAACACAGAGAGGGAGATGTCAGAGATAAATTAGAGCGAGACTGGATGGTTCTTGGAAATTAGTTTTCCTGGGTGTGTTGTTTGGGTTTCAAACCTGTACTACAGTAACCAGATATGCTCATATAACCATTTTTTTAAAATCTATATCAGTAACATCATCTACCAGTAGCGACATCGTCTCTGCAGTGAAAGATAAACATAGCTACCATCTCTCATTTAAATTTCCTGCTGGGAAATTGTGTAGGCTGAAGTGAGGTTCTAACCTCAAACCAATACCACAGCTTCTCATTTTTCATGAGAGTAAATAAGACAAGTCATTTACCAGCTACTGTGATTAATGTTACAATCTGCCCTCATGTGAATGAGCTCTCTTTCTCACAGGTCAATGCATATTTTGGCGACGTCTTTATTATCACAGGAGCGATGAGTTTAGTAGAGGAATGTTGCAGTAATGCCAAGCAGGAGGGAGAGATATTTACATGAGGTCAGAGTGCACAGAGGTAATTTTATAGCCATCCATCAGATCTGAAGTGAGCAATGGTAGATATGCAATGACATACCTTAAAGGAATACTTCAACATTATGGAACATAGACTTGTTTTTTGTTGAGCGCTTGATCCCACTCCCATATATGTACAGTAAATATGAAGCTAGAGACAGCGATTGGTTAGCTTAGCTTAGCATAAAGAGACTTCTTGTCACCATGTGCAACCAACAGTGATTCACTAGGACAGGGAATCACTGCTCTCAACCAAGTAACATTCTGGCACTTGATATTGCAACTTGATGGTAACGCAGCACTATGATTTAAACCTCATATCTACAGCTACAGATCTATAAGAACTGGATATCTGCTGCGCCCGTTAGCATGCTTCCTGTCCTGAACCTTTTCAAGGCTGCTGTTGCCACACCAGCACCGCAGCTGGCCCACTACCGCAACTTATTGAGGAAATGAAAATGCGGTGTACCCAAATCCTCCACACCCTGGCCTCCTGCCACCTCACACTCACTTCTCCTATTTGCGCAAAGAGGAACTTTTAGCTAGCGTCAGACAGAGGAATCAAACATCTGCAACACATCCCACCTCTCCTCCATGATCCACCAGTTTAAAGCAAATCTGATTCCAGTTATCATCTGTGAGTGGCTTAAACAAATACAGACAGTACAATGTTGCCTAATAAAATACACATAGTTTTATATGAGTATTTCATTGTATTCATACCGATGTGAGCCTATGCACCAGTTTGAACTATGTCACAGAACTAGGAGCAACCTTTTAGTCACTTACAGTATATCAACCCTCATAGTTTCACAGCAAATGTATGATGTGTCTTGTTTGGGTGCGTTTGCAGAAAAGGGCGTGTTTGGCTTCTTACTCAACTCTGTCACTTTACTATTATGCTCATTTGACACCAGCCTGTGACCTGTATAGGTCCAGTTGTTTTTTGCAGCTCATATCCACTTCAGGCACTTCACCCATATAATTCAGAAAAAGATTCTCCTCTTTTAGATAGCAGATAGCAGTTTTCTTAAATGACAGTATAAATACACATATTCAACAGATGCTATAAAACTGATACTGGTGGAATTTAGGGATGGCTATGTTGCTCTGTCAGTTGACTACTGAATGAAAAGCTGTGAAATTCAGTCCACACATGCATGTTCCCCTCAGGATAAACTGCAGTAACTTTAGTGATCCCTTGACCTTTCATCTAGCACAACCATCAGGGCCAAATGTTCAGTTTTTCCAACACTTCTGAGAATGATCTGCAACTATTTCACAGAAGCAAAATCAATAGATATAATAGATAGAATTGAGCCCAATCTTTGTTCATGATGTAATACCTGTAAAACTTAAGCCATTCCCATCAGCCTCAGCTGCACTTTGTGTTTAGTGCTAATTAATAAATGTTAGCATGCTAACACTAAACAAAGATGGTTAACATAGTAAACATTACACCTGCTTGACATCAGCATTTTAGCATGGTCATTATGGTGATGATGCCATGCTAGCGTTATCATAACATAGCTGTAGACTCTTGTTGCTAGAATTTGATCAGAATAAGACAAAGGGCACCACAATCTGCAACAGTGTTGACAAAAAAAAATCAAAAAATTCATAACCTCATGGTTAACACCACTATTCTCACAGTTTTACCCATGATTCATAATTAAGTTCATATTTTTGTCTTGTCCAACAAAAAAGGCAACAATGAGCCAGCTCAATTAATAAAACAAATGGGCATGTGAAATCAGATTAGACCTAATTAAACCCCCCTCACTTCCTGCTGTTTGCCTTTTTTTACAGACTGGCAGAGTGACAAGGAGTTTAAGCATCCATGTAGATGGAGGGGAAGTGGGAAGGACAGCTCCATATGCGTTACGTCTGCCCGAGGGGACAGCTGGGTCCGACTGTCTTTTCCTGCCACACTCATTTGGCCCCAGCAATCATCTTGTCTTGTGCTAAAGGTCTCTCATCGCTACAAGGCTCCTTGGCACTATCTGGGAGCTACAGACGAAGAATATGCTGATTAAACATGCCTTCATTAAAGCGATTACATGCACAAGGCGGTTCAATTTCCCACGGGCAGCCAAATAACGATGAAGGGGGGAGAAGACAAAAGAGAAAGACTTTTGGTGCAGAGAGGGGGCTCAGTTCAGAGAGAGGAGGAGGGGGTGAAAGAGAAATTGACAATGGCTGCATTAATTTAAGTGACCCACACACTCTTTAAGGCCTGACTAAAAGTCCTCCAACCTAATATGCTGCGTGAGGGAGTGAGCTGTCCTCTCCTCCCGGGGACAGCCAGTTTTTTTGCCCTGATGAACACCCCTACCTGACTCACCACACCTACAGGCCGCTTCCAGGTCATCAAGCTTGCAGCGTGCAAGACCTTGCCAAAGATGCAGGAGAATCATTACTTCTGGTTCATTTGATAAAGCCAGCCAGTGTTTTAGTGCCTGAATAAGCTGCAGAGGTTGTGGTGGGAGGCAAGAAGGAAAGGAGGGAGTTAAAGTTGTGATGAAGGCCAAATGAACATCAACAGCTTTCAGGCGTTCTTCAGTTTCATCCTTTTTTGAGAGAAGTTTTGTATTTGAAGTCAGTGAAGTAATTACAGTGAATGCACAGAGAGGACGACAACAAGATTATTTTTCTGAGTGAATATTTATGCAAGCAAAATTTATTTAAAGCATCACAATTCTTCTAGTGAATAAAGTCAACACAAATAAGGGTTGTGAATCCAAATCACTCATTTGATTGACTGTATTTTGTGATTTTACAGTTCACTTCACACTGTGGTTAAATCAGCTCTGTCACCAGTCATGGCAGCTTCCAGATAGTTGAATTCTCAGTACAAAAAACATATTTTAGAAACATGATTCATAACTATACAAGTACAGGTATGTGGTTAACATTATAGACTTTCCTATAAATGACACATTTGTACAGTACAATGCGTCAAATTCAATTAATTCCTCTCATGTGTGCTATTGTGGGCATCTACCTCCCACAGTTCACTCTCCCATGCATAGCCAGCAGTCATCAGGTAGCCCAATGATGTGCTAATAGCCAATGAAGAACAGAAAAAGAGTCTTTATATGGCTCAACCACAGGGGCCATCTGTACCACTGAGGCTGAGTGCACCTATACGCATCTCTGTTGCCTTTGTGTTTTTTTCTTCATAGGTCTGCTGTTGCTTTTCCTCTCTGTCGCTCTATCTGTCAGCCTTAAAGACACCAGCGCTCCAAAAAAAAAAAGTGACAAACTTGCATGTATGAGGTGTTTGAACTGTGCTTCTGTGAAAAACCACATGTAATCATGTGCACGTGAGCAAGAAATTGTTTAGAGCCTCAGAGTCTATTAAGGGTCTCAAAACAGGAAAGTCACATGTATATATGCCATCACACTTTCTAGCACATGCAAATTTAACAATGATAAGGCAAAGAGTCTTAGTCACATAATCAGACAAAAAAATGACAATATGTAAATCAAATGAAATATTCCTAAGAACTGTCATCCTAAGATGATTATTTATAGCCTAATCAGAAGTGAACATTTAATCAGTATCAAAGTAGGTGTGGTAAGAGGTCACAGTTTTGTGATATCTCTAGTGACCTTTAGTAAGTGGATGAGGTCACTCTGAAACTGGAACTGACCACTGAGTGATACTTGACTCTATTTCCCTGAAATAACTTCTGTTTCTCTGTTTCCCCCTGATGTTTCTCCTCACTGACTGGCACATCAGACCACTGTTTTGAGTGGGAGGAGTTCAGCCCAAACTGACCACTGCGTGTCAGCTGGCCAAAACCTTTGCAACCTCAAACTGAGGAAGTGCACAAGACACGACTGGCATTGCATCAAATGTTTAAAATAACTTGCTTAATGCCTAAAATGTTACAGAAAAAATATGGCAGCTCTGGTGAGTCCTAATGTAGCCTACTTGTACATCTGATTTATTATTTCATGTAAGGTGTGTGGTTGGTACAAAGGTTGGCAGTGGTTGGAAGGTCAACCTGGTCTCACTACATGAGGGAAACCCCCACTCACAATTTAGGGAGAAGAGATTAACCCATGGTTCAAAGTTAGTATCAAACAAAACTGCTGAACTCTGCATGACCACCTACCACAACCAGGTACCCATAGTAAAGTACACATTAAAGGAGAACTCCATCATTTTTACAAATGAAATGCACTTTACTTGTCATGAGACGAACTACTCAGCCTGTAAAAACAGTTGTATAATGTCATTTGTGGCTCTGGGGGAAGATTCGTCAAGCCTGAGAAAATAACCCAGATGTCATCATAGCGATGTCATCAAGGTTATTTCAGTATTAGCTGAAAAATGTTTACAGCAAACCTGTGTTTCAAGCTGAAGGTGGGGGGTTGATAGAAGCAGGAGGCAAAGAGTATCTAAAGAAAGACAGTATTAGCTTACATCATGGGAAATGTTGATCTAACATTCAGCCCATATAGTGGACTAAAGTGGACTCTGCTGCATTTGATTTTGAACATTGCTCTTAAAATCAGTCTTTTGTGAGTGTGCTATGCTAATTTGAGTGCAATACTAAATCACTGGAGCGTCTCTTTAAAGCTCAAAATACAGACAATAACTGGGCCAGTTATTGTCTGTCTAACTAACTAACTAACTACTGTCTAACTGTCTAGCTCCAAATAGAAGAAAGAGTAAAATTTCTAATTCCTCCACACCATGGGCCCAAAAATCTAGTCATTACCTTGTTATGTGCCACATTTTCCTTGCTGAGGTCTTCTTGGTTGCGTGTGCACCCGATTGCAGGCCGGCAGAAGTCTCTGTCACTGAAAAACACAGCAGATAATGAAGTTAAATTTGGATTGTTTTACCTGCATTGACTTCAGTGGTCTGAGATAACTTCAGTTGTTACGACCAAAATGTTAAATGTTACAGCTGATGTGCGTGACAATGTAATGACTTTTGTTTATTGTTATACATATAATACAAACAGACACATACACACACACACACACACACATGTGACCTGAGGATAGGTAGCCTATAAGCAAGAGGCTGGAAAGTCAGATTAGGAGATGCCAACGTGCATGTGTGCATGGCCCTCTGGGAAATGATTCAGAGGTCATTACCATACAGAGAAGACAAAGACGTCTTTCTATCAAACAGGTGTTCAGGGGACATGTCTGTACTCTCAAATACCTTAGAGTCTCCGTCATTTGTTTACGCTCCCACAATTTCTATAGGAATGGATCATGGTCAGCACACATAATAAACCCTAACATCAACAGTACGGTTCAACTCACACATGAGCTATCACATCTTTTTGAATTTTAATGGCACAGCTATATAATTTCTACAGGATTAATTAAAAGCACTACAGCAGTTTTTGGTGAGCAACACATCACTCTTCCTGTCCACTCGTGTTACCTCCCTCCATCAGTATTAGGCCTGTGTGATTGTCATCTTTAAATATGTGTTTTCATTACATGACTACATTGTTCTGTCTGATGCCCTGAGCATAGCCTATGCCCTCCCTTTCCAGACACCCATTAGACAATGTTTCATACATTTTTTGAAGACATCACGCCCAAAAGTTAACGCCACCTACCTCCTCTCCCTGCCTGCGGGGTGAAGGAGGGCAGCAGTGCTCCTCCTCCGCCTCCCACATCCCAGGGAGCTGGAAGCGCGCCAGGATGGGATTGGCTTCCCGCTCCTGTCAGGGAGGAACCGGTGCTCCAGGATACCCAAATATGGACTGGTCGATATCAGTTTGGATCGCATGACTCAGCAGCAGAGTATATATCCTAACCGATGGGATTGTAGTTGAGTCACACAGGCAAAGTAGTTGGAGGAGTGTTGTAGGTGTTCCAGTTAGACTGGAGTAGGCTCCTTGTGTTTTAAACGGCTGTGAGCTGTGGGGAACATTTACACTGACTTGTTCTTAAACTACAACAACTGTCGATGTGGACTTGAGGCGCTTTGTGTGTTTACCTGGGTTGAGTTTCCCCCACGCCGAATAGGCCTCGTCTTGTTTACAGTCTTGTTCCTGGCAACAACGTCATCAAGACAATCTGACATCCCGGAGGCGGGGAACAGAAACGACCAATCAGCGAGTCGGATGGTGCGCTCGTGGAACCGGAACATATAAATACAGCGCTGCGCCCCGCCCGCCTGTCATTTAAGAGGAAACACAAGCGGAGCTCTGATTCAGAGCAAAAGAGAAAAGACTCTCCTACACACGAGCGGATTGAAAACATCTGAATTAGTCACTGGACTCCGCTTTGAATCCAGCTAAAGGTACAAATCGACGACTTGGTACAGTAGCCTACAGTTCCACTATTTTGGAAGTTTTGCTCTGTTTTTGATAACTTTGATCTTCAGTATAATAATACAGCGGGACTTTGTGCTGGAGATTGAATCATTTGGGACACTGAAGCCTCGGTGTCCAAGCAGCATATTTGCAGCGCACTCTTGTATTTGACTGTCTGATTTGAAATATGTCCACAATAATGGAACAGCCTTTTTATGACGACTCGTTTCTCTCTGCTTATGGCCATCCAGGCGCAGCCCTGCCAGACTACAAGCTGCTTAAGCAGAATATGAACTTGAACTTCTCCGATTCATATCGGAACTCAAACTTCAAGTCACAGCACCTGCGCGCCGACAGTGATTTCTATTCAGCGGGGACGCCGGACGTGGGCTCACTGAAGCTCGCCTCTCCTGAACTGGAGCGACTGATCATCCAGAACAGCAACGGGGTCATCACTACAACGCCGACACCTGCCCAGTACCTCTACAACCGCGGGATCACAGAGGAGCAGGAGGGCTTCGCCGACGGTTTTGTTAAAGCGCTGGACGACCTGCACAAGATGAACCAGATGGCTCCTCCGAATGTGTCCATCGGCACCGGTGGCGTCGCCTGCTCGGCTCCAGCCTCCGTGTTCGGCTCCTCCATGCAGCCGGAACCGCTCGAGTACACCACTCTGAACAGCTGCGCCACCAACCCCAGCCTGTCCTCCGCAGCCAGCTACCCATCCACCACTATCAGCTACCTGCCCCACCACCAGTACCACCAGCATCCTCAGGCCGTTGCGCACGGCTCTCACCATTTCCAGCACTCCCTGGCCGGCGCGGGCATCCACTCGCAGCGCTTCGGCGGTTTGAAAGAGGAGCCCCAGACGGTCCCCGACATGCAGAGCAGCGACAACGGCTCTCCGCCGATGTCCCCCATCGACCTGGAGAACCAGGAGCGGATCAAAGCGGAGCGCAAGCGGCTGAGGAACCGGCTCGCAGCCTCAAAGTGTCGGAGGCGCAAGCTGGAGCGCATCGCTCGCCTGGAGGACAAGGTGAAAGTGTTGAAAACAGACAACGCCGGACTGTCAAACACGGCTTCTCTACTGCGGGAGCAGGTGGCCCAACTCAAACAGAAAGTCATGACACATGTGAGCAGTGGCTGCCAGCTCATGTTAGCGCCCAAAGTGAAGTCTTATTGAAGAAACAATGCACTTTTAAAAACACTGGACGAGGACTGCACTGACAACACAATGAACAATGTCTTCATACACAGTATGAAAGAACTGGACCATTGTGGTTTCTTTGGCTGGGAAAAAAGAAAAAAAACCCAGCCTACACAGAAATCATACAAGACTAAAACACTTAGGGCATTTTTGAACACGTTTTTTAAAAGTGTCGTCTTGGCTTTGCCTGTTTACATTTTCTTTTATTGCATTTGTGATGCTTCTTGTGTAAGTTATTTGTTTGTCAGGCTGAGCCTGACTTTTTTACTTGTACAGTATATTTAAGTAAATGAAATTATGAAACTATGAAATATCTGGTCTTGTTTCTTATTGAGGTTGTGTGTATTTATAACCGCCACTTCTTCGGTATTATTTATCACAGTAATTCTCGTTAACACAACCACACTGTTGTCAGTGATCTTTCTGGTCAGCAGTTAAGTTTACAGCCGTATCAGTCGCTTGACGTTGGAGACGTCCCAGCGTAGGATTGTTTCCCTATTGACGTACATACGTCGCCCCATATATGGTCAATGTAGCTGACAAACGTCACATCACGAAAAGGTTTCCGGGAACTCCCTCCTACATTGCCAGTCAGAAATGCTGCGCTCTCCCCTTCACGCCCCTTTCACACCACAATGTGTGTGTGTAAATGAAGAGGTTTGTCAATGAGTGGTTTATTCGAGTTAAGGGAGTTTCCCCATTCTGCTTTCAATTTCCCAAAACAAGCCGTGAGAACACTCGTTCAGGAAAAATGGTTGCGAAAAGTTCCAGATAAACATGCAGACTTTCTGTCTGATGGTTAAGAGCTGGTTTGAAATTACAAGAATTGATGCCAACAAACACTGGCAGACATTACAGCTGTGGAATAGTAGAGGTCACAAATTTCACAAAGGACTCACATATTAACAGAAACTGCCAAATAAATTTAAAAAATTAGACATAAATCAGTTGCTGTTTGCGAACAGTAGCTATATAGACTTGTCCCACTATATTTCTACTAATGTAAATAAGAGATAGTGTCTGGTGTCATCCAATGGTACTTTCTCAGTAAATGGGAAAAAAGGTATATCATTACACTGGAAAGGATCTTAAATACAGAGGGATAAATATTGATCATTGTTATACTAAAACAGTGATAGGTGTCTGTAGCTGGGACAGTCACGAAGGTCTATGTTAAATCATTTCCAACAATCCAATCTTTCCCAATGAGCTTCAGTGCCATTTGGCAACACCAGGTTGTTATGCTGAGTCAACCACCACAATAACTCCAATATTAACCAAGACTTCACAGCCTCATGACGTACACAGAGCCCCCTGCCAGGCACTGACACACCGAGTTAATTTCACAAATGTCTGCTGGCATAATAATACCTCCAACTCCTACAGTCACTAAACTCAAAAGCATCAAGAAAAGATTCAGGAAGATTTATGGCACCACCTAGAGTTACAAGTGGAATATTCATATTATAACTAAAGTCCTGCACTACATTTTGTCAGATAAAATACCTTAGTCACAATTTTCCCTGCTTTGTAAAGATGGTCACATGAATTATTAATGACAGCAAGGAGAAAATATCAATATTTTTTTTCTGAAAAGGAGACAAACAACTATACTTTCAGTGCTTGAGACTATGAAATTACTTACACCAATTGTACTGGACATGCAAAAGATAAGAGTTGCAACAATCTTTCTCTAACAAGTTCTGAGAATTGTGTTAGGTTTAATAGATTGAACTGGATGCCATGAAATACTGCTTCACAGGGACACCTCTCATCTGAGGCAAGTGCACAGTTAGAATCCAGTTAGAAGACCTTCACATTTTACTGGAGAAGAACTCTTTGCTCTTCTCTACATCAGGAACCGATGGTGTCGCTCTCCCAGGTTTCCAACCAGCAGGGCACACTGTGGAGAGAAGGACAAAGTGTGTGAGACAATGGCAAACAATAAAGTCTGTAGACCCTGAGGATAAAAGTACAAGTGAATACCCAGGAGGGTAAACCAATAGCACTGAACCCTCCAGAGTCCGTTACAGCTACAGGTGGCATAACGAATTTTTCACAATATTTAGACATGAAATGTCCATCCACCTCCATCCGTATCTATACGCTTATCCGTTGTTAAAGATTACGCGCAGGCGCAGCTATCCCAGCTGTCATTAGGCGGGCGAGTGCACACCTGCACAGATCACCAGTCCATCACCAGGGCCAACACATATGAACAAATAACCATTCCTCAATTCCACACCTATGAGCAATTTTAGGTTATCAGTTAACCCTAAGCTGCCGTCTTTAGACTGTGGGAGGAAGCTTGAGGAGTCTGATACAGTGGTTACATTATCTGATACTGAACATTAGCTGGGAGTATACCGTGTGCAGAGTTTTACTCACCCTCCGTATTTGTCAGTGTTGAAGGCCTGGACCAGCGTGAGAGTCTAGTCACCAGAAGCGACCCACAGGCAAGTCATTGATGGTGATCTGCCTCAAGATGCCCTTGTCGTCAATCACAAACAGACCCCTGAGAACCACAAACTGAAGTTATAATACTGCAACACATCCTTCAGTTTCTCCACACTTTCAGTACCTTCTTAGTCACTATAGTTATCATAGCACAGAGAAAATATATACTAGCATGCTTCCTCTAGACAATAACTACTGGGCCTTTGCAGCAAAACCCTCTATTTAAATGACACAGCAGTCGGTCTGACCTGTATGCGATGCCATCGTCTTCCTTCAGCACACCATAGTCTGTGGAGATTGTCTTGGTGAGGTCTGCCACAAGGGGGATGTTCATGTTACCCAGACCTCCCTGCTTCCTTGGTGTGTTGATCCTGTAGGAAAAAAGTATAAAATAATTACTTGAAATCCAAAATCCTCCTTAGTGTTGTAGTGCACATAAAGCAACAGCCTTGAGTGTTACTCAGCTTATTCTAAGTTGAAGTAGCTACTGTACTTCAAGTATGTTAAAAATAAATATCTCACATCTACACCCTGTGCATATAGAGGTATTTTATTATTTTATATATTTATCACTGTGGTTATAAAACTAAGGTAATGTTGCGCACACAGACCACAGTACTGCAACTGCTTCCAAGACTTCCAACAGAGGATTTTTCCTATTGAGGAGAGATTATCCAAAGAACTGTATACTACCCTTAAAAGTATGCCTGGACCAAAAATAGATTATACCAATCCACATTAGATATATCTGAGAGCTGAGTAACTCAGAGCGCTTCAGCTCAAACCACAACTTGCATTTACTGGATTCCTTGTGTGTTCTCTTACTGTGCAACTGCTTTTTCATTGTGTCACTATTTTGTATGATATTTGCAGAGAGATGTTGTTGTGGATCTGTTGTGACGGGATTTGGAAAGTTTCCTTTTTTAAAAGCAGTAATATTTATGGTACAGGTATTTAGGAACAGTTTGAATGCAACAACTTTTACTCTGCTTACAGCACTTGCTGTGTGAATTAACATTCTCACGTGTCAGCTCAAGACCACTGAAATCGTCAAGTTCCCACAGCAAACAATCACACAAATTACAATTCAATTCAAGTCATGATTTCCTTCCAGTTAGTAGGAATTCTCCTTGAAGTGGCTAGAGTGAGAGTCTATGGGCAATAACTACAGCGAGACTGCGGAACTCCTCTGCCCACTAATAAGCAAGCCCTGATCTCGTGGGGCACACAAATGTAAGTCAGGGGGTGAAGAAGAAGACCACATACTTCCTGAGGAGCTGGGAGGAAAATGAAAAGTATAATGCCTGGTTAACCCACATATTATATATGCCTTAAAAATAAAGAAATGTTTTGATACTTGACATAACAAAAGAAATGTGTCTATATTTGCACAAATACAAGGTTATACTGAAGTTAAACTCCTCAGAATGAGTATCAGATTAACAGGACCCCCCACTACTGTGACTACATTCTGTCAAAATAACCCTGTCTTACCTTTGTAGTCTGAGCTGGATGTCCTTAAACTGTCCATTCCTACAGCTGTTGACACAGAAGTCTGGGGCAGGCTTGCCAATCTTAGCGTTTCAGAGGACATGGTGGTGGTGTTGAAATATTTGAGGGTGAGATAGCACATATGGTTACCGAAAACTCCTGATGCTCATAGACTATTGTAGATAGGAGTACAACTGGGTGGAGCCTCAGGCACAACCTGGGCTCTGATAGCAGTAAAAATCCTCTGGCTATTTGAGCCCAAACAACAAATATATTTAGACAAAAAAAGCCCAAGAACCCAGAGCTGAAACGGACACCAAGTTTTGCAGGTCTCTGGTGCGGCTCAAAAAGCTGGTAAAGTCACATACAAGTCATGTTCAGCCAGCGAAAACAATAACCTATTAAAGCTTACATAACATGATAAGGTGGACCAATATAATCGAAACATACTTATTGGTTGTATACATGTTTTTAATATGGGTGATGTTCAAATTACTATACACCAAGGCTGCCTGACTGCAGTTTAACCTGTAATTATATAGACATGTCACCAGAAACACATGAGATCATTCAGTTTTTATATTCAGACAGTCTAAGAAAATTCAAGTGGTCTTCTGAAGACATAGATACTTCATTTTGAAAGTGCTGCAATTCAGTATAATTTTACAAACTGTACACAAAGAAATATCATATTTATCTTCCATCGTCATAATTCAAAAGCAGACAAAAGCTAACACTCCTTTGTCCTCTGGCATGGTTTGCAGAGCTGTACGCAGCAGGGATTGCTTGCTTGGTCAAAGTTCAGACTTCTCATCCAAAAGCCCTTTGTCAAACGGAGTGGCAGCAGCAGCAAAGGTTGAACAAAGGGGGGGGGCACGTGACCAGTCTCTCCTGCAAGCTGCAGCACAGGGACAAAGAAAGAGCCAGAAACAGGCCCAAACACTTAAAGAAGGAGGGGAGCAACTGGCCCGCTCTGCATAGCTAGCCTAACGTTAGCTTAACCTACCAAACCGGTTTCCTTAGCTCCTCTTTGTTCTTGCCAAAAAGGTTACTGCTCCAGGCCGAGCTATGCAGATATTGGGAGAAGTTTTGGGAGTGAAACGTGAGACAAACGCACATTTCTGACTCACCTGTCTTTACGTAAAGCCGTGAAGAAGTTGTCAGAGCGAAGGTCTGCTGCTGGCAGGAGAACAGAGGACTCAAAGGAGGGACGGCTGCGTACAAGAAGAAGGCAGGACCAGCTGTGGCCTCCGGAAGTGAGAATAACCTTTTTCAAAGTAAAGGCTGGGATTAGATTGTATATCTGTGCCACTCGGTGGTTAGGTGAACCAAATGAGTGTTATGAGACGTAAATTGCGTAAAATAACTTATATAAGCTTGACTTATACAAGCACAAACCTTGGAACACTGAACTCTATACATGTGACAGTGGTGAAAGAAACTAAGTACACTCAACTAACTACTAAAGTAATGTCATTAAGCACACTTTTGAAGTAACTCAATTCATAGTTTTTATGTTTATATTTTGCTTCTCAAAGTTTTATTTTGTTGGTTTTTTTTGTTTTGTTTTGTTTTGGCTTATGAAGGCATCAATGGACATATTGGTCAAGATACTATGGATCAATCTTCTGTCCTGATCATGAAAAATGTCCTACAAAATAAAACAACAGCAGACATCTTTGGCTCAGTTCTTGTCCCACTATAACACCTGTTGTGTATTTGTCATCATCAGTAATGTAGTGTTCCTTTAGCCGTTACAGATGATAGAAAAGGGATTGAGCTTCTGGAGAGCAGCTTTCAGTGGGTGGAGGGCTTCAGCTACTTCCACCACCACATCACCACCATCTGCAACCTTCCTCCACCTGCACTACTCCAATGTGGGTGGTTTCTTCTCTCTGTCCCCCACCTTTCCTATCCCCACTTTATGCCTCATGATTCACAACCGGTATTGCCGCTCTCAACAGGCTGTTCCCCGTCACCCCTGGCTACACCTTGCTTCCTGTAAGTGTTTTCATGTCCCCAGGTTTATGTTGAGATTATACAGGTGAATATGCTCCAGCCTCTGAGTGTCAAAGAGGTAACATACAGTCTACTAAACTTATGTTTCCTTGTCTCCAACCACCACAGGTCCACGTAGCCCTGTGCCCCAAATCATATTTACTATCAGTCTAGGCTGGATGTAGCAGATGACGAGAGGGTGGAGAACTACGGTGGGACAAACTGCCTTGTAGTGTTCAACTAAGAATAATTTATCTGTATGTTTTTTTGAAAGGAAACCACACTTACATATGTGTACCATGAATTCCAGTCACTCCACTGAGTTCCAACACAACTTCATTAAAAGAGCCATCTTCCCATTTCTTGTGCTGACTTGACCAGCGATAATAATTCTTTCTGACTGCTTTTAATGACAGTTCTCCCCTTTAGCCTCAAACTTTGATTTTCTGTTTGAAACCCTCAGGCCCTTTTGAACCTCGCAGGCGTCTAGGAGGCCAAACCCTCGTGAATCTAACAAAGGCAGACATAGAACCAGCTTCCATCATGCAGGTTCAACTTCAACAACCATCAGTCTGAACAAACACTACTGTAGTGCCTCTGTGCCCTATAAAATATATGTGTGGTGAGGTTTGTTATGTGAGAGGTGGTAGAGTTTGGGCTGGTTTGATTCAAAATTTCTGTACAAGACGGCGTGTTAAATAGCACCAATATTGCTTTGTCCTCCAGGTAATAACAATATTGTGAAATTATTTTCTGTCATTGTTTTGCCTTTGGAGTCAAGGTCATATTCATGACTGTATGCATCCATTTTGTGTCTTGGGATTGTTTTGTGTTGGACAGTTTCTGTTGCTTGGTACATAACAGTACCTCAGTCCCTATTTGTCTTTTTCAGAAAATGGTACGTAATTATGATTAGTGCTTATTGAGTCATTTTGCTAATGTTTTCCATTTATGTTTTGTTGGGTTGTTTGAATATTTTTTCCTTTAAACTTTATAGGCTCTATCATTAAAAATGGTGTCATAGTAGTTTCATCATGTATTATATCTGTAACAAAATCATTTGAAGGCCGTTGTGAAAATAAAATTTTTAACAAACATTTGTACATTTTACAACATGAGTTATTACTAGTAATAGCATTAAGTAGTACAATTATTTTTTAATTACATACCCCATCTTTGGATTTCAAAAGCTGGTTCAACAATAAATGTAACATCCTCTTCTAAAACACTGTGTTTCCAGTCATTTGTTTCTACAACCTTCTCTGTCTTAACAGCTTTTAAAATATAGTTCTTGACTTTCTTTCTTTCTTTCTGAATAAAGTGACATGTTTTTGGACAGTCACTTGGTGGCAGTGTAGTCCTGTTGTCCAGGAGGGTCTAGTTCTTATTCATGCAGCTCGACCTCAGTGACATTTTATTTGCACAGTCAAATACTACTTTTATTTTTCCCTTGTCCTGTTAAAATCACAGCCTCATGACGTACTGAGCCCTGCCAGTGCCCCTGACACACCAAGTTAATTTCTAGTGTCTGCTGGCATAATAATACCTCAACTCCTACAGTCACTAAAACTCAAAAGCATCAAGAAAAGATTCAGGAAGATTTGTAAGCACCACCTAGAGGTTACAAGTGGAATAATGTTCATATTATAACTAAAGAGTCCTGCTACATTGTCAGATAAAATACACTTAGTCACAATTTCCCTGCTTTAATAAAGATGGTCACATGAATTGTGTGACGGCAGAAATATCAATATTTTT
Organism: Lates japonicus; assembly: GCA_033238685.1. Classification (NCBI taxonomy): domain Eukaryota; kingdom Metazoa; phylum Chordata; class Actinopteri; family Centropomidae; genus Lates; species Lates japonicus. The sequence continues at coordinate 4,526,830 of BRZM01000043.1, read as the reverse complement.
TCTGAGGGAACAAAACAACATACTTTCAGTGCTTGAGACTGGTCGCCCCACCAATTGCTGGACGCCACAAAGATAAAGTTGCAACAATCTTTCTCTAACAAGTTCTGAAATTGTGTTGAGTTTAATAGATTAGACTGGATGCCATGAAATACTGCTTCTGGGACACCTCTCATCTGAAGGCAAGTGCAGTTAGGAGTCAGTTAGAAGACCTTCACATTTTACTGCTTGGAGAAAGAACTCTTGCTCTTCTCTACATCGAGGATGATGGTGTCGCTCCCAGGTTTCCAGCCAGCGGACACACTGTGGAGAGAGGAAGGACAAAGTGCCATGAGGTGTCAATGGCAAACAATGAAGTCTGAACCCTGAGGACAAAAGTACACAAGTGAATACCCAGGAGGTAAACCAATAATAACTGAACCCTCCAAGTCACGTTACAGCTGAGTAGCATAACAATTTTCCCAAATATTTAGACACTTAAATGTCATCCACCCATCATCCATTATCTATACTGCTTATCAATTGGTCACAGGGGGCTGGAGCCTATCAGCTGTCATTAGGCGGGCGGTACACCTGCACAGATGTGATCCATCACAGGGCCAACACATATAGACAAATAACCATTCACTCAATTCCTATGAGCAATTTAGAGTTATCAGTTAACCTAAGCTGCGTCTTTAGACTGTGGGAGGAAGCGAGTCTGATACAGTGGTTACATTATCTGATGCCTGAACATTAAACTGGGAGTATACAATGTGCAAAGTTTTACTCACCCTCTCCGTATTTGTCAGTGTGCTGGGCCTGGACCAAGCGTGAGTCTAGTCACAGAGGCGACCCACAGGCAGAGTCATTGATGCCTCAAGATGCCCTTGTCGTCAATCACAAACAGACCCCTGAGAACCACAAACTGAAGTTATAATACTGCAACACATCCTTCAGTTTCTCCACACTTTCAGTACCTTCTTAGTCACTATAGTTATCATAGCACAGAGAAAATATATACTAGCATGCTTCCTCTAGACAATAACTACTGGGCCTTTGCAGCAAAACCATCTATTTAAATGACATAGCAGTCGGTCTGACCTGTATGCGATGCCATTGTCATCCTTCAGCACACCATAGTCTCTGGAGATTGTCTTGGTGAGGTCTGCCACAAGGGGGATGTTCATGTTACCCAGACCTCCCTGCTTCCTTGGTGTGTTGATCCTGTAGGAAAAAAGTATAAAATAATTCGCAAATCCAAAATCCTCTTAGTGTTGTAAGTGCACATAAAGCAACAGCCTTGAGAGTGTTACTCAGCTTATTCTAAGTTAAATAGCTACTGTACTTCAAGTATGTTAAAAATAAATATCTAACATCTACACCCTGTGCATATAGAGGTATTTTATTATTTTATATATTTATCACTGTGGTTATAAAACTAAGGTAATGTTGCGCTCACAGACCACAGTACAACTGCTTCCAAGACTTCCAACAGAGGATTTTTCCTATTGAGGAGAGATTATCCAAAGAACTGAACTCTTGCTGTAAAATCAAAGCACCTTTCAGAAAGCTGAAATATAACTCTTATAACTGATGCAACCAATGAATAGAGATGGTTCTTTAAAACCTGCAGTGACAAGTCAATAAGACAAAAGGTGGACAAAAATTTCACAAAATCTGCAAAATAGGTATGCAATTCATGACCTCAAATTCACCATATCTCTTCATTCCTTGCAGAAACTGCAGTTTGATTCAAAGACCGTTGCCTCAGAGTTTATCAAGACAATACAGGCGTAAGTTCGGTCTGTTGTGGCGGGATTTGGAAAGTTTCCTTTTTTTAAAAGCAGTAATATTTAAGGTACAGGTATTTACGGAACAGTTTGAGTGCAATGCTTTTACTCTTAACACGGCACTTGCTGTATGAATTAACATTCACGTGTCAGCCTCAAGACCACTGAAATCGTCAAGTTCCACAGCAAACAATCTAGTACAGTTCAATTCAAATTGATTTCCTTCCAGTTAGTGAATTCTCACCATTACCAAAGTGACTAGTGAGAGTCTATGGAGCAACCAATAACTGACCGGGACTGCGGAACTCCTCTGCCCTGTCCTTTAAGCCACAATCTCAGTGGGGCACACAAATGCCAAGTCCAGGGGTAGAAGAAGAAGTACATACTTCCTGAGGGCACGGGAGGAAAAATGAGAGAAAGTATAATGCCTGGATTTAACCCACATATTATATGCCTTAAAAATAAAGAAATGTTTTGATACTCGACATTAACCAAAAAGAATGTGTCTATATTTACTGTAAATACAAGGTTATACTGAGGAGATTAAACTCCTCAGAATGAGTATCAGATTAACAGGGACCCCCACTACTGTGACTGTACACATTCTGTCAAAATAACCCTGTCTTACCTTTGTAGTCTGAGAGCTGGATGTCCTTAAACTGTCCATTCACTACAGCTGTGGCTTTGAAGTCTGGGGCAGGCTTGCCAATCTTAGCGTTTCCAGAGGACATGGTGGTGGTGTTGGAAAATGACTGAGGGTGAGACAGCACATACAGTTACCAGAAAACTCCTGATGCTCATGGAATACACAGTATACCCAGTACGACTGGGTGGAGCTTAAGGCACAACTTGATAACAGTGAAATCCTCTGGCTACGTGAGCCTCAATTTGGCAATGCAGCACCTTTTACATATCTTTTTGGTTGACTTTGGGTAGGCTGTTCTTAAACTTTCAACCTGAAGAATGAGAATCACATGCTGGCTAGAATGTTACATCTCTTTGTTAGAATATATATTGATCATATATAATATGAAAAAAATATTTATGTTTGTATTATTTTGTATATTTCTGGTTAAAGTTTAGGGTCTTTCTGATTCCATCTTGTCAGAAAATATTCACTGTAAACTAAAGACACTTGCCTCATTGACAGAACTGTCTCACCTCAAGGTACATTTAGTAGCTGTTAGGAGATTTTATTCAGTTGCCATTTAACTAGAGGTGTTCAAACTTTGCATTACTTGGAGCAACTCTACAACTGAACAGAGAAGGAAATGTGAGAGATATAATTACAACATATTTTTACATGCATACTCCAGCTTTTGTTCTGAGAAATGAATAATTTGAGTCTGCTCGTTTAGTGAAAACTGGATTGTTTTTGATTATTTTAACAGCCACCTTTGTGTTGGTCACAGTGTCTGCACACTTGACGACCTTTCCAAAGCTCCCTTTGCCAAGAAAGGCCTGCACCTCATAGCGGGAGGCCAGCAGGGTTCCTTCATGTGCTGGGAAGTTAACTGTGAAGGAGGAGGAGAGCAGAGAGGAGGAGACGGACACAACATGAAGTTTATGTTGTTACAAAGAACACAACACAGTCATAGTCTGATAACTTTACTCTATCACAATCATTTTACAGAACCATAAAGGACACTTCCAACTCTGATATATTTACTTTGTGCTGAAACAGCTGGCTGATAGTAATATTAAATACACATCTGTTATAAACTATAACTCTATACCATAATTAGTTAGTTTGTATTAAGCATATCGCCCTGTTTTTATTTGTGCAGGGTCAATAGGGGGCACGTTTGATGACCTGAAACTCCTCGAGGCCTTTATTATGAAAATACTACAGCACCGGGAATGTGTCGACCACTACTTCCGCCAAGCTTGACAGTGTATGAGACTGATGTTTTGAGGCAGTGTCTTCTGGATTTTAGGTAAACTTGCCTTCGTGTGTAAGTGATAATTTTAGTTTGGTCTATAGTCCGTGGCGTAATATGTTATTTAGTCTCTAATTTTCTGGAAAAAAACGCAATTAAGTGTAATTTGGGCTAGCATGTAGCTAACGTTAGCGTGCTTCAAGAGTAATACAAAGGGCGCTACAATGGTAGCTCAAGTTAGCTTTCGTAGCTATTATTGGAAGACGCTTCAGTCACTTACAGTTTTATAATTAGTCGGCTTTTGCTGTAAGGATACTTATTAAAATGCGCACATAAGAATGAGAAACAGGGAAGTTCTTTAGCAGTGAACAGCGTGTCAAGTTGCAATCTACAGCTGTGGGGATATTTCTTAGAGAACTACCTTGTGTCGCGGGGCAACAGTCCTGTCACGTCATTTCAAAGCTGCCTGTCTGTCAGAGCTACAGGTGTGTTTTCATCACTGCCTCTGGGTATTTCAGCATTTTGCATTTTAAAAGGCTGTGACAACTAAAAATTCACCCTAATCTGTAAATTGTTGTCAACGTTAAGTTAACGTTAGTTAAATCGGATTGATTACAATCAGTTGTTCTATCTCGGTAGGATCTGCAGCAAGTCAACCCTCTCATTCTCAGTATAATCTCACAACATCAGCAGCCATGGATTCACAAGGTAAGAGTGATACTTATGAGTTATGAGTACTTATGTTATTTTTCTTATCAGAACCTGAATGTGCTAGTGCTGTCTGTCCTTGAATGAACAGTTTTACATAATTACTTTTAATAAAACAGAACCCATGATTTATTTCTGAAGATATACATTGTTTAAAAATGCTAACTCATATTTACATTTATCTTTAATTTCACTGTAAGCATTTGATTATGCATATTACTTTTCAAGGCCAAGTTTAGTGTTTCTGCTATGCACCTTCGTTCAGAAATCGAGGGCCTCGAAGTTACCTTACAGAAAAGAGAGAAAGAGTTCCATGCAGTGTGATACAGATGTGCTGCAGATTTTTAATTTAGGAAAAAGAGAGAACTGGTTTCTCTTGACTACAGACACATTTGTTATGACAAACTCCCATCTGAACCTCCCCACAGCAGCCTCGCAGCCAGTCATGTGTGAAGTCTGTGGAACATACTTTGAGACACGACGGGGGCTTTCCAGCCACGCCCGTCTCCATCTGCGGCAGCTTGGTGTGACGGTGTCAGAAAGCAGTGGAGCTCCTATAGAGCTCCTCTACCAGCTTGTCCAGGAGAGAGATGGCTCCCTCCCCAACATCAAAGCTGACTCTTCCACACCTGAGTTGACCCCTCTCAAAAAAACAGCCCAGCAGGAGTCCAGGACTCCCTCAGCAGCAGAGGACAACAGTTCCTCCTACAAGGCGGGGGCTAGAGTCACAACAACTCCACAGAAGATGGATCATCAAGGATCTCCAGTCAGATTAAAAGATGCAGCAGCCACTCTCCTCCCGTCATCTCCTTCTGCTCTTAGGCTCTCTGAAGGCAGCAGCTCGTCCTCCTTAGAGAACCAAACCCCAACCAAGCCACTGTGGGCACCGCTGGAAACTGATGCCCCAATCACCTTAGGTATGACTTAATTCTAAATAATTGTCCTAAAGAAACGTTTAAAGTAGCGATGTGAGTAGCTGCGCATGGAAGACAGAACTCAAAGTATCTTACGTGATTATATGGCTGTAGATGTAACATTATTGTTTTAACAAAGTACATCTCAATAGTCTCCAGCTGACCTGATACTTTTCTCCCATCATTGTCTTCATTCTTGCAACTTCAGACACCCCTGACGAGGTCCATGTTTGCCAACTTTGCGGCTGCTGGTACGAGACACGCAAGGGCCTGTCCAGTCATGCTCGGGCCCATCTGCGCCAGATTGGAATCGCTGACAGTGAGATTAAGGGCAGCCCTATTGAATTTCTTTACCCAGATTATGGAGGAAGAGGACCTCAAGCCTATCAGCAGCGAGCAACAGGAGCCACTGACCTCAAACAGTCTCCCTAGGTCCTCCTCCAAACGTCCCTCTGACCTATCCTCTCCACCTGCATCTCCACCCAACAAATGGCCCAAAACATCAGAGGAGTGTACCTGTATTCTGTGCGGGGAGGAGTTTGAGAATCGTAAAGGCCTGTCCAGCCATGCTCGCTCTCACCTGCGTCAGATTGGGGTGACAGACCTGATGGGGAAAAGCTCTGCTATTGACACCATCGAGGAGAGCTGGTCAACAGTGGCATGTTAGAAGCCATGTACCCCCCCAAAACAAACAGTACATCTAGCTCATCTGCTGATCCATCTACAGCCCCGGCCTGTCCTGCTGCCCCGGCTCTGTCTCCGACACCAGGCCAATCCCAGCCCCAGTTTCCCCCCTCATCCCTCTCCCCAAGTCCTGCAAAGAACATTCAGTCTCCTCAAATTCCTGTCAACAGGGCCCCAAAGGCTAAGAAAGGCTTTCGACTAGCAGTGGACCCCCTCCATAGGAAGCCCAAGCCTGAGCCTGTGGAGGTTGAAGTGTCTGTTCAACCAAAGGCGTACAGCACCATCAGCAACTCTCCCACACAGAAGTCGCCCACTGCTGCTGTTGCTTCAAAGCCGTTCAGTGCAGGTAAACCAGGCAGCAATACCTCCATAACCTTGCTTGGCATAGGCTAGTTTAGTACGATACACTCACGAGACAAGATGAGACGAGATTAATGCCATTTTTAAGAAAACTTCAATGATGAAATATATGAGTGGAAAGAAGAAGAAGTTACAAAATGCGAAACAATGCAGGTGCATTCTGTGTATGAGTATCCCAGACTAGCCATTGCTATTGCTAGCCATTGTTAGCAGTTGCTATTGCTAACTACTGTTAGGAATGCCAGTTAATAACAGCACTCTACATTGTATTTTGCATATAAGAACAGCATAGTAACATGTCCATAATGTCCTTGGCCATGCTAGTTGCAGCTGGATACTGTCTCATGAGACAGCTTTTCACCTGACGGGAAATATCGTCATGTTTTAATATCGCACCCCTAGTTAATACATTTGAAACTCACCTTTTCCCATTAATTCATTCATTTGTTTGCATATGTCAAAGTTCGGATATATCCTCTCAGTGTCCTCCACAGACATACAGTCACCACCAACAGTCCTTTGCGACTTCTGTGGCCAGCTGTTTGAGACCCGCAAAGCCCTGTCATGCCACGTCCGTGCCCATCTACGCCAGCTAGGCCTTACCTGGTCAATCAAAACATCACCAATTGACCTCCTGAAAGAGGTCATGTTGCACGGTGAAGAAGGCAGGAAAGGGTCTCCAGCATTGGGCAAAGCCGTGTGGACCCCTCAAGGCTCCAGAAGGTCCCTGGATGGCCCCCAGTCAAGGGAAACGGCCTCCAGCAACAGCACCGCACCTCTTGATTACTCCATGAAAGAGAAATCCCCACCTGGCAAGAGTGGAGCCTCACATGCTGGTAAGACACCACTGTAAAGCAACAGCTAAGCTACAGGATTTGTGTCTGATTCCACCTGAGAAAATTGTTTTCTCACATAGTGGTGGATCTGTGTTAAAGGAATAATCTGTGTTGTTAGCCCAGCAGCTATAGGAAATTACTGGGCTTTTTACATTTTAAGAAAGAACAAATGGGACTGAATGCAACAGACAGGAAAAGTTGGAAAATAAGAGAAACATAGAATAACTCTTAAACACTTTAACAGTTCAGACTTCATCCCAAAGGATTGCTTTTTGTCATATAGTCTCACTTCATGGGAAACAACCTAGAATGCAAAGCTGCATTTTGATTAAGGCAAGAATTTGACTTTCGCATCAACAGGAAACCAGGCTCTTGCCGTTACCTTACTGTGCATTGTTGTCAGATGAGACAGTGTGTCAGATGAGATGAAATTACTGAAGGTCGTTGTGGATTATACAGGTTCAGCAGATGGGAACATAAATTGTAAATGTCAATTTTTATGCAATTATTGCAAAAAGATTTGTGGAACTCACTAAACCGATGATATATGACTAATAAATGGCTCATCTTCTTTGTGTCAGACACATCCTGTGAGCTTTGTGGATTTGATTTTGAAAACCGCAAGGCCCTGGCCAGCCACGCGCGGGCCCATCTCCGTCAACTGGGAATCATCGAGTGGAAGGCGGATGGAGCAACTTCGCCAATTGAACTCCTCAGTGAGTTGATCCGCAGGGACCCAGTCAAAGTGGCAGCAATAACCCGACGCTACCGTACGGGAGACCTTTATATCAAAAAGGTAGGCTGTGCTCTAAAATATGCTTCAAATAATTCCAAACAGTGTATTAAATACATTCTAATTTACTCCACATTCATTTTCTTTCAGTCCCAGAGAAGTGCTCCTTCACCCTCTCTGTCCACAGACTCTGACTCTGTCCCTGGCAGCAGCTACAAGTCTGAGCACAGGGTGGGCAGAGAGGACTCAGGCTCATCCAGACAATCGCATGGCCACATACGGACTATTGCAGCCCACAGCGACCCCGGTGTGCGCTCACCAAGGGGTGAGAAATGAAAGTCTCTGGAAGACAGCTGGATACAGACATACTATAACTGATTTAAAAAATGTTTATACTTTTTCTGCATGTTACTGTAATACCTCTCTGTGAAATTTCAGGAGTCCATCCACCAAAACATACAGTGCCTAGAGGAGAGGAAAATCAGGACACCAACTCCCAGCAACCACCACGGTCCGGCAGCATCCCTGCTCTGCTGCCAAAGCCCCCACTAACACCGCTGGTCAAGCTGGTGGGCAAAGTCTACTCCCTCAAGTGCAGGTCAGTCTATACAAAATATAAAGAATAACATTCCCATTGTATTCAGTGAATAATTTAGAATAGGTTAATGCACTAATGGGCGCAATTCTCTTACTTCTAGTCTGCTTTAATATTTTCCTAGGTCTTACATTCATTCCAATAGTTCAGGTCATGAAGACCTCCACAGGGTTATTATGATCTAGTGTTTAGCCCAATTTATGACTGATGGTTGACATCTGGAGACACTTCTCCTGTCCGTTGCTGGGGTAACCAAAGTCTTATAGATAAGGATGCAGACAAAGACATAAACTTAGACAATGCTATCCAAATCCAGTTTCAGGATGAGCTAAGTAGAGGAAAGGACAACATACATGTGATAGTTATTAGGTAAGACCATGTGACAATGGTATGACCAATAGGACACCTATATATTTAGAACATAATTTGTTCATATTTGGGTAAAGTAAGTAAAAGTGTTGTAGCTATGTGGTACCTCAAGTTATATACACCTTACTAACCCGACATCTCCACAGCTTTGAGGTTGCACAACTCTGGCACACTTGTCACTGTATTGTTCTGTATCACTGTATCAGTTTTCTCTGCTAGCATACAGCTTGTAATAAATACTTTGAGACAACCTCAGACATCTGAACTCCTGATGAGCATTTTTTCTCCAGGTCTCAAGATCTTCCTTTACAACAGGGTTTGTGTGTTTAAAAAAGCACTCAGTGGTAACATTATATAGCTTCATGAAGAGCTTTAATAAGAAGCTTTTAACAACCTTAAAGCTAGCCGAGTAGAAACAAAAGGGAAAAATTATATTGTAGTTGAGTCACTCACTGTCTTAAAAATGATAGACATACGGTGATAAATGATGAATGATCAAGACTAAATATTAATTTGTTCTCCAGTCCTTCACGAGACACACCCTGTTGTTCAGTTACATTATCAAGAAATTGTTGTAATGCAGTTCAAATCACCTCTACCTCTCTCTCTCCCTCTCTCTCTCTGTCCTGCTGTTCAGGTTCTGTGAAGAAGTGTTTCATGGACCTCTGTCTGTTCAGGAGCAGTGGATCACACACCTGCAGAAACACATCCTATCCCTGGGCTACAAGGGCAAAGCATCTCCTCCTGCTGCACCAGTGGCAGCTCCAGCACTCGTACATCCAGTAGCTGTCTAGTCCCTGAAACCTTCACATTCACACAAATTAATGTCGTCATTTTCACCACTGTCACGTCAGAGTAAAGAGGAAGTGTCTATTTTGAAGTACCATATTGTCTTAAAAGTGCAAATTAAATGGTCCTTTCTTGTCCTAGAAAGGACAAACATTATTATTATTATTAGGAAAGCAGCAGAATGTAATCCTCTCAGGTAAAATCCACCAGATACAATAGATCACAAAACTGGATGTTTTTGGAAAAAATCACTCATCCCTCATTTAGTGCTTTCCTCCTCCTGCTCATACATTCCTTCCATTTGTACAAATGTTCAAATGTGATTCAGTGCTTGATGTTAACAAACAACATGCCCCACACTGAGAGACTGATCCCGGCAAAAATGAATTTCTCTTTTTGTTTTTGTCCTACTGAGTGGACTGGTATGGTCACCATTTCACTGTGATATACTTTTTCTCCTTTATATGCCTTTGTATTGAGCCTTGTTTTACCAATGTACTTTTTAAGTGTTTTACTTTAAATCTAGAAAGACCAACTTGGTTGATGTAATGTAATGTCCTAAAAGTCAAAGCCTTCACCATCTTGACTGTAGACTCACTGTGTTTCTGTTCTTGGCATCTTCTTCTTCAGGTATAACTTCTAATCATGAACTCGTTTGTGGTCTTTTTACATTTTTTAACACTTGTTATGTAAATTAAATTCTGTCTTGTATATAAACACGTAGTGTATGAAACATGTCATTTATTTACACATACAAATGAAAATAAAGTCCAGTAGTCTTTCTGATAGTTAATAATGACAAAGCAGCAAAAGCATTCCTTCACATTTTTAAACCTTTACACTGTGTCTCAGGCTTACTTAACATTTTAACACTCTAGCCAACCAGTGTGAACAGCACTGTCTTGGATCATGTATTCATGATGTATTTCTCCACAGTCTTGTCTTCCCTGCAGATGGCTACTTTTCTGATGGCGCCTGTTGTTAAAAAAAAAAAAATGTTTACACATTCCTTGAAAATTCGAGTCTAAATCTTCCCTCTCTGCCATATTGTAATTACATTATTTCTCCATTGTGTAAACCAACAATCTCATGCTCACAGTCATAGATAACGTTTCAGTTCCACAGAGCATCGTAGTCTTGGAAATGTGGAAATCATCGAAAGAAAAGCTGCACATTCAGTATCAGAGCTATGAGTCATGTTGTTCTTCTAAACCAGGACCTCACCAACAAAAGCATGTGTATCTGCGCTCTTCAGCCCTGGAAATGTTTTGGTAGAGATCATGTGTCTTGATGCCAGCAATGACTTTAAAAGTCTGTCAGTTTTTTCTGTAGGTGAGTATCTGACTTCAGAGCTTTGACCTGCCTCATGTCCATAATGTTCACAGTGTGGCTTCTGATTAGATTTCCTCCACTTTCCAGGGCACTTTCCAGGGCTCATCAATGTGTTGACAGAGGGTCATTGATCTTGCAGCCTATGTGGCTGTGGCAGTAAGTCCACCATCCTTTATTGCTCTGAGATGGACTGAACCTCTCAGCTTGAGGAAAGAGGAGGTTTAAATTGGTAAATTCTGCACAAACCCATAAAGAATAATCTCCCTGTGTCTGCCCAAATCCTCTCAAAACATGAAATCATTTTTACATCATTAAAAGCTGGGAAATAAATTGGAAAGCACATTATTATTCAAATTTCTTTATTACTATGCATGTCCACGAAATAACACAGGTGGGATCAGTGTGAACTCTATAAGACTGCAGAAGTGTCTTTCGCACAACTCTCTCCTCCATTCAGGTAAAAAAAAAAGCTCTCCACAATAGACCGTATATGGTCCCCACTCTCCTCTGCCTCTCTGTCACTGCCTCTGTTAGATATTCCAGTAGCGGTGACTGTCCCTGAAGTCTCATACTGTGTGATTTACTGCCAGAGGGAGCCACTGTTGGATAAATCTGATATCTGCCCCTGTCCTGGTATGCTAAGGCACTTAGCAAGCGAGTGAGTTATCCCCACCTGACAAAATCTGACCAGGCTGTTGCTCACAGCTATCAACACCTGGTGGGCTCAAAACAGACATAAGGGAACTCAGAGTGGGGATTTCAAAGTGCTCATTGAAGTGAGAGCCCAAATTAGGAGCACATCTGTCTTCCAGGACTGTGGGATTTGGAGGATCTGGCATAATAATTTTGGGTTTCTGACTGTGGTTCATGGGTTTCTTAAACCGTTGTGGCTTTATTATGGCTCCATTTTGCAAGGGAGCTGAACAGTCTAGTGCAATCACTCAATTCTTGTAGTCATGTACAATCCTTATTAGGCTACTCTTTACTGTAGACAATAAATAACACACCAGGAAACTGAATATCTTTCTATTTTTATAACCTTAAAGCACCAAATAATTTTCACGTAAGTGATGATATAAGTAAGGTGATATTCATGGGCTTTTTGGAAACAAAGGATAAATTAATTGACAAATTTCCAAAGGTGTTTTTAATGGGTTTTCTACATGGCTTAAACTTAAGCAGTTGCCAATAACATCTCATAATTTCCATATTTCTAAACAAAGTAGAAAATTAAAGGGGGGGTTCAATTTTTTTATTTATTTCTGAAACTCTGTAGCTATGTGCAACTTTTTTGCTAACTTAAGTTTTAGTTGCAAATCAGTCATTTTGACTCATCTAACAGCCTCAACTGCTGCACGGCATTTCAAAAGTCAAAATGTCTGCCACGACAAGGGTCAGTCTGATTCATTTGGGAACAACAGTGAAGCTAGAGGGCTCTGATGTGTAGTGTGACTCTTTTTCAGCTTCCAAGGGGAAACATGAAAGACTCAGGGAGTGAGCGGATGCCAAAAACATGACTCCAAATGAATGCTGGTGTTGCTCTGTAATATTAACACATCAACCAGAAATAAAAGTAAGTAAAGCCGAGCTTGACTTATCACAGTTTATGCATCAGCCTCTAAAACAGTGCATGTTAAAAGCATCAAAACAGCCTGTACAGTCAGATCAGCAACATGCATCATCAATCATATACATTTGTACTTATAAAGTAGAGGACAATGCAAATGCTTACACTTAGGAGATATATATCTACAGGAACTATATTACCTCTAACTGTAATAAACAGTGATAGTAAACAGAAGTTTAATCCATCACACCACTATTTAAAAAATCCTGCACTATGACGGCAGTGTGTTGTAGTCTGCTTTGATCACAATGTCCACACTTAAATGAAGGATCGCTGCACTGTGTTTGCACATTAACCAGATCCTCACACCAGCTGCAAATCTGGCGATACACTGGTGGTAAGAGCCTTATCTGGAAACACCTGATAAGTCTTGGCTCAGAATGCATCTTCTCTCAATATCCAGCCATCCAGCGTACTAACAGTAGTCTAGTAAATCACATTTTTCTCCACGTTTGTTTAAGTTAAGGGAGGTTAAGGTGGAAGTTTATGTCTGTTGCTTTATTATTTGGGAGGAAGCAAGGGAGGGGATCAAAAAGGGAATAAGACTTTTTCTCCTTCCTCAAGTTTGTCTATGACTCATGTGTCTGGAAGTACATTCTTCCAGAATCTCCAGTATGATTTATAGTATGTTTTGGGGGCTTGGCAGAAGATGGAGTTTTATCACACAACTTGTGGCTTCGCAATCATCCCTCAGAGAGGACAGATTCTCCAAGACTGTGCAACTCTGGCATTGTTTCATTTGTACTTTTCCGTTTCTGTTTTCTCCTTGTTTCTAGGCTCTGAGTGTTTCTCAACGATTGGAGTTCACACACACACAGGGGACTTTTCAGCACAGATATACAGTATGCACACATCATGTATGTAATTATAACAGTGTATTTGTTTATCAATGAAAAAATTAAGTTTCTTCTAGGATTTTTTGTACCAGGAGTAAAGCCACCAGTCCCCTGGATCACACAGTCCAATTCAGCATTTTACTGTACTGTCATTTTCAGGCAGTCAGGTTATGACTAGGTCATCAGAGTGCACTTGTCTGCTCTGTGTGTTTTGCAGCGCGTCGTTTTGCAGCAGACACCACCGACACCGGACACCAGAGATGAGCACAGAGCCTCTCCCATGGGGCTTTGCTGCTGCTGCCGCTGCTGCTGCTGGTGTCATCATGCTTGTGTTCCTGAGGCCGCTCAGATGACCTCGCATAACTCCCGGGTTGAGGTCACTACAGACCCTGGATCAGTCGAACAGAATCTGAAACCTATTTGCCACAAGCAACTAATCACTCGAGTGATTTACAGTGGAACAAATGCATGACCTGCTGCCAAGATGCTTTTTGGAAATCAAGCCCAGACTCATATTTGTGTATCACAACTCAGCTTTACAAGAAGTTAACAAGCGAAAGCTGTGCAGGGCTGGAGAGCAAAATAATACACCAGCTTACCAACTGATTAAACAGACGCACCAGCAGCAGATGTGTATCAGACAGGACCTTTTAATATTCTATAGACTGATATGTGATAACAATTGTTTCAGTATTTTAGATAATTATTCTGCGCAGACAGATCTGACCATCACACTATGTCCGCTGTGGAGATTCAGAACAGACCTCTGTCACACTGTATTATGATTAGTAGTAAAAGATTTGAGCCTCATATTTGTCTGGGTGGATACAGATACACACGCACAGGTAGTAGTAGCTTTGTTTTGTGTGTCTGCCTGTGCATGTTTTCTGTATGTAACCCCTAAGTGATCTGTCCTGTCACATGACAATGGCATCATGTGTGGATGGAGGCATTCAGGACCTCTGGGTCAACAAGATAAACAAACACATCACGATGGAGGGGTGGAGGGAGAACATCAACATGAATCACAGTCAGCTGTAGTGAAATGAGGATTATGCAACCTTAAACACCAGTGTCACCTCTCACCTGGCACTCTGCACAACTATAGGAGTTACAGAAAAAAAAATCTATATATAGCTGTGTTTGGAGTGAGGCTGTCAGTCAGAGCTTAACAACTCAAGGGTAAGACATTGGGGAAAACGGTGGTTTGAGACCCAGAGAGTAGAGACCAGACAGAAACAAAATGTCTTTGGTTATGCTCTATCAGCCTGTTTTGTAATGGTGTGGTTTCACTTGCTGCCAAACAATAATTACACATTTTTTCAGTAATGACTTGCGATTAAGATACAAAGGACTAATATACTGCTGAACATTAAACCTGCAATAACAGATTGTTTTTGGCCATTGAAAGGGGAACTCTACTGATTTTACACATCAAAGTCTGTTTACAGGTCTGAAGGAGTGATATTGCATGTTAAAAACAATTCTAAATTCTTTTTATGCTCCAGATGGAATTATGCAAAATCTAATAAATTGAGTGAAGTAATGTCACCTGATTCAAAGGTCAAAAATCTGGGGTTGTGGAGGAGGAAAGAGGTGAGTTTACCAGAACTCTGAAGCCTGCTATTTACCTCTGCTTGAGGCTAGCTGCTCAAGACTAAAAAATGTTAGCTGTTGAGCTGCATTGTGGGTATTGTAGTTGCCAGGTTTTGAGAACAAAGAAGAGTCTTTATATACCATCACTGAGAAGAAAGCGAGGGGAAAAATACGACATATCTGGTTCAGTGCAGTGCTAAATCAGACGACATTCCTTTAGGGGGGCAGTAGAAACAAGCTGTGATGTTAACAAACACTTACTTTTGTTCGCATCCAGCAGGTATGGAGCAACATAATCATTCATTTGGAGTCATGTTTCTCAGCACCTGATAGCAGTAAGTCCAGTACTCATGCTGTTTTAGTTGTTTTGGTCTGCACTAACTCCTGAGGGAAATATGTGGCTCTTTAGCAGCTAAATGTTTTTCGAAAACTAAACAGTCAGCTGAAAGTCACTAAAACCCTGCAGGAACTGCAGGTTCAGGTGACACTTCTCTGTGGGTTTGTCACTATGAGTGACCTCTCTCACATTACAGTCCATTTGATTCATACCTGCTTCAAGAATGAAAGAAGTCAAAGAAAACAGACTACAATAGTAAAATTTCCTTTGTAATAAGATTAATCTTGGCCCAGGAGTTTCCCCTCACATTTTTACAACACTGGACCTCAGGGATCAACCCAAATCGACAATAAAAAACAGAGTGATGAAAAAAAAAACTCAGCAGGGAAGTACAGTGGATGTGCTCTGCCCCTTCTTTTTCCTGTAAAGACTATAAAAGAATCACACACAAGTGCCAAAATCAGGACAAATCAAGCTGAAGATTAAATGTGTTTCTCCTGCTGTATTTTTCCTCACAGCTTTCATCTCAGGAGAAGCCCATGCTCTGAAGGAGGGCTAGTTGAAGAAAGAACTATAACTCTTTGTTTGGCAAGATGATATTCAAGACGTCACATGTGATATATCAGTCATTGGGGGAAATGTTATTTATCACCTAGATTATGGGTGTATTGGTCAGGCTCACTTTTCTGTAGGTGACACTCAAGACACCCAGTTTTGTTTTGTTTTTTAAAAAGAAAGAAAAATCAGACTGAACTCAACTTTTGTCCATATCAGTAAATCTGATTCTTACTTCCCTGAAGAAACCTTGTTCTTTTCCAGCCTTAAGCTGACATATAAATTCTTAATCCTTGATATCAGTGACTAATGTAATATATACAATCAGAACTGCCACTCAAGAATATTAAACCCTTGAGCACTGAATCACCGCAGGTCCCAATGACTCACTACCATGATTTTAATCAGTAATTAGGAAAATGAGATAAATGTAGCTAAATGAGGCTGTAGAGTCACCTGAATGGATGATATTGATTGTCCACTTTTCTCCTTGGGCAAATAATACGTAAATACTTTACTGTAAGTGGAATCCTACAGGAATTTTCTCTGTGATCATTATCTTGTCACATAATACCCCACATGCTATTTATAAAACTATGTGGCATTGCCATTTTCATCACTGGGTCATTTTAATCGATGCATATTTCTTTCAGGGAGTGGTTTTGGTTCCACAGATGAATTGGCTCAACAGTTCAGCTCAAGCTTTTTCTTTTTGGTGCAACTGCATTTGTTTTGTATTGACTGTAGTCCAATAACTGTTAACAGCTGAGAGGAATTTAGCAAACAAAGTCAATCACACTGCCCATTTTCATTTAAGAGGAAACCATGTAAGCAATTGTAGTTGTTGTAGGTTATTTTTCAGGCACACGTGTGCACAGTTATTGTTGTGTGTGTGGTTGTGTTTTTTTCACTCACTGGAGAGGGTAATACTAAGCGTGCTACAGGATACCATAACAGATTTTCAGCATTAAGCTGCCATACCTAGATAGCCTACGGTTGATTTTCTGCATTTTAAAACAAGAACTATATAAAGTATATAAAGGTGGCGGTGAAATTATTTGGACTGCCTGAACAGGACTGATGTTGACATTTTTACTGTGCAAAGGCAAGAAAACTTTCTGTGGCACTAAATTGGAGGCCCGGGACAGAGCCAGGCCTGGTTGCCAATTCATCATAGTGCTAATACAAATTGTAAGGAACAGTATGATTCACATTCATATTCGCAGTCATTGGCAATATAGAAAAATGATGTGATGGAGCATTTAATTGCTTCTTTCAGGAAATAGCTGCTTGGCAAAAAAACACTTGTTATATACCCCTATATACAATGATTCTATTTTTAAGGGAATATAGACTCAAATTCATCTGACTTATGGGTTGCGTACATCCCCTAGTTGACACTCTTACTGTTCTCACTGTGACCTTGACTATATAAACATATGTGTTGAAATTTTGGGCCTCCTGACAACATATCCCAGGAGCTTTGACCCAATATCCTCTGTGTAATCCCTGGCATTTTCCAGGCCCCCTGTCCAGCTCTGAATCATTTTATACAGCCTGGACTCCTGATCCTGATGGACTCCTGATTTATTCATGGTTTTCCTCCCCTAACAGCACCCCTCCACATTAACCACATAGTGTGAATGGGCCCAGCAAGAGTACTACATTTCAGATGAATGAACTGAGAGATCTTTGAAAATTCAAAGCCAATCATCAAAGTCCCTGAATTTCCACCAACTAACAAAAGTTCAATGAAAAGCTGTTCCTTCCCTCCCAACACTGTATAACCTTACATGAACCATTTTTAACTCGGTAGGATACTGTGACGGGGACACAGGCAGACGCCACAGCTCTCCTCATTACAGAGGAGCTCCTGAGCCAAATAAACTCTGCTCCAGACCAATGTGGCTTTCGTAATTTGGAGGCAGTGTGCTATCAGGTGTAAGCCATGCAAAATAAGTATTTCACTTCTAGCCCCAACAACCGGAACTAACTGGATCTATTAAGCCAGAGTTTTTAAAAATTACTGTCAGAGAGGATTAGCTGCTGTGTTTTGTTGACACTGGCTCTCTTTCCTCATATCCCACTGTTATATGAGCAAAAATGATACACATGCAGCAGCAAAATCAACCATTATTTTTATTCAAATATGTACATTTTTTTCTTTTCCTTTGGTTTTAAAACCCCAATATGTCGGGAAGTACACACATTAAATGCAGGTGACAAAATAGAGAAATAATCACCAGAATTGTTCATATACCAAATAAGTCAATATTCAGTGTTCAGTGTTTTCTTCCTCAGAAATGCATCACATGTTACTTGTACAGTGTTTGAGGTCAAGAGGTCTAACTCTCTCTGTTAAAAACTCCACAAAAGGAAGAAATCCAAATAGATCTTTTTGGCATTTGGAAAGCATAGTAATGAGTCATTTTCTGTAGAGGACTTCTGAAGTGTGGCATAGGCTTCAAAAACATGTTTATTAGCATAGTCATAAAATTAGGAAAAGACTAAAAGTATCAAGGAGATAAAACAATCTTACATAATGGTTTTTAATCTGTTAAAGAGTGCCTGAGGTCTCAAGGATCCCAAACACAATATTAAGTTTCAAGGATGCTTTATTTTCCCTGGATCATACTATAATACACGAGCTGTTATGAACATGTCTAAATTAATTTCAGCACTGTGTCCTACAGAGAAACAGTATTGAAATACTTGGAGAAAGGCTGACAGCACTGCTGAGGATCCATGCTAAAGGCCAGCAGACATTTTGCCTTGACTGTCATAGCAGGAAAAGTTCAGGCATTGCTAATAACAATGCTAGCAATGTCCCTATTCAAGTGTCCTGTAAGCCATGACAGTGGGATACTCAGTTAGCATGCACAACACCAGGACCCCAAAACTGAAGCAGCTAAATGGAATTCAGCCATCACTGATTATATTATTTCCACCTAAGCTCCACCTACTGTGACATACTAAAATGTTTTCTGTGAAAATTCCCTACTGTATATTGATACATATTGATTTTTTAGAACAGAATATTAACCGTTAATGCAGCTAGGCTCTCTTAACACCTTTCAGCATTTAACACCTACGTAATACAAAGCTCTTGCATTCTGTCGTGCATGAAAAGATTCTTGAGTATTTATCAGGATGTTGAAAGCAGAGAGAGTTGCTTTTCCAGGCTTGTTTGTGTCTATTTATATCCACACTGACACACAGTGTGATGTCCTACTATTCATACTGTGCAGATTAAAATCCACAGGCCTGTGTTATGGCCTGTGTAGTCTCTGCCTGTAACTGATGCAGACTGGGCTTCTTTTTTTTACAGTGAACTCTACGCACTGACTCAACCAAGCCATGCAAGTAAATTCCGGGAAAGTCACAAAGTACAGGACAGTCGGGGGCTGTTACTGCTAAAACTGTGATAGGTCTGCTTTTTTCACTCATCAACACTTTGGTATGGTTTGTCTGAGAGTCAGCAGAGGAACATACAGCCAGTCAAGAAGGTCCAGACTCAGTAGATGAATAGTGAGTCAGACTAAATTAAGCCTGACCATACACACACGCAGAGTGTTTTGAAGTAAAGACACAGTCTGACATTCAATTGGCTCCCTAATGTTTAACTTGGCAAATGAACACCTAAATATCCAAAATGAAACACCTGTTTTATTAACAAATCCAACATAGCAAACTTATATTAGCAACAGTAATCCCATATCATATACACAGGTCTTATATGTGCCAGATACATGCAGCACTATGTATTTAGTTATCAGTCATCTTATGTAAAAGTGAGTATTGGCCATATTTTCTTGAATAATAATTTTTCTGTGTCTCACATCATTTTCTGAGTGAAGGAGTGTAAGTATACATTTGGACTTTGTACTGTAACATAACATTCAGTGACTCTTCATTGTGTCACATAAACACACGACTCCTCCACGGTGCGGTGATGCTCAGCAGGGCAGCACGAGCTCCAAATATGGAACCAGAAATATTGGGGAGCGACCAAAATGTCTAAAAGCCGGCTGCATGATTTTATTTTTGTGGTGTTGTTTACACTGATGCCTCGTTCAGGCAGTGAGCGCAGGCAGCTACATCAGCCTGATCCCACTGAGGGAACAAGGAGAGTTTGGCTGCTGAACAGTGGTTGACTCATGTTGTTTCATAACGAACTGTTCGCCCCCCTCTTCCATTTGTCTCACCATGTTCCTCCTCTCTCTACG
Organism: Lates japonicus; assembly: GCA_033238685.1. NCBI lineage: Eukaryota > Metazoa > Chordata > Actinopteri > Centropomidae > Lates > Lates japonicus. The sequence goes on along the minus strand of BRZM01000043.1, from coordinate 4,506,684 downwards.
GAGCAGGAGTTACCTCGACAGGAGGAACAATCAAAACATGTTGAAGTGGAAAAATACACTGAAAACACTCTGAGGAGCTGTCCTTCACTTAGGTGAGATTTAAGAGTCAGAATAAGCTTTACATGGGTAAACAAAGCAATTGTGCACCGTTGATAAAACCACATTGGGTACACTCTAATCCATACCATAGATGATTCACTGCCATCAACTACAAGATAAATGATTTTTGAAGCCCCCTGAGGTTACAGACGGACACTAATGACCTTTTCATGATGAATCTTGTTTACTACCTAACGTCAGAGCTATATTGGCAGACCTGTTGATGGAGCGTAACTGATGTTGTGCTTCAGTGGTGACTGGTAAGAAACGAATCAATCTGATTGGATTCAAGGCAGGGCTTTGTTAAAAGGAAGAAGAAACCTACATATACTATACATACAAGTTGACCAATCAGTTCATTTTCTGTCAGTGTCAGTGTTGTAACACACACAGACACTCTGTGTATCTCCATGTGATGCATCTTTAGCTGCTACCCTTCAAATCTCTCATGAGCTGTTTTTAGACGGTCGTGGAGGTCAGCCAGCAGACTCCACCCAGCTGCCTTTGTGACTGGATGATACCAATCCAGTAACAGAGTGTCCTCTCCACCCACGGTGCACGGAGGTCAGTCAACATATTAGCGCAGAGGTATTTTTATATCATTTCCTTGAGGTGGAAAGCTTAACCACCCCACTTTGGGGCTGCATGTAGATAATGTTTTTGGTGTATCCTAAATTTGCCAGTGAAATTTCCCATAAATTCACACAATGACCACTTTAGGACACGCTGCACCTCCCATACTGCAAGGACTAAAAATATGATTGTGTAATGATTTATAAAGACTGACCCACCCATACCAGTTCCAACTAGAACCCATGAAAACATGATCTGAGATTGCAATGTTGCAGATCTCATGTGGAGTTTAGAAACAGAGTGAGTGCAGCCAGTATATTGGACAAATGTCAGAATGAATGAATGTACTCTTCCAACATCCATGAAACATCTTGACTTTCATCTTCACACCCATTGGATCAACTCTCCATGTAGTTTCTTGATTTTCTTCACCACTTCCACCTCTCTGCTTCTTTATCCCTTTCCTCCTTTCCACTGGGATCTCTGAATCATGGGTTCAAGCATTTCGTAAGCCTAAGGTTTAGAGTAAAGACACAGCGTGCTTAAGAAATCACTGTGTTGAGATTACAAAGGACTGAAAAATTCCCAGTGAGAAAGAACAAAGAGAAAAACAACATTAGCATCCCTGTTGCACCTGCTGATCACACTCATGTGTTGAGATGTTTTCAGGAGGGATTTGAAATCTAAATTTTACCATTCTGTAAACCCTGCTCTCCCCTCAGTTACCTGTCAAGCTTTCTTGCATTGCATATATGCAGTTAACAGTGACAATGGTGTCGTATTTTACCATCGAAATAAGTAATTCTTTAAAGAAAGAATGCTTAAATTTCAAAACTTCCAACTTTTGACCAACTTTGGTTGTGTTGTACATGCCTTATGAAGGGATTTGCTCATGTCTCCTCGATAATACATGGGGGTGAAAATCATGTTGAGCTGTTACTACTAATAAAGAGTAAAGTTAGTTATTCAGACATGATAAAAATTGCAACTTACTTAGGAGCAGATAAACACCTTTAATCCATTCCTTACCTCTACCCTCCAAACTCTTAAACTGCATAGGATTGCTCATCCGACAGAGCTTCTTTACTACAGCCCCATCTACACCTCTTCACCATATGGAGAAATTCAAAGCTTGACAGGTCTCATTACAGTTCCTAAGTTAGGATTAGACAATCACTGTTAAGAAGAAGGGTTTGGTGAACAGTCAGCTGCATATGAAGAAGGCTTAAATACTGAAGGACACATCTGTTATACTCTTTAACTTCTAGTTCAGCCTATAAGGTTGTCAACACAGTCACAAAAATTGGGAAATAAGTGACAATTTCTGTATATCAGCAGGGATTTTGCATCTGACAGACTCATCATATAAATAGCTGATGGGTTTTCAAGGGCTGTTGCAGTAGTGTGGATATCCAGTAAATGTAGCCCAGAAACCAGCTCAGTTTCCTTATTGGTTGTAACACCAAAGTCCAACAGTTTTTTTTTTTGTTTTTTTTTTTTAATAAAACCAGTCGGGCACAGGAACATACAAAAGTAGGTTATATTAGCTACACAGGCCATTTCCTGTTCCAAGTAGGTGATCACTAGGGAGGTGATCAGTTTGCCCTTCAAGCAGTGTTTTATTTATTTATTCATTTTTTCTGCATTGCACATTTCACATTAATAGACATGTACAACATAAAGACTAAAGAGTGAGTCCCAGAGCACCACAACAGACCTGAGTTCAAAGGAAAAAGAGATTCTCTCTAACAGGAAAGTGCCATAATGGTGTGCAGATGCATATTACTTAGCTGAGTTTAAGCATCTGCTAAATGTCAAAGAAAAGATTCTTCAGCTCCACTTCTTGAGAGCTATATTTTCGGAGTGTTTGGTATTTATTTGAACGCTGTCCTGGCAGCAACAATGAGCATATTTAGGCCATTTGTTGTTGACTTCGATTAAAATTTAATTAAAAACAAAAAAAGGGCATGTTAAAGTTTGGACGAGATCCTTCACCACTCTATTGTTCCATATGGACCTCCTCTACTGCACTGGCCTCCTGTCATGGCTGCCTTCATCCATACTCTATCCAGCAGCAATTTATCTTGACTGTCCACGCCAACACATTGTTCATCTAAGAGGAACTCAGGCAGGCTTGGTACACCTGTGTCAAAAGGAGCATAAGTCAGTGCTTGACCTACTTCAGACTGGCACGAACATCACAGAGAACTGCAGACTGACAGCTGGCACAGAAATACCAATTCGTATGACCTCTGATATTTGAAAGCAAAAGTGTTTATAGATTTTGTGGAGCCATGTTAAAAGGTGAGTTGAAAAGGTGGAGAGAGCCTGAGAGACTACAGCTTGCCTGAAATGGCCATGCTTGTTAAATTGCCAATTTCGGTAGATGACAAAAACCATCTGACTTACGCTGGCTCCACACTAGAGGATAACTGGCCCCTCCTGTAGTGAGGTTTACTGACATGATCTTAATGTTACAGACTGGATAGGAGTACCCCTGATTTCGAATCGTAATTATCAGTCATGTTTGGTATTAGTCAGTCAATAGTCAGTTTAATCATGCAAATTTCTGAGAGATATAAATGTGAAGTGTGTGGTTCTGCATCTTGACTGAATCATCTGGTGTGTGTGCTCTTACTACTAAAATATTACAGACCAGTTAAATCTGTCATTATGACTGGTCTGATAGAAATTGGTTAAGATTTGAAAATCCATAACTCCTTATCTTCTTGAATTCTCAGAAAGATGTGAGGGAGGGGCTTTGAGACATTGTTTGACATCTCAAGAGAGGCCATGATGACATAGCCCTTTGAAGGATAACCATTATGAATAACCCTTAATCTTACCTGTGAAGTTATCAGAAGACAGATATCACATTCTGTTTCCTTCTTCTTGACCAGAGATTTTATCTAAGTGTCCTGGGAAATTTGATAAGAGTCATGATATAACTGTGATTAATATCCATGAATATTCTTGCATAAATTAACATCAGGTCTCATGATATTTTTCTAAGGATATCTCAAACATAAACTGGGGCAATTCAACAATCTGCATAAGTTAACTTGATTTAGTCTGCTTTTTCTTCATTTATGACATGTATGTCATACATTTGGCCCTCAGCATGAACTCATCTCAGCATGGCTAATTCAGTAGCAGAGATGCTAACAGGGCTATTTATTGTCATGGAGAAAGAGGAAAGTTGACACCCATGAAGCCACTGGTCATATCAGGTTTGGGCTACAACATCTGAGTCAGCAGTGCATCTGCCCATCTGTTCTTTTCCTTTGTTCTCAGTCTACTGGATGTTTTTGTGAGGGCAGTTCTGAATTCATTTCTCCTTTGTCTCCTTTGTGCCAAGTTTTGGATCGATGGTCTTAATGTGCAATATATATTTGTTGGGTGGAAAAGTTCCAGCAAGGCATAAGGTATCCAGTAATTTAGGATATCACAAGGCAAGATACAGTAATATAATCATAACCTTCAAAAAATCCTGTAGCAAGAGAAGTCAAATCAGCCTGAGGGGGGAAAGGTCATCTCAGACTGAAATGTGTTTTCTTTGAAATGCTGCCAAATAACATACAATACCCAGAGTACTACATAGTGAGGGCCACCTGATCACATAACCATTTAACACACACATGCTGTAGAGATGTGACAGTCATACAGTCATTTGATACATCATTTATCTTCATCAGGGTCTGTGAATCAAGAAATGCCAAAGTTTATTTTTGACCTTCAAAACTGAAGACCTCTCTGACCATGTTTGAACTGTTATCCACTAGAATATGTATTTATCACTGACACCTGCTCACAGTATGTGTGAAATGTGAAAAATCTCAAATCTTTCCCAGATCTTGTAGGAACACATTAAGTGTTATTTGTTCCAGATGTTTTGAAGTTTGGATGGCTAATCTGCATTTTGAAAAACTGCTGGACCTTCATTTATTCTTGAATACTCCCTATCATCCACTGGGAAACGGTATTTGGCTGCTGATTTAATTTTGAGTTACATTCAGGACAGAACTAAGCTTAACTGAAACAACTTCTTAACCACATAAAATGTGGGTTGTGCTACCCTTACATGGATATAGCAGTGACTGGCTCAGACTCTGGTTGTGGTGAGCAGCATCATGTGCCAAACATGTGGTTTAGGTTTAGTTTGTGAGGATGCCAGGGCACAACGACATCCTGTAACTTAGCCCTATAATGCCTAACGTATCATATTTGATACATGAGTTTTTCAGCCCTCCACATGAGCAGTGTGATATTTTTTTCCCTGAAAAACCTGATGTATACAATCAGATACATGCAGTGCACAGATAATCCAACACGGGGTAGTAATTTACTCATTAGAGGGCCTTCCAGTGACAAATTGAAACTCATATATGGAAAATAATATTTTAAATTTTTTTTGTTTGTTTGTTCAGAGGGACCAATAAAGGCTCCAAGTTCAAAGAATTGGAATTTTCTGTCAATTATTTAATGGTTTAGGCTTTACAGGGTTAATGGTAACACACATACACACACACACACACATACATATAGTACAACCAGTCGTTGTGGAGAACCAAACTGCCCTACTGAAGTACTTCTTCACTGATATTTTACTGAGCACATGTTTTGAGTTTCCAGTGTGAGAAAGACAGAAGGTCAGAAGTCACACTTGCGTCCTTCAGTTGGATTGAATTGACACTGTGGAATAAAGTGTCATCATTCTTCTCTGCTGACAAAAAACATTTATTGCCAGTTGGTCTACATCTGAGTTTCTGTTGCACAAATGTCATGAAATACAAAATCTCTTAAAATAAAAACCTATTCAAAACTACTGACTCTGAAAATGATTTTGATAGTTTGGGGAACACACTGATTTGCACTCCTGCCAAGAGTTAGATTGACACCACACTCAATGTGGTAAATAAAATAAATGTGCCTCTACCTGATGGTTAGCTTAGCATAAAGAATGGAAACCGGGGGAAACAGCTAGCCCGGCTCTGTCCAAAAGTTAAAAAAAACCTTCCTATTGGTGCCTGCAACACATTATACCTTATCTGTTGTATCCATACAAGAACAGAAGTCTACACAAACCACATGCAGTATGTATGTACTGTGCCATAGCGAAATGACACCCTGACCTTACAAGCTAGCCTTTGTTCAACTAGCATCTGTAATTCACTGCTCTCTCTTCCTGTCATCCGGCTTTCTGAAAAAAATTGTGTATTTCTGTGGTTTACTTTCCACATTCTAAAACAAATCATCATGCCATAAGAATATTAAACCCTCGTGATTTTCACAGTGAGTATGGAATGTGTGGTATTTGTCCTAATGCCTTTCTGCTTCTTTCATATTCACAAAATTTACCAAAGTTCTCTTATAATGTAGTTTTAAATTTTTTTGTCTGTAACCTCTTCTCACATGTTTGAACTGTATGCGACCCACAGATTTATTTGTGTGAATAAATATATTGTGAGTGTGTGTGTTTGTTCATACCCTGTTTTTATGTTTGTATGTTAGAGCTTGCCAAAAACATGTTTATAAATATATTTTGGTCTTTAAAATTAAGGAGGTCCTAACTGTTATTTGGCCTTTCAGTGTTTCATAAAGAACAGAGGAGAACTATAAAACAGGATTATGTGAAAACAATGAGATGTATATTGGCATTTAGAGTCAGCAGCTTTAATGAAGCCTGGTCTAATCACAGGTTAAATATTAGTGTTATGTCTCATCATTGGTAATTCTTTGCATGACATAATGTTTCTGCTATAAAACCTTTTATAGAAACATCCAACCACATTGTTTATCATCAGCTTAAGCGTCTCCTGTTGGCTCCTGAGAGCCCCTTTTTCATACAGATTGTAGTTTTTTACTTTGTTGTGGTTGTGCATTAGACATAACTAGCTGTGAGGGTGGTGCTGCGTGTTCTGCTGCAAAAACGATGGAAGCCAGGACAACAATCTGGAAAAACAAATATCTGTGTCGAAGTGTGTTCCTTAAATCGCACTTCAGATCATGGTTATTCTTGTTCCACTGGCATTACAGTGGACCCTAGATGCCATCACGTCAGTTTGTGACTGGACTGTGGTGATGCTGTTGGGATGAGGTTCAGTGATGAGCCTTTGATCCTGCACTGAGCCTTAGTAGCTTCATGAAAAGTCAGAGCATTGACTGATAACTCCTGTATCTGAGACTGCAACAGAGAAAACAAGCAGGATCCTTGGTGAACCATCTATAATGGGGAAACAGCATTACTACCAAATATGATCCCTCACAAGACTTAATCTAACATCTAACAACATTAGAAGAGTGATGATTTCATATTACTTTAAAGTACATATTCGCAGACTCAGTTTGTGTATGATGTAATGTCCTGCCTTCACACTGCAGATGATTTAGATTAACTGTACCACCAGCGGCATGACTTTTAAGCCATGCCACAATACATGATGTTTGGCTATTAAACTGATTAAACATCTATATAATTAATACATTATGAGACTGGATCAGAATGAATAAAGTCAGTGTTCTATCAGAGGCTTTGCATGAATTAATCTGCATATGTCTAAATGTAGCTGAGCTCTCTTGATGAGTCAGGGTGATACTATAGGTATTTGAAGTTTCACTCGGGCTGGATTAGTAACTGGGCAAAATGGGCACCTGTCCCATAGTCATGGAACACCAGGATCTGGTTTTCACAAAATAGAGTATAACTTAGTCTGACTTTAGATAGAAGTCTAAAATCATGCACAAAGATGTCTGCTTCTTTATTTTAGGTATGACTAGTTTGCCACAACCTCTGGGTAAAATCTGGAAAATCACATCAAACCACTTGGCTCCCCTCACTCCTTTTGCCTCCTGGAAGATTTGGTGGTTACAAGAATAATTTTCTGTGAAAACTCAACGAAGAGTGTAACACTATAAAACAATTCCAGCAGACCTGTAGCAGAGCTGAGTGCAGGGCTCAGTGTGTCCATGTCCTCACTGCTGGATATTTCCAACAGGTAATTGACCCTTTAAAAACTTGTTTTCTTCTCAATGAGGCTTCAAGATTGAGGTTTTTGTTGTTTGGTACAACTGGTCAGCAGGTGTCACTGACTGGTATCATTGAAACATGGCTGTTAGTGGAAAATTAGCCTGGGGTTATGGTGCCTAGCTTTTTAGGCTTAAAGTAGACAGTAGCAAATGTTATTGTATATCTGCTTACAGCTGTGTTATTGTGTGTTCTAAACAAATTATCACTGATTATATAGCTTTAAAATGTTGGGGTTAAAGATTGTAATTATGTCATTAAGCATGTCTTACTTTTTGAATCTGAGCATCTATATTTAGAGGAACAATTTCAGCATTCACCAGAATGTTTTGAGCCCCTCTGGCAATTTACCCAAAATTTCCACTCATCTGTGTGTAGAGTAGAGAAGGCCAGACTGGAGGTAAACACAGCATGATTACGATCAGCAGCATTACTAAAATCAGTGAGCTGGCACGTTACTTTTGTTCTGTCACAGTACAGTATGTTCCCCTGGGGAGAACTATGCTGAGCAAGTTCGGAGTCGTGACAGCAGCAGAAGTTTCAAGGTCGGGAGAGAGTGACCGCCTGCCTGCGCTGTCTCCCGTAGTGTCACAGCTGTGTGCGGCCTGCACTAAATCTGTCATACAGTCCAGTACAGTCATCCCTGCGTAATTGTTCAGGCTGAAGACAAATAGGCAACAGGGGAAGAAACAGGAGGCAAGTGTCCAGCTTCTTACACAAACCTTCCCACTCAGGCTCACCCCTCTGGGCCATTTATTGTCGAATATGAGGAACATTTTTAAGATCTTACTGTAAGAGTTTTAGCTCTGTACTTTATGTGAGTAAGCACTTTTTGATCTACAATGAACACTTGAGTCCAGATGAATTCCTTTGATTTCATGCCTCAAGCCTGAGCCTTCTGCCACTGACTTTTCATCATAACTGTGAGACTGATGATGAAATGTAAACAGAAGGAGGACAGGGAGCTCGAGTGAAGAGATGGATGGCTTTAAAATCCTAACCAACCCACAGATTTAACTGCTCCTATTATTGCTGGTACTGTAATCTCTGTGCAAAGCATCCAATTTGACATATTGACGGTATAAATGAGGTCTTTGGTCCTTCCGTTTCTTAAGATAGCTGCTGATCAATAACCATCCGCCTGTCTCCAAGCTAGTCATCCTTATCTATCCACACACAGCGGACAAGACTTCAACATCAGTCGAACTTGTGCTTAAATGAGGTTTATTAAAGGTCTTGCAGTAAATGTTTTGTTTAAAATAATGAGAGAGAATTTCCATTACAACACCAAACAAAATCATTTGCTAACACACAAAGAATGACAGCTGAATTTATAATTAGAAACAAGAGGAAAAATGTTTTTAAATTATTTATTTATCAGTCTGGTCACTTATTTTCCACAGTTTGGTTCTGACAAATGAAAGTTATGATGTGTGAGAACATGAACAGCCTTTTAGCAAGACAGGGTTTAAAATCAGAAAACATTTCTGCACTATTTAATGCCATTCAGCATTTTATTACAGGGTTTATGGGAGTTAAATGTTTCTTGGGTGGCACAAGAAGGAAAACAGAGAGAAAGAAGAAAACAGAGACTGATGGTCCTTGTTTCATTTCCTGGCATGGCTCACCACCATGCTGCACTGTGGATCAGCTAATGGTTTCATTGTTTCAGGCTAGACTCAGTTTGTCTTCATTATGTAGTGTTTTATGTCCCCTAAGCTTCTCTTGCTGATTGTTTTGATTATTCAAGTGAAAAATAATATCAGCCTGTGACCAACAATACATTTCACTCAGCAAATCTGCCTCTTTTTTTATATTCACTCTCTTCCTGAGAGTTAGATTAGAATATGGACACTGCTTTCATGTCTGTTTGTTATATATAGATATGAAGCTACAGCCAGAGGCCCATTGGCTTACCTTAGCATGAAGACTAGAAACAGGTAGAAACCGCTAACATAGCCTCTGAAAAAATGGAAAAAAGTTTGCTTTGTGGAAGCTAGTTGGCAGATTATGCTAAACTAAGCTAATTGGCTTACCAGCTCTAGCTTCATATTTACTGAACAGACATGAGAGTTTCATTAGCTCTTACTAGTGTATTTACCAAAATGTTGCTTGTCACGTACAATTCCCAAGACATGTCAATATACTGCATATTACTCTCATGATCCTCAGGTTTATGAGTTTGAGCAGTTTTATTTCATTCAAATCCAGTTAAACTCATAGCATTGTCTTTGCAAATATCATATAATGGTACTCAGTAAATAATACCATTGCAAATAGGATTAGTTGGACTTAAAATCTGGAATTTGCACAGAATTAACAGGCACATTGTTCCTGCGTAGAAACATTTGAAGCACTTGCTGATGGCTCCAGGTAAAAGGTTACTGCAAGACTGGCGGAATATGTGCTGGAGTAATTGTCTGTTTGTGTGTGGGTGGAATGATGGGCTGCTGGGTGCTTGTGTCACCATCTCCCATTAATAACATCTCTGCTGACTTGATTAGCAGGCTGTGGTTCTTAAATCTTGCTCTGCCACGGACCCACTTTAATTACCACTTCCTCTCTTTTATTCATACTGACAGCACCTCTCATTAATCACTACGCAGAGGCGAGCCCTTCAGTTTTATTACCACAGACATCAGCAAAGCAACTGGGCTCACGACCCATGTGGTATGATGGTGGGAACACAGTTATGTTGAGTCTCCCTGCAAAGTTTCTGCTTATTTCTCCACTGAGCTGGTTAATCTTGATGCTGCATAGGAAGCAGAATCTTATTCATCTCTGACTAAAATGGGAATTTGAAAATTACATAAAGTAGCACAAAAAAATGCATGTCCCACAACTCAGAATTTATGTTTGTCATTGCCATTCTTACATTGGAAATCCTCTACTTCTGTCCAAGATAAGCCGAGCACGTCAGCCAACCCAGCTGGATACAGCCAGAGTCTCCTTATATATTCATTCAGATACTGACTAAACATAGGTTTAGTTTGGCTGAAGCAGTGCAGGGAGAATTTAATCTGTTGTAGTCCATTAAACACTGATATGGAAATATGTCATTGGTTTTCATCTTGAAATAAGATTTATGACAACAAAACCACAGAAATGTCACAGTTTTACTGTTTGCAAAGACATCAGGAAAAAAGAGAGGAAATTTCACTTCTCAGAAATACATTTCATTGGAAAAGGTGATCTCGTACAGGATGTATCCTGTACTGGCACTTAACATTTTTTAAGCAGCTGAATTACATCATGACACTGGATTGTGGGTTAACTGTAAAAAGGAAATAATGTCTTTTCTGTCTTTTAGAAAAGGACAGAAGTGGATATACTGTATGAACAGACTGCGTAAATTATCACTAACCATGAATTTCTGAAGGTTGGTGTTTTTGCTTCTGTTTTAGCATCTAAATGTGGTTTGCTTCCAAAGTTATGTGGACCATTCTCATTTCCAGAAAACCAGCAGCGCAACGCTTTTGTCTAATTTATTGCAAATGGAGCAGTTGTAGGAGTAAGTGGTATTTGAGGACATTTTAGAAGATGGTTTGTGACAGGAAAAATGAATGGGGTAAATGAATGGGGTAAGAAAAAAATCCCTGGCAAACCCCAGGTAAAGACTACACAGTGCTAGAACAGCCATAATAGCCAGGCTGGTGTCTCAGTCATGGTGATGTTTTCCCCCCTTTCTTTCATTTTATTTTGTATATTTCATGACAGTAATTTGTTTCACCGTCCTAACTGGAGTGCTCTTTGCCTTCTTCTGTCCTCTCTCCCTCCAACTCCCTAAACCTCAACAATTCAATCCTGGGGTCATAAATTTCACAGGCTCATCATGTTCACTTTGCCAGTATCCTGGTTCCATGACATGCTGCTCAGTGAGAAAGCCTATTTTCAAAGGTAGTGAGACATCATCAAGTTATCAGTGCTGAAGACAAACTCTGATGGCCACAGGAAGTTACTGTCTTTACTGTCCTGTTTTACTTTCCTGACCAGAAGGTCAAACCAGTGGTGGGTTGAAACCACTAATGAAAATGGAGGGAATTCATAATAATCTGGCATTATGGTCTGAGAGAGATACAGACACTACCACACACATTTACACTTTCCCCCATGCGCAGTAGTATCAGTGACAGAACAAGGACATGCTATAGACACAACACAGTAATAGATTTATAATAAAGGGAAAGCTGAAGCTAGAACAGACGCCATTTGGTAGGAAACAAAATTAACATTGATTTGTTGTGAAGAAATTGGCCAACATTTGTGTTTACTGAGCCATATGAGGTTTATAATCCTTCTCCACTTACTGACTGTAACAATATCTGAACACAGTCATTTAAACAGAGAGATGTAAATAATCTAAGAGTGAGGTATTATAATTTCTATTTAGTGCTATAATGTTGTAGGAAGTGATCGACAGAGATATCTGGCAGCCAAAGTGGTATCTACTGTATGTCTTATTCATATCACTGATTCAGTGAAGAGATCATGAATGTTTGCATCAGATTCTATGGCAAAGCATTCAGTAGTAGGCAAGACACACAAATGTCCAAATGCCTCATGGTGATAAAGTTAGGGGTTCACTAAAAGTTATGGCAGTTTGTATGATGCACACTTTTACACAGTCTCTCCTGGAAGATATTCTTTTTTTTTTTTAAAGGCTTAAGAAAGAGGTTTGAATCCTCACAGCTGGCCAATAATGGCTTGAAGTGGCTGTGAAGGTCAGATTAATGGTTTCAGAAAGTCATTTAAAAAAATAGTTGGACACACGACACACCCCCTCCCACTTCTGACATCAGAAAGGTGGCTGCCAACCACCTCACACACTCCTCTGCTGTCGATACAAAATTCTGTGCCAGTCTGTCACTTACATGTTGAGATATTTCACAAGTGCAATTTTAACCTTATTGTAGTTGAGGTTAGGGATCTAATGCTGATTCTTTGAGGTTATTACAGCGCACAAGATGGGTGTCGGTCAGGACACGAGAAGAATGACAGAGGACCAGCGTCTCTTCACGGTGGTGGTGCTTTATTATGACACTCAGTGGTCACACACACACAGTTCTGAAACAATAATAAACAATATTATTCCACCTGATAATTTCTTGAATGTATTCACATAAACAGAAACAGAAATATAAATACACTATTATCCTCTGTGCATACATCCATAATCATCACAGAACAACAAATAATAATAATAATAACAAATAATAATAACATGAGTGCATGGTCCTGCACCACCCTCCGCTGGCTAAGCGGGGCATAAAACGAGTGCTCACACATGGCGCACATGTCCGCCTCTCAACAAGCAAGGACTGGAATAAACAACTACTCATAAAACAACATCGAAGCAGCAGAAAATCACACTGTACCCTTTAAACAATGTGAGGACAACAGACATTTGCCACGTAGCATTGAGTAAATGCGCACATTACTGTTAACACATTTAACAAGTTAACGAGGGCAATAAAAAATAATACAACAGAAACAACGTTTTTCATTCACTGAACACCCGGAGTGTCAACACAAAGCACACTTCCAACAAACAGGTAAGACCACAGGTAAACTCCAGGTGTTGTCCCCACAGGTACATAAACTCAGAAAAGGAAAAGCCCGCTAGCGTGGCCACAGGCTGTTGTTTTACTAGCTGCTTCGAGCGGTGCTGTCGTCACTTCCCGTGGCAACAGGAGGGAAGGGCTATGACACACTAAAGAATAATAGCCTTTTATACAGCCGCCCCCAAATGTGCATGGCACATTTGCATCAAATTAAAGGCTCAGTCAGTCTTGGAGGGTCTAGAGGTTGGAGGAGGCTCAGGATCTCGGTCTCTGGGTACACCACTTGAGGGAGCGAACCATCAGGCCACCCCACGAGCAAACTGTTTGGTGTCACAGGATCAGTGTCTGCTATGTCAGCTGATACATAGCCTAATGGTTTTGAGTTGGCTTTGACTTCCAGGAGCACAGTGATTAGCACTTCTTCAGGGACTGGTTGTGATCCGACACATGTGTAAAGTGCTGACTTGACTGACCGAACTTCCCGCTCCCGTACTCCACCGAAATGGGGAGCAGCAGGAGGGTTAAAGTGGAACTTGATCTGCAGCAAGCTGTTGCTGCAACGCTGGAACCATGCTCTCAAAGGCTTCCCTGAGTTCCCGTTCGGCTCCTTTAAAATTGGTCCCTTGGTCTGACCACTGTTCCGCAGGAGTTCCTCTTCTGACGATGAACCACCTCAACGCTATCAAATAGGCATCCGAATCCATACTCCTGAGGAGATCCAGATGTACTGCTCTGGTCGTTAAACACTTAAAGATGATACCCCTGTGTTTCTCTTGACGTCTGCCTACTTTGACCATCATGGGCCCAAAACAATCCACATCAGTGGAGTAAAAAGCTGGTTTGTGTAGTCTGAGGCAAGCATCAGGAAGGTCAGCCATCCTGGGAGTAAAGGCTGGTCCCTCCAACGTTGACACTCAGCGCAGGCCCACTGATGCTTGTGGACTGCTTCTCGCCCTCTGATGATACAGAATGACCTCCACAACTCTGAGAAAACTTGCTCGGGACCAGGGTGATGCAAATCACTATCACTAGTCATACTTCTGGATGAGCAGATGGATCACTGGATGAGTAGCATCAAGGACAACAGGATGTAGGGGCACATCTACGTCTTCCAATAGTCTGAGCCGACCACCCATGCTTATTAGAACAGAGGTCTGATCGAGGACAGGGGCTAAGGTGAGTAGGTGACTTGAGGGTAACACTGATCTCCCTGCCGCAAGGAGCTTGTAGTCCTCAGGAAAGGACTGCTTCTGAGCTCGCTGTAGGACTTTGATTTCCACTTGCTGATATTCTTCAGCTGTGGGTGGGGTACTAGAGGAGGTCGCTCCTTGGAGCTCTTTTGCAGTGACATCCATGAGTTCTTGCCAGGAACTAAACCTTTTATCATCTAGGCCACAGTCTGTAGGTGAGGTGACTGTAGCTCCACAAAAGGCAGTCTTCCAGAGCTCTGCGTGATTCTCTGGGGGTTCAGCACTGGGCTGTTCTGACCAGCTGTCTGGGCTTTGCAGCAGGAAGGGAGGTCCCTGGGGCCACCTGTTCGGATCTTTAAGCTCTTCCACTGTCTTACCTCTTGTGCAGCAGGTCTGGAAATGGAGCCAAGTAAGCACTGTGGTAGAATCAGACCACAGGATGGTGTGGGCCACTTCCAAGGTAAGTTCCTTTGTGAGGAGGCTGGGTAGTTGTGCTGCTACAAGAGCAGCACACAGTTCCAAGCGTGGAATGGAATGCACACATTTGGGGGCTACTCTGGAACGAGCAAGGATGAAAGAAAGATGAATCTGGCCATCTTTCATCTCTGTCCTCAGGTAGGCTACAACTCCATAAGCCTGTTCTGAAGCATCAGCAAAGATGTGCACTTCATGAGTGACAGCCTTAAGGTCAAGGTCTGTGGGCATGTATGCTCGAGGAAAGGTAATGAGAGGCAAGAAGTGAAGCTCATCCTCCCAGTTGGACCAGGCTTGAAGCAGTGCTGCGGGTAAGTTCGGGTCGTCCCAACATCGCTGCTTATCCCACAGTTGCCGGATGATGAGCTTTGCCCTGGTGGAGAAAGGCAACAGATAACCTAAGGGGTCGTATTGGGAAGCTAGGACCTTGTAGATGTTCCTCAGGGTCAGAGCATCATAGGACATAGGCCTGTGCTTGTACCTCAGGGAGCCTCTCTCCCAGTTCCAACTGAGACCCAGGGTCGATTCTTGAGGATTGACCTTGTCTTGTGCCAACCGCAGGTCTAGGGTCTGAGATCGGGCATCATGTGGCAAGTGATCCAGGACACTTGGTTCATTCAGGCCCACTGTCACAGCTCGAAGCCTGCAGAAGACAGAAGATCACTAAGGCGATCCACCAGCTGCTTGGCTTCCCCTAGAGTACGCACACTCTGTCGGCAGTTATTGACCTAAAAACAATGTTCGACGGAAAACCTTAAGATGTTTTCAGGCAGGCAATGATCGACAAGATGGCGCTGCAGCACATACGTAGCGCAACAGGGGCTACAGGTTGTGCCGAAGGGCAGAACCTGCTACTCGAATACTCTGTGGGGGCTCATCCACTTTCAGGTCACGCAACAGGAACCTCAGTAGAGGGCGATCTTCAGGAAGGAGGCGGACCTGATGAAACATCCTCTTGATGTCTCCATTTACAGCTATGGGATGCTCACAGAACCTCAGTAAGACGCCCACCAAGGAAGCGCCAAGGGTGGGGCCAGGTAATAAGTACTGATTCAGAGTTTGCCCAAGGTATTGGTGAGAGCAATTGAAGATGAGCCGATTCTTAACATTGTGAGCGACTAGGTGATGTGGAATGTACCAACACTCTTCAGGTGGTTTCTCTTGGGTGACCTCTTGCACTGCACCTGCCCCAGTGAGCTTCTGCATCTCTGCTCGGTAGATCTCCGCTCACTCAGGATCGCAAAGAAGCCATGACTGACTCATTTGGTGCCTGCAGCTGGGGCATGGCTGCATGAGGTAGCAGTGGTGTAGCATACCTTCTCACTCCGTCAACCACGATGTGGACTGTCTTGGCGTCCAGCATGAAACCATTTGTTGGTCCTGTTTTGACCGTGTCACTTCCGCTAGTGGACTATGTCACTTCTCTTCTCTTTCTGGTCGGTGAGGTACAGTGTCCATCTGCCAGAGCCTCTCGACATGGCGGTACAGCGGTACAGAGGTGTAGAGACACTGCACAGAGTCAGCTGGCCGCCCCATGAAACAGACAGGACCTTGGAGGGTCCATCCCAACCAGGTGTGGACTGCTGCAGGGCCAGCGTGGCCGCAGGCTGTTGTTTTACTAGCTGCTTCGAGCGGTGCTGTCATCACTTCCCATGGCAACAGGAGGGATGGGCTACGACACACTAAAGAATAATAGCCATTTATACACTTATGATGCGGCTAGACTAGCGTAATAATTCCAAAGGAGGAGCTGCTACTCTGCTGCCTCTTCTGAGTAATTCTGAAACTATAAAACAGCATGACTGTGCTACTTTCCCTGTTGACCTTAACTTTCAAATTGAAATCTGTGCTGCATCACTGGATATACTTGATCTTAATGTATCTGAATAACACTGATTAACACAAGAATGTTGATGAACCTCTAGTTTTTCATTGCCCAGAAAAAATGACAACTGTGAGCATTTACGATTTCACCATATTATGATTTTTGCTATTTCTCTTGGCACAGTGAGCACTCCCTCCCATCATTACAGTGTGAGACACACAGTAGGCAAAACAGTAATCAAATAATAGAAATGACCTCTGGGTTCTGGCCAGACAGCCAGACAGCAGTTTTAAAACAATTTGCACGACAAGGAGTGTGTTCCATCAAAGAAAAACTAGCTGAACTTGTTTCTGTCTTTGACAGCTTGTTTGTCTCCTCTTCTCTCTGCTGAATATTCTCATGCAAACATTCCACTGTTTCATTTTTTGGCCAATAGTTTCTGAGACACCCGAGACAGATAGCGTGTGGCTTTCCACTCATAATAGCCAGCATCTCCTTAAAATGTCAGTGAGGAATGCATAAGCACATGACCCCGCGGTTACCTTTGCCACACTGAATGCATTTACATGATGTCACATTGTTTGATTGAAGGTAGCACAAATTACAGTCTTAGGCCTGAATTTCCTTGCAGCCATTAAAAAAAAAAAAAAAAAATCATATTTCAGATATTAGAGAGCACAATTACTGGCAAACTGAACTCCGGTCAGCTCAGCTTCAAAGCCGCTCAAATGGTAAGAAATACTCAATCTCTCTGACACACAGGCATGTGCTCTGCAGAAAGGTTTGGCAAAATGGGCAATGAGAGGGACCGTTGAACAGTTGCGGTGGGGGAGTTTGAAGTCTTGAAGCCAAGATGGAATATTTATGTGCACATGCAACAAGAAAACTCTTGAAGCTTTTTCTTCAATATTACATTTCCAACTTGAAGAAAAGATAGAGATCTTACTGTAAACTTTTCCAGGGCTGAGGAGCTCTTCCATCTCAGAGTGCTTCTAAGATGATCAGGTATGCAGTCAGTGGGCTTTCTTCACTTTGTGGTCAGTCAAAGGGGAGAGGGTGTAGAGGGAACCTCAAACCCCTAAACCTCAGACTTGGTATTGGAAGAGTCAGTGGTCTGCAGAGGCCAAATGGCACCATTTGTAAGAGCAATTGATGGAGAAAATGGGGGTAACAGGGTCTCCTTTCAAAGCTGGAGGAATAACGCACATGGCGGCCAAACACTTGATTGTTGCGCTTAAAGAGTCTAAATGGGAACCAGGAAAGGAAGACAATCAGACATGAATTGCTGGCTCTCTGGTCCAAGAGCAACAAACACTGAAACATGCCTATTCTGATGTGCTAATAAGATGTATGAAGGCTAATAAAATAAAAAGCAATCTCATTTCAAATGCTGAATTCCTCCTGTGGGCTTTGAAACAGTCTGGTCAGAACTGAATGTGCAGAAATTCACAGGCAGCTGTTTTTGTGTTTGACCGTTATTGTGTATTTTTTACTATAAAAGTGAATTTGGGAACAGGTTGGTTTCGTGACTCTGAGAATAGCTCAGGCCCATCATTCGACCTGTCAGTTCACTATTTTAATCCTGAATTAAACATTTTGACTACTATTGAATGGACTGCCATGAAATGTAGTGCAGTCATTCATTATCCCCTGAGGATGAATCCTGCTGTCTTTGATCCCTTTTATTTTCCTCTAGCACCACCAGGTTGACAGTTTTGTTGTTTGATTTTTGGGGGGCATTAAAGGAGCTGTATGTAAGTTTTGCTATGGCTGCATAGCCAACATTAGCATTTACAGCTGTTCATGTACCAGTATATACAAAAATATTGCAAGTTCAGCTTCAAACTTATTTCCCTTGTTCACCAAGAACTGTCTCCAGCGCGATAAAGCAATGCAGTGTTTTGTTTCTTGATCTACTTCTTTTCTTCTACTAAAGTCCACACACCAGCCACCTGGCCCCAGCCCAGATAACCCGTCATATCACATTCCGATAGCAAGTCATTGTAGCATCCAGACTGCCCTGAAGAAGTAACACTGCTCGGAAGGCTCTTTGCATTGCAAACACAACAATGGCTGAAGCTCTTGAAAAGCAACTATCACCACCACCTGCTCCAGGCAAAAAACACTTTCAGCAGCAGAAAAACTTACAAATAGCCTCCTTAAGCCTTTATTACAAACAGTGGAGTAACAGTGTAGCATCAACAGTCAAATGAGGGGAGAGAAGATGGGGAACAACTTGAAACAGGTTATTGACTGAACACAACCCAGGCGATTCATGGTTGGAACCTTATATCCCCAGGAAACCAAGGTGCCCCAAGAGTTTGGGTTTTGACAAAAAAATTTTGGCGATTGTTGGATAGATTGGCTTTAAATTTTATACAGTTAATCAGAAGATGAAGCCTAATTAGTTTGGTAAGCCTCTGACTCCTCTACTCCTCCTCCACCAACAGGGCAACATTTCTACTTTGAATAGCTGCAAAACACACTCTCATCAGCCTCAGATATACTTTGTGTTGAGAACGAATCAGTTTTTGCTCACATGCTATCTGCTAAACATCAGCATGTTCAAGCTATAACTGTGAGCATATTAGCACTCAATAGCATTTAGCTCAAAGCACCACAATATCTAAGCAGCCTCACAGGCTGGTGGCATGGATGTAGACTCTCATTAAATCAAAGTAAAGATCCTGAAAATGATTCTGTGTTTTTATTCAGTGTTAGGTGGATTTTACTTTGTGCCGTTGTCAAATGTTTTTGCATACATCACCCCTTAAACCTACAGATGCACTTACACCTTAACAAATGACTCCTTCCCTGACAGACATTTTTGATGTTTGGACAGTTTAACGTGTAGTAACATTCTACAGTATATCCTCAAATGACAGCCTCAGTTCACAGTCACTGTTGCTTTTTCCTCCAACTGCCTCTCTCTCTAATTTTTGTAAACCAATTTAAGTGTCAGTGCCTACCTCCACTCTCTTTCCTGTGAACTGGCTGCCAATTTGAGATGTTGCTTTTACCCTGTTTCCAAAACCACAACTTGTGCAAGTATGTGTCCAGATGGAATACCAGGTCCTTGTAAAATTAAAACAAACATGACCACCTGTCCCCAGTATGCAGGAAAAGAACCAAAGTCAGAGATACATTATGCCTCCTCCTGGTTTCCTCCCAGACTGTCAATCAATAGGAAGAAAAAACTGACATGTTTTCCTTAATGCAGCACAAAAACCCTCAGGACTAACATCAAGTCAACGAGGAACATCTGGATCTTTCATGAGGTGAATATGACTTCCACACACCATACCTATGAGTTTCCATAACTATTGGTATTTGGGATTTTGAAAATATAACTGAAAGAAAAACAAATACATTTTTAGATAATTTCACCTAATTGAATCTTTTATTTAACTCCAACTGTCGGCCCACCCTCTGTCGTTAGTCTTCATTTTTATTCAGGGGAGCTGAAATAGAAAACTGCTTTAACAGCAGACTGATGACAACATCTCACCACCAGATCTTTCTGGAATCTGATATCTGTATATCCCGCGTTATTTGAGCACAGAGTTGCGTATTAACCAGTCAAAAATAATAGTGTAGGCAGTGAAACTGATCTGTTCACACTAGTCCAGGGCTCCGAGAAAACAAAACGCTTGAATAATGTCTTACCACACATCGTTTAGGTTTTTAACAAGTAAAGTCATAGACTGCTGTCTCGTAAATTGTTTCATGACAAAGGCGTAAATCTAAGCAATGTGGTGACATTTATAAAACATGAGCTATTGGCTGTAATATCTACAGTGTAAATCTCAGCAGCTTTGGTGTCCACAATAATAACCGCCAAAAGATAAAGAGGCCTATCTGAGTTAATTTCTCAGAAATGTAGGTGACACGTGGAAGTGGTGAGGACATTAAAGTGTGCTTGCTGACTGCTTACATTTCATATATAGTACAGAGGAGCGACACAAAGCGCAGCGGACGCTGAGGATGAGGTGAACTTGACTCGGGGGCGCACACAGCAGCAGAAGACGCTACAGACTGAAGGCGAAAGACGCACTATAAAAACGTGACTTGGTGTTTTAGTGTCGGTAAAGTTGCTTTGCAACCTTGATACCATGCCGCAGCCGCACAGTTCAGCCATGGAAAATATTCACCAAAGGACATCGTTGCTTTGCACTTTAGAAAAAGAAACATAGTTTGATCTTGAGACATTTTTTCATGTTTGTGGAGTGCTGAGAGTATCTGGCTGGATATCTGTCTGACAAGGAAAACTATCTTTTGGGTGTTCAGCTGAACTAGAAGGATATAACAGCGATGTGGTGGTGACCATTTCTTAAAAAGTAACGAGTAAAGGTGAACTTGCTTTCCAGAAAATTAGACACCAGTGTCTAACTTAGGAACCAAGCCATCTTTGTTAAATGATACCCTTGAATAATATTTTGATAGACAACATTAATACAGTTTTATTACTATGATTTTAATAGCCTGTTCATAGTTTGTACACGCTGCAATATTCTGCAGACGGGTGGCAAATCCATGTTCTCATATCTGATGGCAAGATTCATCCACAATGGCGAAACAGTTCCACAGAAAATGGTTAAACAACATACAAAAGTTTTTCCTCTCATCAGGATAGCCAAATAAATTTGCAGAAAATATATATTTTTCTTCAGTTTATTTACAATACAGTGGGTTCCATAACCACATCTGAAACACTGTCAGCAGCTGATATCCTAAAAAAAAAAAATGTAATAATTCATTAAGAGAAATCTGATCAGTAATTGACAGGTCAGTCAAACAACACAAGCTGTTAGAGAGTTCATAATGAAAAATCTCTCGATGAAGATGCTCCACAATATACCACACTGCTCCTTGTAGTGTTTCCTATACTGGTTTTGTGGTGTGTTGCTGGGGGACATTCCTGTTATGACATGACTTTAATAAAGCTAAACCTGGTGACCCTCAGCATCGTGACGAGTAGCTGCATCAATTGACATGTCTTCCTGTGTCTGTGCTTCTGTGGCTGCTAAAGACACTGTGCACAGAGACCCTGTCAAGTCAAGTTCAGATACTCATTTTATAGATCACAGAGTGAAGACCAGTCAGATCATTAGTCATCAGTGAAGAATCAGTAGGAGGATGTGTTGCTCTTTCCTTGTTTTAAGGCCTCAATTCCAAATCTTAACAGATACAGTGGTTGAATTTAAGGCGGAAACTAACATATGGAGTTCTTGATGAGAGGAGTTGGGCCACCCGTTAGGATTCAAAACAGTGTCACTGCTCTGTCATAGATTCTCGAACTCTGCTGGAAGTGGGCAGAATTCTTCCAAAAGTTGCCACATTTGGTGTTTTGATGATGGCAATTGGTGGGCGCCCCAGCTAACTTGTCATGAAAATCTCTGATTGATGTTCGAACAGAAATCTGGTGACTCATGAGCTGTAAGTCTTAATTGAATTTTATTTAAAATTTTTTACAGTTTTTAATTAGTCTTTAATCAGTCAACAAATCAGCAATTTACTTTCATCTGAATAATTTACAAATCAGATCTGTCTTCTCTTCTGCAGCCTCCTTAACTATGGACCTCATGACCCTCCAGAGTTCAGTGATGTTAGCTTTGAGCCACTACAACTCCTGCCACCTCCCGCTGCTCTCGTCTCTCAAATGACAGTGGAGGAAGGTGGAGCCAGGGGTGACTGTTGAGGGCTATGCAGCAGCTAAACTCACCTTGGTGCAGCCACCACCAGCTGGCGTCGTCGTCATTATTGTCCATGGCTGGGCATCATCTCCAGCATTGTGGCTCTCTTTATCCTGGCTAGTGCCTCTCCCACCAGCGCCCCGGCTCCAAAGCCACATTCCTTCTCTTTGCCACTTCACTCGTGGTCACAGATTTCATTAGCCGTGATCCCTGGTGCCCTGGTTCTCGACTCTACCTCCATGAAGTGTGCGCCCAGACCACAACTCTTGTGATGGCATGTGCAGTTCATGAGTGGCAGCATGGTGTTCTCGGCCTGTGCCCGCTCTTCATGGGCTGCGCCATGGCTGCCCGGCGCTGCCTGGGTGTCACTAAGCCTCTGCTGCACTCATCCCTGGTCACCAAAACCGCTTTAAAGATCTGCCTGTCTGTCATCTGGCTGGCAGCTCTGGAGTGTGGCCCTGCCCTGCTTTCATGCTGGGCTCTTATGCCTACGAGGACCCAGGGACCTGGTGTTTCGATAAAGTGTCAGTATTTTGAAATTGGATGTGGTGTTTGTGGTGCTGTTCTCTGGACTTGGTCTTAGCCTCGCTAGCTGTGGCTCTGGTGTATAACACCATCGGTGGACTGACCTTTGGTGCACCGTAGCCCGGCTCAGGAGGCAGCCCAGCTCCATCCTCCCGCCAAGTCCCACGACATTGAGATGGTGGGTACGCTGGTCGGCATCATGGTCACCTCATGTGTCTGCTGGGCCCTCTGTGAGTGAGTGTTGGGAAATGCAATGAGGGGGTTATACAGTCAGGTCATAGTGGAAATGGTAGTATCACCTTTTCTTCTAGGTGAACACCAGTACTCTGAAAACACTCAAACAGTTTACATTAGGAAAAAAAATCCAATCAAACATATATAATCAGCGAAGCCTGCCATGCTATTACTATTAAGTCCCCTGTTAGTACAGGCCAGTGTCAGCTTTAGAGAGGGTATCAACACAGTCTGTATTTTTACCTTAAGCCCTTACACATCAGTAGTTCCTAACACCTCACTTACATTGCCCTAGAGCTTTTCTCAGAGCCGTGTGTCATCGACAGCTCCCACCTGCCTTATCAGTTTTGTTTCTGCAAAAATGGGACAAGTCACACCTGCAGGGATACTGGGCTCTTTAAGTATTGCTGCCTACTTTTGTGAAATTAGTAATATTTTGGGTTGTTTTCCAGGACTATGTCAATACAAGTCAAGAAATTTAAATTAGTGACAGAACACTTTGTCTCTTTTTTTGTAGTAGCAGGATCTGGGTGTATGTTAAATAGCCTCTGCATTTAGCATATTTGTGAGGATAGGAAGAGACATTCAACCTTTACTTTTTTCCACAAGGATTTGACCTTCCACTGGTCTTTACTTTGGAAACAATAAATGTCAAAAGGACTTAAATAGACCTCCAGTAAGCAAAAACAGTGCTAATAAATAGCAGTTCAATAGTAGGCATTAATAATGATATCAAATATGGTTATGGCGATGCGCAAATGTGCTTTCAGTGCGTCAGCGAGAGAGGGTCAGTTATCAACACTGATGGCAGATTTTTGTTGCATGCTCCTTCAAATACCGCAAGCAGATCGATAGTCTTCCTCTGAGTATCAGTGTCAATTCTAGCATCAGGAGGATCATTTACAAAAAAGACTTGATCCATCTCACATTCTCACCTTCTGGGCACGTGAACTTGGTGTGCTTGAACTCTGTCTCTCTGCGGCTTCTGTGAGAATTGCATGCAGCAGTCACCTCATTAGCTCAGAGTTCACAGATCAAACATTGTAATTTCTGTTTTTAACATGCATGTGATTAAATCATGTCAAGACACATTACTCTCCCCTACATCATAGTACATTACAGCACTTAATTAAAGTAGGGAGGCGGCACAGTGGTTCAGTGGTTAGCACTGCCACCTCACAGCAAAAAGGTTCTGGGTTTCTGGGGCTTTTCTGTGTGGAGTTTGCATGTTCTCCCTGAGCCTGCGTGGGTTTCCTCCAGGTACTCTGGCTTCTTCCCACAGTCCAAAGACATGCAGGTTAATTGGTGACTCTAAATTGCCTGTAGGTGTGAATGTGAGTGTGAATGGTTGTATGTCTCTATATGTCAGCCCTGTGATGGACTGGCGATCTGTCCAGGGTGTACCCCAAATCTCGCCCAATGACAGCTGGGATTGGCTTCATGTCCCTTTAGGATAAGCGGTATAGATAACAGATGGATGGATAGTTAATAAAAGTATCCAATATTGATACCAATAATAACTGGTATCAATATTCCAGATTCTGCCGTGTTATTACTTGATATTGACACTTCATTGAACTCAAGAAATACCAGGCATTGAGGGCATTTTAGTCCAGTGCCTTGGGACTAAAACCATGTGATATCATCCACCCTACTTCAACATAAAAAGAAAATCTGGGCCTGACCTGAGTATCGGCCTTCAGTTCAGGTGTATGGCTTGTCAGGTTGAGGTAGGATCATGGTTAGGAAGGAACTATGGTGAGGAATTTCTAACAAAACACTACATTACCTCAAGGTAAGATAATTATTAATGTAATGTAAAAACAGTATTGGTCTGTCTGTGTCACAGAGAACACCAAAATGTGAGTGCTTATCCATAACATCCATTTGTTGTGTTTTTAGAATAAACATGATCACTTAAAGAACAACTTTGTTGTTACTGTAAAGGTGTTATTTTTGACTAATTTTAGCTTTACTATCAGAGCGGTGTTTGCACTCTTTCATCATATAATAACTATGAAAATATGTTTCATGCCTGTAGATCTTTGGCCTGATGTCCGCGATCCGCTCCTACACAGGATCCACTGGGGACGACCTGTCCAACTATAAAACCCTGATGGTAATGGGCGTGAGGCTGGCCACGTGGAACCAGATTCTTGACCCCTGGGTCTACATCCTGCTGCGCCGCACCGTCCTCCGCAAAATCTACCTCATCGCTAAGTGCCAGGTGGGCCTGAGGGGTAACATAGTGGGCCGCTGGGAGCCCTCCTCTTTTCAAAGCTCAGAGAAGAAGGACGTCGACCAAGTGTGAGCTGAGAAGAGGACTTATATTAACACTTTATGTACTTTGTCACCAGGTTAATGAACATATGAAGAACTGGGCATGCAGAGACATTTAGATGGAGAAGCCCGGATGGCAGGCAGGTGGAAAGAACAAACTTTGTGGCTGTGATGGTGGAGCAGACCAGTTTAGTTAAGTTTGACATTTCTCGGCTGGTCCACTTAAGAAATGTTTAATGGACTCAGTCAAAAATGTTTCCTTCATACTCTGTCAGTTTACCAGTGAGTTCATTGTCTGTCCTTACAAATGAAAGCTAGCTAATGCTGTGATTTTGCACAAAATATCATAAACTCCATGCTGTTTACTTATAATAAGTGAACATTCCATATTATTGTTATACTCTCATTTGGAAACTCATAACAACAAACGGCAAAAGATGCAGGATATGAACGCAGTATTAACCATGCTGCAGAGGGCTGCAGGAATTGTTTTTACAGAATATTATTTGATTTCATTTCTCAACCTCATTTTCACCAGCTTAAAAAGTAAAAAAGTAAAAAAAAACATGTACAATGACTTGCTCTTAGATAAATGTGTAAGAATTGAGCCGTATCAGTGTAACCATCAGAGGGAGCTCCAGAGTAAACCCAGAAGTACAGTATTTAGAGTGCATTTTGTAGTGTTAAGTATTCTACTGAATGTATTTCATAAAGGAATGTTAATATTCAAATACTGTTGAGTTTATGAATGTTTAAGTTTAAATATGCTTTCCATGTGTTTATACAGTGCTTCATGTGAAATAATGTAAGATTTTATAAGTTAATACTTGAACTGTACCCTCAATTTACTGAGGAGATGTAAAGAACTTTGAATGTAAATAAAACAATGCAATGTGAAGTGTACATTCAGAGCCTTTATTCTGAATTTGTGTTGCCATGATTTTCCTCACAGATAGGCCTGATATTCTGTCTGGAAAATAGGTACACTACACAGCATACAGTAGTGGAGTACAGTACTGTTGTATATGTTATATATTATTATACATAATTATTCTATTTGCCAAACAATGCTTTAAGTGTGAACTGGACTCCTATAAACACCTACAATATTAATTTGATCAGTCTCAGAGTTAAATTACTGCAGTGAGTTTTGTATTTTCTCAAAGCAATCTACTTTCCCAAGTATTGATAAAAATCTGTACTTCAGGTTGTGCATGAGTATGTTGTGAAGAATTTACTCTGAGGATGGTGTGATCTATGGCAGGGGTTTCCTGCAGAGTCATTCTGGACTTCACTTTCCATAGATGACGACAATGATGAATCAAAAAAGGATTATTCACAAAGGTCATGCAGATAATAACCTATTAAATCAAGAAGGTTGTTCAGTAAGTCGGTTTGATTCAGGCTTGTTTTGGTATCTTGACAATTCCAGTGAGCTGCTTCCTCACTTGGTCAAGTGTCTCGGCAAGCAGACGGTCTTTGATGTGAGAAACTTTAGCCGACATGCCGTGCCTCAGTGAAATACTATTTTTTACGTCTTCCTGTTTTTATCTGTTTCCTCTGCAGCATCATTTCTTTCCAACCACGCTGATGTGGTCTGCAGCTGAAACAACGTATCCTCCTTATTCCACAGACCTGTGCCAGCACAAAAATCCTTTTTGCTCCTTACTATTAGTAAACAGGCAGTTATATCTGCAGCCCACTTTGTTGCATCTTTACCATAAGAGACTGTTCATGTAGCACTGTCCTGGTCAGTATGGCACACAATGCTTAAAAAGTTAAGAAATCTCACATTCTGGACACAAATGGAAATATGGCAAAAAATAAAAGAAAATAAATAGATAAATATGACATAAATATGCATGACTAACATTGAAGTGAATATCAAACTACATCTATGTCCTCCAGCTTAACCGAAGAACATTAATGTCCGTGTTGGTGTTTTTTTCACTTATAATGAAACTACACCTACTCCTTAAACCCCAAAACTAAAAATCCCTCATAAAACATAATCCACTAATGTTTTTGTGTCACGCCTTACTGATGTTGCCATTAATTAGAGAAGAAACTGACTTATACACTTTTTCATACACTCTTTTTCAATTATAACTTTATAACAAAATAGGTTTTAGTTGTCATTTCCAACATTATAAAAATAATTTTAACCTTTCTGTTTGAATATGTCAGAGTATATTTTAAATATAAAATAAATGATGATTGTAATTGCCACAATTTGACACAATTTGTTTTTTTTCTCAAAAGACTTCATAAATAAAAATACATTTCAATTTCTTCACAGTCCAAGTATTAAGCAGTGTATATAGAAATTATAGTAAAGTCTTATGAAAGGTAAAAGTCAATGCAATAAGATAAAATTAAGTGTTGTGTAGCTGTAATTATTTATTGTGCATAAACTTATTTTGTGTAGATGGAATTTTACACTTAAAATATGAAAAATCATGAAACATTTTTCCTATTTTTTCCCAATTTGTAAAGGTCGTACAGTGACGTCATCTTCGGGCGACTCTTGTTTTTTTCTGTTGGTTGAGAGCAATAGAAAAGTCTCCACCTGCGTACTGGCTCCTCGTCAAAGGTAAGTATTAACTGCACTAACGAAACGCAGACTATAGTACTGTGCTAAATGACCACCTCTAATGGCAAACGGACAATGAAATGGTACCGACGTGCTGGCTGACGTTAGCTCGGTCACCAAGTTAACGGTCAGTGCTGTAAACATTAGCCAACTAGCTGTCACTGCTTATCGCAGCAGCTTCCCTCCACAGAGGACGGGAGGACGAACGATGCAATTGTTAGACAGGTGTTGTATTCATCTGCCAGTTACCTTCTCGTTGCACGCTGGCCTACAAAGGTTTATTTTACTGCTAAACCAGGCGGTAGCTTCGGCCCGACAGTCGTGACAGCATGGCGGCCGCTGTAGCGCCATTGTGGGATGAGCATCAGGCGTATGAGGAGCTGCTGTACTGGGACAGTCTGATCCAGCAAGGCCACCGGCTCCTCCCGGATGATTTTGACAGGTACACACACATAAATCATTGTACACATTGTGGTCCCGTCCTTGACCGAATACACTCCCTAGCCCCTTACCCCAGTCTAAACCATCACGACTGAATGTCTTACCCACTCTAGCTCTAACCCTCAAACAGCCATTTAAACTTGTAGGCACCAGCATTTTGGTCCCCACGAAGCTGTCGGACCCCGCATGTACAGTGCCCTCCCAGTTTTCACACCCCATGAATACAATCAAACAAAGCCACATTCACACACACACACACACTCATAAACTGAGCATGGACTGTGTTTAGTTAGCTTCATAATCCTAAATGAAATGAAAGAGTAGATAGTGACACGGAGATAAAGGGCAGGCAATTGTATCTGTTTACATCAGTTAATTACACATCTACACAACTTTACATGGCACAACTTAAAAAACTTCAGATGTGTACAACCACAACTAATATGCACAGGAGGACCATTCATAATAAAACAAACAAGAACAAAATTATATTTAAAACAAGGAAAAAACACCACAAACAGAGCTCATAGACACACACAGAAAGTAATAAATAGAATTTTTCTGTTTCAGTAAACACTTTTCAGCTTTTCTTTGGTGTTGTCCTCATTTTTGTGACGTCCTCCTCCCAGATACGAAGAGCTGCGTTACTGGTATGACTGCCTGTGCTACGAGGAGGAGCTGAGACAGTACCACGACTACATCGCTGCTATCGAGGAGACTGAGGATAAACGGCATTATGAGGTTGTTTCTTCCACTTGCTAAACAGATTAAGACTTGATAATCCATATGCTTTTTAATTTGAGTCATTTAACCCACTTCTTCTTTTACAATGAAACAGAACATCTAGTGTTTTCCATCACTGTTTTATTTCCTTTTGTGCTTTAAAAAGACTGCTCTTCCTCTTGCACAGAAGCTGTATCCTGTGCATGTGCATGTTTCTTTTTCCAAGTTTTTTTTTAAACTTGCCCCTACATTTGCTTTTTATATTTCAGAGAATATATCAGAGTAGCAATAAAGTAGTTAAGGAACGTAAGGACTACTTTTAGTGAATACTCTATTTTATACTAGAATATTTCATATTCAGTACAAAGTAATGTAAAATAATTGGTTATATGATTACAGTGTGATCCAAACATACATTTTCTCTCATTAATGCAATGTTGTTGTTTTCTCCTATATAAACCTTGTATTTTCTGATTTTTCCAATTAAGGAGGCTGCATCCACCCAGGTGTGCAGGGGGCCATATGATCGCCATGTGATGGCCAAACACTCTGAAGTGTATCCCTCACCAGAGGAGCTGGAGGCAGTGCAGACAATCGTCTCGCATGTGGAGTGTGCTCTGAAGACTGTGTCTGACCAGATGGATACTTTAAAAGACGACCAAGAAAATACAGAGGCAAAGAGGTAAGCAAAGTGTCCAAATGGTGCTGTGGCAGTTGTCCCAGTGACTAAAAAGCATATCAAAGGACCTTTAAAATGCAGTGAGCTTAAATCTACAGTTTTTTCACTTTTTATCAGTTTATTTTTTTTCCCTTCTTTGCCACTTTGCCATCCAAGTAGTGAATCACAAGAGCGTGTCCTGCGTGGGGTCATGAGGGTCGGCCTGGTGTCCAAAGGACTCCTGCTGAAGGGAGACAAGGACCTGGAGCTGGTGCTGCTTTGTTCCAACAAGCCTACTGTCACCCTGCTTGAACAAGTGGCTGAAAAACTAACTGCACAGTTAGAGGTAGAACTGATTATCTACAGCCATTTTATGTCATTCTCCAGAAAAAAAAGAAAAGATATCTCAGATTTGGAATTGGTTTGTTTTTGAGATGTGAAGAGTCTGTCTTTGCATTCCTAATGTTTTTGCTTCTCTTTTTAATAGACCATTGCAGTGGGAGCGTATACAGTAAGCCAGTGTCCAGGGGATGCAGCCATTATTGTGACAAGCACGAAGGAGTCGGCCCTGACTCTCACTATCCACATGACATCACCTCTTGTCAGGACAGAGCAAGAGATTAAAACTGCAGGAGAAGAAGAAGGTACATATGTTGCTCCAGTTACCACAGGGCTGATCTGTGTGTCCTCAGTATGCAGACACTATACTGCTCCACTGATCTGCAACTCTGCCCTGACAGTTCAAACCTCGCACAAGTTATCCATCTGCTTCACCTCATCAAACCTCAGTGGAGCTTGTACAGTGGCTGTCTCAGACCGAGGCCAGTGAACAGTCAACGAACATTGGCTCTTCACTTGCTCGAGAGTCCTGTCGTCGTTTTTTGTGACAAACTGGCGTTTGCCAGCACTACATTTCCTGTGTAGTCGCTGATGCATTTTGCACATGTTGTTAATGACATTGCCTCAGTCAAAAAAAACAAAACAACTTTGTGTATTCTTGTTGAATTGTTTTCATGTTTAAAGTGAAGGCTTTTTCAAGAATAACAAGTTAAAGCGCGCAGTGCATGTACTTGATGCTGAACATGTACATTTGGCACCAGCTGCAGCAAAACTGATCAGCAATGGGGAGTTTCTTTTGGTTACTCTTGGGGCAGACTTTACATTTAAGGCAGGATAAAAGTAGGAACAACTAAATGACTGTCTGTTAGTGGAGTTTCTGTGGAGCTGCCGCGTTAACCAGCATGAGCTGTATTTACACCAGAGTATTAAATTACAGAGAGTTCATTTAAAGGTCAGTGGGAGTTTGCTGAAGCCCCACATACAGAACCATACCGGTCCCAGTGCAGTTTTAGCCTCCACAATAAGTCAGACTTGATCAGGTGCAGCACTGACGCTTTGTATTTTAGACAGCCTGCTCAGGTTCATCAAATCAAACGCTCCATAATCACAGTGAACTGTTTGACTAGTCAGGTGTTTGTTAGGAGCAGACTGAGTAACGTGCCATTGCCATTCTCCAATTATTAGTGTGAGTGCTGGAGGCATATTGTTCCTCTAAATCCGAAAAATGTTTGGCCACATTATTATTATTTTTCCATACCCTAACTAGTCCCGCATTTTTACTTTTTTGGTTATTCAACTTTTTTCAACTGTTTACGTTTTTATGCTATTTTGCTATTTATAACAATTATAATGCAATTTTACTATCACTACAATTGCTTTTACAACCAGGCATCTTGCCACTTCAGTGCGGCTGCCTACCAACCAAAGGTCTCGTGTTCAAGCCCCGACGCAGACAAGTATCAAAAAACCTAAAAAAAAAACAGTAATACTAATAATAAAGATGATAATAATAATAAAGATTTTTATTATAAACCATTCTGCTATTAAAATGTTTCACTTTTACACTTTTGACACTGTTGACACTTTTATGCAAATTTGCTATTTACACGATTTTGCAATTTGTAATTTCACTACTGCTATTAAAATGTTTCACTCTTTAAGCTTTTTACTTTTTAGCTTATTCAACTTTTTTCAACTATTTATGCTTTTTGCAATTTTGCAATTTATACTATTTTGCAATGTTACTACCACTACCACATTAATTTTAGCACCACGCAATATCCTGTGGTCTTCAGTGGCGCAACCGGTAGAGCAGCTGCCTATTGATCACGAGCTTGCCGGTTTGAGTCCAGCAGTGGGCCGTTGTACATTTTTTAAAATAACATTAGTAATAATAATATTAGTAAAGATTTGAAAAGCAATAGTGTAAATGCTTCCAGCATTCACACGCGTTTTCTGCAGGAAATGCATTTTATCTAGTTATTATTATTTATTATTATTATTCCTATTTGTATACTTATTAGTATTATTAAATCTACTCATATTTACTGGTATGTTTGCTTTGAGGAAACACTGGTTTCATGTCAAGACTTAGTTTTATGTAAAAATATGAACATTTCTAATATGCAACTCCACATTTTTTCCTATATAAGGATGCATATCACTATCATTTGAATTGAATATAATCATAATTATGATTTGGCTATCATCATGCCGACAAATTTAACTGCTGATCATTCTTTTTATTCTGTCATATCACTCATTCAAGCCTTATAGAACTCAACTTGCAGAAGCTGAATAGTTGCTTGGGGTAGATTAGCTGAATTATATTTATAGTGTTGAAAATGAGCTAAAACTTGCACAAAGCTGGTATGGCTCTGTGTGTTTTCTATCATAAAACCTGTTTTAGTAACTTCTGGAACAGGGACTCTATCAGTTTTGCTGCAGTGTGGGGCAGACGTGTAGATTCTCTAATTGCTTGTGATTTACAACTGATTACCTCTTAGTTTGTCAAGTTTTTAGGAACGCTGGACCTTTGACCAACTGGACACACTGTCTCAGGAGGGGGGGGGAGCAGCAAACCCAAGCCTAGGGGCTGAGGGAAGGGGGCATTTATTGTAGTTTTTACCCAGTGCATACATTAACGACATGCTATGCAATGTTGTAAATACTACTGTGTCTTTATGACAGTCTTTTTGCTTCCACTTTCACTCGCTGTGGAAACGTCAGCTGGGGTCTGTGACAGGTAACTGTCAAGGTTTTTTGGGACCAAAGATTTACACGTTAGGTATATGGGACCCCCTTTCCCTGCTGCTGGTGGTTTGTGGAAAGCTGCTACTTCCCTGAGCTGCAAGACAGAGCCGACCCCCTTGGTCAAACTGTACCTTTTCTTCTTACCCCACCTCGTCAATAGAAACGCGAACAGTCAACGATCCGCCGGACGTTCTGGACAGGCAGAAATGCCTAACTGCCTTGGCGTCTCTCCGCCACGCCAAGTGGTTCCAGGTTTGCATTCACGTCCTTATTTGTACGTAAGGTTGAACTGTTTTTATTTTCTCTCCATGTAGAGACAGTAACAGTTTTTAACTGTGCTCTCAGTTATAGCTGGTTTAGGTCATAATCCTAATATGTCAAAACTGTGGAAGAGTTGAAGAGTAATCTGCTGATTCATACCAATGATAGAATTAAATTAATCATTGGTATCGACACCAGCATATAATTTGATTTATTAAAATGTCATCTGCCAGACTGAGCTCTCTCAAGTTCAACTTCTCTAATATATCTAAATGTCTAATACATCTAATATAAATTAGTATTAACGGTTGTTGATCTGGAGATGGCTCAGTTGTTCTGACCTTTCTGCATTTGCCTTGTTTTCGAGGTCTTTTTGTGAGAACCCAGAAAGCGCAGGGGTGAGGTCACATTGGAGGCGGCAGCTCCTCTGACTGAACTGGCTTTTGTTTGTGTCTCCAGGCCAAAGTCAGCGACCTAAGCTCTGCCCTGGTTGTGATCCGGATCATGAGGGACTTGTGTAACCGTGTTCCTACCTGGACGCCACTCTCGGGATGGGTAAGGAAGTGTTTTTTGTTGTTGTTTTTTAAATGGAGCAGCATCTGCAGCAAGTGGTGTGTATCCTCTGTGCTCTTTTCTCCACACAGCCTCTTGAACTGCTGGTAGAGAAGGCTATTGGTACATCTGAGAGACCAATGGGAGCAGGCGAGTCCCTTCGCAGGGTTTTAGAGTGTGTTGCCTCTGGAATCCTCCTGGAAGGTGAGCTTGTCAAAGCAACATGAATGTTCATACACATACCCCTTGACATTTATGTACTAATTTATCTGTGTCTGTGCAAAGATGGCCCCGGAATTAAGGATCCATGTGAGAAGGAAGCAGTCGATGCTACTGAAAGTCTAACTCCGCAGCAGCGCGAAGACATCACACAGAGTGCTCAGGTAAGACGAGCCTGCTAATACATGCAAGCAAAAGCACACTCATAATTCTGAATCCTGGAAAAAGTATCTAACTTTTATATTTTTCGTAGTTTGCCTTGAGGCTGTGTGCATTCGGACAGATGCACAAGGTGTTGGGTAGGGACTACAAACCTGTAAAGCCACAGAAATCAGATGGCACAGGTACCTAAGAGTCTGTAATCTTTCCCCTTTTCCATGTAGTTAAAGAGTCATTTATTGCTTTCATGAAAAGGATCTATTCTCAGACTTGTTTGTTCTGTTCTGTGTAGACCTGATAGATCCTGATGGTCACTTCAGCCTGCCAGCTAAGCGACCTTACACTGAGGTTGAGAAAGGAGAGGAAGAGCCCCATCTCAACAGCAAACAGAAGAAGTTTCTCAAGTTCCAGAAGCGCTTTCAGAGGAAATCAAGTTAGTAATGACATTCTTCGATGTATACCACATCTTTTTACTGTCACATGATTCAATTTGATTATTGGTACCAAGCAGGTATTTCCTGAACAGGAGAAAATAACTTATAATCTTATCTTCAACCCCCTTATAGATTCACATTTTACAGTGAACAAAGATTGTTCAAACATATAGATTATTTTAAGACAGACTTCTATCCTTAAGCGGAAACATGTGAAATGATTCAAAACTACGAGTTTTGGAGAATACAAGTAATTAAATGAGAAAATGCTGTCAAAGAACCACTTAATTCTGTAGGGCTAGTCTCCAGATTAATGACAAATTAATTTGATTTGATTGCTCACACTTCTCTTTCTGCCTTTCTTTACCTGTTCCCTTTTCTCCATAGTCACCGATGATTTTAGTATGAATGCTGTGATGCGTCTGAACCAGTACAGACCTGGCCTGGAGTACCGGCTTACATCACAAACAGGTCCAGTCCACGAGCCAGTCTTCACAATGGCGGTGGACCTGTACGGAAAGACCTACGAGGCCATCGGGCCTTCTAAACGAGCTGCCAAGCTAAACGTAGCCACCAAGGCAAGACTCATGTATTTCTGTACACATAGGTGTGTTTTGTCCTCACTCACATATCGTCTACAATGATAAACCCATTTTTGACTTCTTTGTTGACTGGTATTCCTGTGGTAGTTTACTGACTGGCTCCCAGACATGTCACCTGTTATGTTTTTCTTCACCATTACTGTCCAGTGGGGTATGTAAATGAATGAGGAGTTGTTCCTGTAAGTTAATGTTTTGACTGTTGTGATTCACAGGTCCTGCAGGATCTCGGGCTTCCAACAGGCTCAGAACCTAAATCAGAGTCCAGTGGGGATACGGAAGTAACCCAGGAATCTATAAACGCTGCTAGCACTGCCTCTACCACATCAGAAGAAGTACGAACATGTGTTCCTTCCACTTGAAGGGTGTATTTAGAAACCTCTTTTTCAAAACTCCCCTACAGTAAAACAGACTAAACATTTGCAGCCGGAAAAGAGAGAGGAAAAAAGTGACAGGGGAGATGTTCTTGTGTAATGTGCTTGTAGTCATGTGTATTTAACAGTCGTTGCTTGTCCACTTGCTTTAAACAGAGCGGCCAGGGTCCCATCTTGACCAAAAATGGCAAGAACCCTGTGATGGAGCTAAATGAGAAGCGTCGCAGCCTGAAGTATGAGCTGTCTGCAGAGACAGGGGGTTCCCATGAAAAGTGTTTTGTCATGGAGGTGAGTTCAGATAATCAAAAGGTTGCTGTTGACAGGTTTTTTTTCATCCTTTGCCTTCTAAGTGTGTATCAAATACACAATTGAACATTTAAGGTGATGTCTACAGTTTTTGGGTCCGCCTTGCATTACAGCTTTGATATCTGATGTGTATGAACATGTCTTTCCCATAGAGAAAGACCCCTGCAGAGTGCACTAAAGATCTTTGCATTTGTATGAAGTGTTAAAGTTACTGACTGCTGATTCTTAGTGCTAGAATCAAATGATAAAAAACACTAATAGTAAGCGATGCATGTCCATTTTTTGGAGGACAAAAACTTTGATGTGTTCTCTCGTTTCCTTCCAGGTGGAGGTGGATGGGCAGAAGTTCAAAGGGAGAGGCTCTAATAAGAAGGAAGCAAAGGCCTTTGCTGCCCTCGCTGCCCTGGAGAAGCTGTTCCCAGACGACAATGGAATGTCAAACACCAACAGAAATTTTTCAAAGAAGAAGGTCACCTACACGGACATGGTAATGTATCTAGCTAGTTATCCTCAAAATGTACAAATCAAATAGACTTGATTTTTGAATTCACTTCACAGAAAAATTCTCTGCCGCGTCACATTCAACAGCACATCCCAGGATTTGGTACGATTCGTGGCATTCCTTCAGACTCTGGATCCCGTGGCTGGGGTCCTAACAGAGGTCGCGGCAGGGGCAGAGGCAAACAGTTTCCTTCAGGACCCAGCTATAACAAGAGTAAGGAATCTAACATTTGCTAAGTGTTGGCCTAGCTGCACAAAATAGGGTCCTTAAAATATGCATCATGCACCTATGAGGAAATTGACTTAATGGTAATTTCTGCATTATTTTTAAAGCCAACTACAGTTATGAGAGCAGCACTGGCACAGGCTATCGTAAGTATACACTACTCGTCTCTGTTAGCTCTGTGTGGACTGACTTTAGATTGTCGTGTTTGTTTTTAAGTGTATCTACTTAACACAAAATAGGAATGTTTCATTTAAAGGAAGTAGATGCTGCAAAATCATGGAGAAGCTGTACCTATGTTACAGTGGTTCATATCATGCATGACAAGTTATACTGCCGTCAAGTTCTCTCAGTTTTGCTCTTGATTAAGGTGTTAATTGTCGTTTGTTCCAACTAGAACTGAAATGATTAGTGAATTAATCAATTAGTAAATTGCTCTAAAAGTAATTGTCAACAGATCTGATAATGGATTAATAGTTGCCAAAGTTAATTGGTTCTCAAATCAGAATATTTTTAGGTGGGTTTTTTTTTATTTTTTAGTCCTCCTTGATAGTAAACGACATAGGGTCTGGGAAATTATGATGCATGTTTTTCACTATTTATTTTATTTCATTTTATTTATTTATATATAGCCCAGTTGATAATAAAGATAATTGTTAATTGCAGCCCCAGTATCAAGCATGTCTTTGTGTGTTTTTTCACCATTAAATGTGAGGAATGACTGGTTCTACATAGCAGCAATATTGCGTCTTGGTTTTTTAGATAAACTCTATGGTAATAATGCAGCCAGCACCACAGCCAAAGGCACTGGATCTAGCGGATCAGGCAGCAACATTGGCTATGGCACCTTTTATCCCGAGAGCAGTGCCACCTATTCCTCCCCACCCGTGTCCAGCACCACAAAGGGAGAAAGCTACCAGTCGATGCCGCCCCCTGCTGATCAGGAGAGCCCTTACAGCTACGGATATGGAGACGAGAAGAAGAAGATGCTGACCCAAGGTCAGAATGAAGGCCAGGGAGGAGACTACTCTATGTACAGCACAGCTTACCCCAGCTCAGTGACAGGGGGCCAAGTATATAATAATTATGGTGAGTAAGGATGTAGCAAGTTGAAATCCACATCTTATATCAATGATAGAAAATTTTTTATGTTTGTTTATACTTAAAAATCCATCGCTGCATTTATGTCCTGTAAAGAAATAACACCCTCTGATTTGATCTCATTCCACAGGCTGGGGAAGCCAGTCATCCTGGGGGAATCAGCAGGGGTATAGCATGTACCAAGGATTTGGAGGAGAAAACCAGGGCTCATACTCTGGATATAGCGACATGAATTACTAATCGTCATCTACAGCCTTTCTCACCTCACTATGCCATCTTTTGACTCTTGATTGTTCAGCCTCGATGATGATCCTTAGATACCACTTCTGAAAAGGAAAGAAAAAGTGCTTGTGTTGTATCTGAAACTGGAATTTTTCTGTTTTTGTTTTGTCACTCTTCACTTGTCTGGTAAAAGTACGTTTTAAGTCACAGGTTCAAGTTTATGATTATTTTATGAAGTCAGTTTTCTTTTAAGTGCAACAGCCCTCGTCATGTCCACATTGACATGTGTAAAAAAAACATACCTGGTTTATCATTATGTCTTGTTTCTTGGGTTGTTGTGGTTTTTTTAATCTGGTGTACTGGGTTCTGTATCAGTGTATGGTTTTAATTTGAAGCTGCTTGTAGTTTTGAAGATTTCTTTATTTGTGTCAAATAAAATGCTCTAATAATTCTTGTAAAATAAATTACTCTTATTTTGGAGCAAAGTTTCTGACCATCAGTTTGCTAATTAACAAACAAGTGTAAAGTTGTTACTGTGTATTGAGATTTTAGAGCTTAGCTTTTCAGTTATTCTGATGGATGAAGCTGTGAGATTGAACATGACAGCTCAGGTCAGAGTTGAGTTATCATCGATAGCATTTTGAATGATGTCTGTAAAGATGTGAAAACCAGGTCAACTTGAGCATCCCTTAAAAATGCCCAAGATGTTTCTCACATCTTTGTTACCGGGACCGTTATTCAACACCCATGAGTCCTGCAACTGGCTTCTGCAGTGCATGCAGATGCTTCACATAACCAGCCACTCTAGTATGCATATAGTATCACCATGTAGAATGCATGGTCTATATGCATATGTGGGTAGCAAAGATGCGATAAAGCCGCATTGACCTCTGTGTGGAAATTGGGTCACTGTAGCTGCAAAGGTAGGCTTACTTTGGTTCCATAGCAGAAATTAGTAGTAGCAAGGAGGATTCAAATGGTTGTTATATGTAAATGCGTACTTTCAAGCTGTCATACAGTGTGCTTTGTAATTTTAGATATGAAATATTTGCCATGATGGATG
This sequence comes from Lates japonicus, assembly GCA_033238685.1. NCBI lineage: Eukaryota > Metazoa > Chordata > Actinopteri > Centropomidae > Lates > Lates japonicus. The sequence goes on along the minus strand of BRZM01000043.1, from coordinate 4,467,684 downwards.
ACGCCCCAGAGGGGCTGGATCCTACGGTTCCCATGATCCTACTTAGTGGTGTCTTTCATTTGGCTTTCCTGCTTAATGAATTAACGCATCTTTCAAACTTCAGACTTCCGCAGGCTTTCCATGAAAAGTTGAAGTCTTGAGTCCAATCTGAGACAATAACCCTGATGACATCATTGTGATGTCATTAGGGTTTTCGTTTCAGACTTGAGACTCCTCCAGAGCCACGGGACATTATACAACTGTGTTTACAGGAACTTTACTAGTACCCCTCATGACAAGTGAAATGAACGTAATGTGTGAAAACAGTGGAGAGCCACACCACATTAATATGAAGTGATTTAGAGCAGCAAAAAGTAAAGTGCATTCACAGTTTATGATGCACTGACAGTGGCCTCCTAGCTACGCAGCAGACAACTATGTGCATTTATATTAAAATGAACAGAGGGCATTGAGTCCTGATGGAGGGAATGTGAGAATATAGAAAATATGGTTCGATGATGCAAAACAAATTACAAGACTGCATTCTGTGATACTATACAATTAGCCCATGCCATTACCCATTAGACTACTCAAAAATTCTTATTCCCAAATTATCCCAAAATATGGAAGCACAAGATTTAAAAAAATGAAGACGGAAAACAATGATTAACACTGAAGTGGAAAAAGTGGAGTCTGGACACCAGTTATAATAACCATTGCGGGTCACATGTGGCCCAGATGACCCTCTAGTCCCAAGACTGAGTCAGGGTGTGAGCAATGATCATGCCCATGCGGCGTGTCCCAGGGCTGGTCCTCCTGCTGCCTCTCCTCCAGGAATGCTGATAAAAGGAGGGCAGGAAGAGCGCTGTGAGGACAGAGTGTGTCCCGTCAGGTCATCCTGAGCACACCTAACCAGTTAGCAGCTGTGAGTGTTCTTTGACATTATTATCTCTGCACGCTGACACCCATTCTTCGCACCTTCAAGTTGTGTTTCTTGTCAGCTAGTTTAGTTTTCTTCTTGGGCGGAGAGGGGGGATTACATTCTGCTTAACTTTTGCTTTTTGATGTCTCTGCTGAGGCTGATGACGGTCATGCGATTTGTGGGTTTCATAAGTGGCTTTTGATTCTCATTTAAAAGAAGCTCAGACGCAATGATACGCTTTGGCAAACGTGAAAGTACGACCCCTGACCCTCTCAGCTTCATAGACATGGCTGCTTTGATTGGCTTCTATTAGCTCCAGCTGGGACATGTCAGCTTCAGGCTGCAGCCAATCACAAGTCACCTTAATGCACAAAAAGCAAGAGATCGTGTTGTTGCTAAGTGAGGTGGAAGGGGATGAGAAAGGAAGCATAGGCTTATGTGGTAAGCTGTTGCTGTGGTTTTGTTACGCTTGTTTCATGTTCCCCTTCTGATTTCTTTGGTTATGCATGAGTTTCCTTTCAGTCTGTTCCCAGTTTGAGCCGTTTTGTCTGTTGCTAACTGAAGATCTGATTGTTTTTTGTCTTTACAGATGGCACTTACACAGGTATCCATCTTAATCGCTGCCATCTCTGTGGCCTACTGCTATCCTACTGCTTTCCAAGACCTGGAGGAAAGTAGCAGTAAGTACTGTTTCATCTCCAGTGAACACGAACGTGAACATTTTTCAGAGTATGCTACTCAGACTTTCAGCTCTTAAGATTTTATCGTCTGTTACCGTACAGCAAACAGAACCTCCATTAAGTTCCTGGCTGTAGGAGACTGGGGTGGAGTACCTTATCCCCCGTACATCACCGCTGTGCAGAAGGCTACTGCTCGAGAAATGAGCAAAGTAGCAGAGCAGATGGGAGCTGACTTTGTTCTGGCCCTTGGCGATAACTTCTACTACAAAGGTGTGGACAGTGTGGATTCTCCTCGGTTTAAGGTCAGTTGAGGAAAATCTGATGTATTCTGCTAAAGGTGTGAAAAGAACATGATGACAGAGCAACGTGGTGGTTGTGCTTTACTCAGTTTCTTTTTTGACTCTTCCCATCAGGACACTTTTGAGTCTGTGTACAATGCAAAGTCTCTCAGAATCCCCTGGTATGTGCTTGCTGGTAATCACGACCATGCAGGGAACGTCAAAGCTCAGATTGACTACAGCAAAAAATCGGACAGATGGTGAGGAGCAACTTAAAAAGCTGTGATCTCAGAATTAAGTTGCGACTTCTGGAATAAGTCTTAAACTGTTACCGTTGAACTTCATTTACTCTATCTCAGGAGATTTCCCTCTTATTACTACGAGCTGAACTTCCACATCCCCAACACTGGGAAGATCCTGACCATCATCATGCTCGACACCGTGATGCTGTGTGGCAACTCTGACGACTACGCAGATGAGAAGCCCAGAGGCCCCCTGCGTGCAGTGGATGCCAACCGTCAGCTCACCTGGCTGCAGGAGAGACTGGCTCGGTCCAAAGCGGACTTCCTGTTGGTGGCCGGCCACTACCCTGTGTGGTCCGTGTCTGAACATGGGCCTACAGAGTGTCTGCTGAGGAGACTTCATCCTCTGCTCATTAAATACAAAGCCACCGCCTACCTCTGCGGCCACGACCACAACCTGCAGGTTTGTTCATGTGTAACGTTGGATAAATTTCTGGTATGACTTTGTCTGTTTTTTGTTGTGTGTGTGCTTTTTTTTTTTTTTTTTTTTTTTTTTTTTAAATGAACCTCAATCCCATTATGTCTTCCTCCTCTACAGTACATTGAAGAGTCTGATGTAGGCTACGTGGTGAGCGGCGCCGGAAATTTCCTGGATCCTGACGTCCGTCACTGGCACCATGTTCCCAAAGGTTCGGTGAAGTTCTTCAGTGGCCAAGCTTCAACACTGGGAGGCTTTGTCCATGCAGAAGTCACAAAGAACAAGATGATCGTGACCTTCTTCCAGGCTAAAGGCACCTCTCTCTATCGCACTGTCCTCTCCCAAAGGCAGTTTGAATAGACAAGCTAAGGAACAGTCAAAGTTATCAATCACATACAGTATTAGTCTGCAGTGTAGTTTGAGATCAAAATAATGACTGTTAATCCTGTATATTTTAAACGTTGGCATTAATATTTCAAAGCATTTGAAAATGTTTTAAAAGAATCAACTAGTTTTACATGTAAATTTATTGTATGATAAAAGAATAAATGTGGTTTGTAAAGAATGGGTCTTGTCAGTTTAGTTGCAGTCTTGTGACTCAGTGGCCTGAAGTTTCCACCACAGACTTTATCTCTCAGATGATTTGCTTCACTCTTGCTTTTTGCACAGAGGGGAGGGGAAGTCATTTCTTTATGGGAAACAATGAGGCTATGTTCTACAGTTTTGACCAGTGTAGATACTTTTTCCTTAAGTCTGGTACATGTCCCAAGCAATTGCAGCTGCCCTCTGGATTGAATTGGACTGAATTTTGCACCTTATCTGAACTTAAGCCTGTAGTCTAAACATTGTGCAGTGTGCCATCCATGCAAATGTTTTGTACAGAGTCATAACTTGGTCATATTTGAGCACTTGGACATTATGCACATTTATCCATCACTAACTGCTAAATCCACTTAAACACAGTGGTGGGGATGGGGGGTCATCTGAGCCATAAAAAAATATCTGTAATCACCCTTCACCTTGCCTATTATACAGTTCAGCAAAGCAAATCAATAATTGGTTTAGAGTTGAACAGACAGAATTGCTTGACTTAAACATTTCCAAATGGTGCAAAATTATGGCTTCGATTTTTGCCTAAGATTAGTTAAATACATACAAGGCTGAGCCTGGCAGTCTTCCTTTTGCACAATAACTGTACTATTTCAGCCCATTCATCTGTTTTATGGCTTTTCCTAATTTTCTTGTGAATAAGTGGAGGCCATGATGCAGGGTGACAATGCATTTTGCTATGGATAAGGACTGTATTTTTGAATTCACTATCATCTGCAACATTTAAAAATGTCACAAACACAAGAAATATTGTGACAAATTTTGATCCTATCACCCAGCGCTTAAATATACTAGGCATACAGTAGTGTTATTCTCCTTATATCATCATACCATATGCACAATTTAAATCCTGACATGGTTGGCTGCTGCTGACGGACACTTGAGGTCAAGACTTCCATAGTTGCTGTTCTTTTGTCCATCACAGAGAGCCGTCCTTGGCTCTCAACAGAGGATTAGGCTGCATGACAGCAGATTGGCAGCGACTGCGACCAGGATAAACTCAGCCAACCAATTATAATTAACCTGGGAGCGAAGCATAGACCGGAACAGACGGGTTTCTATTTTTTCTCCCTTCTCTCCTGCTGACATGAATTTATTTAGCTTGACTGCCTTTAATGTCTGTATTGCCTATTAATCCTGTACAGAGAAAATGAATGTATGCAACTAACCACAGAATGTTGGTTTAGCTTCTCTGCTGTGATCTTCTCTAATGTTGGATGGAAAACATGGGGCAGCGTGAGAAGACTGTACTGCTCATCTCTGATCAGGTTCAGCTCCCTGAACGAAAGCAGAACCAGCAGACTGACATCTTCTATGTAAAGTATGGGTGAGGGAGCAGCATGAGAAGGATGATAAAACTTCTGCAGTGAATCATTTAAACTAAACTTAATCATTACGATTAAGTCGGGCGATAAAGAGGTTAACATTTTGCCAGGTTAGATGAGTATTGTGACCAACGAGGGCTCGGCCTGACGTGGGTAACGTAGGTTTTTTTAAGATTAAGGAGGAGCATTGTATAATGATACTTGAAGGTCAAAATCAGCTTGTCTTTGTCTTTGTTTATGTGCTCCAAATCCTGCTCAAGTTTATTGATGTTGTTGCAAGCTACATGTTCAATAAACTTGGTTTTGTATCGGATTTTGCTGCTCCAATGATTTGTTGAGTTTTGATTCTGATAAAAAATCGAAGAAGACAGACTAACATAGTATTGACTGAGAGCCGACGGGACTTTCCCCGGCCCAGACATTGAAGTTTATTTCACTTTCTTCAGTCACTGATAAAGTTTGCTTCCTAATCTGAGTGTCAGTCTCTGTAAACCAGGACGATAAGTCTGTCACCACTGAGACAACCTCTGACCTTTCTGCACAGTGTGGACGGAGATGAAGAAGCTCTGAGGCAGAGACTCGTTGTCCAGATTGCTGAGGGTGAAGCGGAAGCTGTCGTGACCTTTGAAGCCAGTGGTGTTGGCGCTGGTGGAGGAGGTGGCGGTGTGTTTGTACCACAGACGGTTAATCTCCACATCGTCCTGGGTGAAGTTCTGACCGGCCGACAGCTCGGTCCACCCCGACTCCGTCTTATATTCCCTTTAATCAACAGGGAAATGAGTCTTTAGAAACATACCCAGTCAAGAAGGAAACCTCAAGCTGTCACTGAAATCAAACAGCTTATTGTCTAATTATTTGTGGTTGTAGGTGGGCTGGGATTAGGGGGAGCTCGAGCTGAAACATGAAGAACAAGAACAAAAACCTACTTTACTTGTCCAGAACTCTACAATAACAAACTGACCTCAGATCAGATCAGACATAAACACTTTCACATGGAGAAGTGTCAGCATGCAGCTGCAGCTCCCAGGTTTGTGACAAAAACTCAGAGGCTCTGGTAGCAACGTTAGCTCTGTATTCAGAGGGTTTTTGTACAACAGGAGTTCTGAGGTGAGACATGCTGCACCAAACAACAAGAAACTGTTCATCCTCCAGCCGCCCTGTGAGGAGGTGACGACAATACAAGATATCTTTAATGTCTTATTGTATTTCAGTAATGCAATGCCACAGAGAAATTTTATTGGCATGTTTCTTGTCTTAACCACCAGTGTGGCTGGTAAAGGGTTACTGACTCTTGAATGCTGTCCTGATCCAATTAGGATGAGTTACAGTCTGCTGGTGTCATGCATCGTCAGACTGAGAGCTGGGCTGACATAACTGAGTCAGTGCCAACAAGAATGCGGCCGAGGGCAAGCTGTCACCTGAGGATAAAGGACAGGTAAGGCTCTCTTAGCTCTGACTGACGTTAAATCCCACTCGACCAAAAGAAAATCTCACCGGGTTGCACGTCAGGTCAGACAGACTGATGATTAGACACTATCTGAATTTACAGCAAGATGTGTTGATCTGTCACTTTGGCTGATCAGTGTACACTGAAACTGACCCAGAAAGATGCAAACAACAAAGTACAGGATGTTGTTGACTGTATCAGTCAACAACATCCTAACTGGTATGCGACCTAATGCGATGTCTCTGCTGCAGTGGTGTTGTATTTAGTTAAAAATGTTTGTCTTTTTTGATTACGTATTTTGTTAACCTTCTGTAACATATTGAGCGATCAATGTTAGCTTCACAATTTTGTGACCCTGTTAGATCTTTTTAACCCCACAACAAAACCCTCAGTCACAGGTCTAGATTCATTTGATATATGCTGCATGTTTTAGGTTTTACCACCTGCCACCAAATGTCCAGCACAGTAATCCTACATTCACGTTCCACTTCAAAACCCTGACAATGGCTAATCCTAAAATGTCGCTTGACCCTGGTGAGCACAAATAAAAAGCTGATTTCACAAGCAGTCAGACCCATGTTAATTGTTTTTTTATCTGGTTGTTGATCAGATAGATCCTGATAGATGCTGTCATACCACTTTGGAGTTATTACTGCACAGGTACAATCTGAGCTTTGCTTTGGCCTCATTCACACTAAGTCCAACTAGTCATTCCCCAATACATACACAACTAACGCAGTCTGACAATCATGTACTTGTCAGAAGTTACCCTGGAAACACAAAGCTGTGTGAAATTTGATAGTATCACATTGTATTAAGAGTTGAGATATAATCAAATATTTCAATCTCAGATCAGCCTCCTCAGTCGCTTCCTCTCTAGTTAACGTAGCTCTGTCGTCTCAAACCTTCTAGAGTATCGCTTCCTCAAAATTTGACCTTTGAGTCTTAATTGGCTTCACCATAAACCCTAACCTTTCTGCTCCAGTTGGAGAGATCCTGTACCACCAGTGCATCTCCCACAGTGTTAAAGCTCTGAGATCCTCTGCCTGACGAAATAGGATTAGAAAACCTCCTATCTTCCCACAAGTCACAACTGAAAAAGAAAAGTTACATTTATCTAGTGCCTTGTTGATTTCCTCAAATGCTAGAGTGGCTTTATTTGAAACACACTTTATCAAAGCACTGAATAGGAAATTGATGCTAAATCCTGATTGGTGCTCGGAAGTACATGATGAGACATCACATATTTCCCCACCCACTTCAAACCAATGTGAATGAGAGCAGAAAGTACAGGTACCAGCAAATATTGAAATTTTAAATGAAATGAATGGTCTTTATAAATCTTTAGGAAAGTTAGCAACTAGTTTTGCCTTTCAAAATGCTGCTAGTTGGTTTTCTGACAATGGAAGCAGACTTGCTTTCATTTCTCATGAAGGAAGTTTAAATAAAAATCAGTTCATTTCTTTCACCTGTGCCTTTCACTTCCATTTCTCCTCCATCTGTTCTATTTGTATTTTTACACACTGGTACACTCCTCAGCTTGTACAGCTGCAATATCAGTTTTCCTTGCCTTGCCTTTCCTTTCCTCTTGCCTTTTGTTGAATTTTGCTGCAGCACAGTGCTGCTGTTTCCTTTCCTGGCCAGTTGCGCCACGTAAGACAGCAACATCATGGAGGCCTTTGGCCCAGACCACCATTGTCACGCAAGACCCACATCTCGCACACAAATCAATCATGCTGCTCTCCCCTCCTCACCCATCACTGACACCACACGTCCCTCCTGCTCCTCACTCAACACCCTTCCCTCTTGAAACTCTATCACTGGCTCTCGCCGCACACCAATCAGTCCTGTCATACAACCACACTAACAAGGTGAGTTTCTAAAGTCTGCCCACCCAGATTGGGCTGCTGCTGTCCGATTATCTAATTCCACAGCTCAAAAGTAATAAAAGCACACTGTATTAAAGGCTAAGCTGCTCATCTAATCTTCTCTCCTTAATCTCCACCCCTAACTGAATACAGGCACCCTGGCCTTCACAGATGGGAATGAGCAAAGTTGCCTCAGTGAGCATTCTCCCAAAAGTATTAAGAAAATAAGAAAAAAAGACAATGTTAATAATGTTTTGCAGAGGGACAGTAAAGGAGAGATTTCTTTTTTAAATTTGGGTGCAGACAGAAATTGAGAAATGAATGAAAGGTGCTGATTCTGTGCAAATGTGTGTGTCTGTGTTTGTGATGTCACAGCCTTCATGTGCTTTTAATATCCCCAGATTTCTGCATCTCAGCCAACATCCTGCTTAAAATCAACCCTGAAATCTGTCTTTGTTATGTAACAGTGTGTGCGAGTTTAATGCCAACAAGCAAAAATAGAGTACTGCATGCCTTCTGCAGTTGCACTCTTAATATACAGTATCACAATCTAATTTAATCACAGTTTAACAGATATAACTTGAGTGAATCATACACCAATATTAAGGCCATAATGTTGTACCTGAGCAACACTTGTGTTTTTCAAATTTAACATAATTCATAACAAATCTCCAAATTCCTAAAAAATAAAGGATTTTATTGGTAAACTAGAGAAGTGGAGGTAACTACCTGTCCTTAAGAGGTATCAAAGTCACCTTAAAGCGGTCACCTCCACTAATTGAATTAACTCCACCCTATTAGTTAGTAAGTTAGGCCGATCTGCCTAAAGACTAAAAATATATTTAGTATCAGAGGAAGATTGAGACACAAGTGTTAGCAAACATTTTTAGTAGACACCAGTATTCACCTTTATTTGACACAAGAATTCAGGACAAACCTCCTGTAATGTGCACACTGCTCTTTCCATTATTTCTCTTCACTAATTCTGAAAATATACTGTACACTGAACAGTGAAGCTTTCAGACATGATTTTAACTGGATCAATCGTTCACCAAAGTTTATGACACACCTGTGTTCATGGCTAAATATAAATGTGCATTATTTTATGTTGAATATTGTCCCAAGATCCTAATAACTCAACTATAGTACATCTGACGTTTGTTGAATCAGGCAAAGATCCAACATCCAAACAAATGTAGCAGCTTGGACTGATGTAACAAGTGAGTCTGGCAGGAGAAGGAGAATAATCATGGTGCTAACTTGGCACAAATCCACTGGGAAAATTAACAGAAGGCTGTCCCACTGTTTATCGCAGACTCTGTCTGAGCTCAGATCCTGAGAAAGTTTTTTTTTTCTTGGTCAAGTCACTCCATGGGAAGTAAATCCATTCATCCAGACTGGCATTGACTACTGCTTGTGCGTTTCCATTTAAATGGATAGTTTCTCACTGCAGATAATATGATGCTGTTGGATCTGTGACATTCATTGGTTTGCATGAGACCCAGAAATTGTTCCAACACCTCTAACCAGTACATGGGTAAAAGGAGTTTCACAGGTAAAAACAAGGAGCTATATAAGCTCAACTACAGAAGAAACCCAAACCAAGAGGGGAAAATGCACCATATGAAAACTGTCTTGGGATCCTTCTACCTCATGCATCACTCTCCTTCGGGATTGGCTGATTGTAGGATGGGCTGCTGATGCTGAGGGAGTTGGGGAAAAACGAAGGTATGTATGGGATGACGGACATCAGAGGGCTGGCCAGCGGGCTCTCATTCGGAGGTGTCATGGGGATAATGACATCGTCCTGATCCCACACGTGAAAAGCGTTTGGGTGGGAGTGGCTGAGGGCAGGTGGCATGTGCAGAGGGCTGACTCCTTCCAACTCTCTGTCTTTTTGCAGGTCATCATCAACTGGGCCCAGCAAACAATCTGTGGACGGGCATAGGAGGAGAGAGATAATCATAATAATAATCATTCCCACCATCTTTATAAAAGTCCTTTTTTGGTCCTATTTAAGTACAGTAATTTTAATGGAAAATTCCACTTACAGCAAGTTTGTTGAATTACTAAAGCACTTTTGCTCCAACAGAAGTTCTTTCTTTTATTTTAGCCTTTCAGTTGTTTGGTTTGTGCCACACCAGGCTAACCTTATTTATCTTAAGTGGTTGAGAATTAGGAAGAGAATAAAAATGAGAACTACAGTTTTTTATTTCTTTAATAATGTTCATTATTCAGTGTCTACTAGAGGTAATGAGGATTAAAATTAATATACTGATTCAAAGTGCCTGATAATGTGTCTTACATTTCCATTGTGAGTGTGTCGTAACATTTAAAGCAGAAGAAAATCACAAACCAACCATTTTGAGCAACATGAATGATACAAAACAAAAGTGAAAACCAGATGTGTTGACAAAATGCTATGTTAGCTTATAATGCCTAAACTTTGAGCAAAATATGCTATTCTTTTTTGAAAGGTACCTCAAACAAACTATTAATCAATGTTTCATTCAACATCTGTATTGAATAGAGAGCCTCATACTTATTGTCTAGTAAATCATGTTATGCACCTTTAATATTTATTTACTTCAGCCAACATTTAGTGAGCACAGATGTCTCACACATTAGCTATTCCGGTTCCAGTGACACTAGCTGTAGAAATACTACTCAGATAATAAATACTGAAATAAATAAATCTAAAAAGGCCTAGAACCACATGAGTATATTTATACTACAACAATATTGCACAGTGTTGTGTTGATGTATGAGGATTGATATACCTCTAATAGACTTGCATACCTGTTATATCCAGCATGAGGTCTTTGATGAGGTGACCCACGATAGCATAAGCAACAGCAACCACAACCAGGGCAGCCATCAGGAGGTAGAGAACAGATCTAGGCAGCTGGATGAGGTCCCTGGGTGGAGGCTTGTACTCCTTGTACAGAGGCTCCACATTGTGAACCAAGAACTGGAACGACTGTCCGCCCTCGTCTGTGTAATTGAAGCTGTCCATATTCCCAGAGTAGAAGCCTCCGGTGAGTATTAGTTATTCCATTATGTGCACAGTGAAAATGTTCCTAATTTGATTCATCCACTTGCTGAGATGTCACTCCCTAAAATGCAGGGAAGCAGAGTCAAGGTTAAGTCCACTGCTTAAAAATGAAATGTTTAATCACTTAACAAAATTTCATATTACGCAAATTAAAGAGTGTAATGCAAATATATTGAAATAACCATTTGAATTTACCTTTTAATTTACTTTTTAAAGTATAATGAGCACTAAAACAACATGAAAATAGGCCAGTGAATAAATTCACCCACCTGTCAAGAACAAGTTTTTGCATCTTCCAGATCAAACACGTTTGGATCTTGGCAGTGCTGTTTCACTAAAAATTTTCTAGACAGCAATAAATTATTTTCACTAGTATCATGTTGCTACCATCAGTTCATCCTGCACCAAACAGATATCAGAACTTTTCAGACAGCTTGTGAGCCTCTCTGCTGAGTGCTGTGTCCTCTCTGCTGAAATAATCTGGACTACTGTGGGCGGTGACACACAGAGACAGAGAGAGGAAGGGGGATTACACATCCAATCACAGCAACGATCAATCAGGCCCTCATCCCATCTCCATCCTGTCCTGCACAGATTACTTAATCCACAGCAAACAATCTGAGTGAGTGCTTTCTCTCCTGTAATGCTCACACACACTGTGCCCACCCACACACATACATACACACAAAGAAAAGGAAAAATCACAATCTTGCTAAGAAGTTCTCTTTTTTGAGGTCATTGAAAACAAATCCTTCATGGAATGACTTCCTGACTGAAAAGGATCAACTTAAATCCTGCTCCACTTCCACATTTGTCTCTGAACTCACTACTGTAATATTGCAGTGGTCTCTGTATAAGGTGCTACATGATGATTTTCCATTTTATTATTTCCATTTTATGCTACTTTGCACATATACTCCTCTAGATTTAAGACAAAATACTGAACTCCATATTTCACTACATTTATTCGACAATTATAGTTATTTTGCAGATTGAAACTTTAATCCAAATACATTATGGTAAATTTTCACAAATGAATCTACCAGCAAGTAGTACAATAATACAAATTATACTTATACTACTTCAAATAATATATTACTCATAAACGGGCTATAAGGCGCTGCATGAGTTAGAATTTATAATTTCAACACCTTTAACTTTGTAACGGTGTTTTTACAGTGTTACCTCGACTACTTCTACTGCTGCTAGTCAGGTGAGAGCACCTCTTCATTTTAACCATAGCAAAAACCCCACTAAATCTATAGAGTAGTTCACTGGACCTTCATTGGATCTTGTTAAATACTACACCGGGATTAGCTAGCAGGATGCAGCACGTTAGCAGTTAACTAGCTAGTGAACGTTAGCTTAAGTACAGAGATAACTACACTTGTACACTAGCAGTACAGTCCTAATAACAGCTTTATTTCTGTAGGTAACACAGTAAGACATTTATTTGCAACATACTATGAACTGTACGTGATATGTAACTATAATTATCCTGTGGTTTGTAAGTGTGAAGCTAAAGGAAATGTTACGTTTAACAGGTTAGCTAAAGCTAAAAGTGTTCATGCTAGCTGTAAAACGTCAAATGTATCAACTAACTAGCTAATTTTTATACATTATACTTAGACACTGTTAATTCTGTTCGAAAGTACTTAATATTTTGTGTGTATTTCTAATAGGTGTGGGGGAAAAAACAGTTCAGATTTGGACCTGCAGACTCAACCAGGTCAGAATGGATTATTTCTTCGAGGGCCTACCAGCATCGTCCTCCTCCCACTCCACTCCCAAGACCGGACATGAGGATTTACAGATGGTATCATTTAATCACCCTCAAAATGACATTTTTAAAAGTGTGAACTCAATATATGAGCTTGATAAGATGTCTTTATATTGTGTGAAGTTGTTGTCTTCTGAGAACAAGATGTGGCAACATGATATGTACTGTTGCTTTGTTTCAGTCATACATGGATGCCATGATGAATAAATGAAAAAATAAACAACTTACAATACAAACTTGTTCACACAACATACTCTGTTCCCATGTTATCCCAAATAATAGCATAATTCATCAAACTAATATATTGTTCCCACAAGATTAACTAAACAATTTTGGGGCACTGTTAAACCATTGTATGCCTGATGAAAGACAAAAAAGAATGATGCTGTTTTTTCATCATCTTTGGCAATACAGACAGAAGATACAGACCATGACTCACCAATAAGGAAATCCTCAAGTGTGAGCATATCTGAGATTCAAGAGCATCATACCAGGTAAACAAACATCTGCAGACCAATGCATGCACTGATACAATAAATGAATGTAGTGGTATGTTGTGTTGTCTATGTGCCCCTGGAAGAGCAGTACAGTACTTCAGTGAATAAATGAAATCAGTGAATAAAACATTAGAATTCTGTTGAATCTGTTGTAGCTCGAGCATAGATGACATCAGGAGGAGAGTGCAGGAGCTGGTAGAAAAGACTAACAGCAGCCGCTCGGCTGACCAGAGAGTGATGGACAGCTTTCAGGAGAAGTTAGTGGAAAAGGTACAAAACTGATTTAATACATCTGGTCCTACTCACTGTAGTGTTTTCTTTTTCTGGTCCACTGCTATGCACACACCTAACAGATATGTGATGACTTTTATGATTGAACTGAATGCACTTCATGTGTTTGGTGTATATCCTGGACTGCCCTAGCCCACAAAAGGTTCAGATCTGGTCAGTTATCTGATTATTTTCCTCACCCAGGTGACAGAAACATGCCAGCAGGTGAAGGACCACATGTACACAGTCTATGAGGAGAACAGTAACGTGATGCAGGTGAAGCTGCAGGAGTTGTCTGAGGTGCTGGAACGCTGCACTAAGCTCAACAGTGAGCTCCTGGAGGCCACCCGGGCCCTGGCAGCTCTCAGAGAGGGACTGGCCATTAGCCAGGCATCAGAATCCCTATAATCCTGTTATTGCTCTGATGTTTACATGATTTTGAACTGATTTATGTGTTAGTGAGCATGTTTATGTGCTCTTGTGTTTGTTATCTTATCAAGTATTCAGAATAGTTCACTAGTTCAAATGCTGAAGTGGATAAGATTACTCATTTTGATTTCCTCTGTTTTCTTCCTCTTTTTCCAAGAATACACAGTTGTCTGTGTCTCTGTAGTTCAGGCTACAGCTCATGGTTGGAGTCAGGGAATATGAAAACAAAAGCTGAATCCATGTTTTATTTATGTTTGTTTTGAGTATCGGTTGATTCAATAAATAAAACTATGAAAAACAAGAACACAATAAACTGATTTCTTTGACTCTGTGGTGTTAATATTTTAGATTTGTTATGTATTATCATGCCCCATGGTGTCTTTTTAGTGCTTTCAAATTCCACCAAACCAGAGATATACTGGCACTAATATGTCTGTCTTAAAATCACTATTAACCAACATCATAACAATAACAGATAAGAATTTTATTTGATTAGAGAGTATTAACGGTTTCACACATACAGCACCTCAGCTTGTCTATATCTTCTCACTCATTCAAAACCATTTATTTACACTCTTAAATTATCACAAAATAAACCATCTCATGCCTTATAAATGCTTGAAGTATGTTTCTGGCATTTTAACTGTACAAATGTCTCATATCTCAGTTGGACCCAATGCTTTGTTTGGTTGACATTACATATTATCGGTAAGAGACGATAATAGACTGTTCCCCTCAGTTATTTGAAAACATGCTGTAAATGTGATGAGGTATTTGTGACTGTGGTTTCTCACCAGGAAAAACTCCTCATGTGAGGCAGATTAATTGCACCTCCTGTTTCAGCAAATATAATTTTGCCCAGTGAGGCCATGTTAGGAAGCACAGTGCTATTCCACATCAAGTCCATTTCAAGAAGACAGAGGAAAAGCTTTACTTTCCAACAGTGAAAGACTGCAGTCCAGTGATGGCTCTGCCCAGGATCAAGGCGTGAATGTCATGAGTTCCTATATTAAAAAAACATATAAAAAAAAAACAAAGATTAAGAACTATTAGGAAATATGATTTAAAAAGCAAGTCTGTTAAACCAGGTGCTTTAGTTGAATTGGACCACATTTCTGTGAAAATGTGCCTCTCTAATCAACAAGTGTCAACCTGTAATAATCTGTGCACTGCTGACCTCTGGTGGTGAGCATACATAACTGTAGTTAATTTTCACTGCATTACTGTGAGCTGCTAGTACTAGAAAATGTTTCACATTCAAGTGTAGATGTTGCCATTTCTGTGTGCGCCTACCCTCGTATGTGTTGACAGCTTCCAGGTTCATGACGTGACGGATAATGTGGTACTCATCTGCGATGCCGTTTCCTCCCAACATGTCTCTGGCCTGTCTGGCAATATCCAAAGCCTTGCCACAGCTATTCCTCTTCAGCATGGAGATCATCTCTGGTGATGCTCTGGATGAAAACAATCATGTTAGAGGAAAACAGTTTTTTTAGTGGAAGAGAGGACCAGCGGCTAGCAGAGGCCAAAACAAACACGCAAGAAGAAAGAGAAGACTCACTTCTTCTCATCGATAAGTCTCCCCAGGGCCAGGCATGACTGCAGACCAATAGTGATCTCTGTCAGCATGTCAGCCATTTTCTTCTGCATCAGCTGGTTCCTGGCCAGTGGCACCCCAAACTGGATTCTGATTGGAAGATAGTGAGACATGAAAATCAATCCTTCCCTAAAGGAAGCTGAGGCTGGCATAACATGAGGAGACAATCTGGATATATGCAGTATGATAATGCTGATGTTAACATATTTTTCACTGGCTTTATATTTTGTTATGTGTGTCATATCCTGTGACCTTGACTTTCATCCACGCACATACTGCAGACAGAACATCTTGTACCTGTCCAGAGTGTACTGTCGGGCAGCGTGGAAGCAGAACTCGGCAGCTCCCAGAGCTCCCCAGGCAATGCCATACCGGGCGTTGTTGAGACAGCCAAAGGGACCCTGGTCACAAAGGTCAACAGCAAATGAAATGTAAGATACTGGCACACAGTAACATCAGTGTTGTTATATTTAAGTATAATTTATTTGGTTTTTTTGGAGCTGAACTCAGTGTGAGAGAGCAGCCACTTACAGCCAGACCGGAGACGTTGGGCAGCAGGTTTTCCTGAGGAACTTCCACTTCGTCCATCAGGATCATGCCAGTGGCGGACGCCCTCAGTGAGAACTTGCCTTCAATCTTGGGGGTGGCAAAACCTTTCATTCCACGCTCCAAGATGAAACCCCTCACCTTGCCATCCTCACACTTTGCCCAGACCACTGCGATGTCTGCCACAGGGGAATTTGTGATCCTAGCAGAGGAAGAAGAGTGAGTCAGTTGTTTTAGGTTTTCACTAAGAGATCTGACACTGGTAAAGATTTTTTTAAACTGTATTTTTTTCAAAGGCTGTCAAATTTTGTATTTATGAGTAAACCACTAAAATCATTATCCTTGACTACATTTCATCATCTATACATTTGTTATGTGGCTTTGAGAAAACACGCCATCACTGGGGCCAATGCTTCTTGTATGTGTCTGTCCACCTACCAGGTCTTGGCTCCACTGATGGTGAAGGTACCGCTGGATGGGTTATACTTGGCCTTAGTCTCCATACTGCTGGGATCACTGCCGTGGTTTGGCTCTGTCAAGCCAAAGCAGCCCAGTATTTCTCCACGAGCTACAGGAAGAAAAAAAAACCACACACACACCAAACAGATTATGATAAAATTATCTTGTGCTTATACTTGTGCTATTTGAAATGTCACGCACTGTTTCTTACCAAGCCTTGGCAGGTACTTCTCCTTCTGAGCCTCTGTGCCGTAAGCATTGATTGGGTGCATGACCAGTGATGACTGGACACTCATGACTGACCGATACCCACTATCCACTCTCTCGACCTCTCTGGCGATCAAACCATATGCCACGTAGCTAGTGCCAGCACAGCCGTACCCTACAGGGTAAAGAGAAAGGAATTTAAAGTCCTGCAAATAATCCTTCAAAATCATGTAGCACTTTGACAAAGCAGAGAGAAGAAAAACATGTAGAAAACAAATGTAATGTAAACATTACAGCAAGCATTGCACTGTTTAGGATGGGACTATAACTTGGAAAAAGGTTCATCTTGTTTTGTTTTTGTTTACCTTTAATAGTTGGGCCTAGCACACCCAACTCTCCCATCTCTGAGACAATCTCACGGTGGAAATCTGTAGCATGGTGCATGTTGGGAAAGAGAAACTGTCAAATATTTAGCAGAAACTCAACAGTTGGTACATAACATAACATAAAGACCAATTCCTCTCTGGTTATAATAATCTATACAGTCTGTGTTTAGCTCACGTTCATGTCTGTTGGCCATGAGGATGCGAGGCATGAGTTTTTCCTGGCAGTAGTCACGGAAGGAGTCCCGGATCATGATCTCCTCCTCTGTCAGCTGACCCTCCAGATCCAGAGCGTCCCGCCAGTTGAATGGCACCTTGGCTGAGGGTCAAAATGTACACACACACACACAGTGGTTATGTCACCATCATATGTGGTAACAGAACGTGTGAAGGAATCTGAGCAGACCAGGTTCAACTGTCACTTACCTGCCTTTGCCTTTGGCTTCTTGACTTCTTCAGCATCTAAAAGGAAGACAAATCAAAGTGTTGAAGTCCTGTGGATTAAACAATACCTTACACACATTTAAAGAACTCAATTTTCTGCACAAATGAAGACAGTGTTTACCACATTAAGAAACTTATTTATTCCCCTAAAGGCTGTCACTCCAACCTTAACTTACTATCCTTTCTATATATTTAAAGAATTACTAAATAAGTTCAACTGTACCTTTCTGAGCTGCAGCAGCTGTGCCCTGGGCTCTTGACACTGTGACAACAGCACATTTTTGGCTGTTGGCGAGCAGACGAGTGATAGCGCTTCTGAGAGCCATACGTTTACTGAACACACAGGAAAATAAGAGAGGGAAATGAGAGGAAATATATACAACTTAAATATATTTAAGTTGTATATATTTTAATATAACAGTGTGTTAGCACTTTTTAGTTAGGCACATTGTCATGTGACAGAATTGCAGGTTGAGAAGCCAAACCAGTGAAAATCAGGCAAATATAAAGCACAATGCAGTATGTTGTTAATGACAAGTTTGTGTATTTTAATAAACTAATAAACACACTTTCTGAGCCAGAGTATTAATTTTTATCACTGCATTATTATCACTCCATGCAGGACAAATATTAGGGGCTTAGGTATTGATGTGGCACTAGATTAGAGTCAAGTTTAAAATATTTTCTCAGCAATTAAACTGCACCCTGCGTATGACATTTTACAGATTACATTACGGGAAATTAGCATACTGTCCAGTAAACAGTGTTTAAAGCACTGAAAACCAGTTAGACCAGCAACAATGTAAATATTTAGTGACCTTTCTTAAGGAAACCTCGGCCAATACGTTCAGTTGTACAGTACCTTTTTCCCTTTCGGTGAGTTTATCTGATGATCGGATGACTTCTCAGCGGTGACATGAGCCATAAAAGTTTCTTAAGTAACATTTCTCCCGGTGAAACGTCACAGGAATACGTAACGACAGACGTGGGAGCTCCGTTCCACCATGACAGGTGAGGCAGAACACACTGGAGCAATGTGCGACTCAAAGTTATGCAACACATGGAAGTTATACAACTAACTTTGAACTGCCTGTTGCAGCGATAGAAAATGAATACATTGAATAACCATGGGAAGCTTGTGTGGTGAGAATGTTAGAGCTGTGTCCCCGCGTCCCGTGTAGCGTATTGTTTCATTTCTAGCAGATGTGTAAATTAAATTAGGGACACACGTCCTCACTCAAAATGGCGTTCTCGGGTTGCTGTGCGGCTGGGGTGTGTGGAGGGAGTCGGCCAACGCCTTTCCAGCTCATTGGCTGGTAAAATAGTCATGTGGAGAATATCTGAGAGTACCCAACATTTTATAAGTGACACTGCAGCTGTCAGAAAACTCCCTCACCATGGGCCAACACAACAACAACAGCTAAACCATCAATATTGTTTCGTTTTAATGTGTTAGGACTATTTACCTACATGCTACACCATCTAGCATGTAGACAATACATGGAAGCAAGAAAACCCCGAGAATTAGAGTAAAATCAATTGTTTATCAGCCCAGCATGTCAGAGAGAGATGTTTTTTCATGTTGCTACTTTTCTCATATAAAACATGATTGTTGACTGTGATTTTAAATGTGTGAAATGTTCTCACGACTTTGTTAAGAAACCTGATAAGGTGTCTTGTCCTCTTAATTATTCATTAGTTTACCGGCAGAGCAGTTACACAGTTCCCTGTCATAGTTCACTTGGCAGCCAGTTGAGTAATGTGAAGATGTAGTCTCTCCTAATGTTCCTCGGCTCAAAAATTTGAATTGTAAGAATTTTATTGAGACGCGTGTGTGTGTGTGTTTGTACATCAGAGTTCCTGTAGTGTAGTTAAGTAGAGCAACCCAGAAAGAGGAGACCAGCCATTTCTCCACTGATTGGAAACTTATCATGACAGTACTTATCTATAAATTACAGAGTCATTACTCAGAGTATCCCGCCTCTGTGATCCACAGTTCATGTGAGGACATGTAGCTACAGCAACAGGTTTTTTTTCTCAAAGTGGAGTTGACTGTGATCCACTGGTGGAAGAAATCCATCCTTCAGCTAAGATAAATACTATAAAATACATATGTTAAAGTCTTGCGTTCAAACTTTTTAAAGTAGAGAGGAATAATGAGCCAAATGTACTGGAAGTATCAAAAGTAAAAGCACTCCTTATGCTGTATTTTAAGGGTGTATTTGGTAAAAGTGGAGCCAAATTTAGCTACTCTAGATATACATTATAGTGTAATGTACAGCTGATAGCATGCTTTGTATGAAAAAACTTTAATCTGCAAAATAACTAGTAAGTACCTGTCAAATACTGAACAAACACTAGCCTACATAGTTGAGTGAGAGTATAATATTTCGCTGGAGTATAGTTATGAATTGACGCAGAGTACACAGAGTGTTTAAGTATTAATAGCTCTAAATTGTATTTGAGTAACCTAAGTTTACTTTATTTTCCATCACTGCTGTGCTCTTTGTACACTGTTTATTGGGGTAAATAAATAGATATGTGAATAAGTAAATAAATAAATAACGCTCTCTAATTTAATCTTAATTGTGAAAAGGAGACAGGTCATTTTAAGTCTTTCTAAATCCGTGATGCCCACCTGAAACACGTTAGTCTTTACAAACACTCAACACATTCCATTGAAGTAGCAGCCTGACAAATGTTTTTGTCCCGCTAAGGCGCTCTCTGATTGGCTGTGGCAGCTGTCAGTCGCCAGGCTCTTCTCTCTCATTGGCTGTCTCTCGGCTCTCCATTGTCCTGGGACAGCACTGGCAGTTTACGTTTAGGATGGTCTCTCTCTCTCTCTCTCTCTCTCTCTCTCTCTCTCTCTCTCTCTCTCTCTCTCACTGGCTAGCCATGCTTTGGTCTGGCCCTTATTGATGTTTCTTTCCTCGACATTTCCATGGTAACTGTCCTGTCTAAGGTCTGATCAGCAGGCCGAGGCAGTGTGAGAATGGAGCTGGAGAAAAAACTGACTGAAATACAGTAAAGAGCGTTATCCCTTTCCTCCTCGATCTTTGATTTTACTCTAAACGGGCGAAGAAATGGAAACAATGACTGCAATGGATGGTTGATTGTGGACCTCCTTGGGTCTTATGCAGATCTGGAGGCATGCTCATCCTCCACTGCCCGCTTGTTTTTCAGAGGAGTCAACATCTCTAATCTCGGATAATGTAGATTAAATTAATAGTCTTTAATGTTTCACTTGACGGGACACAGTCAATGAAGGCAACATGCGTTGATGGGTGTTTATATGCTGGCTCGTTTCCTCCTTCTAACAGCCTATATCCACCAAACCACCCTTATATCTCCAAATGAAACTAAAACAAACATTAACCCTAGTTATTTATTGTTGGTATATGGTTTCATGTGACTGATAAAAAGAAATGAGTTGACAAATTGACGATATTCAGGTTACTGCAGGAAAGCAGGCCACAGAGGAGGAGGAAACCAGATGCAGTACTCAAATCAAGTATATTTGATTTATTGTGTTTTCCCTGGGCTAAAACATTTGGTGTTTTGCAGACTGACATATGGTTGTTTCATTCTGATACATACTCACACATGAATACTCACACAAACACAGAAACACCGCCCAGATGTTAATTGCTTTTGTTCCACACACTTTTTTGCATGGACATATTATGGAAAATTCATCATCTATACCAGCCAAACACGACTCATTGCTGATTATCATGTCACATACATTTTCTCCACCAGCACCAACTCAAGCTGCTTACAGCAGCCTGCTGTGGTCTCCTCATCTGGGCTGGGCTGTTGTTCATATGGACTGCTTAGTCATGAAGTCTTCATAACGGTGTTATTCTTATTGTAATACCCCATGTCGGTGTTGTTACATGAGAGGATAGACTGCTGAAATGCAAGCCACAACCTTCACTAGTATTTTATTGGGAAGATAACACCAATGCTGTGACTGTTGGGTTATTCCCTCTTTCACAATGTAGTCTTCAGCAGCCCACCCATAATGTCAGAAATTTGTCTCTCTCCAGTCCATCCATGGACTCCCCTGTGGAGCATTTCCTTGTTAACTTCCTGTTACCATATAAACAGCCTCTCTTTGCGGCTCCCTCCCCATAAAGGTCAAAACCACAGCCCCTTTAAACCAAGGGATAAGGGTTTATGGATACAAACACACAATATGATTCAGCTCTCCAGTGTTCTTAAACAGTGGGTGCATGAATAGGTTTGAGCTGTCCTAATTAATTGCCTACTGTTTCCCTGCTATCTGGGCTGGTGTGCATGCACAGGCGTGCAGCCTCACACTGGACTGTGTTCAGCCCTGCCTGCTCTACCCTCAGCAGACACAGTCAAGAGACTTCCAGTCAATATCAAGCTGGCACTCAGATTATACCACACACACATACACACACAAAGACACTACTGCTAAATGTTTCCGTGATCGCTTGTCATTTGGACTTTGCCTGTTGGTTTGAGCAGAAGGACAAACTGTTTTGTTGCGGTCAGGCAGTGACTGCGAAGAGCAGAGAGACAGTGATCTGAGCCGGTGGTTGTCACTTTTATGTATTTAACTCTTCAAAGAGACTTTTATGTGTTTCATCTGTGCGTACAAGAGGGATGGGCCGGTGGCCTCATTAGTGGCTGAGGGAGTTTTGAAGCGGTGCTTGGCAAGCAGTACAGGAGTAGAACAGTAGTTTTTGAGATTCTGCCAATGCTGTATATTAATCATCTTTATCTACATGTCCTGGGCAGATAAAAATGTGAGGAAAAAAAGAGCTGGAGACTAAATGTGCTTATATTGTCTCCATGCATGTTGGTCAATCTGTGCGCACACACACCACGCACAACCTGATGACCTGTGACTTCAAGCCTTGGGAAAGGCTCATCTATAGAAAACCCCTGAGGGGCCCATTAGTGATTCACATCAGTCATGACATCATCGCTTCCTTTAACACACACATTCACACAAGGTTTGGATAAGGTTTGGCAGGCGTTTTAACTCCATATGGACCTGAATGCAGACAGGACACAGCTGGTAGGCGCTATGAGTTTCACTATCAAAGGTCTCTGGAGGATGTGTAATAAACCACCCTAAGGAATCAAGGTTACCCAAATGTGAAAAAAAAGTCTACAACATTAACACCTTTTTATTTTTAAATCATTTAAAGGATTCATGTACTGCAGCAGAACGACATCACTAAACCACTGTCATTAATTTTGCCAATTACATACACACAAACAAGGCCGTTAACAAGACATTTGGCGCTTATGCTTTAACAACAACAAATCTGCTGCAGAGTCATACCCTGGCACAATTGGAGAATTGTTCCGTGGCTGAAACTGGGCAAAGAGCTGCCTGTTTCTCAGCAGCTCTAATGGAGCTGTGTACCTCTCATTTACCGAGATGGTCCTAGGAAATGACAGGCTGATGGAAAAATCACTTTCAGTGTTCCTCCTCCACAGTATAAAGAAAGAAAATGTACACACAAAGTGATTGCAGACGGGGAGTAAGACCAAACAAACAGCAAACCATACACCAAACTTTGGTTAACAAAATATCAGTAATTTGAAATCTAAATCATTTCAGACAACATTTTTTGGCCTGTTTTAAAACAATAACTTGTAATGTTATGATTTTTTTTATGTATTTTTATACTGACAGCATCAGCTCATTTAACTTACAGATGTGTTCACAGATATGTCAGTGTCAGCATGTTGTTAGCCATTAACAAACATGTTGTAAGTAACAAACATGTTGTAATTAAATATTTAACTTGTTAAGAAACACTAAAAAACATGTTTGAGGATTAAGTCAGTGTCTTGTTTACACAGTTACATCTCTGAGCACTGACAAGTTTACTTTTTAAGCAACAGTAAAATGCTCTGCATTTAGTTTGGTCACTATTTAAAAAAAAAAAAGCAGCAATTTGGGGGACCTTCATTGAAAATATTTAATTGTGTTATGTCAGCAGCCAGCATAAGATTGTTAGCTTATAACAATTATCATATTTTTAAGGAATGATTTTTGGGGAAATATTGCATATTCATGTTCTTGAGAAAGTTAGATAGAGAATATTGATACCACTCTCGGCGCCTGTGCTAGTATGAACCTACTGCTGGCTAGTTAGCTTAGCACAAAACAGGAAACCAGCTAGTCTGGCTGTGCGCACGCAACAGAGTCCTTCAACCAGTACCTCTAAAGCTCACTAATTAAAATGTTGTTGTTTAAATATAAATGTTTGTTTTAAGTGTGGCAGCTGTACAGGATGCGAACATATACTATCTCTGCTCCCAGTTAGAAATAGTCTTGCTTTATAATCCATAGAATGCAAAGCTTTTTTTTTCTTTTTTTTACATTTTACATTTAGGCTTTGTTACAGATTCAACAAATAGGATAACCTTTTAATTTCTGAGTTTAAGATGAGCTGGTGGATTACCGTATGGTATTATTCTTTTCCTACTCTTAGCAAGAAAGCAAATATACATTTCTCAAAAATATCCATCCTTGTTTATATGGTGACATCAGTCTCAAAACTTCCAGTATCTACCGGGCTCTAATACAGGTTAAAGAAACTGGACTGGGAAGGAGATGGCAGTGTAACAAGCTTATGGGGTCAATAGTTGATTTATTGTATTTCATGCATGCCATTGATCCGTCCACATGGCGGCAGAGGTGGGCAGACCAGACCCGGTGTGCCACCGAACATGATGATCTTATCTCTGATGTATATTTTCAGCCTGGCCGACTTGTGTGTCAGTAGGCCCATGTAAGTGGTTGTCTTAACAATCGTGAAACCATTTTGATAAATCTTTGTCCCAGCACTTTAGGAAGTTAGTGATATAAAGTTTTAACGAAAAGCATTTAGAGGCCATGTAGTTGATGCCTTTAGTCCCAAACTGTGGCTTAAAGTAAAACAGGAAGGTGAGAAAACAGTAGCAAAGATGGCCATTAATCTTACAGGGGTTAAAGAGCAAGCTGTACAGTAGTAGAGTTTTTGAAACGCAGTTTTTTTCTTTTCAAAAGCCAATGTTAAGTGCTGTATCGGTGGAGTAGAGATATTTTGGTCATATGACTACAGTGAGGTGAGAATTCGGCTGCTCTGCGCCACAGATTTGCACCGCTACTAAAGCACTTCCACACAAAGGAAAACAATGAGGACAGTTTAGCATATTTGAGCGGATTGAGCTGAGCTAATAACTGCTGTGATGCTGGTGTTAAAGATATTTCTGATTTCATACTGTAAATGTTACCCATATGAACAGAGAGTAAACATACTGTTATCAGAGGTGTAAAAGTACTCATTTGAATCTTTTTGACGTGTGTGTGTGTGTGTGTGTGTGTAATATAATGTGTGTGTGTGTGTGTGTGTGTGTGTGTGTTGTAACAGCAGTTTTGGCAGCAGCAGGTTCTTGGCGCCACATGTCTTTGTTGTGTTTGAGCCCCTCACTCAGTTCCCTTACCAATACTGTTTTTGCTGCAATTCCCCTGATAAGCCGTGAGCCAAGAGAGGGACCGGAGAGAGGGAGAGCTCTGAATCCTCTGAGAAGGAGGAAGTAAAGAGTTAGAGCACCCAGACCTCATACAGGAAGAAGACATAAAGAAACAACTACCACATACAGCACACAGAGGAATCTGTAAAAGCGTCCATGACAGAAACTCTGAGAGAAATAATGACAGAATGACAAAATACGAAAGACAAGGTACTGTAACAGCCTTCCCAGGTGAATTTACTATAAGCTGGAAATTCATTTGTTGCTGAATGTCTTGTTGACACGGCTCCAGCTTGAGAGCTCAGCTCAAATAGAGAGCACTACTGACTAATGGCTTATATTTCGCTAATTGTGATGGTCTTCTGGTTATCTCACAAAAGGATGTTGGGCGAGCTACGCACAGCTGAGTTCTACACCAGGCTGATTTCCTGTGTAAAACATATTTCAAGGTGTAATGTAGAAGCCTGAAAATTACCGATGAATACATCCACGCTCATTGTTCTGGCTCATGTTGACTCAAAGTGTTAATCACGATGATCTCACCGCAGGCAGGGTGGGCTCGGTTGGTGTTTCTCCTCTGCCGTGCCGAGGTGTTACCATGGCGGCTGGTGATGTCCACAGGGAGCTCACCGTCGCCGGGGAGCCATTTTGTTGGTTGTTACGCATAACAGTCTGGCAGAAGAATCCTTTTGTTCTGAAGAATAGCCTGGCTCTGTCAATACATGGGCTTACACTTATATATTGTACTCATTTGTGTCTCAAATACTTTATTATTAATAGTTTATTATCACATAAGACAATAAAATAAGGAAATCCTTTTCTGTCAATTGAGCAAACCATTTCACGGACCAACTATTTTAGCTTTAGTACGTTACACTTCCTGTACAGGAGGTGCTCATTAATCAGCAGAGACATTTATAGTATCCTTGCATATTTTTAGTTTCACTTTTTCCAAGAAAATTGTAACAGAAACTAATAAATGATTCATTAAGGTTTTTGTTCCCTAAGTGTAAACAGTTTTGTCTGAACCATAATAATTAATAGATCATATATATCACTGCACTGAACAATAGTTTGTTGTTTTTATATGTAACTTTGCATGCATTTGCCATATCCAAGACATATTATATTGTGCAGATGTTGCCATTAATATGAAGTCTAAAAATCGGTTTACACAATGCAATAAATACAGTCCTGTTGTCTCTTTTTATCCCCAGGGGAGTCCAGGAAGTTTGATCCAAACTTCAAAGGACCAATCCACAACAGGTGAGACGACTTATTTAATCGTTCATCATAATTTATTTTCTCGCTGTACAACAGGACAGCAGTAACAATACTCTGCCTTCTTCTTTGCTCAGGGGCTGCACAGACATCCTCTGCTGTATCCTCTTCATCTTGGCCTTGTTGGGGTACTTTGCTGTGGGTATCCTCGGTAAGACTGAGCCTCCATCACTACAATACATACTGTTAGACAATTTAGAGAAAACCATACTTTTACAATTGTGTACATTACTTATTTTTATATATTTAGGCTAATCAATATAAAAAACTTGTCACATAACTCTTTTTCAATACAACATAGTTTATTCATCAAACATGTTTGCCTATCTTGCCTTCATCAGGGTGGTGAATGAGGTTGTTTTGAAATATAAACGACCATCAATACTAAATATACAAGTAAATTTACTAGGAGCAAAAATTGCATCATGAAACAAGTACTGATCATCAATCAAAAAAAAAAAAAAACCTTAATGAGGGAAAGATACCTAAAGACATTTTGTGGACTGGTAAACGTTTTAATTTTGATGGGTAGGCAGTATAGGTCAAGTTTTCCCCCTGTCCTTGGTGTAGTGTGAACTGAGTCTGTCTTCAGGGGCTGGGGATCTTTGATTTACAGCCAGCAGAAATATTTATACATACAAAGTTGCAAATTTGTTAGAAAACATTCAGTTTAAATTTAATGGAAGATCTTAAGCAGTAAGCTAGAATGTAATGTATATTGTCATTTGATTTTAACATCTGTATTTATCCTGAGTGATTTTTCCTCTTTTCCAGCCTGGTCTCAGGGTGACCCCCGGAAAGTGATCTATCCAACAGACAGCAGGGGGCAGTTCTGTGGACAAGCTGGAACACCTCTGGAGTGAGTCACATGGCAACATGAATAGGATGATCACTTTAAATGCACTAGTTTAGGTGCAGCTTAGCTTGTGTACATTGTAAGATGAATTGCTGTAATCTGTAACCCCTCATTCAGGACTTACAAGACATTTATTTAGGATGTTGGTCTAATAATAGCTTTGTTTCTTACACAACAGGAAGAAGCCTCTCCTGTTCTACTTCAACATATTGAAATGTGCCAGTCCTCTGGTGCTGCTGGAGTTTCAGTGTCCCACCACACAGGTCAGAAACAAGATCTGCTAATCTTTTTGTATTCATTGCAACTGCTGTCCTGTTTCTAACAGTCACATTAATTGTCATGATTGTGTGTTGTTATTTGTGTCCAGTTATGTGTGGAACGCTGTCCTGACCGGCATATTACCTTGATGAAAGCTAAGTTAAGCAGAGATGACCGTGAATACTACCAACAATTCTGCAAGCCAGGAGTGGACATTGCCAAAGTAATCAGATTATTCATATTCTATACATGCTTAAATGACGCTGTTAAATGCACAATATAACAAAAAAATCCAAAACTACATTAATGGCTGTTTTACATTGCCCAGAGCTCTCCTGAGATCCTGAAGGATGGCTTGTGTCCTGCCATGCTGATGCCCAGTAAAGCCTGTAAGTGAGAAGTGTGTTCAAGATTCCCTGTGCTCAATTTTCACCCACACAACACGACACTGTGTCTGTGGGTTTCTAGTGAGGCTATAGGCTATATGGTTCTACGGAACCATATAAACACTGATCATCTCCTCCCTCCACAGTCACGCGTCGCTGCCTTCCTGCCTTGGGAACGATGAAAGGAGGGGTGGTGGTGGTGGGCAACGAAACCACTTTT
Organism: Lates japonicus; assembly: GCA_033238685.1. Classification (NCBI taxonomy): domain Eukaryota; kingdom Metazoa; phylum Chordata; class Actinopteri; family Centropomidae; genus Lates; species Lates japonicus. The sequence goes on along the minus strand of BRZM01000043.1, from coordinate 4,439,679 downwards.
GATACCGGACTTGGTGTCAATATCAATGCCACTGAGGTGCTGGAGGCATCAAAGTGAGTCTTATTCACTGCATGGCAACATATACAGCATATCCAGGTTAAATAAATTCATAACATAACAATTTAAAACTGTTCAATCAACATGCAGGCACAGTTCTTTATAGTTTCAGATTCTCCTAATCCTAAAAGTCATAAACAGTGGCTAAATTAACAACACATTATCATAAAATGTGTTAGCTTGATGTACAGATAGTACATGACCAAAAGTAATTGATGAGTACATTGATCGCTTATCATTAGAAACTGAATTCCCTTAATTTGACTGTTTTAGGACATCACTTTGTTCTCTGAAATCTAAAGGTGGACATGGTCTTAAATCAATTAGTCCAAAAATTCCTTGGTTTCTGCTCCAGATGGGTAAATGAATTATTTCTTGCTGGACATTCTTGTCACACATCAAGTAATATTGTGTCAGCTGACAGCTGACAGCTGACATACCCCGTCACCACCATAACTCACCGCACTGATTTGACAGCCTATTTAAAGGCCTTTATGTTCTGATTTGCTCTCTACACTGATGTGGGCTTGCTACAGCCTGCACCTGCTTTGGTTCTGCTCTATTTGTATGCACCCTGGAGGGTCTTTATGTCAGTGTTATTATTAGTGTTATTCCCACTGGGGAATGCTCTCTGCTTGTTACTTTATCAAGATGATGAGTATGCCTGCTGTTGTTATGCTGTGCAGCAGGAGTGCTTGACAGTGTAGAGCTAAACTACCAAAGCAAATTACATTTGTCATCTTAATTTGCAAAATGACATGACCAGCCTAATGTAATTTATCTTACATTCTATATTTGCATTTTGCATTTTGCGTGAGTCACTTCAGGATGAATTAAAGACTTTATCTATTAAATGAACAAGTTTCAAATTAAAAGTCTAAATCTGCAGTTGTCCCTTTTTACCAAGTAACGTACAGCAATGTTGAGGAAATGTTTCTGAAAATGTATATTACAGTAATTATTTCAGCTTATTGTCCTTGTTTTCTTAGTTTGTTAGTCCCTGGTCATGGACCTCTGAAACTCACAAATGTAGTAAAAGCTAGGTGTCAGACAAGTGGCTTGCTTTGTTAGTGTTAGCTTACCGGTGAAATGCTTTAGCTACTGTTAAAAAAGTTAATACAGTGATGCTACAGCAGTATGCAGCACATAGATGATCAACTTTACATGTTCCGTTTGAGTAGTTTTATGATGAAAATTATCTTTAGCTAGGAGCTAGCTAAAAAAGGTTGGTCTTCAGTGTGTATAACTAACTATGCTATGTTTTCAGTTAATGTAACTAGCCACATAACCCTCTAAATTGTTAAGCTGATGTTATAGACGCACGCTGATTTTACTCACCATATTGATCACTCAGCTAATATTGTTATTTATTAATGTGTTCAGTTATAGGCCTATTTTTGTCTGATGAACCCATAGCAACATTTTGTTGGTTTCAGGGTGGATGACTACACTGTTGATTTTGGAAGCTGGTAGTTGGCTTTAACCTAATCTCTTTTTAACAGGAAGTCAAACATGGTCGTTGAAGCTCGCCAGGTGGCCATGAGAATTTTTGAAGACTACACTCAGTCTTGGCATTGGATATTGCTGTAAGTCTGACCACTCTCTACAGTAAGAGACAGTGTTAAATAGAACACCAGGAATACGAGGGGGCTTCAAAAAGTTTGTGGAAAAAGAACATAGCTAAAAATCACATGCAGGGATTTTAATCTCAATGCACCTTCTCGTACTAACGTGTCATAACATGAACCCTTAAATGCATGTTGCAACGCAAAAATAAACATCATAACTTAAACCATTTTTTCCAACTGTCCTTTTTCCATGAACTTTTTGAAGCCCCCTCATACAACACAAGATGTGACCATTAAAAGAAAAAAAATAAAATAAATAATAATTATATATATATATATATATATATATATAATTCTCGTGTGTGTGTGTGTGTTCAGTTATAGGCCTATTTTTGCCTGATGAACCCATAGCAACATTTTGTCAGTTTCAGGGTGGATGACGACACTGTTAATTTTGGAAGCTGGTAGTTGGCTTTAACCTAATCTCTTTTTAACAGGAAGTCAAACTATATATATATATATATATTTATAATGTTTTGTGGTCATCTGACAGGATATGTAACCTTGTGGCTAAAATTAATTATGTGTGAAGAGCATGTGAATATTCAAGACTGACCCTCATTTTGAAACCAGAAAATACACGACTGAAACTGATCACGGGCTAATATGCATATGATGTGTCCACTCTCTCTAGTGCTCTGGTGATAGCCATGATCGTCAGCTTGATTTTCATCGTCCTGCTGCGATTCTTGGCTGGTGTCATGGTCTGGGTCATGATTGTGTTGGTTATTCTAGTCATTGGATATGGTAAGTCTTCAGCCTCTGATTATAAGTAGACAGTTGCTATTTCAGATTGTTGTGCTTTTATTGAAATGATATATTTTTAAAAACTCCAATATGTATTTCAACTTTTTATAAAGGAATTTTCCACTGTTACATGGAATATGCCAGTCTGAAGGGAGAGCCTGGCGCTGACGTCACCATCCGTGACCTGGGCCTGCAGACCGACTTCTCTGTCTACCTGCAGATCAGACAGACTTGGCTGGCCTTCAGTAAGCGCAAACATGCTTTCACTCTGTAATACACTCTGTATCAACCGTTGATGAATCCTATTAATCTGTTTCATTCACCATTTTCAGTGATCATCCTGGCTATTGTGGAATTCATCATCATCCTGCTACTCATCTTCCTCAGGAAGAGAATCCTAATTGCCATCGCTCTCATCAAAGAGGCCAGCAGGTCAGTCTCAGTTGATAGTTTATTCCAGTCTTGCATTGTGCAGCATCATTCTTTTCTGTTTTCCCAGATAAGGTGGAAACGTGACTGCATCAGCTCACTTATTTTAAAGCAGCACCAATCAATAGCCATCCAATATTGATGTGTAATGTGACAAGAGTCACTCATGCTGATGGACCCCCAGATAATTATCACCCAACTTTGCAGTTCCCTTTAGCTCTACAAAACACTTTAGTGTCTTTCAGCTCATTGTTTTGGTTTTCCAGCCCACAACTTTACTGTTGTGGTTCAGCTCTCATCAATCTTGTTTCTGCTGCAGTGGGCAGCTGTTCTCAGTAAAAGTGCTCTGATAAGCCCACTGTAGACTACCTGACCAGTGCCAAAGGGCACACAGACACAGTTAGCGACTGGTGAGGGAACATATTAACTAATAGCAGCAGCTGAAGAACCAGATATTTCCTTCAGTAGATGATGAAGACTAGACCATAATTGTAAATAGGCACATTTATCATTACAAATGTTTAGACTGATGAAAGTGTATGTTGCCGTTGTGTTAAAAGCTTGTTCTGCTGACACCAAATGGCCAAAAATTCAATTAATGCTGCTTTAATTTGATTGCATTTGTTTTTGTAACAGCAGAGAAGAGACCCTTAGTTCTTACACTTAACCTTCACTGTTAGGGAGTGCTGAGCTGAGTTGTTTGGGAAAATTCCCTCTTCCTTTTGGAGAGTATTATAACTGAGCTTGTTAACATAACATTTCAACCATTGTTTTCTTTTTCAGAGCCGTTGGCCATGTGATGTCATCTCTGTTCTACCCACTGCTGACCTTTGCCCTGCTGTCTGTGGTGATTGCCTACTGGGCCATCACTGCTGTGTATCCTTTCACTTTTCAGATAATGGTCAAAGATGGTCAAAAATAAATGTTTTACTGTGTAATTTTTCCTTCCTCTTATCACCTGCAGCAGGTGTAGTATTTCCATATAAATAGGCACAGATCACTCTTGTGTATGGCCTTTTCAAAGATATCCTCCCCTTGGTGTCTCCTTGACAACTCTGACCAGTTTCTTGTCCACCTCAAATGAGCAGGTGTACAAAGTGTTCAACACGTCTGAGTGTGAGTACTCACGAGAGACCTGCGACCCCAAGGTATGTCTCTAAATGTCAATGTCGCATTAAATCTAATGTTAGAGGATGTGTGTGTGGTGCTTCAGAAAGGTCTGCCAAAAAGCCAAATACAGAGTCTGCTAATACCTGACACCTTTTAGAATGAAAGATCTCTTTAATAATCCTGTGGTCTGCCCCTTCTCTCTTTCTCCAGACATTCAACACCTCCAATGCTTCAGCTCAGTGTCCAGATGCAGAATGCCTGTTTGCCTTCTACGGTGGTGAGACCCTCTACCACAAATACCTCATCCTTTTCCAGTTCTACAACGTCTTCTTGTTCTTCTGGTGCGCCAACTTTGTGACTGCCCTGGGTCAGGTCACTCTGTCGGGGGCCTTCGCCTCATATTACTGGGCCTTCAAGAAGCCCGATGATATTCCCGCCTTCCCCATCTTCTCCGCGCTGGGACGCGCCCTCAGGTTAGAGGATGGATTTGTATTTTTTTGAGAGCAGTCTGTGCATGTACATGTACAGTACAGTATATATAGTTATGCATCAACCCAGTGCTTTTCTATCATTACAAAACAGTAAGAGACATTTTCATACTCAAATGCTGTACACATATTGTTTGACACTGAATGGAGTATTCTGAATTGTAAAGTCAATATGATGCTGTGTGGTTTAGTCAGTATTGTTTGGGGTATTCACTCTAAGCAAAAGGGAGGTTTAGGTTTAGGTTTAGGTTATTTTCTCTATATGTGACAGATGGAAGGATCAGTAGGAGGGAGTGTTTGATGCTTACAGTTGGCCTCTCTTTCCTCCTCTTGTATAGGTACCACACAGGCTCCCTGGCTTTTGGCTCTCTGATCCTGTCTGTGGTTCAGGTCATCAGGGTCATTCTGGAGTATCTGGATCACAAGTTGAAAGGTGAGCTGATTTAACATTAGAACAAGAAGGCAGATTCACGAAATACAATTGAGTGTTGAATGACTACATACCCTCATGATTATCCTCCATTCAATTATGGTCAGAAAAATGTAGGCTATCTAATACTGCAACAACTAACAGGGTATCACAAGTGCATATAACCAATAATGACGTGAATGTAGGCAACACATGTTCATATAATGGCTCTCATCCTTCAGGTGCTCAGAACAAATTTGCTAAATTCCTGCTAAGCTGCTTGAAGTGCTGCTTCTGGTGTCTGGAGAAATGTATCAAATTCCTTAACAGAAACGCCTACATCATGGTGAGTTCTTGTAACTGGATACAGCTGCATGAGACATGTTGTGTCTGGTCAGATTTCAAAAATGTTTTTGTTGTTTTTTTCTCTCTAGATTGCCATCTATGGAAAAAGTTTCTGTACCTCAGCTCGAGATGCCTTTTTCCTTCTCATGAGGAACATCATCAGGTGGGATTTCATTACATTAATATCAATCAATTCTATAAACACAAGACTACAACATTTACTCACTTTATTTAATGTGAGCTATTTTTAGCCTAGTTTAATTTGGTTCACTCATTCTGAGCTGTGCCCATTTCAACTCAGGGTGGCTGTTTTAGACAAAGTGACTGACTTCCTGCTGTTTCTGGGGAAACTCCTCATTGTTGGCATTGTTGGTAAGTGAGTTTTTCTTTATTTTACTTTATTTTTATCATGTGGTATCTATGTGGAGCGAGACCTGTTTTGCTTTCTGGTTTAAATCCAGAAATACTCATTCTGTTTTCTCTACAGGGATCTTCTCTTTCTTCTTCTTCTCTGGAAGAATCAAAGCAGTAGAGGATGCTGCTCCATCTCTGAACTACTATTGGGTGCCAATACTGGTAGGAAACAGTTATATTTGTATGATTTAATCCTTTGTGTAAGACTGATCTGAGAGCTGTCATGCCACAGCGCAGGTCTTGACGTATGTGATTTTCTGCACTTAGACAGTGGTAGTGGGATCCTACCTCATCGCCCATGGTTTCTTCAGTGTGTACGCCATGTGTGTGGACACACTCTTCCTCTGCTTCTGTAAGTAACTTTGTGTTCAGTTGAATTTCAGCCAAATTGTCTCTCCTCTTAATGGTTTCAAGCACTCATACAACTGTCTCAAGCTGACCTGCTGGTTTCTTCTTCTTCCTGCCATGTTTCTCACTCTTCTTCTCTTTGTCTTGTTTCTCCCATTAATTTCACTTTACTTTTATTTTCACACATTCCCTTTATTTCATGTTTTCCTTTTCCCCTTATTTTTCCGTTAACCCAATCAAACACACCTCAAATGCACACCCGTCACACTCAAAAGGTGAGGACTTGGAAAGAAACGACGGCTCATCTGACAGGCCATACTTCATGTCGCCCGAGCTGCACGAGATCCTCTCCAAAACAAAAAGGGTGGAGGAGGATCGTGACGGCGTCGAGCAGCCGGATGCTGCGAAACAAGTGGACGAAGTGAAACTGGAGGAGGAGACGCCTCTGCAGCAGCAACAAGACGGAGAGATTGAACTGAAGCAGCAGGAGATTCTCAAGCAGGACAACGAGGAAGAGCAGCCACTGAAGACGGCCGCTGAAGAGCTGAAAGAAGAGAAAAGCGAGGAGCCGAAAGTCAATCAGGCGGAGGAGGCCGAAAAGAAAGAAGAGGTGAAAGAAGCGGCAGAAAAGCAAGAGATAAAACAGGAAGAGAAGATGGAGGAGGCATCACCTCCAGCTGCAGAGGCTGAGAAAGAGGAGACGGGGGAAAAGGAAGAGGAAAAAGAGGAATCTAAGGAAGAAACTCCTCCCTCTGCACCACAGGAGTAGATGTCAGCAGTCAAGTCACGGCAAAAAAATAAAAAATGGTGAGGCTTGGTAAACCTCATGAAGCGTAAAGAATGAAAGAAATGTCCCTACAACTTTGTGATACGGACCTGATAAATGTACGGCATACAAGAAGCTAAAATTTCAGACGGCCTTGCTACGTGAGTGGTGCGTGACGTCCAGGTGGAGAAAGGTTGTGATCGACGTGTGAAGGCTGAAGCAGGTCAAAAGCCCAGTGCATCTCTGTAGCTTGAAAAAAAAACAAAACGCTCTCTTGTGTTGGTTTTAGAACAGTGTTGGTTTTTATATTGTGAAGATCTGTAGAACATTGTGAGTGCTGAACCTGTGCCTGATTACTGTCACTAATAATTTGTTGTCTTAATCCTGTTAATGAATGCACTACAGAACCACTTAAGTACTGTGTACAGTCAGAACACACACAACTCAGCCGATGGTGAATATCCTTCACTGTTTACAATAATACCAGCTGACGCCAAAATGTTACAGACATATTTGATATACTGTATGAATATTGGATCTGTTTTTCCTGATGGAACGTGTGTATATATATACAGTAGTGTATGTCTATGATGTATTTTTTGGCTTCAGTCTTGTAGAGATCCTTTGCCGAGATGGGATCCCATGTATTGTATTGCCACCTACTTGCCTTGGTATTTGGGACTGGTGTAAGTGCTGTGACTGTGTCTCCATGATGCAGCCATCGTGACCTCTCAGACTTTGCGGACACCCCCGTTGTTTACTGACCCCAACTACCTTGCTCTGTCCCTATCTTCTCTTTGTCTCTCTCTCTCTCTTTCTCTCTCTCTAAGTGCTGCATGGTGTTGACATGGCCTTCTGAATGCTCGCAACTAACATCTCTGGATGCTTTTGTACCTTTTTTCTTGTTTGTCACCTTGTGAAAGATGTATGTTGATTTTCCACTGAAATTACTGATGACATTCCATATTTATTGGCTGTAAATCTTGATTAAAGGTGATTGTATTTAATCATAGTAGTTCTGTGATGGGTAAATATTTTGTGCGTCAAGGAAGCTTGATGTCTGGGAAGCAGGTGAGTTTTCATGTCCAGCAAAGTCAGACAGAATTTTGTCTTAAAGGGGCATTCCAACAATTTTGCACAAGTCCTAACCCCGAAGGGTTTAAAGACTAACATAATACCACCTGAAAATCTTGTGTTTGCTGACCTCTAGCTGTTAATCTTTTAACTTGTTGCAGTGATGTATAGGCAAGCTCCAGGACCTTGTGACATCACTGTTGGGTGTGGTTACAAGTGCAACAAAGCAAACTTCTGACAACACCCAACGGGCTTGAAAATTAGAACCACAGAGAGCAGCAAAACAGTTTTTCAGTGTTAGTAAACTGCTGGAGTGCCCCTTTCATTCTTGAGTAGCTAAAAGACAAAACTGGTTATAAATAGACAAAGCACAAAAACAAGCAGGGTTAAATTACCAAAAAATATATTCAATGGTAGTCAATGTGTGGAAAAATGTTGTCTCTCAACTTCCTCTGTCCATGTTACAGTGGAGGACCTAGAGCGTAACGATGGATCAGCAGAGAGGCCGTATTACATGTCGCAGAACCTGCTCACCCTCCTGAAGAAGTCCAATGAAGGGGCCAAATCTGTAGATTAAATCACAGCTTTGTGTGTGTGTGTGTGTGTGTGTGTGTGTGTGCGCACGCGCGTGTGTGCACGGGCAGGCTTGTGTGGGAATTACAATGCCATTTCCTGTGCCACACTATGAAGGTAGAGAATTTTTGTGTCTTACTGTCAAATGAGATTCATGCCTGTATGACATTGATCCTTTGGTATTTTGTTACAGAATCTTAAGACCATTTTCTCTCTGTACTTACTTTATTACAGAAGGAATTTGGGAGTTTGAGTTACAGATGATAACTGTAGTTAATTTAAGCAACAGTTTGCCTTAAAACTTTGTTTTTCTTTTTCATCATACATTTCTGTTTTATGTGTGTAGTCTGTTATGCATTTCATATGGAAGCTTTGTGGGGTCCAGTGTGTTTCAGTGATACCTCTAGCATATGCCAGTTGTTACCTGCTGATACATAAGTAAAGCTGTACTGTATCGGTTTAACTAAGTATATTGCACTGTTTTAAATTAACTCACCAAAGCAAAGTTGCTTAACTGCAGGCAAATTAAACGCTGCATATGATTCTTAAAGCCTTAAGAGATTACATTACAAGTGGTTTAACTTGAACTTATGGTTCTTATTTTAAATAGCTTGTGTTCTTTTTTCATACTCTCCACTGAATATAAAACATATCCATGATTTGTGTGCAAATTATAAGTTTGTAAATGTTGTACATCGCCTCTCATTTTGTGGTAAACTAATAAAGGTTTGTGTTGCCATACCAGAAAGAAAAAAAGGGCCATTACTTCTCATCACAGGTTAATTGTTTCATAATGTTGACATTTTGTATACACAGTTTATAACCTTTAAAACAAACACGTGCGCAGTCAGAGGTTCAGGTATGAAATCTGTAGTCATAATCGAGCAAGAGTTTTATGTTTGTCTATATAGAAGCCTTTAATGATTTTTACAGTGGTGGGCTCGCATATTTAACGTTACATGCTATTTGTAAAAGAGAGAAGGTGTGGTGCTGAAACGAAATATAAGAATAGACATGTAGCCCTGCGTTTCTGCTACAGTGTATTTTGTTCGTCCTCGCGCCGGCGGCTCCAACTGTGAGCGTCACTTTAGTGTAAGTGTACATGTTGCTAGGCAACACCGAGCAAGGGCTCTTCATATATGTCAAGCTACCACTGAGTGTGGGCATATTTTTCTTTGCTAAGTGTGTAATTTACGACAACAACAGAAAATGCCGTTTCGTACGGGCTCAATTAAACCTCCGCTGCATGACCAAATAGCAGAGATGCAGCGCAAAATCCAACTATTGGGTAAGTTTGTTTCAACGTGGTCTGAGCGTCGATTTTAGTCCATGCTAAAGGACGTGTTCTTTGCTACAGTTAGCTAGCTGTCATATTTGGGCTAATTTAATCAGATAATTAACGTGTGAATACGTGACTAGCTACTGTAAGCCTATAACTAAACCCAATAAACATCAGTTGGCTGTAAACTGTATCATTAGTAACTACGGAAACATATATCCATGTGTTGTTGGTGTAACAATTAAACGTGTCCACCAGAGGGCGACAGAACTGCTTACTATGAGAGCTCTCAATCCACCATCAAGAAGAACAGCGAGTCCATCCGCCAGCTGAGGCAGGAGAACAAGAGGCTGTACAGAAAACTGGCAGAGGCTAATGCTGTAAGTAAAGTGTAGTCCACGCAAAACTGGTAAACTGGTAAAGCCACAACATAACAGAATATACCTTTCTTTTCATTGTAATTCACTTTGGTGTATTGCCTCCTAGGGTGATGAACATATCATCAAAGTGGCCTTTCATAACAGAGGTTTGGAGAAGGATGCCTACCGCAACATGTCAGGGAAGGTGAGAGGAAGAAAGATGAATATCTGCAATATTGTCTCTTACCCCATCCCCCCACCCCCTTCGCTCTGTCTAAACCCAACAGGTCGAGGCAGATGGCTGCCCACCCTGAGTCCGGTTCTGCTCAAGGTTTCTGCCTCTTAAAAGGAAGTTTTTCCTTGCCACAGTCGCCTAGTGCTTGCTCATGGTGGGATCTGTTGGGTTATAAGATAAAGAGTATGGTTTAGACCTGCTCTATATGTACAGTGCCTCGAGATAACTTCTGTTGTGAATTGACATTATATATATAAAATATGACTTGACTTGACTTGAAGGACAGGACAGTGTTATTTTTGAGTTTGTTGTTTATTCCTACTGTCCACACACCTTAGTTTGTGTTGATGGTTGTGTGACAGCAAAATTTTAGATAAAATATATCCTTCAACAAGTGTCTTCCCTCTTCATGTCTGTATGTCTGCCTCTATTAGCCCACCAACACTTTTCCTTTTACTGTATTTTTGGCAGGCGGCCCTGACAACACTAGACCAGAGAGTGCTATCCAAGAAGAAGCGCCTCAATGCCCTAAAACACACCACCCAGACTTACCAGCAGAGCCTCGAGGAGCTGAAGATGGAGTACCAGAGAATAAAACCAGAGGGCAGCAGTGGAGCACAGTCTGCTGATGCCCGCACTCGGAAAAAAGAGGAAGATGCCATGGTACTTAACTCTCAAGCTCATGTTAAAGATGTGCAAAACATCAGAGAACCACAGTTTTTATTTCTTGGGTGTGTGGTGAGTCCATACAGGAGATTAAGACCTCTGTGTGTGTGTCTTCAGAACCTCCGGGCGCTGGAAAATAATCTGGAAAAGACCCAGTTTAAGTGCAAGGAGGCTGAGAACATCATGACCAACTATCTGAAACTCAAAAGTCACCTGCAGGTTTGTCCAACATGCACATTTTTAGCCTCAAAATAATGTTTTGTGCTACACAAACTCACTTGTTGGAAATGTTGCTGGTGTGTCGTGGGCATCGTTTTCCATGGTGATTTGTGTCTAAAAAACATTCACTGTTGATTATTTTGAATGTAGCCTTTTTCACTGTAGGCATAGTAAATTATTAGTATTAATATGGTAACTGTGTATTAGCCATCAGCAGATGAGAGTGAAAACACTGGTAGATCATGAGTGTTTGTACACAGTCTGCTAATTATTTTCAGTTAGGTATTGTGCAGAGAAGCAATGGTTGCTCACTGTTGTTTTGCAGGGTAATGACCTGTGCTTTCGGCACTTTGTTTTGCTTTTGATATGGGACTCTATGTCAGTGCAGTCACTGAAAGTCTTATGCTTACATTTTCAATGTCACAAATTTGGCTGTGATGTTAATACATATATAGCTTAGGCTGTAATTCTTGGATCATGTAGTAATGGCTTTTTTTACTCATTTGCCTTTTCTTCCATTCCTTCTATACATATGTCTTATTCTTTTCTCTCTCTGCCCTTCACTTCTCCGCTCTCACCTCTTCAGGAGGAGAGTCTGACTTTTCAAGGCCAGCTGGACAGTCTGGAAGCAGAAATCCTGAAGCACAGAGAGGAGCTTCACAACCTGAAGGTCATGAACAACGACGCCCAGCTCTCTAAAGAAGCTGCCAAGGTGACTTGCAACCTCTTCTGCAAGTTGCATGCATGTTTCTCATAAAGGCAGCAGAAGGATGATTCACTGACCCTTACTGTCATCACTATTGATATAAGTTATGTGAGTCACAGGCTAGGTAGCTACAGGGGCTTTTCCAGATTCACCTGTGCCCTTTTAAATTTGATGCATACAATGTGCAAGTTCATGTACATTAGCATACCAAATCACCATATATTGTGTGAACATCAATTTCTCCCCAAAACAGTGTTGCTCTGTCTTCTCTGTCTTTTTCTTTCTTCAAAGTAAGTGCCCAGCTGAAGATCATGGTGGCTGAAGGTGCAGTTTTTGTCCACGTGGCCTCTTATGACAACAAAAGTCATTCTTGTGCCTGAATTATAGTCATCACTAACACACTGCTGTCTCACTGTGTTTGTTTCCTTCTCTCCTTCCCTCACTCTTTCCCTTGCTTCTTCCTGCTAGGCCGAGTTACAGCAGCAGGAGGAACTGCTCTACAAAGAGCGCAAAGAGAGAGAGCGCATCATAACCGGCTACAGGAAAAAAGTTGAGGAGCGCAAGGCCCAGGCTGAAAAAGTGGATAGAAGGGTGAGATATGGGATGGTGGTACATACTGTGCATTACATACAACTTCAGAATATTATTCTGGTGTACACTTTTATTTTGATTTTCTCTCTTACACATTATTTTAGGTGAAAATGAGTAATTTACATTTGGATTGGTTGTAAACTTTGCTACCTGCAGGCCCAGAGAACAGCTATGCAGCCAGATGAACTGAGCAGTGAGGCCCAGCGCAGCACCACCAGAATGGCAGGTGAAGAGGAGAAGGCCATCTCCACTTTTGAGGAGGCCTTCCGACGCATCAAGGAGGCCACTGGAGTCTCAGATGTACAGGTATGGATGTGGACAGAGAAGGATTTAATATATCTGCTGCTTACACATTAATACATTTTTTCATGTGTTCTGTGTGTAGGAGATAGTGGAGCGCTTTATCTCACAAAAGGAGACACACCAACATCTGGAGGAGCTGAAGGGAGAGAATGAGAAGGTCCTGCAGCAGCTGAAGGAGCAGAAGGAGCTCCTGAATCAACAGTTCCAGGATATGAAATATTCTGGAGAGGCTAAACTCTCCAGGTGAGACAACCAAACAGAAGTAGAGGAGCAAACATATTGTGTTTTCAGCTGTGTAATGCTTACTCTGTCGCTCACTATCTCTTATCTATTGCTTCAATAGTGACCAACAGATGCTGGAGGAATGTGAGCAGCAACTGCAGGCCCAGCAGCAGAGGTGCGATGCAGCTAAAGAACGTCTGGATTGGCTTGTTAAAACCCTCAGTATTGTTCGAGCCGGAGTGGAGCACCTGGCAGACAAACTTCAACACATCACACTGGTAAATACAACCTTAACCATCATCACTGTGTTCTTTTCCCCGTGTTGATAACTTTGGTTTTAACTCTAAACATTTCTAGTGACCATTAAGTTTATGTCTGCTCACCATCCTTCCATCTCTCTCCAGAGTGAGGACACAGTGGCTGATGTGTCTCCAGATTCAGATGAGTTTGTGTTGGAGCTGATGACCCAGTGTGAGCTGAAGCTGCAGTTACTGCAGGAAGAACTTCAAGGAAAGGATCTGGCCGCTATTATGAAAGAGATGGAGGAGGAGGAGGTGAGTCAAAGCTTTACTGTTAGCCAGCATCACAGTGGGTTGAAACGCGGGTTCAGGTTTTAGGACTGGATTGGATCAAAAACTGATTTGCATTTTTAACAGGTGGTCCTTGTAAAGTTATGCAGAGGGTTGGTGTGCAGTTTTAGTGACAGGCGTGTGAGAAATGCATGGGTGGGTCATTAAATGAATCACAGTGCACATACTGTTCTCATTAACAAGAAATGTTGGCACATGAGTGGCATTACTTTACTCACACGTGAGTGTATCTGATGAAGTGACTGATGACAGTCATCTGAACAACATATTCTGTCACTAATAAACATCTCTGCAACTGATGACAGTAAAGTGTTTGGGAACAGCTTAAAAAAACTAGATTGTGTTAATGAGTGCTCTGTGAGGACTATGTGTCAGTTAGAACCAGAGTATCTGGAGCTTGTGAAAAAGCACTGAATTCATTGTCTACGAGAAAAGCCTTTGAAGGTATTAAAATTATTTTAATTTAAATATTTTCTGTTGTAGGCAGTAATAATAGTTATAAGATGTATTTGTATGTAATTGCTTCAGTCAGCACTATCAGACTTGATAGTGAATTGAACACTGTCACTATTGCTACTATAGCTACAGCAGCTAGAAAGCTCATCTTCTGATGAGCAAGTGTCAGTTTTAGCAAAAACTTAAATTCTACTTAAATGTGGTTATGAATTATTTTTAATTGGTAAATCCATTCAGCCCTCAGTACACATTGCCACAATAAGTTATGTCATTAGGAATTACTGCTATATACTGTTCAGAAGTACAAAAAAAAGTAAATAAGTCACCCAAGGTCCTACTCAGCCCTATTGGTTTTCCATCATAACTGTCATACTTTCTATGTGGTGTAAAAAAGTTAAAAAGTTAAATTGAACTCAGTGAACCCTGCAGAAACATAGTTTTGGCAAAGGGCACGTTTGGACTCTTGTTTAAGCCTCCAATACACAGTGTGACACATGAACGCAGCATGGCTGAGCATGTATGCATGCATGCTGCTGTGCTTGCATAGCTTATCTGAATAGAACAGCAGCCATCAGAGCAACCTGAAGTGTTTGTTCTTGATTACTAACGCTCAGCAGCACCTTCTCTATTTGAGAACATGGGATATCAGAGTGTTCCATAGGAAACACGTAACAGTCTGTAGGCCATTTACTCATGACATTGACTGTTTTACTCTCAGATCCAATTTTAGAAGGCATAATCTTATAATTGACGTAACTCTGAGCTGATAATTTGAAAATCAGTCCAGCCTTGTTTGCGTGACAGGTACTGTTAGACATTGCTTGGCTGTCCTGGTCTTTTCACTTCTACCATTAAGAAGAATGTTATGTCTAGAAAAGATTCAAAAGTTGACAGCTCCCATCTCTCCCATGTATAACTTCAAAATGGCTCATGTACAGTTTTTTCTAACAAATGCACTTTCCTGGTGAAAAATAAACTCCAGATAAATGGGAAATTAAATTTATACAAGCCCAAAAATAAATCAATAGTCTATACATGAAAAATAAGTGTATAAACCATTATATTGGTTATTACAAATTTCCATATCATATTTCCTTCTGCTGTGAACATATTGTTTGTTCATACAATTAAATTTTTTAGTTTTCTAATATTTCTTAATGCCAGGTTGATGAACTGTGTAAACACCGGGTGGAATGGTAATTAAGACCTGGACTTTATCATCATATCCCTGACAAAGTCTGATATGTGTTGTATTTTATAAATATATTTGAATGTTGTCAGTATACCAAACCAAAAACAAGTAGACCCTCAGGGACATTGTGGGTTTTGTAGATAGACATTAATCATAGAGAAATGACATTGGCAAATGTAGAAAACACTTGTCTAACTGCTGGTAGTCATTGATCGTTGACTGTGTGCACTGTGTGTTGCTCTGAGCAGTTCTACATCAAGATTGAGGGGAAACTGCCGGCTTACAACACCCGAGTCAAGCTCCCCGAGGACCAAAGACTGGACCCCTTCAATGACGGTGAGTTGGGAGCCACACACACATAAACACAAACACACTAACTAACACACTCTAAATCTCTCTTTTTTTAAAACTGTCACTGTTTGCATCTCAGAGGATGAGAGCGAAGAGGACGAGGCTGACATCATCTCACGGGAGGCCCTGAAACGTCAGTCTCAGCTGATCATTGACTCCAAGTCCAAGAAGAAGCCCTGGAAGAAGAAGAAGGGCAAGTTCTGATCCAACACCACAAGACTCAAGAATCAACAAAAATAAATGCTGTGAACCAAAAACTGATTTGAGTGTAAAATGAGCTTCAGTTGAGGACAAAGAACCTGTAAGGATTTTCCATCTCTATAGTTGTTATTATATGTCTTATCAGTCACTACAAAGAATCTTGGATTTTTTTTTTGGCTGAAAATACAAATACATTTTTAGACTTACTGAAAGGTGAGCACAATTTAACAGTTCTTAGATGATAATTATCAAAATATTTGTGTCTTTGAAGCTGGTTACTTGATGTATATATGTGGATTTGTTGTGACAACAGTAATGTTTTCTGTCACGTGTCACTGTTGCTCAAACACTTGTCTCTCCGCCTCTTTTTCGCAACTCAGATTCCACCCTGCAGCCTCATGGAGAGCCAGTAACGTCAATCAGAACAATGCTTTCACTTTTAAAAAAAATGACCCTTTCTGTAAATAATATATGGTTGTGCAGTATGTGTAACCTGTGCCCAAAGCATTTCACTACTACTGTCCTGCTGATGGAAACCTATCTGTTGTGAATATAATGGGCTTTATCTTACAGACAGGATGCACTGGGGCCTGTAGTGCACTGAAGACCAACACCTGTGATGAATCCAGTCTTTATTCATGGGTGAATCACATCAACATCAAAGACGCTCATGATTTGTCCCAGTGTAGGATACGATACAAAAGTGCATGTGAGACCTCACCTGTTTGCAGACATGTAGCGCCAACACCTGAACTATCTCTGCTATGCTCAGCATCTCAGAAATGGTTCTGCCTCTTTGCTCACATGCTGTGCGGTTTTTGGGCTCAGCTCTTGGATGTTAGGTGGATAATCTTGTTCTACGACTGAGCAATTGGCCAAACAATAAATCTTCATACCTGAATGTCAGATGATAACCTCAGTGATGTTGTCTGTCTTTAATTGTCTGACATATCATACACAGTTTCCAGGGCTTCTCCTTTGACTGACACAGCAGCAGTGACTCACCAGCCAGACTGACGACTCTTGGCTGCTCAATTGAGGCACAAGAATTAGGTGCTCCTTTGTGTGTGTGTGCAGTACCAGGCAAAGGTTAAAATAGTAGCAGCTGTGCATGTAACTTCATATCAATTTTTTGTGCTATTCTTGACAGCTGATGCTTTTCTTTCTGCTCTACTGTCTAAACTCAGCTTATCTACTTGTTTAACAGTAAACCTTCAGCACATTTTTATCTTCAGTAAACTGTACAAGTTAATAGAAGCCAACTAGATTTTACTAGTGTAATATTTTGAAGGTCAGCATAGAGACAAACTTGTAATTTGGGGCTATATAAATGAAATTGCCTTGGATGGAATAGTAGAACAAATTTTAGACATTGTCATCTATAGTGGGCTGAAAAAGGTAAAAAGTCTAGTCTATGTTTACAACAGACCTCCATACAACCAATCATTTTGACTGAGGCATAAGATGGAAAGAAGGAAAATTGAAAATTGAAATAAAGAAATAGCTTTTTTAAAAATGTCAACATACACAGCATGTGTCCAAATGTTTACAAAAAATAAAAATAAAAATCAAATCCAACATGGGATAAGGGACAAAAAAATATGTCGTGAAATTAAACAAACCATGTAAAGCACATTTGGTGTATGCATAAAACTGAAACACAACACGGAATGAGAAATACCAAAAGTGCATGTCTATGTTGTATGTGTTACTCATAATGTAAATTGAACAGTTTAAAATATTAAGCAAATTAAAACAGGTGTTACAAATTAATCAGACTAGAAGGAACCTCCATGACATTAACACTGACTGGCTTCTGTTCAGGCCTAATATATCGGCAGTCAATCAATATATCCGTGCATATATGTAACAGGAGGTAAACAAACATTTTACTGGTGTTTTTTTAAGCTGATCGACCAATCAGTGAGAGGAGGCGGGGCTGCGCTTCCTGGTGCAGAGTTTGAATCGCTGCCAGCGGCGTGACAGCGTTTCCTCATCATCTCCTGCCGAGAAGACTTCAGTCAAACATGTCTGTTCAGTCTGTGTGAGTTTAAATCGAAACTGTCACGGCTTCATACGTTCATCATGTCTGAATAGTTACTGTAACCCACTAACAGGTAAGAAACATTTGAGCTCTTGACAGCTTATCAACAAACTGAGTATCATCAGCCAGTCGAATTCAAATGAAACATATACTGAGCAATTAACATGGCTGATGCTGAATGTCCGCGGATTTTCATTAAGCAGAGTCGCTCTATCCATGTGTATCCCTCAGTGTTTCTATCTATGACCATGGTGAACATAAGGGCAGAGGGCTTTTGCTTTATTCTAATGACGTGGGTAGTGACCTGGAATAATGGGATGTAAAATGCAATCAAATTGCATATAATTATATATCTCAGAGTACAGCCAAACAGGGAGGAGAAAATTCCAACACACACATACACTTACACACGAACAAACATGCGCACAGAGCATCATCCACCCACAAACACAAAGAACAATCAGCCCTCAGTGATAAATGCCATGAGTCTCCATCCAAGTTTCACACGGTCTCTTCATGAATATTCTGGCTGGACAAATGCAGCTCTGAACACTGTCTCCATCAGGATTTGATGAGATGCTGATTCAAGAGAAGCAAAATTACAGTTAAGTGACTATTTTCTTTTGGTTTATGGGTTTCTGATGGTATCTTTTAAATGCTGAGATTTCCAGATTTCTCCTGGGGTTGATGTAAAAGAAACACTGGTACTCAGTAGTTATGATAATCTGTGCTCTGTAGATGTAATTGAATAATGAGAATTTCAAACCTGTGCAGAATATTTTATTGTTATATGGAACATTAACCAGGAAGTTATATGCTCTGTCATTGCAGTCTTCATATTTTCATAAAGTGTTTAAGATGCCACTTTATATAGAGTATACACTGTGTCGGTACTGTCGTTTCAGTAATACACACATACATGTATATGCTCTATATATAGTGTATTTTGTGTTTCCACAGATTGCTACCAGTGAAAAAGCTCTGTCAATTCAAGAGACATTTCCTCAATTGTTTGAGAGAAAAAGGGTTTTTATAGGTCAGCTGTATCTCCTCTCTGTAGTTTAGGGGGTTTACATGCTAATGGGAATTCAGAGAATTAAAATAATTTACCTTATTGTGTTGTGCTGCTGCTAATGAATTGAGTTAGGCTGAGCCATTAAGCCTATTTCCGTCCTACTGTGTTTAATCTAATCATGATTTTTATAGTCATATTAATTTACCACTGACCTAGTTTTTCAGAACTGGTCTTTGTTTCATGAAATTGTAAAGGCTGGAAACAGGAGGTTTTATAGCTGCTAATGCTTACAGCTGACCTGGAGACTACTTTGATGTTTGGAAGGTAAAATAACAGAATGATACTGCAAGGAGCCCGTGGCTGTCTGTGCTCACGCTCTCCACGCTCTCCTCCCTGACACAGATGAGGCAGCAGGTGTGGGAGAGATCTGACGAGGTGTGTGGGCCCATAGCGTGACACCGAGCGGGGGAGATGAGGACCGTTCTTCCCGTGTGCGGAGGCGGCGATGGAGGGGAGTCCCGCGGCCTCCGCAGCAGGATGGGCAGGATGAGCAGGATGAGGAAGCTGCTGTGGCTGAGGCCCAGTCAATGCGTGGACATCCACACTGACACGGAGCCTGGCGTGTGGCTGAGGAGCTTCCAGTTGTTAGACACTGACGCACAGTGTGAGGTGAGTTAGGACAAAACTACTCTGGGTTTCTAGCATCAGTCAGAGACGACGTGTCTCTGCTCATTTGACATCCATTTTGTTGCGTTTTAAAACTTCATCTCAATATTTTAACAAAGTTCAGGTGGTACAAATATTTTCTTAAATCATTGTTGCCAAAATATCATGCATGGAAAGTAACACAAGTCAAAGCATCAATACACTCATCTCCACTCATCCCACTAGTCAAAGCTCTTGGTGGAAACATGGAAATATTAACATTTCTGGGCCATTCCACCTAGCACTCAGAACCATCGCAGTACAATATAATCAAAGGCATATGACATCATATGCAGGAGAGTTCAAATGTCTGAGCCTATTTGACTATTAGAGCTCAGTGAAAAGATCAAGTCATGCTTATTTCTGTTTGTAAAGAGTCCACCCTCCTCTAGGGCTGCAACAAACAATTATTTTCATTTTTGGTTAATCTACAGATTTTTTCTCTACATTAATTGATTAATTTATTTGGTCTGTAAGATTTCAGGACATTCAGTGAAAAATGTCCATGTTGATTTGGACAAATAATCCAAAACCCAAAGGATATTATTGCCAATTGTCTAATCAATTAATCAACTAATTATTGCAGTGCTACATTGAATATTTAGCCTTGTTCATTAATAACAGATTAATCAGTGATGAATTTCCAGGTCAGTTGAGTAATCACTTATTGACAAACCACTCCAACACTAACACAGGTAATGTGTGTGTTGGTGTCCTTGACATATGCTACTGTTCAGTCTCCCATCTACCTGTGTTGTTATTTTAATTGGTCCTTTCATTTTATTGAATTGATTAGTCTCATTTTGAGTTTACCAATTAAGTTTAGATTTAGTGTCCTCTGTTTTTTTTTACAAGCTATGAATAGATCATCATGATTGCTGACTCAGCTGCTGATGTATAACACACACACTGCATCTGTATCTGTGACGAACAGCTGTTATATATTCAGTCACTGTTTACGTCAGGTTATTCTCTGGGAACTTTTGCTATTGTTCCCATTCAGCGGAACATTTTTTCACTCAAGGCGTCATCAACAGCACCGGCTATTTAGTGACACTGAGAAGGAACTGCAGCAGCAGCCGACTCTCCAGGAAGTTTACAGTATCATATTCCCGTGGGTGTTTGGTGTATTTTCAGTTAAAAGAAGCCTTTCAGTCATGTGAAGTTTTGAGGAAATCACTTCACCCAGCGTGTTTGGGAATCATCTTGCAGGCATGCTTCCACTTGTTGCCTGCCTGCCACCTCATCACCCATTCATGTGTCTAATCAGCACTAATTGAGGTCTCTCCTGGTGCTGTCTCTCTGCTCTTTTGTTCAGCCTCTGTAGCATGGCATGGGCAAACATGGGAGGATGGTGGTCGATTATCAGCTCAGAGAGAGAAACTCATTAGAGAAACAAAAAGCTCATTCTTCTCTTTGAGCTAAAAGAGCAGTGGACAGTCTGATTCAAACACACCCCATCTGCTCTGCTCATCAGTGTTACTATAATGTTTTGCTTCTAGTCAGTTTATTTCTGAATGCAGGGACGTTCTGAAAGATCTTAACTCGTATATTTTCCTGCATTCGTGCTTCCTTGAAGTCAAAAAGTTGAAGTCACTTTTTAGAAGCACAGTGGTATGTCTCCACCACACCCCTGACACCATGGGCAGGAACATAATATAGAAGCTGTTTGAGGAAAACTGTCCCGACTGGATTCTTGTAGAGGCAGAGGCACTGAAATGCACAGGTCACACCATGTGAATGTTGGCTTCCAGTTGACAGAAATCTTTCCATTAGTATCAAGCATTTAATCTCTTCCTGTAAAATAATCGCTGGTGGTTTTGTAAAACTGAAAACAAACGTTTCCTGCTAGAATGTGGAGCTTGTTTAAAGCTGCTGAGCCTGTTCTTGATCCAGATAGAGAACTTGAGGAAATTTGATTAATTGAAAGTGAATCTCTTTAATGTTTGGCCACCAGGTGTCACAATTATTGTCTCTGCCATGTATTTCTGTAGGGAGAAAAGTTTAGATACATCATGTGCCCAGTGATTAATTCTGTGACAGGTGGACCTCAAGATGGAATACAACTACGCTTGTAGTGGTGTCATGGGGTCATTGTTTTGAAAACACATTTTTAAAATATATTCACATAATTCACTATCACACATGGTTGTATAATAATAAGTCATGTTGCATTATGTGTCTTATGCCAGTAGTCATAAGGCACAAGCATAGAATAAGTGATCTCTCTTCTCTCATCATGGTGGGTATAATGCACTTTTTATTATCTGCTTCAAGAAGAGTGAGGCTGTATTCTTATCCATCGATCCATCGTGCTGTTAGGCTCCAGCAGAGGCCGAGTATGAACCATTACACAGTTTGTTGATCCTGACACCAGAGCCCACAGCCCACATCTCTAACTGGGAATACTGGCTTTCCCAGACCCACAGACACCACACTGTTAGATTCCTCATCAATGACCAACTATCACAAGCCTTAGTATCAATGAAAGATAGAATATTATAACCTTTCATGCAAAAAGTATTCTTTATAAGTCATTATGTGTCACTCAGCCTCACTGAATACTGCGAGACAGGACACACACACAACATTCATTTTTATTCATGCATGAGCTGTCAAACACCACTCTGACTGGCTATTATTATTCATTTTTCAGAGGGATTTTATTTTATTTTTTTTAACTTTTCTTTATGTAATACTATTTCAATTGACAACTTCTCTTCTAGTCTCTTTACAATGTGAAATAGTTACCGGACATCTTTGAGTACTTTGAATACTTTTCCACCACTGAGCTCGTAGGTTGACCCCCATGTGTATACTACCACCACCACCTATATAGTAAACAGCAATAGTACAAGACAGCTTGTAATACTGCTGCCACTGTTAAATTAGTACTGATACTGATACTGAAGTGTAACATTAATTAAAAGAATAGGGACAAGCTTTTAGTTGCTCTCTAACTTTTATTTTATTTTGTAGGTATCCCACTATTTGCAACAATAGGAGAAGTAATAATAGCTATATTTACAGCCATAGCCTTATATTTAAAATATGCATAATAATATCTGAAACCATTTATCCTCTTATTCCCATTGGTCCGTATTGTTAGCCCCGCCCACACCTGTCTCGTTGGCTACGCCCAGTGAAATGCCGCTCATTCCCTGTCCTCTCGCTCTCAAACTCGTCCATCCACTGTTTCTTTTCAGCTCCAGCGCCTGGACACAGTTCAACTTTACACTTTACCGCATTTTGTTCCGTTAACTCTCGAAAATGAAAATGTCAGAAATAATTCAGACTGAAAACAGCTGTCGGAGGACGGAGCTGAGTCCTTGACCGCTGCCTGCGCTGCGGTCCTGTCAGAGACTTTGGGATTTATTCACTGACAAGAGCAAGAGAAACATGGGAAAATGGCACTTATCAATGGTAGGTTTAATGACATATCAGTTATTATACCATTAATGCTACAATCTGTTCTGAACCAGTGACTCTGGCTCCATACAATGTAGTTTTGTCAAACTTTTTATTTGTTTTTTAGGTCTACATGACTAGTCAGTTACATGTGAACGTAACTCTCCTCTCTCTGGTCACCAGGTCAGACATGATGATATAATGGTGTCATTCACTGCAGGCTGTGGAGATCCACCATTGTCTCATTGTGTTTGGCAGCTAGCACACTAGTTTTTGTCTTGAGTTTCTGTCATGTGATATCAGGTGTTTTCAAGCATGGTCTGCTGCTATTGTGATAGGTGTGTACCAAATAACACTGTGATTGCATACACAGCCTGTATGGACACATGTTCTCTACCAGTGCAGTCTCAAAGTCTCATTCCAGGGCTATGACTCCTTGTTGAAGGCAGGACAATATGGTCGTCAGCCTCATGCTTCATTTCGACAGCAACCTCTATTTTTCCCTGTGTTCCTTCACTGATACTGTACATACATTATCATTAGGAACACCTCGCTAAAAAACTATTGCAGCCTAATTCAGCAATCCTACAATAAATCCTACCTTCATTACAGTTTTAGAGTTCTCAGTCCTCAGGTGTTGCAAAAATATCAATATATCCATATCTATAGCTATAGGATGACAAATGCTTGAGAATGGTAAGATTTGGTTTAGTAAAACAAAGCATGCAGCAGTTTGACTCAACCAGAACCAACAAAGACTTCCTGATCTCTCCTGACCGCTTATCATTTCTTCTCTACAGATTCTAACACAGTGTTTATGTGAGGGGAAAATGCAGTGCTGTTGTTATCCTTAACAAAATTAGAATTTGGATTTTTTTTAAAAACTGTGTCATGGTCCAATAAATTCTGCCTTTGTTTGTGTCCATAAACACGTAAGGCAGTGAATGCGTCTTTGCCAAATCATCGGCCCAATCACCAGGTGTCTGTCTGCGTCAGAGTTCAAGGCTGGGTCACAAGCAGAATCTCAAGAATGAGGTTAATTGACGTGGTGTTTGACCTTTTTAACAAAATTACTCAGTTTGAAGGCTTATTGCATTTGTCATGAGGTATTTGTCGCAGATATGTAAGATTTTCACAGTCGTGTCAAAAGAGCTCCATGACTGTTAAGAAAGCTATAATTATAGTTTTCAGGTAGAAGTAAATTGAGGCTAATAAGTTTTGTCTCATTTCTGCAATTTGTATATTTGCAACATTTACGGTATATTGAGGAGAAAATGTGCTCTGCTTCTTAAAGTTTTGCCTATAAAGCTCAGTGAGTTCTTGTTATTCCATTATGTT
Organism: Lates japonicus; assembly: GCA_033238685.1. Lineage (NCBI taxonomy): Eukaryota > Metazoa > Chordata > Actinopteri > Centropomidae > Lates > Lates japonicus. The sequence goes on along the minus strand of BRZM01000043.1, from coordinate 4,415,411 downwards.
TTATGTGACACAGACAAGCTCTCAAGTGCATTATGTGATAGTCTGTATTATCATTAAGAAATTAGAAAAATAGGCCACGTCATATATTTGGGTTAGTATTCGACAGATATCTTGATGACCTTGCATTCTCCCTCGCAGGACCCGGTGCAGGAGTGGGGGGAGGAGGAGGAGGACGGGGCCGTGTTTGGCATCACGCTGCGCAGGGAGCCCGTCCCGCCGAGCTCGGACGCGGCGGAACTCTCCACGGCCTTCAGCTTCGTCCAGTACCACACGGTGAAGGTGCGCAGGCTGAAGGCCGCCACCCTGGAGCGTCTGGTCACACACCTGCTGGACCCCAAACATCAGGAGCCCGACTTCATCCGGGTCTTCCTCTCCACCCACAGGGCCTTCACCTCCACCAGCACCCTCATCGAGCTGCTGTTTCAGAGGTGAGAAACTGTCCACACCGAGGCTCTGCAGAATTTTGTTGAACTGAGACACATATGGAGGTACTGCCCAAGCTGTTAGCTTATAGCTTAGCATAAAGACTGGAAACTGAGAAATGAATAGCCCTGCTCTCTGGTCTAAACGAGACAAAATCCTCTTATGACCACAGTTTAGGTGTAAAAATGACATGTTACAGTTTTATGGGGGTGTAATTACCCCTGGACAGAGTCAGCTAACTGTGTCTGTTTGTTTTCAGTCTTTATACTAAGCCAAGGTAACTAGCTGCCAGCTATAGTTTCATATTTAGCATACAGACATGAGTGTGGTGTCAGTTTTCTCTTGGCAAGATGATATTATATGTTTTGTGTTTGGTATCTATTCCACAGGTTAAAGCAACTTACTGTACAAGTTTCATCTTTTTAAAAACTAACATCAGTTAGAAGTTATTGGATCCCCTGACACTTCTCTGTATCAGGGGCATTTCAGGGATTTCAGGGCTTTTAGCATTAGTTTCTTAACTTGTTGACATCAATTTGTTATTCTAGCATGTGCTACTTTCAAACAGGTCGTCACTGTACGCAAATGAAAGTAGAGCATCTGCGTAACAACATGCCAGGTGCACACATCAGTGTCCAAACGAGACATTGTCTACGTCTCCTCAGCTATTCACAAAGCAAATCTCTCTTGACACTGGATAAGTTTCTATGACAGGTATTATCATCATGAACTAAAGAAAGGACCCAGGAGCTTTGTTTAGTTCATGATTCCATTCCAGAGAGGCCATGACAACGCCCTCCACGCCCAACGGAGGAGCTATTTCATTTAACTGACGCTCAGGGAGCTCACACTGCACTGAGATTTAATTTGACTAAGAAATCACCTGCAGGAATGTTCATCAGGGTTAGACACAAAAAGACTCTTTGGTTCTAACTACTCCCCGAGGCGCCATTTGTAGAAATTAGTAGACATTTCCCAAGGAAGTTTTCTTTCTCTTTATCAGTTCCTTATCAGTTTGTTCTTTACAGCTCACCTTTACTTAACATGCTGCAAATTGCTGCCTGTTTGAAACTGGCCATTAGTACTGTAGAGTTGATATATTATTTGTCAAACAGTTGCCCTAATATCTGTGTTGCTGGTGACAACAGGCTTCCTGTGAGCTTTTTTCAGGTCGGCCTCAGGACAGTCTGAGAAGTATGTTTTCCCTCCTTTGCCTCGCAGGATTTTGTGCAGGATGTAAAATGTTTATTGCTTGTCATTAACCTATAAACCACCTGTACTGTGACTCGATAGGTCCTGAATGATTGCGATGCTGATGATGATGATGAATATTTTATAAACTCCAGACTTCACATGCTGTGATTTACTCCACAAATGTGACCAGTTCCTTTTATTTTACATTTCAGGCTCATTTGTCACATTTTGATACAAAACACACTAATGTAAAACTTTGTCCATGTTCCTACAATGAGAGGGTGTGGCACTGTGCTTCAGTTATACTGCACATATATTTTTATGATGCCATTATCAGTCCCTGAGGGCGACATTTGTCTTTTACTCTCCAGACCTTGTAACAAGGCTGCAGTGTCTCTGCAGGGATTTAAGGTGTTGCCAGACATTTCCACAGGATCAACAGTTATAGCGGATCAGCCCAGGGACCCTCTCTTGTTTACAGGATATTTTCTGTCACCAGGTCCTGGCGTTGTCCCACCAATGAAATGTAGTTCTCAGGTGACAGATAATTCTGTTTTCCTTCTCCACAGAGATGACTCAGTCGCCAACCTGGATAACACCGTCTGCCCTCGCAGGTGAGTGTGGTCACTCCTCTGTCAACAAACATTAATTTGGTTTTGCCGTCTCAGCAGAACTAACCTCACCTGCCCTTCCCTGCAGTACCTTACCCCCAGTGATTCGGCTGTGGTTGGAGGAATACAGTGAAGACTTCCATGAACCGCCTCAGTACCAGTCCCTCAGGCTGTTGTGTATGCACTTGCGGCATCGCCTCTGCTTCAGACGTTTAGCTCTGACTGCTGAGACCCTGCTCAAGAGGCTCCAGGAACAAGGTAGAGGGGAATAAGAGATGCTATTACGTATTGTTTGTTTATGTCCTGCCACCACAATGCATGAACTGCAGCCACAGTACTGGAAGACAGATGTTGTGCTGTATTAAGTGCACACTCTGATCTAAGTTTCAGGCACTTCACTATCAATTTTCATATTAAAGGAACCATTTTTGCAGACTATCTATCTGTTACACTCTACTGCTTATATTATAAATTAATCAGAATAATATGATCTCTGTAGAATATATAAAATACCTTGTCAATTACTCCTTTTAATAAAGAAAAGGTGATTTATTTTGAATTCCATGTCAGCACAGGTATGCTTTACGCTGACATAGGAAAGACTGAAAGAAGTGAAATTAATGACCTCAATAAAAAATAAACATGTCATGTTTGATGTTATCAGTGATTGAAAAAATGGGCATTTTGACACCACTTTTTTTCTCCTTTATGAGTGACACATTATTGCATGTTTGTCCATGTTCGCTGCTAAGTGGTTGTTTCATTGTCATTTATGATTTGGTGTGTTTGACAGATGGCAGCGAGTCTGCGTCACAGCACAGCAGTGAATCACTGCAGCAGGAGCCCAGAGATCAGGAGGACGGAAGAGAGACGTCCACTAAGGAGGAAGACAAGCACAGCTTTATGGACTTCCCCGTGAGAGAAATAGCAGAGCAGCTGACCAGACTGGACTCTGTACGTTTAAATAACAAATATCTCAAAGCTGTTTTCCATGTCACTGCGGGGTCACTCATTCATTCATTCCTTGTCACTGTCTCTCCCTCAGGATCTGTTTGTCAGAGTGGTGCCCTTCCACTGCCTGGGCTGCGTCTGGTCCCAGCGTGACAAGAAAGAAAATCGAAACTTGGCACCCACCGTCCGAGCCACCATCTCCCAGTTCAACGCTGTCACCAACCGTGTCATCACCTCGCTCCTCTGCCCGTCCTCGCCCAGTCCTTCGACTTCCTCTCCCATCTCATCGCCTCTTCCCTCCTCTAGCTTCCTGTACCCCTCCACTGCCCCAAGCTCACCCCGCTGCTCGCACGCCAGCCCCGCCCAAAGAGCACGCATCATAGAGAGGTGGATCGCTGTTGCACAGGTCAGGGTGGAAAATAATTTCATGTTACTGACATAAATTAATGTATCTGGTCAAAAAAGTGTAACAAAACCACATCGTGTCTCTGTAGGAGTGCAGACAACTGAAGAATTTCTCCTCTTTGAGGGCCATCCTCTCAGCCCTGCAGTCCAACGCTGTGTATCGCCTAAAGAAGACCTGGGCTGCTGTCAGCAGGTCAGCAAACTATTTAAAGATGCTGCAGAGTTGTTTCACACAGAGTTAACAGAATTCTGTCAAATGAACCACTGAGTTACTGTTTTTAGGGCACAAAGTGAAGTGAAGTGAAGTTCCACAATCCCCTACTGGCTTACAGTGAATTATTAATCTTTATGGAGCATGCCGTCTTGCTCAAGGTGAATACTGACTCTGCAAAAACAAAGCTGTCTTAACAGATGTGTGAATATGTTTTGGTTTCAGGGAAAGCATGGCTACCTTTGACCACCTGTGTGAGACTTTCCCTGATGAAAACTATGTGCTAACCAGCAGAGAGATCCTTGTGGAGGTAAATACTTGTGGTTTTGAGATAAGCATGCATGTGGGACAATGTGGACCAATGGCCCTGCCTAAATAATGAGGGAAAGACCTGTACAGTTGGGTGGAGAGGTGTTTTCATGATTGAACTGAATTAAATTGTACAATTGAATGCACTGCAGGTTACTTCCTAGCATTCAGTGCAGTAGGTTTGTTTGACTTCTTGTTGTTTGCACAGCCTCTATCATGCTGCCTGTTTTCCCTTTCAGTTTTTATTATTGTTATTTATACAGCGCCAAATCATACCAGAAGTTATCTCGAGGCACTTTTCATATACAGCAGGTCTAGACCATACTTTTATTGTATTCACAAAGAGATACCACCATGAGCAAGCACAAGGCGACAGTGGCAAGGAAAAACTTCCTTAATGGGGGGAAATCTCGTATAGAAACAGACTCAGGGTGGGTGGCCATCTGCCTCGACCGGTTGGGTTGAAAAAGAGAGAGAGAGGGGGGAATTGGGAGAGAGGGGCGTAGAGAACAGGGACAAGAGAACATAGCACAACACAGGTTGTAAAGTGGTATCGATAATAACAATTGTAATGACAATTAAAGTAGTAATAACAATACTAGCAATAAAATTAGAAGCAGTACTAATACTTTCTAAATATAACAGCAGGCGTTGAGCAGGGTTGTAGGAGCAGCAGGAGACTTGTCATCACAGATCAGAGTCTACAGCTCCACAGGCAGAAATACCCAGAAACTCACTGAAGAGGAGACGAAAGAGCACAAAACTAGAGGAAAGGGAAAGATATCTAGTTAGTAACATGTATTTATGAGATATGGATATGTACAGATAGAGAAAGAGAGAGAAGCTCAGTGTATCATGGGAAGTCCTTCAGCAGTCTAGGCCTACAGCAACATAAGTAAGGGATGGTTCAAGCAAGCCTGAGCCAGCCTAATCGAAAACTGAAACCATTCTCTTGTTGTAGCTTTTCCTGCGTAAGGATTTGCTGCCTTTCTCTGTATGACTGTCAGATAACTGCCTTTGGGTTTTTTTCTCTTCCACAATTCATCAGCTAATTGAAAAAAAATTTACAAAATAAGCAATAATGAAAATTATCACTAGTTGCAGCTTGAGTGCATTGTGAAAAGTGCTACACATGTCAACGTCCGTATGATTCATGCTGAATGTATTGTGCGTAAATGGCCTCTAATTGTTATTTAATGGTCTTATTGGTCTAATCTCATGTTTTGTTCTGTGCTTTTTTTTTCTTAAATCACAAGACTGAATGTATGTTTAATCTCCAGTCCACTTGTTGCTCTGTGTCCTTTGTCCCCTGTGAAAAAATCAGTTGATATGAATGTGTATTTAGTGATATTGCTGTTATCAGTAGCCCAGTTTCTCTAAAATAATGAAAACGCCATTCATAGTGGCCAACACAAATAAAACTGCAAATAAAAGTGGCCGGTTGGGCACCAGTGCCAATCAGCAGTTATTAATTTTATTGAGTACATATACACACACAGTGCACACCGTAGGGCATAAATAACACAATAGGCTGTAACTGTGTGGATGAGATTTTCAGACTTCAAACACATCATCGCCTGCACAGCAGAGTCACCCTCCCACACCCAGCAGCACCCTGTCAGCAGGTGCTCAACCCTGAAAAGAACAATTATATAACGTGCTTGCTTTGTTGCCATCTCACGCCCAGCTCTTTCACATTAACGCCCTGAATTTGACTCATTTTGTTCTATCAGCACTGACGTGACATGTGGTCTGTTTTCTGCAGGATGGGAGGCAACCAGACAGCAGTGCCACCTCGGGCTCTAAATCACCACGGTTCTGCTCAGTGTCCAGACAGGCGGTAAGAAAATCATCATTTGGTTTGGGAATAACCTTGTTATTCCTCAGTTTCACAGTCGACCACCAAAATAAAGTGAATGTGTCAGCTACACCAGCCAATATTTTTAAAAAAAAGAAAGGCAGAGTTACTTTTCTCTCTGCTAGTTTCATCAATTCTGCTTCTCTAAAACTCACATGTCTTCAAGCTGACATACTTTGCTAAAATAGACATCAGGTTTCCAGTTCCCTCTTCTATTTCAGTCTGTTCATTTGATGGAAAAAGTTTGCACATGACCTTTAGTATTCTCCCTTACATAGAAGAGGATATTAAAGCTGACGTGTGTGCAGTGTTTCCCACAGTTTGGCAGTTTACTTAGTCCGGGCGGGGTTGTGTGTAGTTGTTTTATACCCCCTTATTCAGTCTGTTTAAATAGTGATGGTCCTGTGTTTCCACTTAGTTCTTGCTCTGCTATCAGTCTTGCTCCAGGAAAACACATTCAGGGGTTCACCATGTATCTGCAAGTTCAGAAAAAAAACAGAAATACATTAGTTCTCTGTTTTCCTCCGTGGAGCAGTCATACTGATTACCAACATGTAAACACATGGCTTGGATTTTGTCCTCAGAGCTTCAGCAGTGGTGTTGTGCCGTACCTGGGCACTTACCTGACCGTCCTCACCATGCTGGATACAGCACTGACTGACACTGTGGAGGTGAGCACTCCTCACACACACACAAATCTAACTGTTGTTTTTTGTTTGCTCTTTTTATGGCACTTTTATAGATTTATGATGCCCTATAACACTGGCTGTTTTTTCCCTTCAACAGGGCGGACTCGTCAACTTTGAGAAGCGCAGACGGGTAGGTGTCGCCTCCTAGTGGTGTCTTATATGAATGACTACCAACATCCTCAATTTTTATTTCATGCTCCATGTTATTCTCCTCTGTTCCAGGAGTTTACCTGTGCCTTCTTTTATTCCCTCCTCTTTTAGGAGTTTGAGATTCTTTCCCAGATTCGACAGCTTCAGACTTCCTGTTCCCGCTACAGCCTTCCAGTGAACCGTCATATCACTGCCTGGCTGCAGGCACACACGCTGCTCACCGACCAGGAGAGGTGAGACACGCACGGACACCCCTGCAACACTGTGTCAAGATAATTAAAGCAACTTGCATCATATCATAGTCTCCTCTTTTTTTTGTGGTCTGAAGCTATGAGCTGTCCCGTGACCTGGAGCCTCCGGTTGACCCCTGTCCCACCTCTCCCAACTCATGGAGCAGCCGTCTGCTCACAAAGAAGCTTGCCTCGTAAGTCTGGAAGATCAACTTGATGTAAAAGTTGTCAGGACTCCATGTCTTTGAATTATTTGCAAAAGTTAATGTAGTGTTACAGTGGTAGAGATGTTGTAATCAGCATCTAAATTTGGATCTGTATCAAAATATATGAGCCTGTGATCAAACTTTAACACTGAAAACTCTTAATAATGTGTGATCCAATAATTGCTTACAAAGAAATTAGATTTTCTTTGCACTTTCAAAAATGGATTTCATCAGTTTCCCAGTGGAAAATTAAACTGTGTGTGTGCAGGTTGCGGACAGCCAGCGACAGCTCCCTCAGGAAGACCCACGCCGATCAGATCAGCGTGTCGTCCTCTGGCTCCAGCAGCTCAGACATGGAGGACCTCTCCTCCGCCCCTCAGCCCTCCCCCCTCAGACTCAAACTCAAGGTAAGAGCACCAACTGTCCCCAGTCTTATATGTTTGTGGGCAACAGGGACATACAGTAACTGAACAAAATATTCATATTTTCTCCTCTTATCTCCTCCCCAGTCTCTCTCGGGTTCTCTTCACAACGTAGCAGAGGACTTCTCCTCCTCTCCCAGTCTGTCCAGCTCCTCCTGCAGCTCCTCTCATCCAGACCTCAGCTCCTCCTCTCTGGTGCTGAGCCCCGAGTCGTCGTCCTCGGGCTGCTCTCCTCAGGCTTCACTGCCCGTTTACAACAAACAGGTCGCTGACTCATGTATCATCAGGGTCAGTGTGGAGTGTGTCAGCAATGGGAATGTCTACAAGAGCATACTGGTGAGGACAGTGGTTTTGTAACCATGTTTTTTCTGAGGTCAGCCAGCCTGTTGTTGGTTGATTTAGTTTAGCAGTTTCTAAAAAAGGAAAGCAGAAGAAAAAACAAAGAGAAAGCAGAAGTGTGAGGAGTTGGTATTGTTTAATGCCTTCTCATTCAAGAGTATTTAAACCAAGGTTACTTTGAACAGCTTTTTGCAGGATTTTGCACATGATCAAAAATCAGTTTAGCAATTTTCCAGGTGCTTTTGTAAATACACTACTGACTATTTTTCTGCTCTGATGCAAAATTAGAAAATATACAGAATTTGTACTCAATGAATGACTGCAATGACTAGGTCATTAATTATGTTATCATCTCATAATGTCTCTTTCTGGATATGGTTGATGCATCATTGCTATATGTGTAAATAACATGACTCTATTTAAGGCAGGAATTCCTACATAAATACTTCTTTGTAAAGTAAACTGAATTACAGGCTTCCAATTATGTTATTTTAATGTTAATAAGTATTGTAAAGACAGATGTGAGATATTGACTTTCGTTGTGATGTTTCCTCTCCAGCTGACCAGTCAGGACCACACACCTCAGGTGATTCAGAGAGCTATTGAAAAACACAACATGGAGGACGTCAGCTGCCATGACTTCAGCCTCTACCAGATGCTCAACAATGGAAAAGGTGAATATTCTCCTCAGGCCCCCTCAGGCAGTCTGATCTTCTCTGGGCAGTTTATATCTTTATAACCTGCTCAGAGCAGCATCGTCCCCCAGGTTTCTTTCTACTGAACAGGATGTATTTTCTCTTTATTAGGATTCTGTTTTTTGCAGCTAACTTGTGATCAAATGCAAGACACAAAAGGCAAGTCCTCTTACGACAAGTAGTGATTATGTGCTGAATTACAAAGCAGCATCAGACCTTTCTGTAACTTTGAGTCCTCCCCACTCTAAGAAAAATCGACCTTGAACATTTATGTGTAAACTGTATAAAATGGCTAAATGTATTCCAATATTTCATTTAAAAGCAGACAGGAAAAGCTTAGGCTTGTGGGATGTATTAACAATAAATGGGAGGAAATCCAGTGTAGAGGAAGCAAAGATCAGTTCCTTTACTGACAGCTCCTGTAATAAACTGTAATCCATATCACCCGCAAGACAAGATAATGTTTTCAGAAGGTATAAACTCCCAGCTGGAAAACAACTCTTGCTCCTCACTGCCTTCAGTTATGCTAGCATTCTTCCCTAAATAGATTTAAGATGGAGACATTTCTGAAAGTTGCCCTCTGAGAAATGTAGGAAATGAAACAGAAGTAGGCTGAGGGAAAATGCAACATCTTATCAAATCATTCCTCTTCCTGCCTCAGAGCTCCAGATCCCCGACAAAGCCAATGTATTTTATGCCATGTGCACCACCGCCAACTACGACTTTGTCCTGCGCCAGCACTGGAGGAGCCACGGGAGACATTTCGGCTCTTCCTCCAGCCCCGGGGCTCAGCCGAGGAGCCGTCACGCCAAATGATAATGAGCATCTGTCCTGACTGAAGGTTGGGAGTACAAGAAGACAAGAGGAGCTGCTCATCTGGAGCAACAACACAACAACACATCTGTGGCTGTTTGTATCTACTTATCACCATGAGGCTGTAGCTGCGCAGCAGATATGAGCCACTCCGCAAGAATTCCAAGAAACCCGAGAGCTTCTACTGAAAAGGAACTTTGAAGGAGTTCTCGGCAAGAAGTCGTCATTACCGGGAGAAATGTTGAAATGTGTCAAGAAATATTCTGGACTGTTAAAAGAGTTTGAGGAAAATGTCCAAGTATACAAAAGAGAGACATCAAGAAGTAGAGACAAATGATGTACCCTGTTATCTCACCACCATATTTGGATAAATGAACCACATCTACCCAGGACATTTTTTCCTTAGATAAATGCACATTGTGGATTGTAGTGCATCATGAATCCTGATCCACCCCCCCTGAGGAACACTTCAGCTTTCACTGCAACCGTTTACAAACATCAGGAGCAGCTGGTCTGACAAAACATATAACTGTGACATAACTCCACAGTGGAACATGACAAATGTGGCTGCAGAATCAGGTCCTCAGACTCGGATGCAGTTTCTTGCCTTGGACTCATACAGCAGATGTTGGATTTTTCCTGCAGCTCCCTTGGGCTGAATGAGTAACAGGAGCTGCTCAGTTTCCCAGATACACAGAACATAATGAGGAAAGGTTGGTCAGGATGACTAAGAGTGGGATGTTCACTGTTAAGTTGATGAGTAAGCATTCCCAAACTGAAATCTGTCTATGATTTCAGACATGCTGAGCTCATTGAACAAAATCAAATGGTGTTTGAAACACTGTTTGGACCCAGGCCTGTTACTCCTGACATGGAGATTTTATTTGTCCAGAGAGTTAGTGATATGTGTTCACAGTCATCTCCTAGTTAAGAATTTAAATGTTTTAATGTAACTTAATGTAATTTTATCAACTTAAATTATTTAATGCATTTCAGTATTCAGCTTTTAGAGCAAAAGTGGCATGATAAAGGTTTTGTTTGTTTTATGTTTTAGTTCATTTTGGACCCTCTCATCAGTGCTACACTGTTCTCAGACATCTTACTTTAGTATCTCATAAGCTCAACTGAAGACTCTCTTGTCACTGTCTGCTCTTATTAAATGAAGGAGACTTTGTGTATGCGCACGTTATAAATGTTTATATTCAGTGGTCTTTGCCTGGACTCTGTCATGTGATGGTAAAGGCTGTGATTCAGGCGAGGCTGCTGATCATTTTAATCTGTAATCCAGAGCAGTTTAACTCAGAATGAAAGTACAAGAACAGGCCTTCTGTCATGAGTGGAATATAGCTAATTCCACCTGCCTGTGTGAAGGAGATTTACCTGAAGAACAGTTCTCGTATGTGAAAATGAAGCGTCTCAGTATGTGAATTTATGTGACATATGTGATCATCTCAGTGATGTGAAGTCCTCCCCAAAACTACCAGGCAGCTCTCTGCAAGTAATTAACAATGAGTATTGGTGCAATAGTCAAATAAATATAGTTAAAATTCATTGGAAGATGCTCGCACAGTGGTTCACATCCCTGTTTTCAGTTAATTAAGCACACACACACAGGTGAAGACCCTGCTGAGTTTTGGGCAGAATTTTACATCACTGTGTTCAGCTACTTGTTTAAAGTGAGGTTAAATGATGGTAATGAGGTCTGGCAGCTGCAATATATGAAGAAGGAGGACTTCTGCTCTGTCTGTCCAGTAGGCTTTCTTCTTCTTCTCTCCTTTATTATGTGTTTGAAATATTGACTTTATGCACATGGTAACTTAAACCTACATGTCTTTCTTTGTTTTATTTCAACAGATTCTTTAAAGTTTAATCTAAGCACTTGCTGTTTATAATTAGTATTAACTGTGCACTAATAAAGCTAATTTACTATTTATCATTGTGCCACAATTTGTAGTTTGTTTTTATGCAAAATTTAAATTGTATTGAGTTCAGGAAAAAAGGACAAGCTGCCAGCTGGTTAATATCAAATTTAAGCTTCGGTTCATAATGATCATTTGTAAAATTGATATTAAGCCGAGCTTAGTAGGGGGTGACAGTTGCTGTATGATGCAGTTGAAACTAACTGGATAAACATAGCAGTCGTAGTTTGACCACTAGGTGGAGTCAGACACAAATACTTTGAATGTTTTGTGCGCTCTGTTCATCCTGGTTCCATTTACAGACAAACAACTAGTTTATCCTCCAGTCAAACTTCATGTCTTTTTCAGCAGTGACCTATGTTTTTGCCATTGTAAAAGCACGATCAGATAAAATCTCTTTGAGGAGCAGTAAAACACACGTACAGTCATCATGACTGAAGAGCGGCGGACCTGCAGATAAATTAGAGGAGAGGAGAGAGGGGTCAGCGAGGCTGTTCTCCAGCCTCTGCTCCCTGATGAAACCTTGAACAATGTGGGAGGTCAGAGTTCATGGTGACGTGTGTGTGTGTGTGTGTGTGTGTGTGTGTGTGTGTGTGTGTGTGTACTGGGAAACTGTGACCTGTCTGGCCAGTTCTGCTGCATGTTTTCTGAGCTGTAATTTCCATATTCTACTTTAACACCTTCACGGTCAGTAAGAGTGTGGTTAGATGTACTTTCTCTTTTATTTCCTTTTCTCTGCTTATCTTGCTAAACCATATTTTTTTGAGAACTTTCCTCTGCTCTCTCCCCATCATCTGCTGTAAGAGTACCACTACTTATCTAGTCAGTGTTCACCTCTGCATGTAAATTATGTGGTATTGCTTAACGGTTTGTATTCATTTGTACATCTACATCAAACGGTAAACAAGCCTGTCTTTCACATGTGTGCCATTAGCTATAGTTTCACTGTTTGACCACCTGTCACAGCAACTCTTTCACTCTTAAGCTCCCCTCACCCTCAACAGACTATTATATTACATTAAAGCATCTGTGTGTGTGTGTGTGTGTGTGTGTGTGTGTGTGTGTGTGTGTGTGTGTGTGTGTGTGTGTGTGTGTTAGAAAAATAACGGGCTGTAACAACCCCCCACGAGGCAGAGGAGTCTCTTTTTTACACACTTGGTTTCTTGTTGTGTCCTCTCTTCTTCTGTCCCCTGGGGCCTCATTAGTAGTGGTCTTAATGACTTCCAGTGCTCTGGGCCACATCAGGCCTCTTTCAGCGTGAACTCGCTCCGCTGGAAACTGTTCAATCAACCCGGCGTGTATTCATTTTGCGGAACTGGTATCATAATGAGCTGAATATAGAAATTAGTCTCAGTTCACCATAGGTTGACTCATAGGCGATACACTCTGAGCTGCTGAAATTAATTTTCCATTCCTGTTTTTGTGCAGTGTTTTGCCAACAACAGCAGGAAATGAAGCCTGAAGCCAAAATAAAAATAGCCCAGACTGTGATGCAAAAAAAAAAATAAAACCAAATGGGACCCATGACTTCTGAGTTACAGCTATTTAGATTCATGTGTTGTTGTGGTACCACTGATTGATGCGAAAATGTTGTCCAAACTCAGCAGGGGGCACTGGAGTCCTTGAATACTCTTGTCATCTGCATTGGATTCCAACATAAATATTTTTTTTAATTCAGCCCGGATATGCACTATGTGGCCTGTATGGAAGGGGTTTAAGACTAAGAGTCCAAGGAGAAAAAAACACTGATTCCTCATGAGTTATGGGAGTTATGGGGTTCTTAATGGCCATGGTGGCACTATCTGTGCTAACTAATGGTTTCCTTTGTAATCATTTTAACTTGGAACTCAGTACTAACAGACAAACAGAGACAGACAAATACCTCGCGTGGTTTTTGTGGTGGCAACTGTGATAACTGCATCGTGTGTTTGAGTGCTGAGATATACGAGTTAAGGGTGTGTTGTTAAAGGTGAGGTTTCACATATTATTTCTTTCTAATCTATTTTTAATTGTTTTTGTTTTATCAAGATAAATTATAGAAGAATATCCGTGTAACCATCTCTGTAAAAAGGATTTAGCTTTTGTCGTTTGCATTTTCTTTTCCTTTTTCTTTAATCATCCATCGGACTGAGCTAAATCAAATTTCTCAAAACTCATTTACGCACCCAAGTTGCACCTCAACAGCGTCTGGTAACACACTTATACATTTAGTCTAAATCCTGTAAACAGACTCTGTCCAAGTCACGCATCGCTGACTCCGCCTCGTTGTGTCAATGCTGTGCAGTTGTCTGTTCACTCATCTGAGAATAACCAACAGCTAATACAGATTAATTATTATTGAGTGCGTGTTTTCTTGCATGTGAGGCGAGGCCGCTCGTGAGTGTGTCTGCAGTGGAAATGTAAGCATGTGATGTGGCGAGCATTTGTGGGAGTTATGTATGTATGTTGTGTAGTCAGCACATATATACAGTGCAATGGGTCAGTGGGAAGATTTGTTCTGAGCTCATCTTACGACATATTTCTAATGTCCCTTTGGCTGTGTTTTCCTGTGTGTGTTTTCTTGTGTCTGTGTGTGTGTGTGTGTGCCCGCAGTGGGCTGGTACATTAGCAGGTTTGTGGTGTATTATTAGACAGATGGGAGAAATGGCTGGAACTTATTAATCTAAAGGTTCATCCTTAATAACCACCATGAAGGACTAGGACTCACTCACCACAGCTCCAACATGTTGTTTGTTTGTCAGACTGCTGGAGCCTGATGTTGGCTTATGTGTAAAATGGAGCACTGCATTATTCCTGATGAAACAGCACAATAATCATCTGGTATCATAATGACACTTGGCTTATTTCTGATCAGTTTACCAGTAATAAATGCTGTATTGAAAAACAAGCCTTCATTGAGGAAACAACATTGACCCTATTGCCTTCTTAGAAGTGTCACTGGAGTTCTTTATAAAGGCAGATAACTCACCTCCCTCTCTGTGTTGAATTCCTTTAATAGATCCAGCGATGTTCCAAGCTAAAATATTTATGGAACAATATGGCAGCCTCGATTTAAAACTGTGCACTTGAGCTCATGTGCTCAGGGGCCATTAACATTCCTCTGATGTCAGTAGAACATATGCAGTACACAAACAGCTCACAAATAAGAATCTTTTTGATGAAGAACCGCATTAGAGCGTTTCTAACACCTGAGTCAGGCTCCCCAGCAGCTACGTGGGAAGCGTGTGCGTCTGGACTGAATCAGTATTTGTGATTTGCGTCGGTGTATCTAATAAATAATAAGACCTATAAGTCGTTCATCTAAATAGTTTTCAAAAGAACCTGGTGCTGCCTGTGGGCTGGGCTTCATGTACCATGCAGGCACAGGTGGTGTTTGGATTTCATTCATCCATTCATGATTATTGATGTTTTCAGCTGTTCAAATTAAAAGCGTGTTGATAGTTAAATCTCTGAATAAACTTGATAGAATATATTATTCTTATATGAATTTGACCAAAGTGGACTGAAATAATTTTTAATATCTTCCTCATGTAGGATCTGTACAAAAAACATGTTTTGAAAAGCAGTCCCCAACATATTTTTTCCACAAAGTTGTTGTGAAGAAGGAACAGTTTGGAAACAAGTGACTGTCAACCAAGCTGACAAATTCAACAAACAGATGATGGATTATAAAGTCAAGAAGCCAAAAAGGGTATCCTCCATACCTCCATTTGAGCCAAACACAAACACACACAGACACCTAAACATGAACACCAACAGGCTACTTCCTGTAGCACAAGGGCACAAAAGATATGATGTAATGGGACCCAAGGGCAGTTTAACATTACATAACATGGAGCTGATTCCATCTAGCATACACACACACACACACAGTTATTCCTGATGGCCTACTTTCATTTCAAAATTTTAACTTTCTTGTGGCCCTATTTTTACATTGTGATGTAAATGCATTGATATTAGTGTGCGTATGCGTATGCATGTGCGTATTATATGTGTCGTAGTGTGCCATGATTATTACACACATCACAGTCATCACAGCATCTGGCACTCGCACACGCATTCTCTGACTATTTGCAGTGCTGTGTAAAGGCAGAGGCAGTGGGGATTGAATGGGTCATGACAGGCAACATAACTCTCTGAACCGCAGCCAACAAGCATGTTCCAACAGAGGAGTCGTTTTCTCCCTCGCTCTGTTTTCTCTCTCAGGCTTCCTGCAGGCGTACCAAATCTGAGCCCATGTCTTGTGGTGGAAATAAAATATATAGCTTTGTTATTTGTACTGATCATGTTATTGATTGGCCTCCTATGTGCTTTTATTCCTCAGAGGACTTTTGGTTTTAATTTAATGTGGTTTATATGAGATTGTGAAATTGTCATATGATATGTCATATATATACAGACATACATACTTATAATATGTATAAAAATGGTACCAAATTTAGTCTTGACATTGCTAATTCAGTGGGATATAGACTCAGAAGGTGATTCACAACCTCATATTTATTCAAATTATTTCAGTTTTTCATCACAGAAATCATCATGTAAAGAGATGAAATTCTAATAGTGCCTGAAGTTTATTAATACCTCTAATATAATCTCAGTGAGGGAACTTGAGAGTCTCGAATGGCATGATGTCCATTCATGCTGCACAGTGTTTCATAATTGATTAACTGCATTCCTGGTGGTTATGCTTTAATTAGAGAAACGTCTCAGTGTCCAGTCTGTGTAATATTGGATGATATCAGATTATTTTCATCACGATTAGCATTCTTCTGATTGCTTTCAGTTCTTCTGGCATAACAGTTTCTGTCCTGACTGAATCAAATCCAGACTTTTGGCCTTTCAGTGCCATTGGTGCTAACAAACTAATAATGTTTTTTATTTGATAAGATCAGTTAAGAGAATGCTTGCAAATCATTGGGTTTTTATTTCACGTCAGAAGATGCAAAAACCTAAGTAGCTATACTACAAACACACTGCATTAATGTCTAAAAGCTGGGTCAGTTTTAGCTCAGTTGCACAACGAGTTTCTGCAGCTTCTGGTGATTTCCTCCTCTCAGCTCTTTCAGCAGAGATTTCTGCAGTGGTAATGGTATTTGACATCTGCTTGGCATGATATAAACTGCACATCCTCTGCATCGAGGATGACAAACTAAATGACTCAAATCTGAGATTCAGAGGTGTGAATGCACTCACACATACCGGCGCACACTCCTAGCTCTCATCCTCCTTACTATCCTAGCTCTCCTGTGCTGCCCAGCCTACATGCTGCAGCATCCCAGTTATAACCAGCCAGGGGCTGTTGATCACCGCCCAGGCAGTGCAGGCCAACTCCCCCCTTCTCTCTCTCTCTCTCTCTCTCTCACACACACACACACTTCACAGTGACCTACAAGCTTTCATTAGCAGCAGGAAGTCATATCTCACTTGCTATGAACACACCCAGCCTGGGGTGGATTTGAATGGTGTGTGATTGAGAAAACAAATTAGATCAAACTTGTTTGTTATCTAAACGTAGCTGTCAACTGGGTAGAACCATGACTCACTGTTTACCATTTGAGCGGCAAGCTTCTTCAAAGTGCAAATTTCTGCAGACCAAGAACAATGTAAATTCCTGCTGTGGGACTAATAAAGGATTATCTTATCTGTCTTATCTTATCTTAATACCTACTCTTAAGTCACAGTATATTTAGTCAACAAGGTCACCAAAACTATATATATAAGACCCATGAAATAGTAAGAATAGAAACAGCAATAATGAATAGCAGTCCTATAAACATGTCATGGAGCTTTCCAGTACGATACTAATCCTATCGCTGTGGGGAATTAATCAATACGTGTGTAATTTTTTTATAAATGTCAGCATGATACAATAGCAAACTGATACATTAGTGTAACCCAAGTGTGTGTGTGTGTGTGTGCTACTGACCTGCTCCCTAATACAGCAGCAAGGGAGAGAGAGTGCGTGTCTTTCTGGGTAGTTTGCTCAAGTTTACACTGTAGAGGCTTATGACGTAACCCTCCCTCCCCTCCCTCCCTCTCTCACTCTGAATAACTCCTCTCTCTTTCTCTCTCACCTCCCTCTCCCTCTCCTCCATCCTCTCCTATCCCTTCCTCACTGACCTACTTTTACTCTCCTGGCCCGGTTTTCACAAGCCTCCACACAATACAAAGCAGCTTTTACAGCTCAAAGATGGGGTGGGAGAAAAAAATGGAATGAGTGAGAGAAAACATGAGATACTGAGAGGAGGGAGGAAGGAATGGGGAAAAAGGTGTAGGAGAGAAAATGAAAAAAAAGAAAAGAGATGGCGCACTACAAAACACTACGGTTTCACTCAGGAATGTCACCTTGTTATAGCTGGCTGGTGGGTGGCACGGAGTGCAGAAGTGAAAACATATTCAAGCTGCACATTACTGACAAAAAGCGGCAGGTCTGCGTGCGGTCAGCTGCTTCCACACTCCTACATCCTTCCTCTATCTATTGCAGGAATAAGAGGCAAGAATAAGGCTCTGTTACTGTACACTGGAAGTACTGTGGATGCATTTAATTTCATCACAAAATTGCACAACAAAACTAATCAACTGTGAGGATGGCTTATGTCCTGGTGGTTTTCTTGGTTCTCCCTTGTTGTTGACATTTTTTGGTCTGGGTGGAGCTGCTGTCCCAGGATTCTCAGAAACTTGGGTTTCCTTGATGCAACAACACCTCTGCATCTGATAGGCTCTCCTTGCTGTAATGGTTCTTATGTACTTGTCAGTGGCACCTCTGCCTTGCAACTGTTCCCATCAGCTATTGTTCCATTAACGGCAGGGTCAGATGGAGGCTGCTGCACTTTTGCAGTCTGGCGGTTTTCTCCCAAGACAGTTGTGTAACTTGTTTTTTGCTTGTTGTGCTCTGATACGTTCTGTGACTTTTTTTTTTCTTCTTCTTCTCTCCCATATTTATTCAACTAAGACACTTTGGTTCCTTGGCATTGGTAATTCTGGACAACACCAGAAATAGAACATCTCTTAACGCCCATGTGGAACTACCTTTTGATGTAACTACTACTTCATATGTGGTTTAAGCCTGGCCTTTTTTCTTCCAGTTGAGTTGCTGTAAAGTGGCCAGATTGCTCTTCCCTTTTATTGAGTTAATTTAACTTCAAGATTATCTTAAATGCACCTCAACTTTAGTATTTCTAATCTGGATGAATAACTCTCTTGTTTTCTTGTTCCAGTGAAGTCATGTTATATTCCTTTCTATTTGAGTTCACTGCACTTTGACATTTCTTTAATAGCTTATCCACTGAATAGACTCTTGTGAGAGGAAAGCCTGTTTGTAAATGTATTTTGTGTGATTGTGTAAATATATGACATTAATATTCAGGTTGAGGTTAAGGAGATTCCCTTCTGTCCTGCTGCACCACACAGTCTGTGTATTGTTCTCATTGCATTTCATTTCAGGGACACACTGTAGGCAGCAGGCATGAAGTGATGACGTGGTGAACCAGTGAAGTTTTTCTGGCTGTGTCGGCTCACACTAAGCTGTACTGGCAGACTGGGATGTAGCTGTTGCTGTGAGCCATGATTCAGCTCACTGGTGATCTGCTTGAAAAAAGGCCGGTCTGAATGAGAGTACATGTGTCAGTTCTGGCAGACGTTTCATAAGAGCGACTCAAAAAGTGCAAAGGAGACATCTGCAAATTCAACAACCTTTTATTTTGTACCCATTTTGAATCTTTCACAATCAAAAATGAGTGTTTTCTGTAACCATTTTGCATATCCACGTGAAGTATGTAATACATAATCACTTCTGGACAAGCCTTGACCGTGTTTTTTTTCCATTTTCAGTGCCTTTTGTGAAACAACAAAAGTTATACAGTAACACATAGTACAAATGTTAACTGGGGCAAGGGGCGAGGTAAATACACAGCACAACCAGGAAGAGCATAGAGCAAATGACACAACAGGATGACAGAAAATACACATAATAATAGCCAAAATAATAACAGAATATAATAGAAAATAACAATATTAATAAAATAATAATAAAATAATGACAGCAGTATACAAAGAGATAGAGAGACAACTTTACATTTTATACATAGTGGCTGAGGCAGGCACCAGGAGGTAAACAGTTGAAAAGCTTGTACAGACTATATGATCTACTGCAGCTACTGTGGCCTAAAACAATTCAGTGCGGAGGTGAGTGGGATCGTTAAGACATCGGCCAATGTGGGGACGAGGGACAACAGAAGGCACCTTAAGAGAGAGCAGCTTTGCTGGTTTAGTCTGGAGACCCATTTAATTTATTAGACAGACAATTTTTGTCTGGAAAATGAAGATATATTGTTGTTGAACAGCTGGCAAGCGAGGCTCGCCTTGTGTATCGGGTTGCCAACAGCAATGTGTGACTGCATAGCCTTATTTGATATGAAATAACTGGCCTTGACTGTTTGACAACTTTTAGTGTCAAAGAGCTTGGATCACCTGAGCGAGGAACCAGTGAGTCAGAAAAAAGTGCCTTTCTTTTTTGTTTCTTTCTTTCTTTCTTTCTTTTTTTTTTTTTACAAGTTGTGGCTCTTGAGGTTAAAAGAACATCTTTGAGGCATTTTTTCTGAACAAAGAGGGACTGTAAAGTGTCTCCAACAGAACAAACTGATCACTTTTAAGTCTACAACTTCCGCATCCCACTGTTTTATTTTTGTTTTGCCACATTTTTCTTCTTAAAATATATATTCCATATATGCAAATTATATGTCACAGTAATATACAATCTAAGTGCTTCAAGTGAGGGACTTTGTGTGCAGGTGATAAGAAGGTGGAGGATCAAATGGTACAGATATTGCTCAGAGGGAGAAGAATGGAACTCTTTTGCCAAAGGAGATGAAGAGGAAGGATGTGTATCTTTGGTGAAAAGAAGAGGTTCTATAATGCCACAATAAATGTGGCCAACCACCAAGGCAGTTTACAATAATGAATAATTGAATATTTGAGTTTTTCAATGAAATGTCAGACTCCAGCTCTGGAGGGAGTTTCATTCTGTCCCCTCCTCATTAGAGATCTATTCTTTTTAATTGGAGGGATAGAGTGGGAGAGTAGGAGAGAGTAAAGGAAGGGAACAGGTGACACAGTAGAAACTTGATGGTAATCTGTCACTTGACTTCTACCCCTCATTGGATCACTGACTTCTTTTCTGTCTTGTAAAGGTGGCGATGTGAGTCATAGTTGTAGTTGTCTGTCTGCTGTGAGCGACAAAGAGGTGATAAAGGAAAATGCCGAGCTGCTCCTAATTGTCGTAATCTACCACCAACCTCTGTTCGCCCACCCTCCCGCTGCTGGATCCTTTCTCCCTCCCTCCTTTTATACCTCAGCCCTCTGGTTCCCGTGAGGCTTCCTCTTCTGCATACTCAGTCTAGTTCTCCACTTCTTTGCTCTCCCGTTGGCCTGGCCGCTGTGAGGTTGCTGGGTAGGAGGCTAAATAAGGGTGCTGGGGCAGGTGGGAGAGGGACATGGAGGGTGCTGATGGGGCCCTCTGCCTGCGCTCCTGCTGCCCGTTGGACAGCTCTGTGTACTTGAGGCGGAGCTTGTGAGAGGCAGCGCAGTGGCTGACTTCTGCTTGGCACTCTCCCATGTGAACCCGGCAGTTCCTTGCCTTCTGGTGGTGGCTGCTGATGTCTGAGGAGAGACGAGGAGGACTCGTCATCCGGTGAGCCTCCTTGTCAGAGCTACGAAGTTACCCATCGCTGGAGGAGGTGTCTTTTAGCGGAGGTTCTCTGGTAGAAACCATCAGCTGGGGCCTCCTCATAGGTGAGCAGGGGCTCTTCGTCAGTGTGGGAGTGCCCGTTGTGCTGTGTGAAGGAGGATTTGCCCTCCTCAGTGTTGTGGATCAGATCAGGGGCAAAGGGTTCTGGTGGTGGCTCTGAGGACTGTTCTCCTGATGACCCTGGTAGCTGTAATGATGATGGTTGTCACGCTGCTGTCGGCCATTGGGATTGCACTTTGCTGCCTGGCTCCTCTGCCCCGTCTCTGCATGACCATTGGTATGTGTTCATACTGAGGCGGAGTCTGGGTCTTCGTCTCTCTAGCTTCTCGCGACCTCCTGTGATGGTCACTGAGCAGTCGAAACTGGAACTGATGATCAGTGTGCTGTGTGCTGTGGCAGTGTGCTCTGCTGGGGTCCTCCGACCTCTGGCTCTCCATGGGGTAACAGCCACTGCTGGAGGCGGTACAGATGACACTCCTCTCGCTGGGGTGGCCTGAGGCGGGCTGGAGGCCTCCATGTGGCACTGCTGCACTGCTGTTGGTGCTGGTAATCCATGACACTTTCATCCAATGGGTGCCTAACTGGTGAGGAGAAACCAAGAGCAGTGTGGGGTACCAGCGGTAAACCCCAATGGCATTCCATTTGATATCCCGATAGCAATCCATCAGGAATCCTTGCTTTCCACATTAGCCATCTCCATACTTGAGGGGCTCCTTCTTTATGTTGTAGCCATGGGCTCTGGGCTGTCTCTGGAGGAGCCGTCAGACATGTCGAACCGCGGGCAGGAGTACTTGTGGGCGGGTGTGGCGCTCACCACTGACTCGACTGTTCAGTTTCAGATGAGTCAGAATTCAGCATCACCTGGGATGCACTGGAGTATCGCTGCTTGAGAGGTAGGCATTACTGTTTGGGGTGCCATTGGTGCTGCTACCGTGCCACCTGCAGCACTGTTGGAGAATCTGCTGACTTTTTCTCCGTAGCAGGAGGCTGTGTAATGAGAATGGCGCAACTTGAGCCAGAGGTTCTGTCTTAAGACGAGCGTTCTCTTCATTCAGTGCCATGACCGGTTCTCTAGCACCATATCATTGAGGCAGCTTTTCCCTTGAAGCGTTTGGCACCAACCCCGTTGTTCTTCCTCGTTTTTCCCAATGAGCATCTTTCGCCTCATCAGAAATGAACTCACCGGCTTGCGACGGGGAAGTCACAATGGGCTTGCTGCCTTTAGCCTGGCGGCTGGTCCGTGTGCCACCCTCAGGAACAGGGAGTGGGAGGCTCCCGCTGTGGGAGAAAAATTGTCTACCTCCATGGCATTGTTGCTGGTGGATGGGATGTGTACTGAGACTTTCCATTTTTCCCAGCTGGGGGCCAGGGCCAAAGGGCAAAGGGCAAGGGGAAGGAAAGATTTCAAACTATTTGAGCCTTCTGCTTTGTTATAAGGACTGTGACTTATGTCGCAGGATCCGTGAAATTCTGGATGAGGTATTTGTGTGCTCCTTGGAAGGATAGCCTCATTGATTTCTGTTAAGTTTTCAAGATAGAAATGTTCAAGTGTCCAAATTAGCTAGGAAGATTAAAGAGGTGGAACTCCAAAAACCTCAGACATTGAACTAGTGTTGTGAATGAGGAACCTAAAAGAAACAAGCTTATATTTACGATCAAAAGGTCTTCCAGTTGTCTTGTTGAATTGTTTCAAAGCTTGATTTTGAGCCTGCGCCGCAGGTGATTTTTGAGTTGTTAGGCGTCTTTCTCAATCTTCAGCGGAGCTGTGATGCCTGTCCGGGCCCGCTGCCCTGCTTCTCTCAGTGTCTCACACACAGGATGTAGGTCAGAATCCGTCACCGGGCTCCTGAAGATCTAGCTTCAGTGCTGCTGTTTGTGACAATTACACAGTTTATGAAGTGAGAGAAAGAGGGAGGGGAGAGGAGATTTAGATTAGCTGTAAAACCAGTGCAGTTCATTGTGGTATACATCAGCTCAAATTAGACTGAATGAACTGTAGTTTGAATGTGAGTTCCTTCAGTGCCAACCTCTGAGCTTGAGATCAATACAGTTTGTTGTCTACAATTCAACCTGTGCCAAAAATCTATTACATAACCCCAAAGTTACACAATGTCTGGCTTTCTTGTCTTTGTTTCATGACTTCACACAGACGAAATGGGTGGATGCAGAGTCTGAATAACCAACACACACACAAGTACACAAGGGCTCCTGCTGCTGCAGAACTCTTGTGTAAGACAGAGACACTGTCATAGTCACATAATGAGGCAGGCTGACCCAGTGCAGCTCTGCAGAGACAGATAACAGGCTGAGGGAGTAGACAGGACTGTCAGCTGTATCATCACACTTATTCTGTGATATATTACGGTATTTAATAATATGGTTTTATGTTAAACAAATCATTTTGTAATTATAATCTCTGCTTATTTGCTGAAATGTATCACGGGGAACTGAGAGTTATGAAAAGCGAAAAAGAAACTGAAAAGAAATTGAAAATGTTACATCACACACATTGATGGCTGAAATGGGCTTATGGGACTTATCACAGTTACTAACATCTGGACACCGCTGTGTTAGGCTGTGTGTGTGTGTCTGTGTGGGGGAGGAGGGGAGATCTCCATCACAGCTGTAATGTCTCAGTTTCTCTGGTAACTGTCACCCTGTCACAAATTACACAACACCACAAGCTGCTGAACTTCCCTTTATGTTGTGTCAACATCATAGCTCACAGGAAGCTTGCCCTGTGCGCCATCAGGTCCTTAGCAACGCCGAAGGCAACCAGGGACGGATGCTGACGGCAGTCAGTGTTACGTAATAACTAGATCTGCTCTTGTTTTTAGGCCTGTTTCCTCAACTGGCATTACATAGTCGATGTGCAGTAATTAACAACACATCATTACACTGAGCCCGGTCCATTACAAACATGAAAACATCTTTTTATGACACACACACGGGGACTGCAATAATCTAGGTCACTATGCCTGTGGGTAACAATGACTCCTCGTGTCACTTTTCATTGCAATGCTGGAATTTAACAAACACAAATATGAACTTAATCACAAATGATTTTATTGACCTTATGTTTCCTTTTTCCTTAGTCTCCACCTCAGTCCTTAAATACTGAAATGCAAATAAAACACAGAATGCAATAACGATATTAGATGCAGGAATGACATTGAGATTTGATTTTATGTTAAGCTACACAGAGCAACGTGTCTTCTGTCAGACTGTGGTCATGTAAGGGCCTGTGACCCATTCAGTAAAACAACTCTACTTTTTTACCTGTGGCATGCAAAGATAAAGTGTAGAAGAATTTGGGGAGCGTTGCAAGCAGTTCCTTGTCCCAACTCATGCTATCGTTTTTTTGTCCTATGACATGGCACAAGCAGAAAGCAAAACCTGAACAAAGCCTCCGCCGCCTGTTCCCATTATTTTAACTGTGATGGCAAGGGCAAAAAAACACGCTCACGTCTCGTAATGAGAACAAAATGCTGCAGTAGAACAAAAGGCGGCTCACATCGACCGTGCTGACTGCGCTGCGGTGTGTTCCATATCCACTTAAACCACTTGCCGCACCACACGATTAATGCCACATAACTATTTAATCTGGAGCACATCTTCTCCAGACTGGTTACTGCATTTGTCTGCTTCCTCCAAGTCAACAGCCCTGTTGTAAATCTCATTAAAAACCCACGTTGACCGAAACAGCCTTACGGCTCAGATAATTAACCATTTATTTACCCAAACATGTGATGTGGTAGCAACTCGTGGTCTAAGTCCTAAATATGCAGATAATTCTTCAAACTGAATTTTCAGCCATTTATACCGTCTTTTGTTTGTCTCGTTTTCTTGAGGAACTCGAGTAAAGCTACGCCGAGCAGAGAGGGATTTGGGACACAACCGCCAACAGATGTGGAAAAATGTATGGTCCCCCCCCCTCTCCCCCGCGACCCTGAATAATTTTCATAAAGACTTGCGGGAGGGGCAAACAAAAAAGCGGGCGGGAAGGAAGCGCGCATACGTCTGCACCGTCCCACTGACCTAGAAACGACGCTAAGCAGTAAACACTCCTCCTGTCTTTGACGGTGCGCCATAAAATAGGTCAGTGGGACTGCATGGGAGGGAGGGCAGGAGAGGGAAAGAGAGTATTAGAGTGCACGCTAAAAATAGAGCGACAGAAAGAGGTGAGGGAGGGAGGAAGCAGGAGCGATGGGGGGTCAGTTGGTGGAAATGAGAGGAATTTTACAGAAACTGCAGCGGGAGGAATAAAAAACACAGAAACAAAACTTAGATACGCCATCTGCCCAAAAAAAGAGCTGATTTTGAAAGCCTCATTGATTCGCTCTAGACGCAGGCGCCTGCAGCACGTAACAATAAGCATCGAGCAGCAGATGAAAACTATAGGAGAGATAGAAGATGGCATTGACGTCAGAGCACACGCCATCTGCAGCCAAATTCACATAACAGGCTCTCTCTCCCTCTCTCTCTCTCAGGACTGCATGGGGAGGGGCTGCTGTTGTTGCTCGTAACGTACGTGCTCTGAATTTCTCTTGTTGCAAAACTTGTGTAGCTTACATGCATATTACATAGCAGCAGAAGCTACAGGTTCTGGCTTGAATGCCCGAAATCTCGCCTTTCACTATCCCCCCTGTGCACGTTGTTTCCCTGAATAAAGCAAAGACCTTAGCTGGGAAAGGAAGAGATACAGCAAGGTACATTATTAATTAGCTCTTTGTGAGACTTTCCATTAAAATAGGGCAATTCACTACAGCCACTGTGAACAGTCTGTTTCAATGTATTTCTGGCTGAGCAGCTAAGAAGCAGTTCCCAGGCACTTGCAGCTCAGGGAGGGTCACTTCACCTCCTGACCCCCCTCTGAGGCAGAAGTGTGAGTAAAACGCAGCATCCTCCTCCCCTCCTCCATCTTTTTAAGTGATCCAACACCACACCGTGGAGGCTAGCTAGAGCCACCATTTTGCCCCCCGGTTTGTCCAAGAAACACAACTGGAGACAGGAATCCAGACATTCCGGGTCAGTTAGTGAGACCTACATGACCCGTGTGCCATTTAACACTTCCTCAGAGCGTATGAGCTAAAACACTTTCCAACTTGTACCAGTGATGTGAAAAGAATCCTAAAACTTACAGATAAATTACATAATTGCTGTTTAGTGATTTAAAGCTTACTTAGTCCGTTAGTAAAATGTGTCCTGTATATATCTTTAGTTCCACTCTGATTCTCTGCAACATCTGTTTCACGACACCACCAGTGAGTCAAAGGTTTTAGCTACTTAGAAAGTCAGCAGAGTTACAAAGTACAATCACAGAGAGAAAATAAAAGTAACAAACATTTTGGTTAACAGACACTAAAAATGAAAACTGGGACAAATAAGCAAGTTACTAAAGTCTGCATGAATATGTGGTCTCACATTCACTCAGAGCAACAGACAAAAAGTGGTCCACGGCTTGCCTAACCATGCCTCCACATGTGTCTCCCTCACCCCAGATGCAGGTCTGACCTATATTCCGAGCTGGCTGGGACAGAGCAAGTACAGACTGCTCTGAAAAGCAGACCAGCTGGCAGCAGGCGGACAGAGCTCACCAGAACTCTGCCTGCCTTCGCCAGACAGGGATTTCCATGCATTGCATCACATCCTGGATGTTCACTTGTTATTCTAATTTCACAACAAAGTCACGCCAAGACCTCACTGGGATCTTGGGAACAAGTTTACACCAAACAAGGAAGAAGACTGTTACATCTGGTTTTGCCTGGCTTCTGTTTTTTTTTCTGTTCCATGTTTTTCTCTTGGAGGAAAGACTGAACTAAGTTATGATAGCTACTTGAACACTTACAAACGCTGTGTTACATCACAGTAGAAAGCAACTCTGAAATACAATTTCCTCTGCAAACACTAAATATCTTCCTTTTGAAATAAAGTTTAGAGAGTTAAATGAGTATGAATGATGGAAGAAAAGCGCCCAGAATTGAGCAGGAATCAATTACAGGCCTCTGTCCCAGGAGAGAGCTGCTGTTTGTGCTTCTCCTGCTGTCACTGGTTATGTCATGCTCCCTCAACTCCCTCAAAGCTAAACTCCTTTACTTAACACACCTCACAATTAAAAAAGATCATCGGCAACTCCACTCTAAATAAAATCAGACACTTTGTGTTTTTCCCCTTTGAACTTGAACCATTATGAGTGATAGTGATGTAACCCTAAGAGCAGATGCAAATGTCCATACATCTAAGAAGTAGGTTAAGCGAGAAACAGAAGCATGAACATTTCAGTTTATTCAGTTTTAAAGTAAATTTACTGCTACATTACATGTTTTCCCTGCACTCTCACTTAATAAAACTATAAATTATCATACAATGATAATACAGGATATACACTTAAAAAAACATTGTGATGTTGGATATTTTTGCGAATAATTTCTCAAACTTTCCTAAACCTGTACTTACACGTGAATTTTAACCAGTTTTGTTAAAATGCTCTATACCCATAAAAATGAATTTAGTATCTAAGTAATTCAGGTTACGCACACATCAACTGGGCGGCCAAAGAGATTGAATAAATATCTACAAATAAAAGTCATCTAGTGAAGAAAAGAGTAAGCATGTACAATACAAACAGCAGCGTGTCACATGCAGAAGCTTATATAGTACACCGTGTATCTGCATTAACAGACAACACAGCCCGAGTACAGCAGCTGCCCCCATTCCATGAAGAAACACCACCATGAAGTACCTCGCCTTGACATTGAACACATAATGTAGTACGGCCCGGCAATTTTTCCAGTCCTACTACATATTTATATCAATAACAAAGCGAAAAATGCCACAAATCTGGCAACAAAGTAGCATATCAGCGTCGCGGCATCGTTATTCTGTGACAAAAAAGCCGCAAACGTCTCAAAGTCACGGACGGACGCGCAGGTGGCAAGGCAGGTCGCCATGTGAACATAACCGGCCAAAGCATCATGTCCTCATCTCTACACACTCACACACCGCCAGAAATACCTGTTCAACCGAGCGAATAAAGAACGTATCGAGATACATACAGACAAAGACAAAGGGCGAAAATGCAGCCCGCCGCTCAGTCAAACATACCTTTCCATGTCCTGGAGGAGGAAAAAGTTGAGCTTTCCGACACAAAAGCTGTCTCGCTCCCCGTTTCCTCCTTTCCTTGTCCTTGAAACCTCCAAAAAGCCAAAGAACTTTCTTCTCCCTTTCCTGTAGATTGCTACACGTTCGGTTGTGGTTGAGTCAGTGGGTCGGGTGGATGCTGTTTCGGTCTTTTGGCTCGGGCACTACCTGTCTGTTGTGTGCTGCTGGACACTGCTCCATTTCTTGGCTCCCTTTCAAAATATGTGTTATTGGGTCAGCGGTTGCATAACAGCTCTTAGGCTGCTGCCTAGTCACGTTTTGTCCTCCTGTGTCTCCCGCGCGAAGTCTCTCTCTCTCTCTCTCTCTCTCTGTGTGTTATTAACCCCTCTCTTCTCTCTCTTCTCCACCTCTCCCATCTCTGTCTTCCTCCCGCTATGTAATACCATGTGTTACAGGAGTGGATTATAAGTTTGTAAGAAGGCATGATTGCGTCTTCACGGACACCATGTTATGAGACGTCCAGTAATAGCATGTAACAGCATGTGCTTCCACCGTAGTCACTGTTGCTGTTAGCCTACATTTTCTCTCTTCGTCATTATCATGTATATTCTCCCCGGTAATACTTGGGTTTAATGAGGTAAGATGAAATTAATTCTGATAATGACTGGGAAGGACCTTTGGTGGGTCCCAGGATCCCAGTTAATAGCTCATGGCCTGAAAAGAATTCCAGGATATTGTGTGTTAAATGTTATATTATGTGTTATGGATGTTTAATCTGTTCTTCCACTCTCTGTTTGAGTACACAACGCACACAATACAGCGACAACATCGTGTGATATACACACTCTCAGCTCTGTTTTTCTCCTCTCTCTGCTCAGTTGCAGACATGATGTAAAGATTATGATATTCCATAGATAGATAGATGAGATTAAGGCGGAATATGATGATGTGATGATTTAATGTGTAGCTTTGTTAAGATCAACAACTTTCACTGTCTTATCTCCACAACAAGGTCAGAGGTCAGGTGCTTCTGAGATCACTGTTTGATCAGGCATCAACTGAACAAGGGCTTTTAAGTGGTGGTGTTATAGTAAGTATTTTCACCTTATACTTTGAACTATTGCACTTTTTACTAATCTGTGTTTAGCTGACATATGGTTACCAATTAATGATTTTTTTAACATAATCATTTTCTGGGTATAATGTTGGGCTCTGCTGCTTAATGACTACTTTTTACTTTTGATACTTCAGTGCAATGTGCTGATAATACGTCTGTATATTATTGTCTTGAGACTTTTACTTGTAATGGGGTCTAAGGATGAGTGTGCCATTATGTTGTATAGATTCTAAAGCTCCTTGACAAATGTCTAATTTGTAATATTGGATCATAAATAAGATCAACATGACTGCTTCTTTTTAAAAAAGATCTAAATACTTCTTCCACAACTGCCTGATGGTGCAATTACATATCATACCATACCATGTACTATTTCTCTCTATAATGCAAATATCAAGGATTTCTTTGCAAAAGAAATAGCGACTCTGTTTGATGTTGCTGTTGCTGCATAGGTCACTGTCAACATGACTTTAGAAATCTGGCTTGTTTAGTGTGTAAACATGTTTTAAGGCTATGCCTGGTTTTCATCCCTCATGTGGGGAATGAATTAAAAAATGTAAACCCGCTGACATCATCGTCTGGGAGGACAGGATTTGAATCATGGGAGAACATTTAATACTGCAGAGGCGTTGAGGTGTGTGGGGCTGAACAGTTTGTTTGGCATAAATGTCCTCCCCATAACCTACTCCTGCACTGCGCCACATTGTACAGCATGTTGACTTCAAGTTATATTGTGAAAAAAAATCACCATTCTTTTACATCCTTTGTTAAGTCTGTCTCATACACAGGCTGATTGACTTCACACTGTCTGTTAGATCAGAGCATATTGCTGAGTTATGTGTGCAGTGGCTTTGTTCTGTTATTGTTATGCAAAAACATTGGCTGAAAATTTGCTATTTCTTGCTATTTTCATTTAATTTCCCATAATATAAATTCTGTGTTCTACAGGTTTTCATTTGCAAATTTGGCATAATTAAGTTGTTTAGATAAAAATAATAATAATTAAAAAAAAACACAGTATATGTAAAACACATATTTTTCATAATATAAAAGCAGTGAAATCACACTATCACTACCCGTGATGGAAGATGAAGTAAAAACAACACTATAAATAAATACATCATTATCATTATGTTTTAATTTTCACCATTTTCATCTTCCTTGTTTTGTTTACAGGAAGAGAGTGTATTCTCTTAGGAGCTATTCTATTATCCCCACAGAGTCTATTGTCCTCATCACCACCATATTTCTGTGCGATTCACGTCAGCCTGTTTATCAGACACATCCACCTCCAACCACTTTCTCTTTGTCCCCTCCCCTGCTTTGTCTCCACACACACACACACACACACACGTGTGTACTCATTCACCACAAACACGCACACACCATCATCACCGCCATTAGACCATGTTGAGAAGCGGCGTATGAACTTGTCTAGCCGACCGCCTCCTCCCACCCCCACCCCAGTCCTGTGAGACCACAACCCCAACACACTCCTCCCATCTTTCCAACTGCCTCTGTGTGCAGGCATTCCCTTAGCTTAACTGTGGTGGTGTGGTGGCGCCTGCCTAGCAACAAGGCTCGCTCCTTCCTATATGGCTTATGGCAGGGGTTGTGGATGGGAGCTGGATGAAGATTGATCACAGACAAAGATCTCATGGTGTCTTGCTGTTGCTGTGGGGAGAGAGAGAACAGGCTGAAGAATGGCTCTCTGCAGCTGCACAGGTCTGCTGATACCTGTTAACCTCACTTTAACATTTAAATCTACTTGCCAGAGGTTAAATCATTTTGCTATCCAAAGACTCCTGTCTAGTGTTTGAGCTGCAGCTTTTTGAATAAAAATGATCATATGAAGAGGCAGCTTTGCTTCCAGCACAAAAGTGACATTGTTGCTTGTTCTGCATGTGCAGCATATTGGTACTACAAGAAGCACAATGGAGAGACGACCTCTGTAATGTAACACTGCTGTGAATGAATGAATGAATGAGTCAGTTATCCATGGTGATAAAGACACTTGGCATACCTGGTGTTCCAAAAGTAGAGACGAATACTGAGGATGGAACAATTCAAGAATGTGTTAATACAGAATAATGACATTCAGTCAGTGAATTATGTTTTACTCTAAAATGAATAATTCAGTGTGTGTGCCAGCGTTCTGGCTTTACTGCTATCAATGTTCACAGCAAAGGTGTCTGCATATTTGTTCCTCTTTGGGTGATAATATATTCACGAACCTGTAGCCTTCACTTTCCATATGGGCCAATCCAGTCTCACATGGCTGCTTCCAAGCCCTGAAATGGCCTCTACTGCTGACGTGATAGATGACTCATGCAGAGTCTCACTCCTCTCACCATCTCCTCCCTCTCTTTCTCTGGCACTGTCAAGAGCACCCCCACTGTCCCACCCCTCAGAGATTCAGTAACCTCAGTTCAGAACAAATAGACTGACACCAAGGCAGTGTTTACGTTTTAAAGAATTTATTAAAGGAAGGAAGGTCATCAGTAAATTCAACTGATATCAGTTTAGCTGAAAAAAACACCTCTCCACTCCAGTGCCACCTAAGTAGCTCTCTGGCAGCCACACGAGTCCGTGATGTAATGTGCAAGTGTCTTGCATATCATATGTTGATGGTCTGAAGCACATGTGGCCTTCATGTCTCAATCTGTAATAAAGAGAGATTCACCAGACTCTTGGATAAAATATACTTTTATTTTCCAAATACAGCTCCACGTCAGTTACAGTTTAAACAGTGATGATGACAGTGATTTCTATGTACCTTCCTGCTTCAAAAGATGAACCAAGAAACAGATATAGTGAACAAATAAAAACCGATACACTTATCACATTAACACGTTTGATACACAAAGATATTTATACGCAACATTTCTTGTGCTGAGAGTTAAACAAATGTACCCTGTCTCAAAGCAGAGACACGTGTAGACAGATGTGTTAATGTTCACGTTTGTATTGAACATAGTGAGACTGAGGTGTTACTAATTATAACTGTGCATGCTTAGTATCTAACCACGTTCCTCCGGTGTCTAACGCTCTGTCAAAGCGATTTGAAAACGCTGGAAGTCCTACGTGATCCAAGGACATGACAACTCACACATGAATCACACTTTTTTCAGTCATTGAGCGTTTTTTCTTAAAAGTTAAATGTCTTTGCTGGTAGTGGTGTGCTGACCATTTGAAAAAACAGATCACTAACTAATCTTTTCCAGTGAAACAGGTGTGGTAAATAAAGTTTGTCATTGTAGAGGTGGCTGTTATGATCAGTGCCACTCTGCACAGTGAAATCGGCAGTCTGAGAGTTGATTTTATGGAAAGGGTGAGGGTGAGATCTGTCTCATCAGCTTTAGTCTGGATTTGACCCTTTGTTTTGGGTTTAAAAGCAATCTTGGAGAGCAGCTGCTGAGAGAAGAGCCTTTTGAGCTGAGCCACTTCCTAGGACAAACAACTGATCTGTGACCTCAGACTGGTGTCCTCTATCGTATACTTGGTGTCCTGGGGTTCTGCAGAGAGGAGGTTGTAACATCAGAGGATGGACCCTGATACTGCTGTCCACTGCAGGCCTCCTCCTGGACCAAGGAGCTTGATTCTCTGCCCAGCTGTCCCACCCTGCCTGTTGGTGGGTCCTCACCTGGATGTTTGGCCCCACTGTGGCCACAGGTGGTCCACACTGTGTCTGTTGTCAGAGAGGGACATCTCCCGCCGTCATTGCTGCTACCACTGGGGCCTTTGAGCCGAAGCTTGTGCGAGAACTCCTCAAACCCTCAGGCAAATCTTGTTTGTTTACATACTGACCCTCGTTGACCTCAAGGGGACATACGTGGGACTCGTAGCCCTACTGCTCTTCCGCCAGCTCCTGGGAAGGCCTGCGATTCACTCCAGTGTCGTCAAGAAACACAGGGGCTGCCCATATTTGAGCTACGCGGGGTTGAAAGCGGACTCTCGGATACTATGACTTGACAGGGTAGCTCCCTCGGTCCATAGCTGGCAGGCTGCTGCTGCGGAGGTGAGGGGTGGGGCTGGTGGTGCTGGCATTTTGTTGTGTGTTGAGTGAGGTCCATCAGTGTGAGGCTGGTAGTAATGTGTTGCAGTGGGTGGTGGGTGAGCAGATGGGTGCTGGTGAGAGGCAGGATGAGCCCAGCATCGAGCCCGGGTCCTTAACCAGACCAAAAGCGAGCTTGAGGGGCCAACAGCTGGCCCTGGGGGCGAACATTTTCCTCAACAGACCTTTCCGCCTCTCCAGCACCATGTCATTGGCTGTAGCCTCTCTGGACCGCTTGGCTGCCTCATTGTTTTTCCTCTTGTCCCAGTAACCTTCATCCTTTCTTCGTTGGGATGAACTCCCGTTCTGGCGCACACTGTTACCGCTGTCTTCATCCTCGCCCAACTGCCTGACCTTATTTTCAGTGTTGGCAAGGCTCTTTGTGTTTGAGGCAAAGTCGAGCCAGGAGGGTTGGGCCAGCTAGCTTGTAGAGGTCAGGATGGTTTAGCCTCGTCAGTGAGACAGTCACCCAGAGGCCTGGACTCCAGACCCTCCACAACCCGCTGTGAGGGGCACTGACAGGTCTGGATGATGGCTCCCACAATCTGACCTGTCATGTTCAATCACTTCAGGAACTGCAGAGGGTCGCTGGTACAGGGTGAAATGCTACAACAGCACCACCCTAGTGGCGAAAAAACACAAACACATTTATATGATGAGGCGAGGATTTGTTTCAAGGTTGCAAAACACCATTTAATCGACTTTACATGAATGTTGTAATGTATTTATCAACAGGAAACAACTTTAAAACAATAATGAAACTTTGTTAAGTAAAAAATATTCTCAGGTTGAAAAGATATTTACCAGCATTTCAGAGGGATAAAACTACATTAATATAAACCCCATGCTTGGCAATTATCTAATTTGATATTAAAACTGTAACTGTATCGATATTTCACCATTGAAATTTTACTAAACCATATTTATAGCAACCAATTAATTGTACAAACAAGTCATAAAGTCATTCATACAGAGTCATTTGAAAGTTTATGGTCGAAAAAAATATGAAAGATCTAAATGTGATTATTCCTATAAATCTTAAATTACTTTTTGGAATTTAATTAAGAGTCACATTATTTTCGGTCAGACATTAACCTACCACGCATACATTTACAGTTATAACTACCAAAATGTTTCAATAAATTCTTACTAGATGATTGTTGACCCTGAATAATTTGTTGTTTACATAAAGTAGCCTCCTCCCATATTTTTATAGATGATAAATGTAATATTCACAAATCATACAGCTATTTAACTAGACTCCACCGCATGGTAAAACCAGAGATCAGTGAAAGGATCAGTGAAACATATAAAAGATCTTACTTACAAATCAAACAGCTGCTGAAATGTTATAAATCTCTTCAATGATGAAAGAGGAGACATGTAGGTGCCTCACAGGTCGTCTGGATATTTCTGCTCTGAAAAGCTCTGCATCTCTGTCGTTTATTCGCTCATCGGACAACAGGGTCGGATCCTCACTGACTGAACCCCCCTCCCTCTCACTCCTCCTCCTCCTACACCTCCTCCCTCTCCTCGTCTGACAGGAAATAGCTGAGTCAAACCAGCAGAGGAAACAGAGCAAGCAGCAACAACAGCTACTTTCAAAGTAATCACCGAACAAGTTGTGTAAGTAGTTTTCCCCCCATTAATACAATTTTAGTCAGGGCGTGCGACAGACGAGTTAAAGGAATTGTAAAGCCAAACCTACGAGCATGCTCAACCAACAGGCTGCCTGAGAATGACAATAACATAACTAAAGAAGACAAAGACACTAATCTGGGCAAATGATTGCCTGGGCTTTACATTAAAGATTTTACTGGTACTAATGTAACGTTGGCTAGTTCCTGCTCTCCGTGTGTGTTTGGCACTAGATTTACAAAATTACAGTATATCTGTGAATGGTTTTATTTGAGACAAAAAGGCTGAATTTCAACGAAATAAAAAATATAGCAAAATTAGTATGCTTCCAGCATGTGAGGCACTACTTAGGCACACTGGTGCTGTGGGCTAAATGCTAATTTAAAAAAAATAAAATATGTTAATGTTTACCATGTAGGTTTAGTGTGTTAGCATGCTAATATTTTATAATTTGTGCTACTAAGAATGTACAGTGGAGGCTGCTGGGAATGTCATTAGTTTTCACCAGATATTTGAATTTAAAACTAAGGTTTTGGACAAATAGAAAGTTTGACCTGCTGATGATTTCCACATAGTGTTGATGCGGATCACCAAAGTCACTGGGATACATGGTCAGGGACCATGGACATGTCTACAAAATGCTGTGCTGATAGCACCAGTCAAAATCGAAGAATCATCAAGAGTCAATGATTCACTCTGGGAAGCATAAGCATTGTACAAAATGTAAATGCCTAATCCCCAAAAATGATGTAGATATTTTTGTCTGGACCTAGTGGTGGACCAAAAACAGACCAGCAGTGCTAATCCTCGAGCCATGCCACTGTAGGGCTAAAAAATAGGGGAATAATTAAATTTATTCTAGGCTCTGGGACAACATCTGAAAGACTAACCCATATGCCCATATAATGTCAACTAACTAGGGTTTTTATTTTCACAGCCACCTAAAAGTGTTGTAAGTTTTTTATTCCGGTTGGCCTTACAGTAGCCAGACAAATCTATCATGTCAAATCTGCTCTTCATTCATACAGAAGAATTCCTCAAATGTTACCTGATGTTACAGTCTATCTCTGTATCAAACACACACACACAGGCCTAGAGCAGGTCAAAGTGATCTTATTAAGTACACAACATGTTTGACGCAGTTTAGCAGTTTTAATTGGGTCATGAATCCTCAAAAAATAATCATAAATCTAAATCCACAGGAGCTTTAATGAGTTCTAACTTACAGTTTGTAGAGTCTTGTATTTCAAGCAAAAAACATATTTCCTGTGATTTTGATGAAGAGGATTATTAGCAGCCCATAGAACACCTCCAACACTGATGGTTTCTGTTTTCTCCTTGATTGTGTCAGATTAGCAATACACCTAGTTTACAAAAGCCTGTGTTCACAGACATCATGGTGGATTGAGTTGTCCTCATTTGCTCTTTGCAGGTAAGTGCCATAACAGGACAGTGCCATAACAGGCAGTTCAAGGCTCCCAGTTACATGGAAAATGTGTTTTCTACATCCCCCCTTCTGTTCCTGCAAAATATCACTTGCACACAAAGAACATAGGATTATATTTTTATTTCCATCACACCGTCCACACTGGTTGTCACTTTGAAAGAGCAAATGTTAATATCTCTCAGTATGCTCACTGTTTTTCCTCTCTTTTCAGTGGCCTCGCTATGTAAGAACAAAAGAAGCTAACCACTTATCACTGCACCTTTGAGTTATTTGAGTTAGTCTATAAGTTATATAACCATGTATTGTAAAGGAAGAACATAAGGGCAGCCTTAAAGAGAGAGTGAGTCACTCAAATGCCAACAGATAGTGTGAATGGAAAAGAGAGCTGTTACGTAATACAGAGAGAGAGAGAGAGAGAGAGAGAGAGAGCATGTGAGGACTGCGCGTTGCTGGAAGTTCAGTTGGGGTGAGGTTGCACAGAAAAAAGGAACATTGTTCCATGAGCGATCTGTTGGACAGTGATACTTCCTCCCCGCACATGGAAATGCCTCACAATGAACCTCTCTGTCTCCGTGTCAATCTCATCAGTTTCTACAAAATAACAAACATCGGTTAACTTCTCATTCTTTAATTCATGTATGTATGTCCTCTCTGGACCATTTTGTATCAACAATGCCACTATTGACTTGTTGCTATTACCGTGACAGATCTGTTTAAACATGTTGGTGTATGGCTGTGACATGCAGTAGTGTACAGAGAGGCAAGGTGAAATTCTGAGAAAAGAAAACTACTGTTGTCCTGAGGTTCACCTGAATGAGCTGCCAATATTCGGGTTAAATGAAACTACGATTTCAGTTTATTCCTCTGCTTTTGAAGGTTACCTATTTTCTATTTTCTTCCAGGACTGTGAGGTTTTACAGCAAAACATTCTATTCCAACAAGTCAATTTTACTCCTAAATCCAACCTTCTAATCAAACAAAAAACACACTTAATGGCTGAGATTATTACTTCATTAGTTTCAATTTAAATCAATAGGTATAATTTTCTGGTTACTGTCATCTTCATGATACATGATCTGATACATCCTAGAAATGATTTTACCAGTAATAACATTTGCTATTTAGCAGTGATGGGAATATTAGTTTTGCAGTATTTGGTCATAAGCAAAGTATTTGAACAAAATTAAATGTTGACAAAGGCCTTAGATGAAAGTCAGGAGATCAAGGATTATTTCTTAGGCCGACCTCAATGGTTATATCAAATTTAATGTCAATCACTTCAATAACTAGCCGAGACATTTCACGCCCAAAACCAAAAATGTGAATCTGCTGGTGACTCGAGGGTGTCACCAAAGTCATTAGTCATTGAGCCTGCCAACCACGAATGTCTGCAAACAATGTCGCTTAAACAGTCCAATAAATGCAGGGCGTTTCCTCTGGACCAAAAGCTTTTGACCAGCTGACACACACACTGCTAGTGTAGCTAAATCAGAAAGATGGCTGAGATCACACTTCACCTCTTCCCAGTTCAAGTTAATACTCTCAGTTTTTCTACACTGAAGTACAATTTTGTTATTACTGCAGCAATCTTCATTATCTTTTCAGAAATATCTTCTCCAGAATCCTGAAAAAGTTCAGACAACCACCAGTTTCATTTCGATTTATACAAGTATACAGGTATAGCTGTTAAATAATGAGACTGCACTTGTAATTAAACCACGTGGTTCCCCAGTCACACTAGGTGTTATATATTAAAGGTTGGGTATTCCTTTAACTGCTGTAAGTTTTCAATAAGTGTCTTTGGTTCACTGCTGGCGCTACTGATTGAAGTGCACATGGTTCTGCTAAGGCATCGGCAGAGGATGTCCCAAGGCGATGAACGTTAGGCGGCCATACACGTCAAAAACTTCTGAAAACATTCAACAAATTGAACAAATCATTGATATGATCGTGACTCAGTATAAGAATGATAGCAGAGGTAAAAGGTCTCCATTGATAAAAAGACCGGCAAATTTTGCATGTGGAAATTTGAACATGACAAACGTGTATGGAACAAATTTCCATTTTGGAACAAATTGAAGGAAATTTGTTTGAAGGAATGAATTATATGGGATGGGCTTGAATGTTCCAATATGATCCTGAGACAAAACAGCAGTCAGTGCACTGGAAAACACAAAAGCATCGTCACCAAGGATGAAACACGACAAAACAAGTCCAAAGTCAAAGGCCATGTTGATTGTTTCTTTTTATAATTTTGGAGGAGTGGGTTCCAGAAGGTCAGCGGTGAATCAACACTATTACAGGTTCTAAACTGCGAGAAAAAGAAGTCAGAAGAAAAGAGACCACAATTGTGTGGAAAAATGGTTTCATTCTTCATCAAAACAATTCCAGCTCACACCTCACGCTCTCAGTAAAGCAGTTTCACAGCCCAAGAGAACAAGTGCGGTAACAGTCACCCTCCCTGTTATACGCTCTGGCTCTGTGTGACTTTCCTAAGATCAAATATGTGCTCATTTTGAGTCTGTCAGAGATTAGAAAAGAACAACAAAGGTTCTGAGACAACTGTCTGAAAGACCTGCACTGCTTTGATCAGTGGAAGACCAGAATGCAGCGGTGTTGACAGAAGGGGAGAATGTTGAAGGAGAAGACACTGAAAATGTTTATGTTCCAGTGAAATTGTGTACAACCTTAGTCTCATTTTTTAATAGCCATACCTTGTATTACTGCAGGTAATATTTTGAGTCTCTCTTCTTTGTTGGTGCCTTTAAGCTTGTGGGAAATCCTGACTCCAGTGTTGACAGTCAGTTCCCAAAAGAAAAATATCAAACTTAAAATTATCACAGTTTTGACCACTAGTGGTGTTGTGGGTAATGTTTTTTTTTCTTCTTTTTCTTTTTTTGTGAATGTGTATTGTTTTGTTTACTAAATTTAAATTCACATTATCGACTTATAATGTCTTTGTAGGCCAGTCCATGTAAAACATCTACTAACTATAAGAACACCAGGCAGCTTTATTTGTTCTTAGTAGCCATGTCATCACAGATGGTGTTGTAGTAGAAGATAAATGATTGACAACACTCTCTCATTATCATTTATTTATCTTTATTGTTTAGATGAATATTGTATGATACTTTTCCCTGGAGGCCATATAAACCTCATATAGATTACAAAAGCTAGTATATGTTGAAAGCGGAGCAGTGTGCGTGTGTTATTAATAACGTAAGTGTGCACTGTGTTTGTGTGTGTGTGTGTGTGTGTGTGAGCAGCCTTGATTTGAACTATTCTTCAAATCATTGCTTGTAGAATCCCATGTAATACTAAATTACTGAAATGTCCATTTCAGGTTAAGATTGGGTCCTGGAAATACATTTGTACAAATATGTGTGCCTGTGCATTCATGTGTATGGGAAGCTTCATCGGAGCCTCATCAACGAAGGCGAAATCAGCTGACTGTGCAGAGAGAGTGGACGGTGGCCTTAGTTGACTCTGTATAATGTCGCACAAGTTCCGTCAGGAGAAACCATCACCCCCTCTCCTCCTCCACCCCTCTCTCTCTCTCTCTCTCTCCTCCTTTTTACATCCTCGATCACTTGGACTCACAATCCCTCTCAACAGTCTCACTGCAGCAGCTTTCACTGCTTTAATCCTCATCCTGTTTTTGGACATCAGGCCAAGATTGCTATTGTGAGGTTAGTAATGGCAAACAAACAGTTCAGTCAACCAATTCTACACATGCATAGTAACTGACAGTAATGTACATTGTATTAGTTAAGCCAGAGAAACATTGTGCTGCGCAACTCTATCTGCATTGAAATCCTTATCTCTACCATGTGGAGGTTGCCAGTTTGGCTCTGTCCATGAACGCTTCAACAAATTAGTGTGGACGAATATCTCAGTTTGAGGACTGGTATCAGTGCTGTCCTAAAGCAGCAGGGTTTAATAATGCAGAAAGTCCATTTATAGACCCTCACTGAAGACAGAGCTCCTAAAAATAATGCTACAATACTCTGTTACACTGAATGGTGTCTAAGTGTGTGTTTCTCTTCAGCGTTGTCTAGTGAACTGAGTGGCTCATCTGCGTAAAGATGTCCTTCTTCTTTTAGTAACACTGTTGTTTTCTGAGGTCACACAGTGTGCGCCACTCATAAGGATGTGGTATGTCTTTGCCTGCAGGACAGGGCCAGTAAAATTAAAGGACATGTTTGTGTAGAATTGACTACATTGTTTAGGTAATGGTTTTGTTTTCAAAATCCATGATAGCTGAAGTTGCTGTTTGAGAAGAAGCTATTTGTAGGTTTGCAATCGTTACATTGCCACTGTTAGCTTAATAGCAAGAAGTCTAGATAAAACGTTGCAAGTTCAGTATCAATTTCCTTCTTACTGGCCAAGAGCTGTCCCCAACGATGGAAAAACCCTGATGTTTACTTCCTGTTCTATATCCATCTCTTTTCTTCTACTGAGTTAGCATGCTATTATTCTTCAGCCAAGCTGGCCTTTCTCATCAATTTCCCAAAGAATCTCGGTGTAACGTCATACTCCCCTGAAGAAGCACTGCTCAGGCGTATTCTAACCTCTTATATTGTATAACAATGGCTTAAGTTTTAGCAGGTAGCCATCAACACTGCTCCAAAACTTAAAATAGCCTTTAAATGTCAAGCCTTGAATGACATGTTGCATATGCATCCATAAAAAATGTATTTTTAAGGGTTTAAAGTATTTTCTCCACTGATTAAATTAGCTATTTACTTGACTTCAGACCACAGAGTTCAAGGAAAAGTAAACACAAAACCTGTTGTTCATGCAGCAACTAGTAAATAGAAATAGAAATCACCTGACAGCCCTATTACATGGCATGAGTTAAGTTTTAAAGCTTCTCAAGTGCTGTCTTCTCTGTAGCATTTATAAAATTCTAAATGCATTCCAAAGATGGAATTGTGTAATTTTGCTATTTTATTACCATTATTACCATTAAGAGTAGATACTTATTACTGTTTCATCACCGACTTTCTCTTTCTTTTCTTCCATTCCTTAATATGGGTAGACCAGTGTCTGAAATCTCTCTCCACCGGGAAAACTCATACACAGGGTCTGATTAGTCTGCATTTCTCTAAAAAGAGGAAAACAAGGAAGAGAGAGAATTTAATTACACATCTGTCACTCAGTAAACCTTCCTCAGCTGCTCAACATTCAAGTTTTAAGTCTGTCTCATGCTGATGAAAATGGTTCACCCCTGGATCTGTGAGTGGCAGGGAGGAGGAAATATTTCTCTAATAAACCAGTCAAATTAGAGTGGGTTGACAAAAAGCTTTTCCCATTAATTATTTGACATTATGCCTTCAGGGATTTACAGAAAATGAAATTTACAACTTTACAGAACAGTCATTTGTAAAGAAACCAAATACATTAACATTGCATTATTGGAATTGTTTATAGCATTATCCTGACAGCCTTGGCCTGGTCACAAACATTGTTATAATGTGGTTCTAAACTTTCACCTGTTAAGCTGCTGCTGCCCTCTGGTCAGACCACAATATCTTTCTGGCAAAATATTTAATCTCTTGTTTATGCTGCACGGCTTGTTTAGACTATTAAAGACTTAAGCCATTATACATTATACATTTACTTGTAGTGTGGTAGGATGTAAACAAGAAAGGAGGAACTAGAAAGTGGAAGAAAGAAGTTTGTTTGAGAGTTTGGTTGTTGTTCTTTCCCCAAGGCACAACAGACAGAACTCTGCCTCATCCTCGTGTCACCTCTAAATCTAGATGCGCACCCTTGAGCTGCACTAAAATAAACTACTTTTGCAGACAAGAACCTCATGACCATCTCTCTAACCTGTTAGTGAAGTGTTGTGGATTTATCTTCTGATGTGGATTATCTTGCCATGCGAGCACAGTCTCAGTGGATAACATTATTAATGGCCAAGAGGTATATCTGTAGCACTCAAATGTTGCTGATATGTGTGTGTGCAGTGTGGATGTTACTGGCTCACATCTCTGTTCACCTGTTATAATGCCATCCTGGATGGGCAGGTTTAGTAATCCAATCATAGCCATGATAGTGCACCAAAAAGGAAACTTGGAGTAGAGTTCATTGCCATGCCAAACAGAGACTAATTGCTGTATCTCTAAACCAGTCCACTTCCTTTGGCCTAAGTATATATAAAACTCCATTAAACCTGCTGCAACTCATTAAGATCTGTTACTATAACACCTGTTGGAACTTTTAAAGAGGCTATCCCTTGTATTTATTCTGCCACTTCCATAAAGTTAAAAATCTGTCTGACACATTTTGACTTGTAGTCCCTAATATGTCCCTAACACTGGACCATACTCTTTAAAATAGGTATTTACAGAGAGAGACCCAACAAATCCCACCATGAGCAGCACTGGGCGAGGCAGAAGGCTCTTTTTAAGAGGCAGGAACCTCGAGCAGAACCCGAACTCAGGGTGGGCGGCCATCTTGCAGGGGTGGGGGTGGCACGGGTTCCACATAAAATGTGGGTGATGTTAAATAATACAGTAGTAGCATGATAATAGTAATTTAAGTGTTAACTGCTAATAACAGCACTACCACTAATAGCAGTACAAGTAATTTCTAATTATGGCAGCAGGTGTTGGAGGGCAGCAGGAGACTTATCATCACAGATCAGACTCTACGCTCAGGGCAGAAATACCTGCAGAAAGTGACAGAAGGAGAGAGACGGAAGAGCACAATACTACGGAAGGAAGATATTGAGTTAATAATGAGACCATGTATCCATACTGTGGAGAGAGAGAGGCTCAGTGCATCATGGGAGATCTCCCAGCAGTCTAACTATAGCAGCATAACTAAAGAATGGTTTAAGCCTGAGCCAACCCTAACTATAAGCTTTATCAAAGGAAAGCCATTTCTTAAAGGTACAGAGGGTGTCTGCCTCCCGGACGAGGGGAAACTGGGAGAAGGTTCCACAGTAGAGGAGCCTGATAACTGAAGAGCTCTGCCTCATTCGACTCTTGGAAACTCAGAGAACCACCAGTAAACCAACATTCTGGGGAGGCGCAGTGTCCTAGAGGTTGTGAGGACTATAGGACCTTTAAGGTAAGATGGGGAGCCAGACCATTAAAAGGCTTTGTAAGTGAGGAGAGGTTTGAATTCTATTCTGGATTTGACTGGGGAGCCAATGTGGGGAGAGGCTAACACGAATATGGTCTCTTTCCTAGTTCCTGTCAGTAATCGTGATGCAGCATTTTGGATCCGCTGCATTTTTCCATAATGTATATCAAGCCTGACATATATATATCCATCATCACTAAATTAACCTAACCTGCATGTTTTGGACTTT
Organism: Lates japonicus; assembly: GCA_033238685.1. Taxonomy (NCBI): domain Eukaryota; kingdom Metazoa; phylum Chordata; class Actinopteri; family Centropomidae; genus Lates; species Lates japonicus. Next base: position 4,371,557 of record BRZM01000043.1, on the reverse strand, counting down.
GAGGAAGCCTGTATGCGAACCGGGTTCAAACCTGGAACCTTCTTGCTGTGAGGTGCACATAAGAGAATACTATTATGAAAATATCAAAATTACCTACATAAAGTACATATATACATATGTATATTTATATGTATATATATAACACAAGCTTTTAAGTCACAAGTCAAGATAGGAATTGCCCGATGACATTGCTATGACACTGGCAGGTGTTTTCCCCCCTCAGAGACCACAGAAGACATATACCTGGTTTCACAGGCTGGGTAGGTTAGCCCACTTCATTGTGATTAGAATTGAACTTAATGTTAAAATTGGTCCCTTTAAGGCCAATATACTTCAAACAAACTGCAAATTACTCTGTCTTGATTACCTGGTGGTATCCATTAACACCAACAAGCAATTTACTCTTGTGGGTATTAAACTGTATATTGTGATTTCCTTTTATTTTACTGTCACTTAGAACATCTGACTATTTCTAATGTTTCACTTGTGACATTTTGTGTAGTTAAAATGGCCCAGTTGATGAAGATGTTAGGCCATAGGTCACACTAGAACAAAATGTTTTTCAAAAATTACCTCTGGTTATTCAAGCGTTGTTCACAAAAGCATGCAATTCTGTGTGTGTGTATGGCATGTGTTGCAAATATTGTAAGTGGCTGTGTAATTGTGTTTGCTATTCCGTGTTTGCCTTTCTAGAGGCTGTACATGCCTGTTCATGTGTCTTTAGAGTTGAGAGGAGGGGGGCTCCATAATGTGATGAAGCGATCTCCATCATCTGACACTAATCAGGATGAATCAGTGAGTGCTGAGTTACATAAACAGATTCTCATCTAACCTCACCCTCGCCCAGATTAGAAACACCAGATGCAGCTGCCAACAACCTGCTAATACCAGCCTGCAAGCGTAAGCGTTGGCATAATAACCACCTAAAGGCCAAAGGCTGACATTACACTTTCAATCTGCATATATTTTTTGGTTGTTATATTTTTAGATGTTGATTTACTCAATATCAACCATGAATAAATCACATGACACCAAGAGAGACAGTTTACAGCATAGAGGTCTTTACTGGAATTATGACAGTGATAGCAATAATTAAAGAATTTAAAGCACTCCTCTGAGAATGAAAAACATATTACAATAATATAGTATCTTCTGTTGATATAAAGATCATGTCAATAAATATGTTGCTTGTTGTAGATGATTACAAACAACTGAGAAAAGATGCAGATTATTTACAGATTTGAGTTCTGCTTGATGAAAAGAAAAAAAGCATACATGTTTTCTTAAATTATTCCCCAAACAGACAAACATAAAGTCAGATGACAAAAATACCTAGCGTTACATTACTCTACAATCATATCATAAAGTTACAATCATTATTACCATAGTAGTGGTAGTGAAGTTCTTACTTGAAAGGAAATCAGACAAGATATCAGATCATCCCAGCAGTAATGCAATAGCGATATGACTTTGTTAAGTGAGCCATGTCTTCCTACTAGATGCACTGTTATAACCTATGTTATACATATATTTCATGGTACAGGTCTTCTGTTGAGTGTTTAAGTCCGCTGTCTTCATGCCGTAATATGTACAGTGTTTGTCTAGGCGGCCCTTATTGCTAAAAACGTACAAACTTTACATTATGGGTGTGTTTTCTTGGACTGGACTTCAAAGACAATATTTTGGCCAACCCGGTGAGGACCCTAAGTCTTGGTGTTAGGATTACAACTAGATTTAACTGTAACTTTGGTTGTGAGGGTTGACATAGGCTTCGATGGTTAGGAGTTTAAGGACTTGAGGGAAATCTTTACACCAGTGAAGGTCCTCAAAGGTTTAGTCTCCTAACAATGTGTCTTTTTTAGTGTCCAAGTAAACAATTTGACTTCGTAATCTAAACTAGAATTTATTAAAACAAACTAGGCGCTATGGCATTAAAGGGAGAAGTGTGTGATTGTACATTAGAGCCTGTTACAGGCCTCAAAGAGTACAACTACATATGTGAAAAGTTGCATAAACCTGTAGCCTCTGCTTGAGGCTAGAGTCAAAAGCTACATTGGCTGCTGCTAGCATAACACCTGAATCTCCTGACCCGAACTGTTTGGTGACCAAGTAGCACTGTGGGTGATGTAAGTGCAATGCCGTATCTCTCTTTCAGCCATCAGTTTTGATACTTTTTTAAAATAATTGCTTAATAGTCTGACAGTCTCATATAAGTGCAAAACTAATTGGTGGTACTCTTTTTAAATGATCTGGTGGTGATTTTTAAGCGGTGGATATCAATTATTTCTTGTTAAAAAGAGAATTCCATGCATTGAAGAGGCTTTTGAATTAGATGTGTCACGTCTGTGTTTAGAAATAAACCAAAAATGGACTCGCAATTACAACATCAGCAACATCAAACTTCCTCTTGTGCCTGGTGATTTGTGATGTCAACCTACCACTGGTTGTGTTGTCAGTTTTCACTGCTTAACCTGTCAGCCTGTTTGATTTACCAGCCAGATAATCAAGCACAGTGTTCAAGTTAACATTCAGTGTACTGCTTAGGGTTCAAATTCAAAGAGTACCCAAAGTCACTGTAAGTTGTTCGCTGTTAAATTTCTTTGTTTAAATGCCAGTGGGGTGTGTGTGTGTGTGTGTGTGTGTGTGTGTGTGTGTGTGTGTGTGTGTGTGTGTGTGTGTGTATGTGTGTGTGAGCTTCGGTGTGTCTCTCTTCATCATGCAGAGCCAGGTGGTCGGAGGCGGGAGAAGGCCCTCTGACACAACATACACTCGTGCAAGGGTTTCTGGCGGTGTGCTTGCGGTAGTGACGTGTCAGCTCATCTGATGACCCAATTTCAGCTGCAGCCCTCCAGGAACAGTGGTAAAGGCTTTTCTGATGAATAAACATTCAAAATGATGGTCATTATCAAACACATACATATACATATCTTGAGATCAAATGTGACAGGTTTCTCTGAGTTACCTGTGTGGTGGAGTGAGCCTTGAGGGGTGTGAGCTCTGGTGTAGGTCTTGCTGCACCCAGGGTAATCACAGCTGTGGATGGCGGGCCTCTTTTTCACGTGGCCCTTGACCACGCTTCCCCTCCTGCAGTGAGGGGCAGGGAGTCACGACCAGCAAGGGCTGCTGGTGATGGGAAGATGACCAGTTGCCTGGCTGTGGGTGTAGTCACAGAAAGGACATTGTGATTGAGAAGTCGGGCGGCACCGTAGCTGTGAATGTCGAAGGTCGGGGGTCACAGCTTGGTGGGATGAACCTGTTGTCGGGAAATTCACCACTGAGGGTGCTGGGTGGAGGAGGTTAAGTAGGGGTTAAAGTCCCATGATGTGATCTTACTGTGGTTTCCTCTGCTTCCTGGAAACCAAACTTCAGTCTATTAGGTAGACTGGGAACTGATCCAAACCTGTTTGGTCCTCGGCCCATAACCTCGTTGGTACCAGCTCTGGCTGGACTGCTTAATAGTTCAGCAGGGGACAGAAGTTCCATGTGGGGGCATATTATTCACCTGCAACGAACCTCCTGCCGTGGTTGGTCCTTAAATATGCCCGCCTGTTTGGTGACATGCTGCGTTTGGGTCGAACTGTGGGGCCGTTGATCGGTGTTTTTCAGAGAGGGGTTGAGGTCAGGTGAAGGGTTGCTCAGTCAGACAGCAAGAACTCAATGTCCCAAGATGCCCGGCTGTCATCATCAGGGCTCCTCTGTCATTTGTTGAGAGAGACCTGCAGCTGCTCAGAGCTGCTCGGTGACAGTTGTTACTAGGAGGGTCAAGGGGAGAGCCACCCTCAGACTTCCACACCTAGATGTTTTCAGAGTATGAAGGCAGGTTTACACATACACAAGTCTATCTAACAACTTAACAATCATGTACCCATATGTGTACATTAAAAGGGATATTGGTTGCTCTAATTGACACTCCTGTGCACTGGACACAGATGCTTCGCTAAAGTTATTAGTCTCTCTAGTACCAAATTCCTACTTTGTTACTACTTTGTCTGACTTTACAAATGGAAACACTACCTATAGAAATACAGAGGGAATTTGGTATTAAAACAACTAGCAACATCCAAAATTGCAACTTGATTTGTCTAACTCAGACTGCTGAAGCCTTATATTGGAGGCTCAAAACAGGGACATTGTAACCACAAGGATCGCTTGCAGCCAGAATGGACAGCAGGAAAAAAATCTCACTTTTGTCCAAACAACAACAACAACATACAATGATGCATTCCAACTCCATGAGACAAGAGCTAGATATCATAAAAAACTTGGAGGTGCACTCCTCCCAAACAACAATCAAAATACGATCGGTGCTATGGTACAAATACAAGCTCTGAGCCAATACCCACAATATTCATAACCCATACTCTTGAGAACTCTATCTCTACCTGACTTTGAAATGCTAATTCAATAACTGTTTAAATACATCAATTTTCTTTTCATTATATATTGCACTCAACTCTGAAATACCTGCATAAGGAATATAAATGTGAAAGTCGAGTCTTCTGACCCTGTTAGAATACGGGTTAACATACATGACACATGTAACAGTTGACAGTGCATTTTGCATCAGGACAAATCCTGATTTAACCAACAATAAATACTAACTATAACAAAGGCTAAATTATGTACAGATGTACAAATGACCATCACAGCTTGATTATACCAGGCAGGGAGGTTAACACTGCCTTCATGATATTCTCAGATAGGTTCCAACTGTCGTCTCTTTGGGTGAGGCAACAGGTATCATTGTTATTATTATTCAAATCAATTCATTTTTTGCTATAACTGTGTGAAGCAAACAACTGAAGTCATCAGGATACTTACTTTCATATTGTCACTGGAGTGAGCGTGGCTGGAGAAGGAGCTGAAGGAGCACAGCCTGTGTAACAGCCATCAAGCACTTTAGTATGACATTGGTTGACAGTTTTAAAACAGTAAGTTTCACTCTTCTTTTTGCTTTTCTGTTTTCTTTCACTTTTTCTTTCTGTCTTTTTTTTTTTTTTTTTTACATGACCGTCTTGCCCTCAGCTAACAGAAAACCTTGAACCCCCAGCTCACCGACCCACTCATCCCAGTTACCACAGTCCACTCAGTGCTTAAAAGGCCTCAGCAACAGTTTGTTAAAGCTGCCTCCTTTGCTCCATTCCTCCCCTGCTATCTCTCCCTCCTCTGGCTTGTCTATCTCTGTCAGCTGTGCGTCTCTTCAAATCTCTCTTTCATGTAGGTTTTGACCGTTGGGAGGTGGAGCATAAAGTGAGAGTTTCTTAGCTGGATACTCGTCTTTATATGCTTTAAAGGCAGTTCATTACAATCACCAAAAACTATCTCACCTCAACTCACTGTCCTCTGTTCTGTAGGATTCATAGCAAAAGAAAAAAGAATATTTCAAACAAAAAGTTTTACAAAAGAGTTATCTGTAGTTGCAATGTCACATGGAAAATGCAAACTAATGAGAATGTGTGTTAAAACTAATATTAGCAATAGCTCAGTAAATAGGACAAAGTTTTAACAGACTTAAAAGCCAGAATCATGAAATGCACTGGTGTGTTTGTTCGTAACATATATCAGTCTGCTTACCTGACTACTTTTTATCAACTAATTATTTGTTTCTTTGAAATCTACTCACATTGAAATCTGTAAATAACTCTGTAATAAAAGCTCATCTCTGATCACTGTTTTAATTAATATATTAATAATATATATATATTATATTATATATTAAGTAATTACATATATTCAAACATCATTGTAATGCTTCATCATGTTAATATAAATTGTCACACACTTTAATATACATGCACCAACACACTCTGCGCTCTGTGCCAAAAGCATGCTCCATTGATGGTGGCCAGTCATCTGATAATGACCAATGACCTGTTTACTTGTGAATTGAAAATAGTGAGGACTCATGAGGCTGCAGTGTTGCATATTGTATAATTTCATAATGAGAATGAAATCAAACATTTTAAATGATTTGGTAAAGTGCATGGCAGGGAGTGCTTCCTTCCCAAACATTTCTGTGTACATTTAGAGAAATACAAAAAGTGGAACAGCCTCCTGCCAGAATGCAGGATTTGACTGCCAACAGATCGTGGAGAGAGAAAGAAAGTGGTCGCTGAGGCTCTGGTAGAGTATGGTTAATTATGATAATAAACACAACATCAAACATCCTGTCTGAGTTTGTCACCGGCAGATATGAAAGGAAAGGTAGCTTTATTTTGTAGATGGGAAAAATGTGAGATTATAAAATAATATGGGCAAAAGTAAGACATAATAAGAATCTAAACGACATAAATCCTTGGTGTTAGTAGATTATTATAAACAGTAAGATAATGAATGCAAAAATACATATTTTTCTTTAGGGAAAAAAAAAGAAAAGAAAAATAGAAATAAAATGTTAGGAGAAACATGTGAGTTTCTGCAGTAAAGCTAAAATGGTTTTATAAAATGCTGCAAAATTAACACTTAACAGTGCAACCTCATGAGTCCTCACTATTTTCCATTCTACACAAGTAAACAGGGTCATTGGTCATTATCAGCTGACTGTACCATCTAATGAAGCATGTTTTTGGAACAGGAAGTGCAGTGTTTGTTGGTGCATGTATATTCAAGTGTGTGGACATTTTGTATAATATGATCAATGTGAAACATTAGCAAGAAACATGTTTGAATATGTGTAATGTTCATTTAAACAGTGATCAGAGATGAACTTTTATTACCAGAGCTACTGACAGACATTTCAAGCAGGTAGATTAAAGAAACAAATATAGCTGATAAGTAGTCTGACTGATATATGTCATGAACAAACACCAGTGTCTAATACATTTCATGATTCTGGTTTTAAGTCTGTAAAAACTTTATCCTGTTTATTGAGCCATTACTGCAAATAGTTTAACACACTCCACACATGCATATGTATATATACAGATGATGCTGTCTTCCCGGTGAAGACATGGCTCCTGACTTCTGCGGGAAGACCTGTGTGTGAAAGGTGATTAAATTCTGGCTGCTGTTTATCTTTTGACACAGGGCAGAGGCAGGTTGCTGTCCTCCCAGAGATAATGGACCTCTGACACTGCTGATCCCGATATTAGCCCACCTCTGATAAGACTCTCTTTCCCTCTGATGACGACTACACAAGACATCCTCTACACAGGTTGTAGAAGTGGTGGATAGCTTCACAAAAACAGCCTCTCTGGCATTAAACACATTACACAAGTTCATCTACAGCCTGTTTTGGATGCTGGGGAGACTTCATTTCAAAGGCTAGACTAACTTGTTAATTTTCTCTCTCTCTGACAAAAGTAGAGGTAGTGTGTGTTGCCATACCCTATGTGATTTAGGATTTGTAAATGGTCAAGAAATACGCAAAATAGGTAAAATAATTTGGAAACTGGTATAGAGCAGGGAAAATTGATATTTTAGGCTATGCATACCTTAACCTCATTATTTAATTCATTATTTAACCTCTTCTTAGCGTGATCACCTGATTTCCATGCCCAATTTTAAAAAACAAAAACTTTCTCATAATTTTTCTTTCAGGCTTTGTGATATGATATTGTTCTTTAATGAAAATATTACAGTGTGGCAGCAAAGTAAATGGAAACATTATAGTTGTATAAATCTTGTATTTTAAATTTTCATTTATATCACCTGCTTACGTAATAATATTGCTTTAATTATATGTATAGTCTAGACTGGCTAAATTTTCATAGTTAATGTAACAAAACCTTTTTTTTTTTTTATCGTAATAACAAGTATTAAAAGCGTCAACACAAAACAATCAGTCCGTCTTTGGCTCCATCTGAAGTGGCCATATGTTGTCCTGCACCTCTTTCTTTAGAATATGAGTAAATGAAAAACAAATAAACGACACAGCGAAGCTCTCGGTTTTAGAATAGTCCGTCGTTAAAGACAGAAAGTAGTCTAAAAATGATTTGAGAGTGGGAACAAAAAATCTCATCATTACGTTGCCTTAACACAAAATTGCTTGATAGTTTGTAACGGTACTCAGTTGAAATGGAAGAAGACGCTGCTGGTTTGGTGTTGGGAAGGGCTTCTGCTAAAAAAAGTGTTTCAGTAGAAGTTCTTTCTATTTTGTGTCAGCTTATATGTCAGTTTTCATACGTTTTCTTTCGTTGGAGTCAACTACGGCCTTCTGACATACAGCGTTCTTGTTAGCCACCTAGCGAGCACTGTTAGCTTCGTTAATAAACAGAATTTAGCTAAGCTAAAATTCGCATAAGTGATAGCTGTGGGGCCATGACTATTTTTGTTGAACACAATATTTCAAGCCAAGTTTTATTTGTGGTGGCCTTAGAGCTGCGAGCGAAAATCTCTCCACATTATACTGACATGATGTTCGAGGAACTGTCATTGGCTCCATGATTAGTCTTTGAATGATATCATCACTGCAGCCTGCCTCTGGGCTCAGAGATAGGTTCAAATTCCCAAATTACAACTACAGTGTAACTCACAATTTGTCAGATACCTGTTTGCATGACTTGAGGGATTGTGGGTAATGTATTTTGTTGTCTTTGAGGGTTGCGGATGGAGGTCCTCTTCACAAAAGTAAAGCTGGCGAAGGTCACGTGGAAGACAACCCAGGGCCACCTCCGTACAGCAAGGAGACCCGGACATGCTGAGATGTGAGATGATGCACTTGTTGATTTTCTGGTGTGGGTGGTTAGGTGTGGATGGGACATACACAAATAGAAGATCTGTGTGTGCAGGTTCATAGAAGTGTTTACCTCATATGTGGCTTCTATGCTGTCTGTTTCTCTCACCATGTTCTTCCCTTTGCCCAGTAATGATGCAGGGTCAAGACTACCAACCTCCAGAAAACAGATCCAAGAATGTCGGCAGTCTTGGGATGAAGGTTTGGGAGAGGTAATTTGGAGATACTCAGTGTAATAATCATGTATACATATTTTTATAAAATATATTGTTGAAAATATTTCAGCGTGATAAACTACCACCACATATTTTATTACTCAGGATATGACATATTGTTAAACCTACATTTTAGCTCAAAGGTATAATAATTCTGATGATTCCATCTGAATCACATTTGCAATGCTAATTAAAATAGACAAATCCTCAATCAACATTGAATTTACTTTCGTGCTGTACTACTCCTTCAACACATTATTTTAACCATTTAGCATCACACTACATTTTTGTATTTACTTACATTAAAACTGTTGGTTTAAATAAAAACCTTTCCTCCTGAGCCAGACAGCTTGCCACTTGCCTCCCCTGACCTGACATCGTCACCACCTCCCCTGCAGCCCTAAAACCACCAGTCTGTCTTCCGATACCTGCCAGGCAAGCCTCAAAGGCATGGCAGCTGAATCTTATGCAGTTCTGGGAACAGCTATGTCAGAGAAAAGTTCCGTCCGGCTCCCACAAGTATGTTCTGAGTAGCATGGCTCGGTTCTGCATATACCTTAATTGAAACAGGCCCTGCAAACATTTACAGTATGTTAATTTGTCACTAAATCTACAACAATAAATTTAGTTTATTTTTCTGCATCTTGAAAATCATACAATCATATTGTCACTCTCTTTTTCTCTTTCTCTAGGAGACTTGGAAAGAAGGAGGAAGCTTCAGACATATTGGCGACTAGGTGAAAGCCCACCATCTTCCCAAAATGCAAGACCCCAGAAGTGATGGAGAGAGACCAGTATCAGGAAGATTGAGACTAACTGCACAGAAACAGGTATGAAGTTACACTAACTGCTGTGACAAACAAACAGACATATTCCATTATAACCTGAACGAGAAACACACCACATTTCAATTGAGATGTTTTTGTATAAAACAGATGATGTAACTGTTTGTTAAATACTTATCATAAAAGAGTCTAATAATAACCTGTGCTTGTGTCTATGGTTCTATGGATGAATAGAGGAAAGAAGACAGTTTCTGAGATATGGCCTCTCTAGGTCAGGAGAAGCAGTACATCAACATCCTCCAACACTGAAATGTCCCAGGTAAAAAGCAATGGTTTACACACTATTTTGGAAAAGCTTTTTGTAACTTTCACATCTAATCTAAATCTTTTATACAAATATAATTAGATCCTGAAAGACGAGATCAGTGGCACTGTAAATAGATCCTTAAAAAGCGGCATAAGGTTCAGATTCCATGCATACTGAAAGAAAAAAGACTCAACCTTTTCCTTACTGAAACAACACTGAATTGCACTGAAACCTGTGCTGTGTCACAACTCAGATCCAGAAAATCAGAGCTGGAGGCACTGAAGCCTGCAGTACCAAGAAGGATGTAGAAACATCCAAGAGGGAAGAGAGTGTAGAACAGACACATGAAAGCATTGGACAGCAGAAGACTGACCACTGACCGTTCTTAGAGTACTTGGAAATCAAATTGCAACAATATAACTGCAAAACCATTAAACACAGACTCCAAAAGACAGTAGTGCAATGTGGTCTAATAGGTATGGCTGTGATGTTTTACCAAGCGGTTTGCAGCTGGCACGCTGCACTGTGCAGCAGCTGTTTCTGCAGCTGGTGTGACAAAACAGCAGTGAAGACAAAACTGTCAGGCTGTGACATTAAACTCACAAGAAACAAAGCGCACCATCTTCTCGCATTAACTTATTTATTCCTCCTGCCTTCCAGTGTCAGTATTTGATATAATCCTGCTGCTGCTTTGGGACAATGTGTAATACAGAAGCCCTTGGTTTTCAGCTGGACAGGAAGACAGGCACAAACGAAACAGACACAATAGAATAACCATTTAAAATGGAGGACAAACAGACAATCTAACTGACAAAACAGAATGAGTAAACAACATGGGCATTTACATTAAGCTCCAACAAATGGCCAATCCACATATACAATTAAATAAATGGCACTCATACAAACCAATCTCAATATTAACACGTTTTGCAATCCACTTTTAAGGCAGAACACTGAAACATACAGAAAGAGCATAAATATAAATTAATGATTGCATATTCGGGTTTTCACCCAATAGTTTAAAACTGGTAAGTACAATTCTTTAAATACTGAATATCACCTTTTCTAATATTCATTATTGCATGTGTGACCTTTCATATTAATAAAAGTTTCTAACGAACATCTGCAGTTTAATACTTTCTACCAAGCTGTCCTCCAAGAATTTTTAAAACCCATCTGATTTGATTCCTGCTTTTGTTTAATCACATTGCACTCCATAAAATGTGTGTTTGTATTCATCCATGTGTTGATGTTGATATTGTTTTATACAGATGACACCATCGGAAAACTGTTACTGAATAAACTAAAACAAGGAAAAAACAAACCGTAATATATAGCCTAGGTATCCATTATTGTGAGCATTTTAAGGGTGAATGCAAGTATAAAATAGGGTTCATCTAAAGAAAAAACTTCCACTAGTACCACAGGCTCCAAACCCAGACATGACATAAAACCTTCTCAGATATCTATCTACTGACCTTTGAACATAAGGAGCAGAGGAGACAGGTATTCAAGGTGCATAAACAGGACAAGAATAAGTATATTAAAAACTAATGGATATGAAAAGATGAAATTGCATCAACTCACGAATCACATTGTTGAACCTTGACAAAAAGCAGGTCACTGTGCAGGAAAGTAGGCGAGAACATCAATGAATCAGTGCGGTAATTTAGGAACACAATCTACACCTCACTAGCTTGAAAGGTCGGAGAGCTTACAAACATATCATGTAAAGCACTTGAGTTGTTATGTCTATTTTAACACACAAAGGCAATGGAAAATAGTCACTGAGGAGATTTTTTGGAGAAAGCGTCAAGTAAGACATGAGCGAGAGGACTGGGTTCAGGGTTGCACTTGGAGTAATTAATAACACAGATTGGAGACATCATCATCCTTCTTCACTGATGTATTTCTGTTCTCACATCCTTTTTTATTTGCTTAGTCATGTTAAAAGTCTTGTATCCTCTTGGAGGAGAGTGTGTCCTCTGTTCAGCTTTTCTCTTCTTGAGGGCTGTGGCTGTGCCTGGTTCACCTTTATGGCTCAGCCGCTTCAGCACCTTAATAGGTTTGAACTTTTGCCCCTATTTCTGCTGGTGGCTGCCTGGATCCTTATGGAAGTCTGATGATGAGGTGAAAATAGGAAAAAGGTGACATCACTTTCTCGTGTTCTGTTCAGTGACTGTGAAGTACCTTTATCTATAAAAAACTCATCATTCTACCTTTCTTCTTCAGCATAGCTTCCATAAGTTTATCTCTTCTTCCTGTGACAGAATGGTTGTTAGATAAACTGTGGTAGCTGCAAACATCATCACCAGTCAGTACTTCCTGGGTTGCTGATTGCCTCTGCCTGTCCTGATCCATGCTGTTGGCGATCTGGTTAGCTGCCAATGATGGTAACAAGCTCGGCCATTAGCTCCTGCTCCGGCTCTTGTCATCCTCGTCCAGTCTTTCTCTGAAAGAAAGGAAATTGATTAATTATTTATTGTGTACCACATATGTCAATTCATAAGTAAATATCAGAAGATAATTATATGACTGCACTGATACTCTGTGGGTGTTTAGAAAGCTGATGAATAAATGAAGCAAAGAAGTAATATCATAAGTAAATGTACGTCCTATTAGGGCAGATAGCTGACAGATAATCTGCTGTTGATCAGTGTAGCCCTGAGCAGTGTATGCAGTATGTGGAATGTGATATTTGATGGCAGAAGACATTCAGGTAATGAGTTTGGCTGTATATGTGTGATTATGAAGGCCAAACACACCTGGACTGTTGAAAGGTACCTCAGCTCATACTCATCGGCTTGCCTCTCTTCAGGTTCTGCTACTTAAGCCTCATGACAACAAACTGTATATTAGAAACTGGTATCCTGCTATTCCTCTTTTAACCTACTGCAAGAACAACACAAACAACAAATAAAATATCTCGTCCTTCCTGAAACAAGACTTAAGTTTGCATTTGGGAACTGAATAGTGTTTCATGTAGTTGGAGATTTTTTTTCTTAACATTTTGATGTTAAATAATCTCCGGTCAGTTTTATAGTTTCAGGTACTTTGCAAAACATTGCTACAGCACTATTGACTTCTCCACTGTCCAGCAGTACACTCATATTGTTACACATAATCATTGTGACTAATTATTGTGACTGAAGGAGGGAAAGGAAACCACTACAAATTTGCATCTAATGACAGACTGTGAGTCACTGTGATGTCAGGTATATGACTGATGGACACTTGAGTCAAACAGTTAAAATATCCGCCTCTTTCCACAGCCTGAAACTTACGTGTAGACCAGCTCAGCCTCTCGTCGGACTAAAAGGTGTTTCTCGTGGATCAGAGTGAACCAGTCCACCAACAGGTGCTCTTCATCCTCATCTGTGATCACAACAGAGAAACACAAAGATATACATTTGATTTACATGATTATTTATTGTTCTTTTGGGCAAAATTCAGGCATCTTGGCTTTTTTTTTTTTTTGCTTTGGGCCTAAGTGACAATTTTCAAGCTGCTCTTTTTTTGTAAAGTAATGTTTCAATTTTGAATATAGTGAAACCTTCTTTAGTACAACATGTGTGGAATCAGGGAACTCCCTTAAAAGAATTGCAACGTGATACCGTTAGGGTTGTCTCTCAGCTTCTTCTCCAGCTCCACTCCCCTCTGCTCCAGCTCATCCAACTGTTTCTCCAGCTGACTCATCTCCCCGTGGATGTCCTCCACTGGGATAAACTGATCTGACTGCACCTGTAGGGAGGTTTGGACCGAATTGTTCATTTGAGTACCTAATGTCCATTCTATTAATGCTGTCTCTATGCTGAAACATATATTCTGTCTTTAGTTGTTATACCTTGCGTTTGATTAGTGGGAAGCCATGACCAGGGGCTGGGGGTCTGGCAGGACGAGAGCCCTTTGGTGGTCTGGTTTTGGATTTAGCAGGGGAGGGAGAAGCTTTCCTGTTGAATGGGTTCTCCTTACATATCCGCTAAAATGAGAAAAGTGCTGAATTTATATCATGTGCAAAGTGTATTACTTTATATTGCTTTATTTGGAGGTGGTCCTCTTACCTTGTTGTGCGATTGGGCGGCCAGTGGGCTGGGGGTTGTCGGGGGTAAGTGGTGGAGGCTCCTTTGGTCCCTGAACTGCGACTGGTCTGTGGAGTGGCTGGAGCTGAGCTGGCGTTCGACGGCATGGGAGAGGGGGAGGGGCTGGGGGAGGGATGAGGCAGGCGCTCGGTCGAGGAGGAGGAGGAAGGGGAGGCCGTGGAGTCGCACGGTGAACAGATGGAAGGCTCTGAGTGACTTTTGGTGAAGGCGTGTTCCTGGTCGCTGCTGGCACTGCCACCCAAGGGGGGCTGGGAGGAGCTGTGGTCCGAGCCAGAGGACAGACTCTCTATGCTGAGAGCTGGAGAGGGAGAGCAAGAGGAGGGCTGAGGAGTGAGGGAGGGGCAGAGGAAAAGATTAATTGTGAAATGAGAGCAAAATTGCAAAAATGAAACAGAAATCAAAGTAGTTGGGACAGATTGAAATGGAGAAAGGATGGAAAAAGAGCAAAAAACAATGAACATTTACAATACAGTATCTCTTTCTCTTCTTTGTCTTTCATTTGTGGGATAGAGACTCTGTGTTTCAAACTTAGAGTCATTGTTCCAGGTCAACTATACTGAAATTCCAACATTTATAATTGGAAGGTGTTTAAAACCCATCAAATAGGAATTGGAGCCCTTCACACTTCTGAACTGTGCATCAAAGTTTAGCAGTGTATTTTGTTTCATAGTTACTTTATGGGAAAGTATGGGAAAGGCATGAAGCTGGTTCTATGTGTGACATTTGCATTTGTGGGTTGCCTGTTGCTGTCTCTTGACATAAGGACATGTCAGTGAGGAAGAGGAAGTAGGAGGACACTATCATGAGGGTGAAAAATGTCACACAGCATAACATAATGTATTGGTATATTGTTGTGAGCAAGAATACACTGACAAACTCAGCAGATATGAGAGACCTGAATAGTTACAGGTACTCATGTACAGTGACAGAAGGCCGACAACAACAACAACAGTGCAACAGCAAACAAACAGCAACCTCCACAGGGGCATCTGTGACTAAATGGAGAGCTGTCAAAAGACAAAGACTCCTACGGAACTAGTTTTTTGGATCAGAAAAGACAAACATCTCGGTTCAAACACAAGCAAAGGCATCGGAATCCTTAGGATAGCATTTAGTATGCAGCAGGACAATAATGGCTAGGTCGGTCCTCAATCCAATAAAACATACATGTCACCTGCTGCAGACCACAGTCACTGAACTAAATATTAAATAAAACTATATTTATATATACATACCCTAATTCGTCCAATTACATTTGATTGAATAGTTTATGCTCATTTAATTTCAACACCAACGTACTAAAATACTGCAAAATTGTTTTACAATAAATGTCCTAATAAATGTTTAAATACTGCTGTTAGTAACATGTAGTTTGCAGCTGGGAAGCCAGGCATGAGCAGATGTGTTCTCCTCCCAAAATGTATTCATTTCTACCTTACTAGTCCACATGAAGGGTAATTTAATACTAGCAAAGTATTCCACATCTCTGCAAGTACAAACCTATTCGTTGAGGTGGTATCACACTAAAGGAGTCAAGTAAAATCTCTAACTCTAATCTCTTTATATTTTTTTTCCTGTATGAGATATTTGTGATAAACGGCCTTAGTTACTGGTAGGTGGCTGTGGGACCCGGGTGCAGGCGTTTTCTTGCTCCGAGTGTTCCCGGGGCTGGCAGAAGCGGACGAGCCTCCACTAGGGGGAGTGTCAGTACCTGGTAGTTCAGCCACAGTGATGCTGTACCATGGGTGACTAGCTGCCACCGTAGTTGGAGATAAGCGCCTCGCCGCTCTCCTCCTCTTCCTCTGCCTCATTATTTTCATCGTCGTCATCCTCAAAGCGGGTTGGAAGGCGGAGGGGGCGTGCTGGGTCTGGAGCCCTCCCTTTGAGAGAGAGGACAGAGAGAGCCTGTATTGGGAGTGTTGCCAATCCAGTGGGGGAGGGGAGAACTTTCTTCTTCTTCTTGAGCTCCTGACTGGACCAGGGTGAGGCAAGGTGGGTCTTTGGGTTTGTGGGTGCCACTGGACAGGCTGGACGGTGAAGATACCTGAATAGGGATGGAGGGGTCACAGAGGGAAGACAGCAAAACACCTGACAAATGGAGGCATGGAGGAACAAGCAACTACAGTACATGCTGTAACAAGATACAATTCAGAGAAAGACTGTGCTGATATAGTTAAAAGGTCGGTGAAATGGCAGAAATGGACACAAAGCGAAATTGAGATACCTTCCAGGAGACTGTGATCTCTCTACGAGGTTTGGGAGGAGTTGGAGGCTTCTGATGTTCACCTATGATTTCAGGTAAAATGTGAGGATCAGTATCAAATAATAGATTTATCTTTGTAACAATTTATGTTCTGCAATAAGCACACACCAGCTGCAAGGCCGTCTGTTGTGCGGGGTAGCCGAACCCGAGGGGCAGGGCGAGGAGGAGGGGTGGGTTCAGAAACCCTGCGGGGGGCTGGCACCGGCACCGGCCGACTGACACCTTCATGATGGCTGACAGGTGTAGAAGGGAGGTCCCCATTGGCTGTATATTTGGCTGGTGTTTGAGTGTCTTCCTCCTTCTCTCCCTCCTCCTCCTCTTCATCACTCTCATCAAAAGGGTTGGGAGGAGAAGAAGAACGTGGTTTCTCCTCTGTCGCTCCACTAGCATCCATGTCTTTTGCTTTTTCCAAAGAGTCTGCTTTGTTTGTTGTAACAGGAGTGACTGTGGCAGAGTCAGTGGCAGGTGTGTCAGTATCATGTGTTCGGCTCGCTGGGGATGAGTCTTTATGGGGTCCTTCTCAGAGGGCGAGCAGGGTTGTGCTGGGCAATCACAGCAGACTGCTGCCATTGGTCTCTTACTAAGATCTGTGGTCGGCCGTTCTGGTTGGCTAAGCGTGCCTTACAGGTGATGTGTACAGACCAACCCCCAGAGTCGCTCCTATTTTGTAAGATCCAGGAAGCGAGAGTGCTGTGACACTCTGTGCACCTGGAGACAAGAAAGACACAGCAGGGAGACCTTAAATAGGTTATAAGGATTGTTGAGATAATATATAGCATAAAAAAGATTAATCATTAGTAAGTACAAATGTGACAAAATACACTAAGAAATCTGCTATTATTTGATGCATTGAAAAAACAGATATTAATTGTTACTGTTTTTATGCTTTCACAGTTATAAATCTTAAGATTTTCATGAAGTCAAATCTAATTTTTGAACACTATTTATTGCAGTCATTTTTTCAACAATACCCACTCCTGTATTTTTCACTGTATTGTTAGCTCTCTATATGATATTTTTCATTGTTAGTGGCAGGGTGTGCCAGTCCCATGGTAAATTCATTGTGCTAAGTATGCATGGCTGCACTGTAAATACACCAGTTGCTCTTATGTTATAATTCTGACAAAGTAGCTGTTTGCAGCCCCAGAATTACAGAAACTATAGTATAAAACTTTAGTATAAAACTTGCTGTACCACCTCTGACCCGCCATTGTTGCCAGATCAACCAAAATTGAAATCTTAGGACTATAACTCTAAAGAAAATGAAAGTTTTCAGAGCTAAATAAAGTCTACAAATAAAGTAGTCAGTAGCTGTAAGCTGCGGGATTCACCTGGAAAAGTTGCGATGGTGAGAGCTTGCCGTCTGAAACCTGCAGGTGAGCGTGTTTCTGGCAGGCTTGGCGCGGGTGCTGCTGGTGTTGCGCTTGACGCTACTGACCGCTGTTCGCCTGTCTGTGCGGGCTTTTCGGCTAGTCGCAGTGACCGGGCGTTGTTCGCAGGATAGGGGACAGGGGGCGAAGGCGTCCAAGGGAAGGGGGGAAGATGGAGGAAGTAATGGGGAGGGAGGGAGATCAAACACGAGGTCAGGATTTGAGGATGTGGATCATTCATTCTGTTAAACTAGCTACATATCTGCTTGGTCACTGCAACATCTACTGCTCATTGATTCATGTAGTTCATTACTGCATTTCTTTTAATTTCAAAACACCATTTTGATAAATACCAAAACATATGTCATGATAAAAAGTTTTGGTTAGTAAATAATCCAAATAGCTTGGGTTATAGTGGCTCTGGGAGTATATGTATATATGATTAATATTTAGGATTGATATATTGTTTTAGTCATTTGTTTTTGGTTTTTGTTATTTGTGGTAAGTAGTAAAGGATTTAAAAGCAGCATATTCAAAAACTTGGCACACAGTGAGGGGTAAAC
The DNA here is from genome assembly GCA_033238685.1 of Lates japonicus. Taxonomy (NCBI): domain Eukaryota; kingdom Metazoa; phylum Chordata; class Actinopteri; family Centropomidae; genus Lates; species Lates japonicus. Next base: position 4,353,280 of record BRZM01000043.1, on the reverse strand, counting down.
AGTTAGTCTTTTATGTACAAGAGATGGTTAAAAAAAGAATGACCTAACTGTTTTGCTTTCACCTCCTAGCCCAACCCCCCACCCCACCCTACTGCCTAGGCTCAGGACCAGAGAGTGGAGGGGGGATCAGATGTGAGGAGGAAGAAGAACAGGAAGAGGAGGGAGTGGAATGAATTTCCATCTGAAGGGGGGGGAGCGGAAGTTGAGGAGGAGAGGGGAGTAGTACATGGGAATATGGGGATGGAGGACAGAAGGTGAAGGCATGCGAGAGAAAAGAGAGACAGGATACAGAGGCTATCTTTATAGACTTGCTCTACCTCTGGTGCTTTGTTTTTCCCCTGCTGTGCAACACAAAGCCCACACGAGGAAGTAGTAATTATAAAATACATCTGTGAATATTGTATATATTCACGGATGTATAAATGGCAGGATGGGATTTGTATTGTACAGATCTGATTAGTTAATACCCCAAAATAGCACATGCAGATTTATACTTAGATATTACAAGATTTCTGATAAACACCACTGTATTACCAAAAAAATATGTGAGGTTTCTGTGTGCTTATCCAGGCCTCAAAGGGACATCATTAAAAAATATTACTTAAAAAAAATTAACATGCGGCTCCAGCAGATACTTTTAGCATGCAGAGCTTATGGAGTTTAGTGTGGTCTTAAGTCTACCAGGCCTTGGACATCCATCAAAAAAGGGTACATTCTTCTCGTCTCTATGCCCTCTCCTGGTGCCAAGTCTTGTTCTTACCTCAGACTCAACCACTTTGTCGTCCAAAGGGGTTGGCGGCCTTTTCTGGGCTGGCTCATTATGACCAACAGAACTCAGCCTCTTCATGCAAGGGGGGTTAGCTGTGAGGGAGGAAGGAGAGGAACTTATCAGTTAATGACATAAACTAATAATTCTAAGCTGTTTTCTCACCCAGAAGTTAAGTTGCTCAATTTCAATATGTGCTGGGTGTGGACAGTTTACAGGGCTTTGAAATTATGATCAGATAAAAAATATGCTAAAAAGCTAAAGGGCTTCAATAACAAGATAAACTCTAAATATCAAATGTCCTTTACAGAGTTCACACCACTGCGAGTAAAATCCAGCTGAATTTAGTGCACCAACCTTGGGACTTGTTGTTGAAGAAGTTGTAATATTGGGAGACATAGGTGATGATGCTGAGCCGGTCAGGCACTTTCATGGACACCATGTCCTCTGGGTCCAACAGGGCTGGAATCCCCAACTGTGTCTCGGCCACTTCAAAAGCCTATAATGAGGCAAAAACAAAGAATTTGAGGGAAGGCCGGAGCAAAGAGAGGTAGGTAAGGGTAGGAGATAAGAAATGACAGTGAGGTCCATGGATTATCCTGAGTCTCTCATATATAACTCTACAGTGCTTCAAGCAGCACAAACAAAATTTAATTTACCCTCATTGTACTGGGGTGGCAGGAGAAATTTCAAGACACTGATATCTCAAAGTATGTTTTTTTAGCAACTTGAGTGAACCTAACCTTTAGTCGGGCCATCAAATAAAACAAAGTCATCATGAAAATGTTTTAATCAAAATAAACCCTTAATCTGGGTTTTCACTGAAATCGTCCATGCGAATGTACACATACTGAGGACAGAATAATGTCTTATTTGAATGTGTGCAACAAATCCAGATGCTTGTCACGGCCCACCAATGAGCAGACACTCGATGCCCTGAATAATGTAACTCTGCCGCCAAAACATCAGTCATTTGCTCACAGTGTAATGGTTTGTCCTTTGAGGGTAACCATCACTCTAATGAAAAATTCCACTGAAGAAATGAGAGAGCGGGTAAGGTTACATAACAACAGGGATACAATTGTTGGCAGTTATACAGCACTGACATAATCCAGCCAAACGAATGCTACACAAATGCTAAATTAATCACAATGCACTACCACACTGTACAAATAATACCTTCTTTACAGCTAAAGTGTTCCTCTCTTAGGTCTACTCCCCTGCAATTTACTGAAAACTAGTGAAAGCTCTAGACTGATAATACTGATTCACTACACAGACCTATTTCACAGCTTCATGCCACAGTCGTCACCAAAACAAACACAGTGCTGCTCTTAGTGAAGACGCCAATAGCTTTAGGTGAAATTGAGAGACTTTGAAAGCAGCTCTGATGAATGTTGTAGTCCAAACCATGATGCAATTATGAGCTATACTCCTTTCAGACTGATGCAGGGATGTGGGTTAAATGGATCAACATGTGTCAGGGCTACCTGACTTGCCTTTATCCAGGTATGAAAAGAAAATGGGAAAAAGACACAGCAGGACCACATGGGTGGGCTAGCATGAGTGTGAGCGAGTGGAGGGAAACTGACATGTAATTTTATTTGCTACTTATACAGCATAATCTAATTTGGTGTAAGCAGTAATGTGTGAAGAACTACAGCTGAGACAAGATCTCTGAACGCTGACAATAACACATCAACCTTTGACACCAGTCTGAATGTGATCTGAACATGTCATCAGTACACCTGCTCCTTTGTATGAAAAGTCTATAAGAAGAGTAATCCCAGGAGAGAAACAACCATGAACAAATTTAAGACGCTCACATCTGGCTCTTAAATAGTATAATCTGACTTAGAAGCTTTGCATGCTCTCTACATTAACGATCATAGATTGCTCACTCTGGCTTGGACCCTATGGATACAATGAAGTACTTGCTTTATTTATAAAAACCCAACTGCAAGCAAACACACCAGGAGTTTGCTTCTGGTGCTACCCCTCACTTACCCTGAGAGCTGCTGGATAAAAAGAATGTAAACAGCAGCAAAGAGCTGCCAAAGCTCAGCTCGGACTGAAAATGAGGAGACTCCCATTTCATCCCTCAATGTTCTGTTGGCTTAGATGATGTGGAAAAACCCAACAAGAAAAATATGATTTTAAAAAGTTCCTGGATTCATTCTAGTTATAATATAAAGCTGCAAATTCAGCACTTTCACACTTAAAATCCTCTCTACATGGTCTCTCCACAGGCTTATGTCAAGGATTTTCCTCTTTTTTGGGGGTGGGGGGAAGAGACGCTGCATGCTCTGGCTTCCTCCCTCTTTGCCCTCATTAGGCTCCATCAGGATTAAGTAACACTTCTCTCCACACAGACAGTCAAATACATTAAGTCACACCCACCATGACTGCATGCAGTCCTAAAACTTAATAATTTTATGGCTAAATTAAGCACACACTAACAAGGCCTGAAACAAAGTGATGGAGTTTGCCCACAGGTGATTAAACTCGCCCCCCCCTCCAGGAGCTGACCGCCACGCCGACATTACCACACAACACAAGATCACAGGAGTGTTCTGACCTCAAAACATACAGCTGTAAAACTGACTTACCAGTCGGTTGTTCTCGTAGACATTCTCTTTAGACAGCGAGCCAAAGTCTCTGGAATGACAAAAGAGAATTAGTGTTAAAATTCAAAACAAGTATGCATATGGTTGAGTATGCACTTAGCCAATATACAGCTATACTGTACAGGCTGCAACAACTGAAACTCATGGTATCTCCTTTTAGTAACCGTCCAAACCATGCCTAATACAGTACAGTACTGTATTTAGCTTGCTGGCCTATTTCCACTTATGCTATGAACCATCAAAAAGCTATTACTGGCTTGACAGCCTGACAGATAGAAATGGTGTGTAGTTAAGTTCCTAGCTAGCACTGCAGACAATTGGTCCCAAACCACACATAAATGATGCCTGATGTAAAAAACTGCCAGGACAAAAGGAAAGAAGTGGCTGCGCTAAACAGGAGTGATGGGCTGATAATTACAAGGTTCTGCTTTGAAATGCCTGAAGCGAGGAACTAAAGCCAGGCTCTCACCAGTAAACATCCTGCAGTAAAACTGGAAAATGTCTGAGGTGTTCTGGGATGAAAGTGTGGTTGTGTGCGCAAGTAAATTTATGTTGACTCAAGTGTCTAGCAGTGAAACAACAGTATGGCGGAAAAAACATAGCAACCCTGGTGAGAGCTTGTGGAGACCATGTGGAACTCTTGACAAGGCAAAACCCTGTGAATGAGCTCCGTGTTTGGAGCCACACAAAGTGACCTCTGTTCTCTCTAATCTAGTTCCCATGGTCACCTACACACTGAGCAGCAGCTCTAATGTCAAGATCATGTCAAAACAAGTCCACAGTCTCAAGTCGGCCAACATAGCCAGTTCAAACTGTAACAGCTTTAAAAAAAAACTGTCAAAACTGTTGTTGGGAGTTGAAATTTTCAAGGCCTCACAGAACAGACAGTGGCAGGCGACACTGACACGGATGATGGAGTGCTGTGTGTGTGATCTGAATTGCGAACCTAATCCACTGTGACTCAGAGTCTCACTCCAAGGTTTATTTTGGGAAAGAGGACTGGTAAGGAACGTTGTGTGTCTGTGTGAGTGTGTGTGTGTATGTATTTGTGCACTGTGTGTCAGGTGTTTAAAATCCACATGATCAAAACCTGGGTGAACCAGTGTATCTGCTAAATCTGGTTCTGTCAGATGGCAAAGTTTGTGCAAAAAGGATTTACTTGATTTGGATTTGGTGATGTCGTGCCCGTCAGAAAAGAAACTTGTGAATACATGATATTCAGTAGTTTTAGTACAGGAGCACATGAGATGACACGAGTGCATTATGTAGATAAATTTCAATATAGACAGGATACAGAGAAAGAAGTAAAACAAAGTAAATAATAATGATAGTGTATATTTGTACTGCTAACTTATATTATAAAGTTTGACGAGGAACTCTATATGATCACAAATGAAATGTGATTTTGTCTGAGCTGTCCCATGCAGTTTGGTTAACTAGGCCATGGATAATTTCTTGCAGCCATATCTACTCTCTGTCCAGTGGGCTGAGTGACAGTAAGTATCGGCTGAAGAAACTGAGATGAGGCCATTTGCTGTACTAACGTCTCTCTCCCCTGGATCAGTGTGATGTATTTTGATGAGAATACATTGGTTGCAGTGAGTGCAGGGTGGCTCCACGTTGGCCTGGCCCTGCATTAGAGTTAAATCCAGTTTGACAGGCGGAGGTCTCAGCTGCAGTTTAGCCTGACGGACTGTCTGTCTGGATCAGAGCACTTCAGCCGGGACACTACAGCCACACAGAGGGCCGAAAAGGGAGGCATGCTGGGAAACAAATTGGAGAGGCAGAACTCAAAAGCTGGGTGTTCAGGATTTTTTCACTGTCATACTCTGAGGTATACTGCTGTGATGTGTATGCAGATTATATTCCACTTCACTGACTTGTCCTCCAGTGACTGCTCCAGTGAATGTTTGTTCTACTACCATCCAAGCATGGTCCAATTTGCACACAAAAGTCTGGACCACCTGTCAGGTGAACAGCATGAGCAAGACGCTTATTGTCTAAAATCATTCCATCACACCACATTTTTCCTCCAGGACAGAGGAGGGACACAACATGTCATTTACCGGATGCTTTTATACAATCCTCCCACAACAACAAGGCTCACTGGCTTGTTTCAGTAGGAATCAAACCACTAATCCCGATGCTGTCAAAGCCTGCTCTACCCACTCCACCCGCTCCACTGAGCTACACAGGGCCACATTATGCTGCATGGGACTAGTGCTTTTCCGCAGAGATGCATTTCCAATATGAGTCATATGAATGTCAGAGTTTCTGTGTATGTTTACTGCCACACTGCAAATGATGGAAATTTTTCAAATCAATTGATTCACTTATCTTGAAACATAAGAGTTAGAAGCATATTTGAACACATGACATGATGGTTCCTCTTATCTGGGAGATGAAAGTCACAGATAGACTGTCCCTATACAACACATACTTTGTACTTTTAGTATGACTGGGCAAAGGCTGGTTGAACTGACTTATCAAGCGATTTATCAGCTGTAAGTCAATCGGTGAGGAAGAGATTTTCCACTCTGAGGTCTCTACCAAAACAATGGAAATTCATCACTTCCTCATCTATATAATAAGGCTCTCTAAATCACACTGATACTGCTGTTGTGTTTTGTGGTGGCTTCTGTTCTGTGAGTGTAGGTGTAAAATGCAGAGAGGAGGGGTGTGTTGGTACAGACAGGGTATGGCTTGTCAGCCTGGGTTAATTACAGCACGCTGGCCTCTCACTCACTCCACAGTGTTCATAAAAATATTATTACTGGGGATTTTGGCTGTGATAAAACACACACATAAACATTACAACCCACATAGTGCTTACAAATTTTACAAAAATGGCATGTTTTCTCATTTCCAAGTCATCTAACCACTAACATTATTATATACAGCCAAATTAATGTGGAAGCTTTGCACCTCTAAAAAACAGAAAGACTGTAATCTTTGTTGACAGGAGCTTTGAATAATCCCAGTCCCGTCAAACTTTTCAGTGAATGACCTAAAGCACAGATACGTTCAAGGCCTAGTTACTGAGACTGTTCTGCATTTGCATCCTGAAAGAATGAAGATGGCTGATATTTCTGTATTTGAATGCAGACTCAAAGATAACAGTTAACAGCCTGTCACTCCTCAAAGAGATGTACCCACCTTTCACTGGAGCCTGCTGCTATGCTGTAAACCAGTTTATAATAGCAATAATACTACTGAAAACTAATTTCTCATTGGTAACTGCCTATCACGTTAGTTAATATCAATGTTACATCGTTAGACTTCTGTTTACTTACATCAAATCTGGTCTGTAACGATGTATGATGGCACAAAAAGCTAAACCGTCCCGAAAGGACGTTGACATGTCCTTAATTTCCACATCGTTGTAATTTTCACACTGTATCCGACACCACTCCTGGAGAGCCTTCAGAGATCCCATCATACTGCTGCCACAGAAATCAAAGTCTTCTTTTCAAATAAGATCGACGTGTTTTTGTCCCCGACGTGACAAGAGACAATGCAAAGTCTTTTCTTAATTCATAGGCGAGTCATCGCCAGCGTTTAAGTGAAGGGGCGATAGCCAGGCAACACCCGATGTTGCGATACGTTACGCTCATCTACAGCCAGTGAGTCACGTTAAAAGACTAGCACGTCTTGCTAGCTAGATGTTAGCTAACTTTTGCAACTACAACATGCATTATGCCGCCACTGCATCTCCTGTTCCGAGTTCACCGGAAAGCGAATAGCGTTTCAACAGCTAAACTGGTACTTTGACCAGAAGCACCGGATTAAAACACGGCTGATATCTAGAGTTGATAACGATAGCTTGCCAACAAAGTTCTTGACGTAGCCAACTTAGCTAACGTTAACCAGCTAAAGCAGCCTGCTGTTAGCTGGTTTGCCTGTTTTTGGTGAGCGCTGCCACTGTGAGGATTGTCTTTGCCAGTTTCGGGCGATAATGCAGTTTCAGTCGAGGCAGAGGTGATAGTTTCCTCCTTGAGATGGACCACAACACGGTTTTTGTCTGTTGGTGCAGTGAATGCAGCGGCTGTTAAAACACTGGATAGAAAGTCCATTAAACCGCGCGCAACTCCTGACGCCCTCTCTGCGACAACAACATTAAAGCTCACTGTAAAGAAGACATCCCAGACAATTAATGTTGATCAAAGCAGTCCGGCGCCGGTCCCAAGCCATGTTAGCTGCATTGATTGAGGGACTGGCAGTCTGCCTGCTATCCTACTCAATGTCACGTTGTTGTTTCTCTTCGTGTCCAACTGGGGGAGCTCCAGAGCCTCAACGTCCATCCACGCGATATGTTACAAGAATCACGCGATACTGACCACTTGTTTATTCCCGAAAAGATGGCGGCGGCGGCGGCGCCTCCAAATGAGGTTAGCCTGCAGTCTCGAATCAGTAAGTCACCATACATTACAATACCAGATTAACTTTTGGACGTAATGCGGTAGCGATACACTGTTAAGGAACAGGGACATATATTCTCAGTTTGAATTTGCCGCTGTCGGTCATTGTGTTCTCCCTGGGGAATAGTTTTTAGAGAGTCAAGTGGGCGAATGTCATCAAATCAAAAAGTGCAGTTGGTGATAAAGAACAAACTCATTCAGATAATGTATCGCCTCTACTGTAATGTGCTTGCATTGTGACCTCACATTATGTTTACTGTTGTCAGATTGAGGTTAGTGATGTTACTAAGTCATGGCATTTAAATTTAAAATCCCTGTAATGCCCAGCTGAATGCTAACAAGATCAATTAGCCGGTTAGCTCCTGACCAAAGATGTGTCAGCTGAACCCAAGCGGTACCCAAACCAGGAACTGTCACTTCTGCTATAACCTTAGGTTTTAGTCACTCATTTTCTGTAAAGATGAGCAACTCAAACCGGAGAACTGAGAGTTTGCAAACAACCGGAGGCTACAGCTGCTGTTATACGACCCTACGAACAACTCTGAATGCTGCCTCTGTAAAATCTCAGTGTTTGAGTTGTCACTATCTGCGATCGGTTAGTGATAATCTGAGAGGTGTGACAGACTTAACAGATCCATAAGGAACGAAGAGGAAAACATGTCAGGAGACTCATCAGAAATTCACCCACATGCAGCTGTTTTAGACAGAGTAGTTTTAGATGAAACAAATGCAAAATTGTTGTCTAATTTTAGTCCAGACCACTGCGACCCCCTGTAGACACGTCTCTCTCAAAAATCTCTTCATTCCCTGCAACTCATTCAAAATACTGCAGCTAGATTCCTAACTGCTTCCAGAAAATGTGACCACATTACTCAGATTTTAGCCTCCCTACTTTGGCGACCAGAGTCTTTTAGAATTGATTTTAAAACACTATTAAACTTCTGTCTGGTGTGGCACCTCCTTATATCTCAGAACTTGTCAGGTTGTTGTTGTCTGTCCCAAAAGTGCATTTGCTTTAATTCCCTCAGACTTTGCAGTGCCCTGCCCAAAGAGATCGGGTGTGCCAAATATCTCCCCCAGTTAAAATCACTGCTCAAAACATACCTGTAGAGAGCTGCTTTTACTTCTTGGCTCTAATACTTTATCTTTGGTTTTTTATATACTTATATACTTTAGTCTGATTGTTTTAGTGATTTTATTGTTTTTAAAGACATATTTGTAATTTCCCCTGTTACATTTGCCTTGCTAATTGACTAATTGTCTCTTTTCTCCTTTTATTGCTTTGTTCTATTTCATGTATGTACAGCACATTGTAATTCTGTTTAGAAAGGTGCTACATAAATAAAGTTATTATTATTAATAATAATGTGTTTTTCTTTTTCACAGACAAGGCTACCAACCCTCTGAATAAGGAGAATGACTGGGACAATATCAAAGGGTTTTGTGATCAGCTCAACGATGAAGTGGAAGGGTGAGCTGATAGTGATGGTTAATATCACACTCATTTCAGAATCACTGTTCCATTTCTCACCATAAACAGAATTTCTGCTGTTGATCTAGAGTCCACACCCTTAGTATTTGGACATCTCCCACACAGTTCTTTCTATGCTGTGTAGCCCTTTGAACACATAGGGCCCAAATTTAGGGGGTGAAAAACCATTGGACAGATACACATGAAGTCAAACAATAGCATTTTATTTAATATTTTGTGAAAAATCCTTTGCAGTCAGTGACTGCCTGAAGTCTTTGACGCATAGACATCAGCAGACACTCTATAATCTTCCCTGGTGATGCTCTCCCAGGCTTTCACTGCAGCCACCTTCAGCTCTTGATTGTGGGGTCTCTCAATTTGGTTGCTTTGGCCATATGTTGAGGATCATCGTCCTGCTGAATAATGATATATTGTCTTGTTGTTTCTGTCAACATTGAAATCATTAATAAATACCAGTTTGCCAGTTCCACTGGCAGACACACATGCCTAAGCCTTAAGAGAGCCAGCACTGTTTTTGACAGTGTGTGGTATGCTTTGGGTCATGAGCTCTGTAGAAAACATCCACCCTTTAAGCTACGTAATATTTCATCACAACTTTAAGCATGTCTGACTGTCATCTGGGTTTTTTGATAAAAAAAAATAAATTTTATATATATATATATATATATATATATATATATATATATATGTAATGTGTAATTTTACAAGTTGTCTCTCTGTATTGCATTATTCTTAATGCCTTTTTTTCTGTCAGTAAAGTGAAGCTTAAAGTCTGTTTTTATCCATCAGTCCCCAGCTTGCAACAAGACTTTTGGCCCACAAAATCCAATCTCCTCAGGAGTGGGAGGCTATGCAAGCACTTACGGTAAGAGACTGAATTGCATGCAGCACTGACAAGTTCACTTTCCATCAAACCTTGAAGTTAAACCTTGAGTGTGTGTGTTTTGTGACTAACAAGTGCAAAAGGCCAAAGTAGTATGTGTCATTATTACGTGTTTAGCAAAAGTTATTATAAGTGTGATGGCTTGTCTGAAATTTAAAACCAGCAAACTTTAACCAATTCCCAGGTTCTTGAGACGTGCATGAAGAATTGTGGAAAACGATTTCATAATGAAGTGGGAAAGTTTCGCTTTCTCAATGAACTCATCAAGGTGGTGTCACCCAAGGTAATGACTGTTGTCCTACCAGTTTGGCTGCAGCTGTATATCCATGATTTTTTAAGGTTTTTTTTTTTTTTTAACTACTGAAAACAGCAATATATGCTTGATCACACTGCTTAGTTCCAAGAGGTGGTTTAACAGCAGAATCAAGCATTAACAATTCACTGTATGTTGTATGCTGCCACTTTGTTGGAACATGAAGCTAGGTCTGTGACAATGACACTGCCTAGCCATGTAGGTATGAATATTGTAAACCAGAGAGTAAGTCACAACACACTTATGTCAAAAATGTTATTCCAGTTTAGAAGATGTTTCTCTTCTTTTTATCAACATTTTACAGAATAAACACATTTCTGTTAACACTTATTAACCCCTCCCCTCTCTCTCTCTCTCTCTCTCTCTCTCTCTCTCCAGTATTTAGGTACCAGGGCTCCAGAGCCAGTGAAGAAGAAGGTTTTGGAAATTATGTTCAGCTGGACGGTGAGGCTGCCAGATGAGACCAAGATAGCAGAGGCATATCAAATGCTGAAAAAACAGGGTGAGTGCTCCAGATGTTTGAGAACATGACTAACTATGAAGCTAAAGGACTTTGACAAGTTCTTTAGCTGTGTGTTTTCTCTTTTTCTGAATTGTTTCAGTATGGGCCTGGTTTGTTATTCCCAACATTCACCGTTACAGTGGGTTAATATTTGTTTTTAGTTCCCGTATTTCACTGATAATGTGTTTTTTGGTTCCTGGTATTTTCCTTGTTTTAACAAATAGTGTTTTGTACAAGTGGAATCAGTTCCCCTTTTTATGCGGATGAGCCACAAGCATGAGACTAATGTCCTTAGTCATGCTTAGGTGAATGTAGTGCAATCTTAAAAATGGGAGTTTCCAACCAAGTTGCAGTTGTCCTGAGTTACTGCAGTACAGTCAACTTATGTAGGGTTATGTTTGAATACAACAGACTCTTATTATAATGTGTTTACATTTGTATAAAAGGCATGGCTTAAGCAATGTTACAGCACCAGTGTCACATGTATCCCTGACCTGTAAATATCTAAAACTGGGGTCGTGCTGTTGACATATAAGGTTAAGAGGTGTCCTTGTCCACTTCCAGGTATTGTCAAGCAGGATCCTGTGCTTCCTGATGACAAGCCCCTCCCACCCCCTCCACCCAGAGCCAAAAGTGCCGTCTTTGAGGATGAGGAGAAATCCAAGGTATGAAATGAAGAAGCACCAACCACATCAAACAGGTTTACAAAGGGAAGCAATTAAATTGTATCATCTTCTTATCTGAGTCGTGAAAATCTTCTTTACCCACCAAATCCTTTTAGAGTGAAGCATCTGGGAAAATTGTTAAGGGACTGAGGGTTTACAAGTTTGCTTCCTCCTCTCTTTCCTCTCCCTCTTCTGTCCTGTCCTGTTTTTGTAGATGCTGTCTCGCTTATTGAACAGCACTCACCCGGAAGATCTAAGAGCTGCAAACAAGCTCATTAAGGAAATGGTCCAGGAAGTGAGTCATGGGTTTTGTTAACCAAATGTGCTGTACAGCTGTACAGTGTGTGCTTGTGTATCTGTGTTTCTTCACCATTTGTATGAAACACACACCTGATTGTGCAGCATGATGATATTAATGCACCTGAATACCAGTCTCAAGGCTCTTTCAACAATTCAAATTTTCTGTTATTATAGTGATTAATACCTTGGTTTAAATTATGTATTCAGCCTCCTCCAACACTGACAACAGATGTGGGAAGCTGAACATCCATAGTAGCAATCAGATATTAGACTGCAGTTTCTATAAAATATTCTTAAAGTTAATAATATTTAAAGTGGTTTTTAAAAAACAACTCTACATACTTCACATACTGTCTGTATTTGCTGTGATAAATAGAAATCTTAAACTGTAATGTAGCCTTAATTATTCCCATATTGTCACTGAATCACTGAATGCAGCAGTGAACAAATTTAGTCTGGGAATGAAGGTCTGCAAAAAAGCTGCAGTTTGAGATTTAGCGATTAAGAATGTTTCTGTTGATCCTGAGCACTGTGAGATTGAGTTGCTCTTTTTCCTTAGGACCAAAAGCGAGTGGAAAAGGTATCAAAGCGAGTGAACGCCATCCAGGAGGTGAAGGAGAGTGTCAGCCTGCTGAGCCAGCTGCTGGAGGGCTACAGCAAAGAGAGCTGCTCCCAGAGCAACCAAGAGCTCATTAAGGTTAGCACAGCTCAGCGCATTAAAACATGCCTCAGCTACAGCCTCATAATCCTGCTGGGATCGCTCAGTAGAAGTGTGGTTTTAATGTTTTAACATGGTTCTAATTGCAGGATCTTTATCAGCGCTGTGAAAAGATGAGGCCCACGCTATTCCGATTAGCTAGTGATACAGAGGATAATGACGAAGCCCTAGGTAAGACTTTTTTCCCTGTACAGATTTCATGTAATCAGGATCCGAGCACAAAACTGGAAAACTACTTTGGTGTTGCTAATTAATTTTCTGCCTGCAGCGGATATCTTACAGGCCAATGACAGCTTAACACAGGTCATCAATCAGTATAGACAGCTGGTAAAGGGGGAGGAGGTACCAAAAGATGGCATAGCCACGCCCTCACAACCAGGTATGTGCATGCATGTGAAGCATGCATCCATCAGTGTTTATGAATTTATTACATTCTCCAAACCTTTCTGCAGACTATAAAATCACAGATGGATATTTTCTGTTCAAATCAGGCAGCAATAGCTCAGCACTTGTGGACCTGATGGGACTTAATGCATCAGCCAACACAGCACTCTCCAACCCAGAGTCCTCCAGTCTGCAGACCCTGACTCAGAGCATGGGTATCAACCTCCTGGATGATGAACTCATGTCTCTGGGCAAGTACAGCTCATTGCTGACAAAGAAACTCATCTGGCTTTTTAAGCACAACAATGTTTTTAACAAGCTTAAAAAGTCAGCAGTGTAAGCAGAACTTAGTCAGCACAGCACAGTTATACCTTATTTCCACTGGCTGGCGTGTAGCACTCTAATGGCTAGCTGGCTAAAACCCAGAGGCTGGCCACACCTGGCCAGACCACAACAAGGCTAGAACACAGTCTCAGCCTGTTCTCTGGCAAAACTGTCACAACCAACAAAACTGCAGTCAAATGTAATTAACCTTTTGTTGTTTTTGTTTTCTTAGGACTGAATGTAACGGAAAACTGCGTCTCCCAGATCACTTTTCAGGTGTGAGTTGTAAGATAATTCTGTTCATGCTCATGTGAAGGTCAGACAGAATTTGTTGTTGAAATTTGCAATCTTTGGTGCCCCCTAGTGGAAGTTCCAAAACAGACTCTACAAATAAAAACTAATAACATATACTATAATAAAAATCCTACATATAGTGGATTTAAAATGGACACTGATGAAATTTGCAAACCATTTTACATCAGCTCCTCCTCCACACAGTCCTGACATCCAAACTCTAACCCTCTGTTTGTTTTCTCAGTCCTCTAATAGCACAGAATCATCTGCTCCATCAGTACCAGCTACTGTCTTGCTACCAGCTGTGGTCCAAACACAGCAGGCTCTACCAGCAGGGGGCTCCACTGCTCCTCCTAAAGCCATGGAAGAGCTGGATTTACTGGGGAAGACTTTGCTACAGCAGTCCTTACCTCCTGAGAGCCAGCAGGTTAAATGGTAAGGGAAACAGACAGGAAGTTATAGAGTTAATAATCTAAGGAAGTATCTGTGACTGTCATGGATGTTCATGTTTTCAGTTCCTCTACTCCCCTGATTGTGTTGCTCTCACATGCAGGGATAAGCTCCAACCTCAGTCCAGAGTCACTTTACGGGATCTCCAGACCAAGTCCAGACCTGCTCCTCCTGCAACCACCACCTCCTCTGGTCCCGCTCTTCCTCCGGGGCCCACGTCTAGCCTGGCCGTCCAGTCGGAGCAGCCTGACGCTCTCCTCCTCTCCAACCTCAGTCTCACAGCTGCTGAGAAAGGCGCATCCCCCGCTGCCGACCTTTATGACAACATCTCCTTAGCTGATGTAACTGTGCCTCTGGAATCAATCAAACCTAGTAAGCACAAGCAGTAACACCACACCCAGCGGTGACACAGGTTGTGGTCATAAGAGCAGTTTCTCTCTTTATTTCTTCACATCATATTTTGATGTGTTTTTCCCTTTGTGTCCACACATATTTCAGGCAGCTTATTACCAGTGACTGTATTTGACAAACACAGCCTGCGGGTTTTGTTCACCTTCGCCCGTGACTGTCCTCCATCACGGCCAGATGTGCTGGTGGTGATCATCTCCATGCTGTCCTCAGCTCCCATTCCTGTCACCAACATCCGCTTTCAGGCAGCTGTGCCCAAGGTAGGTTTATGTTGTCTGCTAGTCACCTGGATAACAGGCATGCCTAATAATCAAAGATGCCATCACATACCTAAAACATACAGGACCATTCAGTCACCTGGAAACTCTATCTGTGGACCAAAATATTATTTGTGGATGTTATTTGTTAAACCTGTATTTTTTTGGCCACTTGGCCAGCAGAAAGAAGTTTTGAGCACAATATTGATGCTTCATTACTTTATTTTAA
This sequence comes from Lates japonicus, assembly GCA_033238685.1. Taxonomy (NCBI): domain Eukaryota; kingdom Metazoa; phylum Chordata; class Actinopteri; family Centropomidae; genus Lates; species Lates japonicus. Next base: position 4,338,250 of record BRZM01000043.1, on the reverse strand, counting down.
ATTACTATGGCAAACTTGTTGGTAAACAGTTGCTAATTTATAAATCCAGCAGATACAGAGCAACATTAGCATTCATTTGAAGTTGTGTCTCTGACCACATAATGAATCCCAGTATTTCCCTCTCTGTTTTTGGTCTCTAGCTCTTTAGCTGCTAATTGCTCCACTTTGTTCATCAGCTAGTCTGAGGGGAGCTGCAGATTTGAGTGAAGATTCTCTACAGTCAAATTGAGAAAATATTGATTATAGCATCTTAAGTGTATTTTTTGTGTGTGGATGTGTCTATGTTGCCTAGGTGATGAAAGTGAAACTGCAGCCTCCCTCTAGTACTGAGCTCCCAGCATTCAATCCCATCCTGCCTCCAGCTGCCATCACACAGATCCTGCTACTGGCTAATCCTCAGAAGGTACTCTTTGTACATCATCTTTTGTTTGTTTGTTTACAAGAAAACTCCACAGGAGAGATTTTCTACATCGTTGCTGGTGATATAAGTTTGGCCTGACATCTGTTTTTGTTTCAGGAAAAAGTACGTTTGCGGTACAAACTAACATTCAACCTGGGGGACAAATCTCACGATGAATCGGGTGATGTGGACCAGTTTCCCCCTCCAAACACCTGGGGGAGCCTCTAGTGAGAAGGACCAACCCTCCTATCATCCGGTCTGCTGCTTCCTTTAGATTTTCGGTTGAAGTTGTCCCTCATCACTGGCAGAGGCGAGATGGCCTCTTTTACACATCAGTGGTTTCTAAAGTTTGGTAATACAAACTGACGTGAGACCAGTTGTGGGAGCCAGCTTCTACCTTGTGCCTTCCTTCACAGCCTTCCTGTCCTTATTTGATCATCTCTGTGTTCCTGTGTTTTGTAGCTACTTTTTCTTCTTTCAACAGTCACTTCAACGCAGAGATATATAGCAAACAGCAATCAGAAACATTGACTCAATGCAATGACTTCTGAGAAAACAAGTTGAGTCTTAAAAAAAACAAAACAAATGTGTGCATTTGTCTGATTTACATACTGCTAGTCCCATGTCATGTGAATTACTTGTAACAGCTGGTGTCTGACATTATTTGTTTTTTGTTTGTTTGTTTACAACACTCAATCTGAGGCAAGTGTCTGATGCATTCTTAACTTGGGATTCAAAATGCTACAGAGTATTGTCACAATGTGTGTGTCCAGTGTTTATTTTGAATGTTATTTTCTTTCAGTCCATCATTACTGTTTCTCAGTTAAATGTTAGTCAGCTAAATGCTTATAGATATATTTTATAAGTGCTGACAATCTTACGAAAAGCCAAAAGAAACCCCACTGCATTAAATTCATGATATGGAATAAGCGCCATTTTACTTGATCACCCATCAGAACTAAAATGAATTTCCCATCAAATGAAGAGTCAAATAGTGTCATGCTCAACTCATTAGAAAAACCTCTTCCACTTTACCCCATAATGAAAACAGTTATTTATTTGCCAAGCACAGAGTTGCATATGGAAATAATCAAACTAGATGTAACTGTCAGCTCCTGCATTTTAAATCATCATAGTGGTTTTCCTTTTGATCCAGTCAGTTCTGAGTATTAGGAATTAATCTGAAAGGCTGTATTAACTGTAAAAGAACCAGGAGAACCAGATTATCCAAGGAGCATACATAATGAGTGGGTGCATAGTTTTTAAGTATTGTCTTGGTTTTAATATTTATGTATAATACGTATGTGTCATTTTCTTTGGAAAGGATTACAGTGGGGCGGTGTGTGTCTAAGTTGTGGCAGTGGTCCTTTTTCACAGCAACAACATTAAAATGTGTCTGTCTCCCAGTAAGCCATGACAGTGGGGCAGAAAGCCAGCATGCACAATACCAGGACCCAGAAACTGAAGCAGCAAAATGGAATTCATATATTCTACATTTTATTATTTACACATGGGCTTTTTCCCACTGTGTTGTGTCAGAATGTATTCTGTGAAAAAAGGCCCGTGAAGGAAGGGCACTAAATTTCTGCCCCTTAAAAATCAAGCTTTTTTTTTTCCATTTCTGCACTTTTCTTTGTTTTCAGAAGATTGGGACACTATTCTACATTAGTTTATTTTTTGATTTGGAGATTTTCTTCTTACTCAGCCTCAACTCACCATGCACTTATTTTGTTTAAAATTTTGCACATGAAACCATTCCCTTTTCAGAGTACCTTGTCTCTCCTCATTCGCTGCCTTTCTATTGTTGATTGACCCAAAGAGGGACATGTGAAGTCCTGAGTTGACGTCGCTGACATCCAGTTCAATTCTACCACATGTGCCTGAGATGAAACTTCTGATTTTCATTTGCTTTGTACATATATGTATACAAATGACTGGTTTGATCTTTGTTTCTGTTTCCATATCTTCATGTCCTTATCAAAAAAGACTTTGTGAAAATGACACATCAAATGATGTTACAGAATCATCTGAATATCCGTGGTCACTGAGTTGATTGGAGCACGGGTCTATGATCACTTCTTAGGGTCTTAAAAGACTAAAATAAAATAAGATTGGAGGCAGACTGATTCCAACTGATAAATGCGCTTCTGAAATACATGTGAAATGTGTGCAACTACAGTAGAGATAAAGCTGGTGCTTCAGTTTATAATATAATGGATCCAGATCAGAATTATCCACAGAGTAATAATGATGAAGTTTAAAACATACCTGCGAGGTGCCATTAATCATTCTGATAGGTAGCTAATCAACCATTTCATTATATTTACAGATAAATTTACACTGCTTACTTGTCTAGGACTGACAAAAAAAGAGCAATAATCAGACAAAATCTAGCCTCAGTAACAACATTTCACAGCTCAGATTGTAAATAAAGAACATTTGTGCTCCCAGCATGACTTATTGTAAACTATGCAGTGAGGGGGCTGTTACAAGTTTGTCAGGTTTACATCGACTCATTCAGATCAGATGTAAAAACATATGGAAATTTGCCTTTTGTCATTGCCATAAGAGCTGTGTATATGGCACAGGCCTTCTCTTCTCGATCCACACAATCTTCATTTGTAGTGGATGCTCTAATTAGCCATATCTGGCCTCTTTTAGAGAATGTTTTGGGATGATGACAACAGAGACTGCTTAATTTGTGCTTCTTGATTTGTTAGAGGTCTTAAGGAGTAAACTAAGCAAGTCATCTGTGAGTCTGGATCCAAATACGTGTCAAAGAAATTGATGCACTAACTGACCCTGAGCTACATGCCAGCACACCAGTTACAGCATTTCATGTCTGGGTTTAGTGTTCATTGAGGTGTAAAATTTTAGTTCCCCTTTCAACAAAGCTGTTACAGATTACAAATCCTAGTTCTGGGTGATGCAATTATTGAATAACTCCTGTAATTCAGTTATAAGAACACATATGATCAAGCGTGGTGTATGTAATGCCACCACCCTTTGTCCAGCTTTGGGAATCTGGAAGAGTTTGAGTGATGAGGCCTTTATAAATATATTTATGAGGAAGGGAAAAATTATTTTCCGTCTGTGCTCCTACTGTAAATAAAGATCATTATGTATATTTACCAATAAAGGCAACATGTGTACATTCTGCTGGGTACAAACTGAGAATGTGGTACAACTGTATATTTAAGTTACATGTAGTCATTTGTACAGGGAATTTACCTGATGTACAAGTAATCTGATCAATAACTTGTTCAGTAGAAAATCAAGTGTTGATTCATTTATTTAGTAAGAAAACACAGTAAAAAGAGTGAGTGACAATGAGTGAAAGAGGAAACAAGCATCAAACTGCAATTTAGTAAACAATCCACACAAAAATAAATCTGCATCAGCTAATCTGCTTATTCAAATAGGTGAGTTACAAATAATACATCCATTTTGACTGGCTACAGGACAGAAAAAAAACTAAAGGCATGCGTGACAAATGCACCTAAATCTACAGCGACAGTTCATTACACTAAAAAAAAACAAACTAAAACTAACAACTAAGATTCCCAAATTTATATGCATTGCTTGAACGTTTAGAATGACACAATCTCAAAATAAAAGCAATAATTAGAAGTTTCCCTTAAACTGAACAAGTCAAAGATTTTGAAGCTAGACAAAAACATGACTGGAATGAGATGGTTTCTGTTAGAAGTTATTTTGCCCATAGACCAGCACTTTCACACTGAGGCCTGAGTATATGCCTGTTTTCATTCTAGACAAACACAGCTGAAACTAGAGAGGAAGAACAAACTGGTGAAATCCATTGTTTTGGTGTTTGGCTGAAATGAAAACAACAAACTTTTTCCTCCATGATAAATGATTGAGAGTGGACTGCATGAGACCTTGGACAATGACGATCTACATTGAAAAAAAATTCTTGATTTCCCTTTCTATTGGAAAATTTAAAATCCACATGCTGGGTTTATTAAAATGTACAAAACAAATAGAAAATATAAGCCCTTACTTCCTTATATTTACCTCCCGCCTCTTGTCGTTAACAAGAGTTGGAAATTAAAAACCCAGTTATACTGTGAATACACTAAGTAGAAAAAATTAGTGCTTCTTGCTCATAATTCTACTTCCGAGGTGGTGGAGGGCCTGGAGGAGGAGGTGGCGGAGAAGTGAAAGGGTAAGGTGGCTGCCCCATAAAGCCCATTAGCGGGGGCTGTGGTGGCGCAAACTGCTGTGCCATGAGGGGCTGCGGCCCCACTGATGGTAGAGGAGGAGGAGGAGGAGGAGGCTGGCCAAACTGACCCTGCGGCTGGCTAGGCTGATCCTGACCTGCACTGCCACCAGACTGGCTGCCACCGCCACCGCCGCGGGAGTTGTAGGCCCCGCTACCGCTGTAACTCTGGTACTGATCTGAGCCCGAGTTGTAGCTGTTCCGGTGATCCCGACCTCTGTCCCTGTAGGAAGAGGAGGAGGAGGAGGAAGCGGAACGGTCTCCGTCGCGACTGCTGCGGTTGTCACGACTGAAGCCACTACGGCTGTCTTTGCTGCCGCCACTGCCTCCACCAGGGCGCATGCGCCGATCACACTCCTCCTGGTACATAAGGTTAGGGTTGTTGGAGCTGCTGCCACGGTAACGCATTCTGCCACCTGTAACGAACAACAAATGTAAAATCTGTATGATTTTTGACCTGTAGATCAACTATCTCTCCTCCTTCAGATCTGTAAGCATGTCTGTGAACTGTGAAATATCTTCATTTGCTCTTACCGCCTCCTCCACCGCGGCCTGAGTCCACAAGCTGAAGCAGTTTTGGGTTAATGGCCTGCCGAGCTTCCTCCAACACCCGGACGAGGTCTCGGGCCTGCCGCAGGTTCCCTGGGGTGAAGAAGGTGTAGGCAGTGCCTTTGTTGGTACTGCGGGCCGTACGTCCAATACGGTGGACGTAATCTTCAGAGCAGCTGGGATAGTCATAGTTGATGACGAACTTGACATCTTCCACATCTTTTGGATAAAGAATGATTGGTATTACAGCAGAGGGGAAAGGAAAAACATGATAATCACAAGAAGGAAAAAAAGACTGAAAAAAAAAAAGAAATCATCATCATCATCATCATTTTCATTCAAATCAAACAGCTGATGTTTTTTATTTTAATAAATTACATTGAAATCTTAATTCTTTAAATTTTTTACTGTAAAGAAAATTTGCAAAATATTTTAGGTTATAAATCTAAAATCTAAACAAGTAGAGTAACTTACCTGCTGTATCAGACACTGTGCAAAAATCCACACATCCAAGGTTTCATTTCATTTCAGTTTAAGACCAAAGTAACTCATTTAAATCCAATACAGTTAAAGCTGAACTTGACTTCAGGGTTTCAAGCTCACTTGATGAATAGTGAGCATGACACTGAGATATTAACGCTTTGTAATCTTCACACCAATGATTACTGGTCAAAATGTGTGAAGACACAGAGTCTGTTTCTCATTACAGAAGATGTGGGGCTCTGACAGCACTGCTGATCAATAAGTCTCCCTTTTCCCCTCCATCATGACAGAGGGAAGCCGTTTCATCAACCATAAACTACTGAATAACAGAGTGACGATGCTCTGTGGTAAAACTGCTTTGACTAAAATATGAGCACAATGGAATGTATGGTGAGCGCATGGAGGAGTTAAGAAAAAGGGGTGGTGAGGTACTTACCCCCTTCATGTTGTGTTTACAAAGGTAGTCAGTCCCCCCCTGATCAGTCCTGGTTCATAAGGAGGGCCTGAGGGGGAGGGAGAAAGGATTCATCCCTCACCTTCTGCACACACCAGCAACGTCAGACGGGAGCAGAACCATTTAACCTCATGAGACACACACACACACACACACACACACACACACACACACACACAACGGCTGGTTCTGTTGCTCTCTCGCCGCGTTGCAGGACCCTCCTCAGACCCTGGCCAGGACTGGATCCAGACGAGCCTTCCTTGGGAGCAGCCTGAGGTGCCTGTATGTCTGCCCATCGATCCGTCCCAAAAAGCAGACAGACAGGCACCTCAGGCTGCTCCCAAGGAAGGCTCGTTGGATTTACAAACTCTGACAATACTGGGCAGGGGGGAATCTTAGTTACCCAAGAAGGATAAGAGGGGCTTTAATTCCCTCTAAAACTAGCCAAGCTTCTACTTTAACGTGACTGAGGGGGGCAGTGACAGCAGCGCAGACTGTTACAGCTGCCGTGTGCTGCCAAACCCTGAGAGGAGAAGAGGGGAAAAAAGAACAAGGATACGGTCATAGGAATTTCGGCAAGTCATAGACACTTCACTTATCCCCCCTTCTCACATTTATCCGCCAACAAATGAGATATCAAACTAGCCATCCTAACCTTCCTGATGTCTCTGTCAATTGTCCTGCACATATGCATCTGCAAAACATAACAAAATGTGTCCTTTGCAGAATGACATCAATGGAACAACTACAAAATGTATTATTTTATCTTTGGAGAAATGTGTAATATCAGCAACATCATTGTTAAATTTGTACTGACACCATAAAGGAGACGTGAGAAAAGGTGTGCAGAGGCATCAGTCCCACACACCCCTCCTTTCAGGCAGCGTGCCAAAGAGCCCCGGTTGAAGGAAGCTTTTTAACTGCAGTAACAAGAAACAGACTATAAAACCCAGTGGACCAGAAGGCCTGCAGCCTCCCTACTGGACGTTACAGGTCATTAAACTGTCAGGTTCTAATAGTGAGGAAAATCCTTCAACGTAATGTGCTGTTTTTATTTCACTGTACATCACTAAATTCAAACTGATTATACCATCTGTGTATTTTGGAAAGTTCCTAGGATGATATCCTGTGCACAAAACTGTCATAATGTCATCTGAAAATAATCAAAGGAAGATTGTTTTCTGCAAGAAATGCATGTTTTTTTTTAATTTATTTGTGGCTTGCATTGATTTATATCTGCCATCTATGTGGAGCGACAATGGGCTGCTGTAAATGACTGTTAAAGCTAGTCTACTGATCAGTAATAGACTTACCTATTGGTCAAAAGTAAATTGGCCAAAAAAAAAAAAAAAAAGAAGTCTGGTTGTATGCAAACTCATCAGTGTGATTGTGGTTACTGTTTACTTGTGTTATTCTACTATGCATAATACACTTTTGCTTACAGAGAAAAAAAAACATCACGGGAAAAACTCAAAAACAAGGAGAGAGGAGACAGTCATATGAGATTATGTAGCACTAACTGTGCGTATGTGTGAGGAGACATACCCAGACCACGAGAGGCGACATCAGTAGCAATCAGTATAGGAGCTTTGCCACTCCGAAACTCTGTGGAATTAAAGTAATAAATAATAATAATAAATAACATAACATAAAGACACTGGACAGAGTCATTGAAGTTTTAGTGAATGGGTAACTACAAGCTAATACCAACTGATGAACAGTCTCTGGAGGAAGGTGTTTTTACTATTCTGTGCTATTCCAGACAGGTGAATGTCAGTCTAGGCAAGAAACTGATCCCGAGCAAAGGGAAGGATGGAAGTACCACTGTATTAGATTTATTCTTACCTGTGAGTACCCAGTCTCTTTCCGGTTGGCTCTTGTCTCCATGGATACACATGGCTGGCCACCTAAGAACACAAAATCACAAAGTAGTAATGTAAGTAAACACTCTGAATACCTTCTGTAAATTGAATATTTGCATAATTCATGCTAGAACTACTGTCATTGTGTGATCAGTAATTCCTCACCCGTCCCGCCTCATTCTCCTGGTGAGGTCGTCACAGCGCTTCTTGGTCTCCACAAAGATGATGGTTTTGTTTTCCTTTTCAGCCATAATTTCCTCCATCAGCTGAATAAGTCTGTAGACAGGGAGACGCATTCACAGCACATCAACAGCACTGAGCTCAACTGTGTGAAAGTATGACCTCATGTCCTGTAACACTATTATAACAGTTTTATAGCAGAGATGATCATGACATAATGTAATTTTAGGTCAGCTATTTTCCCAGTGGCTATCCTTACTTCTGGTCCTTCTCAGTCTCCATGCAGACATCGACTATCTGCAAGATGTTGTGGTTGGCACTGAGTTCCAGAGCGCCAATATTAATCTGGACATAGTCTCTCAGGAAGTCCTCAGCAAGCTGCCGAACCTCCTTTGGCCAGGTTGCACTCCACATCAGAGTCTGTCTGTCGGGCTAAGAGACAGAAAGAGAGAAAGAATCCAGCCAAATTATATGATCTACGTTTAAAGTCATGAAGATCATTTAAAATTCTCTCTCTTACCCTGATTTGTTCAACTATCTTGCGAATTTGTGGCTCAAAGCCCATGTCCAGCATGCGGTCGGCCTCATCCAGCACTAGGTAGGTGCAGCGACGCAGATTAGTCTTCCCCACCTCTAAGAAGTCAATGAGACGACCAGGTGTGGCAATGCAGATCTCAACACCTAGAGGTATACAAAAACCATGTCGAAAAAAACTAATTTAAAAATCGACTTAGTTCCCCACTGCAAAACTGGGAAAGTACTAAAAAGTATATTGAACAGGCTTTGAATGTCATGCTACTTTGAATAATCCATTGAATGTGTCCATCTGTAACCATACCCACCCCTCTCAAGATCTCGAATCTGTGGTCCCTTGGGTGCTCCACCGTAGACACAGGTGCTTTTGATACGGGAAGACTTGCCATAGTCATATGCAACCTGTTGAACCTGCTGAGCCAGCTCTCTGGTTGGGGCCAGCACCAGACACTGTGGAGAGAGGAGGAAGGGTTTTTGTAGACTGTTCGTATGCTCACACAAAGATTGCATGGTTTAGTTAAAACACTTTATCTGACAGAGAAACACATTTGGTCTAGGTACTTACAATGGGTCCATCTCCTCTCTCTAGATAGGGCTGATGGTTGATGTGCACGATAGCAGGAAGAAGATACTGCAGGGAACAACAAGACACATAGGACAATAATTTAGATGGTGTGCAACAGGAAACCAGGCAAACCAATTAATTCTCCTATAAAAGACAGTATATTGTCTTCTTATATGATCTGATCTGATCTCTGTCATTCTGCAGTTGTACTGCTGTTGCTGATATGCATTTTTCTTGTGAAATGTGCTATGTAAAAAACTATTAGAAACTTATCCAATAAACTAAAGCGTCATTATCATGCAGTATTATGATAGCCAGGCATCCTTACAGCCAGTGTCTTTCCAGAGCCAGTCTGTGCAATCCCCACCATGTCCCTGCCACTCAGGGCCACAGGGAAGCCCTGAGACTGAATCGCTGTTGGTTCTTTAAAGTTCTGCTGCATCAGCACATCCATCACATACTCTGCCAGGGAGACAATCAACAAGACAGTTACACTGCCGGACTGTTACTTTCATTTCAGGAGGACAGTAGACATACCACTAGTCCAGCTGTAAGATATTTTATACTAACATTGCAAAATTTTGTTTCAGTTCAATTAGGATAGTTTTGTTGTTTTATTTAAGTTCATCATGTAAGTGGCTTAAAAACTAAACAATGACACTTTGAAGTCCCTAGATACTGGAAGGAGTGGATGAATAATGTATTGTAATGTATATATTAATGTTTCCCAGAGTTTATTTGTAGATTGTAGTAAATGTAATGTATGGTTTACTAACGAGGAAACTGCGCCTGGTGAAAAGCTGTAATCGCTTTTGGACATCCAGAGCCTCTTATGGTGATCTCCTTCTTCCTGCAAAACTCTTCCATCTCATACTGATACAGTAATAGAGAGAAAAAAAAGACAAAATATATATGTGGATATATATGTGGACATAATTGATATTTATTATTATTTTCCAGAATATCTTCTGATATTAAGATATAAAATGTACCTGACTCATACGTTGGATTTCAGGGTGTTCAGCATAGAAGTTCTTCTCAAATTTTGGTAGCTCATCCAAGTTCCACCTCTTCTTGCGGAGGCGCTCACCTGGATTCCCAAATTTCATCGGTGGGGGTCCACTGCGACCACTCATGGCCCCAAACCGTGGCCTGAGAGATAAGGTTATATTCATAAGGACAGCTGGGGTATCACTGTCAATACTGCAGGTACCTTCTCCAAAGAAAACATGTGCTGATCATTTCTATCTGTCTTTTGGGTGTGTCTGTGACTGGCTGAATTGAAATGTCCAGACAATTGGAGACTGTTCTCATAAAGTCCAGATTGGCCTATCTGTATTTCAGTAAGTCCACCATTACAGATCTCTACCAGTATGTGGATGAAAGTTATCCCTAAATGATGTTTATTTATTTGAGACGTTTATTGGTTACTTATATTTTTGGTCCATAACTCAGCTCAGACTGCAGACCACACATTTAACAATTGACTTGTGCTGTGGCTTCAGACAGTATTCAGGCCTCTTCACTTTTTGTATACTTTATTGTGTTGTTTATTCAATTTTAATTGGATTTCAATTTTTGCCCATCAATCTACACTCAAGAGAAAACATTTTTGCAATTTTCTTTCTATTTATTAAAAATCAAAAACTGAATTTTTTTATTTCCCAAAAGTGTTCAGACCCTTAATTAAATACTTTGTTGAGGCCCCCTTGGCAGCAATTACAGCTTAGAGCGTTCTTGGGTAAGTCTCTACAGGCTTTGTTTGCACACCTGGATTTGGGCAGTTCATCCCATTCTTCCTGGCAGGGATGATATTAGCCATGTGATGAGCAGTGCCTCATGTTCACCAGACATAGTGTTTGGGGTTCTGCCCAACTGCTTCAATTTAAATGCAGTTTGGGAAACTCCAAGCAGGCTGTCACATGTATTTTACTCAGAATTGCTTCGGTCTGTTACAGTGACTGTTGGGTTCATGGTCACCTCCCTGACCAAGGACTCTCTTTCCTGATAATTCAGTTTGGCGGATAACCAACTCTCGGAAGAGTCCTGGTGGTTCACAACTTCTTTAATCACACATGTCTATTAAGAGTTCCTTGGACTTCGTGACTTGGTTTTTGTCCTAACATACAGGGTGAATGGTAAAACCTTAAATACACAGGTGTGTGCCTTTCTAAACTATGTCCAATCTGTTCAGTTTGTCACATATGGACTTAATTGAAAAAACTAAAATTGAATCCATTTAAAATTAAATGTACAATATAATAAAGAACGCAAAGAGAAAACAGATCTGAAACAATATTTTCTGAAACCACCATAAATATGACGACATCAGCTATAACATTTACTGAGTATCTTTTTCCATTCCTGTACGAGAAACAAACTAATTTTGGTAACCCCGTGACCTCACCTTTGGCGCCACCACCAGGCCAAATTGACAGACTTTGATGACAACATGACTTTTACCCCGGCGCCACCTTAAGGTTATTTTTAGGGTAATGTTACACTTATCTACACGTTATGTCGTCTGTTACTCTGTGCAATATTTACCGTTAAAGTAAAATTCAAACTGAGGAGAGGCGCTGAGGTGGTTTCAGTTTCTCTGCTTTTCTGTTATCGGCTCACACTATTGAGAGAATACCGAGTCTCAAAACAGCCATGGCCTCGAGTCAAACTTCCTGTGATGTCTAGACGTTATGCAACACCCTCTGTGCAACTCTGGTAAATGTGTGTGTGCGTGTGTTGTTTCCATTTATAAACTTAAGAGTTACCTGTCTCGTCCACGGTCCCTGTCTCTGTCTCCATAGGACGAACCTCCTCTCATGTTGGCGATTAATACTCCACTCTTCCCTCCGCTATATTTGACACGTTAGCTTTGACGTTTGACACCGGTTTGTTTACGTTGTGCGCTATAATAAAAGTGCAAATTTCTGCGCAATTTACACTTGCAAAAATGCTCGAGACGACATTAGATTATGAATATATGTATATTAGACGACAACTACGCTTAAATAAGGACTTTGTTAAACAATTGTTGTATGCGTCACGTAGCTAAACTGCTCCTTCCCTCCCTGCCCTCTTTAGCGACGTAACTTCTGCTATGAATTATACGTAACTTCGCCTAAGTGGAAACGGCACTACGTAGAAATATTCGCTTAGAAATAGTTGTGAATTGCATACATTCGTGCTTTTTAACAGTTGGTGGCGGTGTATCAGAAACCGCCAGCCCGTCTCTCATTGAAACTGTAGAAGAAGACAGCTTTCCAGGAAGTTGGAACCAACGGTGCTCCTGCCGTTACTACGATATTTGAATAACATGAGATATCATGCTATAAAAGCATGAAGTTACTGGTCTGTATGATAGTATGTTAAACAGCTGTTGGTAAAGTGGACCTCGCCTTACGAAATGCCTTTGTTCATTCAAAATAGAGGAGTAGACCGCATAAGCGCAACAACGGAACTGTTCGACAAATATCCACATTTACAGGTTTGTTTCCAGAGAGAGTGGCTAAATTTAGCTTGCTGAGAGGCTGTCATGTTAACAATATTTTTTTTCTTAAAGTAGCCTGTCACGTTATGGAAAGCTGGTAGTTAATGCTAAAGAGAATGGTAATTACATTTATGAACCGACATGTGGTCACAGTCCAAATCAAGGGTGGCTGATACAACAAACTGTCATATCATTATATTTTGTTACATCTAAAGTAGTGCAGCCACATAGTAATAAGACAACCAGATTCCAAAGTTGAAGGTTTATGTCTGTGTAAATAAATATTAAGTAACACTAATGAGCGTCCGCTTTGACATTTTTTTAAACTAAATTCTTTTTTAATGCCTGTGTCACAGGAAAACGCAAGAACATTTCACTCCAAGCCGCTTGTTGATGTCGACCCAAAGTGCCTCTTGTATGTCCAACAAAGAGAGTTTGCTGCAACAACACCAGCAGACAGTAAGTAAAGCTACAGGATAACGCATCATCTGAAAACTTCTCTTTTCTCAGCTCATCCAAATGTTATTCTGAATTACACAGCAAATCTAGATAAAATAGAGATAAAATAAATGTAAAACATCTCTGGGCCCATGATTTTAATTGGTTGCAATGAAAAACATTCAGGACAACGCGTGTCAGCCATTTGCACAGATATTAAACAATCCATCATGGAGATATCCATCGTGGAATAGACAGAGGTAGCAAAGCCTCCACCAGCACAACCTCACATAGTCCTTAATGCAGGAAGTTGCCACAAAACATGTTTTTGAACAAGCAGGTCTAGTTAGACTGTTTGGTCTGATGTCTGGCAATTACAACACCTCTAACTGACTCCCAATTCTCCAAGTTAAGTGTTCTGGATCATGAGGATAATACATGCTTTCTTTTCCTGTCTTTCACAGATTGCGTTTCAGTAATTGGATCTGATGATGCCACTACCTGCCATTTGGTTGTGCTGCGACACACTGGTAACACTCCTCTCATTAGATTTATACTGGATGCTTTATTCTGCCGGTGCATATGTGATGACATTTTTCATGATTGAATTTTATTGTTTTGTTGTTTTTTTTTAGGAAGTGGAGCTGTTTGTCTTGCTCACTGCGATGGTTCCAGCACTTGGTCTGAAATCCCACTCCTTGTGAAAGCTGTCACATCTCTGAGTAATGTCAGTAAGGAGGGCAGGTATGAAACACATGGACAAACACACGTGGTTACCATGCCTGTCACTCAATTTAAGCATCCTATTCAGATGTTATACATTTCTGTCCTCTTGCCTTTGCTTTCTGTTATGTAGACTTGAACTCCATCTTGTCGGGGGATTTAATGATGAGTCTAAGACATCCCATAAACTCAGCCTTAGCATTCTGGGTATAGTCCTTTTAAGTTCTCTCATGTCTCATTGTAAAATATGCTGGCAGCATATGAACTTAGTAAAACTAAAAGTACTCTTTTCTACTTTACAGCAGCATTCCAGAAACAGAAAGAGGATATTCATCTGGAAACTTGTTGCATCACAGGTACCTATGCTATTACTTTTTTCATATTGTTTAAAAATATCCTTCCGATCATGCCCTCATTTAGTTAACCTCTCTGTTGTCTGCCTTTGTAGAAATGAATGATATAATTGTTGATGGAAATCATAGACCGATAGTGTATGGAATAGGTAAGTGATGAAAATACTGAACAGCAAGAGGGATACAATGTCTTCATTGCATGTGACCTCTAATCATGTCCGTTTCTGCACAGGTGTAAATGTTAAAACAGGGGATGTGTTCCCTTCGTCATTCACATATAAAGGACCTGCGGAGGAACTGCGATCAGCACGAACCTTCACCGGGGGACAGGTGATCTAAAATACAAAATGTGTTTTCTATGAATAATATGTATGTTTGTATGTAAACAAATTCCATTTGTGTGCTGCAAAAACATTATTGTAAGTTGGGCTCCAGCTAATAATCAGTTATTCTGTTACATGTCAGGAATTGATAATAATACAATTTCACAGAGCATACGGAAAAGCAAATTCTCACATTAGAGAAGCTGGAAATAGATACATATTTTTATTTTTCTGTCAATAATTGACTTAAAACATTATTGACATTAGACAGGCTTTTTTATTTTATTTATTTATTTATATTTTTTTGTAAACTGATTGTTTAATCCACTAATTGTTTCAGCGATCTGATATTTTTTCTAAGATAAAAATGTTTGTTATATGCAAGTTTTTGCTTTTGCTACACAGCCAACATTAGCATTAAGAGGGCAGGGGCTAGCTGGTTAGCATGCTAACTTAAGTATAAGTGTTAGAAATAGAAGTTAGTAGTTGTGTTGCTTTCCACCATTGGAGACAGCTCTTGGCTTGAGTGAAGGAATGAGGTAGCTGAAATGTTGCTGTTAATGCTAATGCTAGTTGTGTAGTGATAGCAAAAACTTACATATAGCACCTCTAACTGTTTAAATACGCAAAAGTCAACGGAAATATTATTAATGAAATTTCCTTTTCCCTTGCAGATGGCTGACATATATGACTCAAGTCAGGGACGTGTAAAAATTGGCCCCTGCAAGTGGTCTCCAAATCTGGATATTGCCTTCTGGTTGTCACAAAATGATGACACAATTTTAAAGGTAAAAGTATTAATGACCTTTAAATGTGTCTTCCTTCATTCTTCTATGTTCTTGATTTTTTAAATTATTATTTTAAATTATTATTATTTTACACTAGTATTTCTTTCTCCTGCCCCAGTACCTGTCCACCTCTCCGATGGCTGAGCCACCACACTTTGTCCAGCACATGAAGTCCACCATCCAGTTCCTTTTAGAGCACCCTGATTCTGATAGCCTGTTTCCTGGGGGTCAACCACAGCTCTACCACAGGACTGAGAGGGGGGACTGGGAGAGGGCTGCCCAGTCATAGAGGCCTGCTCCCATTTTTCACTGAACCTTAACATGGAACCTGACTGTTTTTTGCCTCTCAGTTCATTGGATACACCCTTTCATCCTCTGTCTGTTTTTATTACTTGTGTCTTAACGCGAAAGTGACCCCAGACTGGACCATATGTCTGCTGAATGGCTCTCTGGCTGGTCCAGTAGAGAGAACAGAGGAAGAGTAAGTGATTCTGGTGATGCCTGCAACAGTTAATTTTTGCTCCTAAGAGGTGGTATAAAATCTGCACCTTGTACCTCCTGCTGTGTTTCAGTAAGTCAAGGTCAATATCCCTCTATGCTTGACTGATTTATGGATTTTTGTCTTACTGTGTTTCAAGTTAAAATGATTTTGCATGTTTTAGCCTAAGAACTACAACCGATGAACTTTTTCCAAAGTATAAGTTCAGTTATACGAGTACAGAATGAACATCAACAGATTTGATTGCCTTCATACTACTGTTGTCAGTTATTGTGGCCAGGAAATCAAACCTGAACATTAAGCAGATGTGGGTGTTGTGAATAGGCACAAAGGATTATGAATTGTAGAATGAAGTGACTGTTTTGTATTTAAAAAGTTGTTGTTCAGTGGTTGCATCTGAATGAAGCAACAAGGATTGTAGTATGATAATGTAACTGCCAGAAAATAGACACAGCCAGTGATTGCCTACACTACTGCAACTTTCAAACTCTGATTGAACTTTACCTAATCAAACGTCTGAGACCAATAGATGTAGGTAGGAAATCAATCTATAAATGTATACTTTGGAAATATATGCATGATTTGTATTTATTAGGCTAAAACATGTACTCAAAAACACCCCTTAAATATAGAGTGTGACCTACTGGTCAGGTCATATTAAGTTATGGATTCATTTTGGCACTTTGTTTAAAGAGAATATTAATTGCTAAACTCTGCACTGTTGAAGAGTTGAACAAAATTTATTTTTTTCTACAAATGCACCTTCCTGATGAGAGTGGAATATGATATTTCATCACATGCTCTACATAATGCTGTATACTTGGCTTTGAATGTGTGTGTTTTAGAAAATTGCATGTGTAAATGCATACTTCAAGGGATCATATGGATTCTTTTCTAATGCAAGAGAAAAAATTATTTCACTAGTTTTGTCTTTTTTTAAAATAGTTAAAAATGAAAACAACATCATACACTGTATAAGGCCTTTTCATCAGTTGTGTTACTCAGAGGGTTGCAATGTGCTTACGGCATCCAGAGCAACTTGTTGCAACTTGTTACTGTACCTGTTGTTAAATAAATGTAAATGGTCAAACCTACATTGTTTGAGATGCTGAGTGAATGGAGTTGGTGGGAAAGGGTGGAAAATGATTTTTCGAACTTCAGCGCTTAGAAGAATATAGGCTTTATTATATATCACATTACAGTTTGGAACCTGACTGATATACTGGACAATATATTGGCCTATAAATAACAAAAAGCTGCAGCACAGAAATGCCAAAGATATTGTGGTAGAGATTTAGAGTGTCTTTGTTACTGAGTTTGACCTTCAGTAAGTGAACGAACTAAATACTTTGAACACAATTTTAAGGGATTGATATTAAAAATGTTTTGTTCCAGGTTTATGTTGGCATATACACAGTACCCATTACAGTTAATATAGAGACTCTCAGCCGTCATATTCTTGTTAGATTTTTTTAATCTCTTAAATTCAATCAGTATTGGTAATTTCTTATATATATATATATATATATATGTGTGTGTGTGTGTGTGTGTGTGTGTGTGTGTATATATATATTATTATTATTATTGTTTTTTTTTCTGACAGCAAAATCAAATCACTTCGGGTAAACCTGACATTGTTATGACAGTTCATGTGCTGATACTGTGTAGGCCTGGTCTACAATGGTCGCTGAAGATTTTCAGTGTTGCTCCGCCCTTCAACTCTACTCTGATTTTTCTACGTAAAAAGGGGCGTAGTAATTTTACGCAGAATGAGGCGACTCAGCTGGTTACAGTAGACTCGCAGTCCCGTGCCGGGTGTCTGATGGTGCTCGACAAGCAAGTATCCTACCTGAGATTATATTACTTTGTAACGTTCATTTATATCACAGACTAAGCACTTTGTCGCTTATGAGTGTAATGAGTGTTTTCCATTGAAAACCGGACAGAGCTGTACAGTATTTGTGATGCCGCGGAGATCATCACAGCGATGACGCTTGTATAACTGATTTTATAGTAACGTTTGGTTAGCTAACTCACACATTTAGTTAACGAATTAATATAACACATTTCGCTAACTTCGAATTTGATTCCACGGGGTGACGTCAACCACAAAAGAATGCGAAAGGCGTTTCTGAGACATGTTCGTCGGTTCCCGTGGGTCACCAACGTTACACTGTACGGCTGTCTGTTCGCCGGGGGGGACTTCGTCCACCAGTGGTTCTCGCGGAGGGACAAAATGGACTGGAGCCACACGAAGAACGTCGCCGTGGTCGCGTTCAGTTTCCATGGCAACTTCAATTTCTTCTGGATGCGGTTCCTGGAGCGGAGGTTTCCCGGGAACTCCGCCGGGATGGTGATGAGGAAACTGTTCCTGGACCAGACCACAGCGGCGCCTCTGGCTACCAGCGTCTTCTACACAGGTCGGTGGGTTAGCAGTAGGACGGCGGGGTCAGGACAGCTGCTGACAGCACACCACACCACAGCTCCCCTCGGGTCGCACCGAGAACCTGACGGGCAGTTAATGGTTAACTTCTAAACAGATCACATATCTGTCAATTTGTAACCTGAGCCACGTCCTCTCTGTCCTCTTCTCATGTGGTGTAATGATCAGCAGTTGTTCATTGTCCCGTCAAACAAACCTTGACTAGCAGAGGTCACATGAAAGACATTTCACTGAGATGTGATGCCCCAAGCAGATAACGTTAGATTTAACAGTCTACATCACTACATCAGTATAAGCACTATCTTAGACCTCAAGGATAAGTTAGTGCTACATGTGGGCCATCCTTCAAATGTCATGAATGGGTAAATATAGTAGCTCAGTTCTAATAAATCTGAGACTTGGAGAGCCAAAACCAGCCTATATAAATCCCCATAATCCTAATGCGTAATTAAAACAATGCTTATACAGTCATTGTACAGATAATGTTAAGCCAGAGACTGTGTTGTGACATTTCTACCAGTATATCAATAACACAACTTGAAAAAGCTTAATGTATTGATTGCCATGGTGATTATTTCTCCCACTCCTATAAGACATACAAAACATACTGTCCACATGGTTTCTTCAAATTCTACTTCCACTGTTTGTAAACCTTCCAGTCAGTCCGATCATTTTCGAGCTGGCAGCTGCCAAATGTCAGAGAATGAGCTCTCATTTGTCTGGTGTCATCCAGGTGTCAGCTTCTTGGAGGGCAAAGAGGACATCATGGAGGACTGGAGAGAAAAATTCTTGAATACATATAAGGTAGGAAGAAGCAGAGACGGGCTGTCACAGCATGTTTCTCCCAGCCAGCATCATCAGCCTGGCGCTAAGATGTGCCATTGATAGAGCTGTTTTGCTGATTTGTTGTGACAGTCACTTGTGACTTCTCTACTCAAAATAGAGAGAAGGTTTGCACTTATATGCAAGACAAATGCAATTTAATTTAAATGTATTTTTAAGACCGTTTATGTACTGTATATCCATAGTTATGTGTACTGCTAAATTCATCATGTATTATTCGATTTTGGAAGAGCTCTTTTGCTGAAAATATCCAGGTCACATGCTGATCAGTTACTAAAGTTGAAAGATTTGAAAGAAGTTTATTTTTTTGTCATTAAATGTTTCAGCTGTGTCACTACAGCTTCTCTCCAGTCTTGAAATGACTGATCTGCTTTCTGTTTGTCTCCCTTTTTCAGACAGGGCTTATGTTCTGGCCATTCATGCAGGTAAATATTAACATCTCCTGCTCATAGATGGACATTCTTGACCTTTGGGTACTACATATGGGGAAAAAAAAATCTAAGCTCAATGGTCCACTCATGAATGATTCAAGGCTTATAACAACATCTCACAGAATAAACCTGATGTATGTGAATTTTGTCTATTTAGGAACTAATAATTTATTAGTATGTAACATATAGTGTACCAATATAAAGGCATTAATATACTACAATCTCTATGTGTCACCCTCAGTTTCTTAACTTTGCCTTGGTGCCTCTGTACGTGAGGACCACTTTCACCGGGTGCTGTGCCTTCGTCTGGGCCACCTTCCTGTGCTTCTCACGACAGAGTGGTGACGGCACGGCTGCTGCTGCTCTAGCATGGATGTTCCCCCCCAAAGAGGATGAAGCAGAATCCACAAAGGAGAAAGTAGACGCTGAAGACAAGATAGTGGCTCCCAAAGATGCACCAGTAGCATCTAAATCTAGTCAGAAGTGAAACATGCAGGACCTGTCCTTGATATGGAAAGAGACAAAACATGAGCAGGAAAACACTGGTCTGAACAGGATACAACTGGTCCAGTGGACAGCTGTCCTGTCTTTGGTTGATGTTGCACTATGGCAGGGTTTGAGATCAAAGTCTCACCAGGGTCAAACTAAAAATGTGACATGAGATTGTCAAGTTGGTATGGGAACCAGCTTCCAGCAAATGGAATGTATGTATTTACAGTATATTTTTCAATATTCACACAGCATATCAGCTCAATGGGAAAATACTGTTCAGTTCTACCCTTCCATCTCTGTGCTATGTTTATCATCAGGTTTTAATTGTTGTTTTTATAAATGCAGTCTTGTCTTCTCACAAGAGTGCCCTTATTCAATTGGACCATAGTAAATAATATTGAAAAGATTTATGAATTCTTCTATATCTGAAGCTGTGATGATGGAATTGTGTAAGGTTGATGTTTCAGATTCCTCCGCTTTTCACCTGGGAAAGAATTATTTCCACAATGTGGAGTGGCAGCTAACATATTAGCATAGACCATTATTTAGGCAAATTCATAGCCATATAAATATCACTCTCTCTTCATTAGCACAAGTGCTTAGACTGTTATCTACAACTGTAACAAGGACTGTCTGCTCTGGTTCCAGTTTACACTCTGGTACAAGCAGCGCCAAATACAGATGCACACTGCACAGGTACCAATAATCACTTATAATCTAAGGTACATCTGTTCATTAATAATGTATAGATAGGTGTTTTATACATAAGCACCATAATGCTCTGAGCAAAGAGGAGGGACAAAATAAAATTACTTAAACATATCGCAAAGTACATGTTAGATTTCAACATTTTGAACCATTGTCCCTTTACATATAAATATACTGTGGTAATGATATACTACTGAAGATTACTTTGAGTTTGTCGGACTGATGAAATTTGTCTCAGACATCCATTTACTTGAATGAAATGCTGCCTGCTTGGTGTTGTGCTTTATGTTAATGTGATACTGTGCAGTGCTCTCTGTTTCAACACAGTTTGCTTTTCTACATCTTTGTGAAAATGTCACTTCATATGTTTTACTTGCCAGCAGTGACTCTTGAAATGTAACATCAGATGTCTCCATGGTGCAGTTTTCTATAGAGGTCAGTTTTATAAATAGCATGCGGCTTAGCACAAGAGCTGACTGTTCTTCATATACACTGAATTTCAAATGGTTCAGGGGCACTCTGCTCTCTTCTGTCTCAGGCAGATAATTAACAAAAACTCAAACTTTTTCACTTGTGTTCCTGTGTATCACCCAAAGTCCTGATGTGTCTATTTTTGTTTTTCTGATGTTGTCTAGAACCTAGTTTGTAGTTATGAATTTTGAAGTAGAGACATGTGCAATTAGATTATTTGATGCGTCTCACAGAGCTGAATTGATACTGTATTAATAATACTATAGTGTTTGAATTTGGGCACTGAAAAACAATGTAGTCACCACTGCTGTTTGATCCCTTTTACCAGACTCTTAAATTGTATCTTTAAGTAGAATAACTCAGTGTTAGTGTAGAATTAGAGAATTTGTTTCTCATTAATCAAGTTCTGATTATTTGTATGCTGACGTGCTACACTGGAACTGAAAGGTCAAATCAGTGAATATCATATCAGCAGCTGTAGACAGGGTAATATAACTACATGTAACTCAACAGAGAATTAGCATGCTATCATAGTACAACTTGAAATTTCTTATTCTGTTATTATTTAATTATTCTTTGACAGGTTTTGATATCACAAAGAACAGTTGACAGTGGGATTAGAGTTGTTGGCTATAATGTATTGAAAACATGATGTGATCACATTTTGCACTATAGCAACACTAACTGTGTAAATACTAAACTGAGATGAATACTATTTATTGTTGAATAAATTTAAAACACCCCCTTGATTCAGTGTGTTCATTGAGCAAACATACAGCTACAACAATATAAAAGAAATCAGCTGTAATGTGTGTCACACACTTGCACCAAGAATTCTATAACTACAACAAAGCCACTGTTTTCTTCTTACGTTAAATATCCCATGTCTGCTTTTTTGCTACCAGAGGTGCATCTTGGGAATGTTTTGGCTTGTGTTCAGATAGAAATGTTTCTCAGTCCTATGTATTACTCATCGTTTAGATGCAACTGCAGCTCTGTCTGTGTCTCCTGTGGGAATATACTGAGCACAGTATGCACGTTGAAAGGCCTGCCTGCTGCATAGTTAAACTCTGCAGCCTGTGTTTTCACTCTCTGTGGCATCTGTTTTTCTCACTCAGACTATCTATTCCTGCTTCTAAGACTTCAAAAAAATGAAGCTTTAGAAACCTATAAATAAAGTTGTTTCTAAATTTGTAACAGGCTCCTCCAACAGATTCCATTTGTCTAATTTTACCTTATGCAACCAGACTCCCTTGTGTGGAAACACCTGCCACTTAACCTTTAGCGGTTGTATCAGCATACCAAATAACAACCAGAGATACACTGTTCACAGAAAGAAGGATTAAAGAGCTATTCTCCCTGATACCTCTCATGTCTCTTTATTGATAATAAACACATTAAATATTTTCAAGCAGAGCTCATATTTACATATACTAAAAACAAATTCTTGGACATGGCTGATAATGAAAACTTAGGTGCAACTGTGTGGCTATTGTTTTATTTTTAACGTCATATCAGTGCCAGTGGGTGTCTCCCAGGTCCTCACATCCCTGCCCGCAGTGCGCATGCTCCCTACATCCTCTTCTCTCTCCATCCACACGTCGAGGGACTTGAAAGCTTGAATAAAGATGCTCAACGTCTCGGGTCGCTGGAGCCTTGTCACCGGGTGAAACTCAGACTATCTGGGAGGACGCACTCAGAGGAGCCGCGGAGATTTAGCAGAAGGACATCCTCGCTTTCTTGGTATCGGCGCGCGCGGCCACTCTACCGACATGGAACTGAAGAAATCTATTTCGGACACCGAGCGCGCGCTCAGGAGCTACGGCGCCGTGTCGGAAACGGCATGGACAACGGACAAAGGTGAGCACCGTGCGTCAAAATACGGTGTTGGTGTAGAGCAACAGCCGGCTAGTGTCTCCGCTTTGTCCGCTTATGTTTCAGTGAGTGAGAACCCAGCGAACAGGGAGCGCTGAAACGGTTAATGTGTGACTCACAAAGGTTCGGGTTGGAGCTACTGTATCAGTCAGCGGTGCCTTGGTGCTAAAAGGCCTTTTAATTCCCCTACATGCACATCAGGGGTAATGCGCGGTTTATGAATGAATATGAGCCAAGGAATAGACCACAAATACAGTAAGACCAGCACATTTTGAAACTTGTGTGTGGTCATTTGATTCAGCCTGAGCTGAGGCAGAAACATGAAGCAGGAGCATGAACAGCTTAGAACCAATATGGTCCTCTGCTCTATTATTCATCTAGAGTGAGTGTTTAGAGACCATGGGCAGTTTAGGGGACAGTTTTTCCACATGTTCATAAAATATATTCCATACTTAAGGGATTTATTTTGAGAACAGTTTAAATTGTGCTGATATGACTCATAACTGCACACTGAACAATAACTGTTTCTTCACAATAAAAGCTTTAATTGACATAATCCAACAACTTACAGTCTGAAGAATGATAATAAACCTGAACAGTTTCAGCTACAAAATGAACGTTATAGAATAAAAAGCCATTGAATTACATGTTTCTATTATTATTTTGGTTAATTTACTGATTATTTGGTCTATAAACCTCAGAATACAGAAACAACAACAACAACAACAACAAAACACCCACAATATCTCAGTATCCCAGAGTTCAGTGTGACGTCTTTAAATTGCCTGTTTCTTTCCTGTTTTCCTTGACCAATGGTTAAAGACACAAAGTATTTTTTTAAGCAGCAAATTCTCAGTCAGGAGAAGCTGGAATCATATGTTTTACATTTTTACCTGGTAAATTTGCATTTGATCTCCTGTCAGCGACAAAGTAGCTACCACAAACTCCAGCCTCAAAAATGACCACTGAGCTTGACGAACACAGTTTTAACAAAAATAAACATTATCAGCTGCGGAGCCACTGTGGGAGATGTTTCTGTTCTTTTCTCCGAAAACCAAATCCCAGGTGATAAAGGGCGATGGTTGACGCATGTGTTGACAGAAGCAACAAAGTGACAACAGATATTATTTCAGATATGCAGTGGTTGGTTCTACTGAGGATAACTCGTCACAGGGGAGCAGGGTGTGAAGAAACTTCCAGATTAAGTCAGAGAAGAAGGGGGGAAAAAAAGGCAGTGGATATTTTTAGTCACAGATCCAGTCATTGCTCCCTTTCTCTGTCTCCCACAAACACACACACACATACAGATAGAAAACAAGACAGAAGGAACGTCCCTCCCCCAGGTTTATCTGCTCTCATTTCTAAAACAAAGACAAATACTGCCTGTGTTTACCTTGCACTTTCTATTTTGTGCTCACCATCTGTTTTTTTTTCCTTTGGAGAGGGGGGTGTGGTTCAGAGGCAGTAGCATCAGCAGCACTGTGTGTATACAGTGCGACTGCAGGATGTGTCAGGGGCGTCTGCATTGGATGTCATACAGATGCTGACATTTCCCTGTTGTGGAGCCTCCTGTGGCCGCTGCACCACGCACCATCCAGGCTCTCCAGGCTGTTTATTCCTCATTAAATCATAATCCTGAAGTACACTGATGAGCCAGGTTTGTTTTTAATGGAACAGGGGTGATTCGAGCTGATTAATTAGGTGTGTGGTTTACATCTGCTGTTGTGATGTGAGGAGCAATGTTGCTTGATGAAACTTTGGAGTTAACCTTCCCCTGCCCCTGGTGAACAAGCTGCTTTTAATTAGGAAGTATCAAAGCTGCTCTCTCCTTCTGAGTATGTGTGAGTTGCTTGCTCAGTTGAGAGGGGGCTGTTAAGACATTATTGAGCCGGCACGTTGCCACTTTTAATGCTCCATTCGGGACTTAATGCTGCTTGGTCTTATTGATGGTGCGCACGTGGCTGAGAGTGGGCAAATAAAAACAAGAGAAAGAAAAGGGGGAAAAAAAGAGTGTGCTGGTATCGTACTGTGGTTCCATTTTACCAGCTCTGATTTGGCATCAGTGTCTGTTACCAGCAGACACTTTTGGGTGATGATTCAACATCAGCAAGGCACAAACAAACCGGGCCCTTCTGTGCAGACTTCTGTCTGCTGTGGTGAGTCAGCTCTGTCCTCAGCAAGCATCCACCAAAAGTACAAGCGCAGACTGCAGTTTGCGTTGCTGCAGGAGGATGAAGAGCTGATCCACTCCTCTGGAAATAGCGTGCAGAAATGTCGTGCGTCACATCTGACAGCTCAGAATTAAAGCTGCAAATATTTTGTTTACTCAGGTGTATGGAGACCTATCAGCATGTGGACTGGGGATTTTATGCTCTTACAGTGTGGTTGTGTAAAGAAGGGATCGCTTTACACCCAGGACAGGAGGACAGATTTCATTACACAACTGTTATAATGACCATATGGACAAATGAGTGTCCATATGGATAAATAAAGATTGACTTTAAGACGTGTGAACCTGTCTTTGAAGACATTTTATTAAGCAGAAATGCAAAAAAAAAAAAAAAAATAAATCTCTGGTTCCAGCCACTCAGATGTGTATATTTGCCAATTATATATTCTATTTTTTGGGGTTTGGACTGTTGGTAGTATGAAACAAGACATTTAAAGACATCACCTTGGACACTTTCACACATTCTTCTGATGTATTATTGACCAAAAAATGAATAAACTAAACAAGAAAATAATCAGCATATTGGTCAATAATGAACATACTTGCAGCCCTAATATTGTGTATTGAGGTTTGGTACACCCTGGACAGATGGCTAGTCTATTGCAGGGCTGACATATTGAGACAAACAACTATTTACACTCACATTCACACCTATGGGCAATTTAGACCTAACATGCATGTCTTTGGACTGTGTGAGGAAGCCAGAGTACCTGGAGAGAACCCGCACAGGCTCAGGTTTTTGAGATTATTCACTTAAAGTTTTAACTTTCTTTATAGAGGTATGATTAAATATTACTTATCCTGACTGAGATAACCATGATGATGTCACTACGATATCATCGACAAAATCATCAACTTTATAAAGCCACAGAAGACATTTTCACAGGCTGGGTAGTGATGTGTAGTACGACGCTAAAGAGGAGGACACCAGGAGTCCATGATAATTCCACAAAATGAATGAAATACTGTCTATTTGTTGTTTGTATGCTGTGAGATGTTGGTAAGGTCAGTCTGTTGCATGTGCTGCAGCATTACTAGTGGTCAGCGCATTGATCAGTGGTCTGTGTAGTAAGTGTTTAGTGGTTGCAGAGTCTGTGCATGCTCTTGGCAGCTATGGAAAGTTTGATTTCCAGCTCGGCAAAGGAAAAACCCAATCAGCAAGAAGTCACAGCTGGTCATTGATCCATGTTAGTATTTTTTTTTCTCTTTTCCACATCAGCAGACACTTAAACAACTTTCCTCTTTGTAAAATGGTCTCAGAGTGCCTGTAATATATTCTTGAACTGATTTTGTGCATGCCGTACTCACATTTTCACATCACCAGTGATTGAAGCCCTTCAGTGGAAAGCAGTCATTTGTGCCCGAGGCACTGCTGTGACTATAAACTTCAAATCACCTCTCTCAATTACACATGCTGCTTTCTTTCCAAATATCATGTTCCTGGCTGCTGTGAAATGACACGTCACAGGGAGATGATGTGACAAGTGTGTTTACCAAGAGGCTGACACCATGAGGAAGGTTTCAAGGATGAAAAGTCAGAATTTAAGAACTCTTGGATGCAACTGTCACATGAAATCATAGAAGAATGAACCTCAAAGGCATTGTGCTGCTGTAATCTGTAATTTGGCCATCTGTAGTGAGTATTCTCTCTAATTTAAACCACTAAATAAGCTTCAAACTCTGAGGCACCGTCCAAGGTGAAGAGAATTGTGTAACAGACAAGGGTAAAGCAGAGTTGTCCTTGGGAAGGAGAAACAGCCTCACTACTAGGACACTAGATGTTTGTTTCTCCTGCTCACCCCTGTCTGTTCCCCTCCTGTATTTTTCATTCCTCTTTATTAATTTTTACTGTGTGTGTCATCTGTCTGCCTCTCAGGTCACTCAGATGTGTCCATGGCAGAGAGCACCATGTCTCCAGAGGAGATCGAGGTGGAGATGGCTCGTATCCAGCGCCTGCGAGAGGTCCTGGTGCGCCGAGAGTCAGAGCTGCGCTTCATGTGAGTGTCGGTTTTCTGTGTTTTTGTAACACCAACTGTAACAGAATGTGACGAAGGTTTAATCAATACAGTGTCACAACAGTTCCTTTTTCTGTCCCTGAGTGGATGATGAGGCTGGTCTTGTTACCATGGCACAGCTGACACTGTCATGACGCACTGCAACGACGTTCAGGTGTTGTTTTCTTTGTGATATAAGTTCAGACTGTTTGATGTTGAGAGAAGCGCTCCATTTGTCCATTGATTATTCATGGGGCTGGACATGCCAATAGCAGTCGAATGAGTCACCATGATGAACTCATTGGCTCCTCATCAGCTACAGCTTCAGGGATTATGGATCAGTCTGTGATTCTGTATTATTTCCTCTGTCTAAACCCTCACTGCTTTTATCACAGGAATGTTGTGTCTGCGCCTTTTTGGGCAGTGTGACAACATTGATGTTGATAAACTGATCAAACAAATACTGAGTTTAGTAACGTAAAGTACATTAATCAATGAGTCACAGAAAATGCCCGAGGTGATGTAATAGTGGTCTAATTTTTGCTACAGTGTCAGACAAGGAAAAGCAGCTGACACCATTTAATGTTCAACATTTTTGCTTGAAATATAACATAAATGATGAATTGATATGTCAATCGAGTAATCACAGTACATGTAGGTTGAAAGGAAATGACAGTATATACTGTAGAAATCAAGCCTCAGAAATTTTGCCATACCATTTATATTCAATAGAAATGTCTCCTGATGTATTAAAACATTACAGGGAATTTTTCAAATCAGTGAGCAAGATGATTTTTGCACCAATAAATTGAAAGACTTTTTTTCAGTTATTTAATTTGGAGGAAAATATTACACATTTCAGTTCAGTTTAAGTTCTAGAAACTATTTCACAGTATATTAATATTGTGATATAGAATTACTTATACTGTGATGAGGATTTTATATTAATTTATATTTAATTTTAATGTGAAGTTTACACTGTGCTGCTCAAAGTCCACTCTTAGTGAGGCAGGAAAAATACATATTATTATTATGAAGTGTCCAATATTGCACCTTTATGAAATCAAATTGAATGTGGAAATACAAGCTACCGTCTCAGGCAGTTTATTTTTCTCTGTTGAGGCCATTTCAAATTGTATCACCATTGTAACATATTAAACTGAACAGTGCATTTTTTGGGTCATTACACCGATAACATCTGCATTGTGACAGTTGTTGTGTCGGATAAAGCTGAGACATGTCTTAAGAGGCCTCGCTCAGTTGATAATGTTAGTTCACACGCCCACTTGAAAAGCTTCATTAGGCCGCCACGCTGCTTATTGCTTACGTCTCTGTTGTCAGGCTCTGTGTGACTCAAGACAACACATAAACACACACATACACACACACACAAACTAGCAGATGGAGTGTCAGAGTGCAGAAGCTGCTGGAATCCACAGACAGCACTGAGAGAGTGAAACACAAGGCAAAACAAGGGAGGAAAAAAAGCTGAAGGGAGGGGTCTTGGGGGAGAAAGAAGGAGGAGGGAGGTGTAAAACGGAGCAACAGGGATAAATGCAGAGGGAGGAGGACGAGGACGAGGAGGAGGAAGGAGGCTGTGGATGAGTCATCGGCCTGATCTATCACAGGGAGAATTAAATCTGTGGTAGCTGTCACTGCTCTGCAGAGAGAGAGAGGCGGGGATTTAGGGAGGAAGAGGGGAAACTGTCGAGGCCCCGAGGGTGAGACGTCAGGGCTGCAGGAGGCTCAGAGAGCAGTGTGGATTGATTTATGTTACATGTTTCCCATCTGCACACACTGTCTTGATTTGTGACACATGGTGGGGCTGAGGCTGTGATGCCTTAATGACAAGAACAAGACGGGAGTGCAGCACAGTGGTTATTGCTGAAATGATTTGTCAATTAATCAATAATTCAGATGACAGAAAATTAATTAAAAACAATTGTAATATCTGATTAATCATTTAGTGATTTATTTAGCAAACTAGAATTATGACCAGAATCATGTCTGTCCAGAGTCATATTCTGCATGGTCACAGTCCTCCTCTGTTCCTGAGTTATGGTGTTGAATAATTTATAAGGTCACAGTGAAGGTGACCTTTGACCTTTTGGATATAAAATGTCATCACTTAATTTTCTATCCCAGTCGACATTTGTGTGAAATTTTGTCATAATTAGTGTATTGATTCTGGAGTTATGGCCAAAAACAGTTCTTGTGAAGCCCCTGTGACCTTGACCTTTAACCTTTGGCCACCAAATTCTAAGCACTTCATTCTTGAGATCAAATAAATGTTTGTGCTAAATTTAAAGAAATTCCCTCAAGGCATTCCTGAGATTTTGCGTTTGCGATAATGAGACAGGCAACATGATCAAAATGTGAGGATTTGATTTTATGTCATTGTATATTGAATATCTTTGGTTTTGGACTGTTGTTTGGATAAAATAAAATCTCGGAAATTATGATGACCATTTTTCACAGTTTCTAATAGTTTCTTATTTTTTACACCATTTTATTAATTGATCATTTGTCAAAAATATTTAGAATCAATAACTAAACAAGACAGTGTCTCTGGCTCCATGTGCTTTGATTCTTTGCACTAAATGCCAATGTAAGCATGGTAACATGCTCATGTTTAGCAGGTGCTGTACTATGTTCATCATCTTTACTAGCGTGTTAGCACGCTAACATTTGCTAATTAGGACGAAATACAGTTACGGCTGGGGGAAATGTCATTACTTGTGCAGGCATTTGATTATAAACCTGAGTATTGGACAAAATGAATTTTTGACCTGATGATGGCGCTAGATGAAAAATCATGGGAACACCAAAGTTATTAGCGTTTTCCTTGAGGGGGACATGAATGTGTGTACCAAATGTCGTGACACTCCATCCAACAGTTGTTGACGTTTCACTTGAAACCAACAACTTCAAACTTGAAAATCAAGGATCGTGCAAGTCAGGAGACACATCGTCTGGGATCCATGAATGTCCATCCAATAAGTGTTGCATCTCAGTCTCAATCAAAGTGACCAACTGACTGACACTGCCATCCACAGAGTCATGTTATAGAAAGATAGATAGAATTGTTCATGATACTAATAGAGGTGGAAATAACCATAAGTTGCAGCACTAGCTGGGATGTTGCATTTTTCATTTTATTTGTATTATTATATACATATAATTAGTATAATATTACAATTTTAAAAAATCAATCTTTGCAATTGCAGTAGGCAGAATATTTCACATCGCCTAGATTAAATATTAAGAAATGGTGCCTATTGTCAGGTAAAGTTTTTGATATCATTTTCATCCTCCCAACTCATTTCTCAGCTGTGTCTGCTTTCCTTCCAAGGTTCATCATAAAATATAACTGTCTAACATCATTTCAGTCAGATAAAGACATTCAAAGTGGAAGTGGAGCCAGTAAATAATATCTGTTGTTTAATCTGATGGAAGCCAGTGATTTACTGTTTTCTTTCTTATTTTTTCAGGATGGATGACATTCAGCTCTGCAAAGACATCATGAGTTTAAAGCAGGAGCTGAGGCAGATTGTCGCAGTACCAGGTATCATCCAAACCCACACACATAATACAGTATATTCTGCCTCGCAAACAAGCAACATCAAGAAAACCAGCTGCAAGCCTTTCAGGAAATAAACCACTCTAAATTGATTCTCTGTGTGCAAAAGTGTCCACACTCCCTGTCTGAATGTGACCAAAAATAGAGTTTTTGGCACAAGGTGCTTGTGTTTGTAGCTCGCCAGAGCCCTGTAACCTCAGCAGGTGTCATGGTGATTTATAGGAGGTGTCATCACGCTAAACTACGCAGGACTGATCGTAAGTCTCAGGGATGTAGTGGAGTTATGAGAGGGAGATCATCCAGCACACACAAACACACATGCATCATCACTGTGAAGGCGATATGAGCTGAGGGAAGCTTTCCAGGCAAGGTGTCCAAAATGAATCTCAGTAAACACTCATTTTGACTCCCTTAAGGTTTTTGTGGTGCAGAGCACAGAATCAAATATTGGTTTAACTCCTCGGCCCTAGTGCTGTCTCTGTATCTTAAATACTGCAAGAATGCGTTGCTGACCCATCACACGTCATAACACATATTATCAATTAAAAAACAATAGATGTCTAGAGTTTGCTAACATTTGCTGACATTAGCCACTGTAAGCTACCAAGGCTGCAGAAGCAAAACCTCTGAGCTGAGCAAGGGTGAATTTTACTGCCAGTGAATTCAACTTTTAATTTGTAAGTGGAAGGAAATGCTGTTTTAGCCTTAAGGGCAACTTACACACTTGCTCTGGATCTTATTACACAGTACTCTTCAGCAGGAAAAAAAAAACGGGAAAAAAGGAAAAGCCTACTAAATTTTAATTATTCCGATTCTTCATTTCATTTTTACTCTTTCTTATCGAAATACTGTTTCAGACAGATTAGTTTTGTAAATGAAAATTTGCATTCAAGAAAAAAAATGATGTGACCGCTGTCTGCTCTACTGTTAAGTGTCCCTGTCATTTTGTCCACCCCCTATCCATTTGGGATTATTGGTCACACGCTGCACATTGTCAAACAAAAACTGCCCCTCGTCGACATTCCCACCAGCCAGTGGGGCCTCATGTATGCAGTCGTTGGGGGTTCTGGCATCCTAATACTTCACACCAGCACAATGAGAGTCACGTGACAAACAGACCCTGCATGCTGTCTCTCCTCTCCCGCTCCTCTGACATTGGGTTTCATGCACCGCAGCCGCGCTCCCCTCAGATTGTCCTGCCCCCGAGGGGATACGCGCTGTAGCCGCACTGCTCCACTTTATTTCCGGATGGGAAAAAGAGCTGATGTTTGCAGTCATTTTTCAAACCCTTTTCCCAAATAGCCTAGATACCAGCAGCGCCAAACAACCTGCCTCTGCAGCTGTCTGCGCATCTGCGCATGTGTCCATGTGTATGTGTGTGTGTGTGCGCACATTGTCTGTTCATCTGTGTCTTTTTCTGTGCTTTGGAGTGTGAAGGTTAGGGAAGTGAGACAAGGCAAAGTGGATGTTGTGTTTGTGGATCTCTGACTGTGAATACAAATTTCTTCTCCAAATGAAACAAAAAAGAGAGCTCTCTGGCATTTGCATAATTAAGTCAGAGCCTTATTTGTTATAAATTATACATGAGCGTTGAATTAAGGGTCTGTTTGTGCTGTGACTCTGTTGAAGAGCCAGATGACTTTGCTGTAAAGTCAGTTTTTTAAGGTCAGTTGCAAGTAACTGCATTTTTTTGTTACATGAGGAAGTGAAATATTAATGCCTCAGTTCTGCCTGCTTGTCATCCTCCCCTCAGGCCACTATTTATTTGTTTATGACTTTGCCTTTCTTTCATTTTCGTTCTTCCTTTCCCCCAGAGAAAGAAAAAACCAAGAAGCATAGGCAGCGGGAAGAGGAGCTGATCCTGAAGATCCATAAACTGGTGCAGAAGAGGGATTTCCTGGTGGATGATGCTGAGGTGGAGAGATTAAGGTAGAGCACTCCCACATGTAGGCTCAGTCAGTATCTGGGATGTCATCTCCGGGAGCTGAATGTCTGTTTGTTGGATGAACTGCATCTACTGTTTCTTCATTTGATACAGGGTGGTTGAGAAACAGCAAGAAGGAGACTCATTAGAGTAAATGCGTGGAGCAAATGTGAGCATGAGTGAAGGCAGGGGACGGGGTCACTCCATCATCAGAACTCTGCCTGCTGTGTGTGTGTGTGTGTGGGAGACCGTGGCTGTGCATTGTCATTTTCTTCTTCCTCCTCTGCTGCCACAGATAACCCACAGAGTGTGACACAGAGATAACATTCAGACAAACATGATATAAAATGATGTAACAGGCTGGTTTTAAATCATTGGAAGAACAAACTTCTGTGCAGGTGAAAAGGTTCATTTTGCAAGTGATCAATCAGAATGTTATGTGTTACTTTTAACAGGACCATCAGAATTATTCTTTACGACTCACAATAGAAAGCTGTGTTAACGGAGCTACTTTTATGTTTTGTTGTTGCTGCAGAGCCTGAATTAGCATTAATAGCTGTTTAATTACCAGTCTAGAAGAAACGTTGCGGGTTCAGCATCAAACTCCTTTCCTTTACTCACCAACAGCTGTCTCCAGCAGTAGAAAACAGCACCATTGTTTTGCTTCTAGTTCTATCACTTCTTTTCTTCTACTGAAGTTAGCATGCTAGCAGGCTAGCCCCGTCCTGGGTGGCCCATCTCATCACTTTCCGATTGCAAGTATCTATAGCATGTGGTCTGTCCTGAAATGTAGCTCTGCTCAGAGGGTGTATTCTAACCCCTTGTATTGTAAACGCAGCAATGGCTGAAGCTCTTGGCAAGTGACCATCACCACCACCCACTTCGAACAAAAAGCCAGCAGCAGAGAAAACTTACAAATAGTACCTTTAATATCACATTTACGCCACATTTAGCCCCAGTTTGTGCTTCTTGTGTATTATCATTACAGTCATGTGACAGAGCTAAGCATCAGGGTTTTTTAAAAATCCATTTGCCACCTTGCAACTCTACTAATACATTGTTAATAAAAATAATAATGTAAACATTAATATAGATAAAAAATACCAGACAGTAAACAATATAATTTAATTGTGTTCATGTTTTACAAAGTGAGTAGCTGACATATTTGTTAGGATTAGGAATGAATGAATTGTGTCTGTTGTCTGTATATATTATTTGCAATTGAATCTCCAGCTAAGATGTGACTGTATCATATCTCAGGGAGCGAGAGGAGGACAAGGAGATGGCTGAGTTTCTCAGACTGAAGCTAATGCCTCTGGAGAAGAAGCTCAAAGTCGCACAAAGTGAGTGAGAGGTTAAAAATAACCCACGAACACAGTCAGAAAGAGACAGGAGTATTGCACATTTATTTCCATGGTGTGATCATTTCTCTTTCATTTTTCTCTTATGACAAGATCCTCCAAAGCCCAAGAGACAAATCCTGGAGCCGCCCCCCAACAAACCATCTATCACCAAGTCAGGAGTGGCCATTATTAAAGACTGCTGCGGAGCCACCCAGTGTGCCATCATGTAACTGACAGAGACCTCTTTACGACCCCATCCACGTGTCAGAAACAACACTCACATCACATGCCATGCCATATATCACTTCCTGTGACTCAGAGAACCCCGATTAGCTGTTAGTCTCCCCTGGACTTCAGGAGTCAGGTTTCTAATTTAAATACAGATTCAACCAAAAAGGGGCAGTCAGAGGTTTGGAAATCCCTAATCAATACTCAAGAAGCTTTTTCAAGTGAAGACTGCCTGTCAGCTGTGTATGTGAAGTAAAGGGGCATTTAATGGATAAAGTAGACTTAGGGACAGAGAAACATGTTTAAAAAAAATCAAAGAAATAAACTGTGTGAAACAGATTTCATTATGTAACATTCCTTTTCAAGGTGGTGATATGATCTATGATATACCTGATACACAATTACATGTAGGTAGAGCACTACAAGCACAATGTCCACACAGTGAACTATAAATGCTGGGTTTCTCTGTCTGACAGGAAAAAAAAAATCTGTTTTCATCTAGTCATGTTTGATAATGAGTATTCTTCCATTTCAGCCATTTAACACAAACCAGTGAACCTCTTTCACTTTCAGGAAACCTACAACTCTACATTTTTATCATAGTTACCAAGTGGGAGGAACACGTGGCTCGGACGAACAACATGGCTGCAGATTAGGTGAACAATGTAAACTGGGGTAGACGCTTTTGTACTGGAGCTGAGAAATATTTTTGACTCCATGCTTGAACAGCAGAATAATTCTCTGAACACAAGGAATTGGAAGATTTAAAATGTCTCTAGTGGTCACACAAGGTGTACAAAATAACAGATGCACTAAATAACCTAACTAATGCACTACTGCAACCACTGCTACAAAGCTGGCTCATATTAGACTGAGCAATGTCAACATGAGACATTTAAAAGATTGTGCCCAAAGTGCAGTTGCAGCAGTGTATTCAAAACTAAATAAATCACTTAGAATAACAGAACAGTCTCAACAGCTGCTCCTTTGTATTCCTCACAAGATAAAACCACAGGAATATAATAGCATAAATGAAAAGACATATGAAAATATGATTGGACAAAACCATAACTTTAAAGATAATTTTGTAGAATTGCACTGAAATGTGTGTCCAGACTTTTGCATTACACAGTATAAAAGCCTTATACGACCCACTTTTCTCGCAGTGTTTCCACTAGTAAAGCTTTCATTCTTTTGTGTACTCCTCTATATGCCAAATCCCTAAATTATTTCATTACATGGTGGGGTGTTTTTTTTGTTTTTAAATGGTCCACTTGCTCATTGCCCAAAAATAACACATTCCTGGCCATACTAACATCATCTCAGCCATCAGCTACCAGAAATATTGACTGTGGTAGTATGACATCATTCATAGTTATTATGGATATTGCAGATATTGCTGACAACAAACAACTTGCATCCTCTGACTTTAGTCTTGCGTTTTTATGATTAACACCAGGAAATGAATGCAACTCTTGTAAATGCCTACAAATAGATGGTGTATGTTTGAGTGTATTTAGGACTTTAGTGACTCATGTCAAGCAAAGTGTTGCTCTTTGTCACTTTACCTTCCTTCTGATAACTTAGCGTTCTGTAGTAGTAGTACATTTATGAAGGTCCTAATGTTGAATATTGATCAAATATGCAGAAAATAAGCTGATACCTGTACATATATGTTTAAATAAAGAGCATCTTTCAGGAACACACTGGGTTTCTTTCTGTTTTGCAATAAGATTCTTTCAAATCAACCATAAAGACTCAGACAAGGCAGACATGATGCTTGTGAAATTTATTAACAGAAATCTTTTTGGTCCCTTCAAAAATGTTAGACTGTTACAGCGACTTCTGGTGACAGTGAGTGATTTGGGGGGGGGGGGGTACATGTAGAAAGGACACATCAGTGAGACGACTGTTGAACAGGTAAACAAAAAAATAATCACCAGGCAGGAGTTTTAAGGACACTGCAGTGATGACTAAAGGAGGTTCCATGAAATTATTCTTGAACGGTAGATTGCAGGACTGCAGAACTGTCATGCAATGTAAAAATTGAGTAAGCAAGACAAAGTGACGTACAGCTATATCCAACAAATAAACAAAGACGCTATGACAAATACTTTTTCAAATCCTCCCAAAACATTGAATTACTTCACATGTATTTCATGAACCAAAACTATGCAGAAGTGCATATTTTGACAGGAACAATAGCTTCTCACTGATGTAACCAAACGACAAGAGAAGGCTTACACAGGGAAGTTAAAATATACATCTGAGTTAGTTGCCACTGCTGTACTCTGAGGAGTGCTACGGATTGCTCAGATACACTAAAAGTAAATCTAATCCATTTTCTATCATTAGCAATTCTAAATTATGTATTATTCTGAAGTGCTCATTCCTTCATTTAGCAGGTTTTCAGACAGTCAGTAAAACATCTGAGGAGAGACAAACCATAACAGCCCTAATTAAAAACATCTTGATTGGTGTTTCAGACATTTTGGTGAGTTGGCAGGTGTAATCTCTCAGCATTAAAAGCTTTGCACACCAAGTCAAAATCAAGTCTGACAAGGGAAACTCGTGGTATAGCACTGCTAAACACTGAAACTGCACAGAAACTGATTAAATGGGCTCTTGCCCATTCTTTGAGCAGCAGCACCTGGGTCGTGCTAAACTTTGCAGACAGCTGACATTAGTTGGTGGCAATTCAGCAGCCAGCCGTCTTGTAAACACAGACAGAGGAAAATGGAGAAAACCCAACACACATCAGTAAGTAAAAACTCTTCTAAGTGGGATGTGAGGGATGGGGAGGTACGACAGCGATTCCTTTGGCACCGCGGCAGATACAAGCCATTGTAAAAGCCCGGCAGATTCCAGAGAGCCGCAGAGGGTCCTCTGTGTATATGTCACAGTCTGTTTAGGAGGCTCCTCAGAGCCCCCCCATGCTGCTCCACAAACAGCCTATCGCCTCCTACCCCATCTCTTTTCCCTAAAAACTTACAACCATTCACCTTGTCATTAAAAATCAAAAACTCAGGAGTGCTCACTGCTCTCCTCGAACTCATCAACTCAGACGGTGTGGACACCACCACTAGCACAGCGCCTGCTGGCAACAAGGTTGACTCAAAAAACCTTGAGCGTTTCTGTGGCAACTGAAAGGGTGACGCCAACTCTAAGATCCTTAAAACATGGTGGAAATAAAAGACTGATCTTAAAGAATGTCATTATCGGTTACCGTCTGCTCCTCCTGGGCTTACACCATGCATAAACTCATTTATGCACACCATGCACATTTCACATCACCTACTCGAGTGTAAACCACATACAGACAGACAAAATATAGCTAAGAACACAAACACACTGGCTGCTGGCTAAAGACAAACAATCACAGTATATGTCAGTTCCTGCTGCCTAAGCACACACCTGGATTTCAGAGCCACCTTCTCTCTTTCAGGCCGGCATTAGTGACCTCGGAGAGACAAGCCAAAATCTTTGCTGTAAATTAAGTCAAAATACTACAGGAATGAAAATTCCTGAGAGCAGTGCTTGCTGCAATATCAATCAAAACCTTTAGATCCAAACTTTAACCGTCCAAAGATTGTTAGCTTCCATTAAAATGGACCCTATCTGAACAGTTAACACTGGTTTTGTCTTCAGTTCCATCATTGAATTGCCATCAAATACACCACATTTAGGCCAAACTCTTCCACAGACTACTAAATACTCTGCATAATGTAAAAAGAACTGAAAATACTGTCCATTAGATACTTCACAACAGAGACAAAAGATGAGAATATACCTCAAAGACACTTTGACGCTGCCTCTTTAGAAATCGTCAGAGACAGACAGTTTGGTTGTCATGTCTGGGGTTACCTACAAAGTAAAATCTCCAAAATTTGAAATCAGTTCAAAAATGAGTGAATGTCATAAATGAAATTTTCTGTTTTTGGGGGGAATACAGCGAGGAAGTAATTATGAAGGTTTCTCACTATGGTTCATGAACAAAACATCTCTACAAACCTTCAGTTATTTGTCAATCTTTTAAACTGAGAATGTGGGAAACTAAATTTCTTGGATTCCATATAGCATTTCTCCCATTGTTAACTAATACTTTAAACAGTGACAACTAACTCAGCTTCATTCATTGGCTGCAAGACAGCGAGTGTTTCGACATGGCATGGCTCTAAACTGAAGATGCACATTCATGGAATTATAAATTAACTTCCCTTGGGATGAAATCAAACAGTCACAGAATTGTCAGCTGTCATGAATTTGGCAAATTAAATAATTGCAGAAAATCTGCAAGAAAAATCACAGCTTGGTGAGCATCACTGGGAGAACACACTGATTGTGAGATAACCAGACAAAGATGGCGGACAAGTGAGAGCAGAAGGATGCAACAGCCTGTCTGGATGTGAGGGGATAATACCAATGCTCTTCTGGGGTCATTTCTGTGTAGTGCGTTTAGTGTAGCCAGTCAACTCTTCTATTGAGAGTTACACTGTATGTGAACTAGTATTGCTTTGAGTGTATGAGACTGGATGTGTGTGTGAGAGGATCACAGGCCTGCAGTGAAGGAGAAGTTGGCAGCTAGCTTGTACTTGCTGCGTGTGGCTCTTCTGCTGGGACTATCCATGGATAAGGGGGTCTTTGTGTTGGGGACTGTTGGAGGTTTGGTGAGTGCAGAGTCTTCTGTGCTGCCAGGCTGCCCAGGTGGATCAGATGTGCTGTCGGTGACTGCTGCAGCTGCCACTTCAGGTTTATCACTCTCTGAAATCACACGAGTGCAGACTGAGCTTACACCTCATCAGAGACAGGAAAGGTGTCATACAAGTGTGATGTACTCATTAAAATGTATTTTTGTTCTCTGTGTAATGTTTCTTGCTTTTTAAATTGACATCTTTCTTGAAAACTAGAAAGAAGTGCACATATTTGTTCCAAGGCCACATAACCATCCAGTTTGGTATTTTGCAAATAGGTAAATCATCATCTTACTTTACAGGGGTGAAAAAAAATTAAATAAATCAGTTTAAATTGCAGGTTAAACTGATTTATTTAATTTTTAATTTTTTACCAGCCAAATCTATTAGCTGATTTGGGTTTAAATGGAATACAAATACATGGAACTTGAAACATTAAAGCTGACCTGTTGGAGGTGGACTTTTCTCCTCAAAGTGAATCAGGTCAGCCTGCTGGAGGAGAACGGGGTCTGGGTGAAGCTGAGGTGACGGTAAGCAGGATGGAACGGGACCACACAGCAGGTCCACTGGGGAGGTCAGACACAGCAGCTCTGATTCTGCAGCTATATCACCACCTGGCAGGTTAAACATAGATCTGGACTTTACTTCACCCATATTTTAACTAAAACTTTAACATTTTACATAACTGTTACTACTTGACTATATTTTCTAAACACTATACGAATAAAGTAAATCTTGAGCAGTCTATATAAAGCCTTGTGTTACCTGGACTCTGGGCTCCAGAAGTTGCGTTGCTAATGGGACTGTCTCTCGGGCTTTCTGTGTTGTCTCCTGGCTGAGGACTGCTGGGGACTGAGGAGCTTGTCCTTGCTGAACACAACACACACAGATCCAGTGTCATCTCATGAAATCAATTCATTGGCTTGACTTTGATAAATTCAACAGTCCGTGAGAAAGATGCCCATCACCTTTACCTTTCATATCGTTCTTTATAACGATAATCCTCTTATGACCGTGCCCTTTGATCCACACCACCTGACGTCGACATACCCCAAAACAATCAGACACAAAATGTACAGGAACGAGAAACAACAACAATTGTGTAGGATTTGTAGAAACAGCTCTAGGTCTTCCAAGATGATGATGATACTGAGTTCTTAAGTAGCAATACTATCACAAAGAAAGGTTTGCTATTTCTGAAGTGACATTGTCAACAAATAAGTATCTACTGGGGTATTCCACCTGTGGATAGTGGCTCAACCAGTGCTGGCGTATCCACGCCGGAGTGATGGTTCAGACTGCAGCTATATAAATTGGTGTAAGCTCCTGGAACTCAGTCAGGAAGATCTGGTTGTAATGGTAGGTGTGAAGCAGGGCACGTATGTTGCGGGCAAACTGGTAAAGTCTGGTCAGCCTCACCCACTCCTCACCATGACCAGTGGCAGTGTTGCCAACTTTACTGTTTTCATCAACTTCCTCATAATACAGCTGTTAAAGGGGAAAAACCAAAACACTGTCAGTTCTGCCTGTGGGAGTAAAGGTACAGAAAAACTCCTTCTACTCACCTCCACAAGGTAGGGCAGACTCTTGAGTAACTCGCTGAGGGAGAGGAACCCATATTCACATGGGTTGAGTGGGGCTCCGTGGACAGTCAGGTAATGCTGGCTCAGCTCGTCCACCTTCAGACCCCTGGTGACCTGCTCCTCTTCTTGGGACATGAGCAGAGCCAGTAGTTGGGATGTCAGCGACCGTAGAGACTTCCTGTTGATCAATTGCAACTCCCGACCCTCCAAGCCATCCACCACCTTGAAAATGGAAAGAAATGTTTATTGATAGTTTAGTAGTGTATATTTGGAGAAAGCTAGCCTTACTGAGTGAGAGTATTTCTTTGATTTTTCCCATGTATATTAATCAGCATGAATAGTTTTTATTGAAACTGTTTTAGAGAGGTGTTGATTCAACTGCAAGATCATTTTGGAGACTGTAGTTCGTATGATAGAATACATTTCAACAGCAGCACGAACTACATTCTCCGTAATGTTGCAGCTGAATCAACACCTCTCAAATGGTTTCAATAAAAACTGAGCATTATCACCTTCAAGAAGGGAGGATTTATTGCAGGACTGTAATAAATTGGTAACTAACTTATAACAAATTGTAAACTTCATAATTTCAAGGTCAGATGCACTTTCATTTTGGGGTATTTTGTGAAACACACAGGGAAAAACAAAAGAAAAACAAACAAATCCTTGGAGTTGTTCCTTACCTTGACAACATGGCAGAGTTTGGTCAGTAGAGCTGGCAGGGAGCTGGCGTCGTAGTCCTGCAGGCGTAGACCATAACCAAAGGTCTTGCTGTATTCTGTGAGCAGCTGGCTGACAGGAAGGCTGGAGTTTTTCTGAGCCCGCAGCAGCCTGACCAGCTGAGCTGCCAAGGCCTTGATACGCTCTACCTCTGTCAGAGTCAACACTTTCTCCTCACCACACTCCAACACCTGCCACAGGTTGGATTCAGTTTGACTTAGTGAGTCAGTTTAAAAAAGCAAACCGAAATTACTCAAAAACACTGTGAGCTGTCACTGTCTAGGACTGCCATATTCATCTTGATTACACCACATGGTGGGGCTATTGTTACACACCAGATTCACTTGTATACCCAACCTCAATACACCTTATCCTTGTGTATGTGGGGCAATAAAATTCCTTATAGCTGACAGGTGAGACATCAAGCACCACAAGGCATTATACTGTACACAAATACACACATCTTCCTCACTCACCATCAGTACATCAGGGATTGCCTCAAAGAGTTCCATGAGCTTGGTGAAGCCATAGTAGCTGAGCTTGCACTGTCGACCAAAGTGATGGTGATAGGTGGGGATGAACTTGCTGAGGGCATCCGGCAGTGAGCTGTGGTGGCGAAGCAGGTCTACCACCTCCTTCCATAGGCTTTGCTTAGTGCGCTCACATTTCCTCCCACGAAATGCGCTCTGAGGCGAATAAAGGGATAAATTATTTGTTCAAGAAGCTCAATGCTGTAATCAGAGGTTTTATCTTTGATTAACTTCATAACACATTTACATATTATACGTTTACTCCAACAAAGTTTTCTGTTTTTATTACCGATACAGTTAGTAATAATATTTAAGTAATCAATTTTCAATAGCACAATTTGGCTGAGCACAGATAACGCTGGATCTTAAGCAATGGTGCATTCTTACACACATCCACTAATAAATAAACCAAAACACTTGCAGAAAGTAAAACATGAAGATGAACACTAACTGAACGTTACAAAACTGTGTGGACAAAAATGGCAAATTACAACAGTTGTTAAACTAAGACACAGCTCTTTAATAAGTGACTCTGACAATTCACTCACCTTCATTTTGATTACAAAAGCGTTTTAATACCTAGTTTATACTGACCTCTTTTGGAACAAGATGACTGTGTCTGGCCTGGTGTATTTATAGTAATGGTGGTGTCAGGGATCTCAGTCTTGGTCATCAGGTCCACATATCCATAGTGATAATCCCTCAATCTCTGGAGAAAGCACCTGATACACAGGTGAGAATATACTGACATTTACATTACATACTGATGATCCAAGCGCTTCCTGGATAATCAGTT
Source organism: Lates japonicus (assembly GCA_033238685.1). Lineage (NCBI taxonomy): Eukaryota > Metazoa > Chordata > Actinopteri > Centropomidae > Lates > Lates japonicus. The sequence continues at coordinate 4,295,490 of BRZM01000043.1, read as the reverse complement.
TTCCAGCCTCTGGAACACAGACAATGTAGGCATCATCTGCAATAAAGAGCAATGTTGACTGACAGTGGTATGCCTGCATGAGATCATGGTGCCACTTGTTTGCTGGCAGAAATTTGAGCAGTTTGAGAAGGTCTTGGGTGGGCGCTTCACTTGAGCCACGATAAGATTAAGGTCAGTGGCGACAGTACCCATGCCCAAGATCTGTAGGCAAAGAAAATGTAAAAATGTTATGTTATAGTTAAAAGTACAATTAGGATTGGTGAAGAGTAAATCTTGCATTGCATTACATTATATTATGCTACAACATTTAACAATCATATACCGTCCTCATTATCCTCACTACCAGAACATGTAGCACGGCCTCCAGCAGCTCCAGCAGTTTGGAGTAACCATAGTGAAACCACGGCACCTTGGCGAAGTGATGGTGGTATGAGGGTATGAATTTGCTGATGGGCATGATGCAGGAAGGCTGACTCCCAACAGTCAATAATCTCTCGGCTAAACTATGAATGAGCTGAGGTTACCCTGGACTTTGCAGCTGAATCCACAGCTCTGGAAAAGAAAACTTATTAAAAATGTGAGTTATGTATATCATGGATGAAATAGCTTTCATAGGGGTATGGAACAGGAGCAGAGACTTAAACAGATCTGAGATAAAATATCAATAACCTCCGACAAAACTGTGAAATGCTTGCCGATAATTCCTACCAGAGTTTAGTGCTGGTGGTTTGTTGTGGATCCCACTTGATGACTGAAGCCATTCTGAGCTGTGACTATTGTGATACTGGGGCACAGGTGGCTGGTGCTCAGAGGAACACCACCCTCAATGTCTCATTGCCTAACACAGTAGGCTGGTGCCTGTGATCTGGAAAACCTAAATGGAAATATACTACGTATTGACTTTATTTATAATGTGTGAAACATGTGGTTTGATATAAGCAACAAACATATACATGGCTTAAAGAACTGGTTGTCACCTGAGTGGTGGAAGGTGCCCTCGTGTGACTGCAACAGGCTGTGGACCTCAAGAGGCTAAAGTGTCAGAGACATCACAACAAATGGAATTTATGGGTCGAGGTCGAAATCGGCCTCACTACAAAGACAGATAGACATATGTTGGACATTGAAAACATGTGTGATAGTCAGCTCAAATCATTATAGTTTACATAATGGTACTCACCAATGCCTTATACTGACCCTACTCACGTGCTTTTTGCCGATTCTTCCTAACTGTTGGTTATAAATCCTGCATGCATAGTGTTGTCTACAGACGGTTCATGGTACTCAAGCTCCTCAAAAACCACAGGACTGCCGCTGAGTGAGGAGCCCTCCTGGGACTGGGAGGATCCAGTGGACTCTGTGGTTGGCTGCTGGGCCGCAGAAGGCGCTGACCTTGAGCCTCCTGTTCCCTTGCCACCACCTCTGGTAGCCTGTGATCCCCAACCACAGCTTACGGTATCTTAGAGTAGGATAAAACCTGCTTAGCGCGCAGACTACTGTAATACATCATTTATTTTGGAAATGCCTTAAGTGATATATAATAGTAATTTGCTTAGTTTGAATGCCAAAGTTTGAAACCAGTTACTTACTTTCTCATAGATCTCAGTGAACTTGAATAAAGGAAGACAGTTGGCGGTGCATCCTGAAGAATACTTATGATCTCCGTGCTGTATAATGACAAAGCAGAAATTTATCATAAAATCCAAACCAGAAAGCGAGGAAAAACATGTTAGAACTCCTGAAATTTCAAGCCATAAACAAAGCAAGCCATGATATTAACCAAGACTTGAGTGCAATAACTAGAAACTATACCTGAGCATGGCAAAGTTTGCTGCAGCACCAGTGATCAGAGACACCTGAATCGTTTGCCTCGATCTTATATGGTGCAGGCCACTGGCACTGATTGCCTATAGGACATCCCTGAACTGTGGCCTTCAGCTGATAGTCAGTGTGGGGGCTAAGCTCCACTAGCACCACCTAGACAAATAAGTCATACACCCCAGGGGATGGGTTTTGAGACAGAATTAATCTGATTTTAAACAGAAATATCACAAACAATCACTCAGCAAAAACTAAAGCATTCCTGTCTTAAAGAGACTCAGCTGTCAAACAAGAAAATCTGACGTATCTGAACTATACGACAATCAGTATAATAACTACAATAACACCGTCCATATCTGGAAAAGGTGTCATGCAGTGTCTGCTGCAGATCCCTTGCAGGACATTCTGTCCAGGTTACCCACCTGGTATCTGCTTCTGAGAATGTCAGGTGGACAGCTGAGACCACCCAGGACTGGGGGCAGCAAGCAGAGGTGAGGCGGCTGGACAGGCGGGAGATGCACTCCTGTTGGAGAAGAAGAGACACATGTTCGTAATTAGTGTGTCCTTAATAATGTGAGATCTGTATATTCAACATTATCGACTTTTATATTCATGAAACCCATTTTAGTCATTTGTGGGTGAATAGGTCACCTGGGACCAGGAGCCCTGGGAGGGACAGGACTGAGCTCCCTGTGCAGGTTCAGCTGCTAGATACAGGAGTGTACTAATCTGGAATTCCCTAGGCTTCTCTCCTTGTTCTGGGTATTCAGTCATGCAGTTGGAGCCCTCTCTTCTCGTGGATAGGCGAAAAAGGAGAATTGTGTGTGGGGCAATAATTTGAAAAGAAAAAAGGATATGTAAGTCATTATCAAAGGGTTTTTATCTTGTTGTCAAGTTCAGTCCATTTCAATTATAATGTCCCTTCCTGTGTCTAACATGTACCTCCTCTGTTGACAGTTCTCAGTGAGGACAGGTTTGGACAGCTACTCGGTCCCTGTCTCACCACATTACCTGAAGGGGAAGAAAAGCCTTACGTCACTTTGCTTCGAACAGGTGGAAGCCCATTCTGGACGCCCTCAAACTTCTGTCCTGGATCACAGGCAAATGTTGGCTTGTATGTTAACTGGCTGGTTCTGGTGATCTTCTTGTTTGCATCCATGTGTGCGCAGGAGGCAGGATGAGGAGTTGATTTGTTGGTACATGAGAAACAAGCTGGATGGAAAAAGCTATGGAATGGCATGATAAGGTGTTTAAAAAGGTTGCCGGTGTGCTTCTAGATAATTTGATAACTAGAAGCATAGAACAGTATAATCAGCTGATTATTATGATTGATTGTGTGCATCTTGGCTGTGGAACATGTTGCTTTGTGAATTGCATTATTTGAGAGTCTGTTGAACTTAATGAGCTGTATTGACTTCACAATGAGAGCTGCCTGGTTAAACAGTCACTATGACAAGAATGTTTCTGAGACACCCAAAGATAGCTTTAACAACCCAACAGGACTGCCATTTATGACAGCTGCAGAAATGGCGCAAACCAGAGAAATCTGTGATAGTTGGTGTCAGCATACTGTAAATGAGGACTGGCATCAGGCGCTAGTACAGTTGATAATACAATACAAGACTGTGCTTTGCCTATAAATGTTTCATAATCATGAGTCAGAAATATGATATCGCACTACTGTTACTATGTTCTTTTTGTCTGTTTGTATTTATTAGTCATGGACCTCTATCTATCTATCTAAATCCATCTTTAATATTGAGTAACTCACTTTTAAATGGTGGTGAATAACCACCACTCGATTTCCTCCTTACTCTAGAACTTCAGAAAAGCTTGAATTCTAGTTTCAGTCTGTCTATACAGTAATATCTGCGGATCATTTTCTCCAGTCTACACTGGCCTGTTTGGTTACATTCAGCAAGGAAAAAAAGCCAGTCATTCCAGCCACCAGAGGTCAGTTTTTTCTGTATTGTTGAGAAGAACTGCACGGGGCCACAACTAAACGAAGACATGGGCAGACTTTGGACAACAGAACACAGAAACTGCTACTCACAAGAAGTAGTATATCAACACTGATATACGGACAAAATACAGTCAGGGGCATACAAGCTGAGGGCTAAGTCATGCGTTAATATGATGAATGACAATGAACATGCAGGACAACAGGGACACATGAGCACTACCAACAAATAATACATGCCATGCTAGCACAGCCCAGACAAATAAAGCCAGCATACAAGCTCAGCTGTTAGTGTCAAAGCAGCAATTAGAAAGACACTGGCGAGAAGCTTCTGTGATTTACAAAGCAGCCCAGACGGATAGGTATGTTAGGTTAAGAAGCGGGCACTGTGAGTCTGCTGACCTGATGGGCACAGCTGGGCACCACGGGAGGCCTGCACCCCCTCCTGGGGCTGGCAAGGGCCTTTCAGGCACTGGGCAGAGGTGTGGCATGGGCGGGTTGCCGCTGGCCGTGGCCCTCCTGGTGACCTGGGCTTCTCAGGGGCAAGAAGAGAAGGGAGGATATAGATGGGCGAACACTGAATCCTGGGTTTGATAGGGCTGGGCAGGGAGCTGGGCAGTGATAGAGCTGAGGCTGAGCTCAGGCTCCGGGACTTGCATCGTCAGAGCAGTGGGGAGAAGAAGGCTGATTGACGTGAGCATCCTCATTTTCATTCGGCAAGCACCCAGCTGCCTCAGGGCGCTGCAAAACTGGGACTGCTGTGCTAGGACATGCCAGCACTTTGCCTACAGTTGTCAGACAGGCGGCTGGGCTTACAAGCGATTCCATGAGCTCTTGTCTGAAAGTTGACAGGGGTTGTGCATAAAGAGGTTGAGAGCTGGGCTGAAGGAGGAGGAAGAGACAGCAGCCTGTCTGGTTTATATAATTTACAAAAAAAATTACAGCAGTAGTCTTCCTTTGGTGGAGAAACAATTTGGAGAATGGCTGAGATACTACAGATTAGAAAAAATGTTAATGACCCTAAAATAAATTCATTCACATCCCAACTGCCTCTCTCTGCCCTCAGTCCACTAAAATGAGGTTCTGCTTGATTCTTTTGCCAGCATGAACTTACCTTATGTAACGGAACAATGGACAAAATGATTTTTTGAGTCTGAATGCAGCATTTTGAGGCCTGCACAATAGCACGGCAAGCATTAAGTGGCAGATTAGCTGTGATCTTCAGAAAGGCCCGCGTCGCGGTTGATGTTGCAGAAGGGCTGAAGATGCATGGATTTGCCATGGACCAGGATTGCCTGGAAACCATGGCGATGGCTTGAAGTCGCTCAACTCACTTGCAAAGTTCACATCCTTCAATGTGACGAAAGATAACACTTGTGCTCAAAATCCTTTGTGGTAGCAAGGTGTGGTTGGTTTATGTGAATCTGAGCTGAACCTGAGGATACTAGTATAACGATGCACTTGGAGGTGCAGGAAGTGTGGGTCTCAGCGTCGTGAGCTTTGGCGAAGTTTGTCATGCTTCTTGGCTGTGGCGTTGATATATTAAGCAGTAGCCTGATGAAGCAAGAATTATGTTTACATATATCATTAGTGATGAATAACATTTCAATCAGGTACAAATTGACACTTATGTAATAAACATATTGAAAATCCCTATATTAGGAGATATTACTGTTGGTACCACAGCGGTTGTTGAGCTCTTGGATGACAGCTTTACTCTCCTTGCTGATATCGAGCACAAATGAACCACCTCACGATGACCCCCTGGAAGAAACTGACTGAATCGCTGGGCCACAGCTCCAGCAAATCACTAGAACACTGCAGTTCTCAATGCCCAGAAGACACCCACTGGAGATTTCTCAGGACCACTGTTCTCTGGCGAACCTGACGGACAATAAACAATCATTTAAACATGCTTACCTGTTTTTACAGCCAACAGCTTCAATGAATTATTTAATTGTTATTGCAGTTAATTTGGATGGAAGAATCTTCATATCCCATTTACTCAAATTCTGCCGAGCACTATTCGAACTATCAATCAGGTCAAGACCAATCTGATATAAATTCAATAAATAATATATATAAAAAGTACAAATTGTATTGGGCGCCCTATACATACTTCTGGCTAATCTTGCTGAGGCTGGTCGATGGCATATGAGCATCATGCTGTCAGAGGAGTGCCACAGCCATTGCAAATGGGGATGAGGATGGGAATAAGACAGTCTGAGGGTAGGAACATTGGGCCACACCTTGTCTGACTCTGCCAGACCATTTGTGGCTGTAAGATACAAATGAATACAATGACAGGGAAAACAGATATAAAACTATGTATGCAAATGCAAAACCTCAGTCTCAGTTTACATGATGATTACACAAATATAAAAGCCACAGTGCATAGAAGACTGCCAACCTTCAAAAAGCACTCTCTTGGCAGTGATGACACCCCTTCACACACAAACCGTCCGTTCTACATTTTAGGTGCGAGTTAGAGCAGTGTGTGCTGAAGTAGTTTGTAGTAAGTGATGGTGGTGGTGGTTGGGTGTTCTGGTGTGCTTCTCTGGGATCTTCTGGCTGATGGGCTGGAGTCCACACCACAGGTGTAGTAGCCAGAGGCCAGGCAGAGCCATGCAATGGTGCAGGTAAGAAGGAAACAGAGGCAAAGGGGCAGGAGAGGAAACAGGCTGGGTTGGCTGCATGGAAGAGAGGTGCAGATGGGCGGGTGAAGGCCTGGGCAGCAGGGGGAGTAGGGATGTGATGAAACAGGCTGGAGGTGGCGACCAGAGGAGGCCAGCTGAGATTTGTAACAAGACTGAGCAATGGATCAAAGCTTCCTCCGCACACAGCTCAGGTTATTTTATATACTGATGAACAGATGGGCTGGGCAAGGCCCAGTATGGCCTGCTGCTGCTGCTGATGGGTGCTCCCAGAGCCTGGGGCAATATAGAGAGAGACCACACCAGCAATGCTGCTACCAGCAACATGCCACTAATAACCGCAGCCATCTGTGCTGCAATAGTCGCAGTGGTGCAAATGCTTACTTTGTTCAGCCCTCATGGTATATGTTGTGGATGTTGAGTGGTTGCCAAATATGAAAAGCGAGGAGGGGGCAAGCAGGGATGAGGCAAGGAGAGGGCCAGGGAAATGCGGGGGATGATTGGGAGGAGGAGGAAATATGGTGTGGAGGGGGGGAGGAGGAGGAGGAGGAGGACATCTTTCAATTCGAATGGCCTTTCTGCTCTCCATATAATTACTCTGAAAATAAAAGAAACAGTTATCTTGCATTAGTTCTGTGAATTATTTGGTTGGTTTAAGGCTTATTTATGTGAAAATCAAATATCGAAACATCAAATATAGACCATCTATTTACTTTGCTTTACCTAACAGCAAGGAGATAACTGTTGTACGAAAACAGTGGTCATGGAGGGAGGCAGAGATGGCTCAGTGTTCACCCTCAACCAAGCTGTATCATCACACAGGTGACACGAACACCATTCTTAAAATTTTCAATGTCAGCTCCAATCATTTTGTAGCTATGTACAAGCTGCTAAAGTTCAGTACTTTTGTTTTCGTTTGCTTTACCTCACAGATAGTCTCGAGGTGTTTTAATCCACAAAATATAGATTTTTTCCACTTGTGCTTTGGCAAGTTAAATTCTAAATATTGCAAGAGAAATATAGTGAAGGAGATGTCTTCTGGTGAACTGGTCAGACAAGCTTCAAAACCTCAAACAAGCCTCAATATAAGAAATACTTTTGCTGTTCTGTCACAGGGTAAAAACACTGCCATTATGTTTGCCTTGCACAGTTGCTATATAATACGAAATTCCCAGTTATTTAAGTCTTTTTCAAATTAGCGTATATGATAATCTAAAACGAGCAGCCTGAACCACCTTTCGTCCTAGCAACAAACTTAAATCAATCCTGTCATACTGTATGTTATAATAGTTAATAATTTATAAATGGACTGACCTTGAAATGAGTTTCTCTGACAATACACCGATCCACAATATGAATCAAGTTTCAGAATACAAACTGATACAACCTCCTCGACTCTGGGTGTATAGTCTATGCATAAAGGTATCTAGACCTCATACAGATAAATACCTACTTCTTTATCTGTGTGGGAATGATTATCTCAGTGGTGGAGAAAGCAGTCTTTGAGTTTCCTGTAGCAGGGGTTGAAGCCTCTGTTTTTGGGTGACTGAGCCATGGGAAGGACTAGAGCCATATGGATCTCTCCTTTCCAGTCCTTCCATCCTTACAACCCAGAGATCTTTCACCATGCCCATCTCTCTTCTCTCTCATTCTTTCCTATTAGGAGATAGAAGTCAGTTAATTTACACTGAGTAGTTTCCTTGCATGACTTCTTAATGACCCGTTGGTAGGTCCTTTTAGTTCACATGAGAACACTAAACATCCTGTGCAAAGGTCTCATGTAGCAAGCTGGTCTGGACATGGCCTTTAATTCAACACAGCTTCGCGTCAGTTTTAAAATCAATGAGGACGATAGCGATTACTAACGAAATTACAGACTGTTGCGAAACTAGCTGCCAGTTATGTTTAACAAGCGAACCTAACGAGTTACGTTACCAACATACCTAGCTTGACGTCGTTTTCTGACACATTGGGAGTATTAACTGTGTTTGATAAGGTGGCAGCTAATTCTAATTAGCTTTGGGCTGCTACTAAATTAGCTCATGGATATAGCTGTTTGGCTGGGCTGTTACATTTAAGCCCTTATGAGCACCATTAACGATGCCAGCTTGTTTAACGGACAGATAGCTTCTCCCACATGCCGCTCATTGTTTTTATCAAGAAATTTAGGCCGTTTCTCCTCTGATAATGGCAAACAATTTTTCAGAATAGTTGATTGTTTGAATGCCTGAAGGTCTCGTCTTTCATCTTCCTCAAAGGCCATTCCCCTCTGTCTGTCTCCTAGAGCCACACCTTTTTGTAATACCGTCTGCCAGAAGCTATTTTGCCAATATCCATAAATATTATTGTTACGTGAGAATTTCTAAATAGGGAGAGGTAGAGGGCTTTATTTATATTTGATTAAATTAATTGATTGTTGGGACCTGTGGTTGAATAGTTTGATATTTTCAAAATCTTTCTATTATATATATTATGTTTTTTCACTTCACCATAATTTTAATACACTAAACAAAAGATCTATTTTAGTTAATTAAGGAGGTGTAATATTGATTTTTGTGACATTTGGTACACTGAGTTTACACTTATACGTGACTGTGTTTCTGATCAATATGACTACGACAATATGTTTTATTTAGCCTCTTTCCCATTATTTAATGTGAATTATTTATGATGGACACACTTCCAGTATATTTTCAGGTTAAAATGACTGTAGTTCTCACTCACTTTACTCAGTGACATTAAACTTCTAAAGGTTATCACTTTCGAGTACATTTTGTTTGGATAGGCATAGCACTGCCTCTCCTGAAATGGACGGTTTACCATTTAAATTGGTGTTGGAAGTAACTCAGTGTATTTCCGCTATGCCTCTTTATACTGCTCCACAACATACAATAACACTCCGACAGTGGTAATGTAGCCTACTCTTGCACCACTACATTTGACAACTGGCTGTGTTTCTTTTCAATAAGGAAAAACAAACAAGTGTATCAAGATACAGTATATTATGCATATATTATGCATTGTAAAATTTCCCCATTATTGGGACTGAGATTATCTTATCTGTAAAACAATTCTTTGTTGTGGATGTAACAGTATTTGAAATAATCAAAATGAAATCTACCTGGACCAACAGCATATGGTTCTATGATACAATTATATAGTACTATAAAACGGGCCGTTCTGCTTTATTTGGAACACATTATCTTTAAAGTGTAGTATTGGAACTTTTTTTATTGAACACCTGAATACACGTCTCCAGGTTAAATGACTATGATGCCTGTAGGTGATTATGAAATTCGTTGAACTAAATATAGCCAGCCAAAGTTAATTTCTAAACTAGACCAACAATATGGCTATCAAGTCGTTTGAAATAAACTAAAATTTACTTCGTAGGCTAGAAATTGTGTTGAATATTGTGATGATGCGCTTAACGGCACAACTGCGCCCTCTGGCGGCTGGCAGGCAGCCAGCTCCCCACTGCCTGTGATGTGTGGGGTACAGTAACGGGACAACCAGGTTAAACCATCAGTCCCTTGTAGATGGAGATGGGTAAACAATAACGTCAGTGTTTTTCTGTGTCATTCTGCACAGGCTCTTTCGTTTGTTCAAACCTCAGGACGTAGTTCACTTCAGCTTATTGAAAAACAATTTATTCAATCAATTATTAGAAAAAGCACAACACGCCCTTCCGTCATGGCGATTGCCCACATACAGGTACGTTTTTCGACTTTTGTTGAAGAAGGACCCACAGGCAAGTATAAAGGTGTGCCGTCTGGAGCTGGCGTGGATAAAATAGTCACGTTCTGTGAGTGGGGCTGCCTTTGTTTCTCATCTCGCTCGCTTTCGCTCAAGAGGTCTCAGTTGGTGAGTTGTGTTTATTTGTCAGCATCCCCTGTGGTAACCTCCATCATCTTAGGTTAGAATCCTTTCATCGGGTCCTGGTGGAGCGTCTTTGTCTCTCTACCACGGCAGCACACTAACCGCTGTAACACAAGTGTGTCAATTAAAACCCACCCTTACATGCAGTGGGTGAGGCACAATGTTATGTGCATGGGTAGAGTTACATTCAGTATTTAACCAGAAAGAGCCGAGGAATTGTGAATGCCGGAAGGTGTGGTCTGAGTCTCCCACCCTTCTGCTTCTCTCACGCCCTGACAGAGAAGCAGCCACATACTGCTGCTGCTGCTGGTGATGATGATGATGAAACTCTGGGCATATGGGCAGCTTCACATACTGACAAACTCTGCATGTACTGTAATCAAGCCCTTGTAGATAAGCTGGTGCCATATGGTCTGGTGTTAGTGTGAAGCGCAGGGGACTATCTCACATCCGAATAAACAGAAGGTGATGTACTCGGTCTGTTTTGTCTCCACCCTCTTTAACGTAAACACAAACTCAGCTCCATTAGCAGTTCAACAGATCTACATAATCTTCATTGGTCATAATGCCCACAGTCTGTTTTTATCATCATCTGCTAATGCTACTAGTCCTGCCAGAGACACTGAGATGAAATGGATCCATTACACTGCAAAACTTTAGAAAACGTTTAGACTTGAAAGACATTATGGTCAAAATCCCTCATTGATTTTTCCTATTAAATCCATTAAATCAGTCACTAAGGAGATACAGAGAGGAGGAGGATGATCCTTTAAACTGAGAAACAGGATGCGGATTGCAGCTTTTTCCACAGCAGACGTTTTGACTTGTCATAGTAGGAAAAGCACAGGTGTTACTGCTAACATTATATCTGTTCTGTTCAGGTGTCCCAGTAAGTCAGGACATGTGACAGTGAGACATGGAACCAAAGCAGCCATATGGAATTCAGCCATCAGTCATTTTATTATTACATTATTACTTCCTACTGTGACATGTCAAAATGTCTTCAGTGAGAAAGGTACTACATCATAGCCATATCAAAATAATGTGCAAAAATACTTATAAAGCAACCAAGCCGATCAATAGTATGCAACAGGTATTTATTCAATTAGTTGATATTGGATAATCAATTAATTATCACATTCATATTTTAAGAAGTATGACAATAATAATATTATCTTACATAATAAAAGCAGCTGGAAATATCTCTTTCATATGTGATGTGATTATAGCTGTAAAATCACTCTCAGCAGTCGACAGAACCTACCACTGTCTCATGCTCCACCCACAAACTACAGTTGAATTATTTTAGGAACTGATGCCAATGTAACTGACACTGTAGTTGATATAACTGGTAGTTGGTAGACTATATGTCATAAATGGAAAACACACAGTAAGTTGAATTTCTGTTGTTAGGATGAGCTCAGTTTGTTTAAAGCAGTTTAAAGTCTGTGGTATTATAATATGACAGATCCTTTGCTGCCAAAATATTACTGTCTGTTGATTATTTGGGTCATTTGCACAAGCCTGACCCAACTGTGCCCCCATCATAATAGGACATGGTGTAATTACTGACACAAAGTATGCGGAAAACAACCCACCAACAAATTAGAGTGCAGAAATGGGGCGACTGACAATTGTTGCAGTGTTTGTTTCTTTTTGCTGAGTTACCAAAATGCCTGTTAGCTCTGACTGATTCTTCAGTTTCCTTATACAGGTACCCAGATCGGCTGCTTTCCTCCCACTAACTTCTCCTGGAGACAAGCCGCATATGTGGACTCGTTCTGCTGGGCTGCAGTGCAGCAACAGGCTGACAGTTCCCCACTATGGCTGCACAAGGTACAGATACTTAACACATATAAGGTTATTCTTCATAGAACCACATCACATCCATACATTTGTGAAGATTCTATTTGGAACCTAACCTGCAACAATAAACCACGTTTTACCTAAGTTGTGTTGTATGTAACTAAGAAACACTTACATCCCTCTCAGAGAACATGTGTGTAAATCATGATCCTGAGGGGCATTATGGCTCTGTCTTGTCATATCCCTGAAGGTTTGTGCTTGACCTTGGTTGCTATGGTAACCGCCAATGAGGAATGGACCAGATTGGTTCAGTGAAAACACTGATGATGAATTTTCAGCTAAAGACAAACAATGAACTACTGGTTTTAGGCCTATGAAGTAAGTAACCTAAGTAACCTAATGAACCAGTGTCTAACACCTGCTCAAATGTAATGATGGAAAAATTCCTTTACATTAATAGTTTCCATAAATCAAAGCTGGATTTTAGTTCTTCATCTAATGTGTTGTTCTTCTGCTCTTTATTCCCTCTTTCTGTGTTTGACCCAGTTCTTTCCATACATCCTGCTCTTACTGGCCATCCTCATGTACATCCCGGCTCTGTTCTGGCGTTTCACTGCAGCTCCACACCTCTCCTCTGACCTCAACTTCATCATGGAGGAGTTGGACCGCTTTTATAATCGTGCCATCAAACTGGCAAAGAATCTGGCATCCTTAGATAGCAAGGATGCTCCAGAGGAAACCCAGAGGTAAACATCAAGTAATTACCTGCCACCAATTTTACTCACTATTTCCCTCTTAGACATGTAATTGTACAATATACAATAACAATATACATTTATTTTAAAAACTATTTTAAATCTTTTTAATGTTGCTCTACAGAGCTTATAGATGGTACACTATGTGTGAAAACGTATTATGGGCCATTCTGAACTTTGACCACCAATTGCTGGGGAAAATTGGAAAGACTTTGTTGAAACCTGTTGATTTTTTTTGGTCACTGGGGGGCAGTATAACAAGCTGTAACTAGAAAATGCATTTCCTGTAGAAAATGCATGTGAATGCTGATAGCTCAATGAACTGCTGAAACAATGCTGAAAATGGCTGAAATTATTGTTGAAATGCAGAAGGAAAACTTAAAAGTTGGAAGTCAAAAGTAATTTCCGAAGCAATGATTAAAATGGTGGAAATTAGCAGAGAGAGAGGATAGATGCAGAAGCTGAACGTTAAAACCAATAGCTTAAGCATTTGTTTGAATAGCAAAATTGCAGACAAAGTTGAACATTTTAAAAAGTATAGAGTTGAAGAAAGTTGAATAAGCACAAATGTAAAAAGGGTAAACCTCTTGATAATTGAATGGTTTCTATAGCAGAAAGTATGCAGGATGTGTGTGTGCGTGAGTGAGAGAGTGATAGAGAGAGAGAAAGAGCAAGAGAGAGAGAGAGGAGGTGAGGGACAAACAGTTAAAAGGAGAAGTGTGTGTAAGGGTAAATCACCAATCAAAATGACCAGTGTTTTAATGTGCAGGTGTCAGTTGTGTGTACGTGTGTGCGTGTATATGTGTGTATTAAAACAGGTTCAAGTTGAAATGTGTGTAGGGGAAGTCCACCAATGAGAATGACCCATGTGTAAATGTGCAGGTCTCAGTTATATGTGTGTGTGTGTGTGTGTGTGTGTGTGTGTGTGTGTGTGTGTGTGTGTGTGTGAACAGCACAGAGAACAGAGCAGATCTTAATGACCAAATGTCCATCACCTGTGTACAGGCAGCTGCAGTAAGCTGGCCCTCATTTCCCAGTACACAAGCCACTGAGGTGGCTCAACCCACCTCTGGAATTTAATATTATTGATTAAAAAAAAAACATAGCTGCTATCAATGAAATCAGGTGACTACCAGCACCAAGAGACTTTACTGACCACAGACATGCGTCATTTGTGTAGATAAAGTGAAAAATGACCACAGTATGGCAGTTTAAAAACTGGCCTGCTTTGGGTGTTGTATGAAGACAGATAACATAGAGATCAGTGGAGCTGTTGAGGGCTCCTCTTGGTGATCAGAGGGTGCTGCCGCAAAAAACGTAAATCCTATGGCATAGGGAGTCACACGGTGTGACAGAGCACAAAATTATCTACAATTTGTGTGAGTGAGAAGTGTGTGAGAAGTGAAAGGTGTGGGCATGAGGAGAGTTGAAGCACAAAAATCCATTCATTTCAATGAGAAAAAAACTTTGCACAAAAAGTGAATGCTGAGTCAGCATTCACACTAAATATAACACTGACATGTTATCACTTAATGAAGTTGTTATAGCTAGCTACATCTGTCTGTGATTTGGTGCTGAGCAGGCATGTGTTTAGCAGGTGTTTACGTTTTTTCACTGAAACTTGCTGCATCTGTAAAGTCTCCTGATGAGAGTGGTGAGACTGAACCAAAACAGCAAATATGATGTAATGTAAATGTAATGCCTGCCAACAGATATAACACTAGTGCAGCAGCAGTTTTCACCGACAATATCTAATTATTCTACAAAACCTTACCTCATCAGAATAATTTGGAAGATGATATATCTACATCAAAAATCAACATTCTTATTATTATTGTTATTATCAATAATAATAATAATGATATTACAAAACAAGTGACCTCATTTCATTTCTTTCTAAGTGTCCATGTGCCTTTATTCCTTAACAGTGCTCTGGACCTGACCGAGGGCTGCTTCAAATACCCTTTAGTGGAGCAGTATCTGAAGACCAAGCGCTTCTCTCACTGCCTCGTGGTTAAGTACCTGGCATGCCGGGGCCTGACGCTGCTGATCCTCCTGCTGGCCTGCATCTACCTCGGCTACTACATCCGATTGGCCTCCTTCACAGATGAGTTCCCCTGTGACCTGCGGACAGGAGTGCTGAAGAACGACAGCATGGTGCCGTCTGCTGTCCAGTGCAAGCTCGTAGCGGTGGGTGTCTTCAGGCTGCTCAGCTACATCAACCTAGGGGTGTATGTGCTTCTTGCACCGCTGGTGGTGTACGCCGCTCTTGGACCAGCACGTCAGAGCTCCAGCTTCCTCCGGCCTTATGAGATGCTGCCAGGGTTTGGTGGTTTGGGCGTGGTCACGCCCTTTTACAACGACCTCAGTATCTATCTGCTGTTCCTGCACGAGAACCTGAGTGAACTCAAATCTTTTAAGTGTTTGCAGGTGGGTCACAGCGCAGATACTGTATCTCCAGTATGGTGGTTAAATTGTGTTACTTGTGTTTGCTGTTGCTTTGCAAAAGGAGTTAAAATGTTTTATTTACAGGTGCTTGAGCTATTGCAAGAGGCTGGTGACGAGGGGTTAGACACCATGTGCTTGCTGCAATCTCTGGGTCAGGTGAAGACTGACGTATTAGACTGTAAGAAGATGTGCCCACGCAAGGACAACAAAAAACCTAATAAGCCTGAGGAGTGATTCTTCTAAGGTGAAGGAGCACATTTACTCTGTTTTGTCCAAGTGTATTTAGCAGCACAGTACATGCTAGCATCAATGAAATCAATTGATTATGCTGTGGATTTAACCTTGAACTTGTTTTGTTTTCCTTCAGATCTGTCTGCCTTGTTACTGAATATCTGACCTGATGAGGATCAGAAGCTGTGATGGAGAAGAAGAAGGAGTGGGAGCAAACTCTATGCACTTCATTTTATCTGCATTGCTGGTGGTGTATTGACCTGTATTTGTGTGAATCCCCAAGGACAAGTGACTCAGGTCTGAGGTGATCTGACCCCTGACCTTTTTTTCTGAAATGAAATTCCTACGCTACAGTTTTTTCTACAGTACGTTACTTTTCTCAGGGTCTGAAATGCTTTCCAATTTATAATATAATCCTTGCACTGAAATCATGCATTAGTTTTTCTGCTACGAATGAAAAGTTTCTGAGAACTGGGTTTAGATGTATTTATGGTTTAGGCATCGTAATAAGAAGATATAGTGATTGGTGAACGTTTGACCACCAATATGAATTGTTACTGTTGGTATTATTAGAACCACCAGAGGCTGTTTGTCTGGACTGTAAAGCATGTGATTATTTGTATGAAAATGTGATGTTAACCCTGGGTTGTCTAAACTGGTAGACTGATGAAATGTTGATATCAGTTCTTATCAGAGGGAGGTCCTCCAGGTTGTCATAGGCCCCTTATACAATTAAAGAATGTTGTTCTGAATTATATCATGGAGTGTTTTGTTTCATTTCTAACCTTTAACTCTTCATAATTTTATATATACTACTAAACATTAATATACAATACCCTCATGACAACTACCACATAATAACAGTATAATGGATATTTTCATAAACTTTTTCATGGAGATGATGAGAAGAAAATTCAAGGGCATGTGCAAAAAAACCCAATTGGTGGGTTTTTGTTCTTTGAAAGGAATGTATAACCTGTCTTTCTTTACTAACGATCATACATAGATAAATCGTTCATACCTGATCACCATTTGTTGAGCATTTTTCAGTGTCTCTCCCTCATTGCTCCTATAGTACCCCACTGCTTTCATCCAACCATCAGCCATTCCCACAGTGCAGACAAGCTATTCTAAAATGTATTTCACTCTCTTTGTCAAACATACAGAATTCAGGAATAATTGTGACCAGAAAACAAGAAATATATGTGCAATACAATGTAATGCAAATAACTATTTGCAATAAATATGATGCATCTAAAGTTACATCTAAAGTAATAACGTCTGTGGTGCACTGACTTGACTTGCTCTGTACCGGATAACAATATAAAGTGTTTCTATTTTGTTGCTCTATTACTGTAAATGAGATAGAACAGATATTAGAAACGCATTACAAAATTATTACAGAAACTCTAAACTAATTATTTCCTTTAACTTCCCCTGGTTTACATGAAAATGTAAGACATGTTTAGTTGTAATTGCTGAAGGAACAAACAAACAAGTGGTGTTGGAGGCTCCGCCTTCCGCGGCTACAAGGTCGTTGAATAATATGATTGGATAATCTTTGGGTAACGTCATCGCTGTTGTCCAATGGTGTCCGACAACCGAAGCTTCGTTTGTATTTGGTTGTTGAATTGAACACTGGCGTAACGTAATGAGAGATTAGTTTGTGCAAGTCACAATACGTTTGTTGCTCAATCCGGAAAATTGGTCCTTACCTCGAAATTCATTCCATTAACAATAGTATGTTTTAATCGCCCCCCTGTATGCAGGTGAGTCAGCTTGGTTTCTGTCTGTCATCGTTTAGAGGTAACACATTCTAGCTAAGTCGCTTAGCCAGCTACATTAGCTTAGCTAAAAAACTTAGCTGAGGTATGTGCAGTTTCCAACACCGCTGTTTGCTTTAAAAAGTAGCAACGCTTTCGTTTCCCGTCTTAACATTTTATTATTCGCTAGAAATAAACACAACCCACATTTGTTTTGTTATCACTTTTCTCAGCCTTAGTATTCGGTGACACATTGCTTGGCGGTGGTGACTTACATTAGCTAACCTAGTTAGCATTCGCTAACGGTAACAGTTTGGTGGTTTGTATTGTAAAGATGTACATGATCCTATGGCATAGAAGGACTGCATTAAAAGCTCTAATATGATCAATTTTGTAGTTAAGTATCCCACCCCCGTCGTCCTGACTTAAAGGCAGACATGGTAGAGCCAACATCACACAAGTTTGCATCTCTAGAAGAGGAGCTGGGCTTCTGGAAGGAGCAGGCAGAGAGACATCAGCAAAGGTAAGGCACACACTACTCGTTAACCAGCTACCCTAAATAATAATATTGATCTGTTAAAGCTATTTGCATGTAATATGCATGCAAACATTCGTGAGTTAAATATTATTTTGTCTTCAGGGCTGAAGAGGCTCAGGAGGAGCTGCAGGAATTTCAGCAGATGAGTCGAGACTATGAAGCAGAACTGGAAACAGAACTGAAGCAGTGTGAAGGTCGAAACAAAGAGCTGCTTTTGGACAACAACCGACTTCGCATGGAACTGGAAAACATAAAGGTAGAGCACCTTGATTATAAATAGGCTGTAGCCCCTATAGAGCTGGGCAGTGCTCTGGTGCTCCAGATGTGATGCCGTTACTGTACCTTCTCTCAGACAGAGAAGCAGACAGACAGACACACCCACACTCACAGACAGCTTCCAGCCAACCAAAATACAGCATACCATTGCCATTGCCACTAGGAAAATTGCTGCCTAGCTATAAATCAGCTGACTGCTATTTTTGTTCAGTGGTCTGTTGGGGAAGAGAACATAAATGGAAGAAGCGAATGCAGGATTGTGCTAAAAAACTCTTGCATGCACAAAGGTTGTTGGGGACAAGGAGGCAGAGAAAGGACACTCAGTGGGATTTTTGCCCCAGCTCATTTTAAAAACTACACACATCTTCGCAATTAAATCAGCTGGCAGCTGAACTGGTCAATAATTTGCCATGACACAGCAAAGCTAGCATTATAAATGTCAGTTAATTTGATGTATGCATGCTGTTTACAGGAAAAATTTGAGGTGCAGCACTCTGACGCTTTGAGGCACATCTCAACCTTGGAGGAAGATCTGGCTGGAACAAGAGCAGTTAGAGATCACCTGCAGAAATACATCAGAGAGCTTGAGCAGTCCAATGATGATCTGGAGAGGACCAAAAGGTCAGTGTCTAAATAATCTCACTATCACAAAAATTGCCTGAAATGTCAAACGACTAACTGGCTAACTTTGATTGTGGTGCACATACACACAGACAGTTGGATCGCAGCATGCTATGCCTAAGCCATTGTTAACTTTTATTGGCCTGTCCTCTCTGTTTGTTCCAGGGCTACAATCATGTCCCTGGAGGACTTTGAGCAGCGGATGAACCAGGTCATTGAGAGGAATGCCTTTCTTGAAAGCGAGCTGGACGAGAAGGAGAACCTGCTTGAATCTGTTCAGAGGCTCAAGGATGAAGCCAGAGGTATATACACAAATGTGCACTCACTGTATCTTCTCAGGTTTACAAGAACTGCTGATTTCTTTACAAACTGGCACATATGCCCTACTCAGTGAATTTTGATAGCAAGGTTAATTCAACAAATCCTGAGTGCCTATTTATGTACTGTCTACCCTCCATGTTTATCCTGTACATGACCCAGTGTGCAGTTGTATTGTAGTACATGTATTTGAAAGTTAAAGGTAACTGTAGCAGTGTTTTACATGTTGTAGCTAATTTAATATATGTCTGATAGAGTTGACAATTTTGAATTGTGTTTTCCAGTAATTTGACTATGGAACGAAAACACTAGTTAACTACTTACTAAAGTGCAGTAGTCCATCACAGCAAACATCCTATTCAGTTTTATTGTCAGTATTAGCTGCTTCCCCACAAATCCAGCAGTTTGCCATGAGGTGCAGCCAGGCTGTTAGTAAGGGTCTGTGGCTGACCATTGCTTATCATTTTACCTGCCATCTTATGCTGCCTTTTACCATCATTTTCCACAAGAAAATGTTGACAGGCTGACAATGCCAAGGCACAGGAAAGGAAAGCTAATCTTATCATATCATTATCAGTGGGAATCTTTTTATTAGCAGCATTTTCAATTGGTATTTTTAGCGTTCAAGGAGAATCAGATTGTTGGTTTGTCTTTTCTTGATGGCTTTTCGATGATAAATATAAACTAGAGAATCTCTCTTGTGCAAGTGCAGAATGTACATGTCAGCAATCAACTGGCTGTTGGTTGTAGACTTGGTGGTGTGCTTCAGTGTATGGAACAAGGAAGTGCACTAATTGGTCCCTCCTCCTCCCTTCCTTACCCTGTGCCATAGTTAGTCTGCCATCAGGCCCAGTGGGCAGCTGTATTGGTGGACTGTCAAGTTTTTATTTTCCTTCTCTGTGTACCTGTCATTCAGGGTGCATATAAGAGGGTGTTGCTCAACCCCCACCTTCATATTGAGCTAATGGTGACTTGATTAAATCTCAGCTTGTTGACATGTTGCCATACCTACTTGGATTGGTGATACATGCTTTTCACACAGGTTTACCTTGCAGTAACTGGTAGGCTGTTTTCTTTGGTTATTGTTAGACTGACAGCAAAAATTTTACATCCAGTCTGTCCAGTCAGAGACAGGGAAGATGTAGCAGTGGAGGGAGTAGAAGTCAAGGAAGGTGAGGGAGAGCAGCCAAAGCCGCAACAGCAGTAGCTGAGCTTGAGGAAAGAGTGGAGGAATGTCGCAGAGAGAAGATGGCTGCAGCACAGGTTTATAGGCTACTCCGAGTTGCTACTTCTTCATCCTCTCGTGTTGGACTGAGGGCAGACTGGACGCTCACAGTATTATGAGAAAGGACAGGCCAAGGCTAGCTGGTTAGCATGCCAACTTCACTTTCTGATTCAAACTAAAATGCTTACATAACCCCTTTAATGAAAAGCTGACTCGCAGTTGTATCTGTCTGTGCGTTTGTGGCAGATCTTCGCCAGGAGCTGGCTGTACGTCAGAAGGAAAGACGTCCATCCAGCAGCCTGGGCAAAGACACAGATCGAGCAGATCTGCCGTGCCCCTCGGCTGGAAACCCGTCATTCCCTGTTACACCCTCCAAACCTCTGAGCTCATTTGCCACGCCCCCTGCTTCGAGCATCCGACGAGGTGAGTAGCAAAACTTTTAATACAGTAATAACTACTTTGATAAATAAATATAATGACTTTGTATTAGCATACTGCGTGTTAACCTGCTTACACTGATTTTATTGTAGGTGATGGTCTAACAGGGACTCCCCTCACTACGTCTGCGAGAATATCTGCACTGAACATTGTAGGAGAGCTGCTGAGAAAAGTTGGAGTAAGAGATTTAATAATTATACTACCATAGCACTCAGACAACTGTGTCTTCATTGAATAGTATGATTACAGGTTTGGGTTTTGCATGTATGAAATGACTGATAATATCATTTAAAAATCCTTGCCAGAATCTGGAGTCCAAGTTGGCATCCTGTCGAGACTTTGTGTACGACACGCCTGTTAGCAGACCGGCACTTCCAGTTGGTCCTGGTAGTCCTACGGGTTTAGAAGCAGGGCCTGAGGTCCAGACTACCGGCATGAGCCCCCCTCCTCAGTATGACAGGTGAGCAATAAGAAAGCATTAAGGTCCAAAGTGTAACCACTGGAAAAACTTATGTTTGTGTTGGTTTATCAGTAATTATTAGTAAATAATTAGCTTTATAATAGGTTTTTCTTGTTAAGGGGTGTATAACTTATAGGAACAAGTGTGTGTGTGTGTTTGATCATAAACTGTAATGCTGTAGCTTAAGATCAATAATGTTTTGTCTTTTATGTAGGTTCAGTTCTGACACTGATGCTAGTGCCATGCAGCAATGCTGAATTGTTATGTTTTTTAGGTAGAACTCACTGTGTTGGCTTTATTCCTCAGACTAACTGTAGGTGTGAGCCTCTTGTAAGATGTGCATGTGCAGTGATTAAAGGAAAATTCCATTATTTTTCAACTGGAGTCATTGTTTCCTGGACCTTCACACTGGAGGTGACCAGTGTAACATTAACATGACCCATAGTAAGAATGGACACAATTATGAGAACAAGACCCATGTTGAAACATCTTTGAATTAATATGTAATTAAATTTTGGCAAAATATGCATTTTTTTTGTATAATTTTTTATAGGACTGTATGAGTCAACAAATATTGGGAATAATAAGTATGTTCATCTTGTTTTGCAGTTTAGTGAAGCGGTTAGAGTTTGGACCAGCTCCTCCGAGAGGGGTCCCCCAGGGTGCTCAGTCTCCACAGGGAGGCGTCAAGATCCTGCTATGAGACAAAAAGAAGAGGAGACACCTTCCTCCTTCACTGACCTCACCCCCCTTCCCTCCCTCCCCTCCTTAATAAACTACAGGAATGGGATTTTGAACTGAGCTGTCTTCCCTTGTTGCCACGTGCCCCGCTGAACTGAGAAAGTCGCTCTCCTCGCTCCATGCCCCACATAATCAGCGCATGGACTTCTGCTGCCTCAGGCTAGTATCACCCCATATCTATCATAGGAAGCAGTTTGTATAAAATCGAGGAATGCAGGAACCTACTGTATCTTTGAGGCTGTGGTGGGAAGCATCTGAGAAAAACCTGTGTCAACTGATTTTCTTTCTGTGATGGATCAAGCACAACAGGGCTTTTGGAGCATTACTGCTCCCACAAAACTCTTTGAGGGTGGTTTTTGCACTTGCCCATTAATTCACTGAAGTAGGGACCCAAATTAGAGCCAGTTATATTATTAACAGCCACTGATAGTGACCCTGGTATAGGGACCAAAAACCTGGAGTAAAAAAGGATCAAATCATTTCTATGAACAAGTCCAAACCAAAGCACTGATAAATGGAAAAAAATCATCAAACATATGAGTAATGGGTAAATATGAGCTGACTAGGTAGGTTGTTAATAATTTCATTAACAAGTCTTTTGTTCTTTATTCTTTAGAGTATGGGCTATGGGCTTGAATAATGTAGTTCTAATAAAGAATGGTATCAGTTACTTGTAAGTCACAGAGACTGGTGTGGACGAGCTAGACTGGTTAACACGATGAAAATACTATTTTTTCCTTTATGAACCTTCTGACTCCACTGTTACAAAAACAATTAGTTGTGAATGAGTTAAGTATGAATTAGTTGCTGCCACGTGTTACTGTTTTAGCCATCGCTGCCTTCATAAATGTTATTACCTCTTCAGTTTGTAGGCCTTGCTTTACTGCAATAGTTGGAATAAATGTAATGGGTGACCTATTCCTCATGCTACCAGGCTTCTGAAAATGAGGAAATGTCACGTCCTACAGGCTAGTTTAAGCAATATCACATAGTAAATTGTTAAATTCAGTTTGGCCCAGGTCATCTCTATCACTTCTTTCCTGCCATTGCACAGACTTGTTTTAACAGACTAGTTATTTCTTGGTATGCCAAGCTTATACACATGAGGAATAGGTGTAGGTTTTCTGCCTTGGAGATAAGATTTGTCATGCTGCAGATTTATGATCTGGTGTTAGCAAGAACTTTACTATGATTATTTTATTTGACTGTAGATTTTAGATCGGCAAATGTGCACTACTGAATGTATAGTAATAATTCTATAGGTGTGAGATCTGTCTGCCATTGAGGGTTAAATGGTGGGCAAACTGGGAAAAAATGAAAAGCAATAATAGATTTTAACAGGTGAAAGATAAGCACAGTTCATACTATATTTGTGTAGGTATATAGAGCCTATATCAAATACCCATCTCCTGCCTTTTAGTAAGAGATATTGTGAATGGGGAAATAGAGTGAATAGCAGTTTTAATGCAACATCTGTGCTTTTCCCTACAATGTTTCTGGTCAATGTGGAGTTCTCACTACTGCCATCCAGCAGCTCATTAAGTAAATATTTCAGTACATATCTAAATTAACATTTATACAGCAGTCATCACTGTATACTACACTGTAGCCTGTGTGTAAGAATTAACTTCATACATATGAGAAATGCAGTTCTTACCCCTCTTTGCTGTTTAATCTTCCTCAGACTAACATGAGCTAACTGTACTGAGTAATTGTAATCTGTGACCACTGTGTACTGGGTGTTTGTTTGTATGCAGCACCTTTGCAATTGCTTCTGTATTTGGACTTTAAACTGTATGTGCCTGAGGTACTATACCCAGCTTTTATCCTGTTGGTTACAGTTGTTTTTCTATCGAACTGAACAGATGAAAAAATAATGTTTTGTTGTGATGATTCAGGAAGTTACTGACCAAGACAGAAACATTAAAAGGAGGAAATCAGCTTTTTTTTAAAATATCTTTATTTCTTGTGCAGGTGGTTCAACAATTAATAGATGCTAATGGTGTCATGTAAACATCATTTGGTTACGTATAACATTAGAGGAATGAGAATGAGTTAGTTTAGGGTGATCAGGGGCATTTTAAACATGTACAGTAAATCTGGACAAAGGGAAAATATTGAAATTGAACATGTGAGTGCTGCCCAATACTGACATGGGGCTCATGTTTTTATAGTTGGAGTAACCCTAAACCTTCTGTTATTACTGGACTAAAAGTTATCTAAACACATCGGGGCAAAAGAACGGTGCAAATAATATAAATCGGTGACTTTAGAAAATGTTTAACAGCTAAATATTTGTTCACTGGGGTACAAACTGAAGCACTGATTGGAAGCAGACAGGGTTTAGAAATATCTGTCTGCATATCCAATCTGTGCTGCTCTGAAACACCAACAGCAGTCACAGGCAACAGGACGACAGTCGCTGATAATAGTTACACATCTGTAGATTTACATTATGTCTCTGCTTATTGTTCTAAGGTCACTTGTTGTGGAGACCCGAGGTTTTGCTGGCAACTTAGCGTGGTAATTAGAGGCACCTATTTTTGTGTACAAAACCTTGCATAAGAAAGTATCAGTCATTCAGTGCAGTACAAAACTGTGTAAAATAATAGGAACAGCAAATCACACATCAGCAGAGCCACCTAGTTGGTACCGAGTCCTTCTAATTGGTTTGTGTCAAGAAAAGGTGCTCTAAAACAAAAAGACAGGTCAGTACACTACTGGAAATGGGAGAAAATATATATTTTGAAGTGATATGGAAGAACTAGATAGCATAACAGGCTTTTTGAAGTTACTCTTTGTTTTAAGTGGCAGAGCTTGCCCTGGAAGGTAATTTTGATTATCTGGTCATTTTGACGTCCCTTACTCCGCAGACTTTGTCCCGTTGAAGTCGCCTTGGGAGTCAGCCTCCTCCTCTGAGGCATCCTCGACCACCCTTCGGCCTCCACCCATACGCCGAGGTGCGCTGCTAAAGGAGGGCTCGTTTCCACGCCTAAAATGCCACAGACACACACACACACACACACACACAAGGTAGAGACGCAAACACATCGTCACAGTGAGAGGAGTGGTTATGTGACAGTTTCTAAGGTGCTTATGTTTTTTTATTTTTTTTTTATTTTTTTGAAAACCACTCGGGTGTTGCACACTATAAAGAGGACTGATGAAACAGAATAAACAGGTTGTGCTCTGGTTACAGGTTAAGCACGCTGGTTATCTTTTTAACTCATTTAACTCCTGGCTCAGGAAAATGAGTTTGGTTTATGGCAATTAAACCAAGCACTGAGAAAAATATGGCCGAAAGGAAATGGTTGTTATGAAAACCAAATGGAGCGACTTGACTTAGTACTGAATATTTTTTAAATCACTGGTAGCTGATGAGCCATATTTCTCTCAGTTAGGCCCAATGAAAGAAATGACAGCATTAAGAGTGTGCATGGGTGAATGAAGTTATGGTAAGTTAATATAGAGATGGTGATGGGGTAACATTTAGGCGCAGAGGTACCTGCTGTGTTACTCCTTGGGTTCAGGGTTGCCTCTGGAATAGAGATGGACATGATTGTTCGCTTGTGCTCAGTAAGGCTAAATCCACTGAACTAAGTAACAGTCTTTAATACATTCAATGTTTGTTTACAACCCTCTGAAGAGAGGACTGTAAATGAGCTGTTCAGTGAAATGTGACGACAAAGTGTTATTTATTTGTTTTGTGTGAAAAGACCTACTTTTTGCCTATTATGTGTATTTCACAGACATCCACAGGATACTGAGTATTTAACGATCTGTGTAGGGTCATACAGTTTGTATGAAAAAGAGACACATAAAACATTCCACTGGCCCCAAGAATAAAGAAAGATAGAGATTTGTCGACTCCCTGACAGATAGGGAAATACACAGAGAGAGATAGATTCCTTGGCCCTTTGTCCTACCTGAGTTTGCTCTTGAGAGAGTTGACCTCACGGCTCATGGTGTCGTTTGCCTCGGTGGCTTCATCCAGCTCCCGCTGCAGCTTCCTGCGGGCGGCTGTGGCGCGCTGAGACTCCTCCTCCGACTCCTCTAGTTGCCTCTTCAGCTGCTTCATGCGAGTATTTGCCTTGTCCGCCTGGTGAGCAACGGGGTAAATATGCAGGCTTAGGCAACCCTACCAACCCCTGCTTATTACAGGAAACATCATAGAGACTCATGTTTGTGTGTGAGTGTGTGAAGTGATCTAACCTGGTCTTTGTACTGCTCTGCCTGTTTTCTTTCGTCTTCCACCTGCATTATCAGGTCCTTGAGCTTCTTGTCCTTCTGGCGCATACTCTTTGCAGAAGCCTGCTTGTCCCTGAGAAAAGACAGCAGAGTTCAGTTTTAATGATATGGACGTTACTTGTCTGTATGTCCTTGTTTTACTTGTAGATGGATTTAGATGTAATGGCTTGAAGCCACCCACCAACAACATAATGCTATGTGTGTTTTTTGTCTCCAACCTGTTCTCCTGCTCCAGCTGCTCCTCCAGCTGTGCCACTTTAGCCTCCAAGGCAGAGATGGAGGACTTGAACTTGGATTTGACCTGGTTCTCCATCTCCTGAAGCTTGGCCTTCAGCTCCTTGTTCTGGCGTTCCATCTGCTGCCGAGCGCTCTCGTTCTTCTGGGAGGTGCTGCGCTCTGTCTGCAGCTCGTTGTTCAGCTGATCCACCTGTGGAGGGAATACATGCCTGTTAGTGTGACACTGGCAAGGCAGGAGTGGAGAGAGGGACAAGGTCTATGGGCTTCATGAGCCTCTGGTCACCTGCTGCGTGCTCTTCCTCAGCCTGTCGTTGAGGATCTCCATGTTGCTCTGCTCCTCTTCCAGCTCCTCCTCCAGCTGGGAGATCTTGGCTTCCAGGCGGCGCTTCTCATCTGCCAAGGCTGACCTGAACACAGGGGCCACAGAAGAAAATCAAATGTTATCATATTTGTTTTCTATGCTCCACTTCACAGACAAAAGCCAACGGAGTGGACTCTCCACCCACTTCCCAGAGGAGTTGCTGGCCAACTCATCAGACAGCTCGTCTCTCTCAGCCTCTGCCTGCTTCCTTGCCCTCTCTGCCGCAGCCAATTCCTACAAACAGATTAGAGAAGAATTCTTTATTTCGAGCCTCTGCTCTTGAGCAACTTTCTGCCTTGTTAGGAATCAAATGTGTTACCTCCTGCAGCTGCATGAGCTCAGCCTCCAGACTCTTGGCCTTCTTCTCGCTCTCCTTTGCAGTAGTCAGCACCTCCTCCCTGGCAGCACGGGCATCTTCCAGCTCCCTCTGGAAGTCCTTCATCTGGCCCTGGAGGGAGGAGGAGAAACAGACAGAGAGAAACATGGAGAGTTGAGACGATCAGCATCAGACATGAGTCTGGTTCTGCTCGAGGTTTCTGCCTCTTAAAAGGAAGTTTTTCCTTGCCACTGTCGCCTAGTGCTTGCTCATGGTGGGATTTGTTGGGTCTCTCTCTGTAAATACCTATTTTAAAGAGTATGGTCTAGACCTGCTCTATATGAAAAGTGCCTTGAGATGACTTTTGTTGTGATATGGCGCTATATAAATAAAATTGAATTGAATTGAATTATTCAGGCCAGATGGTTGATGCAAGTATTGTGTTTCCATGTCTACTGATATCTGGCTTGCATAGTAACTCTGTATTTCTCATGAGGTAAGGTGGAAGCTGGTAATATAATCATTTAAGGTATCACCCTCCAATGAGGGACAAGTATAGAAATAGAAGGAAATGATGAGGGAGAATGTGCATCCAAAAAACCTAAAACCCTCCATTGAGCTAAATCTGTTTGTGCATTTATTCCATCTCTTCACTCTCACCTGAAGCTTGCGGAGCTGCTTGATGGCCTCATCTCGTCCCTTATTGGCTGTCTCAATTTGTCCCTCCAGATCTTTCATGTCCGTCTCCAGCTTCTTCTTGGCTGCTGCCGCCAGGGCCCTCTGTTTACGTTCATCCTCCAGCTCGGTCTCCAGCTCACGAACCTGCGACCAATCATAATCATCGCTTAGGCCGGTGCAACACTGTGCAGATCAGATCATATTACTTTGGTAGGAAAACAGTATAACAGTTTTATGCCTCTTTACCTGCTTGACAAGCTGCCTCTTCTTCTCCTCTCCCATCTCATCCCGTCCCTGGAGGTCTCTCTCGAACTGGGCCTTCAGGGCCTGCATGTTGACCTCTAGACGCAGTTTGGCATCCTCGGCCGCCTGCAGCTCGTCCTCCAGCTCCTCTAGCTGAGTCTTCATCTCCTCCACCTGGGCCTCCAGGCCTCGCTTGGACTTCTCCAGCTCGTGGACCTGCCATCAGTATATTTTGAAATTTACTGGAATGTTGTATTTATCAAAAACAAATTATACCCAGACTTTGAGCCAAAAAAAATCCACTGATCAATCCAGTGCTAACAGTATAACTCAATCTGTGATGGATGTTCCAGCAATTACATTTTTTCCCACGTCATCCTTGGAGCTGATAAGGTCCTCCATCTCCATCCTCAGGGCCTTGTTAGCTCTCTCTAGCTCCTCTCTGGCATCCTGGGCCTCTTCCAGAGCTCTCGCTAAGGACAGAGCTTTGGTCTCCTTCTCTCTGGCCTCAGCTTCAGCACGGTCTCTCTCATCTGCATATTTACTGGAGATGCTCTTCTCCTCAGCCAGCATCTGGAGGACAAAGAACAGCAACATGTATAGATTTGTGTGACTGTTAAACAGACCTGTTCCAACATGCAACTGAAAAGTCATAACCTAAAGTTCAATAACATCTATGATATCTGAGTAAAATGACTTTGTATTAACATCTGACCTGGTCAAACTTCTTCTGCTTCTTCTCCAGGTTTGACACGTTCTGTCTCTGGTTGTCCAGGTCCATCAGCGTGTCCTCCAGCTCCTGCTGCAGACGATTTTTGGTCTTCTCCAACTTGTCGTACGCCGAAGCCTTCTCCTCAAACTGGGTGTTGGCTGCCTCCAAATCTCTCTGCAGCCGTTTCTTGCCTTCTTCAAGCAGCTCAATGTTTCCTGACATTTCATCTAGCTTCTTCTTTGCATCTGATAGCTGCAGGCAGAACAAAACTGTGTTTATTCACTGAATAAAAGAGGAGTCTCGCCTTTGTTTTCAGGTTGCTTAGCAGCATATTTGATACGTCTATTCAATTGTTCACGTTCCCAGGTCAAGCGTGACGTTTTAAAACCTCTCACTTGCCAAAATAATCTGTTCATTCGTGACTCCTAGTTTGACCTCTGACCTGGATGTTGAGGGTGGACACGTGTCTCTCCACGTTCCTCTTGGCCTCCGCCTCTTCCTCAAGCTGTTCCTGCAAACTGTTCTTGTCGTCTTCTGCTTGCCGGAGCTTCGTAGAGAACTGCAGCTTCTGACGTGTCTCCTCAGCCAGCAGCTCCTGTAGCAACACACCAGGTAAAAGGTCAATGCTTTTAGTTCAACTTTCTGTCAGCAAGCATTATGTTATGTATTGAATTATCATTATCAGGAAATATTACATGTAAACCATATGGGGAATATAATATAGCTCCTGAGAGTCCAGTTACCTGCGTGTCTTGCAGTTGGGAGGTTAAACTGCTGACATCTTTGCTCAGTTTGATGTTCTTGCCTTCTGCTTCATTCAGTAGGTTTGTTACACTCTCAAGTTCAACCTGTATGAAGATAAAGATGAGGTATATAGGACATTTATATTCAGCATACGTGTTATGCTTGTGTTTTTTTTTCACAATTTTTGCTTGCTGTGTACAATACTATAGTATTTACAGTGATCTTGGAGCAGCGCTCTCCCAGCTCAGCTTTCTGCTTCTCGCTGTCGTTGAAGCGTGACTGCAGATCTGCCACCTGACCTTCCAGCTTCTTCCTCTTGTGCTCCCCGTCTTGTTTGGCCTGGGTCAGTGAGCGCACCTCCATGGTTAATTCTGATGTCTCCTTCTCCAGAGCTTGTTTAGCCTTCTCCAGGTTTGACTTCACCTGAGCAGAAGAGAGAAAGTTTCATTTAGAAACACTGTCAACCTTAATAAACAAGCTAATTGGCACATGAGTAACATTATAACAGTGTATGAAATAATGCAGGCCTACTCGTTTGGACTGCTCCAGCTGCTCTGTGAGTTCCTCCACAGCCTGGGTGTGTTTCTGTCTCATCTCCTGGACCTGGGCCTCGTGGGTTCGGTTCTCCTCCTCGATGGCTCTCTTCAGCAGGGTGACCTCCTGTTCACGTTTGGCTCTGCAGAACAGATAGATGGATTATGCAGATGTTTATTAAACAAACGACCTTTCACGTGGTGATGTATTTAACATTATTTTGATTTCACATTGATTGTATGTTACTCTGGATAACAAAGAACTTAAATACATAAAACACGATGGATATTTTAGCACTGTATGACTAACCTTAGTTCTTGTTGAGTAGCAGTGGTGTCTAGTGTGTCCTCTAGCTCAGACTTGAGGGCCTCCAGCTCCTCCCCGAGGTCCCGTTTGATCTTCTCTGCCTTGTTCCTGGCGGCCCGCTCAGAGTCCAGGTCCTCCTGCAGGTCAGAGATGTGTCCCTCCAGCTCTCTGATCTTCTTCAGAGCATTGTTCTTCTGGGCTGTCTCATCTTCTAACCTGAGAAGAAAAAATTAAAGCACAGAGGAAGATACTAGTGATCATAGAGGTTATAGAAAAAGTTCAAAATTGTTGCCTTTGTTGTCACTTGTATTGAAATCTGTAAATGGGTACTCAGGATTTTACCTTGCCAAGGCGTTCTGTAACTCCTCCTCCTTTTTGGCGAGCTGAGCTTTGAGGTCAGCGATCTGAGCCTGCAGGTCGGCTATCTGCTCTTGTAGGTCGTTCGACTCTGCCTCCAGCTTCCGCTTAGCCTTGTCCAGCTCCTGGCGACTCTTTTCTTCTTTCTTCAAGCGGACTGTTCATACAGGAGAAGGGTAACAGTTTGTATAAATCTGTGTTTCTTGAGTATGAGTACAGCTCCAATTCTGACATCAGTAATGATGGGTGAGGGTGTTTAATACATAACAATGCATAAAAGATGATTACCCTCTAATTCAGAGATCATGGACTCGTGTTTATTTTTGAGCTTGGTGAGGTTCTTTGACTTCTCCTCCTCCTCAGCCAGATTGGCACTGAAGTCTGCAACTCTCTCCTCCAACAGCTTCCGCTCCTACAAAACACCACAAAGTAGGTAATCTATTTGCTAAATTTTAATTTTTCGCTACAGGAAGTCTTTTAGTCAGTGACAGACCAATAGTAAGGCCTCTCCTAAAGACCTAAATGCTGTTTTCCAGTACTTACCTTCAGCAACTTGTTGTTCTGGTCCTCCATTACCAGGATGTCATCCTCCAGCTTTTTGATCTTTCCCTCGCAGGTAACCTTCTCTAGCTGCAGCTTTTGACGGGCGTCCTCTTCCTCTTCCAAATGTTCCTCCAATTCCTACATAAAAAGACTCATAGCTCAGTTTCTGCTGCAGTCTGAACCGCAACAATAACAACAAAACAATACCAAATAGACCTGCATCTGCTGTTGCATCTTCTTCTTCTCCACCAGCAGCGTCTGAGATCGTTCTTCCTCTTCGTCCAGCCTCGCCTCCATCTCATGAAGGATCTCCTCCAACTCCTGCTTCTTTGCCGCCAGACGAACTCTCATCTCCTCGGCCTCGGCATACAGCTCTGTCTCTGCTTGAAGCTGCTCCTGCAGTGCATTTCTCTCCTCCAAAATCTGGAGCAGCACAGACAGGAAAAGATTTGGCTCAGCTTCATTATCAGTAGATTGCTGTTAGACAACTCCCAGAACCTTATTCAACACTCAAAAGAAACATTAATTGGATACTATGACACAGTTTCAGATGGCTCTGACATGAAAGCAAAAGGTGTGTCTGCGTCATTTTTGTGGATTTCATCCTTTACCGATGTGTGTTTCAAGGTGATCTCCTTCAGCTCAGATTCAAACTTTGTAGCAACTTCTTTGGCTTTCTGCAACTCTTCCTCCTTCAGACTCATCTCCTCCTCCTGGCGGGTCACTTGCAGCAGAGGCTTGACCTGTGGTTCAGGAGAACAGGCAACATCACATTTTTAACATGGGGTCAACGCAAGGTAAGAGCTGCATGAACAATTAATTTTATTACTACATAATAACTAATAAGAGAGACTACAATTCATGGTTGCACTGTGATATTGTTAAATGAATAAACAGCTGACCTTTGTGAAGAGCCTCCACCACTGCCAGTTCCTGAGTTTGAGGTAGGCAGCACAGTTCCTCTGGATCACTTTCATGGCTGTGAGCTGCTGTTGCCTCTTTGCAAATGCCCTTTAAAAATACAGCAGGAAAAGCAATATATTATGCATAATACAATTTAATGCAAAGTGCTCTTGATTGTAATTTATAGTGATACAGACAGCAAGAACAAAAAACTATGAAACCCTCCCTCTACAGTTAAGTAAAAAAAGGGCCAAAATACTGTCTAAAAGATTAGATATACCAAACCTTTGAGCAATATAATACATCACAGATGGTACAATTTATTAGAGGGGTGTGTGTGAGGAGGCTTGTATATCCATACTTTCTGGCCAGGAAGCCTCTAGCCTGGGCCTGGAAAGCGATGATGATCACAGTGATCTTCAGATCTCTCTCCTCCTCCAACTGGGCCAACACTCCTGTGCGGAAAAAGATCTTACTCTGTCCAATCCTGTATAGGTTGGGGTCCAGGTCCAGATGTTTGATCTACACAGGCAGGAGATCAGTGAGAAAGATGAGGTGTCAATGGCTCGCAAGGAGAAAGAATATATAAGTGGGTACAAAATATCTGTGCGACTGCGTTTACCATGAGGCAGCAGGCTTGTTTACCATCCATGAAACCTTTGGGAATAGCATTAGCAGCCAAGATCTCATAGCTGTGAGGAGACAGAAATACTGTATGTAAGTGGTGAGAAAGCTTTAAAGCAATATCATTAAGTAGATTTGAAAACTTGATTTGATGCATGGAGTTGCACTTTAAGAGGTTAGTGAAGCATCAGATCCCACTCACCGCTGGCGGAACTCCTGGAAGACGATTCGGTTGGGAAATCCTTGTCGGCAGATCCTGATCCCCTCCAACACACCATTACATCTCAGCTGTTCCAGGACCAGGTGAGCATCTAGCTTCCCTGCCTGAGGAGAATAGGTTTTCCTGTCATATCTTGACAGATGACCGTTCTAATCTCTACATCACTGGGTTGTCCTACTCAAAAACAATATAACTGTAACTGTCACATAAGTCATTTTATCACCTAAAACAATGATGTTTTTCCTAACAGTGTCAGATAGACTTCACCATTAAAGGAACTTTGCCATACGAGACATTAGTGGTAATGACTCTGCACTTTTCTTTACCCTCTTCTCGTGGTTGGGGATGATGCATCTGACGAAATTGGGCTGGGTGTTGTGCAGTGTGGTCATGAGTTTGGCCAGAGACTCCTTGTAGAGCTGTCCCACCGTACGGAACATTCCCTTCTTGGTCTTCGAGGCGCTCGGCATGGAGCTGTCCGACATCTTAGCTATCGTGTCAAGACCAACCACTCTGTCCGCTGAAACATACAACACATCATACAACACATCTTTATGTGCATTTGGGGAAAAAAAGGTGTTCGTTCAACTGAAACTGAGCTGGATCTAGTGTGTTTGGTTGGCCGGTGCTTGGTAATTCAATTTCCTATGAATAAAATCTTTTAAATTCATCTGATGGCTGTGTTTGTAGAAGAAAGAGAGAATCCAGATGCAAAGCAGTGCAGTTTATGTCTCGCAAAATTCATTATTTGTATCACTGCACTGAAAACCTTGATTCGTGAATTTAGTATGTTAACATGTCTACTGTGGTAGAGAGTTTTAAATTGGAAATTATATTTAAAACTGATTCTCATAGATGATTCCCTTAAATATAAATGTAACCCGTTGTTGATGAGCTATGTTTGAGTAAAACCAGCTAAATTAGACATCTCACCATCTTTCCAGAGTTCTTGCACAAACTGGCTGGATGAGTTGTTGAGCAGCGCTGTGACATTGTCATTCAGAGGGTCCATATTCTTTGTCAACCATGCTGTGGCATTATAGTCCACCTACAAATAGCATCATTGTTATTTAAGCTTTACTGAGACATAACTCAATGCTTGATCTCAATTTACGTCACCAATAGGGCACAATGTCATGTTTACATCACATTATACACTTCCATTCATACTCACTTTCCCAGCATAATGAAGGATAGAAAACTCTGTCTTGTCTTTGAGCTGTTTAGGCTTGGCAAATTTGACATGGTTTCCTTGTGTGTTCATGAGTTTCTCCACAAAGGAGACATCTGTGGCTTTGGGGAACCAGCACTCTTCATCCAGCAGGGCCAGGATACCAGGGGGGTTGTTCTATAGAGAATATGCAGTGATTACTAAGTCTGAACAACATTTCAATTAAGATACATCATACAAAATCAGAAAATACCTTTGATATGAGGCAGAACTTAGATTTTGTGCATTTACTGTCTAAAGGCCACTCACTGGTCTCTCGATGAGCTCGATGCAAGGCTGCAGGTCGAGGCCAAAGTCAATGAAGTTCCACTCGATGCCCTCCCTCTGGTACTCCTCCTGCTCCAGGATGAACATGGTGTGGTTGAAGAGCTGCTGCAGCTTCTCGTTGGTGTAGTTGATGCACAGCTGCTCAAAGGAGTTATCCTGAAGCAACCAAAATACAGCGCTGAAAACACTTGTCCTGTATGAATAATTTGTGTATGTTTTGGTGTTGTCAAATGTCACACTACATAAGAGCTAACTGCTTTTAACAACATGTCTGTACCTCAAAGATTTCAAAGCCGGCGATGTCCAGGATTCCCAGAAAGGAGGCTCCTTGGCGTTTGGTTTTGTCCAGGGCCT
Organism: Lates japonicus; assembly: GCA_033238685.1. Taxonomy (NCBI): domain Eukaryota; kingdom Metazoa; phylum Chordata; class Actinopteri; family Centropomidae; genus Lates; species Lates japonicus. The sequence goes on along the minus strand of BRZM01000043.1, from coordinate 4,260,678 downwards.
TGTTGACTCGGCCCAGGATCCAGCGGAAGAGCCGCTCAAACACAGCCTTGGCAAGAGCTTCAATAGCAAAGTCAGCCTAACAAATACACAAAAACAGAAAACATCTGATAAAAGACAGTGGTGAAGAATGATTTAAACTTCGATGACAGATTTGGGAGATGTGAATGACAAATAGAATTATTTCACGTGTTCTTATGGTTTCACACTGTGCACTACTTGTAGTACCTGCTCTTTGGTCTGTGCCTTCTGCACCACTTCTCTGCCCACTTTGATTCGAGGAGTGAGAATGGCACGAGTAAAGTCTGTCACATTGATGCCCTGCAGGTGGCATACCTTTTGAGCCGCTGGAGAAACAAGAAGAAACATGCTGGTAATTATATGTTGTAGTAGATGAAAATAAATTTAGTTTTTACATTGTTTATCGAATTATCAGAGGTTGATAATCACATGCTGACAGACTTTTTAATTAAGAAGTAAAGGTGTCTAACCGGTGTTGTCTGGCATAGTGGCCTGCTCCTGGTTTCTCTCTTTCTTGAACTCAATGTTTCCCAGCTGCATCACTGTGGAGCACACCTTGAGGATATCTGAAACAAAGAAGAGACAGTGGTGGCATCTTACCCAATCCCACTATAAGCAGTCTATCCCACTCTTGCCAAGCAGATAAGATCAGAATTATCGCTGATACCGATTCTCTCCTCATCAGTTAAGCCCATGATCTTCATGGCCTCCATGGTCTCTTCGTACATCTCATCGTCTTGCTGGCCAGGGATCTGAACGTGTCCCGCACTCAGGAAGCGGTAATTACTGAAGGGCTCTAGAAGAAGCTCCTCTGAGAATAAAACACATAAGTTACATAGTTGGTGTATTTTCTCAGCTTAAGCTTGATTCAGTAAAGCTCCTTGAATCCTTGAATCCTTGAATTGTCATGGTTTAACATCAGTAAAAGGATCACATGCCCCCTTTAAACTTTAAAAAAACCTCTTTAATCCAACTGGGTCAACTAAAAAATGCATAACAGTCCAACTGAAACCGAGACAGACTTTCTTTTCTCTTCATAAGCTTTTATTTAAAAATGTGAGGTTTTCACATGGTTGTGATGATGTGGAACATTTGGTCAATTAGCCTGCAGTAACTGTTCAGAAGGACGTAATATAAAAGAGAAGAGCTGTAGATTGTAACTCACCACGCAGTTTGTCCTTGGCTCCAGCAATCATGTAGTAGAAGATGTGAAAAGCTCTCTCTGTCTTTGCCTGTCTGATACAGCGAGACTTCTCCAGCAGGTCTGAGAGCAGTCAGCTGTTAAAGAATACAAACACATTCTGCGCTCATGCTATATAATCCCCTGTATGAAGATCTAATTAAATGTCACTACTTGTCCTAATCTGCCTCCCTCTCTGTGATTTTTTGAAATAAAAGTTGAACAAAAATTGAATAATGAAGTTAAAATTCACAAACACAGTGGCATCCAAAGCTACATATTCAGAAACAATAAACAACATATGAGTTTAGCAGTGGCACTCACAATTGTTTCACTGTTTTCAGCCTCTAATTGCCCTAAAAATGCTTTTTTTGCATCAACAATAACGCTCATTTGTAATTATTACATAAAAACTACATTCATTAAACATAGATGAAAAAAGCCACAGTCTAAAACATGATTAATAAGATGATACCATTATGCTACTATGTTAATATTATAAAGTAGGTGTGATGACAAACAATAGTACTACATTTAAGGGACAAATTTTACACCACATTTTACATTCCAGATCAAAGACCAAAGGCTGTTTCCTTAGAATGAGAGAAAATGTGAACAATGTGTCAAAAAGGATACAGGTCTCAATATTGGCTCCAACAATGTAGCCAGTCACATCAAAGTTGATACGGATGAATTTTCCCTGTTAACAGAGATGAGGAAAGAAGATGTTACAGGATGGAGTGGTGTGATTAAAGAATACATGCACAAAAAATTGATGAAAAAACAGCTGACTTATACTCTTCTGCAAATAGCAAACTCACAAATCGGGAAGAGTTGTCATTTTTGATGGTCTTGGCATTTCCAAAGGCCTCCAGGATGGGATTGGCCTGCAGGAGCTGCTTCTCCAGCTCCCCCTAGTGATGACAGTGAAATACAGAAACATTGCTGTTACACACTGATAGGTTGCTTGAGGTGGGGTGCAGTAGGTGGTGTTGGGTGGGGATGAGGTGGTTCAGGGAGATGAGGGTTAGGGTACGTTTACCAGAATACCATCACTGTAAGAAAAAAAAAAAGATGAAGGACTTATTTGGCTCCTTGCTAATCAATACATATCCCGGCAAGTAAATCTTGAACTAGCTGTATCAGCATATTATAATTCCATACTAATCTCCTCTGAGTTTCTACAATATACTACGTAATACAGAAACATGACCTAAAGACTTCTCTACCCATTTTGAGGGAAATAGAAAATGATGAGAACCTGCCATTGATGACATGGAAACACAGATGCAAGAGTGAGGTTATGTTGGGCCAGACACGAGGCATCTCAGTAATGTTAACATTACAAAACCCTTGAAGAATCCTGCCAAAGGTTTTGGATTCAGTGTATCGGCAAACTAAAACGACTCTGATTCGCAAACAGCCTGGTGGAGATGCGATTTGCTTCCAGCGTGACTGCAGAGCCCATGGACCGGAGGGTGGAACCGGGTGATGGTCGGTAAATGAGGCAGACACTCCGTCACTTTGCATCGAGCTAATCCACCTGATCAAAGGGGTCTGTGTCAGCCTGACATCAAGGTCAGGTGCTGTAGACCTCTATTTTACCTACTCCCTTACTTAAAAACACTCCGTTCTGCTACCCTGTAAATGAGCTAAAGCCATGAGGAGAAGGAGAGCCCGACTTCTGTTCATACTGTGATTGACACTAGCAATAAGAGATGACAATGATGATGAATCAACTTTAAAATATTTTGTGACAGATGTTCTTCCTAATAATGATAAAAAGGGTCTATTAGAGGATTGTTCTCTGTTCTTTCAAAGACCAGCATCCTATTTTTGTTTTTTACTTGTAATTTTGTTGTCCTATTAGAAAAGTCTATTAGATTTATCAAGATAAAAGTCGAGGATTTTTTTTTTTAAGTTTATGGAAAAACAGGAAAGATACAGACCAGCTGATGACGTGCAGTTCAGAGTTGGCAAAGCAAAGTTGGAGGTCCTTTTCATTAAGTCACTGGGAAAGAAAGAGAAGAAAAAGAGAAACAGAGCACAGCAAAATGGCAAGAAAGTGAAAGTAACAGCTGATGGGAAGGATTGTTTTCTCTGAGAAACTGTTTACACAAATATACTCATGAAGACAGACGCAGCAGGAGTCAAAGTGGTGCATGAGGAGGAGAGAAAGTAAGAGTAGAGCAGAGAGATCAACTCAATGCTATTTCTGTGCAGGCGAGGTACGTGGGAGCCTTGAGGTCCTACAGAGGACAGAGTACGACAGAACATTTCCTCTGGGGCAAAGACCCTGTTGGTGATTGGGGGTCAACGGCGAAGGTTCCTCCGATACCAGACCAACACCACAAAACATCAACATCTAGTCACAATCTTACTCAGACGCGAACTGATCTGAAGTGCTGCTCAAAAAAAGTTTTTATGTAGGCTTAAAGAGGGCGTCTTAAAGAGAGCTTGTTTTAGCCCAGTCAGGGTGTAAATACAGTCTTATGACATTAAACACAACACGATGCAAACCATGGGGTCCACGCTACAGGACAAGACAAAGTCAACGTCCCATGTCGGGGCAACTGGCAGGTAAGAGGATGAGGAGGAGGGGAGGAAAGGGGAGGGGGTCGGTGTTTGATAGACAAGAACAGGAGACGGGCATGCTCACACTGTGCTCGTTGATCTGTGAGAGACCCTTTCACTGCCGGGGAGACTTCAATCTAATCTCCACTGGCAGTGAAAGGGTGTTCGTAAGAAGACAGATGACACAAAACCCAAAACGATAAACCTGCTCAGGAGTATGCAACACTACACGTCCTTCACTGAACACTCTGCAGGTTTGAAAAGTGATTGCGAGTCAGTACTACGATGATGATGATCATGCAGTCTAAATCAGTTCTGGTTGGGTAAAGGTACAGAAATTACAAACGCTAGGGGGGAAACACCTTCAAACTCAAGAACAGTAAGATTTGGGATCTTGACCCTTGGTGTAAGAAAGATAATTAAACAGGAAAAAAATGTTTTCTTGGGTAACTCAGTGACACCATCTTCATGCACGTTTCTAACCTAATGAAGGAACACACAAACACCACACACAAAAATACACTCCAGGCATTCCCCTTTACTCACGTAGGCAAACTGTGCTCCTGATTGTTGCTATTTGGAGGAAATGGCAATATACAGGATTAAACTGGGCAATTTCCTACATACGTTGCAGAGTGAGGGAACTGGTTGGCACATCCTAACTTTGAATACAACATGGTCGCTTGACATGGATACTTACAGCACTGCTGTCCTTCTTGCCTTTGTGCGAGGAGGCCACAACAGCCAGATACTGAATGACCTTCTTAGTGTTCTCCGTCTTTCCAGCACCAGACTCCCCACTAGAGGAGGAAAAATGAGAAGAGGATTAAAAGATGGAAGGAGAGAGATAGTGAGAGGGAATGAGAGAGAGAACAAGCAAGTAATCAGCTCTGACAGGTTCTCTGTTCACAGTTCAATAACCCAGTTTAATTGAATGGAAATCATGTGCAGCAGAGATAACCACACCAACACCTGACATGAAGCATAATGTTATTGTTCAGTCTGTCTACTGTGCAATGATCCCTTCACACTTTCACAATCCATACATATTTATTTTTCTGGCCAAAAGTCAGAGTCAGAGTTAGCCTCATTTTACCCTCATTTCAGTAAATGTAAAGCATCACCCAGCAACTGTTTAGCTTAGCTTAGCTTAGATGCTGATAGTAAAAGCATATCTGCTTCTACTTTTATACTAGACAGTGAAGAGACACACAGGGAATGTGGGGAGAGAGAGTGGGGTGTATGATATGCAACAAAGGTGGTTAACCATTAGGCTGAAGCCAGGCTAATCTTTTCCAACCGTTTTCAGTCTTTATGCTAAAAACTTAATGTTTACAAAGCAGACATGAGAGTAATATCAATCTTCTCATCTGACTCTAAGCAAAAAGCATGTATCCAAAAATGTTGATTTATTCGTTCAAATAAATGGCTTCCTGTAAGCAGCAACAAAATCGGTGTGTATGTAGCTGGGAGAAACTTCTTATGACATTTACAAAATTATCAAAGAAATTCTATGACAGATGTTCTCAAACTAGTCAAACATCTAAGAGATGTGCTATCTTTTAAAAGCAATTTTTAACTCAAATGTTTTCAAACAGAAGTCAGAACACATTCTTTCTTTACAGAAAACAATCTTGGATACTAGATAGACAAAGTTGAACGATCCCAGAGCTATCAGCCAGCGGTCCAACACACAGACACATCCTCAGGCATGGATCCATAAAAGGCATGGGATGCGCTCTGTGTTAGGGCTTGGCAGCTCTGCAAGGAATCTAATTACTCTGTCCTGTTCAGGTCTGGAAAGGACACACGACATCCAGGCTCCTACTGTTGGTGCAAAATAAATTCTGTGAGTTTTCTCCTACAGATGGTCTGTCAAACTGTCTCATCCTGCATGCCCTGCTTACCATCAGTACAAGTTTCACTTACGATCATAAGATTATTTTAAAGAATATAATGGATTAGATCATGTTTGCCAGAGGTATCATACTGCTAATATTCAGATGTGCTATCACGATTTTGTGATTTTTTCCTTCTTCCCTTACTTCTCTGCCAGATAAAATTTGAATAAGTGATCAACCTGTGATGAATTGTGAGGAGGGATTACATTATTTTAAAAGGTCAAAAGTCAACAAGGATAAGAGCCACTGTTGTGGACAGCACAAATGCTTCTCCCCTCAGTCGTCTGCAAAGTTAAATGATCCCTTGGCATTACAGGGAAAAACAGAAAATTCCTACAGTCCAGAGAGATACAATAAACAGAATCCCTTCTCCTCCTTTAACACATGTGACACATTCAATCCCACAGCAGGGTCAGACGAGGCAGTGAATCTGCACTCTTCAGCAACATCCTGCCACTTTATGGCCACTATGTTCATTCCATCAGTCCAGTTTTTCACACACATACAATGAATACTAGACAAAGGAAACTGGTGACCCTGCTGAGATGAAATGTCAACATCTCGAGAATGGATTTAAGTAGGCTCCCAGCTATTTCCCATGGCAAATTCTTGCTACTGTGTGGAGGAATTTAAGGAATATAATCACTACTAAAATCACCAGAATATACTCAGTGACCAAATACAGAAGAAAACCCTTTAGAAACTAAAGCAATGCAGCAGAACAGCTCTGCAATCAATGCCCCATGGTTACATTTTAGTTGAACCTTAGAGAGGTGTCACTTCAATTTTGTGAAAATTTTTGAGCTTTTAATTTGTGGTGACCTCATACTACAAAGCTAATAATAATATTTTTTTTTAGAAATGTTGTCCTTGTCTCTGTACTTTAAACTTAACATGTGGCTTTAAGGATCTTATCATTTATGATAATTACTACACTATTCAATTATGTATTTACAGAACTGTCTACACAGAAGCATGTAATCCTTAATAGAGAGGTTAAAACAGGAAATCCCTGAAAATCATAGTTACACAGTTCCAAGACAACTTATTGACAAATACTTCAACTAAATTTCACCTTATAAAGATGCAAGGCCTCTATGATGCTGCTGTAAAAACAATACTGACATAGAATATATAACACACACACACACACACACACACACACTACATACATGACATTCCCTGTACTGCACCAGAAACATTTCTGCCATATATGGCTCCAGAGGCCTGCTGAGGCTGAGCCCAGCTGTAGCTCAAACGGAAATCTTAAAGCAACTGTGTGGCCCTGACAGAGAGGCAGATGTTGTATTTCAGCTTTACTGTATCATATCACTTCCAGTTCATCATGGATTTAAATAAGGTTCTGTGTATGTTTTGCCAAATTAGCATCAAACAGTCAGCTCCATGTTAAAAACTGGCTGTACACCAGCACTGTTAACCATTAACACACCCACAGAGACAGGGATAAATACTACCAAACTTTTCCAAAACTTCCTTTTGGTGGTTTTGATAAAGAAAGCTTGGAAGTTGAGGAAGTGGTCTGATGTGATTAAAGATTTTGCTGCATCCTGGCATCAGTACATTTAGAATTAAAAAAAGCCCTGAGGAGGCAGAGCCCCTCCTCTCATTTCCTTTACAGGAACCATGGCTGAGCAGCAAAGGTGCTACTGTTAACTCAAGGACAGAAAAGTAAATATTATAATCCTAGCCTTTATCTGCAGACACTAAACAGCTAATTTAGATTGAGTGCTATAGACTTAGTGGAGTAAAAAAAAATCTATGGTCCATATACAGTGCACAATGACATAAGCTGTTCATTTTTCTACTCATATTTGCTGTCTTGTTTGATTTGACAAGAATCCTTCCTGTCTAAAAGTTATCCTCTTGGTGACATTAGCATGCCATACATTTGTGCAGGAAGTGGACTGAAATAAACACAGAACATAAGCAAGTGGGATGTACAGTATGTGAGAGTGGATTTTTTTTTGTAGAGAACAAAAAAGTAGCAGTAATTCCTAAAAAAAAAAGAAAAAGAAAAAAAAGAAGAAGTAAGGAATACATCCTATTTGAAATGAATTACGACCCAGGCATGCATACAACATTTTTAGAAAATACAAAGCCTATTAGGCCATTAAAAAACTACAAAAGAAAAATAAACAGATTTGTTGGTTAACTCTGTGCTCTATGAATGAAAGTTCAGGCCGATCCAAAGATCAGGCTAATATTTCCTGTCAAAAAAAGTTGTTTGTCCTGGGATGTCCAATCCCGCAGTCAAAGTTCTCAATAATTAGTTTAAAACAAATAAACAATCAAAATGGAGCCTAAACATTTGGCAAGCTAATCTGGTTCTCCCATCAGGATACAGGGCATACTTCCTGACCGTAGGGTCGGTGAGGGAAGCGAGGCCACAGCCCCCAGGGAGCGATCCATTTGAACACAACTTCACAATGATGTATTACATTCATCCAGCAACATCCTCACAAAAAACCCCAAAAAACATATCACTGTTACATTATGAATGATTTCTTGCTGGTTGAAACTGGGTCCTGAGAGACCAGACAGGTATCTCATTTGTTTAACTGTGTTTACACAGGCATTATGTAACTGTTCCTCCACACATGCATGCACAGCCTTCCTTCTAGCATTAATGTGGCATCTACGCTCAAGGTTGAGGAAAGATGACAAAGGTGAGTTTGGAAGTGACAGATTTTCACTTACGTGCAGAGAATGGACTGGTCCTCACGATCTGTGGAAACAAAGAAAGTTAATAGTGTTGGACGACTTTTTTTTACAACTCATTCTACAAATATACAGTATGTAAGTGAGTGTCCATATCACTCATAAAAACAGAAAAAAGTGGTAAACCAAAGGAATCTGCAACAACCAAGGTACAAATATGTAATTTTCATGACGTGTTACAAGCACAAGGGACTTTATTTTCTTTTTCTCCTATGTTTGGCCAGAGAATAGGTGTACAATTATGCACAATAGCACAGTACACTTCTGCACAGACCGCATGTGAAACCACCAGCCTTTCTCCAGGAATAAAGATCAATCTAGTGAAGAACTTAAGACACCAGCTGGGACTCAGTTCAAAGCTTAGAGGAGGTTGTGTGATTTGCGAAGGCTCCCCTGTGCCTAAAGAAACATGTAACTCCCACAAATACTTTGATTTTTAACCATGAAAATCAACTCTGAGTGTGCAGAGCAATGAGTCATTATAACATGTCTCCAAAAATACTCCTGAGAGAATTCACCAAGCCCATGTACGGCTATTTTGTAACTGTATCCTTCAATGCAAACCACCCCCCGGGGGAGTAGAGGGAGTACTGCTGAATGAAAAGATAACTTTGCAGTCAGTTCTCGGCACAAAACCTCTTAGTAAATGACGCCTTAAAGCTGGACTGCAAAAATGATGGAATGAGGGAAAAGGACAAAACAGTGAAGACCATCATTTAAATGCAGCGTCAAACCTTTCATACTGTCGTCCACTCATGCAGCACACACACACATACACACACATAGTTACAGAGCGCAGCCTGCCCTGAACTGTAAACTAGCACGGATGCTGTTTCTCCGTTTGGACTTGAGTCTGGCTGCTGTTCCTCTGGTTCCATTCCTTACATACACACACAAAATGCAGCCTGTTCCCTCTCTGCACTTCCTAATTAAGGCAGATGGAGAGAGAGAGAGAAAAGTGGCCAGAGTTGTGAGCATTTGTAAACCATCCAAAAAACACTTGCGGTTGTGCCAAAGACTCAGAGAGGAGAGACAGGTTTTTCGTCACTGCAAAATATTAAGAATATTTTTGTGAAGCTGACTCAGTCATGTGGAGTAAAAATCCAAATCTGATTACACAAGAGCGTCAGTATCTTTGCACCTGTCTGAAAAGCGCTAACTACATACATTGGGAGAGGACCGGCACATCAGTCATTTGCTGCTGGGGACAGAAAACTCCCTTTGGGAATTTCACATTCCTGCACATCAAAGACAGAGGAACATTTTTCAGAGGAGGGGATCTCAGCCAAGAGTGGAGGAAGAATGTTTCAAAGCTTAGAGAGGAGAGTTATCTGGATTTGCTGTAGTTATGCACCACTTCCACTCTAGCAAGTGAACTGTTCACACTACATCACTCAGTGTAGAACGTCCTGCATCATTAGTCACTATTTCATGGGAAATCCCTCTAATGCACAAACAAAAACAATTCCCTGTCAGTCACAATGTTATATAATAAAGGCTTAAAATGGGGTTCATAGATGTGTAGTTTTATTCCTAACCTTTTGGTAACCTTTTGGATGAAGACTCTTGTAAACAAAACTCTTACGCTAAGATACACTTGGATATACATTTTTCTTTAACCAGCTTCAAGAATGAAAAACAAGCATTAACATGGATTAAACATTAAGCTTAAGATGATTTGAACTTATTTTCATTGATGATCATGACATAACACCATTTTAACTTGCAGTTAATCCCCTCTTCAAAATTCAACATTCAACATTAGATGGTCCCTAACAGGTCAGGTATACCAGGCTTTCAAACAACTTGTCTAAAGACATTACAGGGCTGGATTCTGCTGTCATTGCTTTTGCTGCTGTCTTCATTTGTTTTACTTGGTTGTAAAGCAGCTTGAAGCCATTTGTTAAATTTTAAAGCTGAATGGGTGGTCAATGAGCTAAAATATTAATAGCCATTATATATATCATGAGGCTAAGCAAATGTCTGACGTGTTTAGTCTGAAACAAAAGCAGCAAATCAAAACACATTCTTTCTGGCGCACATAGTGTCCTGGGTGGTGACAAGTGCATGATTTTCCCATTCACTGAAAATGGCCTCTGAGTTGCAGCTGCATGGGTTCTTCTGCAAGGACGGGCTGAAGATGTGTAATCCAAACAGCCACACAAACACCAATCAATCCTCCCCCTTCTTGTTTACTTATGACCCTGTGTTTACACACCATAGCTGTAGTGGTAAATACCATAATGTCCTGTGTACATCTGCTAAACCCCTCCAATGTACACATGTCAGTGACAGCTGTATTCTCAAAGTAAGACAAAGCATTAAGCATTACGCCACATCATCAAAACAGATTTAGGACATTTATAATGACAATGCCAAAGGAACTCGGGAAATGGAAATGGATTATTATCTTAACATTAAATCTGATGTTACGGTATGTCTATCCACAGATTAGAGCTGGATATAGTTACAGCTGCATATCTTAAGCTTCTCTATTTCCCTCTCACATAATCAGTCGTGTCTAGGTGCGGCCAGATACCTGTCAGATATCATTTCAGAAACAGCCATTCTATCAGTTCCCTTAAAACACAGAGATCTTAAAAACCAAGAGAGAAACAGGTAGAAGCTCAAACGTTTGCATTCATGGTGTATCTGAATGCACTTGCATAACTTGTGTGTGTTGTAGTTAAACTCTTTAAGATGAAGATGGACAGGAAGTGACAACATCAGTTCAGCAGGTACAGTAGAGACAGTTTATCCGGCATATGAGATCAGTGATCAGTTTGGAGTACATGATAATGTAATATCTTTCCTCTAACCTCTAACTGTAAAGTGCTAGTAGCCACTGAGTTATCTATATCATGGACTAAATTGAGGAAAAGTGAATTTATGTTTTTCTTTGGCGAAATCCTGTAAATCATCATGACTGAGTTACAGTTGCATCAGTTTCAATATTAATGACTGTTTATTTTGACAGGAGAGGCAGCAAAATTATGGACTGATGGAAAATTGACAAAATAACTTGTGAATGCTTATGTGAGTCATGATTTGCTACGCAGCGTTTTATCTGCTGATAGACTTGAAATCATGGAATCATCAATGCAGACAGACAAGTGACGAGTGACAAGTTCAGGAAAGCCTCAAGCTGCTGAGAGCCAGTTATGAGGCTCTGTTGCTCTCTGTCTACATTTTCTCAAATTAAAGTCCCATGAGTCAAATGTAATTACCCATCCTAGGGCTTTCTTCTGGTATATCTATCAGTATGTGTTCCTTACATATGTCGAAATCTGATCTCAATTCCCCAATTTCTTCTTGTGAGGTGAAAATGTTTTTTTTTGTACAGCAGAGATTGATCATAGAGTTTGGAGCAATTCATCCAATCTCTGCTGTCGCATAAAACCTATGGGTTTACCAACACGATCAGCTGTTTAGTTGGCAGCATTATCATCTGTTCGAGCTACACCACCAGCATCTGCAGTTCTTTCTACAGCCAGAGGGATGGGATGGTATGGTACTGCATGATCCCACTTTCTCTTGAGTTTTCTAAACAATTACTTCCTAACAATTACTTTCAGTCCTGTCCAAACATCCTGTTTCATTGGTACAAACTCCAGCCCATTTAATAGGACCTTTAAAATCTCCTTTCTCGCCCAAGGAAAAGAAATCTTTTGTATTTACACTGACCAAAAGAGAAAAAAATAAAGTTAGAAGAGTTGAATGAGGAAGGGGAGGTTGCTGAAACAGGAAATGTTTTACTGCCCTCCACCCATCTCTCAATCCAGATGTCAACTCCTCTGAGAGAACATCCTCACGTCAACATCAAGTCCAGTGGGCATGACCCCCTGGAAGCACAAGAAACAGATTCTATGGGAAACCAGCTGCTCTGAAGTTGTAAAGCCAAGAGCCATTTACTGTAAGCACAACTCTGCCATGGCCGCTATTCACTCTCGTCACCTCTACGAGACACTGACTCTCAAATCGTCCAGAGACTTTCTCTTTTAGATTTGGTAATATTTTGCATACCAGCTTACTTTGTAATGAGCTTGCACTAGACCACATGTGTCAAACTCAAGGCCCGCGGGCCACATCTGGCCCGTGAGTTAATTATCTTTGACCCGCATGACAAAATCTATTTACTATTAGAGCCCGCCGGTATATCGCACGCACCACCATAATACTACAAATCCCACAATGCACTGCCCGTGCGGCGACACGTCAATTACGGGCCGGGAAAGCGCGCCCCACTCGTTCATCAGCAGTCTTATGGTATTACACACCGCTTGTATCAACTTTCAACTATCCTTCTCCCCAAAAAATAGCTAAACAAAAAGTGAACTTTGAAAACAGGGGTTTTCAAGACAGGTGGGAGGCACAGTATATGTTCGCGGATGTAAAGGGCATGGCTGTGTGTCTTCTGTGCAGAGACAGTGTAGCTGTAATGAAAGAATACAACATAAGAAGACACTATGAAACGAAGCACCACGACAGATACAAGCATCTGGACATGACACAAAGGCTACAGAAGGTAGAAGAGTTAAAAAGAAGTCTGGTTTCACAGCAGGCTATGTTCACTGTAGAAAATGTCTTCACTTGAAATTACTCTGGAAAAATTGTAGATAGAGCCATAAGGAATTAATGAAACTGGTTTTATTTCTTTTATTTTTATTCATTTATTATTTAATGTTTTTTTTTTTCATTCATAATTAATGTTGTTTTATAGGTAATAATCTATAGGCCTTCTTAGTTCCAGGTTCAATATCAGCCTGAGAGTTCCGGTCAATTTGTGGTTTTTATCAACCACTTTGTGAACATGACAGAGCTAAAAAGCTGCTTGCTGTCATCACCTAGAAACAAGCTAGACTCTTGACAGCTGATACCACAGCTCACCCACACAAAGCTCTTAAAGCTACCAGCCAACACTTCAATTTGACACAAATCACTTGAAACCTTATGAGGCCAACAGCTTGCAACTGCAGTTTGCTTTGTTGTGCATGAGAGCTGTCAATGAGTTCTCTTGCATTGCTTTGTAATGCCTCAGTTTGATATGATTTGGTTATTTTATTTAATGATTTCCACTCAGTGGAGACTGGAGCCTATCACAGCATGCACTGGGTAGATAGACACTCTGGACAGGTTATCAGCCCATCACAGAACTAACAAAACAAGTCTCTTGTCTAACCTGATCTGCATGTCTTTGCAGTGCAAGTGTAACCCAGAAGGAACCCGGAGTGGGAATGTGATGACATATAAAAATCCTACCTTGCATCATGTTTCTGTAGGCGTTATCAGTGATGGAGTAGATGTGGGGGGGGACTTCGTGTCGTTTCTTCCCTTTGTACATGTCAATGATCTTCTCTGAGTAGATTGGCAGCATTTTATAGGGGTTCACCACCACGCAGAACAGGCCAGAGTATGTCTGAGAGAAGAGAGTGCGGGAAAGAAGAGAACATTTAGATTTGTACATGTTTGTGTTTTTGTATAGGAAGACTGAAATATGTCAGGAAATCAAAGCAATTATACAGGTTGAAATACTGAAAAAATCCACACGTGTAGTGTCTTGAGTAAAATAGGGAATTGATGAAGTATAGTAACACAAACATCTGTGTAGTTACAGTAGCATACAGTACTGTTTTGGTGTGAGTAAATGATTTTGTGAGGGTTCACATGTTTTTGGTGTGTACTTACATATATGAGGCCAGAGAAGTACCTCTCGCGGAGATTGTGCAACACAGAGGCCTCGTTCAGACAGGTGAGCTCGGCCATGTCCTCCACCTTGCTGAACTTGGGCGGGTTCATCTTCTGGATGTCATCCTTGTTGACTGTCACCTTCTTGCCGTTATCAGCCAGCTCCACCAGCACCTCGTCGCCGTGCTCCTCCTTGATGCTGGCCGCCTCGAAGCCATGCTTCTCCGACGGGACCCACACCAGCTTCTTGGCTGCCCAGTCGGCCTGCGCCATGGGGCTATTCAAGAAGTCTTTGTCAACAAAGAGGAACTTCTCGTCCTCGCTTGGGGCCTTCTTGGACATCTTGGGGTAAGGTGGAGGGCCAACTGTTGGGAGGCGACAAGTGAATTGGATGAGTGAACCATAAAGGAAGCAGAAGGAGAAGAGACCGAAGGGAGGTAGAAAGCAAGCAAGGAAGGAAGGAAGGAGCTACAGAAGGAGGCAAGCAAGAACAAAACAAGGCAGGAAGGCAGGAAATAAATAAAGATGAGGGGGCAAGAAAAGAGGCTTTAACATAATGTGTTTTATAGGACATGATACTGCAGTGGTGCATCAGTTTCAGGCACTAAATGATGAAAATTGTGATCAGAGAACATGATATACAGTATTACAAAGACAAATGTTGCAGCTCAAACTTTACTATACACAGAGATCAATAAAATCATTGTTGCTAGTATCCAACACTTTGTGTGCAGGGTTGACTAAAGACAGTAAATGATGAGTCTCCAAGGGTAGGAGACATTCTACAAAAGCTGCCTCCTGCCTGTCTTTGTAACTCAAAGAGTTAACATTTCATCCATCGGGGAGTTCCAGAGTGCAGTCATTCTCACAGACCTCCACCCCCCTCTCAACCCCTCACTTTCACACACGCCACCAGGGAGACGCACAAACAATTCCCCTCCCTAATTTAGATAGAAAGACTGAGGCTGGGAAATCTATCTTAATTAACTCAGAAACAAAGACTAGCACATTTGATCAACAGCTTTATATCTAATATTTTTCCAAACCTTTAATACTCACTCACCATGTACTCATAGTCAATCATTAAGTTATCGCTTAATTGACAACATCCATTTTTCCATGTCTTTTCCCCTTCACATCTCTCTCCCTCTCCCTGTCTCTGTGCTAGGAGGCTTCAGTCTCGTGCTGCGATGACCATATATGGGCCCCTTGTCTGGAGCAGGACTCTTTTCTGCGGACCTAAACAGCAAGGCAAGTGAACTCCCAAACAAAGCCCATATAGGGAATAGTATGTCTCTTGCTGGCCTCGTCGTTTACTCCAAAATGATAACAGTGAGGCAGAGAGCCTGAGGGGGGCCTGGAGCTTTAACAATCATGCTTCTTATGGGCCCCTAGCAGCATTCATTTTTACATGCAGCAGTCAGTGGCTAAATTATGAACAAGTGTCTGGGACTCAGCCATGTCTGGGAGTCGTACCTGCAGTGGGATGCGATGTAAAACGCAGATAGGAGTAAGTGCAGACGTACTATTAAAAAATCTGAATAAGAAATATAACTTGGTAGCAAATGTTTCAAATATATCGTCATGTTCTGCACTACATGCTTCAATCAGCCAGCAAACTAAGTTGGTCCAGCGAGTCTGATACAACTCTAAAACCATGTTATGATGTGTCCAATTGGATCAGCCTCTGAACTACTGAGTAGAAAACTTGGTGATTCTTGGATTACAGACAATGACTCCTGTCCACGGCCTGTTACTTCACCCCACCTCCACCACTGTGTACACTGAGACTGGCACACACTTTAATTGAGTGGGAACTATGTTAAAAAGCCACTGAGCCTCCTGAGAAAGCCTTTAAATGTACCCGGGGGAACCAGCCAAACCAAACCACCCAGAAACTACTGAAAGATATTGCATAAATATTAACTGGAGACAGAGACAGACACTTGCTATTCGTCAAAAACTGCAAAACTGCCAGAGTCCGGTGAACCGAGTGTACTTATGAGGAAATGAGGATAGGACCAGCTGATACTTTGATGACCAGCTATTTCTGCAGATAAAAGTAAACATACTTTTCCTGCCCCCCCCCCCCCCCCCCCCCACCAAAACCCGTATATATCAACCTGTTATTCTGTCAACCCCATCTGTCTGCAACATACACCGGATAAAGCTGTGTTGACGCAACAGAAAGAAAGAGAGAGGAGGCTTTACAAAGGTATTAAGCTGAGGTGGTGGTGGTGGTGGTGGTGGTGGGGTGTCATAGGCATCACAATAAATCACTAAGAAGATAATATTAATTCTAATTCAGAATAACAGAAATATCCCTTGTAGCACTCGAGCTCATTGACCTGCTTAGTTCATTGTAAACCCTCAAGTCGAAACAGTATCACATTTCTGTTAAGATTATCAAGCCCTTCATTATCATCAAATGTTGGCCTGTGTGCCTAAACGCATCACACCAGAATGAAAGCAAAACTTACGATGAGCCTCTATCAAAAATAATAAACGAGTGGAAATGTCACCCCGGAGACGAAGTGACCTTCCTATTTGTGGGTAAAAGAGGTTGACCTGCAGGGCCTGTGAATGATTTTACTCATTTCCTCTCTCAGCTGTTTCACAAACATTCTTCCTGTTATCATCTTGTTAATAACCCTGACACATCAGGATTTCCATGCCTTGTGTGATGATTAGGATTACAGTCTGAAAATAATTAAATCATGCTGTCCAAAACAGACTGATGATAACACTCCATCTGTCCCGTTGGGGAAGTAGTTTTGCTCGGGAACATGCCAGCGACTGCAGGAACTGAATCTGTTTTAATACAAATGTGGCAACCAAATAAATTCTCAGCAAATAACTTCTCCTCTCTGACAGAGATCGTCCGATGTTAAAAATGATAAAACGTTCAGCTTGCAGCACAGACATTCTTTGTCTTGGCATTTCGTCACGCTGTGTATCTGAACCAGTTGATCATGTTCTGGTGAGCAAACGTGGAAGTTTGCTTTCAAGGTAGGAAAGGTCCTTGTTACTTTCATTAAGTTAAATGACATTTCCTTCATAGCCTGACAGAGGCATATGCAGCTCATTTACTGACATTACTGAACTATCCCCAGTGTGCATAAATATGGGGAGAACAAACAATACAATAACATGAGTCTGTGGAAGAGGATTAAATAAACTCCTTCAACATCATCACTGATGGGTTTCACTGGTGACTCATTGAAAACCTTCAGGACTCAGTTCTCACTACAGCTTCTGCATCTTCAGCCACAATGTTCAACAGTTTGACAGACAAGTGGCTTTATACGACCATATTTGGAAAACAGGAAACTCCATGGTTAGCGTCATGCCTAGTTCTTTACGAAGATATTCAGGCTTAACTCCCATTACTTCCTTACTACAGTCAGCGTGTCCTGAATGCAGCTTTTTATTTATGTTTTACAGTGTAACCAGTTTATTCAATAGTGCCCTTTAACACACAAATAAAGGTCTGCATTAAAAAGTATTCACACATCATTCCAATAATGTACAGTAGACACGAGACCCAAACTTCGTCTTTTTAGTTAGTTAGTTAGTTCTTTAAAGAAGTGATGCAAATAGAAGGAAAAAACGCTCAACAATCAACAACAGGTAAGCAAATAACTTTCTGTATAATGTTTATTGGCCTACTAGAGAGGGAGTATTCAGGTTTTACTAGCACAAAGTCCTGTTTTAATTTATATATTTGAAGAACCTACGGAAAAAAAGTAACAACGACATAATTCCTGTTCCTCAAACGGAGTTCAAAAGTTAGCAAACTGAGAAAGGGATGCGGTCCGACAAGTGCACTACAGCATCACTCCTACCAAAACGACAGTCTACAGTAAATGTCATACTTACATAATATGAAGAAATTTGTATTCAGGGGAGCTTTGGATTTGGAGAGTTAGGGTTTGGAGCGGCCGGCGTTGACGAGGTACTCCAAAAACGAACAGTCCAAATGACCCCCGTCAATTTCGCAGCCTTAACATTTAAACTGCGCACTGTTGCGTCAGGGTGGAGCTGCACGAGCTGACCCTCCTCCACCAGCAGCATCTATCAGCGGGGCAGGAGGCAGAGGACATGCGCACTGCGGACACCGGCAGGTTAACTGAGCTATGATATGAATGGGGAGGCGCTGGATAGTGTAGAGTCTCCTGCTGATAAAAAGATAGAGGACTAAAAACGGTGAACCTGTAAAGAAGGAAAGTATGTGACTTCTTCATCTTAGTGGACTGGAACATACACAATGACATAACGTGTTTGTGGGTAAACAAATTAGAAATATGACTAGGATTTATTAGTGGATAAATTTACACGTACCTTCAATTTTTGGCTCTGTATACTACTTAATATTCCCAC
The DNA here is from genome assembly GCA_033238685.1 of Lates japonicus. NCBI lineage: Eukaryota > Metazoa > Chordata > Actinopteri > Centropomidae > Lates > Lates japonicus. The sequence goes on along the minus strand of BRZM01000043.1, from coordinate 4,242,201 downwards.
TTCTCATTAAAATTCTTTCATGCAAAATTCTACTTATACAGTGAGTTAGTCCAGTGGTCCCCAAAATAAGGGCCCGTCCCCCAAAGATGGTCACAAGATAAATCTGCGTGGTCGTGAAATGATTAATGGGGTGGAAAGACAAAACAAAACAAAACAAAAAAGTTCTGCCGCATAAATATATATATATATATATACACATATATATTATATTTATATTTTGGACTTTTCTCTAATTGTTTTTTTTTTTTTTTTTGTGAAATACCAAAGAGTTTTACTTCATTTAAATGAAACTATCTGAAAAGTTTGGACAGGAAATGTCTCTTTGATGAAGTAGCTAACAACTCATAGACATCTGAAACATGTCGACAAGACCCAGTTAGACACTGCTGTTTTATAGGGGATCACAAGCCAATAAGGCTTTGAATCAACATTTTGGATTTTTAACTACATATTTTATTTTATAGGCTTATTATGTTCATTATGTAGTGAAGTAGTCTACATGTTAGCATCAGTAATAAACTTTTACTTGTAATAGCTCATTCTCACAGCAGACAGTTTGACTTGTACAGTGGTTGGAAAAACACAGGTGTGAATAGGGCTTTATTGTACATATCTCATAGGTGAGGTTTATGGTTCCTACAAGTTTTGTAGACCTCATCAGAAACTGTATCTGGTGCATACTGTATTTTCAATTATGTTGGCATGTTCAGGAACACTGATAACAACATTCCAGTTAAAATACTGAGTAAACAGATGAAAAGGCATCACAATAATATGATGGACCTGCAACCGGTTACAGTCCCACACCGTGTAGGGTAGGGTCTTACTCCTCATAAGGCAAACCAGTCGTCCCCAGCACAGGAATCCCCCTTTACTGTAACCGCTCCAGAGAGGTTTCCCCCCCCAAATACACATAACTCATAGTTCCCATAATGAATGTGAGTTTCGTGGTGTGAGTGTGTACGTGTGTACATCCCACACAAGTGTCTTCTCTCATTACGCACATTGCATTCCACTATCACAAACAGGCCTGCCCCCTCCATCCCTCTCTCGCTGCATCCCTCCTGTTTCCAGCTCCTTTCCAATGGAACTTCCTATATAAGGACACTGTTCTATTTGCTCCAATAAATCAAGCTGCCGGTCGATAGCCGGGTCTGTTTTGTCCCAGAGAGGCACAGCACTGCACTGGTGTGTGTGTGAAACCTGATGATAGACCAAAGACCAGCATGGAGGACCTCTGGGCTACCTCTGGCCAACATCAAGAAGGTGGGGCTAGCATTCACAAAGGAGTAACTGGGGTTGAAAAACTCAGGGGAGACAGGGTGAGAGAGACAAGACAGAGGGAGGCAACGAAGAACAAGATGAAGAGGAGGAGGAGGAGTGGGAAGGAAAGCAGCAGATACACTGAACAGAGAGGTTGCAGTGTGTGCCATATAAGGACAGGGGGTCTGTACGGAATCTCTGCAGCTTTCTGTGTAACTATCAAAGTCTAGCACAAGCAAGCACCCCGAGTCCCAGTGACTAAATATGGTCCAGCAGCAATAGCATTGTTCAAACAAACAAAGTTGCTTCTATGGAAATAAGTCTTATTATTTACTTGTAGTTAGCGGTGACAGAGAAATAGTTTATAGCTTCTAGCAATCTAAGGTATGCCAAGGTAAGAAAGGAATATCTGCTGTCAGAGGGGGACTACACAGTATGCTGTCTACCTGTCTTGTTATTACTGAAGAGAGAGGTATGAATGATGCAGTTTGCAGATTCATGCTCTCGACTTGGTTAAATACAGACAGTCTATGTGCTGACCTCTGCATTGTTGTTCATATTCTAAACTCTGATTTGCTCTTTATGTTGCTCCCCACACTCCAAGACTGCTGTCAGCGAAAAGGTCACTTCTATATTTCTCTTTAGCATGATGTATCTATGTGATCCATGTAAGGAGAAGGGAGGGCGCTGCCCTTTTCTGCCTAAAAACTTGAAGGGTTCACATGGAAGCTCGGAGGCACCGTGTGCTGAAAAAATAAGTTTGTGCTAAACTTTGGCCATAACATTCATCCCCCCCCCCGCTTCTCCGAGACAAAGAATAATGTCGGAGTGATTCCTCAGAGCAATTCATAAACCTGTGAAAAGTCTGCAGTGACAAGGAGGAGAGGAGGTGGTGGGAGTGAACGTGGATAAAAACTCTGGGTGAGGGATGGTGAACTCTAAGTGCTACTCATAGTGAAGCCCATTTGAAAACAGATTTAAACTGAAAATCCATTCTTAATAAAATCACAATGTGTGTTTTACATAAAATTACACAATTTCATCTTAGTTTATGCAGCAAATGACTGAAGTTGCAGGACTCACATTTATGCACTAAACCAGCCATGAGGACAAGAACAGTTCATGGAATATGTGTGGACTGTCCCTCAACACAGTAGGGTAAAATAAATATACAGTAAAAACACCATGAACAGTAATGCAGACATCTCTTACATACAATATGTTTAATGTTTTTCTGCACCCTCATGTCCATAGATGGTCATCTATTGGAGAGAAAATATGTTTATGGATATGTTTGACCCTCTAGGAATGCCATTGCTTTCTAATTTGAGCCCGGGGGCAAACATCAGTTTGCTCTGCTGCAGTCAAAAGACCACTGCATTCAATACTATTTATACAGCTGTCTCTTTAACACACAACTCATTTATACAGTGGAAGAGAAATGCTACCTATTACAGGGCAAACTGCCAAATGAACAATCATGTGCCACTGTTCAACTTCCTCCGCTTATATAGCCTTTTTCAAGAGAACACTTGTATCTGGTGCCAATAAACTAGGCTCCTCAGGGCCACAGCCTTTAAGGGCAAATAAGGTTTGCTCCAAGGAAGCAATGTAAATTCAGACTGTTCCAGATGATGTACTAAGCAACACATTATCATTTCTAAAGGGGTTGACAGGCAATGAAGTAGGACACTTACATCTTGTTGTACAAACTACACTGAAGGTAAATGGCTACATTTCATTTTTGCAGCTACTCACTCCATCAGAGGCAACTGGGTAAATTCAGAAAAAAAACCCCACAAAATAAAACAAAACACAGTGTGCTCAATATTATGACCTCATTCTTTCAGTGTACTAATCTGAGTGCTATGATCTCACCTATCAAAGTCATCTCTACAATCAAGAATGAGCGATCAGGATGTGTTAGAGGAGACAGGATAAATAAACCTTTAAAGCCCAAAATACTTTAGACAGGGATTAGGTTAGAGATGGTGGAAGAGGTGAAACTTAATAATCAGTCTGAAAAAGAAATGGCTGGCTCCGTAGATAATCAGTTCCAGAAACTAGGGGCTTTAAGTCGTGTGAGATAAGAAATCGTAAGTTCCCTTAAATGGTGAGAGAGGAAGTGAGATGCAAAAAGTATGTGCTTGTTGCAGTAGTTGTTTGCATGTCCAGCATGGAGTGTGGGATACATATGGTGGTTGTTTTTTCTGTGTCTTTTTTATTGTATACATACTGTCTGTTTGATTAAAGCTGTTGGTTTTTTTATGACTTATAGAAGTCAAAGGGAGGGCCCTTGTTACCCTGCTGCTAGATTTATATGATTTTATTCTTGCATTGTAGGATTACATAGTATCATGGCGTTCATAAGGACTCCTCTGCTACACCAAAAAGTCTGGAGGCTGCCTCCTTCAACTCAGCATAAACATGTGGATTATCTGCTGTAGGAGACCAAGATAAGACATCTTAATGATCATGAGGTATCTGACTATTACAGACAAACACGGATGAAATAGCATCGGTAAATGCTGTACATTTCTGGCTGACTCAAGAGCGAGGGTGCATGGGCAACATGGGTGGGTCTGGGTGCACAGAATGACACAATGGGTGCCAAAAAATTAAGACAATCACAGGAAAGTCAGTGAAAGGGAATTTGGTAGACTTTCAGGTGCAGATTACTCAGCACTATTTAAACTATCCTGTGATGAAAAGTGCACAAAGCCAGTGCTCAGAAGTACATACTGTACTTGCATATACACTTCAGATTACAAACCACAAATCTCACATGTGAGGGAGTGCTTAAGATTTATAAAACTCCAAATCTTCAAATAGTTGAAGTAACATGATGTAAGCTTGACTTAGAGAGCACTTATTGTGGTCTGTCCTGTATTTATGACCCTTGATAACTCCATCTATACATTAAGGACTGACAGTGAGAGAATGGAAATACAGTTTTTGTGTTAGAGAAGCAGCAATCAGGCTACAGCAGGTTAAAACACAGTATCACTATTTATCCTCTGGCACTAACAGTCTTCAGCCTTATCTGTGGTGATACTGCCACCATGTGTTACCCAATAAAAACAGCACTTCTGCAAATGATTTTGATTCAGTGTAGTGTATAAATATAAAACATTTATTTTTACCGGTTAAAAGACAATATAAAAGTAGCAAACATTTGCAAATTAAAATAGAGAAGACATTAAGGGATGGTAAAGCCAGATATTAAAATCAGAACATGACAAGGCCATCTGGGGTCATTTGGCGACTTAAAAAAGGCATTACAAATGCTTTTAGCATTCATCTTCATCTTAGCAGAATTTCTATACTTGGATACAAATACTCTCAGGTGAAAACAAAGTGAAATCTATGGACAAGAAGATTATGTCACTAAGTTCACTGGGATGCTGCATCATGTGTTGGAGTGTCAGTATCTTTTTAGTCCATGCAGCGCCAGTACTCAGCGCATTGTCAGTTTTTAGACATCAGGTCCAGGTACTGTGTTGCTGGCGGTGGGAGCAGTTGGCAGGGAGACACCCCGCAGAAACACCTTCCCTCCATTATCACTACTGTTCAGGAAGTGGGACACTAAGCCATAAAGAAGAGGTCTGGAAAGTAAAATATGAGGGAAAAAACTGTGTAATTAACGTTTTAGCAATTTTCTTTCTTTTTTTAGCAAAGGCAGACAGAGAGAAATGGGTTGACTGATAAGGCCCTGGACCAGAATTAAACCCAGGTATTAATGGCTACATTAGTACATGGTCTATTAAATTACTTTAATTATGCATTTTTCAGTTTTCATTCCTGGTACACTGAGATAAGTGACAGGAAAAGACACAGAGTGATATGCAAGTGACATAAGCCAGGCAGCAATCCCTGATCCATCTGCTGAGCCATGTGTGCTAAACTAATACACCCCAGAGAAATGGAATCTTTCACAACATGTATACAGGTTGTAGCTGTTTTTCCAAAGCAGTGGGGACAAGCTGAAACTATTCAAATTCTCTACAGAGATGATTCACAGATCTTCTGAAATTATTACCCAATAATGGATTATACCCCCCAAGAGTTCAGTAAATCTTTGAACAGTGTGTTGGATAGCAGCCTGTGCAGCTATTTCCCAAATCCTGGCTTACTCACTTACACAGACTTGGAGCTTGTATCCTCTGCGACTTTTAGCTCATTCGCCAAGAACTGTCTGTCCAAGGGATCTTCAGGCTGGCCCGACTCTGTAAAAACAAACAGTGCTGAGTTTAGAAGTAGGACACTTTGCTCTACAATAGTGACTAATTTCAAAAACAGCATCTGAAAACATCTGAAAATATTTTTCAAGTGTAAAACTTTTGTTTTCACATGGAAACATTTCTTCAAGAAAAATTGGCACTGCTTCACTCATTAAGCGATCAATCCAGTAGATTCTGAGAGGGGATAATCCAAGAGTACATAGTATTTTCAGCAGTGTGCAAATATTAATCAACATAACCATCCTTGTACTGTCAGCAAATATGGTGCATCAGTACATCACGAATTTGTGGTGATGTTATCCCCCAGTTTGTGAAAACTCGAGTTGTTTTTCACTTTAATTTTTCCACCGACCTGCTGTCAGCACTGACGCTGTGTATCTGTACTTGTTGAACTCCAGGTACTCCCGGATGAGCTCGTTGATGAGCAGGTTTTCGTGGGTCAGGGGGGGGCGAGGTTCACGCTGGTCGTCCAGGGCACTGAACACCTCTGCCCGGATACGAGCCTTCAGCTGGCCCAGCACACCCCGGGACTCCAGCGTTTCCCTCACGGCTAAAATATTCACATTGTATATGTAGATTATCATTAGAATTACATAGGTTAAGAGGAAGATTACCCTTTTTAAAGGTCAGTTAATTCAGCTAACGTTTGTCCAGACATCCGCCAAACTCCACTGAGTAATTTGAGAATTTAATAAGCCCTCAGTAATTCTCCCAAGCTACGTACCTCTTCAAATATGATGTATAGTCTCTTCAGAATCACTACAGACCACTCTTCAAATCGGGATGTATACGAATGACTAAGCATCATTTAAATGTAGTATGTATCACAATTTCACCACAAACGACTTCGGCCAAAAGCCACCAAGCTAACTATCATTAACGTTAGCTAACTCTAGCTAGCAACTGTAGCTAGCCTTTGTGAACAGTGGGAAATACATAATAAATTGTACTTGTGTGATTTGTATAACGTCTTTAGCTGCGCCGAATTGCAATGTAGATTTTAATAACACAGAAAGTTGTGAGGCATTTAAGGCTTGCGTTTGCCTCACATTTAGGACCACCTCGGTTAGCTAAATTGTCAAATTTTAGAATGGAGACTCTTGAGACTCATAAACGAGGGCATCATGTTGTCGTACGTAGCCAGTGTTAGTAGCTGTGGACTAACCTGTGCAGTGATTTGGTCTGTCGTTTATTTCCTCTTGTTTAATTTAAGAGTGTAATAAGTAGTTAAATAACAAAATCAGTAAGGACAGTAAGCGCTTACCGCACTTCAGTTCAGTGATGGTCGCCATTGCAACAAGTATAAACAAACGGCAGAGTGCTGCTGTTCATACCACAGACTTCCTGCCATCTAGTGACGGAGTTTAGTAAGTGGCTCATGAGATCCCCACAGTCCCCACGGTATGTTGTGAAATGTGTTTCATTTCTTTGTACGGGCGTACTCCATGCATCTTCCACCATATTAATGCAACATACCTGATTAGTATAATATGGATCGTTATTTAAAGATTTACATTAACATGAAGATCAACACTGTTTCAGTTCTAAAGTATGATCGTTGGAAGAAGTCCCCCTCCACTGTTTAGCTCATTGTTGCTTGATTAGGATGTATTAGCTTCAGTTTGCAGGAATATGTGCAGAGTTTGCAGTGTTGAGTAAATTTAATAAGATTTTATTAACTAGTTCATTGAGCATTATAATTAAACACAAATTATTATATTAAAGAAAAGGTTTTCTCTGTCTAAAATGTTTTGGAGGGCATCTTTAAGCTAATTATATGTGCATCAATACCACCCCTGGTTCCATATATCAAAATATGGGCATTCATACTACTTCATACCACAGGCTACTATGAGTTTTGGATTACCATTAATACAAAAGTAAAATTGTCAGCTAAACAGTCACAACATTCAAATGTGCAGTCATTTCAACTTGCTTTGGTCATTCCTAAGTACCGTTTTCAATACATTTCTACTGTTTAGCCTAAGTGTGTTTCTGTATTTTAGTACCACACTCCCTTAAAAAGATATGAATTTAAGCATGACTACAGATTCAAATAAACTTTATTTATCCAGCATGATTTATGGAACAAGACAGTACATTAACAGTAAATGATCAGTGAAAAATGAACAAGCTTGTTATAAAAAGTATAAATATAATACAATCCTCTGAATTTTAAGGACACTTAATACATTTTGTCATTTGACATAAATAAACTATAGGGTCTCTCATAGAATATATTGTCTAAACCAGTAAGACAAAACAGTAAATGCCTCTTCTCTTTGAAAAGTTCATAGGGTTCTTTCTTTGAATTGAGAGTAAAGGTCAACATGGACTATATACAGTTTGTCATGTCAGCACCAAAAGAACAATACAGATTTTTTTCCTCTCTGTATATGTATGTGTGTATGGCCTGAGTTCGTGTGGTGAAGGCAGAGGCAATCACACAGAGATTTATCACCATTGTTTTGAAGAGGCATTCTCTTCATTCATGGTGGTTTTCACTACCGGCGTCAGGTTAAATCTGACCAGCAAGGTCTCTATTGACTTTTTTTACATGTTTACTTTGACAGAAATAAACAACAGCCACAACATAGTTGGACGGGTGCTAATGTCTTGGCTCACTTCAATGTTTTCCTCTTTTTCTCTGACATATAAAAACTCCAAATTGGCTGCTTCGAGCTCTGATTTTGAAGGCTGCGAAAACCTCACTTCCCCTGCGTTTGCCAGGGTAAACCTTTTGAAGGTCAGTGTGTCAGAGTATTTCCTGTCCCAGTTTCTGGGACAAGACGGCAAAGTAGGTTTCTATCAGTTTACAATTACAAAATCGACTCTTTTTTTGTATACAAGGCTAAAAAAAGAATGAGTAAACATCAATATTTAAGCCTGAGAGAACATCAAAACATGTCATGTGCTTTATAAACACTTACAAAAACTACAAAAATAATATAGCTCCCATTCAAAAAGAGAATGAAAATCCTTAAGATCTGTAGTACTCTTCCATTCCAGCCTTTGGCTTAATCCTTTCATGGAATAAACTGACTCCACTACTCTATATACAATATTTATAGCTTGGAGACTCTCAACAATTCACTGTAACTTTCTTTGAATGTTCATCATTTGAGGTTAACAATGTCTTTTCCTGACTTAGGACAGCGTGTCTGTGTGTGTTAAAAAAAACCAACAAATACTGTAGGGACTGCATCAGCAGCTGCTCTTGAGATTCATCAACAATGCCCTTGTGGGGAGGTGTTTTGAGCTGCCATAAATCTTGGAATGGCCCGATTTAACATGTGTTGGAGAGCCACACAAATAAGGTGCCACATCTGTACACCAGGTCACCAGCTCCGCCCAGCAAAGACTTAGACCAGCCCAGCCTCCCGGCACATTCGGTAGAACTGTCCCCGTTGTGCAATGAGGTTGGCTGGAGAGTCCATCTCGGAAATGTGGCCTCTGTCCATTACGATCACTCTGTGAACGAAAAAGGAAAAGAGGTTTTGGTTTCAGTATTTTTTTTAATTACTGCAGCAGTAAATCCTCACATTTGAGAAGCTGCAGCCATCAAACATTTGGTATTTTTACTTGATAAATGACTTGTTGTCATTGGTCAGTTTTCTGTCAGGCGACTAAATACTTAATTGACAGTGTAGAGGATTATAACGTACCTAGTGTAGTCCATGATAGTGTTAAGGCGGTGAGCAATGGTCAGGACAGTGCAGTCTTCAAACTGTGTGCGGATTGTGGACTGGATGAGTGTGTCTGTCTCCAGATCCACAGCAGCCGTCGCCTCATCCAAAACCAGGATCTTGGTTTTCCTCAGCAAGGCTCTGGCAAGGCACACCAGCTGGCGCTGCCCCAGACTATACAGACAAAGGAGAGTTGGAGAGGTGTAGGTATCCTGGGGCTTTGTGTAGATATCTCTATAATAATTTATTGGTGACTGACTAGGCAAGACAATGGCTGGCAGTTTATCTGCATTGCAACGTGGCAAATCATTGTACTTGTGTACCTGAGGTTTTCTCCTCCCTCTGAGCATTCGTGGTTCAGTTTGTCAGGCAGATTGGAAACAAAGTTTTTGAGGTGGGCAAGCTCTAGTGAACTCCACACCTCCTCATCTGTGTAGGTGTCAAAGGGGTCAAGGTTCATCCGGAGGGAGCCTGAGAACAGCACAGGGTCCTGGGAGAGAGGACAGCAGCTGTTATTCAACACGGAACTGTACAGATTGGCAACAGGATTATTACAATTTAGAATGGCTTATTTTAGATTGGACACGGGTTGAAACTATTGCAAACAGTTTATGTGATGAAAGCCAGGGCTCAGTTTCTGTTATTACAACTGTTGTACCTGAGGAATGATAGTAATGCGTGATCTGAGGTCATGGAGTCCAATGTCTTCGATGTTGACTCCATCTATAAAGATCTTTCCCTTTGCTGCCTCTAAGATCCTGAAGATTCCCAGGGCAAGTGAGGACTTCCCTGCTCCTGTTCGACCCACAATGCCAACCTATGAAGAGAGGTTTTTAGTCAGATAATGCTGTAATTTAAGCATTTTAAGTGATCCAGGATTAAGACTGGTGAAGAGTGCAAACATTGCTTTGGATCACACAAAATGACTCACCTTCTCTCTTTCATGAATATGCAAGGTAATGCCTTTCAGAGCCAACTCAAGGCCTTTACGGTACTGCAGCCCGTAGTCCTGGAACTCTATAGTGCCTTTCTGGGGCCAGGCCGTGGGCAAGGAGCTGCCTTCTATAGTCCAGCTGGCCTAAATGAGACAAATAACAAAGGATGAGCAGAGAACAAAAAAGTCCTCCTCCTGTACAGTGTTGGATTTACTGTCCTAAGCAGTGATTTTCTCTGTGTGTGTATCGTGGGAACACTGACCTCTTTAGCAGTCTCAGCATACTCATTGACTCTCTCCACAGACACAATGTTGTTTTCTACATCGGTCCAGGATCTCACAATCCAGCTCAAGATTCCAGTCACCTGCAATATACAAGGCAAGGAGGTTTACTTTAAATCATTTTTATATTTCCTGCACTGAAGATGCATTTGCTGATTGAGCAAAGCAAATGCCTTTATATTTCACTTTTTCCAGTTAATCCTCTAATTGCCATGTGCCGCATGCAGCTGGACCTAGTTCCCACAACGCTGTGTGGTGCATGAAAATGACTGGGTACTGGGACACCTCCAGTACTACTAGTGATTGTGTGTGTTTGTGTGTGTGGGTAGAGACTCTTACCTGGAGGGAGTGTGACACAGCCAAACCAACGATGCCCGGGCTCAGAGTGCTTTTTCCCATCACAGAGAGTATGGCAGCAGCTAAGACCACACCATTACCGACAAACTCCAGATTGACTGCCAGCCACCTGTGGATGTAACAATGATTTAGCTATGTGCTGGCGAGTTCCAAAATGTGATTGGAATTACTAAAGCCAGATGTAGTTTTCTTTAAACATGTAGCATAACTGGTAACTCTTAGTGCTATGAATCATGACCATCCCCCATCAACTGTTAACTAAGCAAATGAATGTTATGAATTAAGTTAAAGCACTTTATAATTATCACATATCGTCTCACCGGGTGGCCACAAATCGGGGGAAGTAGGAGGTCTGATTGAAGTCAACCCTCTCATTGGCCTGCAGAATGAACCTGGACTGCTCCCCAAAGGCCCGGATGACGCTGGCACCCTGCACGGTCTCATTGAAGTGGGTGTAAATGGGCGAGCGGCTCACAGCTTCCAGCCTGCGCAGCTGACAGGATGTGGCAACGTAGAAGCTCTGTAGCCCACAGTGGAAAAGTAAAACACCAGCTTTAATGAGTGAAACCAAGCGGGAGTGCTGAGGGCTTTCCCATAATTCATAGTGAATGCGTGTAACATCTATGTCAGCAGGTGGGGAATAAAATACAAGTGAATGGCAAAATCAGCAGGGTTGGTTTTGGAGCCCAGAGCTTTCCAATAACATACAGTAATGGAACCCAGCTTTTGCTACGCCACCTTTAACATAATGCTCTAAAAGAAAAAATAAGATCAAAGTCATCAGTGGTGAGTTTAAATGTCATGGGGGGAAAATGTACCTGGACAAAGGCGTATAGGAAAGCGAGAGGCAGGATGATCACGGCTGCAAAAGGTGTTGCCATCAGCACAATGATGCAGACCTCCATGAGTTTAAAGACGTAGCTCAGCATCATTTTCAAACCATCGGGCACCATGCAGTCGATGGCATCAATCTCTTTGGCAAAGCGGTTCAGCAAGTTGCCACTGGGTGTGGACTCAAAGAAAGACATTGGAGAGCGCAGCACATTGATCAGCAGGTCCATGTGCAAGTGGCGAGAGGCGATGATGCCACAGATGGAGATGGCAACGGTTGTGCCAAAGATAGCGATACCTGAACAGAGGGGAGAGACGTTTGATCAAACCAGACTCAAACATGAACAAACCAATGTGAACCGTTCAAGACATTTGTAGTGTTTGTCCATGAGGAATCATAAAATTAACTGACCTTGCGCAAAGCCTAGAGCTCCAAACACAGTCAGTTTCAGGTCTGTATCAATCTGGGTGCCGTTAACAACAGGGTCATCAGCCCACATGCTTAGCCAGTAGTTGTAGGCCAATGAGGCGCCCTGCTGAAAGGCATACAGGAAGACGATGGGAATGATGATGGCCAGCCCGATGGTCTTGAAGTACTTCTTGTACATCTCCAGCCTCACCTGTTGTAGAAAAACACAAAAAATACCAGTCAGTCTCTGATGGTTTGTCAATATGAGTATCAATAATTTTTGATTTTATATTTATGTTCATTCAACCTGCAATAATAATAATTTTTGGCCACTTAGCGTCATAGGAAACAAGATGTAAACAAAACACTGATATCATCACCTTTAAAGGTGGTATGGTGAACTAGCAAATAGTTTCCTGTTCAGACATCAAACAAATATGGAACAACATCATCATTCATTTAATGTCACATCTCTGGTCACCAGATAAATAGAAGTCTAATATTCTCTCTCATTTTAGCTCTGTTTTGGTCTCTACCAGCTTCTGAGGGAAAAATCTGTCTCTTTAGTTGTTATATTCTCCACTGTATTCACCAGCTATTTGCTAACCCTTTTATTTTGCTTTTTTGTGCTGAGCATGTAGTGTAGAGCGGGGTTTTAGGGCTTTTTCACTGAAAACAGCTGCAACCAAAAACAACACTATGAGAGCTGTGACAGTAAACGAAAACATTAAAGTTGCGGCTTGGAAGAACAAAACAATGAGATAAGAGAAGCTAAGGGGAGCTGGGTGAAGAGGGAGGGGGACTGCAGAGTTTGATGATAATTCCTTGCACATACAAGTAGTCATTTGATCCATATGTTAAAATGAAAATATTGATTACAGCAGCTTTAAAAAGTTAAATGTGTGAATGGGAGGACCACTGATGCCTAATTTCACACCATTAAAAGTGAAGTCAAAAGCCATTTTCAGACATACCCTTCCAGTGCGGGCCTTGTCAACGACGGTCAGTTTGCCCAAATCCTCTGGTACCTGTTCCTGGTCTGTTTCAGACACAGGCTCCATATTCTGCAGGTTAGTATTAGTGGTGTCACCCCTGGAGAATATGGTGAGGCCAAAGGTCAGTTTCATAAAGAAGATACTTGGGATGCCACATGTCTTTATGACTGTTTATATTTTCGTTCACATACCCAATGAGCTGCTCCTGTGACAGGTCTCTGGAGAACGGCATGAAGTCGACCATACTGAGACGAGCGTTGGACCTCCTGGAACCAGCTATAAGAAACAGATATGTTACTTGTACTGTATATGTTACACATGGAAGTACTCCTTAATAGATACCCTGAAGTTTATTTATAAGAAATCTGTTACACAAAATAACAAAAGAAATCATACTAACTCACAAAAGCTAAAATAAACAGAACAGTTTCTTAGGAAATTACAGCTGAAATGTTTCCTCACCTCTCTGTATGGCACTCTCTTTTCGCTCCGTGCTGGCGAAAGTGTGAATGAAGTCAGCAAATGCACCATGGCGGCTGAGGAGCTCCTGGTAGGAGCCACTCTCTGTGATTTCTCCATCTACCAGGACGAGGATGAGGTCAGCCTGTGGCAGGAAGCTCATCCCATGGGTCACCAGGATGCGGGTCTGTATAGCAAGCCACACAAGTCCGAAAAATAGGATGTAAGCACAATCCAACACTAAATTGAGGCTTTCTTAAAAACAAAAGTGTCAGCAAAGTGGTGGTTTCCATATTATGATAACAATAGCACAGGTCACGTGCTTGTAAGTGGTTTAGGTGTCATAAAACCATGTTTTGGCTCTTTGCAGCTGAATTGAAAAGGCTAAATTGCACTTGGCAGGTTTTGTTACATGTTACATTACCTTGTCTCTAAGGACTCCTTTAGGTCCAATGACTTTGTCAAAGATGTGCTGACCCACATGCGCATCAACAGCAGACAGTGGATCATCCAGCAGGTATACATCAGCCTTCCTGTAGACAGCTCTGGCCAGGCTCACCCTCTGCTTCTGTCCACCTGAGAGGTTCAGTCCCTGAATGGACAAGATTATTAGAAAATTCAGACATAAGACAAGAAAGAATTTAAAATCATTTACACATATTTCAAAAGTGCAAAAGTTTCCATACCTTCTCTCCAATTTCGGTGGCATCTCCAGCAGGAAGGATGTCCAGGTCAGGCAGCAGAGCACAGGCCTCAAGCACACGATGATACCATGTTTTCAGCTTCTCACGGCCAAATATGATGTTGTCTTGAACTGTGGCGTTCTGGATCCAGGCTTGCTGGGGCACATACGCCACAGAGCCCTGTGAAAACAAAAGTCAAAAGAGACTGTCAATATTTATTAAATGTAAACCGCAAACTACGAATAGATCTTGCACATGGAACATAAGCTCGGTACCTTGACAGTGACTCGACCACTTCTTTTCTCTGTTTCACCGAGCATGGCGGACAACAAAGAGGACTTTCCACTGCCCACATGTCCCACCACAGCAACAAGGGAACCACGTGGCACACGGACGCTGATCCTGTCAACAAAGGGATGAATTGTCCAGTAAGTCCCTCTTGATTTGACCGTACATTTGGTTTTCTGTGTTCTTTTTTAAAAATAACTTATACCTTTTAAGACATGGAGGGCCTTCTGCAGACCAGCTGAAAGTGCCATTTTCTAGCATCACGTCTTCCCCATCTAAATAAGAAAGATAAACTGAGTGAAGTGAACAAAACCAGGAATAAAAACAGAAGACGGTACACTTTCTTTCAACGTGAGTGGCAAACAAACTTTCAAAACAAAATTCCCCCTTGAAGTTTCAGAGTGCAGATGGGGCATAATTACAAGTGAATTTGCTTAATCATACAAATTATGGTACTGTTGCTTTTTCACAAGCTGTCTTAGGAAGTGTTGACAGATTACAGACAGAGGAGTACAGTAATTTTTTATTTCTCTATGAATCATATGTCTGAATTCATGCTGTGATTTATGTTCAACCACTAAATGGGAACATCCTATAATTACCATGTCTACCAGTCAGGCCAGGACCCAGGAAGTGACAGTGCACATGATCCATACAAGGCTGTGGTACTCCACAGTTATAAACAACAAAATCTTGTGGGCTGCTCATATTGATTATGACAGCCTATGATTTCAGGCAGTATGGAAACCAAAGTGGGAAAATTTGTGAAATTAAACCATACATTATAGTAGTTTATTCATTCAGTGTAATAATTTAAACATGGGTGGGGCTCTTACCAGAACTCAATGGAGCCTTTGAGACATTGTCCACTTTCAGTTCTTCTGAGCACAGGTATTTTCCCAAACGTCTCAGTGAAACCACAGCCTGAAACAGAGTCGTTGGTTAGTTAACTGACCTATATCCAACACTTGGAACCATGAAAAAATACATTTAAAAAATCTCAGAGCAGTCATGAGTATTAATGTGAGATGTCACCTACCTGCATGGTTGTGCTTATGGCAAATGGCAGCTGACTAAGTGGGGTCTTCAGGATGTTGATCAGTGCCATTGAGACGAAAACCTTCTGTGCATCTAGAACATTCCTGTCATCCAGCATCACGTAGACTCCAAACATGGCAAAGGCAATCTGCAGGGAAAGAAAAGATTCTAAATCTTACCTTTACAGGCAGAATTTAATTTGATGGATGGTCTTTATTGCCACAATTAAAAGGATGAGGCTGGCGTCATTCTAAAAATTCTAATTGTCAATATATCCCATGAAAATACCAAAATAAACAACAGAGCATTAGTCTGTCTCTCAGTACTTTCTGACTTCTCCACCCTGCCAATGGCACTCAGTCCTAAGCCCATTTGTTGCTACTGAAGACATAAATCTTTAAGACAATCTCTTTTTTTGTTGCTACAGTGACAAATATCTCAACAATTATTGAAGAGATCAACATAAAATTTGGCACAGACATTCATGGTGCCCAGAGGATGAATTGTAATGACTTTGGTGACCCCCCGAGTTTTCCTGTAGCGCCACCATGAGGTTGGCATGTTGTTTTGAATGAAATGTCCCAACAATTTTTGGTTGGATTGCCATGACATTTGGTACAGATGTTCATGTTCCCCTAAGGATAAACTCCAAAACTCTGGTTATCTGCTGACTTTTAATCTAGCACCAGTATCAGGACAAAATTTAAATTTGGCCAGTACTTTGGTTTATGACATTCCCATTAGCCCAAGCTTTAGTCTGTATGTAGTGCTAATTAGCAAATGTTAGCACGCTAAACCAACATGGTGAAATTATACCTGCTAAACATCAGCATCTGATGTTAGCATTTAGCTTAGCATATCTGTATAGTCTGGTGGAATTTCTTGAATCAACTTTTGAATTCTGCTCTATTAGTAGCTGTTTCAGTTTAAGGTTCTTACCAGGAAAGAAGATGAGTTGAAGGATGCAATGGAGATGGAATAAAGGATCTGAGACTTTTTTAGGGCCTTTAGCTCCTTTTCTCTGTAGCCCAAAACCTGCTCCAGGAAGGCCTTCTCCCAGGCATAAAACTTCAAGATCTTTATTCCATTCAGGATCTCGTTCATCAGTCTGATGCGGCCATCCATGAACTTCATTTGGATCTCCTGTTGACCAGACCAAGAATGTTTTTTCCTTCTTTTTTAATTTTGTTATAAAAAAATAGTATCCTAACTGGAACTGGGGCACAGTGGAAAGGCAATTACCAGACCAAAGCAAATACATACATTTGTGAACATGGGTTTGTCTGCTCTTGTTACAGCTGTAGTAGTTTTCCTGAACATCACAGAACTTGTTTAATTCGGTAAGAATTTATTGCTTGTTACATTTTGGTGATTTTTATGACAAGGAAACAACAAAGGGCCAGGAATGCGGTCACTGCATTGAAGCCTAAGTTCGATTAAATTGGCATCCAAATTTACAGATCCGTCTGTTGTTTTTCCAAAGAAATGAAAAAATATGTCTTCCTACTGCCCACCCTTTCCTGTCATTGTTTTTCAAACTCGTTATATAGGGCAGACATCAAAAGGACAAGAGAGAATGTATCATCCAGGCCAAACACCCACACAGCTCTTCAGCCACTATCTAAACCAGCTGTGGCATCCCTGACCTAACATGCCAGATGTCAGGGCTACTGGAGCGAAAGTGTGAAGGATTCCTGTAACAGGCTTTACCTGCAGCTTGCTTCTTTTCTTTGCAATGAATCCATTGAGTGGAAAAATAAGGATTACAGTGGCAATTCCTGCCAAAGCTGATGGGCCAAGATGCTACATAAAAGAAAGGATAAAACTGTGTCACGGGCTGTTCAATTAAGTTCCAATTGTGCATGAATGGGAGGCATTGTGAAAATACTACTTTTCAACATACCTGCCAGAGAAAGAAGAGACAAAGAGCAATCTCAATAGGAGCCAGCCAGACAGCATTGAAGTACACCACAAAGTCCATGAGCTTCTGAGTGTCTGCTGAAACCAGATTCACAATCTCGCCCACAGTGCAAGTCCTCCTGGCAGCGCTGTTTATCACCAGAGACTGGGATTGACAACAAAAGAGACAAAGACGTTTAGCCCTCAGTGCACTGTGTACAATATAATTTTAAACCCTCGTAAAGATTTCAGACGATCATTCGTCTTAGGTAAAAGCTGTTAATCACAAGCTGTGTACTGTTTTCCAGTCTGGAAGCAACACAGGCTTTTGTTTTTGCCATTTAAGATGTAATTTATGTCGTGTCTAGAGGTTAGTGGCTACATGTCCGTGGATGCAGATTAACCCACCTTCCTGTAAACCAAGCCCATAACAGCTGTCTTCACCCTCATTCCCACTGTGAAGCAAGTGTACATGTACTGATGGTTGAAGAGGGACTGGAGGCAAGAGAGCAGGAACATGAGAGTTGCATAGAAGTAGCCTTTCCACAGCGGAGCATCTTCATCTCTCATGAAACCCAGGAGAAGACTGTGGTGGAAGATAAGCAGAGGAGTAATACAGAATTACCTGTAGTTTTTTGTTTGACCATAGTGCACTTAAGGGTCAAGACTATACTGCATCAAACCCCCACATCTTATTAGATTTTTCCCTGGAAAGAAGCAAGTGATACAAATCAAAGCAGAGACTGACAGATTTTTACCCTGTCAACATGATTTTTTTTAGTGTGTTTATTCATTCAGTCTTGTATTATTTGACTTTCACTGTGTGCCTTAAGCCAGTGGCCTTGAGCGCTGCTGCGGCTGCTGGCTGACTGGTCCGCACAAAGTTGCTCGGGGTTGCACAACAGTGCTCAGCCTGTGGCCGAGCTGCCCTCACACTTGGCCAGCGGCTCCCTTATTGTGGTCCTATTGCATTTCTGCCATTTAGAGCCTCCTCTCCCTCTCTGCCTGTCCTCCATACTGGAGCACAGAGGGCTGTGGTCTCGTCTACTTTTCTTGCTCACAGCTCCATGACCATAATTAACACTTCCACTGATTGTGTGTTGTGCATCAACAACAACATTCCAGTCTGGCAAGTGGGATGGTGTGTCGGGTGGCGGGTCAGCCATGACCTGTTTTCACTGCTGCCAGCTACTGTTGTTGTTTGGTTGTCGGCGTAACAAATCATTTAAAATAGAACAATGAATAATCTGAGAAGTTGCTTATACAGCAATTTCTATCTATCTATCTATCTATCTATCTATCTATCTATCTATCTATCTATCTATCTATCTATCTATCTATCTATCTATCTATCTATCTATCTATCTATCTATCTATCTATCTATCTATCTATCTATCTATGTGGTATTTTTGGTTTCCCACAATCCTCTAACCCATGTTTCTTTAAATTATCATACCAGGAAAATATAATCTTTTTCACCTAAATCTCCAAATTGAATTGGACAGTTTCACCTCAAAAAGACCCAATAAAACCTTTTTTTATTCTAGCCTGGATTGCCGTCCCTCCAGGTAATTTCAGTCTGAGCTGAGGTTTGGAAATATTGGCTGCAACTTTCCTTAATACAGTGCACTTCAATGCCATTTGGTTTGCGGGACTCCGAGCACTGAAAAAGTTCTATGTGAAAAACTCAACAACAACATTTCTTTCCAAATATAATGACACAGTTACTTACAATAGTAACATTCTTATGAGCAGTTTTATTGGGAACTTCTTGCTATCAAAGTACAACCGCCTGATTTCTATCTTTATGCTAACTATTCATAACAACATCTGTTGATTATCTTTGAGACTTTTTCAAGGGCTGTCAGCACCACAAACCAAATACCCCTGAGCCTTATGAGACTGGGTTCAGATACAGTTCTATATTTCCAAACACTGGCAAGTCACACCACTCATGGTAGGAGTAGATTTTGATTTTCATGTCTTACCTGAGCACCTGGGGGATGGCAAACATGAAGGCATCGTGGAATATGATACACAGGGTACCAGTTAGGAAGTATGGACCAAATTTGCGTGCTAGGGTCCTGAGTAGGAAGAAGCCAGAACTCTGCTCCTTCTGCAGCTTCCTCAGGAGCTGAGCCTGGTCTGGCAATCTGCTCCCCAGCGCCACACCCGATGCCAAGGCCTTCTCCTGCCTGCCAGAGGGAGAAAACACACAGTTACAGACGAGACATCTGTGTCAGAGATGCCCCAACATGGTCCTGGTGCCTTTCAAGTCTTTAATGTAAAACAGACCAAAAAAAAAAAAAAAAAAACCAACAAAGGTTGTTATTCGTGCCACTGCTGATGGACTCGAGTTCGCCAGCAGCAGTAAAAAGCATTATTCAATGACATAATTATTGGACTTAACGACAGATCTTCAAAGCACTGGATCATGTTAACAAGCCCTGAAAATGACACAGGGTTCTTGACTCGACATTATGGTACTGTATGTCCTCAAGTGACTCTTTTGGACCTATTTTTGGCCCCCGAATGCCTCTGGTGATGGGACATACTGAAATTCAGCTTACCGCAATCATGGCTGAGTCATGTTCTGCTCGGGTCATTAATTCAAACAGCACCATGTTGACGTTTGACCACAATGCAATAAAATGGGATTGATTCTTTGGCTGTAAAACTATGACAATAGTGAGAGCTGTATAGAGGATCACAGGACAGTGTCAAAATAGCAAGCCATAAGAGCCAGAGGAAACATGAAAGGCAACATGTGTGTGTTCTTCACATGTCGTTTCCCTGTGAAGATTAGTCCTCTGCTGCACATTTCTGCTACAAGACCTGGCTAATACACATGGAAGATTAGTCAGCCTATCACTAGGGTCATTAAAGGGGCACTCCACAGATTTTCTATCATGTGTATTAGATCTACTGTTTCTCTGGAGGGAGTTTTTTTTTAAGTCTGAGAAATAATCCATATGATTTCATTGGGGATTATGATGTCATCAGGGTGATCTTGAAACTGAAAATTCATGACAGGAAGACTGCATTACAAAGTTTGAAAAATGAAAGTGTTAACAACACAGGGAAGGGCAAATGAAATGATGCTTCTGGTTGCATTTATGGGAAATGTAGTGTGTTGTTGATTCATACTGGGGACTGACAGTCAGGATATAACCTCTGCTGCTTCAACTTGTGCTGACTATTTAAAAAAAAAATCTGTCTTTTGTGAGTTCCCAAACTTTGTGACAGTACAATACTAAATCAAATCAAATCAATAATTCTCACTTTTGAAGTTTGGCACATTCTGCTGTCCAGTCCTGTTCAAGCTCAGAGATGATCTTGTGTGACGTATCTTCCTCTCTCAGGGTCCACAGATCTTCTGCTGCCAATGGTGTGCGATAACCTTTCACAACAAGCCTGGAGAGGGAGCCCAAAGATGATTCACGCACACAATTGTCAACAACACACATATTATTGTAAACAAGTACAAACTGTTGCTGTAATGACTCAGCCGAAGCCTAAAAATGAGGGGGTTATGAAGAACCATCTTACCCAGTAAACCACCAGAAGAGAATCTTGGACAGGAAAGAGGCATCTTTCACAGGGCAGGGATTCTGCAACAGATTAAAGACCAGACTCACTGTTGTTTTCGCAGTAAATCTCTTACCACTTAAAGGCTTTCGAGAAATACACAGCTTCACCGAGGCCGTCGGTTGATGGTTGAATGCTGCGCTTGTGTGGGGTGTGTTTAAGAATGCTAATGTGTGTAAACAACACTGTACAGTCCGGTGGTCCATTGTGGGGAGAAGAGGCCATGAACTCCCACAGGACAGAATAAATAGAGCTCGATGTTAGTGCATGGTGAAGATGACGTTTTGAGGTCTAGTGCAGACAGAGTGGAAATGTGTCATCACAAACTGTCCAACAACTGGATACACACACAGACAGACGCGCACACATGCAGATACATACACAGAAAGTTTGTCCTCTCACGCATTCTTTCTGGCATTCCCTCCACCCTGCCTCCCCCTCAACATGGTGTTTGCTCTCTTCATTACCAGCACTCTCGCTCTTCATCCCCTCACTTCCTCTCTTCCTGTGAGTAACTCTAACCAGAGCGTGGGGTGGAGAGGAGGAGGAGGTGGAGGAAGAAGAGGAGGACACACCAAGGAGCGACCAATGGGTGTGTCCACCACGCCAGACTGCGGCTTCTGCACCCTCAGCCTCCCCACCGCTGGCCAAGAGTTTGTAAGGGACTTTTCCAGCTATTTTGTTTATCCCCAGGGAAATATTACATCACACGTCTGGTTGATTGATTAGAAGCTCATTTTCATTCACCTGTCAGCCGTCCTCCAACAACTTGCTATTTTGAGCTTGAAAAGGCTGTGTCAGGCTCATGTTTGATGGGATGGTGCGATCTTTATTAAATAATGGTTTTGCTGTTGTGTGGTCACGGACTCCAAGCAGCGGTCATGATGTTATCCAACGAAGCGAGTGAGTCGTGTTGATGGTATGCAGGAGAACAATGTCAAACACACACAGGCACTCATTCACACTGCCCTCACAGGAAGCCAAAGTGGTGAAGTGAGAGTGAGAGAGGAAAGAGGGAGGGAGGTGAATCACATCATTTCCTCCAAAAGGGAAAAGTGTCTTCACAACAAAAGTTGAAAACCACAAGATAGCTGCTCAGGCATTTTCTGTCCTGGGTATTGGGCGGGAGTGGACGTTTTTGACGGAAGTGGGATACATTCTCCTCTGCCTACCTTTTCCAAGACGGTTTTTCCCACTGGAGGCTGGTCAGCAAAACAGCACAGGAAGAGCTGGGCCAATTGGATTGTGAAGTAGGAGAAGAAGGCGAGGTATCGTACGATGTCAGAGGCAATGCCCTGTGGAATAAATAAGAACACACAGACTAAGGAGGCTGCTATATGGCTGCAAAACGCCAGAATCTTAGACTTAGAGTTCCTTGAGTTTATTTGCTTTAAGCTATTCCAGACAGGTTGTGTAACTTTGTCTTTTATTTTAAACCAAGGCCAATATTAATTGGCTTTGTGGCCAAGCACATGACACAAAAATAACATTTAATTTACAAGAAGACATAAGGTTTTCTAACAGGATCAAAATGTGCTTTGGTTGTTTCATCTCTTTCAACATTACTTAACAAATCACACAACATCCTGTGGTACACTGTGTCATTTATCTCCACTGTGGCTTTGTGAGCTGTTTCACAACCGCACTAGGTTCATCAAATGACTTTTCCCATGCTTACACATTGTATAGCAAAGGATATGGTTTATACACCACGATCACAGACACAATAAAGAGTATTTTGGACCTTTAAGCTAAATCAGGATGAAAACCCAAAGTCTTTAATGGTGTACTTTATATAAATGAAGCAATAGTTAAAGCTGCTCTCAGTCACGCTAAGCGGCCATATCTGTAAATAGGGAGATGTGGTTTTACAAACCAGCACCCTTACTTTCAATCAAGGCAACAGCTGTGATATTAACCACTCAGAGACTTTTGTGAAATGTAGGACTGGCATGTTATTCTTGACCTACAGAAATTGTGGGCTCTGGCAGAGGCATTGTTTACTACTGGGTCAACACCACTGCCACAGCCAGCCTGTTGTGCAGCAGTATGGGTATGCATGAAAGTCAGAGCCATGGTAAACATTGAATTATTTTCTCTGAAAAGTGTGGTGCTGTGCCCAGAAAAAAGATACGAAGGGGCCAAATGGATCCGGCCACACAGTGAAAAACAGGGTCAGGATGGTCGGAGAGTGGGTGGGAAAAATGTAGGTCAAGCAACTAAGAATGGCCAAGGGTCCGCAAACATGAACTCTGTCAACTGGAGCCATCAACACTGCAATATGTGTTAGACACTTTCTTTGTGGAAAATTTATGAGTGTAATCTGTAAATGTAAGCTGACACAGAAAACAGAGGAAAACTGCTGACATGTGCTGAATCATTTTTCTTGCAATTGCACAGTTATCAGCACCTATAGTAAAACAATTAAAGTTAAATTGTTAATCTATTTTGGAAAACTGATACTTGTTGGGATAAATGGGAAAAGGATAACATGGGGGATTAAATGTGGAATTTTTATAATCTCAGACCAGATTTGGAAAGACACCATGTTAGATAGTTACCGTCCAAGAGATCAAAATTACAAAATGTTTGCAACATCGATTTTGTAAAATGGATTACTTCGCCTTCTTAAATTTTACCTGTGCATCGGAGTTGGATGTTGGGTAATTCTATTGCAACTGTATGGATATTATTTGAATATTTTGAGATTTTGGGAAATACTTTTTTTGTAGAATTAGATGTCTGTGTGCTAATGTAAGCTAGCACCAGCAGGTTATCTTAGCTTAGCATAAAGACAGGAAACAGGGATTAATGGCGAGCCTGTTTCTGTACAATGCTAATAAATCCATCTTCCAGTATCTGTAAAGCCCACTATTTGTCACATTATATCATGTTTGTTTAATACGTACGTAAGTAGACACATAACTGTGGGTGAACATGTAACTTAGTGAGCTCCAGAGGTGCTGGTAGATGGAGTTTGTTACTTTTGGACAGAGCGAGGCTAGCTGTTTCGCCTTTAAGATAATTAGCTTAGTTTATATTTAACTTTGCAGACAAGAGATCAATCTCCTTGTCTAACTCTTGGCAAGAAAACAAATGAGCATATGTTTCCTCAAAGGTCAAGTATTCCTTTAACAGGATTTACATCATTAGCCTTGGTTGGAATGACAATTACCACTTCCTCTGTTATATAGGTTTTATGGTTCAACAAGCAGTCCTTGCTCCATCTCATGACTTTGATCATTTTTGTAGTTGTCTTCATTATTTACAGCAGTATCATCTGCAAATCAAATTTTTGTCTTTTAAAAAATGATCTTCCTGATGCATCATGGTTTTATTAGCTACCATGATCTACTGTTTTTGCAGGAGAAGATGTAGGTGGAAGGTAATAAAAACTGAAAAGTAACAGATGAACAAAATCTGGGAATCGGAATTTGGGTCATCAAGACATTGATAAAGCATATGGGAGAGAAATACATGGGTTGTCACGTGTGTATCCTATACGCACGTGAGGTTATGTGAAATGAAAACATCTGTGTCTAAATTGTAAATGGCCACGCATTATGTGTGGATGCATAGATTTCCATCTGGCTGTGTTTACAGCAGTGTAGGCCCATAAACACAGCGCTGACGTTCCTCTGGTCTGACCCTGGGCTGCCATGTCTCACCAGCATTTATCCCAGGGCCATCATTACTCTCCCCCAAGCAGTGTGGGAATGTCACACCGAGGACGATAAAACAGAAATATGGATATGTGTGTGTTTGTGTGTTTTTATAGAAATGCAAATGTGACTGCCCCATGGCTGTGTGTGCTTAAATAGAAACTTAGCCCATACAACAATGATTGCAGTGTCTGACAGGAGACACAGGAAGAAAAGGAAAACTTAAACACACACAGGCTTGACCAGAATTGGCAGTGTCATCCTCCAACACTTGGTTAACTTTAGGTTACCTTGGTTAAAATTGGGGGATGAAATAGAAACTCTTTGCTGACACAGGGTATATCTCAAGCTGTGCTGCTGGAGTCTTGTGTCTAGACTATGGGTAGGAGTAGACCTGATTAGATATCCCTGCATGGTGTTTTCACACTGCAGGTTCAACGAGTTCAAACCTGACAAACACACTCACTTTGGCTGCAATTTATTCCTGATTCACAATATAGATAGTACTGTGGAGAGCTTATGTATAATGGGAAAATCCAGCATGATAATAATATTCATGTTAAATGGTATGGCATAGTGTTAATATTACATAGAAATTAATAGTCTAACTACTTACCTCATCCATGGCCAGCTGGATCTTAGCTCTGAGAGGCACAAGGGAACAGACAACAGCCAAGATCCAGAACAGGAAGAGGAATACAGAGGAGCGACAGCCTCTTATTCTTTCCAGCTGGATGATACATAAGGCCAGGATCTAGACAGAGACACAGAAAGACTTAATTTAAGAATTCACATGTGTGACTCTCACCACACAGGAGAGGAAATAAGTCTGTCTTGGATCCAGAGAGCAGAGAGCCAAAACTCCACACTGTAATGCCACGTTGATGAACAGTTTGGAGCGACTCCACTGTGAAAACCAAGGACAGAGAAATGTGATTTCCAAGTACAAATTGACTTTTAGTTCTCAACTCTAACTTCAGACTAAGTTTTTTTTTTCATTGGTGGCGATTTTTTTTTTAAAGAAAAGATTTAGTTGCTTTGGGAAAATCCTCTTCCCAAGCTACCATTCAGTCCTACTCCACTTAAATTCAGTCGAAGGAAATAAAGAACTGGCTCTGCTGTATTAGCAATGTTTCCAACAGAGCATAGAGGATATAATCTAATTTAGGCTGATCTAATGCAGCCGATGGTAGTTTTAAGAAAAAAGTTGGGCTTCTGGGATTCCCCTGGCCACAGACGCACATGTGATCTTGCAGACTTCTGCCTATAAAAAATTTGACATGCATAGTATGCCACATATCCTACATATCCCACATATTGCCCAATGTTACTATACTTTCCTTTAAAAAAAACACAAACACAATTCTATACTGTGATGTTTTCTCAAAAATGAGACTGATTCAGGCTGGATGTCTGTCCTCAGGGAAGTCATGCATCTGCCAATGAACCACTATAATTGGTTCTTCTGTGAGTGGTTGGCCAAGTGAGACGTCACTTTGTCATGCCAGCTCATCACCAAGTGGGGAGAAAGCGGGTTTAGGTTTCATAATGAGAACCACATTGGTTACTTTGGGATGAGCCACAGCACTGTCCTGTTATAAACTGTAGTGGTCTCGTGATTATACAAGTTTTTCCCATCAACAACCTGATACACTGTATGGGGAGATGTGTACAGATTTCTGTATGGTGGTCAAGACGGTGAACATATTTATGTGTTCGGGTTGATATAAACAACATCCCGGGTTGTTATTTACTTGGTGTAGTGAATACTTTATTTTTTGTTCATTTATTTTTCCCTCATATGTGATTCTTGCCAGTTCTCCTAAAGATGAATACAGATAGACAGCCACTTACAATCACACCTATGGGGAATTTAGAGTCTCTAGTCCACCTGACTTGAATGTCTTTGGGATACTGGAGCCAAAGGCACACCTATAGAGGGGATGTGAACACAGGGAGAACATGCCAACTCTACGCACAGGAATTTTCTGTGCTTTAGGGGCTGATTACAAGTACTCTAGTAAATGTATTTACTTTTGTACTTTTCTTGGCTAGTTTTCAACTTGTGGGCAGCCAAATATTGACATATTATCATCTTATAAAGTTGACACGGTTTATACATGCAGCAGATATGGAGCGAGATATGCATTTATTTTAAGTTGTATTTGTCTCCACTCGACAAATAATAGACGTGTATACTCTGTTTTTTTTTCCCTCATCAACTCCTGGCAAAAATATATGGCTTTTAATCTGCCAGCTCCACTATGTTCACCAGCTAGGTGCTAACTTTGGGTGCCATTTGGTGTTGGACAGTGGGCTTATTTGAGCTCTATCATTGAAAACAGCTGCTTGCTGCTGCAGCTGGAAACAAACTTGATGAGAGCAGTGGGACCATACTGCCCCTGGATTTTTATTCTCTAGTTTTGATCAACTCAAGGGAAAGCTGTATATACCAGTGTATGTTTCTTTCATTGGTTATGACGTACAGCATGTCAGTCAATAGCACATGGCAAGAATTTTCTGTTCTTGACTACTAGGATTTTCGTCCTGAACTAATGAGGTTCAGGTTGAATCAGCCTCAATACAACCCCCTGTGTAAAAGAGGAAAACATACAGCTGACCTTGGGTCAGCATCTAAGGGCAGAGTCCCTCCTATTCCTAGCCTTTTGCTCTGACTTTTTCTCTAAGCCATCAGCCCATCTGTTTGTACAAGTCAGTGGGTGGAACTAAGTCCATCACTAAGCCCAAAATCAAAACCCTACCTTATAATTACATGGGAAGTGTGCAGTGCTGGGGAAGGAATAGGAGCTTTACGTCATGGTATTGCTGATTATAGTCAGTGTCATGAGTGTACTTTTCATCAATAGTGACCATGATTCGTTTGTGGTCTGACTGACTTGAATAACATCGTTCCCATACATTAACTTGAGCCATAGAGAAACAAAATAAGTTGGTCAGAGTGACAAGAGCACAGTGTTCCAGGCCTGCAACCCAGAGAGCGGATGGTGGTGGGTGGCTACTATCAACATCTACAAAATTATATCCTTTAATAAAGATAGGTCTGGCAAGTAGATTTAAAGATTGGCAAAGTGCTCGTAATATGATATACTAGATGTTTGTTGTCTGGTCCCCTGGTGTGATAAATGATATCCTCAAAATAAACAACATTTTTTTTGAAATGTAACCCTCAATACAAGAGACGTCTCAGTGTATTTTTACCCAAACACGTGCTGGTATTTACTCAGGAGTCTGAAAAGACCACAGGTGGGCAAGGCTGTCTGACTTGGAGAGAGTGAGACTGTGCAAGACCTGTATGAGGCTGCAGAGAGAGGAAGCTTTGTGAATAAAGCCATATGACTCCATGGGTCAGCTTTAGAGGCTCACTGGATTACAGCAACCTTCCCTATCTGGACTCTACACCCTTGTGCTGCATTGTAATTCTTATATCACTCCTGCTGAGGATAAACAGCATTTTTAACTTTCCATGCCACCCATGTTATGGACTGCACCCCTCTTCTGTTTGCGCCTACTCATCAGTTAAGCATCATTTAAAACCTGCTGAAAATGAGTGGGATTGATGCTCTGAGAAACAGTCAGGGCTATTTCCATCAACACAAGCCATTTCTTTGATTGCACACCAGCCCTTATTTTCTCTAAATAATGTTGTGTAGCCCACCCTACATGCCACCCTGATCCAGGTGGGGGGGGGGGGGGGGGGGGGGACATTATGGTTTGAGTCATGATGCTGAGAGGGAGAAAAGACAAACAATATTTGTGAAGATTAAAGATTTCAACCAGAGTGCATAAATCTGCACTGGTCCTCCACTCATTTGGATCTAAACATTTTAGTTGTTTGAGCTGTTTCTCCTGTGCATACTATGGATTTTGGCTATGTTTCATAAATTCTAATCCTCAGGGTCTTATTCATATAAGGTAAATTGGTTGAATGTTTTGTCCTTTGTCTTTTCTTCCTTTCTGTGAGGCATTGCAATTAAACACGTTGCACCTTAAATACAGTTTTGGTCAGAACAATGGCGCTCAACCGAGGAACTGGCGTCAAAACTTCCCATCCAGCATCACACCTGTAGTCTATATAAAGGCTGAATCTCTCTGTGTAATTAGGCTAAACATAGGCTACAATTGCGTTTTCATCACCTTTGTATTCGGTGGTTTTGTGTTTTTTAAAGATGAACCAAAAGTTTGGAAGAGATTCATATGAACTTGATTTAAAGCACATGATTAGTCAATGCACTTTCACCACTGAGCAACGCAGTCGAATTCCAGTGCATGACTGGAGAAGCTTGTGTAAACTTGACACGAGTTTGTGAGTGGACAAGAAGTGACAGTCACTGCTCACGGTTTATAACTGATTGTACTGACTGTAATCTGCAATGTGGATGTAATTATATACTGTATATTTTGGAAAAGAATAGGTCATGCTGCATTTTAGCCTATAAAAACAGCAGAAATATTTATGTTTATAAGATTTCTTTTTCTATATGACATATGGTCTTTCACTTGCAGAGCACCTAACAATCATATTTTCATTGCACTGGAACTTTGTACATACGTACACTAAGGTCCACATCAAATAGTAACTGATGTCATGACATATGTATGCTGCTCCCTGATGAGTGATGGTCAAATACAGGCTGTGTTTTCAGGGCACTGTAATATTTGCTTTGCCTGCAACACTATAAATCTATCCCTGGTTATGCATCTTTGCACCTCAGTGCCTGGCCAACACACTATGCATATGCTATATACACTATATATTCTTTCATGTGTCCGCATGTTGACATGTGAGCCGACAGGACACAGGCTGAAATAGTTCTAAACCCTCTCTGTTACCCAGAGCAACTTGTCAGGAATGTCAAAATGTGCAATTTGGGCCACAAATCAGTGGCATGGCTGAATAGTTAAGGCTTTGTTCTTACACAAACCCTGAGTGCTTTGAGATTTTAGTGAACTATTACACAATTTCGTGACTCCTTTGCATTCACTGTGTATCATAATAGCACAATCTTGCTGGATAGCCCTTTGAAAACATGAGCAGCAATAAAGCAGGCACAGTTGCCTGCTTACAACCCTTAGAGTCAGGATTAAAGCTCTGTATCATAATTGCTTTAACATTGCACCCAATTAGATTTCAGTGGCATCAAGGATGTATGCAGTGCAAGCACTATGCACATACTACAGTGTTTTAGGTGGGTGAGGAAAGGCACACAAACTGACTTAAGCCACTGCTTATTTTGAAAATGAACAAATGTGTCATGCTTCTTATGTACCCTCGATGTGTCAGGTCAGAGGTG
This sequence comes from Lates japonicus, assembly GCA_033238685.1. Lineage (NCBI taxonomy): Eukaryota > Metazoa > Chordata > Actinopteri > Centropomidae > Lates > Lates japonicus. The sequence continues at coordinate 4,212,273 of BRZM01000043.1, read as the reverse complement.
GGTAGCTATTGAATTTAATTCAGTTCAGTTTCATTTATATAGCGCCATATCACAACAAAAGTCATCTCAAGGCACTTCTCATATAGAGCAGGTCTGGACCATACTCTTTAAAATAGGTAGGTATTGCAGCTCAATATAACATAAAATTATTTGAACATAGTATTATTTTAGTCCAATTTAGACAGATATAGATGTCTGGGTAAACACTAATGTAAGGAACCAGAATATTTACCACAGTCATGCTGCGTATGATGGGGCTGAGTAGGAAGACCATGTGCTGCTGGATCTCCTGGCTCCTCTCCAGCAGGATATAGAAGAACTCCACAAAGCCAAAGGAAGCCAGCAGGAAACCCAACACCTGAGCAGAACAGGAAAGTAATAAGAGACTGATTGGAGAAGCTTTCTTGATGTATTGTCACATCTGCTCAGATATCTCTGTTAATATTGAGGACCTTGTTGAGAAAAACTAGCAGAGGTTTTTGCTTTTGAATCTGCTCTCAGTCATTTTAAAAACCTTGTACAATACACTGAAGACTGGCCAAAGTCTGTGTGAAGTCTCACCATCTTGGCGGTGCAGAGACAGGACATCTGAATACGTCCGCGGTCATGGCAGTAGAGATGAAGGCAGTAGAAAGGGGCCAGCAACCACAGATAGATACAGGGAACCCAAACCAGTACTGTGTTCTGGAAACACTGGGTCAGGTCCGGGTTGGCTGTGTACCACGTACGGTTCCAGTCCTGCAAAAGGAGAGAAAAAAGGCAAAAGTTCAGATCAAGAGAATATACTTAAAAGTCAGAAATTGAGGTCAAACTGTGAGATTATATTCATCATCTGACAGACAAGAGCTGGTGAGGGCCAAGTCCAGAGAATCCAGACTTGGTGCAGGTCCTGCGTTTCATCCATCAAGGCAGTGGCGAGTGAAACCACAGCAAGTCAACAGAAAATATGTCTGTGCCCAATCCTGAGAGAGTGTGAGTTGGAAGAGGCCCCTTTCTTTGCTAGAAAGAGTCAGTTCTGGGATTTTTCTAACCGCGTCCCTGGCTTGATTCCTAATTTGAGTAGGACAATGTAAGCTGTCAACACATTCAACTGTGAGGCCAAGGATTATACTAATAATGAAGCCTATAAACAGTAAAAGCCAATGCAGACAAGGTGTGTTTGGCAAATGCTGCCAAACGTTGGAGATTATGTAACAGTGGCAGCAGAACCAGGATAGGTTGTCAGTTGTTTAAAGAAAAACACAGGGAGCTAAGTGTCTTGTTGTTGTCTTGCTTCCCTTGTTTATCACCTCGCTGGCCTAATGAGGGGCAGGGTGTCTGGCTGCGCTAACGAGACTGCCCTGCGGAGTCACCACAGGAAGTGGTTTAAAGATTCTAGGACGGCGGAGCAGTCTGGCCCCGCTGGTAGACTCCCAACTGGGATAAGGGAGAGAGGCCACAACTGGTGGCAGCTGCAGGATCATTATGTAACAATTGTTTGCCCACAGTCCCCACAGAGAGTGAACCAGGGGCAGGTGAGACGCACTTCACACAGAGTGATGCTGCTGCACCCGGGGTGACATGTCTCAACATGAATAGTGATTAATACAAGTTTACCATGAATTGCTGCCGCCCCTGGAGCCACAAGGGTGTGAATCATGGTCTGACTGTAGGCTACCTGTTTCAGTTCAAATGAAAGTTAGCAAGTAAAAACAGTCGTAATCCCACATAAATCCTCGTGACATAGCTGGTTATGGTTATGTAATAAACGCACCATTTCACACATACTGTATACTAGTGGTCTCTGTGAGCACTGATGTACCACAATCTGTTTAAATGATAAATCTCTTGAGAAGCAGTGAGTGGGAGGCTACTTTCGCAGACCCTTCTGACTCCTGCGGTCAATGGCAGGCCGACGAACAGAGCACTTTTATGTCAGAAATCCAGCTTGTCAAACACACTGTAAACTTCTGCTTGTGCATTTTGCTCTCAGTGCTTATCCTGTTTCTCACCCTTGACTGAAGTGGTTGCAGTAAACTAGTAGATGCCAAAAGCTTGGGTGCTGCAAGGTGTCTATTTTTACCTGACAAACACAGTGATGTGAAAGTGGAGAAAAGAGACTTTTACTGTACAGCAAATCTGCTGAATGTCCCTTTTCACATCCTCTTCATTTGATGGACTAATCCAGTGCGTGATAATCCCCTTGTAATGCACATTGTCCAAATAATGAGTTAAATAAATGAAATCCTCCACTGGGTTGTGAGCAAAACAGTTTTGAACACAGCATTGTGCACCTGATGTGAGTATGTGGCATGTACGAACTAAAGACCCTGTAATTTTAGAGAGCATCGATCACTCTCCTGACAGTTTCACCAAGACTTTGACCTGTTGTTCAAATTACAGCATGGCTCCCTTTCAGGTGAAAGAAACCAAATACACAGTTATCTCTTAAATTGGCCCCTTTCAAATTTGTCCACACAGGCTAGGTGTTTCTAGGTCAAACCTTTTCTAAGCTGGGATGTGCATGCTCAGTTCAGTATCAAAGCCATATAAATCTCCCACATGAATGACGAATGAGTCAGCAGTGACACCTTTCCAAGAGTATGTAAAATGTTGATTGCTACAGTTAATAACTGAAGGTACTTTGCAGCCAACGTGAGACAAAAACATCTTTTAAAACATCCTCAGTGTTTCCTGAGGGATGTTCTGTAGCCAAGAACATTACAACTGTCCTTTTTGAACTTTTATGGCAAAATAACGCTGCACAAGATGATACACAGTTTACTTGCACTTTCTTAACAAAGTTTGATGGCTGTTTCTCTGAGGTTTTGCAGGGGCAAAAACAGAGAAAGAGTTGTAATGAGAAACAGAGGGAGAAAGGAAGGAAGGCGGGGGGTGTGGGGGGACAAGTTGGGACTGAGTCTGTCCAATAATTTGGCTTTTCCAGCTGGACGGCAGCCATTCTTTTATTTTTGAGCCGGGACTCAGAATGTGGAGGTTTGCTAATATACAAGACTAATAAGCCCTTCCAACAACAGCAGCTCCCACAGTATGACGCATCCCCACTTCTCAGCATCTCATTAGGTTGAATCATGGAGCAGATTGACGGTAAACGCAACTCTGACACACACCAAAGGTAAAGCCTTCCATTTAGGCTTGCTTCAGAGTGGATTGCTAATGCATTCCCATAGGTACGGGCTGCAAACTGAGAAGGTCAGTGTATGCTATAGTGAGTTTCTTTCTGTGCTGCTGAGAGCTGCCAGCTAACATTTTATATTGACCCATCCCCCCATTTCTTCGAAGTGTAATATATTTCATTCTGTTGTTTACAAAATTCTCAGCTGGACAGTAAAAACCTGTGTAATGTGATGAACAGCATAGCTGATGGCTAAGGACACCATGCTAATGTGGCTAAAACAAATGTCTTTAATCAATGGATCATATCAATTCTCAGGATAAAACATGTTACAGACTAAAATAATAATCATCTCATTGTTTCATGCATTTTCATTTCCACAGAGAACAGTGAATGCGCAGTTTTCAGCCTCAGAAAAACAAAAACAAAACTTTAAATTAATATGAAGTAATTGATAGACATTACTATTAGCCTATATCAAATGAGCATGACGTACTACAATAAAAATTCACTTGTCGTACTCTTGATATACTCAACCTCATCATAACTGAACTCGTTATGGCTTTACATGATCTGTTCTTGGCAGGAAAAGATACACACTCAGTAAATACATGTGATTTCAGGGTCAGTGAACACATCACAAACTCACCCACAGAGGGTCCAGGCCACTGAGTCTGCAAAAGGCATCCATCCACTCGCTTGCTCCTTCCTCCCTGATGCTCCACTTGTTGGGATCGAACAGCCCTGCTCCTCACGCTGGGTAGCACACACACTCAGTACAAACACCAGTGTGTGGGTGTGTGTGCGCGTGTGTGTGATGGGAGACAGAAAGAGTACAGTATGTGTGTCCTTATTACACTTTTCCTCTCTAGCTAATGGTAGTATTTCTTGGGTTTAGATGGTTCCTGCTTCTCTGTCCGGGTGGCACGCTCTGTGTTTATTAGTGTGTGAGTGTGTTTGTGTGTGTGTGTGTGTGTGTGTGTGTGTATGACTTTTCCTTCCCTTTAATAAAACATCTTCTCTCAATGAAACTCTGTTTCTGCCTGCCTCGCTGTTTGAACTGCTGCTGCCCTGAGATCCTGTGTCTTTCTGACTCTCTCTCCGTCTGCCTGCTGTTTATGAGTGTGTCTCCTTGTTGGGTGGGTGGAAATATTTCTCTCTCTCTCTCTCTCTCTCTCTCTCTCTCTCACCCCTCTTTTCTCTCCCACATCTGCTGGATTTCAATCAAAACACCACAGTTACTCCCCTCAATGGGATGACAGTCCCACACCCAGACACACTCCTCCGACTTTCACTCACTACCCCTTACCTCCTTTCTCGTTCCCTCTTTTCCTCCCCCTTTTCTCCCCCTTTCCCCACATCCCAAACCACCAGTCGTCTGACCACACAGTGTCTGTTTGTGCGCAGACATACCTTTTAAACTGAGACTAGCAAAACCAGGATAAATGCCATGGTTTTAAGCTCTCCACTTAACTTAAATCCAAGATATTAGCATCACTAAGTCACTGTTGTGTGGCATCTATTAATTTGTATCACCACTGTGATGCAAAGCTTAACATGCATGTATGGTAACACCTTTGCAACTGAACACTATCACTAACTTAAATCATATTGGACCAGTCACAAATTTATTTCAGGCCAGACACATGCATATTTGACTATTTTCAGTGGAAAAATGTACAGTCATTTCAGTGGCGCAAAGGATGACATGTATTTCCAAGTATTGTGAAACACTTGCTGATATGAGAAAACGAATGTATTGGTTAATTAGTCACACCTTATTGGACCGAAACTTGCAATCTGGTGGAAAATGCTGAAATCTCCATGCAGTTTTCAATTGTCATGGTAGTTATTAGACGTAAGCCACCTTGTCAGTAGAGAGACGCAGGGGAAATGAGAGAGGTTTAACTGATGATGGAGTATAGTGATATTAACAGTAGGAAATTGTTATGCTATTTTGTCTATTAAGTGCCAGTGTGCAAATAATTAAATAATTAAAACTGGTAACTTGTACTTCTAACTCAAAAAACTTTACCATAAAATAAAACACAATACATTTGTCTCCGACATTATTACACACTGTATGACAAAACAAGGTGTATGTCCTCAACATAGTCTGCTGAAGCAACGTAGTGAATAGGCGTGATGATGGTCACTCTGGAGGACACAGGGAAAACTTCAGAACAGCAGCTGTACGGAGAGTATGGCAGCGTCTCGACTGGATAACACCGCCGCTGCCATCATCACAGAGAAACATAAGAGGATTAAGCGGAAATGGTTCTGGGCCTGTACCGCCATGTGCAAATGAATTATTCTTTTAAAGTGACTCATCACTTTATGTGTTTCTTACAGAGGCGGTAGTGCTTTTATTCAGCACTTGACACAAATTGCCAAATGATGTGAATTATGTAACATGAATTCATTTGAATATGAAATTTAGAAAAGGAAAGTTGGGTTAAGTATTGTTTTGCACCATATTTCACAATTGGAGGTGACATAAAGACAGGAAACTGGAACTATAATTGTGGTTAAAGTATTTAGAAATTAAATATTTTACCTTAGGTATTTTTGGTTCCTGTTAAAGGAAAGTTAGAAGTTTCAAAATGACCGTTTGCTGTCCCCAGCGTTTCCTGCTGGCTTCTCGTTAACCAAAGGCTGCTAAAGTTAAGAGAAAATAAATTAGTGCAACTAGCGTCAAATGTTATCAGACGAATCCTAAACAAGCGAATGTCCATAGTCTAACCAACTGTATTATATCAGTCCACAGTCTGGCTTGAATCTTGCTACCGCAGGAAATGGTCAAGAGCATCTCATGGGGTATACACAACTGGCCAGGTGGACAGTGTGTGTGTGTGTGTGTATGAGCTAGCAGCACAAGCTGCAGTGTTACAGTGCACCTTTGTCCCAAATATTACCCAGGTACTGGCTTCAGGAGAGACAGGGACTGGCCTGCAGCCCTTTCTGTTTTAACTCACATAACTGGCATACTTAAATCTCTACGGTTAAGAGTGTTTGTGTTTCTAATCAACAGTAGACAGATGACAACATCTGGTGTAGCTGAGACATTTAAGGGGTGCGAGTGTATGAGAGACTTTCTGAAAGAATTTTATGCATTGATCCCCCATCCAAGGCTAAGTTACCTGTGAAATTGTATCTATTCAAATGTTCTACTCCATAAAGGTTGTTGGTAAATGTGCTTATACATTGTGAACTTTGACTGGGAGAGATATCTCACCTGTAAGCCTCAGGATAAACTTCACTGCAGCCTCTGAGCCAAGACTCTCCAATGATCTGGCCAGACAGGAGCTTGAGGTTGGAGGTAGCAAATAGTACACATGCAGAACTGTCGTATGCAGTGAAGAAGCCCGAGGCCTGTACAAATTGCTGGCACAGGCCGATCAGTCAACCTTTGAACACGCTACACCCGTCTGGCCTGTAAAATGAGCCAGAATGAGCTCTATGCGAACCCAGTGGCCAAGACTGCAGGCTATTTACACCGATATGGGAGGTAAGCGCCCAGCATTGGACCCGATGGGAGGCTGGCACTGGAGCAGAGACCCACTTAGTCCTGGCATGTAGTAGTAGTAATGTGGACCTGGCGGTGGATGCAGAGGGGTAGCTCATGAGGTGACAGTGCCCCATCCAGCCTGTGGTCCGAGTGGTAATTAACCAGTCTGGGTCACCTACACTTCCTCTGACTTCTCTCTGGGAGGAAAAACAGTCTAGTCAAAATAATGGTGTCATTTGGCTTCTTACGTTTGAGCAAAGGGGAGACAAATTTATAACTTAATAGAAGCAAAGGAGAACCTAAACAGATTAGAAACAAGTAGAGAACAAAATGCTCAGTTCTATTATTTTTCTCTCTTAGCTCTTATTAAGCGATCTTAAATGGTAACACAGCTCCTGCAGCATAAATTCAGATGTGTCAGCCTACGCAAGCAATTATAACTGGGCTCTGTCTTCCGCTCTTTTCCCTCCAGCTTTTTACCCACAGTGCCATCTTAATCTGTCCTCACTGCTTCTGACTGAGCTTTGACTCAGACCTGCTTCCTGTCTGTTGGCAGGACTGCTGTGCTGTGCAAATTGATATGACGAGGATGATACTGCGTGTGTGTTTGCTGTATGTGTGTATTTCTGTGTGTCAGACCTCAGTCTGCAGACTCTAGGCCCGTCTCACATGCCTTTGTGAGTGATATGAGCCTAAAAGTATTTATCACCCTGCTGCCTTGGCACCTGCTGAGGAGCTACTTATTCATAAGAAGTCCATATACTCTCAGCTTGATTACTCACATATTGTTAAAGAAATAGACACACACACACACACACACACACACAATGATGTTTTGGGAAATAGACCACTCTAACATCTGCTCTTTGGTAAATATATAACCTCAGAAAGCAACCAGTTAGCTTAGCTTAGCATTAACACTGTACACAGAAAAACAGCCAGCTAAGGACAAAAGGTGAAAGAACTGGAGTTACTGGGATTAGTCAGAAGTGCCACACACACACACACACACACACTCTCCATGCTGGTGTGGCCTGTTGCTAGCTTCAAGCTCCCACGGTGTAACCTGTACAGTTTAATTTTGACTGGGCAAATCAACATGATCTGTACAAAATGGTCCGGCAAACAAATCATGCACAAAAAATGACAGAAGCAAAACTTCCATTTCACCGCTAATAAGTTATATCTTGTTTATTTAATCACATACATATCAAATTGTAAAAACAACACATTTTGGTTTCTGGGGTTATGGGCCTACTAACAGTATTAGTCATTAAACAACCAATGGTAACATATTAGTTTTTTGAGCTTTGGGCGGTAGATTTTTGCAGCAGATAGAACTAGCTGCATGTTTCCCTGCTTTTCGGAAGAGCATTCGTTAAGCTAAATGGCTGGCCATAGCTGTATATTTACTGGACTGGCATTATGAACTCTCATCTGACTCTCAACCAAAGCAAATAACTTTGTATTCTCATAATGTCAAACTAATGCTATGGAGGACCATGTATTTAGGCTCGTGGAAAGCTCCAAACTTGGCCTCACAACTCCCTCCACACATGATATTGTTTTAGTATTAGCCCTGTATATGTAACATTAGAGACAATTGGTTGCAGAACCAGTTTAATTAGGAAGAGTATAATTGCTAAGGGCCAACTTTTCTTTTCTTTCTTTTTTTTTTTTTTTTTTTTTTAAATCTCAGCCGATATCCAAGCCTCAGACACAGTAAAGATGCTCTTTTTCTTCACAGACTGCAGATAGCTTCCATCATTTTCCCAATAATACCTACAACAGAAAATTGTCTACAGAATGAGCTATGCTGTGATTACCCTTCAGAGAAAACCACGAGATGACAGCCAGTTGGAGGAATGGCAGAGGTGGCGAACCTTAAAGTTTGGAGTGCCACTCTCAATATAAATAAACACTTACCAGTTATTTGCCTTTCTTTTTCCTTCTATAGTGCGTGCTACTTACATTTGGCGTAGACTGTATTTTGTATCTTTCTCTTGACTTGACTTGACTTGCTTGTACTTATGTTAAAAGTGATCCACCACTTGGAAGCTGCATACTGTATGGTGTACTTTGCCTTTCTACTTAACTACTTTCTAAATAGGATGATGAAATGTGTTGGCTTCTTGGTTTATACATCTAATCATTATAAGACATCATCACTATAAAAAGCGAGAGTAAAAGAGCAGTTGACACTGAAACTGTGAATGTTTGCTTCTACTTCTTTAATTTCATCACGAATTTTCCAGGTGACAGACTTATTTGAAATACATAACCATGTGTCATGTGTTCACTTGAGGTCTGAGTTCAAGAGACTAACAATGAGGTCGATCAGTTTAAATGATAATGTTGAAAGACTAAACAAATTATAATGACATTTGACATATTTTATTCTAGTGAGTAAAACTGGTGACACTTGAGTTTTGTAATGGAAAAGTAAAATCTCCTGCCATAAGAATCAGAGTAGTATAGGCTTTTAATTTTGGAATATGACCAATTTGCTTTTTGTTGTACTTTGATGATCAATTAGTCATCAGTATTTTCTATGAATAGAATCGGAATAAATGATACACAGAACTTGCACCCTCTTTCAAATAATTTGATTTCTTTTTTTTATAGGACTAGATTCAAGCCCAGGCACAGCGTTGGGTAGCTGCTTTATGTATCCAGCCAGTGGGTTTTGGTTAGGTCTGACTAGCTGTGCCTCACAGCTGACCAGCCACAGTCCAAACAGGTTTAGACAGCCTCTAAACAAGGGAGGACTGTGCGCTGGACTTTGCAGCTAGAGGTGAAGAATCAGAGTCGCTCTCAAACTTCTTCACATCTCTGGTACAATTGTTTTTGCCTTTAACTTAAGCATATGTTTAAATGTTGTTTAAACATACTGTTCAATTAGAGGTTAAGTGAAACTGTGAAGTAGATTCAATATATTCTTAAAAGTAATTATGAATTATGTACTTAAGCATGTTTTTGATCCATCATCCATCCAATGATCACATCCATCCATCCATCCATATCAACTATATACTGTATATCCAACCATCCATCCAGGAACCTCAATTGTAACTATGCAGGCCCTCTGAGTAAACACTGTTCAATTACTTAACAATTCTTAATAGGATAATGCTGGCTTCTCTTTAAATTGAAAACAGACCTGCTGCAGGCTTGAAGTAGCAGCCAGTGGAAATCCAGGACAGTCCCGATCACTAGTTGCCCAATAACCTGGGTGAGAATGGCTCCCCCCCTTAATAGAGCCTGGGCCAGCTCCCTCCTCCTGGCCTCTTGCTTGGCGTATGGAGCACCAGCTCATCCAGTCTGCAGCACAGAGTAGGCAAGACAGAGTATCAACAAAAACAATTCCTCGCCCTTTTTCACTTGAGGTTATGGACTGAACCCATCTAAAATATCTACAAGAAAACTGAGAAATTGGCGGAATCGTGGTTATGACATTTATTGGGAATCATCCACTCCTGCATGCTGTAAACATTGTCTTTTCAGGATGAAAAACAAATGGGATAGGTACAATGTGGTAAAATGATGAAGTGATATTGGCAAGAATTTTTCCCACTAGCTTCTGTTATTATAATATCATATTTTATATTCCTGATTACAGAATTCAGCCACAACTTTAATCACAAAGTCTGCTTACTTTTATTTTATATCTTCAGAGTGCTTCCAGCTGTTTAGCACTATTTAGTCATGGCTGTTTCACAATAACAGGGACAAAAGTAGTTAGACACTTGCTAGTCATCATCCCAACAGCACCTGTAACCTTTGGCTCTTCCCAAAACATATTGAATGTTTACTCTGTATGTTTTTGTGCTTTAGCTCAGACTCATCTACAATTTATTTAAAAAGAGCGTGCGAAGCATTCAAACACAAACCATTATTTCCATGCGTTCTATCCTGCACTGTTTTCCCTCATTAAATTCAATCATACAAATGCTGGAAAAATAGGCACCATACTCTGCAGTAAATTCTTCATCTGCCCACATGATATACCAAAAATTCAAACATTAGCACCGTGTTCAACTTCCTATTGCAGACCATTTGTGCAACAGTACTCGCCACTGGTAACCCACAGTTTGCACTCTGTAAATCTGAGAGCCTGGCTTCGGAGAAACCATATAGAAATGAAAACCGGATAAACAAAGTGAGCCCATCCTCATGGCCTAGCTTAAGAAATGCTGGTTAAATGACAGTTTCATAGTGAAGGGCTGTAGCTTTCCATCACATCAACCAGATGGATTGTTTCCCACAGTATCTGCCTCTTTGCTTGAAAATCAGTGTAAATAGAAACCATTTATTATAGCTTCTGTCTCATTCAAATGATAAATTAACAACAACCCTTTTATTTGAAATTTAAACAGGTTCTCCTCAAACACATCACCCGTCTTGAATTGAATTCCTCATACTATGCTTTTCCTTCTTTATATAAACTACCTGATTAGTCTGGGCTTACTTATAGAGATAAATATAATTTCTGTTGATGAGAACACTTTTTAGCTCATTTTCCCAAGCATTACATGCTTGCTGAAACAACTGCCATGAATATGTTTTCTCTATTGAGCTTCCTATATATGAACATGATTATTATCTGACTGGTTTCATTCAATCTCTCAGTGTCTTGATGAGCGTTACTGAACACGCTACGTTTTAATTTCCCCACAATAAGGAACAATTTAAACATTATCTCTATCCCTTTGTTTAAAAAAAAAAAAAAAAACTCGAGGAATAGTACCAGACAGACAAGGGCCATTTCTTGTACCAGGCGAGGGCTAAATGCACTCTCCAGTGTCTCCATGAAACAGGCGGTTTGATGTGATTTAACTAGGTCTGCGGTGCACAAGATAGATTCGAGTGTAAAACAATTCAATAATGGAAGATAAATCACTTTTCCTACAGTTTTATTCTTCTGTCATCTATAAAAAGGTTAGGTGGCTTTTAAACTTGGTGAATTTAAATCAGAAAATGAACTCTTTTTATTTATGAGACATCTTGCCTTTTCCAGAGGGATACCACCAAACCATAAAATTGTTGCTTGGCTTTTTAAACAATGTTGCATAACTTTAATTTCTCTCTCAACCTACTTTTGTAACAATTTGGGAAGAATAACTGTTACTGTTTTTGTAGGAATACCATGCAGTTAAAGAATTTATATTGTCAACACAGCCCCACCAATATTTTATGAATATCAGCTAGGGTCATAAATGAAACCAAAGTGACATGCAACCATAACTCTATTAAGGCACTTTCACCATGGCTGATCTTGCACTTTGACATTTGGTGAAGAAGAGTCAAACCAAAAACAACCTTTTGCAGGCCTTTTGACATCAGTGTTAGTGATGATCTTAGAATCACAATAACAGTGACAAAAGCTCTCAGTGGTTAGAGCTGTCACCTGCAGCAATAAGGTTCTGGAATCTGGGCCTTGGTTCTTCTGTGTGTTTATTTTTTCTTTATCAATTCTCATGGGGAGAATTCATCCTAAGTGTTTACTAAATGCCAGAAGCATTTAGGCAGCCACGGCACAGCACCCACTAATCCCGGCCTGGGCCTCGGTCAGTCAGAATGTCGAAATTATACAGCCTTTGGAACAGTTTGCATAGTAGCACAGGAAGAAGACTCAACCATTCAGCACAGGTGACCCCGACTACTTAGACACCATCTGAATGCGCCACTGTTCTTCCCATGTTCTTGTGCATTTCTCCCAGAGTGCTCCACCCTCCCCACCCTCTCCTTGAAGCCTTTTATTTAGATGTGAGAGTGAATATATTTGTCCTGGGATACAAGCCAACCCCCGGCTGTGACCCTCAATCAAAATGGGAGGCTATAGAATATTTATGAATTGACCATTTAATTGTACTCATCATGAACAGGGCTGGCCCAAGGCCTAAGTGAACAACAACCACTACAGGGCAGCAGCCATGAGTGGACTTTTTTGTAGCCTGTGTTTTTAATGCTGCATCCTAGTCTCCTGACATGTTTAGCATCCAGTTATATGTGTATGTAGAGAAACTGCCACAACTGTAAGATCTGAAACTATAGGCATGTGCTTTCTATTCATCTTGGAGTTCTCATTCAACAATTTTAAATATGTACATGAAGCTTTAGTAAGGGTTTTGTATAATTCTCTTATTCTTGGATAGGAGGGAAAATTCAAAAGTCAACTGTTGAGTCCGGCTAAAGTATCCAACAACTGACACCTAACATTTGACCTTATTTTCATCTACTTTAAATCTACAGAATCTTCCTTAAAGGGGCCTTCCACCAAATTTAGACATTCTTTTCACTTCTCATGAGGAGTACAACTCAGCTCTCACAGTATGCATAGTTATCAAGATGCATCATGGGAAATGTAGGATCCAGGGACTAAAAGTCAGGATATTTTAACTCCAGTTCCTTCAAATGTGGACATTGTTGTATTGATCTGTCCCATGTTGAGTCTCTCAGCTTCGTGGAAATACAATCCAAACTTTATGGAGAACCAGTATTTAGCCATATAAAATAATAGTTTTAACCATCATAATAGTGTACATTTCCATTCACTTAAGGGCTTTATGTAGGTGTCTACGAGAAATACCCTCCAAAACACACACACACACAGACACACACAGACACACAGGGTGATTTCCACAAAGACTTCTGAAAGTTTCCAGTTTGAGATGATGCAGAGGCTGACCCTTGAGCAAAATATCATCCAAGGCTCAAAAAAGCAACAGCTGGCCCTGCTCATAAGTCTTTTAACCAAATTCATTGTTTTCCTTTTTTTTTGTTTTGTGTGTGTATTTTTGCATGAGAAGAGGGTTGTCAAGAACAATATTACGTGTGTAAGCACAGACACTGACGCATATTGGTGTCACATATTTTACATCTGGGTAAATAACTAATTTTACTTAAAATCATGCGTGCCACACATGCACCCACACACACACAAGCTCTGGGAGTCCCACCACACCAGTCAGGGACCAAATGAGACAAGACCTATCATGTCTCCTCTCAGTGAGAGCAGACATTGTTGACTCACTGTAGTCTAGAGGCGCTTAGCCCGCGTCCCACCACAGCTATGCACTGTCTGACCAGAGCCTTGGAGCAAGGGTGTGCAGACTCACACACATCCATGGATGCATGCAAACATTACACAAACACAGTCAGACACATATACATACAGGTGCATAGACTCATATATAAGCCAGACTCACTCTTTCTCCAGCTCTGTGGTTTTCTCTTTAATCCACTCATCAGTCACAACACACTAAAGAGCAAGAAAACACATACTTTCTCTTGCTCCTTCCTTCCCACACTTGCGCTACCAGATTTTAGGCTTAACTGTTGACTACTTCATATATCCGCTACAATCTGAGAGGGAGTGTTTGCTCTGTGTGGCTAGACGTTACACCTGTCAGACAGTTCCTTAAAACTCTTCTGAAAACCACCTGTGTTGAAAGGCTCAGTTTTCTCTCCACAAATCCCCTAACCATGTGGCCTGAGTGTGCCAGACACACTCCAGCCTGTCCACAGACATCAAAACCAGTCTCAAGCTCCCTTCAAAGGTCCACTGGACCTGACATCATAGCCCCTTTCATAATGGACTAAAAAACCAAACATCCACCACCATCTGGCTTTTGTCTTCAAATGATTCCTCATCAGTCACAGGTATTTATGGGCTCCCATTGGTACTGATGGGAACATGACACCTGGGTTCATTTTTGGCCCTTTTCCAGCGTGATGTTATGATACACGTCAAAGTCACATTTGCTTTGGGGCCCCCATTGCGCCTTCACCTCCTCTCCTTTGTGCACCGAGGATGTACTCTTTCACTTCCATTAAGTACAGTGCATACAGCAGACTATACATGACAGCATCATTTAAAAAAAAAAATTAACAATACCATGTGATCACAGTTTAAACTAAAAGATCTACTGTAGCAATTTAGTGCTACTCTTCCAAAAACTTGGTACATTAAAGTGGCTATAAACTATGTTTTTCTTGTGCATCAAATGCCAGTGCGAAACACTGTGAAACACTGTGATAATATGAAAGGGATTACTCATGTTGTTGAGCCTACAGAGACTTATTAACCAAACCTGCAACTCCCCTCAGATATATGGAGCTTTATTGCAAATTTCAGCTCATTGTTCAGTTGTCTTTACTGTTTTGACTCACTCTCACAGCTCTCTAGTGTTGTTTCAGCCACAGTAGCCGGGTGTTTTCAGAAAGCTCTAAAATCCCACTGTACACTACCTGCTCAGCAGCAAACAGCAGTCAGTCAACCAAAGAAAGAAAGAAAGAAACAAACAAACAAACATTCAAATAGTAATTGCAGGTTTAAAAAAAGAGTGGTCAAAATCATGCAGCAGAGGTCAAGATGTCCTCGTTTTAGTCCTTAGGATGCTGGGCCCTTCATTTGCCCCCTTTAAACTAGAATGTGACCGAGTGCCCTTTACAAGACTCAGCCACAAGATTAGATAATAATCCAGGATCTGTCATAGTTGATATTGTGTAGTGAAGGTGCAGATTACTGCAAATTCTCAAACATTTTTTTTTTTTAATTCATTAGGTCACCATAAACCAAATGACAAGTAGTGAACCTGGACTTTTGGGGCCCTCTGAGATCTGCATTACCCCGCTGCTGATCCAGCTTCAATCGCACCTGTGAACTACGCGTACACTCTCACATTGAGAGAGGACAAAAGGCAGCCCACATGAACTGATATGCAACCACACATGCGTAGCCATGCGTAGCCACCCACAGTCAGACAGACAGATAGGGAAACACATAACCAGTGTCTCACCACAAACACACAAACACACACACAGACAAAACCGACACACCCCGCCATTCACTGTCCTGGCCTTGTTTACTCATGACCATCACCGCTGTGCAGCAGTCAACCCCATCATTCCACAGATTCCTTAGTCCCAGCTCTATTTTATGTGCTTTGGAGAAGGACTTGTGATTTTTTTCTCTGCTCATCAAAGACAGGGGTCGTATAGACATTACTAAATAATGTTGACTGGAATAATAAAAGTAAATGATGGTGACAGAGACTCAGGTCAAACACATCAAATATTTTGAGGCTAACATTTTACTGTATTTTGGTTTTCGCATTCAAAAAGATCTGATCTAATTGTTCTGCATGCTGACCTGTTTGGAGGGTGGAAACTTGAAAGCTATAATGAAAACTGGGACCACTGGGTGTTAACACAGTAAAACTTGCCTCAGACAAGCTTTATCTGTGCAACACTGCCATCTGTAGACCATCAACAGTAACTCTGATTGCTTCATTCATTGCCTTATTGTCAGGTGTTGTCTTACATAACAAGCCCAAACAAAAGATGCACTCATGATTTGTTTGACGCAGAAAAGCAGAGAGTGTCTGACCAAAAGGTAATTTTCTGTATTTACTTTATCCCTTTAAATGCTCGGTTTCCTCCCACAGGCCAAAGATATGTAGGCCAAGTGAACTATGTGAACCTAAAATTGAGTGTGGTTGTGTTTGTCCTGTGTGTTTGCCCTGTGATAAACTACTGACCTGTCCAGGATGCTGAGACAGACTCCACAAGACCCTGTGACGATGCACAATTCATATTAAAAGAATTTTGTGAGCTACAAAAAGTGAACAATACTAACACATCAAAAATGATCCCAACTTTATTTCACTTATTGACCTGATAACTTTTGAAATGTGTTTTATTAAGTGAATAATTTTTCTTTGAACTTGAACAATAGTTTCATCCATTCTTCTTGCACCCACTTGCCTTAATGCTGAATATTTTAGGTCTACCAACTTATTATTAACCTGTTACTTCTTCAGACTAACAGTCTTACATTGCTCAGATTATTTGTCAATTTCAGCAAGTATCTTTTTAAACTGAACATCTATGTGGTGCTGCCATCTAGGGACAAACCCTAGACCTGCAGGATAACAAATGAAATGTGAAAAATCAAGCAACCATAGCCCAGTATGACAGCAGAGAGAGTGATTTTACCAGACAATGTGGATATTTATTTATAACAGCTGTAAGCTCCCAAACAAAAACTCCAGAGTCAGGTGATTTTTTTTTTGGTAATAGAAATAATAAATCAAATAAAATGTTTTAAATTAATTTTTTTTATCTAAATAAAAAATATTTATAATTATGTGATGACTTTCAGCTCTAACACTTGATATAAAGTATATATGAACTATAATTTTTGCATGAGGGGGGGTGGAGGGGCATCGTTGTGCAAGTCGTGCCTCGGTTACGTCATACGTCTGCGCCACGTCCACCCTCTGACATTCAATGACGGTTTGCACACATTTTTTTCCCCCCAGGTTTTCTTCATAATACGAGTAGTTAAACCATAAACTGTCTGCCATGCAAAGAGCCGCACATACAGCTTTATACGACTGGTCTCAGATTGTCGGTCCAGCGATGATTCGTCGGTGTTTGAAATGCAGAGGTAAGCAGTTGTAATTTACTTCAGCAGCGACAGCTAACTAAAGTGCTAAATGCTAAAAACACTTACCTAATGTGGTCTGGGTGTGTCTGTAGATATAACGTCAGGGCATTTTTCCCCCATAACTCCTGTTGTCACAACTATTGTTGTAAGCATGCTGTAAGTCAAGACAGTGTGACACTGTTAATGTTAAATGACAGTCTTGTTAGCTAAAAGGTAGTGTGTTATTTTCTTTACACGGGAGTTTTTCCTTGTCACTGTCACCAAGTGCTTGCTCATGGGGGAATGTTGGGTTGTAAATAATATTGTGAAGAGTTGTAAAGATCAGCAAAGTCACCTAAACTTGAAACAGAATACACAGGACAAACTATCAGCCCTGAACCAGCCCTTAACCCCCAAAGTTTTCTGTTGTGACTACAGAGTAAGTAACGTTACTAACATTACATTTCTGTCATCGTGTTTACAGCGACTCTGCGGCAGAGCTCACGTGCATTCAGTGTGATCCCGCCTCCGCGCGACAGTGAGGAGAAAGAGATGCTGGACAGAATCCTGCGCGTGGACCATGCGGGTGAATATGGTGCCAGCCGCATCTACGCTGGCCAGATGGCAGTGTTAGGTCGAACCAGGACGGGACCTCTCATCCAGGTCTGGGCACAGTGTGATATGTAGCTTTGAAGTAGGACAGTAAGTCTGCACACTGGCAACAATGTGTGCTGTGTGATTTGAGAATTGCATCACCGTTCTTTAACCTGCACCGGAAAACAGTTCACATTGATGGCTGTCCATGGCAAAACAGTTACCATTGTGTGAACTGTGCACAGAACAATGTTACCAACGTGGCTTATTTTTAAAGGTTTCTACTGAATAAATTGTATAGGATAAAGGAGGGAAAAGTTGTGACATTATGAAGGTCGGACTTCTCCAGAACCAGGTGTTTCTTTTTAGTAAAAACATAACATTTTTGATTGTCCCTTTGAAATGTTCAGCTATGACACTAGATTTTAATGTAGGCAGAAAAGTGAATCTGAAGGCATGTTTGTTTTTTTTCTGTAGGAAATGTGGGATCAGGAAAAGAAACACCTTGAGAAATTCAATGAAATTCTGGCTGAGAACAGAATTCGGCCCACAGCTCTGTTACCCCTCTGGAACATCGCTGGGTTTGTATTAGGTTGGTACAGCCCATAAACAGACAACAAATTGATAACATTACAAGATAATGTACTTTTTATGTAATCAGCTGTTGCTCTATCAGCTCTAAACTTTGTACTTCTCTTGTTTTAGGTGCATCCACTGCACTGCTGGGAAAAGAGGGAGCTATGGCGTGCACCGTGGCGGTGGAGGAGAGTATCTCAGAGCACTACAACAGCCAGATAAGAGCTCTGATGGAGAAGGACCCAGAGAGATACGTTGAACTCTTAAAAGTGAGTCAATTCTGGTTTCTCCTAGGATATAGGATATAGGAAATGGAGAAGGTCTAAATTGGGAGATGTGATTGCTAAATAGTTAGCTCAGGTGTGTTTTCTGAGAGTGCATATGCGTGGTATGAAGACTGGATAGATCCTGAATAAGTGAGAAACCAAATGTTGGAAGGAACAGTGAACTTGAATTTAAAATAACACATAGGAAGACATAAATAAGATTGTCAAAAGAATGGCCCAGTGGTTATTGAAATTGTATTTTCAAAGAGATGACCTGAAGGCTGGCAGTATTCTCTGGACTTCTGTTACAGGTTACAGTTTATGTCTAGTCTGGACACATCCCACGAGCCACAATTGTGTCTTTACTTTGTACACATCACAGCATGTAACTAATTGACTTTCTTAATGAATGTCTTTGGATGTATTTTAATAGATTATTAAGGAATTCAGAGATGATGAGATGGACCATCATGATACAGGGCTGGAGCATGATGCTGAAACAGTGAGTATGATATAATCTCGGCTGGTTGATAATGTTTGTGTTGCCTTGCTTGATGTTGCAGATGTTTTTGGTGGTGTTGTTTAAATGTTACTCATTCATTACGGGTTTGTTTTACTGAGATCTGTTATGTATCACTGATCAAAACACACCTTATGGTATCGAACCATGCTAAAATAAGTATGAATACATCAAAAATCAATGTTCATTTACAGAACCACTGTGATCTAAGTATGTTTTATTTGTTTTCTTTTCAGCTACCTGGATACTGGCTACTAAAAAATGCAATACAGCTAGGCTGCAAAGCTGCAATATATGTTTCTCAACGTGTCTAATACATTTTTCAAATGTTTGTTTTGATATCTTGACGCACTTTTTGGGTTAATTAGAATTTTTGTTGTACTTTTTCCAGATAAAAGTATTGTATATAAACATTCACAGTCATCTACATGAATCTACATTTTATTGCTTTGCACAGTATATAATTCGTGGACTGTTTCAGTGGGTGGATGTGACCCTTCCTAAATTAAATGGCAAATCTCTACGCTGTTTTGTGAGTGAAAATGTTTCATTTTTTATTTGATGTTGGTGGAACAACTGCTTTTGAATTAAGATGATGTGATTTAACACAATATATAATCCAGCTACTTTACATGACAACTTTTTAATGCCTTTGCTCTGCCTTAAGATACCTCTGCAGTCCTGAATGGATGATATTTACCTGCACACTAAAAGATAAATACCTAAAATACACGTGATAAGGACATATTGATAGTCATCCCACCATACCCTTCAACAAACTCTCCTGTTTCACATGTAATAGTTCATATATCAAGCTGAGCAATGACTTGTCATTCTGGCCTAACTTCTAAGCGCCCTCACACAGCTGTTCTGGTTACATTAGGTCACTGAGAAAGAAGGGCTGACAAGAGGCTTGTTCAGGGGCCCCTAATCTATTAGGCCTTTCAGCAGCCTGAGCAAAGTGTTCATTCCCCTCCTAGTCAGTATCAGTTTGTCCTCAGTGCACATTGAGTACTGACCCAAGGCCCTTCTACCCGCGCTGTAGCCTTTTCAAGCACAGGGGACATGATGATGCAGTGATTTATGGTCACTGGCAGGAGCTGATAGGACTTCACTGAAATCCTTTGATGGTAATTTGTCTCTTGGCCCTACCAGGCGGCAATGGCAGTCACTAAATGAAAAGCCTAACACTATAAAATATACAGTTTGGTGGAAATGAAAGGAAAAACCAACAGATAGAATAGATAGAAGTAACCATGAACCATCAGGACAGATTCAGTCTCTTCCAAGTCTCTGGAACTGGAGGAATGAAACACCATTCATCTAAAAGATATTCCCTAAATTGGTGTTTTGATTATGGTGGTGAAGAGCATTGTCTAACACACTAGTGTAAAATTTCCTATAGGTTTCTATCAAGTTAAGAGGTTTTGAGTAAAATTATCATTATGAACATGCTAGCATTCTTGCATTAGCATTTAGCCACAGCCTCACAGAGCTGCTAGTGTGGAATCCTGGTCTCACCCAGTTTCCCAGCTGGACAGATCTGTCTTTCTGCAGATACCCTCAGAACAGAGGGAAATATTAAGAATCTTGCAGTGGATAGGATATTTTATAGGTGGTGGATTTTGGAAATTACCTTCAAAATTGTGGTTAGTTGTTAAACGGCCTGCTAGGTTTCCTGAAAGGCCTAGATTCTGACAACATATACATTTTACACAGTTTTCTATTATGACCCAGAATGTCACAAAGAATAGTTTAAATTAAAATGACCCATAATAATATAAAATGGCAAAAAATGATCTTGTTTCAGCCTCTCAATGATGTTATTTAGCTGATTTTCTTCTTTTTTCTTTTGACCACCAGATTAATTGATAATGAAAACTACTTGCAGCCATACATGAAGCCATTCAGTGACCTCTCATTCCTCTGAATTTGTTAGGTGTTTATCCACTCATTCACTCAGTTCTCTCCTTTAAATTGTCACCTATCTATATATCAACATGTGCACTTACAGAGGTGAGCTGTTACGTGGGTTCACAGGCTCTGACTGATCTATTTTGCCTAGCATGAGGTCAGAGGAGTTATTTTAGCTGGGGTGGGTTTGCATATCAGACCTGACCTGAAGGGTTAATGTGCCGTATGGAAATAGGTTCTTTACTGTCCATCAGCCCAAGTAAAAGCTGAGGTTAAGACGACCCCCCATCATGTTTGTGATGATAACCAGAACCCTGAAAATGCAACTCTAATTCAGCAATTGCAAGATACTCATCCTACTCTTTATCTTACAATTCTTTAACCCCTTTTATTAGTATTTGTACAAAGAAATTACTGCTAAAAATAAATATTGACAACATTTATATTGCCAAGATATGAATAGGTAATAGATATTATTTAGTTTCACTGAAGTCCCTATTATGATCCCTGTGTACTGCAACAATTGCTTCTACTTTTTCAAATGTATAAAAGCATCTCTCTTGTACTAAATAAACAAGAGCAGTATAATTTGTTCTGATGTGACAAGGACAAAAAGGCGTGAAACTCACCTCAATGGTCATAGGAGGTCACCTGCTTTACATAAGCAACATGAAACAGTGGGCAGCCTTGCAAACCAAAGGTAGGTCATCAGTCTTTATATCAGCCCCAGAGTAATAGTGCTGACAGTTTTATAGCAAGGTGCAACTCTTTAAATAAAGCAACAAATGTATAGCTCCATCTATAGCACCATCTTGGGTGATGAAATTACTGGTAAATAAAAAGGGGTGGCGATTCAGTCACAGTGCCGGTGTTAATAACTCTACATCTAAATTGACTGCCATGTATAACTATTGATATAATACACTTGTTTTATAGTGTACAATACCTGCATGTAATACATTTTCAGATCAGAATTTGATTCTGTATCCCTCTATGGTCATCAGGAGCTGATGTGAATTGTTTAGGTTCTTTTTTCTCAGAATCCAGTCCAAGAATCTGCTGAAACACTGACTGAGAAATTGGCAACAAGAATTTGAAGAGGGCAATAAAACTTAACTAAACTGGGACTGTCTTGCTGCCCGTGAATAATTGCAGTTGTAAATTCTGAGCAGCACGAATAATACAAATCCTTATAAGTCATAAAAGCTTTCGGATACAGATTGTATTGCTTCTTGGCTTGGGTATATGTAGACTGTCAGTTAGGCCTTTCTGGGTAGCATAAGGTCCATCAGTAGCACTGAAAAGCCACAGGGGATAGATATTGTTTCAAGTTAGAATCAGCAGCTTGGAGTATGATAGTATTCACCTGATGTCCGACAACTGAATATTTTGTTTCAGGTTTTGTAAAAACACATACAATGCAATGCAAAAGGATTTAATCTCACATCAGTCTCTTCAAGATGACAGATTGTACAGAATCATCCTGTTCTCTGATCATATATAAACATGTACTTTGTCAAGCCAGATTTGAGCTGCAAGACAAGCCATCATCTCTAGTATAGTTTTAGACAAATGTGCAACCCATCCAAAAACGTTAGCCTTCCTGTCAAAATGCACAGTAAAGAAGAAAGAAACACCTCTTAGAAAATCACCAAAAACCCAGTGATAAGAGATACAGTATTGTACACTTCTTGAAGATGCGTTGTACCCATCTTTGTGCATTTGAAGGTAAGTGATCATATTACTGCTTAATCCATCAACTAATTTAATTTATTTAATTAATAATTTTGTTGCCAGAATTAATAATCCATCCACAGTAGGCACATGCTCTGCTGATTAACTGTATAGACATGAAAGTCTAAGCAAGAATTCAACCTGAGCTCTTAATTTTTGTCTGATGAGCTCAGCCTGGTTGACTGCTGGGGGTGATGAAGCTAACACAGATGCTAACTGTCATGTCACCATAAGTTTTATGTATGTATGCATACTTATTAGAGCATGTGTTGCCTTGACTTTTTAACAAGGGGTTCCCAGAAGTGAGGGGCCATTAGCTGAACTGACTCATTTGAGCTTTTCATATACTTACGGTAATCCAGGTCAACTATTCACAAACAGCAGTGTGGTCACACACTGAGATAGGCAACTCTATAAATAGTAAATGGTAAACATATTTACTGTTATGTGGTATGTCTATACATATACATACATATGTGATGTCACTGTATGCTTTAGATTGCTGTGCTTCACAGAGTGGCTAAGTTAAGTAAATGTCAAGTGGAGTTTGGTCTCAAAATCATGGATTTTTCCTCCTGTCATTTACCTTATGAGATATATTACATTGCTGCGCTGAAAGACATGTAATATGCACATGTGGTTATGTCCATGTGCAACTGACTACTTAAACCCATGATGAATCTTTTGGGTGATTGAGGGGTGTGTGGCCTGAAAGAGTTGTGACCACGTGTCCACGTGTCTTCACAGTGTGAAGTGACAACACATGATGCAAAGCGCTGACATCACTTCAGCTGGAATCTCTGATTTACGGCCTGTCACACAGTGTACCATGTACCAACTGCTTTGGGGAGAGAAAAACACACCAAGGTCAGTCTTCGAGGAAGGTTCATCAGTAGAACTGAATTTCACCATGACAAATTGTGTATCACACCACGTTTATCATTCCTCCAAATGTCTGTTTTATCAAACAGGCATGCTGAAAACAAAGTGGTAAAGGAACCCTGATTATGATTTAGGTATTTAACAGGTGCATATGTCTCTTCTTAGCAGTTTCAGTATGTAAAATATAGAGCTACAACAGACAGACATTGATACAAAACCAAAGGATTTGTAGATGTCTTTGTGCATGTAACTGTATTTTTGTTGCCACAAGGTGTATAACAATAAAATTATCAAGGCCTTAAATTGACATAACAAATGAAAATGGCATGTAGACATGTAGACACATGTTCTGCCTTGTCATGTTGTCAGTCCACCACTTTGCCAACTAAAACATCTCAACAACTACTGGAAGGATTGTCATGAAATTTTGTTCAGATGTTCACGATCCCCAGAGGATGAACCTTAGTGACTTTGGTGCTCCTTTTTCCATTTAGCACAACCATCATGTTCAGGTTTTATTTTGACCAGTACTTTGTTTTATGACCAAATACCTTCTAACATGCTAGACACTGACATTAGCATTTAGCTCAAAGTGCCACTGTGCTTAAGTACAGCCTCGCAGAGCTGCTAGCTTGGCTGTCCTGTTGTGACTTTAGTGAGGTAAGCCTTTAATCATGCAGGTCCTACTGAGTCATAGGCACTTTGCACTAAAGTTTTCTGGGTGTGAACTGTATTTTTTTCCCAAAGGTCTGATCTATATCAAAACTATGATATTAAATGGACATCTAGACATCAAGGTGGCATTCATCAGTATCTCCTCTTACCAGATTGGGCTTGCACAGCTGTTTATACTCTGTGTTGCACGATAGTTGTATTGTCGATCAGATGGGAGGACTTAAGTGAGGGACCTCTTGTTTAGTGCCAGAGTTGAGCATGGTCTGACCTCTCTGTTGGTATTCATCACTGCACTGACAGGCCTGGTGGTTCATCCAGCATGACTCCAAGGCCATGTTGCTGCTCCACTGTGTCATGAGCCCAAAAGACACTTAAAGCCTTTCACCCAAGCACAGTATGTCTCCCCCCCTCCTCAGAATGGGTGGCCCGCTTAGGCAAGAAGACAGTATCAAGCCCCAGAGAAACGATTTGAAGTCAGAAATTTAGGCTTTCTGTTATTACTAAGCACACATCAGTAACAACAAAGAGCACACACAGTGAGGTGCAAAGCTGCAATAACATGTAAATGCGTCTTTTAGAAAAAGAAAATGAATAGATATTAGAATGTCACATATTTATAGTTTATATTATGAGTATATGCGATTGCCATGACTTGATATTTAGTTCATTTGTACATATTTCTGTAACTTTTGTGATTGCTTTTAGTTGTGTTATTTTACAAATCTTTGGCTGGTTAGAATAGTGGTTGTGACATTCAGATTAGAGGCTGAACATATTTTACCTTGATGAAGATGTGTCTGGAATGCCAATGAGGTGGACAGAATGCATGGTGAGCAGCAGCTTCTCGCAGCACACGACACATATTTACTTGTCACATATCCTTTACTATACCTGTTACATCACCCCCCCACCTCTCTCCTGAATCCAACACCTTGTATCCCTGCCATCGACCCTTCCTCCATCTATCACAATGATGCATTGGCAGTTTGCAGAAGGTTACCACGCAAGGCCTCTTAACACCTGGTTGTAGGGATAGTTTTGCCCGCCCCACCTGCTACCCTCCTGCAGTGGCCCAGCACTTTACACCGATCTCGCTAAGACCCTGCCTGTCATCCTCACTGATTGAATGGAGAGCTCTGGCAGAGTTACTCTGGCCAAGTCTCATATCTCTCATCTGAGACTTGTTTTCATGTGGCTTGCACAAATGCCTCTCTTATCTCCCATTAATCATGGGCCTCTTTCCCCCGCTATGCCCTCCACTGCTGGTGACAACATAGATTCAGGGTGATGTTGTTGCAGATTGTCAAATTACACGCAACATGGCAAGGAGAGCTTCAAGGCATGATTGCAAATGGATCATAGCCTTACTGAAAGCTTTTGTTGTTTCATTCTTGATTCAACATAAGTGTTTTAATTCATATCAAAACAAGAGTTTATAGACTGAGACCACTCTATGGTTTCAATCTGTTGTTGGTATGGTTGGATTTTGGAGTTGTTACCTATGGGTCACAACCTTTCTGCACTGTGTTGTGGGCATAAGAATCCAGCATATGACTGCCGTCTCTGGCTCATTGTTCTTTGAAGCTATCAGCTGACAAATATTCAAGCTCGCAGCCGGAGCCCTCATCTCTTGAGGCTGGTGATGACACACATGCTCAGCAGACAAAGTGCCCGGACCACCCAGGCTTTAGGTGTCCTGACCTTGGAGGTTGGCTGTGAAAAATAACAACACAAGGGGAGAAAGAATGCCTCCTATGCTGCGCAAAGGGTCAAGCTGTTGCCCCTGTCAGGGTGAAGTTCAACATGCCTCCTGAGCCTCATGTGGGAGCAAAATGTTTGTTTTCAAAGGTAAAGAGACAAATGTAATAGACTCCAGAAGTGTGTCAGGTCTCACTTTTTGTGTGTGGTGTGTGAGTGTGTGTAGATGCTGATAGGGACGATGTTTGACCCATTACAGACTTGAATCACTGGAGGTGTAGAGCACAAATTCACTTTAATCCATTGATCTGCAGCCTGCTCTGAAAAACATATCATTCTGTCCAATCCCATATCAAAGAAAAACAAAATAGCAGCAATGCCATCTCTCTGTTCGTGACGTTCTGGCGAAACAGTGATAGATTTACAGCAACTCCTTTCGTTTTTCAGCTATTTGAGGTATCTGTTAAACAGATTGTTGCATTGATTTCTGGGAAGACAGATGGTGGTGTGCATGCTTCAAGACAACTGAAGGAATGAAAAATTGTTCAGCTCGGTAGATCAAATTCAGTATAGTGATGTCCTTAGGGTACATTTTTATTGCGCGTAGGTGCATACGATCTCACAGACATATTTTTGAGTAGCTTTGTTTTCTTTCTGGCCATAGTTGAAAGTAGCTGAAATAGCATGGAATGCTTGAAAATGAGAAAAAAAATACCTTTTTTTTTTCTGTGCCAAAGCAATAAGACAAACCTTGATAAATCAGTCTGCCTTGTTTATGTGTCTTTAGATGGTCAGGTGATTATTGTAGACAACATGCTACGTAATTTTGCCAGAGGAGAAAGATAATCCTCTACACACCAAGAATAAAGACAGCTACAGAATTGTTCTGCTGATCGATCTGCTGTTCTCCAGTCTCTGAAAAGGGATGTGAATTGAAGGTATATTGCCTTTATTATAATGTATTTATTCTTGTCTTCTCTGCTTAACAGACCTCCCTGCCAGTCCTCATTCCCAGCAGCCCCTGGCCTCCCAAGCGATCATTATTTGCTGTGATTGACACGCTGGGATGGTGTGCATTTCATTGATGAGAGTTTTAGAGCCCTGGGTCTCATGATCCTTCAGCGATTGGTGGTACGTCACCCTACAGCCATCCCAGGGGGGACAGTCACAGATCAGTTTCAAATATCTTTCGTCACCAAAGGCAAACTAACCGAACCTGCCATCCAGGAGTCTGCAGAGGACGACCTGGAAGGAGAAGCAACTATAGGTAAAGACACCTTATTACACACTGCACAAAATCTTTAAATCTGGAGCATAGAAATTCTTTGATTTGAATATTTTCTAATCAGTCTGAACTATTGAGTGACTATCATCTTGCCACCCCGTATTTGCATAATCAGCATAATCAACTGCTTCAACAATCCTCTTTCAATCATAATTTCTATCTCTGGATCCCAGGAACGGCATAAATTTAATTTTTATTTACATTATGTTCCGGTTTGAGGTTAATGAAAGTCCTGTAATGCATTACAGGAGGCTTGTCGTTTCTCAGTGGAATGTTAATAAGTTAAACAAGTACAAGTACAATAAGTATATAGTATCATCTTTGTATTCAACAAAATTGGTTAAATAACCGATATTTCAAGTATTTGAGTCATTAAAAGTCTTATGTTTTCTTATGACTTCTTATGACTTTCTTATGATGTGTAAGAGAAAATGATCTTTGAAAGTTGAAGCCTCACAGCAAACTACCTTAAAAAACATGACTGTGATAATTGCAGGACTAATTCAATGAGATATCCATGAGTCACTAAAAGATTAGAATTAGACCTTAGGATTCTTTGATTAAAAGTGACTTTATAGAACCAGTTTTGTTCCAATTTGAGCGACTACAGAAATGACAATTCGAAGATTTCAAATGTTTGAATGTGTCAATGGTGACTTCCACTTTTTATGTGGCTTAAGAAACAAAACCAGACTCCTGTACTTGTTATGTAATGGCCATTCTCCAGTAGATTAACACAGTGCATTAAGGATGTTATAGAAGAGCTGTTATTTGTCAATGTCTCTCTGTTTTTGTTACTTATAATGTGACACTTGTTTAAGAAGGTTTGGGAACTTGTATTATGCACTTGATGCCACAACCAACCAGAGTGTCCACCACCTCTGCCTTGAGAGTGTACACTAAATTGTTGAGCATGCGGGAACCTTACGGTACTATTCATTCCCATGTTGGAAAGTGTTTGACGTGTGTGCTCCAACGACCTCAGGGTCACATACTACACACAAATGGGCTATGCAGTTATGCCGACCACATAGATGTTTAAATCAAAACACAGGCACGGGCAGAGGTGGACGATGGGAGGGAGAAGAATAAGAGGGGATGGGGGAGAAAGAGAGCTTGTTCTTGATCCTTGGTCAGATGGGAAAGTGCCGGTACAAATGAAAAGTTGAGTTCATAAGCAATAAAATACACTCTAGCTCAATTCACTACACCCAGGGGTTTGCCTCTTCAGCTTTACATGGTCTGGTATGGCTAGTAGCTTATAGTGGCTAATACATGTGTGACAGAAGAAGCCCCCGCTGCAGCCTGAGTTGATTTTTATGGAAGAGAAAATGAATTGTTTTGATGGCCTCGAGCTTCAGTCTAACAAATGTGATTGTCTCCTTTTCTGCAGATTTATCCCTTACTGTTCCAGTGATGTATGGAGTGGCACTGGGCCTGCCCCAACCCCTCCTCCAAGGCCACGGCAAGGCAGAGAGAAAGAAAGAGAGAGAAATGCAAATGCAAGTACGTTTCTTCAGATCTTCAAGATCTTTACAGTGAGGTCCCTCATAACAATGACAGAACTGTGCCTCCTTTGGTTATAAGAAAACACAATTTACAATGTTTTCTGTGTGTGGCACCCCTCGTCATGTGATGTCTGTATTTGTTGACAGCTGAGTATACCTTCATGGGATCCCTGATCATCCGTGAGGTCATCAAAGACCTCATTCCCAAAGGAATCAAGCAGGCCAAGGTTGTATTGCTGTCTGGCACGAGGTGAGTTTGTTTTATAGTTTGTGCTCTGATGCTGATTCTGGACAAGAGCCTGAATCCCCTGTCCCATCTGGACCATCTCCATGCGTACCATTAAATAAGAGAAGCCCCATTTTGGGTGCTTCCTCTTGTCAACAATGAAAATGTTTATCGTCAACTGTGAACAATGACATAATGTCTATTGAAGGGCCTTGCCCTGTAATGGTGAACATTCCTCCCAGGTTAGCAACATGGTTGTTGGGACACCCCCAAGCTCCACTGTCTGAATGCAAAGCTGCTATATTTTCACTTCCCTGCTGTTAGCTGGCATGCACTTTGATACACCAAACAAAAAATGTCTCCCTTGAAGCCAAACTATTTATTGATGTTTTTGGCTCCCCTGCAGTGCTGGAGGGACAGGTGTTTTGCTGAACATTGAGAGGGTGGCCAGTCAGCTGGAGCAGCTTGGTGCAGAGACTCAGGTTCGAGGCCTTGTGGATTCTGGCTGGTTTATAGAGAGTAAGCAGCAGAGATCACCTAACTGTCCTGAGACTGTTTCCTGCTCACCTGAAGATGCCATCAAGATAGGACTCAGGTAAAGATGTGCATTCCTCTGGCACCCTGCACAGACTTGATGTTAAGAGTCACTTTCATAGTCCAGATAGAAACTTTCTCTACAGTGCTGTTTTACAATGTTGTTTTTAAAAAAAGGCTAAGCATTTGAATTCAATTTAGTGTTTGTTAAAGGTTTGTATTTTTTCCTCAGGCTGTGGAATGGCGTTGTTCCTGATAGATGCCGGCAGCTCTATAAGAGAGGAGAGGAGTGGCAGTGCTTCTTTGGACACAAACTCTATTCTACCTTGACCTGTGAGTGCTGGTTGGTACCTAAGTTTATCACAGCGTTGGATTAACATGCTATATGATATAAGATATTCAAGTAAGTAAGGTGCACAGTCCAATGTCCAATGTGAAACTGTAGTTGGTAAAAGCCAGCTTTTTTGCCTCATATTTAGTAGATCTGACAGGTGTGATAGCATTACATGTAAGCTGGCATTAGACAATTTTTGATTTGCTGGTAATGCTGCTATCAAAAAAGACGGTGTGGAGACAGCAGCACAGACTGAAGCTGAGAATTTGCTAGTTTTATACAAAAAAATAACTGATTTGTTTTCAGCTTCTCGGGGGGCAGCACAAGAAACCCCCAACAAAGTTGTTATGCTAAATAGATTAGCAAAGAGTTGCCTATTTACATACCCAGCAGAGACAGATAATGAATGTAAGTCCAATATCCATTCCATTTTGGTCTCCACCAACTCCTTAGGGAAATATCTGTCTCTTAAGCTACTAAATGCTCTGCTTTATTCACCAGTTAATCCCTTACTTTATTGAGAGCTGTCAGAAGGAAACGAAAACAGAAAAAAGTACCTGTAGTAGTAACCCAGTTAGCTAAAACAAGCTATAAAGCTCTGTAGAGCTGAGGGGAACTGCACAGTGATCAGGTGATAATTCTCTGGGTTTGTCACTACAAGCAACCTTGTTCACAGAACACAGTCTTCTCACCAATTGTTAATTTGAAAATGTTCATTGGAGCAACTTTAATGCTGAACTCTTTGTATTCCCTGTAGCCCCTCTGTTTGTTGTGCAGTGGCTGTTTGATGAGGAGCAGCTGAGGGTGGAGAACATCTACATGGGAGGACAAAGTCTGTCTGAGGAGCAGTGGCAGTATATACAGAACCTGGGCAGGGAGCTCAAGAACTCCCTGAGAGATGTCACGTAAGCTCCCAACAAGTTATTTGGAAAAGCAACATATAGTGATAACAATAGATCTCATATGGTTAGAATAAATGATGACTGGCTAAAGCTTAGAGATGACTGTATTCTTCTGTGTGTGTTTTCCAGGGCTGTATTTGCGCCATCTTGCCTTTCCCACACAGTGATCACTAAAAGGTAAAAATGGACCTTTGACTTTTGTTGTGTTAATACACCTTTACACTTCTCTTGTCCATTCTCACCCATTCCAGTTGTCATCTCTACCTACTGAGCTCATGCTGCTTATGCTCGCTCGTCCATCATGCCACATTCTTCATGTCACCAAATGCCATTTCACACTTTTCCCTAACCCCTTGGTGCCCTTTGAACACACAACATCTTTCTTTTGCTGCACACATGGACATTGATGCATCAGTGCAGTCTTAGCTAAGTTTACACAGTAAGTTAGGTGTATTTACTTAGGGTGAGGATTCTTTATGGGAGGAGCTGACGTTCCAGTGTTGTTGTGGGGTAATTTTGCAGTTGCAGTTCTGTGATATAACACTTCTGCACCAAGACGATGAGCCAAAAGTGTCCAAGCAAATAATATATGTATTTCTTGCTGTTCTTCTAGTAACTGGATGAGCTTTCAAGTTAGAGGCACCTCTCTGCCACGGGCCCTGCACTGCTGGGACAGGAGTCTGGAGGCAACACGCAACAACAGGACCCCTGCCAAAGGCTGTCCCTTCCACCTGGTGGACACCTGCCAGTGGCCCCAGTGCAACCCCACCTGCCCAGCCTTGGTGGACCAGGCCACCCAGCAGGAGCTCACCCTGCTCCAGATGCTAGTAGCCATGGGCCTTGACCTTCAGAAGCTGGGCTTGGATCCCCAGGGAGATGGAGATTCTCTTGCCAGCATGGTCAGCAACGGTGGCTAAGTGTAAGAGTGGATAGCTTTAAGAGATAGCCAGGCAAAGGCTTAACAGAGGAAAAAATGTGTTGAAATGTTAATGTAACCATAGAAATAGTACAGGTATCTGGTTACTACATCTTGTGCTGCTCAGCATTCCATTATGCTCCATGTGTCTGTTAAATTGGTGACTTGGCTGGTGGGTATGTCACTGTGTCTGGGTCTGAGTGGTTTGGCTCTCCCTCTACTGGACACCAGAGGAAAGAGCTTTAGGCCTAAACTAAAGGCGTTTCAATTGTGTTGGTTGAAGACCTTGAGTTTTATCAGATGGCTGGACATACTGTACCATCTACAACACACTTTCATCCTGATCACTCAACATAAAAAAAGCTACTTCAGAGCATGGTTGTAGAGTTGATTACTTTTAAGGAATAGAGGCTCCTGCAAAATGTCAGAGGCACAAACATGTTGCTTAGACAGGACTCATAAAAAAGACACATTTGCACACCATATACTGCAGTTGTTAGTATTTGATTTGGTTTAAATAAAGGTTTATTTATGCTCTTTAAATAGCTTTCACACAACAGCAAGTATTCAGGATGTGATGATTTTGATTCTGGTTCTTACATAACACAACACACAAAAACTGCACTCACACTGACTCAATAACTTTTTGCACACATACTTCCAAAGACACTGACTGTGGTTTTTGTGGCTTGGTTTTAGTCTCTAGCTCCTGATGCTATGCTAACTTATATACATTACATTATACATATATATACATATTTTATGTGCATGTAAGACAAACGTGTGATTAGTTGATATTTTTCTGTGTAGACCAGCAGAAGATGATCTCCATACTGCTACAATGATTTGTTCTCACTCAGCTGGTAGCACAATCTACATCTACTGACATGCAAAGACATAATACAGACTATGTATTGCAACATTTAAAAGCAACTTTTTTCACAATGTCATGCAAGCTTTGCCAAGCATTTACAGATGTTACTGTAACTGTATGTTTCATTTTCATTTAGGCACTGTAATAACTATGTCAGAAAGATTTGACTAGAATTGTACCTGCTAGTAATAAGTATCAGACTGAGTTGTTGAACATGTTGGAACAGGGAATAAAAGTTTTAATTGGCTCTTGCATCATTTGCATCTGTTTGTTTGTTGTCTTGACAATAATGATACTTAATGTGATTTTTTTCAGCTTGTGTCACTTTACCTAATGACGGAAACAAAAATGATTCTTGTTTGATCTTTGTATTTAATTTAAGATGTCCAGTTCTTAGATTTGATTATATGTTAATGTCATTAAGTGGTATGAAAATCTTGAAAGGGTTTGTGCAGTAAATGCCTTTGCCCGGCACAAATAAGTTTTTAAAAGCAGATTACACAAATGCACTCCATGGGGAGAATCATGCCTCTGGAGCCTGCTAGCAAATCTTTGATCAGCAGAAACAACAGGAGTGGGGGATGCAAAATGTTGATTGTATTTTGAACCTATAATGTTGCAAGGCCTCTTCTGTTAACTGAGCTACCAGTAGAGTGCACAGATTGTGCTTTTTGAAACTTTCACAACCCTAATCTACAATTAACTCCTAACAAATAATCTTTTGAAACACAACTCCTCCACCGTCCTTCAAGCCCACACTGGTCATATCTTCCAATTCTTGCACTGAAAATGTGTTGCAAACAGAGAACTCTAGGCTTCATTGTTTATTATGCTGCAAACCATATTGCTCTTCAAATGCTGCATCAATAAATCTGGATTACTTTTATCTATTATACGTATATGTGGCACAAAAAACTCTTGTTTTTTCCTTTTGTCTCTGACAAATCCATTAAATAGTTACGGGTAAGGCAAATGCATCAGAGGTTAGATGCAGATGCATTCAATTATTCATCCTAAGCACTAGGAGGCGCTACTTAAAATCTGACACATTTTTCTAAAGAGGTTGCATTACAGCCATACTGTATTACAGCAAGTAGCAAAATTATGATTTTCATAATTTGCCAAAATTAAGCATTTGCAGGGAGGTCCTGTAAGAAAAGGCAGGCTGACGTGTTAAAAATGTACACAACAAAAGCTTCGTGGATGAAATCACATCATTAAGTCTTAAGCCTTTACTAAAAGGTTGTTGGTAAATGTGCACATATTATTTGTGTCGTTTTATATTGGCACAGCTGAGGCACAGTACGCTACTTATTAAATACATAACAGACATTATTTTCGTGATGGTGCGGGTCATCTCCACTTGAAAAAGTTTTCGCTTTTTTCCCATATTGCATTGCAGTTCATTACTACTTCCTCTTTCCGCCATATTGCAGAACCGGTAAGATGTCTTTTTCTACTGTCACCTCCAATCTTTTAAGTATCTGAAGCATCTGAATGTTAAATATGCCAGTTTTATCATCATCTTGAAGCGAAAGTTCATATTAATGGTTTGGGACGATTATCGTCTCGACTAGTGAAAGGAGTTAATCATATTTGGGCTTCAAATTTCATCCAACAGTCCCTCTGCCCGGCCCTGGGAATCGGTGCGTTAAAGGCGCCTTGAAATGCTGTTGGCTTTGCGACCACATAATTATTTTTTTCACTCTTAACAAAGGGTTAGGGTTAGGGTTAGTTAAGTTGTCGGTCGTTGTCCGTGTAAAACACATTTATACGCGGCCGTCCCAGTGTTGACCATTGCTCATCTCTATCCGTCAACATTTACTTCATAAATGTAGCCGGCGATGCTAGGTAGCTACTCTTGTCTGCTCATGAAGGACCATGCTTTCGTGGGAGTCCCTGCGTTTGTCTTGTCCACTGTAATTCAGGCTAAACGCATCGTTACCTGTGGCGTCTAAAATTAAACTGGTATCATTTAAGTATTTCTTTATTTGCCCAGTGTAATTTAATACTGTTAGCTACGATGCTAACCCATATTTGAGATAAGTGAAGGCGTCACGACATAATTAATGCTAGCCAGACCGTGCTAACTGGACATCAGTGTGTCATATCTTGCACCTTCAATTGCACTTTGTAACTAATTGGTACACGATTTAAATCTAGGTCCCATTCAGAGAGCGCTGCTTTTTGTCGAGGAATAGCTTCCAAGTCAGATGTAATTGGTGACATTTGGCGGTGTCATAACTCTGGTAACTATCCGTAGGTCTTCTCTCTTCAGTCTGTGCTATAGTGACTGGTGAAATGATTTGGGGACACTTGAAAAAGTGTGAGATAGGAAATTAGGCACAGCTTAGTTCATTTTACTTGAATTTCACATTTCTTACATTTAACACAGTCTCTGTATATGTTTCCAGGCATCATGGTGCGCATGAACGTTCTCGCGGATGCTCTGAAATGCATCAACAACGCTGAGAAGCGTGGGAAACGCCAGGTCCTCATCAGGCCTTGCTCCAAGGTTATTGTGCGCTTCCTAACCGTCATGATGAAGCACGGTGAGTTGCTTTCAGTTCTCTGGTTTGAGTGAGTCTGTAGTGATTTGGCATCTGGAAACAGTAAGCTAAACACCTGGCTACATGATAGTGGCAATGCTTCAGACCAGTTAATATTTGCTCTTCTGTAGAGCTTTTTGAAGGTGATAGAAGTCACTAAAGAGTGTGTAATTTGTAGAGTACTCAAAATGATACCATCAAACTAAAGAGAGTTTAGTAGAGTTTGAGAAGTATACATGTTGAATTTGGTGTCTCAGTTGGATCAAATCTGAGACACTGGCTCATTTGGCCATATAGGAAAAAGTCGAATGTGAGCGTTTACTGTTTGTACTTTATGTTAATGTTCCTTGTCATCTCTTCTTCCAGGTTACATTGGTGAGTTTGAGATCATTGACGACCACAGAGCCGGAAAAATCGTCGTCAATCTCACAGGCAGGCTGAACAAGGTAAAATCAGTGACCACTATTTGAGACAAATTCAGATAAATGCTGATTACATGTTTGAGGCAGTAGAGATGACATCAGGGTGAACATGAACTACTCTAGAAATACTGTTTTTGAAGACTTTTACAGCTGTTTTTTACTTAAATGTCTCCTCAGACATAAAATGTTTTCTAACCACTTATCCTTTTTATTCTGTTAATTTAACTGTTTCTTGGGAAAGTGGTAAAAGCAACAGCCTTCTCGCAGAGCTCAGAAAGACAGAGAGAGAGCTCAAAGCTAACAGACGATACATCTCATAGCATTCAGCCTATGGCATTTAAACTTGTTTGACACTTATGTGTGGAGTATAAACCAGTGTTTTTTTTTTTTTTTGTGTGTGTGTGTTTTTTTTCCCCCAGTGTGGTGTGATCAGCCCACGTTTTGATCTCCAGCTCAAGGACTTGGAGAAGTGGCAGAACAATCTGCTGCCCTCAAGACAGTTTGGGTGAGAATCTTATACACAAATAGTACACAGCTTTTAAACTGAAATGTCACAGTAATGTATGTCAGAGTTTGCTTGAAATGAGAGTTGAACAGTAGAAGTTCCAGTGGTTTCCAGTCTTGCTTTTAAATTGGGGAGTTGCTGCAGTGGTTGGAAGTGTGAGTTCAACTTGCTTGTCATGATGCTTCCTGTTCTGATATTGTTAATTTGTGAAATTGGTACATTTAGTTGATTTAATCAGGAGACTTGCGGTTAGTCAGTGGGTTTAGGCTCCGGATACGCCATGCATTTGTCTTGTGAATGTAATGATTTCTATTTGTATTGAATTATTGGTGTACGTTGGTGTTGCATATAACAGTAGCCCCCTTTTATACAGCCTGTTCAAGGTGGCAGTGTTGCACTTCTATTTTGGCGTTGTGTGTAAAAGGAATTAACACAGAATAGGGAGCATTGTTGTCCTGCATGTTA
This sequence comes from Lates japonicus, assembly GCA_033238685.1. NCBI lineage: Eukaryota > Metazoa > Chordata > Actinopteri > Centropomidae > Lates > Lates japonicus. The sequence continues at coordinate 4,175,839 of BRZM01000043.1, read as the reverse complement.
GCTGGCTGCAGAGGAATACATGTCTATAAGAGGGAGAAATATCATGGTGGGACGCATTAATCTATTATTGATTGCTAAGAATTTTGTTGATCACGTGGAATCGATATGTTCATATCAACACCGTTGTGTAATGTATCTTGAAGCAATATAATTTTCACTACGTGGCAGCAACCAGCAGGAGGCGCAGTTAAAATTTACACAGACAATCTTCAAGTTGTCGTAGAAATCGAAGGTAGACATGAAGAGAGCAGAAGTTTGGTGTGGGACTATCTCTAGGTAAGAAATGACAAAGCTCGTTGTAAACACTGCAATGCTGGTGATAACTTATGTGTATTATGTCTAAAAGACTTGTGTGCGTATATAACGAGTGCTGTAGCTTTGGTTTGTTAATTTGCCAGGTTTGACTCAGAGCCTCAGGATCCGCTGTCTTAATGAGCGCTGTATATCTTTTTAGTTTTGCTTCCTGTTAGCTCATCTTTAAAGGCTTTGTTTAGAGAATTGTTGTTGGACTACAATTTCTTCTTTCAATTAAGATTTCATTGAGGAAAAACACACTTTTTTTTTTTTTAGCAGCCTATTTTCTCTCATAGGCATTTTCCAAGTAAAAAATACTGATAACTTGCTTATTGTTAATTTTCCAGATGATAGATCAAGGAAATTTCTTCAAATGCCCATCCCTAATACAAGTGCTCTTGTGTTAGATATCATGCCTATGATTCTGGAATGCCGACATGCTCTTTAAAAACATGTACTGGGTGGCATTATGTTGGCTTTTTTGGTTCAGTATAAATGAGCAGCACTGGCATAATGGGGGAGTCTTCTTAAAGATAATATAGCAGGACGTCTTTATAAAAGAGGCTAGTGGCAAAAGTTACCAGACAAAGTGATCCTTACTTCAGCAGGTAATGTCATTTTAAATAAAATAGTTTGATATTTTGATTAGTGGTTGTCTGACAGGGTCAGTGAGTCAGAGTGGGCTGGAGGTAAGAATGAATGATGGAGGAATCTTTTCAGAAGCAGTGTGCCAATGAAAACTGCCTCACTGCCCTGTAGATACAGAACAATATCTGTTATTTGGTGACAGAAATGACAACTCTTGACAAGGTGTCTTTGTTTTATGCCACCTTGTCATTCCCTTCACTGTGTGTTTCCAGCTTATTTATTTAAAGATTGACTGGTGTATGTATGCAAGGAGGCTAAAATGTATAAAGAGAGAGACTTGGCGGGTTTGGTATGTAAATTGTCGAGTTGCCTGAAGTATGAGCATAATTCCACATTTATGCTGGGTAATAGAGAGAGAGAATTTGATTGGTGTGTGGAATTGTATCATGTAGACTCATAACTCAGAATTTGATCATTTATCAACAACTTTTATTTATTTAATAGGTGACAGGCTTCTGTTCCTCACACAATGAATTGGTGTTTTAGTTTTCCGAGGAGGTGTTCCTGGGACATATTACTGAGCAGTAGTGTGAAGTAGAACTGCAAGAACTCTGGTCAATAGATGTTACCTGTTGAGACAACGATTTGATTCAGTTTTTTTTTTCCTGGCACAGCAAGTTCTCCACACTTAACTCCACCCATGCCTGATGCAGTCATAGGAATATTAAATAGTCCTGTATTTGAAGTTTTTACTCTCCATTTTATCAGAGGCATTTTTGTTTTATTATAGGATGTGGCAAAGATAACATGGAGTGAATAAAATCATGAGCTTGACTGAAGCTTAGGGATGCATCAACGTTACTTTTTCAGTCTTGATACAGATACCTAGGGGCTTTGATCCAGTACCAGTGTTAAATTAAGAGCACCCTTGCTGTGGGGAGGAGACTTAGTCATTCTTTTGTTTAGACAACATCAGGCCTGACTTAAACCTTGTGTTCCTAACAGAGATATATGCATATAAATTTACTGAATTGTAATTTGTTTTTTAAATAATAATTGTGCAGCTTGGTTAAAACATCTTCTAAACATTGAATTGAGTAGATTGACCCTGATGCCACGTCCAGCTGTTTGAGTCAGTACCGGATCAGCGCATCTCTGCTGAAGCTCACATTGAGGATTGTCTGTTGGGCTGACATTATGCTTGCATTGAAAATTAAATGTTTCTACGCAAAGTTGCAGCGTTGCCACCAAAAAGAAACACACTTGGTTTTGAATTGAATCGGTGGTCTGCAGTTGGTCATCAGTGACTAGTTTCATGCTTTACTTCAGAGTAACACCAGCCTGTTTTGTTGTTTTTGGATTTGTCCGTCTATACATAACATGTAGCCAACCTGCCTGGAAAAGATGAGAATTAACTTTAATTTTAGCTGTGGAACTGTAGATGACAGCATTTGTAGTCAGATGCACCAAATGCACTCAGCCTGCTGTAGCTGTAGGTAAAAACCATCACCCTACATGTTGCATGCCCTTTTTCTTCTACAGTTGACATTGTCTTCATACAGTTTTATAAACATGCTCATTGTGAAATGCAAATTAAAAATTGGTTTTCTTATCAGTTATGACTTCAAACTTATTAAGACACATTTATGGTGATGTTTGGAGGACATTTTTGGTTGTCATTCATGTGAAAGATGTTGAATCATACAAAATTTAATACTTGCAATGTGATGGATTTAGTCTAAGTGTCTAACATGTTTGCTTTTGTTTCCACAGATACATTGTGCTGACCACCTCAGCTGGCATCATGGACCATGAAGAGGCCAGACGGAAACACACAGGAGGCAAAATCCTTGGATTCTTTTTCTAAAATGTAAAGAACTGCAAATAAAAAACCAACCAGGGGAAAGCTGGTAGTCTGCTGTTGACTTATTTCATATAAAGAAAAGGCTGTAGAGAGATAGCTTTTTCAAAAGGCTGCAGCTTTTGTTAGCGGTTCAGTAACAGTCCTTGGACAAGACAAATATCCTCAGAACACACCAGGGTATTTGATAAGAGCACAACTTGACAATTCTACTCCTGTAATAGTATTTGATTTTGTCCTTTAAAAACAGAAATGCATTCATCAGACTAAAAACGCATGGAAAACATGGGAAAACAAATTATTTTACTTTGTAATTGACAAACATTGAAACTAAAGGAGATCATATCATGATTAGCATAAAAGTGGCATTGGTACACTGCTCTCACTGTGTCTCGTGGCTGTGCAACAATATAATTAATCAAATGTTCAGTATATGTATGTCTATGTATGTAGCCACTGGCTGCAACCCCCCAGAAAAATTTGTCTTTCAGAAGACAATGACAAGCGTGATGATGCACAGAACCCCAAAATAAAAAATTAAAAATGGAAATAAGGAAATAGAGAGAGAGGAAATAAAAAGATGTGGACACAAGAAGTAAAATTACAAATAAGTAAAATAGGATAAACTTGTTTGAACACTGTTAGTTTCAGCTTTAAAAAATGTTAGCTCAGCACTATGACACAAGTTTTCAAAGCAACATGAGCCAACAAATCTTAAGGCAAGAGTGCCAATATGCAACTAAACTGCAGGAGCCTGGGACCAAAAGATGAAGGCATGCTGTAAATATGCAGATGAGATTTAGTGGACTCAAATTAGACTGTAGGCATGAGGAAAATTTAAACTTTGGATTCACTTGTGATGAAGTGATAAAATGAGATGGAGTAGTTTGTCACCTGATACAAGCAGATGGAGCAAAATTAAGTCTTTATCACCTGTTTTTCCGAGTGAAACAACAGGTTGATAAATACTGTGTAGGACTGAGGAGGTGATGATGCATTTATCAGTCAACCCATTAACAGCAGATAATGAGGAAAAGGTAAGCATGTGGATGCTTCTTGTGACAGCAAAACCACTACTGAAGAAAGTATTGCAAGTGGTTGAATTTTGTTACCTCAGGGGATTTCGTCTATAAACGTTACACACCTGATGACACACAGAACTTGTGCTCAAACTCCAGACAAACCTCAAATAAGCACATCCATGTCATAGACGTGCCCCTAGTGGCTATTAAGAGCTGCCACATCCCTGCTACATAGCTGCCAGCTTGTAAAAAGCCCTGGCTTCCTGCCCCTGCAATCCTCTCATCAGCATGACCTTTTCTGGGGTCCTCTGCGTATTTTGTCGTGTCCCCAGCCTCTTTGGAGTCTGGCTGCTGACCTTGTGTAAGACTCCGAAGAGGAGAGGTAACAGCCCGCTAATGCAATAGCTCTGTCCAAGTGCTCCTCATGGGCTGAGCGCGCAGACTGATTGCCTCCCTCATGGTTTCACAGCACTTAAGCGCTGCCTTGTAAAGGAAAAAACAAACTCTTACGCTGCTGCTGTTTTAAAGAGCAGGGACACCAGCCAGGTTACCAAGCTCCAAGAGTTCAGAAGAGCTGGAGAAGTATGGCTTTAATGCTCTGTTAGCAGTGAGCCTTTTGACATCAAAGCGTCTGGGGGCAGCTGTCTTGGCAGCAAGAAATAGACCAATTGTTCAGATAACTTGTAAACAGTTTGATACTACTTTTTCTTTTTTTAAACTGGGTAAGTGGGGAGATGCTTTAGTGTCAAAACCTTGGCATGCACAGACTGAACGAGGTGGGGGCATAGTCTCCCAGAGAGCAGAAGGTTAAAGGCAGTGACCACATTGTGAGTTTAGAATCTGTCAGGAAGCTTGAAAACTTCTAATACCCCCCTTTCCTCTGTCTCCTCCATCTTTTTCTTCACTTTGAACTTTCATATGAAGCAGAAAAGGCTTAAAAAGAATCTTTGAAAGAGTGCTTCAGCTGAAATGCTGTCAGCCTACAGTAGAAAACTGCTCCCCTGGGGAGAAATCTGTAAAAAAAAATCGTTTTTTCCAAACTGATTTCTTGTGAGCTTCGGGTAGTGGCATTTACATACCCTTTCAAGGGGATAATAAGTGATATACTTAAATACATTTCTTATGGCTCACCAAGACTACTATGTTACTCAGTTTTAAAATATAGGTCTGTAAAAACAGAAGAACTTTTAAATATCAAGTAGGGATGTAATCATCAAAGGAGTATGGCAATGGCAATGATAAAGTATGGCGCATTGTTTTACACAAGATAGGAATGGTCAGTACTTGTGCATCATTCAGCTCAGTTTATTGAAAAAGTTTGAACTTTAACATGAACAGAGCCAAAATAAAACAGGACATACGTTTTTCAAAGTAAGAAAACCTCATTCACAATCACATTTACAGTTTTATTAACACAGATTACAACAAAACCAGCCATAAAACATCACTCAACAGTATTTTGTGGCTCATTACATGTTTCTTGATAATGATGGTAAATATTTTATTCAGTTGATGTTATACTGTTATTAACCCAATAGTTCAGGTTTTAGAAGCCTTTGATATATACCATTTCCCATAGGTCTGTGACCAAATGGAGCTAAATGTCACCAGCTTGACAGAATGAAATAAGTCTAAAGTGACCAGACACAGCCAGGATTTTTGAAAACTGAGTCCACGTGACCAAACGGGGGGAGTGTGAACAGGGGACAAGAAGTCAAATTTGAAGATATCTATTCTAAAAACACTCAATATATAAAACCCAGAGTAGTTTCTTTTTGTTACTTTTGTTACCCCATTATTACAAAATACTCCCTAAGTCCCAAATGAAGAAGCATTTAGAATCACTTTGATTGTTTATTGTAGCAATTTTACACTTAAAGCGGCTTTGTTTTTTCCAGGTTACCTTAAGAAGATACAGACGACTGATGGTAAGGCAGTCTTTAATAATTAAAACATTCATCCATGTTTAATTAGCATAGATGGAGTATAGATGCAATATAAACACAATTTGGACTAGTTATAAACCCATTTTAACTCCTAAGAGATGCAGTGGCAGCCGTGGCCAGAAGTTGCACCAACTCTAACAGTGAGTAGAGAATAAAGCTCCCCGAGGCTCTTTAAAACTGGAAATGGCTTGAGGAGGAAAACACCTGAAGTTAGGAACCAAACCTCACAGTGTTTGTGCAACAGTGATTGAGTCTGTTTGAACACCATACATCTGGGGACCGGGGTCCACAGCCTGGCAGCTTCCAACATGTTTCTCCAGTCCTCACCATATGTCAGCTGGATCCCTGAGATGTCCCTGAAGGGTTTAAAGCACACCTGTGGAGGAGAAGAGGAGATGTGCAGAGCACAATACAAATAGAATACATTAATACTGAAGTAAAAATCTGCTGTTTGGCCCGCTTTGATAGAGAGAGCCAGAGGCAGAAGAAGAGAGAGAGCAACTTGGTCGTGTCTTTGTGTGAAACTGAAAATACTGTACTTATAAAAACATGATGACAGCTGATGACATGCTTTTATATCAAATGTATTTCTTAAGCACAGAATCTGAGTGACATACAAAATCATAGATGACCTGCTGGTGGAATATGACAGACACGGTGGTAAAGTCAAAGGATCCGTTCACCCAAATCTCTCTCTCTCTCTCTTTTTCTTTATTGTTTCTTTCTTTTTTTTTTTTTTTACAACCCAATAGTATAGTTAAAGTGGCTAATTGTAAGTGTTCTCCACCGAACATGGTTTCTTGCCGGGAGTGGGTGGTGGTGATGGTCGCTTACCAAGAGCTTCATTGCGTTTATAATACAAGAAGTTAGAATACACCCTCTGATCAGTGCTACGTCTTCAGGACAGACTGGACACTACAGTGAGTTGCTATCAGACAGGCTGGGGCTAGCTGGTTAGCATGCCAACCAGCTGGTCAGTAGAAGAAAAGAAGTGATAGAACTAGAAGTAAAACACTGGCGTTGCTTTTCACTGCTGGAGACAGGTCTTGGCAAGTAAAGGCCTGAACTTGTATTGCATTCAACTAGTACATATACATTTTATGTATATTAAATGTTTTTTAATGATATTTAACCCACTTTTAAAAGAATTTCAACATTTAAAAGTCATATTAAAAATGTAAACAGCAATGTAATGTAAGTCTTTATAGACACAATATCCCGGTTACTCTGAATAATCCTAAATCAAACTGTTTGTTAGGGATTGATTCTTTGCCAGAAAGAAGTTCCCATGATAAGGTGGTCAAATGCAAGCGAAACTCAGTAAAACAATATATTAATATATTTTAAAATGCCATTTGTCAAAACTGGTCTGAATTTGAGTGTATTTGTTTTTCTTTGTGATGAAAACCCCCCACCAAATTCTGTTCGTGTAGAGTGTGGAGAAAATGGGATATATTTTGTTATGTGTCTCCCCTGTGTTGAAATAGCACTGCTGCTCTATCCACATTGATCTTTGTCGTGCTCGCTAACCCCTGTCATTCTGTAGACAAAATCTCCATTGCCTCGAGTAATTCTCTTTGTGACTTGGGCTGAAAAATGAGCGCACTGTGAAGTGATTTGGTCTCTCAGTGTTCTTTCCCAGCGTGATGGTGATGGAGCTTGAGCAAAGCAATTTGATTCAATGCTGCAAATTCCTGGCAGGAAGAAAACATTTTGCAGTTGACACCGAGGTCCTTGTGCAAACATCACATCCATTACAACGGACAACTGAGAGTCTGACCATCGTCTGGAGTCTGGAAACTTATTAGCTTCTTGCTATGGCATCAGTTTTCATAGTGCACCCATGTCCAGCTTTACTGTGGGTAATAGATGAAGTCACTATGGTCTAATATCAGCACCTTTTCTGCCTCTTATGCTCCTACAGTTCCTCTCGTGAACACTTGGGGGCAGTAGAAATATGTCTCATGTTGAGTATTCCTCCTCTGGTCTCGGTCCTCATAATGCATTCAGGCCAGGCTGGTTGGCAAGCAGCAAGACTAATTATGATTGATTCAGAGATAACAGAATTAATATTGGAATAGCAGTAAAAGTATGAAACGTGGATTCATTGAAAAGAAGAAATTTCTTTTTTACCCAGCTCTACATTGTCTTGCTGCCATAAATCACTTAGTGGGTCACAGTGAAATGAGGGCGAAAAACAAAGACGATTAGAAAAGTGAAAGGGGCTGTGCAAAAGTGAATTGAGGCAATTTTTGGCTTATAGATTTTTGCATTAAATATACTCTTAATAACAAGATTCAAACACAGAGTGGGAAACAAAGTCTGCAGGATATTAAATCTGCCTCATCGACAGGATCTTTACAAGAGTTGTTTGAAGAAACAATACAGCTCATCAGCAAAGTCAGGGTTTTTTTTTTCCCCCAACTAAAAGTGTGATAAAAGGAGAGGAATCATTTAAACTTTGATCAACACCATCCACTGCTGCAATAAATTTGCATTTATAGTAAGAGTAAGGGAAAGCAGAATCAGAAAGCAGAATCAAAAGCAGACAAAAAACAAAACAAAACAAAAAAAACAACAACTTAATTTGCATCAGTGTAAACAACAACATAAAAGTGATTTTGGTTTATAAGGTTACACATTCTCAGGCGAGGCTGCTTCTGCAACAACACAAACACATCCTGTTTATGCTTACCATACTGATGTTGCATGAGATCATATTTTACATTGCACTTCTACTTCCAGCCATGTGATTTATTCCACCACCCCAACACAGCTCCGACAGACACGGTATCAACAAAGACCTGAGGAAATTCTGGAATAAATGGTGACCAGCTGAGAAGGAGATATGAAAATGTATCTTTTGTAGAGAGAGAGTTAGAGGGGAAGACTGTTGTGCCCCCCCATGTCCCAGTAGGAATGAATTCCCTCATTCCAAGGAGAAATAGAGGGCTGTGCATCGTCATATGGTCATTTCACTGATACACTTATCTTGTGTTTTTCACTCTCTGCCCTATCTCTGTCTGTGTGCCTTATTTACTAGGGCGAAACAGGGAGGTAGGAGTGGTGCTGGTGTATTCATGGTGCGGAGGAGTCTGGTGTGCATATGATGAATGAGATAGTTAGGAAGCAGTGAATTTATGGCTGTGAATGCAGCCATCCATTCTGCCCTGCAGTCACTGGCTGTCCTCAAGGGCATCGTGCTCCTCCGGGTCTCATCTTAGGTGGCTCGCTGGGGATCCCACCACTGCTGCTGCTTCTGCTGTGGAGACAACGCCTGGGTCGTCCAGGTAAACGACGCAGTAGTCGTCCTCCCCCCTCCCCTCGCTGTGTGTTGGGCAATGGTTAATTAGCAGGCAATGAACACAAGCTGCTAATGTACATATAATAACAAGGAGGCCAAGAGGTGCCAACGAGAGGCTGCTGTTATTAATTAGGGCTCTCATTTGTCCGCTATAGATCACCTTGAGCATTATGGTGCAGTTTGGCCTCTTATGTGGATGATGTACAGTATGCCCTGCAGTAAATCACAGCATAAGAAGTGATTACTGCTCAGGCTTAAATATTTAATGATGAGTGAGTATGTAATGTTACTTAAGGTAAAAATCATCATACACATCACATATTTTACAAAATAGATTGGTTGTAATTGCCTTCCAAGATAATCCATTTTCTGATCTGACGTCCCTATCAGCAGGACACTCTTTGGAGGCACCCTCCAAAACCACCATGACAAATGTGACTCATATGACTGGTCTGTGATCTGCCACTGCCTGGTTTTAAGTCAGGAAAAGATTGTGGTTTGGGTTAAAACAAGACTGAGAGTCTGCTGCCATACCAGCTGCTACAGAGGCTGCTGGGCACAGTTGTGCTTTAAAACCAAATGGTAATGTGAGCATGTTAATATGCTAAACATTAACATGCTGATGTTTAGCAGGTATAATATTCTGTTCACAATGCTAACATTTGCTAATTTATATTGTGGGTCTCTCAACACCCTTTCAGTTGTTTATTTGAGACTTGCACTTCCAGTTTTTGAATACATCCAACTCTTGTTCAGGTTTGAGTGCATTTCACTTTGGACAAAAGTGCCTGACAAATGAATTGAGCACTAAACACAAGGTTTGGCTGAGTCAGGGGGAACATTATCTTCTTTATTCTTTGTTCTGAAGAAGGCAGTTTGCCAAAACATTGATCTTCATTAATTAGAATAAAAGCATCCAAGTAATGAGTGTGCAGATTCTTACTTTTTTTTTTTCAAAGTAAAATTTTGACCTGAGACAGATAAGCTTTCTAATGTTTTTTCTGGTCACCAATTTATGACAACTCACATCAATCCATCAAATATTTATTGAGATATTTCAGTCTGGACCAAAGTGGTGGGCCGACAGACCGATCGCTCTCGGGTTGGTGGTAGATGGGATGTGAACACTGGTCTGAACACCTACCCTGAAAGCTTTTTCAGTACTCTAACTATGGGCGGACAGATGGGTCACAAATTAAAGGAAAAACCAACATAAAGTGTCTTAGTGAGGTGTTGGGTTACCATGTACAGCTTCAGAGCTCCTTGGCATTAATTCTCCAATTCTCTGGAACTCTACTGGAGGGATGGAACACCAGTCTTCCAATAGATATTGCCTCACTTGATGTTTTTGATGACGGTGGTGGAGAGCACCGTCGGCCCAGAAACTCCCATAGGTGTTCACTTGGGTTGAGATCTCATTACATCATCAAATATTAGAATCAACACTCATCAAACAAGGCTAGAAGGTTGTTGTTTTATTTTCTTCTTTCTTGCACCTCCTGCAAGTCCTGAGCTTCTACTTGCATCATATACTTGATAGACATTTTGTGTGCAGTCACAGCTTCAGGCTCCCATCTGCCAACATCCAAGTCAGTTTATTATTCGCAGGTGGTGGATCATCCTCTTTAAGGTTGGTTGTTCTCAACCAATCTCAAAAATAAACCACTTTTTTCTATTATGCCCCCTGAACATAAGCATTTCCTTTACAAACATTATGAGAATACCTATCAAAATAAAACAGAGCTTTCTGAGAGCCAAGGTTTTTTACTAAATATTTTAATTGTTTCAACACTCCTCCAAGCAATCTGGGGATTCAGGGCCAGTACAGAGTAAAATCCTTACAGCACGTACAGTATTATCTCGAAAAGGCAATGATAGGCAAGTTCTTTTTAGCTTGGCATCCCTTTTCTACTTCACCATACTGTCTTATCTCTGCTTCAGAACAATCTGCTGTGGGTGCACTTGTTGCTGTTTTGGCATTTGCTGTATTTAGCAACAGTTAATTGTGAAATTTGTTAATGCTTTTATCAAGAGTAACTCACAGCAAGCTCGAGTTTGGCGTTCAAAGACACTTTGATCGATCGTTGATGGATACACATGAATAGAGCTTTATGTTAACTGACTCTTTCTCTAAAACACTCAGACAGTGCTGTGCCGCTGAGGGTATTTGTAGTAAGATTTTGCAGTTAGGACGCTTGTGTAATTTGGCCTCTGCGCTGCTGTCACTGCCCTCTCAACACCAAAGAACTTTGTAAAAATGACATCATTTCCCAATTACATCATCCTGTCTTTGCGGGCAAAAGAAACACATAAATATCGCAGGCCAGTAACACCGATGAATACTTTGACTTTGTCCGAGAGTCCGCGTGACAAGATGTGTGCACATAACTGGAACTGGAAGGATATTAGTGTTCTGGGGCACATCATGTGAATGTTTGTGCTTTTATGTGTGTGTGTGTGTTTTTTTTTATGTAAGTGCATTTGAGTGTTTATGTATTTGTGTGTGTTTGACAGAGAGAGAGGTAGCAGCTGTAAGAGCCGGGGGGCCCCGGGGCTCTAGAAGAAGACGTCAGACCCAGCTGGACGCCTCCAGGGGAGGTCAGGATGTGTTGACAGCTTCCTGAGGCAGATGAGAGAGCAGAAGTGGCTCTGCCTCTCATCTCCAGCGTATGTGGATGTCTCTGAAGATGGCACAACACATCACATCAGGTTTCTCTGTAATTAACACACTTTTCAAGGGTTTGTTAAAAAGGGTAGGTGTTTCTGGGAGAGAATGGAAGGTGTGTGTGTGGGCACGTGTCATGAATTCGTGTAAAGAATGGCAGAATTTATTCGCAAAAGTGTGTGTACCCGGAGCAGATGTGCATCTTCACACCCTCCTCTTTGACATCTCATTCTTATAATAATCCCCTTGGTATTTATGCTCGCATGTGAGAGTTACCAGGTGGACACTGCTGCTTTCAAAAAATCACTTCAACTCCCGAGCTTTCCCTCATGCAGATGGGCATTTTAAAAGACAGCTTTTCTCAACTCACAGGTTTCCCCTGTATTTAGGCAGCTGGGCAGTGCCAGATATCATTACCTCGCCTGTCTTGAAATCACTTCATCCCTTCTCTCACGAAAAGGCCTATACCCACCATTAGCACCACAGGCCCTCATCATTTATAGCCTTGAAAAACCACGTCCAGGTGCAAAGGTCAGAGGCAGCTGTGATCCCGGCAGCCATCCCACGATCTAGGTGCCTTCCTCTTCGCTCGGCAGCCTCCATATTGATTTGATTAGTTGCTAATTAAAACTTGGCAGGCTGGGCTGGGCACAAAGGAGATCGCTCAATTAGCAGGGTGTCAGAGAATCTAATTCTCTCTCTTTCACCCTCGCCTTCTGTCTTTCTCTCCTTCTCTCTCCCTTCCTGCTCTATCACACATCTCCATTCTGTTTAATGAGTATAAAGGATGAGTGAAAAGGGAGGGAGGATAACTCTCAGAGGAAAGAGATGGAGCACTCTCAAGGAGCTAAAAGCATCCAGCCCTGTAATCCTTAAGCTAATCTTTGCTTAAAGATGCAGTTTGTAAGTTGTAAAGAAAGCGCCGCCTGCCAGTGGACGTTTGTTTGGGCATGTTGCCTCCAGCGTGCCTTGATGCCTGCTACCTTCTCTTCTCCTGGCAAGACAACCAAGAAACACACAAGCTGTTGCAGTTTTAGTGGTGTGCCTTCTGGGAGAAGGAGTTATGAGCTTTAAGATCCTCTTTGTTGAGACACCAGATTTTCAAAGCCTCTGTAGATGGGAATAGCGTTCCATTATAAAGGCTGTTTCCACAGAGGAGTTTCACGTGTTGATCCTGCTCATTTCATGGTGACATTTGAGATATTTTTCTGAACTTCCATCTCACAAACTTGCGTCTTAGAGGAAACATCTTTGTTAGAATAACAAGCTGCTGCTCTGGGTCCTGTTGGGGTTGAATGTGCTCCTTGCTGAATTCATCCTTTTATTCAAAATGACTGCCTGCCTGCTCTGTTAGATCCTTGTCTGTCTCTGTCTGCAGCCTACAGAGAGGAGGCGGTAAATTCTGTAATACTATTTTCATTGGAGAGATTTCTTTAAGGCAGGAAATCTGGTTAATTTGAGGCTACAGGTTGATACATTTTAGCATGTGTGGACTTGCATCGATTGAAATAAGTGTCCTCTAATTTGTTAATTTTGTGAACCACATAGGGTCGAATATATGATGCAGAGAGGAAGGCAAGAGGGATGTATAACTGGGACTATTTGTTTATGTCGTTATCAGTTTGCAGCAGGAGTCTTGGCTTTTCTGATTCTTCTTTGCTTCCAGCGACTGCATCTCCAGAGTTAGCTCCCACATGGACCTCGGCTTTTCAGTCAGCTCCCTACCAGCTTAACAGAGAACGTTATCATTGTCAAAATGGATTTAGATACTGTATGTGTGACTGTAATGTATTTCAACAAATACAGACACACGCGCTCATGGGTGATGTCTTCTATAGGAGGGAGAGCTGTTAGAGATTTCAAAATGGATAAGGAGACATTTCTGGTGGATGTCAAAAGAATAAAAGACTAGGAGAGCAAAGGGCAGATGGATTTTATGAATCATCCAACATATCTTGTTTATGTAACACATAAAGTTGGTTTTGCTTGCTTTATAAGCCTGTAAGGCTGCAAATGAAGAACACCTCCCAAACTCACACCCACACACACAAATACATAACAGCTCTCCTAAATGTCCGTATTGTTAAGCCAGGCTGTCATCATCCTCCTGCTCCTGGCAAACTGGACAGGGCCTGCATTCATTAGTCAACTTCATACTCTTATATAATATTTACAAGCAGCAGTTTATGTGCCTGCAGAGACCGGGTCCTTCCAGTGAAGCCTGGTCGGGGCCCTGACTGCAGGAGAGCTGGCTCACCTCGGACCTGATTGACTGTGGCTTTTATATACCGGGGTCCTCCATTTTGCAGTGCAGCAGCTCAGGCTGAAATGTCAGCAGTCGCCAGTTGTTGGTGCCAATGACAGTCGCTCATGAGCTGGCACTGATTAGCTTTGAATAAGCCTGAATAGCAACCTGGCCTGTGGTGTACATAGCAGGCTATTGTTTGAGGACTGGGTGCACACTAGGAGGATATACCCCAGACATGCATGGATAATGTGGACAGATTAGTCCTATCATTCATACAAAGGTACTCCTACAGATTATATTACTGCCATGAAGAGCTGAGAGTGAAATAATGTGGATACTGAGGTATGAGACTGCATACTGTATAATACAGATTTCTCATTATTAACACTGTGATATAGCTTAATGTTTTCCAATTAGCAAAGAACTGAGATTTGTGTTTTTGTCTGTGCTCCTCTCACTGTTGTAAGGAAGGTGAGGCTCACGTGAAAACAGGTGATGTCACATACTTACCTGCACCAATCAGGCTTCAGCATGAATGTATTATAAGAATTAGACACCAGACTCTGAGGTGACATCTTTCATTTATGATGCCCACCCAGTGCAGAAGGTTTGCTTCTGTATTGTGTGACCCAGTGTGTTATTGTTTCTGTTACTGGCCCTGCCCAAATGATCCTGTGCTGCCCACAGTCTTTACAGTGGGATGATGTTATACACATTAAAATAGCTTCTCTCGGCTCTGGGACAGTTTTGCAAATATAGGACTATAAGACTAATATTTGGCCAATTGAGGTGTCCTCTCAAGTGTTTTACAGATGGCTCTTTTACATTGGCTGTGGAAAAATTTTTTATAATCTGAATTAGAAATAATGCAATGCAATAATAATGCAATCAGTGTTAGTATTTTTGTGACAACTGATCATCCAGTAGGGGCGTTATCTAGCCATTCCAAAATCCTAGGTCCTGTTTGCCCTGGCTTTGAGATTTCTGCCTCTTCCTAATACATCTGAGATTAATTAATTTTCATATGGTCACAGCATTGAAGGAAAAATAAAATCCACAGCAGCACTGGTTTCAGAAACAATGTCTTCATTCCTCTGGATAATCCCCATAACATGCCATTGAGAAATTTCACTGGAACTATTTTTTTTCAGTAAAAAGCTGTTCCAATGAAAACTGCCCACGGTGAAAACTTTTTCCTCTCTCGTTTCTGTTTTAGGCCAATTCTGTATAAATGTAATGGGTCATAAAAACAGATCAGAGCACTGGCTCCGTAATGTCACGCCGGGTGCTCATCATCTTAGTTTTGAAATAAAATCTCAAAGAAAGTCAGAATATGTGTGTGACAGAAAGCAAAAGGACATGTGAAAGGAAGTGAGATTAAGAGTATGTGTGTGAGAGAGAAAGAGTGAGTATATGACTGTGAGGGAGATGGCATGAAAAACAGCAAGTCATATACAGAGACTGAAAGCTCACACAGACTGTTTGTGTGTGTGTGTGTGTGTGTGTGTGTGTGTGTGTGTGTGCGTGTGCGTGTCAGGTGACAGAGAGGGATGGGGACATGGGCAGGTCCTGGTAATGAAGGACTGATAAGTCCCTATTTCCTGGGCCTGGGTTAATTGTGCCCACAGATAAAGGGTAATAAATTGTCACAGGGTAATGGCAGGAGCCTGGGCTGGGCCCTGTTCCACATTCATCATGACTGACTGGGCTTGTGAGCCTGGAGAGCAGGCTGGACTGAAAGACTGGTAGAGGCTGGCAGGCAGGGATGGAAGACAAGAGGGAGAAGAAACCTCACAGGGCTGGATGAGGATATGATGTTAGTCTGTCTTACTTACAAGGCTTCTGCAGTGGGTTGTGTTGTGTTGGAGCAAGGACAAGAGATGACCTGGTAATGGAGCTTAGAAGAAAAATGAGAGGAAGATATTAAAAAAATACTGTGAGGCAGATAATTTACATACACCGGCATTAAAGAATTCATAAAACCTAGTCTTATCATCGCTTTTGGACATTTAAAATACATCCCACACAAACTGACTGTAAATAGCAGTTGTGCAGAAAAAAAGTATGATCATATTATCATTTTATTACATTTTAAAATAAAAAAATACATACAAATAGCATTTTACTGTTGTAGAAGGTTGAGACGGAGAAGTGTACTTTAATTACTCTAAGCTTGTTTAAAATAATAGAAATAAAATATAAGATATAATTAATGTTTTAATTCCATTTGTGCACTGTATGTTTTTTTCATGTAAAATCTGAAAAGTAACTACTAACTATAGCTGTCTGATAATTGTAGAGGAGTAAAGTAAAGTACATTTTCCTATGAAATGCTGTGGAATAGAGGTATAAAGCAGCATAAAATCTATATCCTTATTTATCCCAAAATTGTCAAAAATACAGTTCTTGAGTAAATGTACTTATTTACATTTCACCACTAGTAAGCAGTAAGTTCTATGGGCTGAATTTAAGGGTACATGTTGCAGTTAGTATACAAGAAATAAATGTAGTAATAAAATATGTGACAGTACCTGATCAATGTCAATCAAGAGAAAGCAAATGATTTTTTGACTTATTTTTTTGGTTTTCCAGGACCTATCATGGGCTGTCTTGCCACCATCCCATCAGTTCCCCCATTTCCTTTGTGCATTCCCATCATTAGACAATAATGAACATCAACAGTGCACTCAAAGATCAAATGTTTTTAGTATGGATACCTATTTTTAAAAAGATTTAACAAGAACGAAAAATAGTGTTTTGCTTATCTGCACTGGCTTCACTTCTTTTTTGGAGATATGCACACCTGGGCTGGTTGGTACATTATGACATCACTGCTGGGTGTGGTTACAGGAGCAATAGAGCAAACTGCTGACCACACGATATGATACGATAATTTATTGTTCACATGGGGAAATTTGTCTTCAAGTGCAGTGCAAGTGTAGTTATAAACAGTTTCCCAGCCTGACATTAAGTTTCAATCATATTCTTTAAGCATTTTTGTCATATTTATAGGCACAGCTTGAGAGACATATGGAGTCACTCTAATCTTGCTTCAAAATCCACAAAATTGAACAGATGATAAAGCAATACTATACTACCACAGGTATATCAAGAGAGAATCAATTCAAACCAATATTCATTATTCTTATTTTGCATATGATTAGTGTGTGCATCCAGGCAGCAGTGGTGCACAGTCTGGTTGCAGCTGTGGGTGTCTTTCAGTTTACAGTGCACCACAGAGACGTTGCTGTCAGCTGAAAACCTTGTGCTTTCAGTTTCTGTAATGTTTTCAGAGTTTTCAGCTGTTGTAGATTGTGTGTCAAAATTTGCATTACGGACTCTTAGCTTTTCAGGTTAATTTGGATATGTAAACATGCATTTCATCCTTCAACAAAATTGACTCTCAGTTTTTATTAAAAGTGGGATGTGGGAAGCCACCCAGCATTATAGTGTCAGAGACACAATTCATTACATAAAGAAACAATTCACAGTGTATGTTTTGGGTGGGACTCAGTGTCCACCTTGCCAACAGATCACTTCTTCTTTTTGAGAGATTGTGGTGGACAGAGTTTAGTGCATTGGCTGAGGATGATCATCACACATTATACCATGAGCCGCTCCCTGGAAATTCGATGTCCCACCATGCAATGATGACCTCAGTGCACATGACATATGATGTGAGCAATGGCACATCTAGGCTGGAACCGCTGTTGTTTTATGTGATTCACACATGGCTCCGGGGCGCAGCGGGGAGAAAGGACGTTTTCAGCCTGGAAAAGTAATACCCCTTAAGGATGTAGCTTCTTTGTTTCGATACCACCGGTCCTGTGAGTACACATCGTGACATTGAACCATTAGAAGGGTTGGCATAGGTGTTCTCCGCTTTTCCCATTGATCACATTTTGCTCTCTCTGACTATTCTCTTTTCATTGTGTGTTGTAAAGAAAAATGAAGTTGCATTGCATGTGTAAGCTTTGGGTTTCTGTCACATGGTTGGTATTCTCAGGGGATAATTCAGGGCTAGGAGGCTGTGATGTAGAGATACACCTGCGGTTTCACTTTCATCACTATAGATGTGACTATTCCAAGAGCCACGATGGCAAAAAAAAAATATTGGTGATTAATAGGAGATGCGTTTTAAAGGTGGTGAGAAGCTGAAAAAATAAGAGAAAAGAGTGGGGCAAGCAAACACAAAGGAAGAGAAAAGAGGAAAAATAAATTGCATCAACTCTAGCACTGGTGAAATGTTATAGGCTAGTATAAACCTCTCCGTGAAGCGTATAACAGTTTCGAGCAGTTGTCACCTTCAGTTAGAAGGGCTAAATTTGTCTTTTGAATAAACTGTGTGAACTTATGGTTAACAACTGACCTATACCCTCATAAAAGAAACAGTTTGAGGTCTGAAAACTGTGTGGAATCCTGGCTAATACAGCTGTGCTATTTCTCCTGTTGTTGAATGGTTGATGGAAACTACAGTTCTCAGCTATTTTCAATAAATTATTTAGTCTTTTGAGAATGAAACTATATATTTGTAACCAGTTTTAAAGGGAGCTATTTGTAGAACCTGTGCCTCCTGTGGTTTCTTGCGGGGAGCAGGTGGTGGTCATAGTCGGCACTTAAGGCTTCAGCCATTGTTGCATTTACAGTACAAGAGGTCAAGAATAAACTCTGAGCATGGCATTTACTTCTTCAGGGCAGGCCAGGTGCCACAGTGAGTCGCTGTTGGAAAATGATCACGTTGGGGCTGGGCGGAGCTAGCTGGTTAAAGATTGAGTATGTAGTAATTAGTATGAAGTTTGATGCTGAACTCGAAATGTTTCCTGGTATGTAAACAGCGCTGTTATATATTGGCTCAGTTAAGGTTTACATCTTAGTAGGAAGAAATGCATTTGGTTCAGTACCACAGTTAGGATAGGAAATCGGAAAGTACTGAAAGGCGAGCGTGCACATTCCTGGTTTTGAGATGTTCTTTTTTATAGGATTTATAGGAGCAACAAAAATATAGAATACAGCCTCTCTTTATTTATTCTTATCCTAACAGCAATTGAGAGGGAAAAAAAAACATAAAATGCTAATTTTCTCTCATTAAGACTAAACTAAGCGAGTAGATGAGAAGAGTTGAAGAATAAAAGAGAAAAGAGAAGCTGAAACCTAAGAAGAGAATCAATTGTTTTGGACAAAAAAATAAAACAGGTAGACTGGAGGGGAAAAGAATTTCACAGTACAGAGGAGATGACAGTGGATATCAAGGGAAAGAGGAGGAGATGAAAGTTAAAAAAGGAAAGCGAGAAGATGGAAAGCCGATGAATGCTCAGATTCATTTGTTCTCTGCCTCTCTCTACCTGGTTGGACACACCTGCTCTCCGCTCCCACCAGTCAGTGTTCACAGCTATAAATCTCAGAATGACATTTTGGCCGGCAAGTCCCACGTAAACACGGCCGGCAAAATGTCAGTGCAGAAGGCAGACAAGCCTGACTTAGGAAGAGGGAGAGTAGAGGCAGTAATGTCACCACACTTTAACACACCCGCCATCAGTCTTCATGACATTTAAGAGATCTATCCCCCCGATCCCTCTGGCCATGGCACACAAAGGAAAAGTTTGGAGAGGAGGCTGCGAGGGCCTGATGAGTCAGGGGGTTTGTCAAATGAATCTGATTGCAAACAAAAGGCTCTTGCCCTCACTTAGATGTAATTTTTCTTGTTTTACCAGTCAGCAGCTTTCCTCGCCTTGCAACTCAACAGCTACACATTAAAAAGAAGAGGAAGAGCTCAATCTGGAAGGTAAACCCATAAGCGTATTTTATTGTTATTTTACAACACGTTTCTTTCTTTTCCCCCAAACCCAGGCAGGTCATTTGAGAACACGTTTCTCACACAACACTCATGTCGTTTGGTCTTTCAATTGTCAGCTTAACCCTCTCTATCTCTGCGGTTAAACAGCAAACAAGAGAGTCTCACCTCTCAGGCCTCAACATTCACATTCTTTTTCTCTGAATTTTCTCTAAAGAACTCCAGGGCCAACTTGTCAGAAAGTACAGTCTGTTTGGAAATCACAAGCATCCAAAGCTAAATAATAGATCACAAATTAAAAAGTAAATCACTTGAAATTCTATCATCCACCTTCTTCTCCTCTGCCGCTCTTTCTTTAACCTCCCTCACTGCTGCATGGGGGTTGTATTGATTTCTAAATGAATAATTGAGGAAGTCGGCTTAACTGCCCTTTTCGAATCTCCCCGGCCTCCTCTCTGATTCACTTCACCTCCCTCCCTCTCGTCTTTCTTCCCCACAGATCTACGTCTTCCCCTTATCGTGCGATCTCCTCCCCTCTCACCTATTTCTCTCGTACCCTTTTCTCTCCTCCTCTGACCTTCCCCTCTCCTCTTTTTCCCTTCCTCATCTCTCTTTTCTTCCCTCTCCTCTCCTCTCTTGCTGATGTAGTCCCTATTCTGTGTGGGTTGTTCGGAGGGAATCAGTTTGCGAATGTGAATGTTGTGTGGCCTGAGGAGGTGGGAGACTCTTCATTTTCATTTAACATGAGATAGAGGTTAGCTGACAGTGAAAGACTAGACGACATGAGTGTTGTGTGAGAAACGTGTTCTCAAATGACCTGCCTGGGTTTGGGGGAAAAAAAAGAAAGAAAACGGTTGTAAAAATAACAATAAAAATACGTCATGGGTTTACCTTCCAGATTGAGCTCTTCCTCTTCTTTTTAATGTGTAGCTGTTGAGTTGCAAGGCGAGGAAAGCTGCTGACTGGTAAAACAAGAAAAATTACATCTAAGTGAGGGCAAGAGCCTTTTGTTTGCAATCAGATTCACCCATTAAACCCCCTGACTCATCAGGCCCTCGCAGCCTCCTCTCCAAACTTTTCCTTTGTGTGCCATGGCCAGAGGGATCGGGGGGATAGATCTCTTAAATGTCATGAAGACTGATGGCGGGTGTGTTAAAGTTATTGGTGACGACCTCTACTCCCCGATCCTCTGGCCATGGCACTGAGAAAAGTTTGGAGGGAGGCTGCGAGGGGCCTGATGAGGTCAGGGGTTTAATGGTGGATATCTGATTACTACTGACAAAAAGGCTCTTGCCCTCACTTAGATGTATTTTCTTGTTTTTACCAGTCAACCTTGCTTGCAACTCTAACAGCACATTAAAGAAGAGCTCAATCTGGAGGAAACCCATGAGCAACATTTTATTATTTCGTTTTCTTTCTTTTTCCCAGGCAGGTCGTTGAGGGAACACACGTTTCTCCACCTGACGCTAAAATGGTTTGGTCTTTCAGTGTCGCTTAACCCTCTGTCTCGGTTAAACAACAAACAAAGTCTCACCTCTCAGGCCACAACATTCACATTCTTTCTCCTGGTTTCTAAAGACTCCCGGGCCAACGGTCGAAAGCCTGATCTTGTTTAAATCTGCATCAAAAGCAAATAGATCACAAATTAAAAAGTAAATCATGATTCTATCATCCACCTTCCTCTGCCGCTCTTTCTTTAACCTCCCTCACTGCTGCATGGGGTTGTGATTTCTAAATGAATAATCGAAGTCAAGCAACTGCCCTTTTTCAATCTCCTGACACACACTGGTCACTTCCTCCCTCCCTCTCGTCTTTCTTCCCACAGGTCTACATCTTCCATCTGCCCCCTCTCACCACTATTTCTCTCGTACCCTTTTCTCTCCTCCTCTGACCTTCCCCTCTCCTCTTTTTCCCTTCCTCATCTATCTTTTCTTCCCTCTCATCTCCTCTCTTGCACTGCTGATGTGGATCCTACTCTGTGACGGGTTGTTCAGGAGGGAATGGGTTGCTCGCATGTCTGGCCAGCCGGTCTCTGCGTATCATCCGTCAGCAAGACACGCTGTTGTTTTAGAGTTCTGCTGGGAGCTGTCTCCTTGTCTCTGTCTCTTTCTCAGTTGCCTCACTCTCCCTGCACACACACACACACACGCACACACACGCTGTCTCTCTGTGTCTCCATCTCTATGCCTCAGTCTCCCTCCATTCCCCCTCCTGACTTATTTCCACTGTACATCTTAACTCAAATACACAGCTGATCAGCATTTTAAAATCGACCTCAAGCTCTTTGCTCTGAGTGAAATCAATGGCTGTGTTAGACTGAGACTGAATAATCCCAATATGTTAATTCAACTGAGTGGGATCCAGGAAAAAGCTGTTTTGTTTTAGGATAAAAGCTGTTAAAAAACAACATTCTCTTCTCTGTCTCCTGAACAGGTGTTTCAGTTTAATAAATGGCAGCCTTTCTACAGGTGTATTGATTCTTTGCTGTGTAATATTATGTTGTTTTTGTGTGCTTCTCCTTTCAAATGTTGACTAGTTTTAACATAGGCCTACGTAAGATTGGACACTAGAAAGATATCACCATACTTTTCAAAAACTGACACATATCCACGGTCTGCCCACAGTCGAGGCAG
The DNA here is from genome assembly GCA_033238685.1 of Lates japonicus. Lineage (NCBI taxonomy): Eukaryota > Metazoa > Chordata > Actinopteri > Centropomidae > Lates > Lates japonicus. The sequence goes on along the minus strand of BRZM01000043.1, from coordinate 4,153,487 downwards.
ATGGCCGCCCACCCTGAGTCCAGTTCTGCTCGAGGTTTCTGCCTCTTAAAAGGAAGTTTTTCCTTGCCACAGTCGCCTAGTGCTGCTCATGGTGGGATCTGTTGGGTTTTCTCTGTAAATTTTATAAGATAAAGAGTACGGCCTAGACCTGCTCTATATGTACAGTGCCTCGAGATAACTTCTGTCGTGAATTGGCGCTATATAAATAAAATTTGACTTGACTTGAGTAGTCAATGGTGAACAGTTAGGGACCAAATAAGAGCAAATTCAATCAACTATAACAAGGAGCGCCTGAGTCAATAAGAATCAAGGACATACTATAGACAGTATAGATAAGTTACATAAGAAAAAACTACAGTAATGAACAAAAATTCCTCCAGTATAAACAAAAAATGTTGGTATTATTACTATTCAAAAATGATGCACTGCAGCCTTTCTGAGCCTAAGCTAAGCTCAGGCACCTAAAACTACTTGGTTAAAGCTACACTGTAGTTTCACTAAACAGCAGCCACTGTGTTGCAGTTTCAGGATAAATGCGACAACATAGTGCAACAGTAGCACAAGTAGTGAGTAGTCATGAAGTCAACAAACTCTGAACTATTAGCTACCAAGGGCTACTGGTCACACCAGACCATGTGTTACATGGTTTCATTTTAAGTTTAGGGAAACGTGTTTATCCTTCCTGTCGTGTTCGGGTCAAATCTGACCGATTTACAACTTAAAACACTCATAAATATTGTGTTTTACATCTGATTGCCTTGAGGCCTTATGATATCCTCCACACTGTGCACTTGAACATATAAAAGTGATGATCACCACTTTTATTGAATTTTGAGTGTTTTAGTCAACCTTGTTACACCTGTGGTGTTCCCGGTCAAAAGTGACCGCCATAGGAAATGAATGGGTATCCAGATTATATTCATCCATCAGATGAGAAAACATCCCCATACACACCACCCCAACACACACAGACACACACACACACACCACACATTTCAGACTGAACAATGTCTTTTGTGGGTTTCCTGCGCTTATGTGCCGATCCTCCCATGTGAACCAACTTCCTGATGAAACAATGTATTGTATCTTCACACAAACTAGACAGGTGTCTGTTATTGAACCCATCTCTTTCCCGTGCTTTTGTGCCTACCCCTCCCACGTGAACCACACCTTCCGGACTAATCAATGTATCATATCTTCACACAGACCCCCAAAATATAGCTGAGGAGTTGAGGAGTTTGGTCTCTGGTTTTCCATTACATTACATGTTCATTTTGAAATACATTTTCAGTGCTTATTTATATTTTCACTGCAGTTATTCATGTTAACCACTACTCTGAGATATTTTTCACAGCTAAAGACTGTTTTTGGTGGTGATTAATGTTTTTTGTGTTAATTTAAGTGCAGTTAAAACAGACGGGTCAAATTTGACCGGGAACACTAAAGTAAGGGGCGGGGGGTGAACACGACAGGAGGGTCAAAAGAAGAACGACTGTGAATGACTGTGAACGACTGCTGTCATGTTTTCCAGTGAGGACACTGTAATCTCTGATGATAGTATTACAAATTACTTGCTTGGTTAATTATTCCTGATAAACTCTGAATAATGAATCTTACTTCATTATAATAGATACCATTTGTGTGCATCACACATGACACAAGCAGTCAACAACAACAACAACAAATAAATTATCATATTCACTGCACAAATACCCATGTACCTAGCTAGCAAGTGATTAGCCAGTAAGCTATTGCTAACTTCCATTGCAAACTTGAGCAGTTTTACTTGTTAGAAAACTGTCATGATTACTCGTGTGTTAATGGAGTGTCAGTTTTATATGGAAATCTTTCACATGCTGAGAGTGATGTCATTTTTTCCTGCCTGGACATAACCCAAATACAACAGCTCATAAAAGTATAGCACAGCATAATGTCCTGCATTATGTGTCAGCTGCTGTCCAGAGACAGACTTGTTAATGGAATATGACATGCACAAATTTAAATATATATTTGATCATTATGCCACAGCTTAGCATGACTGGTTTTTAAAGTATTTACTGTGAAACTTACCATTCCAGTTAATATAAACATAAAAGAGAGGATCACCGGGAAAGAATGATACTGTTCCTTTTTCTTGAAATTTGGGGTGGCAGGCCTATAAGCTGGTCTCCTTGAATTACTGTCATGATAATCCAGCGACAATGTGTAATCTACCTTCATGAGCGTGTGGGATGAATTTCTAGCACAGTTGAACTCTTAGGGACACACAGGGCCGACTCTAGGTGAGGAATGGGGAGGCAAGGGGAATTAATCTGCAAGACTTGTGTTTCTGTGCTGGTTTCCCCACTGGTTTTCTTGATTTTGGGTCCAGACTTTAAAATGTATGACTAGTACTGACCCAGCCAGCATGATAATAAATGACAGTTGCTTGTATTTCTTCAAAGAAAAAATCTTTTTCCAACATTCATAAACCTTTTCTGCTGTTTTTTTTTTTTGTTGTTTTTCACGTCTGCTTGATGTACAGCAGATCTCTGCAGACACTTCCCATTCTTCTTCTCCATACATAAATTTATGAACACTGTGTATGAACTCACATTATTCTCAGCTGGGTATCCTTGCCTGTGGTCATGTTGTCTGTGAGAGTAAAAGCTTGTCTCCTCCTTTGCCTTTCTCCTGCTCTCACGCACCTTGTACCAGCAGGTGTATAAGTGGAAGCTCGACGGACGCCGTCCCTCAGCCTCTCTGATCAATGTGCAGTGCGGCCTTGGCCCACTTCTCGCTCTTAACGTTCCTGGTGTTGTTATCCGTCCGATTGCTGATGTTTTCAGACACTTCCTCATGTAACACCGGCACCAACCTGTCACCCCTTACTGCTGCTCCCACAGCGTCTAGCACCAAGCCCTGCTGCATCTTCTGCTCGCTCACTCTCTTTCTCACTGTCTGTGAGCTGTTATTGAAATATTTAGCACCCACTCCAGCTCACAAGCATGTACTGCCTTTCTTCTGCCTGGCTAGAAATATATTGGCTTGGCAGTATGAGTTGGAGCAGTGCAGAGTGGAGGTGCTTCAAATCGGATTTGACTGTTAAGGATCATTTTCTCGCGTTCACCAGACATGCAGCTCTCCACAGAGAAGCAGGCGCATGCTGGCTCTGAAGGTTGATGTCATTATTCTGCTGGAAAGAAGATAGGAGAGATAAGTATCATTACCAGCCAGCTGGTGATCAAAGTCTAACCATTTCCATTTCGTTTAAATCTTTTAGTGGCTGGTGATAGTGGCTTCAGATGGCAGTTTCCCCAACCCACGGCTTCAGATCGATTCTCATCTCAGCTTGAGTGTTTCACTGGCCCCAGTGTAGATTTTTCACAAGGAAACAACATTTTCAGTGGTGTTGCTGAATGTTGCAAGGAGGAATTGTGCATAAGGGCATAACAGTGGGGCTGGACCATAACAAACACACAAAGAGAAAGTCAGTGAAGCTCATCGCATATTCAGCGTAGCCGATGAAAGAATACATGCATACCCTTGAGCTGTCACAAATTCTTCAAAATGAATAAGGCCCTCAGATGCATCAATAGTGTCTGAGGAAAAGAAACCTGAGGGTGGTTGCTTAAGAAAAAATATGCAGGGTCACTGCAAAATGCTTTAGAGTTTATGTGATGGAAGGGGATTGGTAAAGACTGTGATGGTGGAAATAGCTACTGTGAACATTTCCTGGAGGTAAATATAACAAACATGAGAGCATTTTAGGGTGTCTGGTTGTCTTCTGGTTCAACCGCATAACTGCAACATTGACAGTTCGATGCCTGGCTGGGAACCCTTGCTGCATGACATGTCCCAATACTTCCTAACCTGTGACTCTGCCCCAAGCCAATTCCCTCTAACTAAATCTTTAAAAAATGAGTCACAAATGTATTTATCCTGTAAAGTTTCATTACTGAATAAAACAAAATCATTTCCTAAAACAGTTGAGTACTGTGCGTTTTTTCAAATATTTCACTAATGTGAGTAAGTGGTGTGTTTGTTGGGGACTATTTTTAGCTGTGGATTAATACACTATATATACACACTCAAAACAGTTTCCACGTTTATTGTAATGCTTTGATGACACAGACAATACTTCAACTATGTTTTTGTCTCAGTTTTTCTTAATTTAATAAACTAAAAAAAAACAAACTAAAAACCTTTCTCTAAAATTTGGAAATGGAAAAATCTTTTGCCCCTAAGTTATATATGCATTTGGCTGGGAAATACACAGTATATGCTATTAGTTCTCCACCTTCACATCTGCTCTGTCCATAAATGAGTACTGTCTGCTTAGATTTGCACTGCAAATGACTCTGGAGCAAGTTTCAGAGTGGATTGGTAATTTTATGAAGCAGCATTAATATGAAACTTTAGGTGCACTGAAGTACAAAGCAGGACACAACCCATGCTCAGTCTGTGATTGGTAAGCTTGTGTGTGTACTTAGGGGGGAGGCTCTGCCAGTTGTTGTCATGTAATTTGACAAGTCAGCGGTAAGATTCGGACAAAGCCAGAAATTGAGAAACACCAAACATTATACCAGCAAAGGATAAGTTTTAAAATGAAAAGATTGACTCCTCAAACAGGGAAAATAATCAAAAATCAGCCATCTGTGTGTTGGCAAGCTGACTGGCACCAGTGGCCGGATGGACACTTGATGCCTTCTTGGACTGACACTTGACTTGGCTGTGAGCTTCTTGGTTAAATGGTTTTACTAATAAAGTCTTCATTGTTTCCAAGCACAAGTGGCTTTTCAAAGGACATCAAGCAGAACACAAGTCTGTACCACTGCAACACTGCAAGCCTCTGTTTTCTGAAGAACATGCTTGTAAGTTTCATTGTGACCTTCAGCTTGGGTTGCACAGGCTGCTGAGCAATATGCTTAAACATGTCCTCCATATAAATCAATCATCTTCAGTTTCAGACATTGTACCATTTAAATGACATTCATCTAGTTTCATCTATTCCAACTGCAAGTTATTTTGTAAAATGTTCACAACAGAAAATACAATGAATGTTGTTTTTGTCTTTGTTTGAGCCTTGGAAATACAATTTGTAGTTGTCATGAGTTTTTGATATTTTGCATTCAGTTTACCCTGAGGATGCTGACTAAAGATAAGTTTGACTGCAGAACAGTTTTGCCAGCTGGAATGTGAAATCTTGATTCTCAGTATCTCAGAACTGCAGGCTACACAGACAGAGGATGAGGGATGAGAGGTGAAATCAATCATCAAGTAGATGGTGAGTTTGTGACTTTAAGTTTAGCCTACTGCGTATTACTTTGGATGTAAATGCTTCGTATGTTTCTATGTATGATATTTATGCATCTTCATATATTTGCAGCTGTACAGCAAGACAGAGAGAAGGAAGCTGAGACAAAAAGTCAGGTGGTAAAAGAAAAGGGAGAGGAGACAGCAGCACACCAGGGTTTATCAGTGCAGTTTAAACTGGTTTCTAAACTGCTTAATTTCGATCTGCATAACAGTATGCATGTATCTTTATATTATATTTTTTACTTTCTGTTGATAAGAGGATGCCCATACTGATAAAACACAAAAATCTTCAGACACACTGTTAATTATAAGACCAGACAAAATACCACTCAAAAAAAAATGTAATTTAAGAAACTCTGTGAGTCTTCAAAGAATCTCTCACACAGTAAACTTTGTGTAGGCTAATGATGCTCTAGAGTTTTGTGATTGACCAAAATCCCATGAAAAGACCAAAACTGACAAAGCGTTATTTTGTCTCTCAGTACTCAGTACTATTTTCCCAGCCTGTCTGCAGCTCTTGTCACAGTTCTGTTTCATTACTCTCTGGATTCCCCAGTACTTTTCCACTCACCCCTCCTCTGCTCCATTCTACCTGCCAGCCACGCCCACCTCATCAGCCAACTCAGTTCACCTGTGCCAGTGCACCTCCACCCACCAATTAAGCCAGTACATAGGCCTCTCCAGTTCACTCCCTCTTTGCCAGATTGCTCTGATGCAAGACTTTCCAGCGTTTTTCTCTGTGTTGATCTGTTGTCGACCTTACCCTTACCCTGCCCCGTCTTTTCCCTGGTAAACTGACCAGCCTTCTGTCCTTGACCCTGAGTTTGTCTGTACCCCTTTGGATTTTGTTGTCTGTGGCTTTGTGAACTGTTTATTTGGAATACCGACCTGCTGGCTTCTGGTTCAGGCCCACCATCTGCCTGACTCTCTTGGATTTGTCTGCCCATGCTGACTGTTACCTGGTTTTGCCCCCTTGACCACCTCTTCTGCCTGCTCTCTGACTGTACTGTTACCTGATGTTAAATAGACTGTGGGTGCTAGTCGGTTTGGAATAAATTCTCTTGTGAACTGAACTGGCTGTGTGCTGCTATTGGGTCCTTCTCCTACTTGTCACACAACTGATGCCTACTGAAGATATACAACTTTGAAAACAGGTCACAAATATATACTTCCACTTCCACTTTTTTAAAATACTGAAAAATATCCAGAAACAGCTGGGCACAGCAGCTTTTATTAAAACTTTACTCAAACAGGATTAGTGTGTTTGTTGGGGACTATTTTCAGTTGCAAATCAATATACATTTGGTGCACTAACAAATATTTAAAGCAATAGGATGGTGTATGTGGGACTGACTCAAAAAAAACAAAACAAAAACAACAACAACAACAAAAAAAAAAAACTATACTATAAAACTAAACTAAAAAAAAACTATAGTGCCCATGCTCATCATAATGGATATATCACCCTGGGCGACAGTGTGTCTCATTAATGTGTTTTTAATAGTTTTTAGAGCTCTATGTCACAGGGGTATAATCTGTATCAGGCTTTAACTACACAGGCAATACTTGTTAGGAGGATCAGCCCACTGTTGGTTTTTATTTTTGTTTTTGTTTTGTTTTTTAAATAGGATAATGACAATGAAAAAATTAGACTTATCTTTTAACCAGTTGGAAGAGAATAATATGTTTTCTTTGTTATAAGTAAAAATTACACCAAAATCCTTAAGGCAAATAGCATGGCGAGTAAAACCATACATCTTTTATGTGTTATATGTATGTATATATATATGTACACACACACACACACATACATGTAATTGGGTGTAATACAGGTGTAAATGTGCAGGTTGTCAATCAGTCATTTATTGTGACTGTAAATGTATTCAGTGGTGACAAACACGCCTTCCCCTGCTCTTCATGTGCAGATGGCCATGTTACAGTCGTGAGAGAGAAGTCTATTATTACAATCTCTCTCTGCTAATTAATCAAGCAGTATGTGTGTCAGGGAGCTACAGTTAAAAGCTGAAAATGATCATCAGAGTGTTTATCTGCCATTAATCCGAGTCATTTCCTCCCAACATCAGCAGGATGGCTTTTAGTGTTTCACATCTTAGTCGAACAAACATAATACCACTTATCCTGCTGCAGGGGAATTCAGCAGTACAAGGCCACACATTACTCCTCACATCCGCCTTAACTGGCACACCTGCACTTGCGTGTAAACCTGCATGTTATGTTTTTTTGCTTTCTCACTTGGTGACTCATGCACTTGCTTACTCAGGAAACACACGCACACATACACACATAAACGTACAGCAGTGTAAGCCAGGACTAATTAGGCTGCATGTCCCAGGTCTTATGGGACAGTAGATGGGATCTGTTGGCACTGTAGCATTCCTTTGATTAAGGCCTGTCAACCACTCAACAGTGCTGCCTCGTGTGAGATAGCCTCTGGGGAACACACACACACACACACACACACATGCTGCTCTATCTATTGACAGTTCTCTGCTTTTGTTATCAGATGCTGCAAGCAGAGCGAGTGTAACTCTACTTCAAAGCTGTATTTATGGGAGCGCAGAATGATTTGGATTGTCTCGTTTATAGGAAGCCATCATTCACTCGAAATGCTTTAACTTTCCCTGTAGCCACACATTAAAGAGCTCTGTTATGATGTGGGTGTTGGGCGAGAATTTCTGCGAGAGGACAATTGTTGAAGCTAATTTGGTGGAAAACATATGGGAGCAACTAGCTGTACCCACAGTTAACGATTCAACTACCTCAGTTTGACTGAGGAAAATACTTACGGCATGAAGTGATGGTTAAAGCTCCAAATGATTTCCAACTGTGAGGCGTACAGAGATCGGACTTCAGGGAACATCTCTTTTGTGCTGAGTTCAATAGGAATTACTTTTGGTCATAATTCTCTGTGGATTCATCACTCCAAGTGACTGATGTCATGTGTAACACAGGCATTTGATTAATTGTTGATGTCAACATTTTGATTGGTGGAGCTTTAATATAATACATTCTGTAAATCACATTTTGCAAAGCCTGTCTCGTTTGTATGTGCTAGTATTTTGAGACATGTAAGGAGTTGAAACAAACTTAATGTATTTCCACTAGTAAAACTTTGTATGAATATCCCTGAATTAAAATGTTCAAAACGATTAAAGTTTAATGATCTCTACAAATGAATAAAAATACACTGGATTAAAAGGATCATATTACCCAGTTAGATGGACTTGGGCAAAGCTATGTGTATTTACTAAGCAACAACAGAGTAATGGTGGAAAGATGATTCAGCAGGCTTAATGTTTTGTTATCAGACATAACATACTGTCTGGTAGTATATCACTGCTGTACAGAGTCCACATGAACTGTTTTTTCCATAGAATTTTATTTCCAAAAAGCAGTCAGAGAAAAGTAAAACAAGCCAGTCAAGTACAACAAAACAAGTACCCCAAAGGGCAGAAAAAATAAAAAGCTGATAAAGACAGAAGGCCTGATGATATATACAATAGCAGACATCTTTTTGGTGTTGCAGTACCAGTGAATCACTTGACAGACCCATGGTATTCTTCACATGTGTCAGAAACAAATAACAAAATAAGGATTTTCTTCTTAATGGACAGAGAAGGTTCTAAAAGTCAGCTAAGGCACACAGAGCCTCCCCGGAAAGAAAGAAGAAGAAGAAGCAAAAAAAAGAAGAAGAAAAAAAACAACAACGGGGGAAACATCAGTCAGAGAAATTTGTGCAACAGTTGCTCAACAATACATTCCAGCAAGAACAACAACAATCTGGCATGTGATTTTCTCTGAGAGGCAAACAGGACAAGGTTGTTGTCCAAAAACACTGAAACAGGTTATGTACTTAGATCAATAAACACCATCGATTCACTCTTTGTGCCCAGTTACTGACATTTTAAAAACTCTTAATAATTCAATGTCTTTTTTTTTTAAACCACATCTGTATTTACATGTACAATACCTTTTAAACAATATTTCAATACAAAATACCTATGTACATCATCTTCATTTGTTAATCATTTTGTTACAAAATAGGACTTTCACATTGAGTTACATTTATTCAATTCACCTTTTTCCGAAACTGTCATTGAACTTACATAATATGTATTGTGTGAAGTAATTATCCAGAGCACGGTGGCACTTTAAGTTAAAAGATGGCAGCAGAAGCCAGCCAGTGGAAAACAGAATTGTTCTTTACAACCCAACCCCAGAAACAGTGTAGATTTGAGAGGGAAGGAGTGATAGCAATTATAATAGACACATCCGACAGAAAGGCAAGGTGAACTTGACATTAATGAACAGTAATGTCTCTTAATTAGCCAGTGCAAAAACACTCACTTAGCTCGTGTGATGGCTAAACAATGTTGACAATCACAGATTGAACTCCTAATTGGCTTCAGATGAAACTTATTTCAAAGTAAGACAAATATCCAATGTTCAGGATGTGTTGTGGTACAGTGCTACCCTCAGTGGAATTAACTCGTCTCAAATGTCCGGAGATTGTCTTGATGGCAGAAAAGGTACTTCAACTGTAGATAAGAGTTGAAATGGTGCCATAGACCCGATCTAATAAATTATGCATTTTGCAATCAAGACACAATATAATAATCACTTGAAATTGTACATTATTGTCACAGCATGAAGATCACTACCACTCACTATCATTTGGAAACTGACAGGAACCATAAAACACCAAAAAAAGCACAGTTTCTCCTTCAGTCCAGACGTTGTCCAATGTGTTTGCTTTGTGAGGAGTGTTTCTGTTCACCTTCTCTGTTTGGTGAGGTTGTTAGACAGCTGACCTTTGACCTCGTAGGTCAGGGTGGCTTTCTCTTGGGATGCACTTGGCAAAAAGCCATGTAAGAAACCAAGACAAGAGGATCTATTCAGACAGGACAACACTGACACACAGGTGTGGGCCATAAAAAGGTACAGTATAAGTTTGGGGTGTTGGCCTTTGTAAATAAAGGCGGCTTTCTTTACAAAAAAATATTTATCATGCTGCCAAAGCAGCGTCGCAGTTATTTAGTCACTGACTAAAAATATCAGTATTAATATAAACTTATAAATAAATAGCGACTCATGGACTCACCCCCCCTCATTCACACAATTTTTGAGACTTCTTGTATAATTATGTACAACATAAAGAATCACTGAAAAGATTGGAAAGAAAGTAAAGAAAAAAAGACGACACTGAGTACAAGGATGAGAATTTTAAGGTCAGCTTGAGATAAACGTGTTTCAAGTTTGAGGCAGTTTGGTAAAAAGAAAAACAAACAAAAAAAATAAGACGGACAAAACAGTTCTTTCTTTGTCCTCTGCCTGTCACAACATCTGGGTTTTATTAAAGAAAACTACACTATGTCAATTTAGGTCTTAAAATACTATTGTGCAACAACCACAAATGAGGCATTTATGAATTTAGAATACTAACATGTCTACTTTAAATTTCTATTATTATCCAAATAATTGTAATTGTTCTGAGAAGGCCTCTGTATTTGCATTTCTCTCTTTTTTTCCTCTCCACAATTACGAAATGTGACTGCAGCAGATGGTGAGCTCAGCCACAACAGTTCCACATCCTGATCAGGCACTGAACTGAAGGAAGTTGTGCTGCTGTTACTGATTTATTCTACTGATTCACAAACTGAATCAGTGAGTTATTAGAAACTCAGAGGTTTGAAGTAATTGACTTAAATAACGCTAAAATATTTGTTGTTCTTCATAATTGGGAAATTTCCTTTCAGTGGTGCTGCATTTGAGTCGTATCAAAATAATCTTTTCACCTGTTTGGGTTATCTGACCGCTCAGATATCATCTCATTTTGTTTATGCTGACATAAACCTGAGGGAGGCACATTTAATTCAGTACCAGGCTACCTCCTCAAATATGTCTTACAGCTAAGGCCTTATTGCAGCAGATCTTTAGTCTGCTGCCAGTGTCGACAATCCGTGCTCACATGACTGCTGTGCCCGTGCAGTTCTTTAAAAGCTGACTTCATAATTCATTCAGCAGCAAAATAGATGCTTGAAAATTGCAACGTTTGATCACAGTAAAACTCAGCCATGAGGAGAAAAATAAATACACTGAGAAACTGAAATAGCAAAGCCAGCATAATCCCCTAAAAGGAGGAACCCCGTGGGAGGATCTGAAAATCATTCTCCTTGCTTTCTGTCCAGACACCCTCACCAACCTCCCAAAGAAATCCACTCTTTCTTTTCTTTTCTTCTTCTCCCGAGACAGAGGAAGAAAGCTTCTCCTTCCCTCTGCCTACAACGAACCCCCTTAAATAAATAAAAATCGACAGTGAAATCTCCTGTGCCGTGGCCTCCCGTCCAGCTGGAGGCCTCGCTGCTACCTGATGCGCCCGTCTGCGCGCGGTGCTCCCAGATGGGATTTGGGGTCTGGGCTCAGGGAACTCCAAGGGTTCTTGGAGCAGGCCTGCATGACAGGACAGGCGGTAGGGCCCACGGCGCAGACGTCGGCCGCCTCCCACAGCTCGCCCACCAGGCTGTCTAACCAATGCTCGAGCTCCGGGCCGGTCAGCGCCGCGTTCCTCTTGGCCTGCTCTACGTAGCCCAGGCTGACAGGGATGTTGAGCACTGGGTTGAGGCCGTGGAAACTCTGCTCCATGTAGCTGTTCTTTGCCGGCCCATTGTGCAGCTTCAGGGTATCCTCTGGAGAAACGTGGGAAGGAAGAAACAAAGAGCAGAGAGGAAGAGATAGATGAAGTGTGAAGAGTTGATAATCAGTGGTCAGACAGAGAGAGAGGATTGTAGAAGGGGGGAAAAAGAGTTGAAGGGAGAAAAGGAAAAAAAAGGAGACATGAATGGTAAGATATCAAAGCAGTGAACGTGATTTGCTTGATTATTAACTGAAAAGCTTAAAGTGGCTGCTAATTTGCTTGGATTGATTTTTTTTGACTGGACTCATCTAGTCTTTGATGTGGTATGTCAAGCCACTGCAATGCTGACTTTCTGGAAACGGTCAGAAACACTCAGACGCGCCCTCATTCTTTCTTCCCATGACGGTCAAGCTCCGCAGGAAGACAGAAAATGTAGACACAACTTCTCCTTAAAACACCTCCTCCGCCCTGGGCTCCAGTGAAGCTGTACATTCCGCACTGCTCCTCTAACTAGGGCGCTGGCTGTCCCTTCTAAGCGCGACTGTGGAACACAAACTCGCCTCACACCCAGATGTTTGCAGACATCAGCGCTTTTCATGCACTGGTGACAGGAAGATGCAGTCAGACATGAGGTGCTCCACAAGGCAATGTCCGACTCATGCCAGCCAGCTTTGTGGTAGCAGTGTGTGTTATGAAGTCATGCGCCTGTGTAGAGTTTTGTGTTTGTGTATAGAAACATGCAGTTGTGAATATGTGCGTGTGTATGCACGAGTCTGCTGCTGCCAATGCTGGTGGAAGGCCACGTCATAAAGTTTTACTGGCACTGCATGTAGGAGAGAAACCTGGTGCCAGACATGCCAGTAAATTATGGGCGGGTGGATGGAAGACGAAAGCATACACACACACACACACACACAGAGAGACATAGTTAGCCAAGCACACACAACATTATGAGATAATGACTATAAACTCCACTTAAAGACATCAACACTGATAATGCTATTTAACAAACGATGTATCTTACATCATGTCAGCCATTTCTAATGATGTGTCAGTTCAAGGCACAATTCCTCACCATAATGTAAACTAAAGGGTCACCCTAACAACAAAGGGAACAACCTAATTATAACTATTTACCTTAACTATTAACTACATAACTATTAACCTTTTCTGGTGCTTAAAGTGAGACTCTGTGACTTTTGCTGAACAGTGGCCACTGTGGCCACAAGCAGTAATTACTGTAAGTGGTAATTTTCTGGTGAGGTACGTTTATGATAATACAGCTGAATTGTTGATCTGAGACATGCTAAAACTTAGAGTGACTCATTATTGGCAGTTATACAGCAAAGTCTGGTGGTTTTACTTTTCATAATTAGCATAATAAGCTAATTTAGCAGACAATACTTATGTACTTCAGTAAGATTTTAAAGGAAGTACTTTTACTTATATTTACTTTACATCAAGTAAAAGAGCTGAGTACTTCTTAACTTCTACCAGCAATAAATTCTTTCTCTCATCAAAGTTATAATGTTTTTTTAAAAACCTTTAGAATGTTTTGTATTTTGTCCATTCCTTTTACATCTATCAATCACCAATGAATTAACTCCTCTCTGAAACTGTTTCAACAAAAAGCATTATAACCTTCATGGTAGGATTTATTGCTGGACAGCTGCATTAGTTTATTAGCTTACATTAGTTTTAGATAGGTGCACATATTGAATAGGCAACTGAGTGTATCTGACAGCGCTAATCTTATAACTGAGCGACAACACTGCAGGAAGGGCAGTTGATTTGTTGGGGTGACATGCAGTTAAATTAGTACCAGGCAAAGGTCTCCAACCATACTTCAATAAGAAGCCAAAACATAATTGCGTGGTGCAAACGAACCTAAACGCCTGTAAACTGCTGATTAATATTTAACTGACACTGTTTTGCAACAGACCCCCTCACAGCCCCACCGAGACTCAGGTTAAAGACAAAAGCTGAAACTTTATTTGTTGTTTCTCCTCATCATTAAAACGGCTCAGGGAGATTATTAAACAGAGAAAGACGTGATTATGCCGGAGCTGGCGTCGCAACTCTCATGTGACTTTCGGAGCAAACTGGCTGCTTATGGACTAGAACAATGCAGTCTTGCCCCTTATCCATGCTGGCTGATTGATTTAATTGTGTCATTGTTTTTGGAGGGCTAAGTGCGCTGTTGTTTAACATTCTGTTTAGTATGTATGAGCAGCTCACTGGGTTATTAGGGGTGACTTGATGACAAACAACCAGGGTCTGCAGAGGCCCAGAGGCTTGATTAGAAAGGGCATCACAGCAAATACAAGTCTCTCTCTCTCTCTCTCTCTCTCTCTCTCTGTGTGTGTGTGTGTGCAGACATTTTGGAACACCTAAATTGGCAATTGTTACTTCACAGTGAATGCAATGTTTCTCTGGCTGCTCAACAGCAGAATGTTGGTGTCAACCACAAAGAAAATACTGAAGAATGTAAAGTGAATATAGTCTTTCTTTCAGTCTGTCAAACACAACTACTGTGTGTATTCAAGCTCTGCATTTTCATTTTCAACACCCTGTATATGAACTACTGATCTATAACAGATGAAGGGAGACAGTTGGTGTGATTCACAGCTAAAATGAGCCTGTCCATCATTTTTTATTGCAAGTACCACTAGCCATGTAGGGGCCTCCACTCTGCAATAATGTACAATAAATAATCTTTTAAAAGCTCATTATGTTAAATTTTTGGCTGAGACTGTGTCAGACAGGTGTTGGTTCAAATCTATAACTATACTATATTGTAAAATACTCTATTATAAGTTAAAGTCTTGCATTCAAAATGTTACATAAGTAAAAGTAAACATGTTTAATCACCAGAATGTGTCAAATGTAATGTACTTGCTCCCCAGAATTGCCATTTCCATAGATTTTCAATATGTTGTATTATTTGATTATTATTCTTATGCTTTCAAATGTCAAAAGCATTTCTATGTAAGATGACGGTAATAACTACTATATATAATAATCATAATGTTTTACACTACAAAATCTTTTTGTATATCTATTATTAAGTAATTACTGAGTCCTAGAGGTTTTCATTTTCTTAAAAATGATGTGTGCAAACAATCTGCCAGTCTAGTTTGATTATTTTGCAATTATTTTGTACAAGACAACTTGTTTCAGAAATTTTCTATATATAAATGCCTTTTGCAAAGAAGACAGAATACAGGACACCACTGCTCTTGAATCAAGAAAATAATGAAATTCGAAAATTCATGAAACCAGTTGACTTCTATTGAAAGAAGTAGAGATGATCCCACCATCTTGTGACTGATTTTTTCACTTGTTTTAAGAATTTTTTTTTTTTTTTTTTTTACTTAGTAAAAAAGAGATTTTTATAGTGTATGGACCTAACTGTCAGCTAAATGTAAAGGAGTAAAGTGCACTATACTCTCTGATAACTAACATAAACTGGAAGTACTCAAATTGAGTACAAGTACCTGAAAACTGCACTTAAATGCAGCAGAGTGACATCAAAGTACTTCACACAACTACACTACAAAAAGCACAATATCCAAAAATGACCGTCCATCTCCTCTGTGAAACAGTGTCAACAAAGAGTCAGTGTTATAAGCTTGTTTGTAGGTGTATGTGTGCAGCACAGGACTTCCACTAAACTTAGATGTGTAGTGAAATGTCTGTCATTTAGAGTTATACCACAGGTACTTGTTTGATGAATGATTATCTGTCAAGGAGCAGCAGTGCAATAAGTCTAGCAGGCCATTTGTGCAAATCACACAATCAATAGTCATTCTGTGTTATGTTAAAGATGAAACAAGTGGCAGGTGCTAGTTACAGATAAGCCTCATGACAACCACTGAAGCTATTTAAATCTCTCTCTCACCTTGTCGTATGGGCTGGTGTTTGTAATAGGATAGCGGGGCAATAAGGAAGTTCATCTCAGCCACGGGGCTCCAGTGGTGCAGGATGCGGACGCTCCAAACACCAGGTCGCAGAGGCTGGTTCAGTGGCGGGCGATAGTGGGTGAACTCTGCGCTGGCGTCGATCAGGATGTCATAGGTGGCCGCGATGACATTGGTGGGGTCGATCCACACGACCGTGACAGTGATGTTAGGCCCCTTGCTCCACTTCTGCATGCCCACCGTCTCGTCCATGGGCCCCATCAAGCCGCCAAAGTTTCTGAACATACGTTCTTTGGCATCCCACTCTGTGCCAATCTGACAGTGGAGAGGAAGAACAGGGGCGAAAAGAGTGAGTGACAGAATGGGGTAGGAACAGAGACAAGGGGAGAAGCAACAGCAAAAGGCACAAGAGATGAAGGTATATAAATTCACTCCTACTACTTACTGCATATAGTGCACAGTGATCATAAATAAGTAACATGCTCTATGCGTGCGCCTCCATTTGGCCATACTATTAAGATAACCAATATCTGCACTGAATTATCCTGGGAAATAATCTTCAGCATGCATTTTTCATCAAACAGCCCCACACTCCAGCCCAGCCCCTCCACAAAGGCGTTATATAATGTTATAATATGCAGGAGCTGACAAGCCCGATTGTTTTGTCCTGCACATTTGAGTGAATTTGTCCACAGTTACGGGTATATCTTTAACACAGAATATGAGAGGCAGGCTGAGGAAGCTGTGTGACTAGACCCCAACCATATCCCCGTGGGGGTGAAGATCAAATGCAACCCTGTTTGCTCTCTGAACAACATTTCAGAGCAATAGAAAGAGAGATGGAAGGCGATGAACACCAGTATTCAGTATTTGTCCAAAACAGAAACTACAGTGGAGAAGATTATAACCTGACATCAGTGAAAAACCCCAAACAGAGGAAGACAGTGATTACATCCGACCACTGCCTTTTTTGACGGGGGGTAACCATAACCATAAAAATCAGCTTCCAAAGCTTCCACAAAAACTGGGAAAGCTGCATTCTCTGTGACAATTTTGAGATAAATAAACTGAATATAAAAATGTAACAGATAATACCAAAGTCAAATATATCTTTGGTGAATTATGAGACACACAGTACAGTGCCTCTGGCTGCACAACGTGAAACCAGCTGCCAGCCTGTAACACACTGGAGGACTGCCAGTGGAACAATGAGCCAATTTAAGATTATTACATCTTGTAAGCTTACATAATTAACATTTAGTGTTCACAAGTTTGCTGGTTTGTTTGTTTGACTGAAATGAGAATTACAGGTTATGTCCTTTAAACTGATTTGACAATAGAAGACTGGGAAAAGATTTGTGACTTGAAATGAAATAAAAAAGAGAAAGAGAGAGAGAGAGCAGTGTAATTATAAATTATAAGAACAGGAAAGGAACATAAGTACAATAGCTTTCAATGTGTTCATTGTGGTCAAAACTGTAACTGAAGAGGTGTGATCTGTGTGTGTGTGTTGGATTGCAGAGACTGCAAAACCGTGCAGTATTTCAAATGAGAGACATGAGGCGATTGATGGTGGAGACAGGGTGATAGAGAGGGAGGTAACACACACACACACATGCGCACATGCACTGACAGTGAAAAATGTCTGGGGTGTTGGCAGAAATGTGAGAGGGATGGCGGCTTTAGGAAGCGCTCATCCTTACAGTGGTAGCTGATTAACTCAGCCTCACCCGGCTGGACGATCAATGGCTGACTGGAACTGACTCTGTATTACATCCTTTGAGAATTGAGATTGTGATGTACAGTATAAATAGACACAACTTGCATAAATGAGACACACAGAGAGAGTGTGCGTGTGTGTCTTTTGGCCATCCATAAAAGACACCTCACTTTCATCTCAATTATTGGACTGACCTCTGCCATTTCTGCCCCTTGGACCTTGGCTCTTTTCTTTTTAAATTACTAATCAACTCTCTCTCTGGCACCTCTGTAGCTCATTACTTTATTCGAGGCTAACTGGCTGGCGCACATTACATCCCCAATTGATTGGCAGCACTCTCGTTCTAAGCCCCAGAAAGAAATGAAGGGAGTATTGACAGAGGAATCTCACTGTAATCCACTGGGAGAGAGCCTGCAGACCGCCGAGTAAAGTTGTGAGTTGTGAGAGGGAGATTCTGATAATGTTCACATGCTGCGGGTAGGAGGGGACCCTCCCCCCAAGACTTGCTCCTGGTTCTTGCCCGTAGTTAATTTGGCAACATGCACCAACTAAGTGTAAACATAAATTATGCAGCAGTCCAAGTTCCACTTTTTCCAACAGTCTCAGGCCAGACGAGTGGGCAGCTCCTACAGGCTCTTCTCTCTCTGCACCAACACACACACACACACATATGGTATGTACTCACAGTTTAATAAGGTGCACACGCAACTTGTTGACTTGTTTGCCTCATGACCGAAGCTTAATCCCGCCCCCCGGTCACTACGCTACAATACTGGGCAGAAGAAGGTAACTCTTGCTTATAAAGTGTAAAATACATGCTACTATACATTGACCTATTGTATTTTTATGCAGACAGCTTTGGGTCCTTATGCCCACACAGTACCCAGCATTGTTTTCACGTTAGCTAAACATTTTAACTACATTCACTAAGTTTAATGCTTTAAATATAGGATTTTTTTTCTGTGGCTAAGGTATCACTCTGTCACTGATTGAAGCTTGAGGTACGTCTGTGGGTAACAAAGGAAGCTAGGAGAAGCAAGGAATTCTTTCTTCCAGTATGAAAGTGGGTCAAACAGGGATTAACTTGTGGCCCATTTCAGCCTCAGCCTATAGTTTACAATGACCTCCACACTCAACCTGTCCCTTGCTGCTTCTACCCAATAAGCTTTGGCTTAAGACCAATACCCAATCAAGCCTTACGACTGCTCACCAAGTCGGAGGCTTATGACCTTCTCTCGCTTATGGCTATACTTAGAAGAACATGCTTTTGTGGAACTAATGCTGATCTGGCAACCTCGTCGTGTCCTCCACCCCTCATCCCTCCTTTTTTTCTATTGCTCCTGTTTTCTGTATTGTCCTGGCAGTAACTCACTTGTTTACTCACACTTTCCACTCACTAGAACTAATCATTCAGATTTTCCGTTCATCACCGCTAATTACTAATGACCACTGTTAACTTCAGCAGATTTAACCATCATTTATTCTTTGCTGTTGACCTGACAAACACAAGCGGGAACACATCATTTCACTCTCATTACTATCCTTCATATATGCCTCATAATTCATGTCTTTTAACCATATTTCTTGTTTCATCCTCGGCTCAATTCCCTATCTGACTTAATAGAAAACATAAAATGCTCCCATCTCATAATCGACCTCTATTCCATTTCTTCCTTCTGACCCTGCGACCCTGCAAACCTCTCCTCCACGTCACCCGGCTTGGCGGCGCCCAAAGTCTGACACCTCCATTAAATAAGGCAGGTCAATTTGATCAGGCAGTGGAATGGACATTCCCAGTCTGCATCTGGCCCTGATTAAAACCACAGGGCATGAATGCCCCTCAGAGCCTCTGTTCAGAGGCTTATTAGTGGCACTTTTTTGTGAGGGGTAATCAAACACAGGTGTTCAGCAGCAGCATCAGAGGACTCCCCCGGGGGAACGTTTACACTACTGAGGGACTGTGGGTAGGATGGATGGATGCTTGCTAATGAAGATACACTGTGGAGCGATGGATGAAGGAAGGGAGGGTGGAGCACAAAAACATTGTGTTAAAAAGGTAAAGAAACCATGTAGTAAAAGATGCGAGCTGAGAGTTGTGTGATGCATCAGAACAGACAAATAAATAGTTTGACCAATACAGTATATAGTATGGGAAATACATTTCTTCTTGTCAAGAGTTAGATGAGAAGATTAATACCACTCTCATATCTGTAGACTCAACAGCCGTAATGTTAGCTTAGCTTGACATAAAGGCTGGAAACAAGGGGAAACATCTAGCATGACTGTGTCCAAAGGTAGAATATATCTGCCTACTGACACTGCTAAAGCTCACTGATTAACATGTTCAGTCTTATTTAATGGAAGAAGTGTAAAAATAACACATTGTGGTTTTATGGGTTTTTACATGCTGCTGTTTCCTCTATTTCCAGTTTTTGCACAAAGCTAAGCTAACGTGTTGCTCGTGGTATCTTCATTCTTCTCATCTAACTCTTGGCAAGAAATCAAAGATAACTGGTTATCAAGTCTGTCAGTAGTGTACCATGAACTAGAAGTAAGCTAACCGTGCAGGACATAAATTTAGAATAAAATTTTAATAAATATTAGATGAGACAAATATGGGGCGGGGGTCTTAAATTAAAGTTATATTTCACATCACATCACACAGAACACCGAAACTATCAACCTCTTCTAGGGTTAATAAGAAGACATGGACGTCAGGCATTATGTGTAAAGTATACGATAAACTTTGTACATTGAGGCTCAGCTCAATAATATTATTGTTTTATATATAACATAAAATACTATTTTTAGGCTTCTATTTTGCAGACTTGTTAGTCATAGATAAAAAGACCAGGAAACTCAAATTGGGTAAAAACAAATAATAAATTAAAACATGGGAGTTTTATGAAATCATAGGCTGGATCTGGAGCCTGGGATTATACATCATATGACTTTTGCAATATTTCACTGTATAAACAAAAGGCTGGACAGAAAATTACAGAGCACCTCATTGCATCTAATACAACAGTGCTGGTAAGAGATTTTTGAAGCTTAGTCAGACTATGTCAGGAAAATGCTGATCTCGACTCTTTGAGGTTTTAGTTTGTGAAGTTGTTGTATTAGTAGATTTTATGTGTTGCTGTCGTTGTCATCCCCTGTATATCCTAACCACACATACTTGTGTACACACATCGTGGTAGCACGAGGACTAAACCATCAGTCACGGCCATTATTCTACTGTATTAGATTTATCCAATGCAGTATAATAATATACCTCTCAATGTCAAATCTGACTTGAGAAATAAACACCTTTAACTTGCAGGCTGTAAGTGGTCCTACACTAAATCATGCTGTAAAAGGCCTATAAAGGCAGCTGAGGCAGCAGTAGAGGAGTGAAAAGTAAGATATATCTGTCTTCCCTTATATCTAAAGGAGGATAAACACATTGTTGCTTCAACCATATGGTTTATCTAGCAAACTCAAGTGTATAGCTTTGTATCGGTCATATCTTGTTGACAAAGAGCACAGAGTTACCGTAGCCACGACGGCTGTCTTATTTAAGCCCTTTCTGCTCTCGCTTTGAATGACAGATGGACAGACTGACTGACTGACACACAGCACAGTGCCAGACAGTGAATTAAGCTTCAGGCTGAGATCCAGATAAAAGCCACAGCTCATATCACTGTCATCACGGTTTCATAGTCTAGACACACAAACAGACTGTAAGAGGGAGTTGCGCGGCGATCATGCCGCCTGGATGCTTTTGAGTTCACTGAGACTGCTGGAAAAGGTCAAACGGGGTTAAGGTGTGTGACTGTGCTTCACAAAGAAAACAAAGCAAACAAATTCATTCACAAATTTGTTGACATTTCTGCCTCCTCAAAGCTGCATGATAAACCAGAGAAAAGGTCAATTACATTCACAGTTAATTTTGTTTTAAAAGATACTCTGCGGCTGTCACATCACAGCCGAGCAGTTGTATCCCAAACATGCTGTGGTAAACAGAAACACAGATTAACAAGACAATCAAGGAAGCATTCCACTGTGAAGGTGAGAAGACGCTCATTAGGAAACAACAAATAAGCAGCACACAGCCGTATCCTTTGGTAAACTAGATGAACGAATTCAATTTACATTTTGCGGCGTCATTATATACCAGTTTAATTGTGGAAATGCTTGCCGCAGTGAGTCTTGGCAAGGTCGCCATAGCACGAATATAAGGTCACCATGGCAATGAGCTGTATATCTCACCTCAATTATAAGCTGAAGAGCTGTGTTCTGTGTGGTGCTTAGGCATTGAACTCATTGCCTGACACTGGCAACCGCTGACTGATTATTTGTGACTACACAAGTGAATTTTAATGTAAGAATAAATACTACACCCACGTCACAATATGCTGATCACTCAACTGCAACCTGCTGAATGTGCTGGTGAGGGTATAGCTTAGTTCTTCTGAAAGCACCCAGCCCTATGGTCTCCAGCTTGCTAGTGGCCAGGACAGGCATGATGCTTGACCAAGTAGCCCTGGAACTGGTCTGTTGACTGGAAGTAGAGGTGCACTGACACCGGTGGCCTGGGGAAAAGTACCTGGCAGAGCATAGAGAAGTGAGAATCCATTAGCAAACCTGATAGCAGCAGCTGACTCATCTGCTGCACAGCTGGGGCCAACAGTAAGTGGAGAAGAATATCTAAATATCTGGGATAGCCTTTGGGATGCTAATGGCAGGATGCTAATGTGTGCTTGCAGTGAAGGTTAGAGGAGAGTCAATGCTTTGTCATGCGTGACATGCTGGACATTAATTCAATGACCTAAAACAGAAAGCTAATTTGTTCAAAGACATGTGTTGAACATGCTAATAATTCCCATTAAGTATTGCTCACACTTATGTAATACCAGAGGTTTTAATTACATTCATGTTCACGACTAATACAGTAGATCAAAGATAAGTAATGGGCTTGTGGACACTAATTAAAGTGCAAGTACCTTTGAAAACTTCTAAGTAATCACAAATAAATAAACTTCTTCCATGCTAATTATCGTTTTATAATAAGGTTGGTTGCAAATATGTGCTTTTGGTTCTGAAGTGGAAGGGATGGTTGAAGAAGGCACATGATGGTTTATACTACTGTGTCTGTGAGTCTAAAATTACAGAACAGTCATGGCTGTATTGAGAAATCAGATTAGTCAGGACCTCAAAGACACACAACCATTACCACCCAACTAAATACATTACAAGTCCGTCAACAAAGTTGAACTGGTCATCCAGTCAGCTGAAGCTGAATGAAGGTCTGCCCTCTGATTAGTCTGTTGTTTGTTTGTGTGTCGCTTGCATGTGGTAGAGGTTGTCCATGCCACCAGTGACTTGGAAAACAAAAAGGGGCCAGGGTGGGCACCTGCCGTAACACTCCAGCTGCTCTCTGCACACACTCCTCTCACCAGATTTCATCCTCTGTCTCTTCGCTTCCTTAAACTTGTCTTTATTCTTCCTCTTTACATTTGCCAGGGTGCGCACACACACACAGACACAGATTAACACACACACACTGTCTCCTGCCCCAGTGCACATGGCCTCACTGAATATTCATCAAAGGACCAGGAGTCAACTCCCAGAGAATGCTACCCTGACAAGCAGAACAGCAACATTTACACCCACAAGGATAGCAGAAGCATACCCTCCTCCTCTGCCCCTTTCCTGTGTCTTTCTCCTTTCTCCTCCTCTCTCTGTTTTCCCACCGCCTTTCCTCTTTGTCTCCCCTCTCCTCTCTCCTTCTTCTTCATCGCGGCTTTCTGTCCTGTCTCGCCTCATTCCCTCCCTCCCTCCCTGCCCCTGTCTTTTCCCAAAAGAGATGGTGTGGCTGCCAGTGTGAGAGGCAGTGAGAAGGGGCTGGGGCGTAGCCTGCACAGAAGCTCCATTCAGGCTTTTACTCCGCAGTCTCTCCAGTCAAGTCACAGCGGGTTTCTAAAAGAGCCAAATCCCTCTCTGTGGCCTTTTCCTCTCTTTTGCTCAAGTCTCACACTGAGGCTGACCCGTCCATCTGTTGGTGGCACATTTGAATTCTATGCATGCAAAATCCACTCAGTTATGAGTTCATTAGGTACACCCAGCTGAAACGATGCAGTCTAATACAACTCACCTCAGCGTTAGTCACATAATGTTACAAAAGGTGAAACTTTCATGAATGGAGGCTTCATCGCAGGACTGTTGTATTAGACTGCATCAGTTTTAGTGAGGTATTCCTGATAAACTGACTCATCTGCTGTGACTTGCTTTAGTCTTGAAAACAAAAACGTAATTGGTTTTAATTGCTTGGCTTCATCAGTAAAATTCCAGATCAGTAAAACATAACAAGACAGCTCCAGGCAGATTCCTAGTAGTCACGCCACACATTGTGTATTTAATTATTAGGCCTATAAACCAGAGTGGCTGAATTAAGTAGAAAATCACCCAGGTCAAGCTCTTATTTTATTTCTCCTTTTGTTCAGCCTAATCTGAGCAATGTCCTCACTGCACGGTGACCATTGCAGCTCATATACTCTACAACCTGAATCATATGACCTGTTTTGCAACACACTGAAGATTATTGGTACTGAAATGGAAATAGTGTATTATTCATGGCTTCCATCCAGTAATGCTGCAATGATCAATTTATGACAGAACACATCATAAACCAGGTATAACTAGTATGGATGTCTGACACTGTGTGTTAAATTCTGCCTTAAGCCTAAGAAAAAGTAGACTTCAATATTTTATGACAGCACACAAAATAACATAGATATGATGGGTTAAACCCAGTTTGGGTGTCTCATGTGTTACCATTACATTCAACTCACAGAGGTAAGCATCTGATTTTCTGAAAAATAAATACCTGGAGGTAAAATAATGTTCTAATGTTTGCGAACCCCACAAGGTTGTTTACTGCTGTCATGACGATATGTCAAGAATTCAAAAAAAGTCCTCTAATATTCTAAATCAAAAAATGTTTGTTTGAGGAAAAAAATGTTTCTTAGGTTATGACTGTATTTCCCGATCCAAATTGTCTTTGTATAACAATAGAGAATAATAGAAACATTAACATTCGGAAATGGGTTAAAATGTTCACCTGTTATGTATTGTGTAGCTATTGTTATTGTGCAGCAAAGATAACATTTTCTAAATCCAGATGGCTTTAAGGCTTCTGTAAATACCTTCAGAACAGCCATAGGTGATCTTAAATAATCTTGGATGATGTGAGATAATCAAAGATCAACAGGTAATTATTGTTTGACAAAATCAGGCACTTAGCTAAGTGACTTAGCGCTGCAACTAATTATTTTCATTGTTGATTAGTCTGCCAATTATTTTTTGATTATTTGATTCACTGTTTTGTCTACAAATCCCAGTGGACACAGGGTGAGAGGTGTGATACACCCTGGCAACATGTCCAGGGTACACCGACAGTGGTGGCAAACAGCCATTCACACTCACATTCACACCTAACTTCACCTAACCTGCATGTCTTTAGAGTATGGGAGGAAGCCAGAGTACCCAGAGAGAACCCACGCAGGCGCAACATGCAAACTCCACACAGAAAAGCCCCGGGTGAATTGGGGTTTGAACCTGGAACCTTCTTGCTGTGAGGTGACAGTGTGGAAATATGTGTTGGAAGGTAAAAAAAATAAAATGTTGTACTACTTAGCACTTAGTACTACTTAGTGCTGTGTACCATTAAGCAATATTTGCTTTTCACATGTTATGCTGTGCTATTGATCTTTTCTGAAAGCCTGTACTCAATTAGCTCCACCCCAAATAAAATATAGTGAAAAAACACTAAAACATTTTTCAAGGGAAACACTGATATGCATTAGAGGTGCAGCATTCAGACACCTCATAAACTTCATGACTGATTTGCAGTTTCTGTATTAGGACTACAGACCTGACCTGAACTTGACCCAAAAGTCTTAATACAACTCATACACATAAGGTGACACTTCATTCTCTGTGTATAGGTTAGAAAGGGGAAGAAATGCACACACACATATATACACAGATGCATCAACAGGATCACTCTTACGTTACTTGCATAAACACTCAGATATACAAATCTTACACTACATGCACACATTCACACCAGTTCTCTGTGTTTCCTTGCTTTGTGGCCTTTGACCTCCCAGCCATTTCAAATAGTTACAAGTAAACGTTAAAGACTGGGTATGCTTGTTTGCCCTAAGGAAATGCTTTTTCTCACAGACCTCATTTCCCGGCAGCGACAGAGATTTGGAGACCCCCACTTTCTGTCTCTCTTATGCATGCAAATACACACATATTCACACATACACACATGTTTGAAGCTGCCTTTCCCCCTGGTCTGCTTGTGCTCTCTCTTTTAACAGATGCAGCGTATGAGTAGAAACAGCTGTAGCGGATAGGTGGTTTTGAGGTTTGACAGATGGAAACATGCTTCCTTTCTCTGCTTGGCTTTACCCGCAGGACTCTACAGAACACCCACAATGCAGCAGGGTTTGGGTGGGTGGGTGTGGTGGTTGGACTAGATGCCCTGCTTAAGAGGAGCGAACCATCTCATCTGGCACAAGATGATTGGTTTTGTTTCCTGTTGCCTCCTCAGTGTCCTCTGTGACTGTGAGTGACACAGCTCTTGAAGACGTTATCAGTCAGTTTACCTGAGGGTCTGTGAAACTTTCCTCAGTAGAACGATGTGAATTGGCAGCTTGGATGACTACCAAGAAAAACTACAGCAGATCAGAGCACAGTTTTCCTTCATGCTGTGTTCTATTTAAATTGTGTTACCCTGTCTCATGTGGGCAAAAGTCATCTTAATGTTTGTTGATGTCGTTATGATGATCATAAAGATGTCATCTTAATGTGTGTGTGTGTTTTTTTTGTGTTTTTTTTTTGCTGCTATTGTAGGTGTTCTGTTTGGTTGTTTCATCTTTTGTTTCAAGGTGAGATGCTTTTTATGAGATGCATGGAGCTTTCTGTCACACAAATTAGTGATTTACACCTCCGCTTTCTGTTTTGAATCAGCATATTTAATTTGTCACTGTTTTTTAATCACGTTGCGTCTGGGTTTCACTGCTGTGCAAATAAACTAAAGGAAAGCTAACCTGAAATGCCCCTCCACCAGATGCTACTGAAAACATATGCTGTCGAAATCCTTACAGAGGTACATCAAGCTGAAATGTTCCATTTGGCCATTCAACATAAAAGCATAGTGTGGTTTTTTCCTTTTCATTTTAACCACATATGTTAACAGCACTCTGGAATTCATGCATTTCCACTAATAATACACTGGCTTGAAGGGACAGCTTTCAGTGCTGACCTATATAGCCTCATTATATCAGGGATAAATTGACAGGGTGAGATATTGTGTTACAAAATGAAAAGCATTACCCAGAGTTCTCAGCTGCTGATTGGAACTATTCATTGTTATCCTATTTCCATGACATGTGATCCCAGGCAGAGAGGATGTATTAACAGAGATACAAAAGGTTTTTATATATGTTGTGGTTTCTCATGCTAACATGGGTGTGGATGGCTTTTGAGAGCATAATCAAGCTGAAATGCACCTGCAAATGCAGGTGCAGGTGTGCGATGATGCTGCAGTGATGATGATGTGTGTGTGGACGTGGAAAGGAACAAAGAAGTATTTGCATAGGCGAATCTGTGCGTGTTTACAAAACAAACCTGCAGCTGTGATCCTTGGGGTTTCCCTGCAGCGAGGCAGTGGCCCTGGCCAGGCCCAGGCGCGAGAAGGAGTGGTAGTACGTGAGCTGTGTGTCTG
The DNA here is from genome assembly GCA_033238685.1 of Lates japonicus. Classification (NCBI taxonomy): domain Eukaryota; kingdom Metazoa; phylum Chordata; class Actinopteri; family Centropomidae; genus Lates; species Lates japonicus. The sequence goes on along the minus strand of BRZM01000043.1, from coordinate 4,126,113 downwards.
ACAGGCTGGCCACGCCGTCCGGCTCATCGTACGTGTTTTCCCAGTACGAGCTGAGCGCCGGCGTCCCCTGGGGGAATGGTCCAAACAGGTAGGTGTCCAGCTGGTTCACTATCTCCTGGTTCACGCTGGCTTCAAACTTCCTGGCAAAGAAGGTGGGTCGCACGGTTTGCTGCAGAGGGAAAGGGAAGGGAGGCGGGAGGGCGGGGAACAGAGGAGCGAAGCAGGGAGGGATGAGATAAAAAGAAGAAAAAAAAGGAGAAGATTAAGACATGGTGGTGTGCCAGGATGGCAGGGGAACAAATGTGATGTGTGAGATGTGTATGGAAGTGACGTGTGGGCAGAGGAGAATGTGAAGATAGAAGGTAGAGTAGAGGTGGTAGAAAGCAGCAGATAAAAAGGAGGTAAATCTTTTCTCTGTGGAGTAGTGAATGAATTATTATACACATTAAATCAAAATTACTCTCTCTTCAGTCTCTCCCTCTCCTTCTTTCACTTGCAGAACAAATGGTCTATCTGCATTAGGTCTATGTCAGTGGTTCCCAACCTGGGAGTCAGGACGCCCACAAGGCGTCGCAAGATAAATTTGAGGTGTCGTGAGGTGATTAAAAGAGCACTCCACTGATTTAGCGTTGCACTCCTGTGACAGTGTCTGACTGAAGATGGGCAGTTTAAATAAAAATGAAGAGGCAACAGAACCAGAGATATCATCTTTTGTATTTCCCACCTTCTTCTTTGTCAAAATCTGGTGCCTACATCACACCACAACTTCTTACTCCTTTTTTCAAGTGGCTTTCTTTTTTCAGACTTTCCTCTAATATTTGCATTGTGTTATTTTTCTTCTTTAAATTTTACTGGATAAATGTGCTTCTTCAGGGCTCTAAAATGATCTAATGAATGATCAGACACGTCTGACATATGCAAGTAAACATCGCTTCACAAGCCCAAATGTTTGGGAGCCACTGCTCTTTGTGGTTCCCATGAGTCAATTAAACATTATTCCAGTGAGTCAACACAATGCACTCACTATAATATTTGAATTACTAGGAAACTACCCATCATAAAATAACCTGTCTTACGGGAGGGGAAAACATACTGTTAAATTCCTGAATTGAATACTCTGTGATTGCTATGTCAGACGCAGAGCAGAGTGTCCAAGGAAGAAGGGACGAGATCTGGGAAAAATTTGGGGAGAAAATAAATGATGTAGCGGGAGAGGTCTTTAAATGTTAATGATGTAACAATGCACCTACTGATGAAGGGATTTTGGGTGCTTCACTGGGGTCACTCTGGACATCTGTGTAAGACAGTCTGATCACAGGAATTAAAGTCAATGCTAGTGGGCAAAGGTGTTTGACGGCGAGAGGTAAGAGGATATCTTACATCAGCAGCTGCATGATTTCTCAGACCTGTCCTTGTCTGTATTTTTCCATCCATTCATCACCTCTTTCCTCAGCAGCTCTTTGTAAAGGTCGCTCTGTCTGGCCTCCACCAATCCACCCATCTCTTTTGCACCCTCTCTGTCCCTGCCGCATTCTGTATGGTTGATGGTGCATCATGAAATCTGCCGCCTCCACAGCTTGGCTTTCACACAAAGACATCTTTTCAGTCCCAGACACAAAACTATTTACTGATAGTTACTCAGCACTGAACACCTCTGTGCTACCTGCTAAAAAAAAGAAAAAAAGGAGACCTAATGAAGCTGTGGCACATTTCTGAGACTTCACTGTTTTCTCAGGCTGGAGTGGCGACTGTGGGATGCTGGTGCGACTTCACATGGTACCAGATGATGCATTAGTCCACCATGATTGGCCGGAGATATCAAATGAAACATGTAGGAGGAGGGTTTTTGTGTCTACATGTTTCCAGATCTTGTGTGTTCTGACATGCCCTCTGTGCAGTCATCTGAAAGCACCAACCTGTCACAGCCTGTCTTTCCAAGAGACTTCCCAAATGCACCTCATTCTGGAAAACATTACTAAACAATGATGCACTAAGACAAAAGGCACATCGCCACCGTCTCTCTCTAGAACAACCCCGTCGCCTGGTGAGTGCACTTCAAAAACTCAGCAGTTGTACATTGAATTATTCCTCTCATCTGCAAACCAAATTCAAGCCTACTTTAATTGTCTGTATCTTCCCCTCTGCTAAGGTTCAAAGGGAAACTTGGATTGTGAGCTCAACGGGATATTAAGTCCTATTAATACTGGGGCCTGGTTGGCTTCTAGAAAGGCTACCTTGTTCCCAGGGTTGGACTTCACTGATACCAGGGTGCCAACCAGACCCAGGAGCAGTGCCAAGGACCCGTGGTAATGCACTGGCACTGAATTGCCAGAGACTGAGGCGAGACAGACGGCAGACAGGAATGGCGAAAGCAGAACTGAGGTTAGCGCGGCAGCTTTGACTGGTATTTGAAGGACCAGAGAGACGAAGTGAGTCACAGCGCTTAAAGGATATTTAACTGTGGCAGAAATGTTTTCACTTTGTACCGCAGTTTTTAGTTTGTAGGAGCACATTAAAAGTCAAAGTGCGATACTGACTTTCTCTGGGGTCCTGGAGTCACTGCCACTCATTCACTTTCATTTTAAAAAGCTAACTAACCCTCTTCTCTCCCTCATACCCAAGGCAGGGAGGATCTAATTACTATTAATTCTTTTCCCTTTCAGGGTCATACTAATGGAGACATAATTTTGCACATATTGATTGTGAAAGCTGTAGGAACAGGCTGGATGCTGAGAGCGAGAGGACAGACCTTGAGGGCAGAGAATTTAGAGACTGACTGCTGCTGATTTCCCACAACGTACCGAGGTGTGTGCGCCGCAAACATCCACCAAATTGCTGTATTCTTTTCATTTTCATTTTAGGTTTATTGGATGTCTCTGATGGACCTTTTATCCAAACCGCTTTAATCCCAGGGACTGTATTTATCAAACTGTTAAAAGTGAAATTTCAGACTTGTGTGAGACGGAAGAATAAAAAATCCTCACTTTTACTCTTAGTTAAAGCCTTTTAAATTTGACAGAGCTTCACAGGTCTCTTAAGTTGCACTAGAGTATCTTTTTAGGGTCCTAGATGTAACAGAGTCAGAGGAGAGAGCACACCTTCTGAGACATGTTTTAGAACAACTGTATAATAAATCAATGGTTACCATGAACTATTAATTCAGAATAGGGTAGTTTTGACTTACTCATTGCAGATATTACTTAATTTTTCTCTCTAAATGGACCTTTTATTGTATAGTTTGTTAAAATTGTGGCATGCAGAGGTGACAGAAGTACTCAGATCTGTTACTTACGTAAAAGTAATAGTTGTACGATGTAAATAGACTCCATTACAAGTAAAGGTATTGTATTAAAATTGTATTAAAAATCCTACCTCAAGTAAAAGAAGAGAAGTATCCGCAAAACCTCTTTCCTCATAAGTATCTAAAGTACTCATTATGTAAACTGACATCTCCTGTGTCTGACACATTATTATATGTGACATTTTTTGTCTGTACTTTAAAATTATATGATTTATACGACTGAACATGTGGGCAGTTGTTCCAGTATTTCACATAATGTTCAACTGAGATAACTGATTTCTCCATTCACTGAAAGTTGAAGTCCAGTCGTCCTTGGTTGATATTACCTGCAGCTTTTCTATGTGATGGCTTTCTTGCTAACAGCCAAAGGTATTTTAAATAGATATTTAACCTGTGCCATGGGTTTATCAGAGATTTTGCCAAGGTATTAAGCAATGAAAGAGCAGTTAACCTCTATTCAAAATATTTTAACTGAAAAAACATGAAAAAATGAAAAGACATATGAAATATGAAAATGGTCAGCCATGTCTTTTAACCACACTGCCACTCCTTTGTATAAATTGCAATCTTAGCGTCCCAGTGTTGTGTGTTATCATTACCTGGAAGCGGTGGAAATCTGCAGGCTTGAAGTCATTTGGGGAGCATCCACACCAGTCCACGATGTGTTTGTATTGGCACTTACAGCCCAGTTTACGATTCCAGTTGGTGATGCGCAGGTTGTTATCCACCATGCTCTCACAATGGGCGCTGTTCTCCAGCACAGTGTGGAAGAACGACTGGGAGGCGGGAAGCACAATTGGATGGGGGGAGAGAGAGAGAGAGACGAAATTAGAAGATTGTATTCCTTTTATTTTCTTTCTACACTATCCAACTCACAAGAGGAAATAGAGTAGCAAAAGAGAAAGGAGTTTCACAGTAGCTCATGATAAACATCCAATTTCCAAGTCAGCCTTTACACCCTCCCTTCACTTTATGATTTCATGTCTCCAAGTTCTTTTTTCTTCCCCGGCACATCTGACACAGCCACGAAAAGAGAACACTGAGCGCTGCTTCTCTAAATGATGCAGTGTTAGTACAAAGTGGTGCTCACCTGTCAGTTAAAGGTTAAGAAACACTTGAACACATGTCTGTGTCTGTGTGCACGTTACCTCGGCAGGCAGCAGAGTGTAGGCGTAGAAGCGCTTCATGTTGGTGACCAGGTCGTCCTTGGAGTTGATGACATATTCCACAAACATGCGGTTAAGAAGGAACCAGTCAGAACCGCCGTCCACTGAGATTCCCTCTGGAATTTTACGGTCGCCCAGCCTCCACATGTGGGTGTCGCACTCGTAGAACAGACGATCCAGACCCTGCTTACGGATAAACCTAATAAACACACACACAAATGCATGGTTATGCAACTGACTACTGACTAAATACACAAACAGTTAGAGCTCATTAGTTCAGTGAATTTATCAGTGTTTATTGTAAATTCAAAAAATACAAAAATCCAGATGTAAATCAGTCTGTAAAAAAATATCATTTACATAAAAACAAGCACTCTGCAGTTCTTGTTTTTGTACTCTTGTGCATAATCTGCAGCTCTTTTGTATTTCCTCTTTCCTATATTTATTTATTTTTCTCTTTACTTTCCAGAAATTGAATTGATTTTTTTAAGATGTGATGGAAGTCTGTGTTAGAGTCTGTTTTTTTTTTTTTTTTGATGAATATTGGTAAAAACCTGAAAGAGATGAGCGAAGAAGAGTGCACTGAAAATATGCTCAGGTGGCTGTAGAGACTCAACTGCTACACCGGTTAAAACTTACTGCAGTAGTTGTATATCCAAACATTACTTCCTAATTTTGTCTTCTGTACTTGGCCTTAAAGGACTTGACAAGTATGTTGTTCGCACTTGTCACTACACACTTTGATCAACAGCAAGGAAAGTGACACCCTGCATGCATAATGGATGGTGCTACTCCTGTGAACCTATCGAGTGTTGGATAGAGGGAGTCAAATTCAGGTCAAGCAGGTCAGATGGTTCCCTCTGTTCTCTGAAAGGTGACAAAGACTGTTGATGTACTGACCTTGTGGCTCACAGGCACACGCGCACGTTTACATCTGCAGATGACATTTTGGAAATGCACTCATGCAATTTTTCGAGCACCTCAATTTGTTTTAGCCATTAAAACATATGAATATACTGGTGGATTACCGAGATCATTGCTGTTGTTAACACAGAATTAAATCAGCAACAAAACCCACTCCATCAAACAGCACTGAATAAAATACTGTGACTGCAAACACAAAAAGGTACTGCTGAGTCACGCTGACTCATGCATCCGTGATGGGTGTTTTTTTTTTGTTGTTTGTTTTTTTCATGTGTGTTTTTTTTTTGCCCACAGTATTGGGTGGTGACTGGTTTGCCACCGGGGCAGAAAGCAGAAAACAGCAGCAGAGACGGGCGTTCTGGCAGCGACCTAGCTAGTTCACCCCACCAAGAAGGTTAATTAATGAAGCCACAGATGGGAGCTAATTGTATTATGATTCAGTGACCACGCCGTGCTGGCAGGAGTGTGCTGTGTGTGCGTGTGTCTAAGAAAGAGAAACAGAGATAGCTAGCCAGAGAGTAAGAGAAAGGGTGTGGTGTTGTGGGGAGATTAAAATGAAGTTAGAAGAATTTGCATCTCACCTGGCGTTGTCCCTGCCATGGGACTTGATGAAGTTCATATCTCTGTATTTGGACAGGAAGGCCACCAGCTGGTTATTGGTCCTGAAAAGGATGAAAATGACTTACTTTTGACAGGCAAACATAGCTAGCTAGAAGTGGAACAGTGATTTTGCTCTGCATGCTACAGAAAGAAATTTGAGATTTTGAGCTGAGTTATGCAAATGATTCACCTTTTACTGGCTGCTATGGAAAAGCTCCTTAAACCTGCAATAAATGATCTTTCTGGCCTTTTGGAAGTTGTTGTCATCACCTTTTAAGTTTATATGGCAAACTTGTAAGCAAACTTTAGCAGCTGCACAGCAACATCAGCTTTCATTTGGAGTTGCAATTCTGGCTGCCTAGTAAATGTAAGTTCAATAGTAACTTTCTCAGAGGCTCTGTTTTTGATCTCTACCGCTGAGGAAAATATTTGGCTCTTTGACTGCTAAACACTCCACTATGTTCCACGGCTAGTTCCTCACTATGTCTGTCTGTTGTTTGGTGCTGAGCTTACTGCTAGTTTTAATACTGTGTCCCTGTGTTACTTGTTCAGTGATCTCTTGTCATATGCCTGATATATGGAGAAAAAAAAAATAGCGTATCTAGTGTATGGCTAGCAGAGAGGCTTTTTTTTTGTTTTGTTTTGTTTTCAAAAAAACAGAATTAAGTCTAATTTATCAGTTTCCCTCCTCATCCACCTCCTCCTGATCTAACAAAGCAAGTGAGGAATGAGTGGATGCCAACATTTTCCACAGTTCTCTATCTCACCGTGCTGGTTCTCTGCTGGAACATGTTGAACCTGTTGCAGGAAATCTTGGGGTTTTATTTGATAGTAATTGAGGTTTTGAACAGCATACCCACAAAGCTGGTCCAATCATGCTTTTATTGTCTTAGAAATATTTCAAAAATTTTCAAAAAACATTTTATGTGTTTTTATTTCTTCACACCTTAATTATTGCAAAACAGTGTTTTCACTTGTCTTAGCCAAAAACCTACCAATCTCAGCCTACAGGCTTTTAACCACAACCAAGAGACATGACCACAGCATACCTGTTTTAGCTTGTTTACTCTGGCTCCCGGTATGTTTTAGAATTGATTTTACTGATTACATTTAAGTTTCTTTGTAGCCTTTCTCCCACTTACATTAATGACGTTTTAGTACCAAATGAGCCATGTATGTAGTTTGATTTCCTCAGGCAATTCTGCCTGAGGAAATCAGGCTGCAGCCGAGTCAGTGAGATCTTTTAAATCCTTTCTTAAAACATACTTTTATTGGAGGGGCTTCCTGATTTTATTTGTCTTTTTGCTTTATTTTATTTGTCTTCCTTACTGGTTCAAAATGATCTCAGTTGGAAAAGGTGATGCCATGTTCTTATGTGCACCATTGACAATTTAGCAAAATCTGAATCACAATGTAATGCGACATGTAGGGGTCACTGTCAATCAATGATGAAGCAGATAAGCTGAATTTTTGATTGTTAAACTCTTAATAAATAATAACCAAGAATGTTTATCATCCCAAACTTTAACTGTCACTGTTGCTTATTTAGTCATGAATATCTCAAAATCCCCTCCAGGCATGTTTTAAGACACAAAATATTCTGCTATAAATTTCTTTTGGGTATAGTTTTTCAGTTCAATGTTCAAAGTTCAGTTAACTTGATAAAAATCATTTAAAGACTCCTTCCAGAGTCTATCAATGAATTATTGTTAGTAATTTCAAAAGTTAAAAGCTGAATGTCTCCTACTTCACTGAGAAGTCCATTCACAGTGTAGGTGCACTGCAAGTTTCACATTTCCACATCACACTTGTCTAAGTTGCCTGTTGAACCATGACTTGCTTCCAAACCAGCTGTGATGTCTCCAGCTCCTGCTCAGACGTACAAGTGTTGAACTTGGATGAGAAGGTGAGAACAGTGAGATCCTTTTCCTTCCTTCAGCAGATACATAAGAAAACAGCCTTCTAGTGTCAAACATCATTCTTTCATCATTCAAACGTTCAAGTAACAACAGCCAAGACACATTTTTGAGTGGAAGGGGAAATTTTTTTTTGGGGGGGGCTTTAAGTAACTTCCGATCAATTAAAGACCTCGACTGCTCTCAGTGTCACTCCCTTAGTCCCTTCAAACTGTTAAAACTATTTAGGATTATACAAAAGATTGTGCCATCCATGATGTTGATGAATGACTTCATGCTGCTCTTACACTGTAGAGCAGTCTACTCCTTCATACACAGGCCAGACAGGCTAAAAGCTTTGCTCTGCAGGCTATGCCCCAGTCAATGGCTCTAACATTTCATCTGTGGTGGAGCCTTTCATGATGGCTTGGTTTGCCTTTCTAAAAGAGCAGCGAGGCTGTGGTAAAAAGCTCAAGGATCAGTGGGGGGAGGGACAAGCGCATATTAATGTCATTTTCTCTTGAAGGAGCAATTTCACAGCCTGGGGGGCTTATCTTAGGAGGTCCTGAGCCATAAAGCCTAACTGATGATGCGCTGTACAGACACATGCAGTCTTCTCTGTCTCTACTTCCCATACACACACACATGCACGCATGCTGTGTATCTGCTTGTACGCACACTGACAATGCAATATACATGCACAGAGACACACAAATGCTTGTAGGCATGCAGACACACACACACATACACACAGAGCAAGGGGAATTCATGTCAAGCTCCACATTTGCCACCTGAGTGGTCACCCTGTCCACTGGGTCTAGTTTGCTTACTGTCAGCCCTGTGGCTGCTCACTCTCACAGTGGTGTTCACACATTAACACACACGCACACTGCTGTGAGTTTCAAACCTGCAAAAAAATGTGCACCTTTTCAATATCATAGCCAATTAAACTTCATCATTATGCCACTGTTTCACTCCCATGGTCTTACTGTTAAATTCATAAGGTGCCCTTTTTCTAACAAGGACTTAAAATATACCATCCCAGAGGGGAAGAGCTGAATGCCACGGCTGTCGGGTTATGAACCCACATTCTGACAACACTCAGACTGATGAGAGATGGATCATACATTCATCATCTTTGTCCTTGAAAAACCTTCAAAAAGTTCTCTAACTCAGTAATTTAAAAATCCTGCCTGAGTTTCTTTAATTTTTAGAATTACATTTTCAAATGAGTTGGCTCAGTTTTAATGGGTTATAAAGACTTTTTTTCACAGCAGGAAATGACACCTATCACTTATGGAGCAAGGCTAAAATATGAGATGCAACACTTTTCCCTGACGCAGATGACAAAATGAAAAGAGATTAGGAGATATGACGCCTGCAGCCAGTCATTGTCTCACAAAAGCTCAGACCTCTTAAAAGCTGCTGTAAAGTCTATGAAAGGGGCTTTAAAGGGAAAAAAAGAGTTAAAAGCAAGGAGACTGTAGATAAAAGCTGGGAAAGAGGGCTGTACTCTCTGACAAAGCAAGCGTGTAACTCATCCTCTGGCCTCTCTCTGGACACACACACACCACACCACACACACACACGCACACACACACAGTATATCTCCCCCAGGACACACAGCCCCTGTGCTGGTGTGAGGGGCTCTGGGTTTGCCTTTGAGAGCCATCCATGCGGCAGGATAGACATTATCAGGGAATTAGAGGGAAATAATGCTTGTCTCCAGTCCCACTGATAACAACAGCAGTAGTCAGGGGCAGCGCGGGGCAGGGGAGCCCCCCACATTCCTGACTGCACCATCACAGTATGGTCGCAACAGAAAGATGAGCAGCACTCTGACCAAGCCTGTGACCAAATAATATTTTTAATGTAAGGAAATACTGGTGCAGGCTGGGCAGTTTTAGCTGGATGAATGTAATAGGATCAGTATAAGTAATGGGTTAAAGCTTGTAATGAATTGACAAAAAAATAAATAAATGGAAGAATAACACATGCTGTTGTTGAGGTTTGTAGTCTGGCGAGAGTGAGCCTTCTGCTTATGCCAACATGTTTTTCTGTGCTGTAGTAAGTCCATAATGATAATGTAATGCTGATGTGTTTATTTCTGAGGGAGAATGTCTCTTTTCGCTTGATCCTCTTCCCAAAGAGATCAGAAAGGATTGTTGGCGACAAAACAGCTGAATGGGTTTCAGTTTCTTGCTTGAGGACACTCGAGTAGCACGGATGCTCACTCTCACAGGGGCTTGAACCCGACTTGCAAGTTCAAGTCAGTAAATATGCAGCGCGCAGACTCGGTCAAATCTGAGCTGTGGTTACAAATGCACTTGCTAAGCAAAGATACAAAAGTGCAATTTACATATTTCCATATTGCATGGATCCAAAACATGCAGTTCCCTCTCGTTCCCCTTCCCTAACTGCTTATTCTTGCTCCCTCGCCTCTCCCTGTCATTTCTGCCTCTCGGCTCCCTCTTTCGCTCCATCAGTCGTTTCGTTTCCCAACAGATGGAGCTTAAAACCTCCACTGTCAGCCCTTTTCTCAAAAACATCACCCTCATGCAAATGAGGAGGCGCAAGACGGGAAGAAAACAGCGTCTCGGCGCGTGCACTTGCAAATACCTTTAATCATGCACTGACAGACAGACAAACAGGATAAATATGCACACATGTACGCAGACAGGTGCTAAGACACACTCAGACACTACACTCAGATGTGCAACACACTGGTGCAGAATCACATACACATGAGCAGACAAACGGACACAGACAGCGTGTCAGCGGCGTTCATCGATATGGCAAAAACAGCTAAACACAACAAGACTGAACATTTCTGAACAGCATCCTCATTTGCCCCTGCATCTCGGCTCCAGCTGTGGAGACATCAGATCCAGCTTCTTTTTACCCAGTGGCCATTACAGCTTGTCTAAATTCAACTGGTGGACATCTGGCTGTGCAGAAGAGATAACTCTCTCCTTAATAGGAGGATTTTAATTGGCTGCTGCAGGAGCTACATCAAAAACCCAGCAGACCCTGAACTCCCAGGAGTACTATAAACTCACATTAAAAAAACAGCACAAGTCACGAAATTTCTCCTCCAATAGCCCATTCCCATGACTTCCTGTCCAGTTCATGTAGACTTTGTGGCTTTTAATTACCTTTTACAGCCTCTTAAAAGGGATGTTTTCGTGGGGAGAGACGACTTTCGGACTGTACAGTACACAACAGGCCGGGAAAGTCAATAGGTATTGACCCTGGGCAATTAAATTGTAATCAGTTCACCATGTAACCCATTCAATGGAGTGCAAGCAAGGAAGCAGGGACTTGGAAGAAAAGGTGTGAACGAATAGTGTTTGAGAAAAGCAGAGATTCTACTTCATTGATCTGTTTGGTTTTGAGTGACTCTGTATTTAAAGCTCACAGTTAACCACAGGAGCCCAGAAGAGTGTGTATTGAATTTCTACCATATTGGCTCAGAGCTGTCTATTGTTGTACATCCATGGCAACTTCCTTTTTAAAGAGAAAACCATGTCCAATTCACAGATTTGTCACCTATATTGAATGCTTGCCCCCAGACCTTACCTTATTTCCTTGCAGGACAATTCTTAAAGAAATTACCAGACTGCCTTCTCCTCAGGCCTGCCTCCACTCCCCTTTACTCAACTCCCTGTGGTGTGAAAATGTGCTCCCCTGTTACCTGATGGGGTAGTCAGCAGCACTGAGGTTGATGAAGAAATCCCAGCTCCAGTCCCTCATGGCCAGCAGGTCAGCCATGCTGCGAAGATACATGGTCAGCAGGCTGGCACCACCCCAGATGGTGGCCATGCGCCAGGGTGTCACCCTCACATTGGGATACTGGGCAGCCAAGGCTTGCACCTGCCTGTACAGGTAGTTGGAGCGCTGAAAACAAAGGAATTCACCAGACATTGATTAATATTCTGTCTGTTGATGTAACCGAAAAACAAGTAGATGTAATTACTTGAAACCAAATTTCCATTAAAAAATACTAAATTTAAAAGGGCCTCACAGTAAGCACATCATGTTTGTAGCTCACCTGATCAACGTGTATATAGTAGTAGTGTGAGGTGTGGTAGATGGCTTTGAAGAGGCGTTGAAACTGGCGAGAGGCTCGCCCGTGGACCACCAGGACAAATGCTATTCTTACTGGTTTGAATGGAAAGCTCTCTGCAGAGTCCTCATCCCACTGGACATTCACATTGGCTTTACCTGTGCATGAATTAAGCCAACATGGGCAAGATTAATGTATGTCATTCAGTTATTTTTCCCTGCATATAATTAATTCATTCTTCATCAGTAATATAATCAGTGGCTGTTTGCATATTTGATTACAAAATCAAGTCTGTTATTTATTTGATAAGCTCTGAGAGGCCTCGCCATTAGTCATTACAGGATGGTGAGCACTTATAAATATATTCAAGGGACAAAGAAAGCAAATTCAAAAGCATAATGAATATAGTTAATAATGATAATTAAATGTTTTTCTTTCATTAAACAATAAACTGAAATAGCTAAACAACAAGGTTGCTAAGCAACACAGTAAGTAGCAGTCTGAGCAGTGATTAGCATGTTCATAATAATTAACTGCCACAATTCAGTGGATATTTTAGATTCTGTCTGAATGTCACTTAGTCTGAACTGAGGAAATACCTGTTTTATAATTACCAATCAAGATTCTCTCTTGAAGATGTGTATTAAGACTATAATACAACCATTATGCCTTGAAAAACACTGATTGTTGGTGTAGCTATAACATAGGTAACTTCCCTTTGCTCTCTACTGTGTCATTTACATACAGATGTTCTCAGGAGGCTAAATCGGTCACCATTATGCAGAGAACCAAAGCCATGCTGCAACTAAAATATACATGAATAAACAATAAACAAGCACAAAAAAGTCATACAACTATCTCAGCCCTGCGGTAGAGCAAAAAGCAGTACCACTGTCATCCATTCTCTTATGTGATTGAATTGGAACTATGACAATTTCAACCAGACACTACACACACTGTAACTATCCTCTTTCAGACAGGAATCCTATGAGCGACTCCTTTGGGGCTTCCAGGGCGGAGCACAGTTTGACAATGTGCTATCATTCCTCTCAGGCAAAACTCCCAGAAGATGCCTTGGATTTCACACAAATGACAACAATAAGCATGCAGACAAGCACCGCCCCGGTCGCGGCCTGCCAAGCCACTATCAAATTAAACAATTCCAACAATCCCCGGAGAGCCATTGGTAACCTCAAATAGCTCCATCGTGTGGTTTTTGTACCACCCTTAACCGCACAAAAACAAACACATTTGCTTCAAACCTGAAAAAAAAAAAACCCTCCTTGAAGCAGTTCTGTGCTGTCAAGTCCCCTGAACATTATCACAGACATTGTTTGTTTTTGAATCTTCAGTTATTACAGCAAATGTGCACATGCAGCTTATGAGACATGTTTGTTCACAGAACGTGTCCTAAGGAGATTAATGACTATAATTTGGGACTTCAGCTCCCAAAAGCCTGTCTGTGATAAAGAAGTAGGGAAGCTGAGGGCATACTGAAGTGGAGGTGGTGGTGGTGGGTTTATTCCCCTGAGGTGACATTACCTCAAAAAAAAAAAAAAAAAAAAAACAGCTCCTCCCGGCTCCTCTAACTGTCTCGCCCTGGGGTCCTGTAATTACTCAAAATTTAAGGGCAAATGTCCAAAATGTCTTCTTTTTATGGGTTGACAGGGAGGGGATAAGAAGACCTGGTCCCTCCCGTTCAACTAATCTCATTCATTCAAATGTAAGGCCAGGTGTCCAACATGGCTTTGTTTAAAGGTCTGACCACCGGGGTGAGGTTAATGACACGCTTCATTGGCTCCAATTGGCTGTGGCTCCTGTCAGTCACTCATACTTATTTCTTGCAGCTCTTTCTTTCTCTCTCTCTCTCTCTGTCTCCGCATGTGTGTGTGACAGCTCAGGGGGGAAATCTGCTGTGGGCCATATCAGATTGAACGGTAATTGGTGGCCAGCTAAGAAGGTTCACTGGTTTGCTTTGCACACGGATAATTGGCCAGTCGCTTCACAAAGCACTTTGAGAGTGTGTGCTATGCTAGCTAGCTGAACTAATGAGCACTGCTGTGTGTGTGTGTGTGTGTGTGTGTGTATGTGTGTGTGAACTTAAATTTTACTATCATTTTTTTTTCTTCGTGCATGTGAGTTTATCAGCAGAAGAGCTTCATAGGATTTTTTTTTTACCTGCACTTGAGACCAGGCCTATTCCAAAAGACAAAAAACTAGAAGCCCTCCTTTTGAACTCATCACTCTTCATCATGCTTCCCCTCATCATCAATCTTTTAAACTGCCTCTCCCTCATCTGCTATCACCCCGCTCTCTCCCTCTATCATCTTGTGTAACTTCGGGCTCTTACCCACCCTCCATCTTAACTGCTCATATGAGAGGTTAGAACAAGAGCTGAGCTATATCCCAAAGGGCTTGTACCAAATTGCATTTGAAAATGTCTTGGGGACGGTGTCTGCTCCTTGAAACCATCCACAAAGCCAGGTTTGCAGACATATAAATCATATTGATGGGTTTGATTTATATGAATACTATAACTAATTTCATTTCATTTTCTTTTTGTCCACTTGGGGGGCAGAGCAAACATGACACTGACATTAGCACCTTTTAAGTTGATACAGCTTGTTAGCAGGTAGTTGCCAATTTAGACAATAGCATTCATTTGGAGCTAGCTAACAACAACCAGCTAACAACATGTCAAGAAAAATATGTTGCTATGACCGGCAGCATGCTGCTCAACCCGCTTTAGTTTATACACTCCTATCTACCACATCACCACCTAACAACATCAGCTAACACAATGCTAGCAACAACCAGAAATAAACACCGAAATATCTGCCCTTTTATCTGCTAAGCACACAGATTCTGATTAGGCTAAGTAATCAGTTATCAGCTAACTCTGTCTGCTGTTTGGGGCCAGGCAGGAAGTATATCAGAGCTGCTGAAAGCAACACAATGCTGCGTCCAAAAACCATGCTATTAGATTACTGGGAGTGAACAACAGCAGTAAAGTTACAGGAAACCCAAAACTATGAGCTAAAAGAGGCTATGAAACACTATAGACCTAAGATAAACTGCAGGCGGGTGATAGTTCTTTGCAGATTCGTCACTACAAGCGATCCCATTCACACATAAATATTGATTATAGCAGCATTAAGCCTGATTAATAATCAAATATTTTTCAGTACAAGGCCATTAAGTTAACGCTACATGTGTTCAAGATCACCATCTGCCAGCCAATAAACCTTCTGCAGCAATGTAGCCCAGTCGTATCATGACTAGCGAAGTTAGCATATAGGAGGCAAAGACACTGAACATGTTCCTCCCGTATTCAATAATGCTAATACTAGAGCTAACACAATTGCTAATCTAGCCAATGCCTCAAGGACAGAATACCGATCAAATCAAATTGGACAATTCTCTGCTAACAAGGTTAGGATATGAATTGGGATGGGGAACAGAGGAGGAGGGAGGAGAGAAAGAGAGAGAGAGAGAGAGAGAGAGAGATAACACATTGGCTGGCAGCAGGCAGGCAGACGGAGAGTAAGAAAGAAAAGTGATTTAATTTAGCTGTCGTGTTGTTACAGCCCAGCCACCAGGGGAAAACCCTTTTCAATTTCTTTGTCTCTTTTGATCAAACTGTCAGTTTGAGTAGGATGGTGAGTTGCTGTGTGAGATGACAGGAGCTTAGGCGCAGACAAACGATACTGGTCTTGGGAAGGGGAATGTACAAAAGTTGCTAAGTCACTGTGCCTCCTCGAGTTCTAATAACATGAGAGAGGGCCAGGAAGGTATCTGACTAGAACAGGCAGGATGTATAATAGCTTCCTCCTCCTCCCCTGCTGTCCATACTGCATTCAGTCCACTCTCATGTGTGTTACCGTATCTGTGTGTATGTACTGTTCACTTAAACATGGTTGCTGATGCGTGCTGCTCACCAACGGCTGCAGCCGCAACAGATTTTGTTTACAGAATCCACAACCAGACTGCAGATGTCTCTAAATTTTGTGTGTGTGTGAGTTTGTGTGCGTCTTTTTGAGCAAAAGAAAGGAGAACCTGTGTTCTGTGGCCAGCTTGACAAAACAAATGAAAATTGGAGACCAATTTGGAGAGAATACAAGCAGCATCCCCATTTTCTCCAGCAATTTGCTTTACCAATTACACATCAGCAAAAAAGAAATTTCTTGCCTTTGACGAGAACTGCAATCACGAGAACAGGAAATATTTTACCATGTACTAAAGCCCGGCTGGTCAGAGTAGACTCTTTGTACTTAGGTTTGCGGATATTATTTTTCTTTTTTGCTGTGAAAAAACTTGTACAGCAGAGAGCTGGAGGAAATAATGTGAAAAAATTAAATGTCAAACAAAACCAAGAAAGGACATTGACAACCTGTCAGCATTATTTCAAAGAAGTCTTACTTTGTGTTTTGTACTTTTAGTAAGCCAGCCAGAAAAATCAACTCAAGCTAAATCTCAATTAGCTTATTGATATCCTGATCTATTTGGGAAATGTTTTTTTAAAGTGACTTGAGATGAATGATCATTTAAAGAGCGCTGCAGCCTCTGGCTCCTCTTCCTCATGTATTTTCACTTTTGCTCTCACATAAACATGGTGCATTTGGAATATATATTCATCCTTACGTATTGTCCATCTTCATCCATTGCTCTAAATCAGAACATTTTGTTGAGTTAAGCAACATTTGAATCAAAATGTGATGATGTTTGTCAATCAAATCTGATAAACCACACTTGAGTGTTACACTTTCAGTAAATAGTAACATTGGATGTTTTTTCCCAAACTCCAAAAGATTTGACGGTGAGTTTTCAGGAGGTTGAAGCTATCTACGTGGCATCAGACACTGTACAACTCAACTAATTGGAACTTGACATTCTTAAATCAGATCTCCCCATGTAGCTTGATAGATATCGACCCATTCAGTGAGAGAATGTTTGTGCAGAATACAAAGTGACTGCTCTACCTCCACAGGCATAACCACTTGAATGAACTAAAATCAAATAATCAATCAATCTAATTACACTCGTGGACTCACCCTCAAGGGGGCAGTAGCGAGTGACTTTCTCAGGCATCAGCTGCCCTTCTTTGTGTCTGCAGTACACCTCAGCAATCTGTTTCCGGCACTCCTTGCTCTTGGCTCTGGAGAGAGCTGAAATGGCTTCCTTTCCGCTGATCTCGCATTTGGGTGGCTGGTCATAGGTCACCTCCAATGGCGCTGCAGTCGCCTGCTTCCTGTGTGGGTGTTGATGTCTGTGCTGCGACTGGGCTTGCTGGGCCTGTGAGGCACGGTATTGCTGTCGCGAAACTCCCGCCGCGACGCCCTGACCGCCTGCATAGGAGGCGTTGTTGCCAACCGCCAGTGGCTGGTGGCCTACGGGCAGCACTTCATTTGAGCTGCGGCCCAGGCCGGGGGAGTTGTCCCGCCAGGCCTGCTGCTGGGCGTGGGCTTTCTCCTGCAGATGCTCCCGCTGCTGCTTGCTGCTGGTGGCCCCCACAGACTGCCGGTGTGGCTGCGAGCGCGCACCAAAGTTACTATTGTCTATGTTCTCGAAGTCTTTGGGCACAGAGTTCTCGTTGTTGCTGTCCACTCTACTTTTCTCCTTTGGCCGGTGGGAGTAATAGCCATCCTGGATTGAGAGAGTGGGAACAGGGGGAGAAAGACAAGGGAAGCATTGGGGGTGGGGGGTGGGGGGGGGGGGGGGTACAAACAAGAAAAACAAGATCAGAATTGAGTGAGCATGGTGCATATCAAATGTCAGATTAACAATCAGTGTGGCATGTATGAGTGGCATTGAACCGTGAGGCATGAAATGAAGAAGCAGGGTATTGAGTGTGAGGACTACAAGGTGCAACCTAACTGGAGGTGATGCAGGGGCTGAGGGCTCTGCTGTGGCGCGCCATCATCAGATTAGCCCCGGTTTCAATTAAATTCTCTCTCAAATGGGCCCAGCACTCCGTAAACAGATTACCAAGAGGGGATAAAGGGCCAGAATATGACTGTGAGTTTGTGAGGGTGTTGGTGTTTATGTGTGTGTGTGTGTGTGTGTGTGTGTGTGTGTGTGTGTATGCATGTGTACAATTCCTTTTTTCACTGGGGCCACATGAGAATGTGCGAAGAAATTGTAGTGGTGTGGCAAGTGACAGGAAAGGCTGCACTTGTCAGCGCTGTGTGTCTGCATATATGAGATAGTGTGTGCACGTGTGTGAACGTCTGAATGTACAATTTCCCTATCTTTCCAGAAGAATAGGCTAAAAGCAAAGGAGGGGCAGCAGAAAAGAGGGAAAAAGGGTAATGAGTGAAAGCGGGGAGCGCGAGGCAAAGGAACGCTGACACGAGACGTGAGTTCTGCTCCCAGGAAGCGCTGGCTTGTTCCAGTGAAATGTGCCTCGATGCATCAAACGGAAAACTAAGGAAGCTGACTGGCTGCCACACCACTGCACACCTTGCTGGATACATGAGAGAGGAGGAAGAGGGGAAGAAGGCGTGGGGTGCCAGGATGGAGCATGAAACAAAAAGCTGAGGAAAGATGGGGCTCATAACAACTGGTCGCCTGATGTGTTTCTCCATTTACAAGACAGAAAAGGGGAAAGAATGAGGGGGGAGTGCTAAGTGCAATATAATATATGTGAGACAGAATGGAAGCAAGAGAGGTGGGAGACACAAGGGAGGCAAGTGAGATGCTATTGTGAGTCAGGTGCTCAGCATGGAAATGTCTTTCCACCCCTAAAGCCAGGCCTGTTATCAGCCTATCAAGCTTCTCTCCTCTGCAAACACCTTGTACCAGCACAATTACAAAGGTGGCTGGATGACACACTTTGACACTCGGAGAGACAGGAAGGGGGGACGATATTATAGAAGTGATACAAGAAACAAAAAACTGGATGAAAAACAGAGGGAGAACAATATTCTCATTGTCAGCTGCTTTTAAGCTTCCTTGGCAGAGATCTGATTCTCACAACACTGGATACGTTTCAGCTTTCTGTCTCTCCTCTCCTCCTTCGCTCACGTCTCTCCATGCATCTCTGACTTCTCTCCACTCTTTGCCTCTCCTTCTCTTCACACTTCTATTCACACATCCCGATTCCACCTCTCTCAGCTCTGCTCCTTTCACCTCTCATCCCTTCTGCTCCACATCTCACTTCTTCTCATCATCTGAACCCCATTCCACGTCTCTGGCACCTCCTTCTCTCCCATCTCTCTCACTCTCTGTCTTCCCCCTTTATTCTCGACTTCACCTCTGCTCCTGCCTGTCATAACCTCTCTCCTGTTCCTCTCCCTCCCTTGTCTTTCTCTCCGCTTTCTACACTCCGCCAGTTTAAACAGACCATGTTGTCTGAATGGCAGAACCTGCTAATCCTGCGTGTAACAGCTGCTTAGGCCAGTGATCACCTAAAAAGAAATCCCTACTTGGCGAGTTTCAAAGGGAATGCTGTAGGAGGCTAATCCATTCAGTGCAAGTCACTGGATGTTTGCAGAGGTAAAATGAGTCTGTGTGCATTCAGGATTATGTGTACATGCTTCATGTGGATTTTTTCTAAAGTGTTACTTGAGTGTGTGTAGGTTAGAAGAGAGAAAGCAACGAAATAAAGTAAGAGAAACATGTGTTCGCCCCAGAAACGGATACTCACTTTTGAGTCCCTGCGAGACATGGAAGATAAAGGACAGTTAAATTGAATACTAAGTGTACAAATTAAAAAAAAAACAGTCCAAAATGTCCCTCAACTCATCTCCTTATTTACAGCAGAAAGATACAACACACACCACAACACTGAAACACACATTTAGGAATTGAACTTATTTGTTGATTAATTTGTTTTGTCAATACAAAAATGTATTGATCACTGCTGATCATTGATAAATCATGATGTCTTTTAGGCTAAATACCATGTTTTGCTTTTGGTATTTTAAAAACTTTTGAGCTTTGGGACATTAGTTACAATGAACATTTTATGCTACTTCTAATATTTTTAATTGACTTAGATTGTCCCCACCTCACCTGAAATAAGGAAAGCCCCTGCCCAATGTCAAAGCATTTTTTCCTTTTTGTAAATAGAACAGTAAATTCATTAAAGGACCAGTTTGACATTTTAAACAATATTAGTTAGCTCGCTGAGACTACAAACAGGGGGAAAAGAGCTACATGTAGCCAAGCACCGATCGAATGTAACAAATCCATTTTCTATTTATCAATTTGAGTGATTGAATAAACATAATAAATACATAATCACATGACTAATCAACAATTATTAGATTATCAAAACGTTTCCAAGATTAATTTGATTAACTAATTAATTAATCAACTAATCATTTGTATTTTTGTATTTTGGGCTGCATCCCAATGGCTATAATTGTTTTCTTTGAGGAAAAAAAAAAGAAAAAAAAGAAAAAAGATCACAAAGATGTTGATTTGTTGGAAGTTAATTGACATGGATGAGGTTAGAGAGGTTAGCCCCATGTGGCCCTAGAGTGGAAATGAGTAGTATTTTGCAAGCTGGCAGTGAGAGATTCCTCTGGATAAACAAATCTTCACACTGTACCCCCTTCTCTCCCTCTCCCCCTCCTCCTGTGAGCAAGGACTCAAAGTAGCTGTGTTGCTCTTAATCTCAGGGACCGGGCTCCAAGCAGGCGGTGGGGCGATTAATAGTAGTGGCCGGCCCAGAATGGGGGCTGCGTTAGACTGCAGATGGGGCTGGGGGCTGAGGTATATGGAATTGTTGCAGGGATATGTTTTCCTCCCTAGATTGTGTCAGGAGGCAAAGCCAGGATTGCCTGGCATCGTTGTGCTGGCTGTGCACACACACACACACACACACACACATAGGAACACACACACACAAACAGTGAGCTCCCTGAGCTCTGCTGAGGAGTGAGGAAAAAGCAGAGAGGGTGGACGTTAATATCATCCATCACTGGTGGGTACATTTAGAGAGAGGCCTGTGGGGCCGAGAATTTCAGCACCCCCTCCGGGAATGGTTTAGTCCATTTCTCAATACAGAGCTGGCCCTTTTCACTTTCCCTCATTTCCTCTGCCACAGGGGGAAATATTTCACCTATCCTTTTTCTCTCTCCCTTTCTCTCCATCCCCGTGCTCCTGTGCAGCGAGGAAAAAAGTACATATCTCTCTGTACCTGTCCAGCTTCACCCCTCTCCTCCTCCCCACCTCCTCCAGGGCCCGCATTATCATCCACTCTGGGAAGAGAAGCAGTTCATCATCGCCCCTCCCTCCCTCCCCTAATGCCATCATTTACTGTTGCAGTCCCATGGTAGATGTGAGGGAGAGCAAGGTAGCAGCACATATCAGTTTCACCCCCCCCCCCAGCCGCTAGCTTTAAAAGACATTATTCCTATGGGGGCCGAGCTGAGATAAACTACTGCGTGTGCCAGCAGCACATACTCTGTCAACACAAGCTGGTGTGTGGACAGTATGCAGACAACCACACCACAACATACATAAACATATAGTCAGGTTTATTGAGAGCAAACTAATACTGACTATGTATGTGTGGGTGGTGTTGAGTCACAGTGGCAGCCACGCAGGCCAGATTCTGCTTCGACCTGCCTGCCATGTGGTTATCGAGCTCAGATTAATTACCTGGACCGAATCCCTGCGATACATGACAGGGGAGACTGATACACTGACAGACTTTAGTTCACAGCTGCTCAAGCACCTCAGGACACCTCGAGGAAATGAGCCAGGGGTGGGCCAGGGGACAGCCTAAATGTGACGACTTGTAGAAGTCTGCAATAGCTTATCAGCTACTAGAAGTTTGAGGCGAGAACAGCTGTTCTTTTTCCTGTGTTGTTAGATTCACAGTTTAGGTATCAAACTTATCTTATCAGAAAGATTTACAAAGAGTATAGCAAAGTAGACGAGCTTTCCAATAGCGAATAGCCTACAGTCAAGACTTTCAAAGAATTCGAACTGTCTAAACTGACAATGTGAAAAATCACGCTGAGTTAGGTGAAGAAATACACAGATGAGTCATGGAGAGAATATTACTGATGCTTTCAGTCAAGTGGATTTCCTAAAATATTGTGCTTGGGTTCACTTGGGTTATTGTCATATTCTCTTCTAGTTATGAATATTTCCTTAGTAAGCTTCTTCTTTTCCCCTTCAGTCCAATCCCTCAATCCTTCTTTCCAGAGGCTAAAACTGAAGGATAACTAGTCATGTAGTGTAGAGTGAGGTGTGTGTGTGTGTGTGTGTGTGTGTGCGTAATAAGCGGCGCAAATGCATGATTAACTGGCTCTGAATGAACAGTATGGGTTTGGTATGCACAAGCACCCCATTTATTTCGATGACCCTGGAGCCAAGTGGTGAAAGAGGTGTGTCTTTGTGTGCAGTGGTGAGGTGTGTGTGTGTGTGGCGTGAGCAAAGCCAGGTTAGAAATACCTAGAAGAGACAGAGACCAGTGAGAAAAGAGACCAAAAAAATATTTACAAGCTTTCATTTTAGAAAATGAAATTTGGAGAATGGATGCATTATCTGAAAAGAAAAAAAATAATTAAAGTGCCTCTCTCCTCTGGGTATCTCCCTAAACAGACAAATGATTGTAATCGACTTCTTCTTGAAACCACTGAAATAGAGATCCAAAATTCTCCAGATACCAATATCAAGGGTTGAGACTAGTGGGTATTCACTAAGACCAGAGGGCAAGAGGTGAACTCACAAGCTGCTATTTGAATTTCCACTTCTTTCTGGTGGATATTCTTGTGATGTAATTATATAACTACTGACTACATTGTTGCATAGTTTCAACAGGCCAGGGATTAAAAAATCGAACCTCTGCACTCACAACCACAGGCCTTAAAAGAGTTGAAGGAGTTTCTCTTCTCAAAACCTTCACCAATATATAGCTCCATGAAAACCCTGAGGCCATATGAAGAAATGTATTTGCATGGGGGTTCTCTGAGGAGTTTCTAGAAAACCACAGTAAATTAAAATACTTTACTTTAACAATATATTTGCATTCCATTATAATACTGTGATCTCCATAATAGTTTTTCCCCAGAGCTCTGCTTGTGTACACTATTCTCAGCCCACTCACAGCACTGATGTTCTCCAGTGGCTATTGATATATAGAAGCCCACACCTGTGTAGTCTCATCAAAACATTTTAGGATAAGACAGATAAATTACAAACTCATAGCAAACCTAGCGATTACATTTAAAATTATTTTAGAGCTTCTGAGGACACAATATTGGTGTACACAGACACAATGTGATTGACATTTTGTCACTCTCCTATTAATTTGTGGCATCCATATAAAAATAAACACTTGCGAAAAGTTTAAAAGAGATTTAAAGATGATACCAACTCAATCAGCCATTTTCCTTATTATTAAACATCATATTTAAATATTAAAGTACATATTATATTTCACACTTGAACCACGTTAACCTGAAGCTATCTTTAAACCCAGGATTATATATTTATATTTAAAGGTTCTATATGCAAGTTTTTTTCTGTTACCACTCATACCCACTGTTTAGCATCTAACGGCTGTTATAAGGCTGAGGGTGAACCCGGATGCTAAAGTGACTGACTATCACAAAGTGGTATTATGAGACAGTTTGATGCTGAACCCACAACATTTCTTCAAGACTGGTAAGTAAACAGCTGTTAAAGCTAACACTGACTATGTGGTGATAGCAAAAATGTACATATAGTACCTTTGAAGTTGAGATAATGGTTAGCACAAAGTAGAGCTCTCCAGCTTGCTGTAGTGCCAATATGCCTTTTTTCATGGAGGATATTTTAACCTGTCACAGTGAGAAAGCTCATGCTAAGCTAAGTCAATCCAGTCAGAGTGGTATAAATCTTTTTCTTGTCTAACTCTTGGCAACACTTGTTTGTACTCTTCTTCTCAAAATGTTTACTGTGACTGGATATAGTTGTATTGTTAGCGGTAACCAAAATCTGTTGCAAGAGAAGATATAAAGTGTAGTAACAAGGAACAATTTTTACATTATAGAGTGCAGATGTATGAATAAAATACAATAAGGTTTGGTTTAGGTTAATAAAACAGGTTAATGTGAATTTCTCCTTGTCTCTGGGTAGTTCAAGAACTACTTTACAGTGGTTCATAGCCTCCACTGTGCTCAGTGTTGATGCAGTGAACTACATGTTCGATACAACCACTTACATGTTTAATTAGCTTCCTCTTGCGGTGGAAAACCTTTGTTCTTCAAACCACTAATACTTCATGTAGCACAATCACACATTAGTATTCTACACTGACTCTTGGCCATTAAAATCCTCTCTCTTGGCTGTTTTGAGCATCTGAAATCCAGGAATTAAAGCTGATTCATCTATTGCACTTACTATAAGTCACTCTGGATAAGCGCATCAGATAAATGCTTGAAATGTAAATGAGTCACTTAATGGGTATAATTTAATTTAGAATCGCATGTGGAAATGAACTGAAGCAAATGCTACAGTGGGAAAATAAGAAAATACCATAAATGTCTTGATATCAAGATTATTCTCTTCTGGAACTTTCCCCGTAAATTGGATTAAGGAGAAAGAGTTGACGAGGGTTGAGAGACAACCTCAAATAACCTCAAAGATTTATTCCTAGTGTGTACCAACAACAAGGAAACTCACACTGAGAACAATGTTAGAGCTAAAATCCCCAAAGCATGTGGCAAAACTGAAGCCAGCCTGCCTGAGTCTCACGAGGTTTGGTTCGCCTTCTCCCCTTAAAAATCTTTACTCGGCATCCCAGCAGCTTACATAGATGGATTACTCAACACACACACACACACACCCTTTGTCTCCAGACTAACTTGCAATATTACTGTACTATACCATTTTACACACATAAATCTGCAGACTCTCGCTCACACACACACACACACACACACACACACACACACACACACACACACACACACACACACACACACACGTCACCTGTGAGACTGGTTTAATGCAAGGTACATTGATCCTGGGGCCTGTGTGTGTTTTGTACCCTTGCCTGAGTATGTGTGTCCACGTAAGTGTGTATGTGTGCGTGCGTTTATGTAGTAATATATGATTTCTCTGCTGTGGAGGCCAGAGGCCGGGCATGGTACTCAACTCCACCAGGGGGTGTGAGTGTTTAGTACCGTAAACATGCAAAAACAAACACACACACACACACAAAACAAAGCAAACAACAACAAAAAAACAAAAAAAAACTCACATACTCCCATCCCAATAAGACGTTTTCTATTTCATTCATGTGTCTGATGGCAAAAACAACAAAATTCATGCTACTTGCTTATCTGTCACACGCAAATACACATTTAGAATAAAATGATTTCTATTTTCTTCAGTGTTCATATCTATAACAAAATAATTATGTTAGCTTGTCATGGCCAAAATGTATTGGTGAAATAGAAATGTTATTATGTTAAAAGCTGGCTGCACTAATGAGCAGTTACTTACCATCAGACAGTACAAGATATGTAAAAACAAAAGTTATTTTGCATGTCATGGGGATAAAAATCTGGTAACTGTGTAATAGATGTCAGTAATGATCTGAAATGATGATATTTCCGCAAAGCATCCATGATCTTAATTTACCCACTCGCTACTAGTATTCCCAATATATGGGGTTGCAAATGAATGAACATGGGGTGATGTAGCAACAACTTCTGGAGGTGCCTTGTGGTGATATCCTAGTTCAGCAGTAAATAGTAAAATTCTCCATATGGAATTTAATTTTAGTCTCACTAATGTTTTTAATTACACTCCTCAGTACACTGTATTTAGTAGTATTTCAAAATAAAACATAACTGAAACTGATATTAATCATCAAAGACCTTACAAAATTGTTTGAAGATGTCAAGTGATTATATTTTATGAAAATACAAAAAACCAAATGTTTAAAAAATGCTATTGTTTTGGTTTGGCTTGGATGTACATATTTAGCACAGTTTACCTCACAACATTTATGACTTCAGGTTATAAATGATGCACTTCAGATGTGCGCCCAGCTAAAATTGTTCATTGATAGAGCAATGCAATAGATTATCTTTATAGAGCATTAGAACACAGGAGGGCTAAAATTGGGTTGACTCTGTGTCTGGCTGTGAATCTACAACTATATGAGAATGCAGGTCACCTAATGCTGCCACCTTTGTCTACCAAGGTCAGACACAGTTCTGACTTTAGAATAACTAATATTTACAATCAAGAAACCTCATCGGTTTACAATCTGAGGTTTGCAACTCAATACAATTGCCCTATTACAATTGTGAAATATTTCTCTCTAACCTCCATTACTATTGTAGTCAGTGTCCTTTTTTATGAGAACAGTGAAATGATATACTCACTCCTTCAAACATCCCTTTTTCTTTTCCAAACCACTTCCTGTCCTCTGTCCCATCTGCCTCCCCCTGGGTGAACCCTGGGAGTTTCAGACGACCAACAGAATCTAAGTCATCTGACTTACATACATTATAGGTCTATGTCTCTCAAGACATAGAAGCCCTTTAACAAACTCTATGAAAGATACTGACAATTCCCACTGTGTCCTTACCCCCTCCTCTCTCTTATACCAGGCCTCTTATTTTCCTCTGTGAATACCCCAGACTTTACATCTCAAGCTTTTGAATGGGGCCTATCAGGCGATTTCTGAATACCACATATCTCACAAAGACGTGAAAAGTCCTTACCCCCACCCCATCTCTCCTCTCTGCACACCCTCCCTGTTCAGCCATGAAATGACACCCCTAATAATCAATTGTGAATCATGAAATTTTGCACAAGAGACCCTTTTCTTTACGCCGACGGTGATTGAACTTTACAGGCAGCTAATTCTATTCACCTGACAATGAGAAGAAAGAAGCAGAGGGAGGAGCTGCGTCTCTGTGCAAGCGTGTGTGTATATGTGTGTATGCGATGAAGACGAAGCGTTCCTGTGACATCATGAACTCCATGGTGGCACTGCAACAGAGGTCCCTTCTGTGCATTGAGCCCAATAATGGTCAGAGAGCACAGTGGGGTCCTGGCTTATCTATAGGGTGCAAAGGAGATGCCCCAGTGTGTGTGTGTGTGTGTGCTACAATGAAGAACCCTTCCCCACAAACTTTACTAGGTCCCCAAAAAGAACAGAAGTTAAGAATGTGAAGATACAAAGAGAGAAAAAAAGGGCTGTGAGAGAGAATTACTAAGTGGATGAGGGTGGAGGGACGTGAATAAAAAAACCGCGAGAAAAGTAGAAAAGCAGAGAGAGGAGTAGAGGGAGAACAGCAGAGAGAGAGAGAGAAGGGGCAAGGACACCATCCCTTTCTTTCCTCCTGCATGAATGGGCCTGGTGGGAATGACATGTTAATGTATGATGTAAGGTCTGTGGTGAGTTTGTCCTGAGAAACATTGCTGAGATTCCAGGAATCTGTGTGACATAGCAGTGACACAGCCCTATTTAGAGTGACCTGATGATGCAAGGTCAGCTGGTCACACTGGGTGGAACCGTAACGCAACAAAATGACAAGCTCTGGTTTCTACGAGATCATTCACAGGCTGCATCGTTCTGAGTAAAAAAAACATGGGTGCATGTCTCTGCATGTACATTTTGTGTATTTCACTCCTGTGTCTATAGGTACAGTATGCTAATCATGTGTAAATATATCCCTGTGATAAAATTCTGGTTTCACTTTTCTGATACAACTAGATAACTATACCCATAGAGAAGTCCATATGTCCAGCAAGGCTATAATCCTTGTTTATTTTAATAACAGAATGGCGCTAGTAGCATGGCTCTAGTAGTGTGCGATCAGCCACTTTGGTCAAGCCTGAAATATGTAAAGAACCATGTGGTGCCATGACATTTTGGCCTGAACATTCATATTGGTGCCCAGAGGATAAATCCCATTGACTTTGGCAGTCCCATGACATTTCACCCTAGTCCACTATGGTTGATATTTGTGTCTATAAGGTAAAATCATCTCCAACATCTACTGAATAGTTGCCATGAAATTTAAGGACAAGACCCTGACACTGTCAAGTGACATCATTAGTTCAAAATTCAATAGAAACCCCTTGTTGTGTAATGTTAGTAATTAGCAAAATTAACATGCAAACACATAGCGTATATTGCAAACAATTAAATATTTCTACGGTCCTGTGTGGGTTTTTCATCAGGGGGGACAAACACCTGATATAGTTGTTCCAGGTTGGAGGACTTGTTGAAAATGTTCTACCTCGCAACTTTAATCCTTTGTAAAACCACAGATTACCACAATCTAAGCTGTAACCTAGTCAACTGTTTCTTGTGCCATTTACAGGTTTTGATTTATTAAGTAGTACCAACTCAAGATCCACTTGCTGGCTTGTTACAGAGATAACAACCACATTACACAACCCTCTATTCTGCTGATGAGTGTCCCAGTGCAGCTGAGGTTTGCCAACTGTTCCCAGGTTTAAGAATGAACTGTCGCACTCAGGTTTCTGGGATATTCTGCCTGCGAAAAACAAACAGAGATAAACATTACCTTCTTATCAAAGATAATAACAGTGCAGGGATTACTTTAATTTGTTTGATATGTTTCCAATGCCTCTATCATGAAATATAAGGCACCTATTAGTACATTTTATTAATTAGGTTTTGGTCTCCTAGTGAACCTAGTGACTCAGATGTTGAACATCTCAGTAGCATGGATTCAAATAGAGAAGCTCATCACTTGTTACACACCATCTCTCTTTCTCATCTGTATACAGTGTCAGAAATTCAACTCTGGAAAACTATATGACTCATCAGGACCAGAACAATAATGAGAGGTATTTTTCTGGGAACACAATTTTGCAAATGACATAAATTGTCAGTGACCTATGTCACTCTAACAATACAAAGAGGACCGCATTACTGTGCACAGAGGTTAGACCTATCTGCTCTGTTTACACCTGCAAATAATTTCTGTGCACTATTAGACTGACAGTGGGGTGAAAAACAAGATGAAAAGATGGAGATACAATTTTAATCACCCTGAGCTCATTGTGAGGGCTTGAGCTTGTCCTAACTGCACAGTTACAGGTTACTTAAAGCCATACTAGAGAGTTAGGTTAAGATTGCACACAAAAGAAACACATTTAACTAAGACTAGATGAGGTACTAATGTAGCCCTGGTTGAAAGAGAAGGGAGGGTGAGGAGTTCAGGATGGATGGCTGAGTCATTAAGACAACAAGTTTACTATGAAGACAAACATTGGCATAGTGGTGAGGAGGATTAGGGATTGGTGGCTTGCTTCAGATGTCGCCAGCAAATATCTTGGAACCAATTCCTAGGAACATTACAGTGACACATGGGCCAACCCTCAGAACTCCACTGGATCCAGCCGAATATGTCTAAAAACCACAATGAAACTTAATAGGAAAGTTGTGATCAAGCTTACTCTTTAGGCGATCTATAATGAGGGAAATACTTGGGGAAATGTAGGCGTTTTTTGCAGGAACTTACGCATAGTAAATCCGCCATGATAACTCTGGCAGTAATGCGTTATTTGTCCATTTGTGATAAAATTTATAATTGACAATATCGTTCCTCCCATTTGAGCCTTAGCGTAGCGATGACGACTTCTGATCGGTCTCTCGTAATCAGATGCTCCAATTTCTTCTTCTCTTGTTTTATGACATATAAAAATTTAAATATTTTTTGTTGTGTGTGTGTGTTGGGGGTTTGGAATTTTTTTGTCCTGATAGCTAAGGCCTGAGGAACCACATTTGAAAATGAAAAACATTCATTGTTGATCTGTGTGTTTTAAATTAAGTTCTGTAATTCAATTTCCGTTTATTTTTCTTTTTGTTTATATAGTCATATAACTATTAATCCCTTCATGTGACATAATTTCATGTACATATTGTAATAGCCCAGGTTGTCTAAGAAAAAAAAGATATTTATTACTTGACTGTGCTTGAAAGGGGTTGAGATTATACATGCGATATGCCACAGAAAGAAGACCAGGCGGACAAAAATAACCAATAAATGCTTGGTTTATAAGAGGTTAAAATACCTAAATTTGTGTCAACAACAAAACCTTTTGAGTCTTTAGTCGTGCTTAAGACCAAGGGTGTGTACTTGAAACTAACTAAACTACACAAACAGTCCACCATCTACATCTAAAAGTAAAAGTGTTACTGCCATTCTGAATGGCTCACTCAGTGAAGCACTGCAATCATAAAGCGGGCAAAGGCGTGATAAATGCAAATAATGATACATAATTTTGGACAATTTCTCACAGCATTTATGGTGTACACACACTCACACACACAGAAAGTTGCAGACATAATTGGCATACTAATGACAAAGAAAGCCTGAAGAGAGGTTTCAAGCCTGGATGCACAATAACCTCTGCACACTGGAAAATCTCCCAATCTTTCAAATGCCCAATCAATGTAGGGCGTGCTTGTGGGGTGCTGGCTTTGAAGAAGCTACAAAAATTGTCATCTGCAGTCCAACAAATTCCTGCGTTGGGAAGACTTAGACTGAGAAGCACACTGACATCTTTTGTGATGATATATGATGTATAGGGACAACCAAAGTAACTCTCTGATACTGTAGTAGGAGCACAGTAAACCAGGCATTTAGCTAAATGGGACTATTATAGCGTTGATACATCATTTCAATAAAAGGTGGTACTGAGGAGGCGCAGGCTTAGACAGATATTGCACAACCATCAGGCCCAGGACAGAACAAATACAGAGTTTCATGTAAATGCGCTGATGCATTACGATGTAACTGAGGACCCCTCTCGGGCTCCAATTATTTCCAGAGGGATATTTTGGAGTCTGGTCCTGATCTTATAATCACTTCTTGTCAGTCTGACAGAAATGGTTCAAACTATGTTGCAGGAATGAAGTAGCCTGTGGAGACAGTTGTTGGTTGGGTATCCGTCGAGAGGTGGAGAGTGAAAACCTGTCAGAAGTGCGGCTGAAATGTTCACTGGAAGCAGAAATAGACAAAAATTACTTTTTCAAAAGTGTGAATAGCCCAGTTGTTGCATTTACAATTGCCAATGCATTTTGTATGCTAAGCAGTTATACATTTGTCTTGAATATAATTTTTCAAATAATTATAATCAATTAATTTGAAGTCACATCATGGTCAAATTTGCATATAAACAACAAATATAAGCAACTAATGATTTTCTCCAAACTGTGATACTCTCATGGGTCTCTACAGTGCAACATGTTGCCAGTCATGCTTATGCACACCGCGGAGCAGGGAAAAAATAACTCCTTTAACAAACTACAGTTCAGAAGAATGTGATTTGATAACTTTCTAAAGTCACAAAAAGTCTACAGAGTTATCTGTCTGATGGAATGACAAGGAGATAAAGATTAGGGAAAACAGGAAAGCTGGGGGAGGAAGTAAAGTGAGGTTAAGCACCTAAGCTAGCAATAAGGAGTGGAACCCAGCGGGCGGCGTCGATCTTTTGGTCTGACACCCCAGATCATTAAAACTTCTAAATGATTAGAGGCCCCACTGTCAGCATCAGACCCTAAATAAAAGGAAATTTCAGACTTTAAGCTATTTTCTAGGACCTCAAATGGATCAGAGAAAAAATCAACAGTCTAATTGATAATGTTCTGAGGGTGATTTTGTACACGAGCTTTGTAAAAAACAAAAGGTCTTTGGTTCTTTTGAAGGAGAATTGAATTTTCCTATTTCAATAATTACGGTAACAGCATTTGCCAAAGGCTGATTGATTCCTAGTGTCCTGTTTGGTATGACACTGTGGCAGTGATTTCCTACTTGACCCAGAAAAGAGTATTAATTTTGTGGCATCCCGTTCTAGGTTTCCCTAGCTCTACTCTGATCAGTATTGTCCTTTTAAAGAGATGAACTGCCCCAGCTCAGGTTGTTGTGGTAGCACACATTTAACATTTTGCCTTAGCGTGTCGGTAACAGTTTAATGTTCTTGTTGCCATAAATAAGATGTAAACTGGATACTGAAATGATAGAAAAGGAAAGGTGATGAGGAGGGGACTGTAATACTATTTCTGACACTCCATCAGTTATTGGGACATTTCATTCGGTAACCTCATGGTGGCTGTGGAGTGAAACTCAGTGGCACACTAAGGTCAATAGGATTCATCCTCTGGGACCATAGTGGCTTTACAAGTTCATGCCAAATCAGTGTGTTGGACAGAGCTGCGCCCTTCTCTTCTCTCTTACTCAGCATGACTCTTAATCTGGCAGTTAATGCCAAACCCTAGCTGGACAAGTGGATTTCTTCATTAAGCATTGGGTCACATGGTCACATGTTGCAGTAGTGGAAAATGAAAGACAGATTTTGAAAGCGAGCTTTTACTGCTGCTGTCCTGGACAAAGAAGGACAGACTGATAACACCACCAAAATGTAGACATGTCCTCTTTTTACGATATATGTAGTCTTGCTTGTTTTCACCAAAAATAATCTATTGAACCCAGGTCCTGCTTCATCTCAATAACATGCCTTTCAACACTCATTAACAAACAAACATACCATCGAAACAGTACTATACTTCTTCTCACTGTTGACTTTCAACTAATACCTCAGAACAGCATGGAGTCTCACCAAAATCCAAAGCAAACCTTTTAACTAACATCAAAAGCCACTTGTTGCCAGCAGACTGCGGACAGGCCACACCATAACAAGTTACAACACAATCCTAGTCAGGTACAATGTTCACCTCCCCCATTTCTGCCCTTAAAGGCACATATTATCCCCTCTGCCAAGCTGGCATCCAAAAGCTGAGAAACCCAGTGCCAGCAGAGACACATCAGCAACATTTTGCTTTCATTTCCTTTAACCCATGATGGGGTGCATGGGGATGTGCCCGTAGCCCTGTCCCAGTGTGACAAAGGCGGAGGTGACAGGGTCCCTTTTGCAGCCAATAATGTCTGCAATTTATTCCACATATTGAGGAGAAAAGAGACAAAAGCCTCTCAGACATATCATTCGGCTGAAAGCACTTTTGTGCTCTTGTGTGTGTGTGTGTGTGTGTGTGTTGTGTGTGTAATTGGCAGCAGTGTGTGGTACAGCCGCGGGGGTTGCTGGACACCAGAACTCGCTTCTCCTACTATACCCTTTACCCCCCTCAACAAACCCTCTCTCAGCTGCAGATATGCGGTTTGTGCGACAATGGACCACTGGCGGACGAATGTTCCACACACATATTAGCACACACAATACACAGATGAATACGCAGTGTAAAAACCAAACTAGATGTGATCCCCTGCTCACAACATCACACAAAGCAGAGACACACATGCTCTCTCTTCACTGTCTCTCCTCCAGTCTTGCCTGCTATTTTCTTGTAGCTCTACACCCACCATATGCTAACGGCTGGAAGAGAGCTGTAATTTGTAAATGATTTAACCTTTTAATAGAGAAAAGATGAGGTTGGCTACAGCTGAGTCCCTCTGGATGTGAAGCCAGAGAAGAAAAATAAGGATTGGAGCTGTGATTTAGACATCATTTAATTGTACTGTCCAATTATCTGTGCGGCTCATGTACAAAAGTGATTTGTCTGTTGCGTGTGTGTGTGTGTATGCGTACGCTTGAGTGTGCACTTGTTGTTGGATTCTTACTTGAGGATAAATGTGTGCGCATGCAAGTGTGTGTGTGTGGTTTTTCAAAACAAGCTGGTGCCAAGGCTTAACTGATAGGCTAATTAAGCTCACCACAGGGAATAAATGTTTCCTCTCTGCCTGCCATTTGTCACACCTGGCACGGAAATGTCACTAGGAAAAGAAACACACCCATGCACACACACACACACACACACACAGACTAGGCGTAGCAGACACACACAGCGGGAGAAGTGCTGAGGCGACAGAGCTACTGTGTGAAAGTAAGTGGAAGCAGAAAAAAAGAAGGAAGCAGAGAGAGGCAAAGAAAAGACAAATGAGACACAGACGTAGAGCAGAATAGAAAAAGATGCAGGGAATTGCGCAAATGAGGAAAAGCGATTAAAAAATACTAGTGAGGGAACAGGGAGAGCATGAAGGCGTGTGAGCACTGCAAGACAACAACATCACAAACACTGGGCCTTATTATAGTATTTCAGCTAAATTAAAAAAAGGTGCACGTTTCCTCCAACTACAGCTGAAGTGAAGGCATTCAAGATGACATCACAATATTACGCAATTTATCAAGCCCAGAAACGCGATAAGTCATGACATTTTTTCATCACTGTTTCCTTATCCGAGAGAGCATTTGTGTTACTTTATGAATGGGATGTCTTTATCGGCTTCAAGTGATGCTGTGGAGTGGGTTGACCAATCAACCAGGGCCCTGTCTGTGGACTCGAGAAACAGAGGAAACTGTAGTTATAGTGCATACACTGACTCCAACACTGAACTTTCTTCTCCATTTCTTGGCTTTTATCTTATTTTTTGTCTTGTTTTCAGTACAAACCAAACACATTCAAAAATCAAGGTGTATTTAAGAAATATGTTCCTATCTGCCTTCATCATTTTCTCTCTTTTTCAGGTGCAACTTTCACCAAACCAAAACATTTCCTGATACCAAAATCTGATCTGCTTTTGTAAAATCTGATAGTTTGAGCTGAATCTAATGTGAGCTGAGCCAATCTGAATCAAGGCAGATCAAGTGAATCAACGAAAAATTACATTAATATCTGCATTTCTGTGTTGGAAGGATATTCTTTTGTACCTGGTAAAAAACTCAAATGCAAAGAACAAAGATACCCATTTGGTTGGCTAACGTCCTCACTTTTAGCTACATTTGAACATTTGAAAATTGTTGTTTGCACATCTCTTACAGGCGTAGTCACTCTACAAAGGATGGCCTTACAAATGATAGCCTGGCTCAAGTGAACAATTACAACAACCAATAACTATTTCAATGCCACATGAAATGTCAAGTATATTTTAAGATGAATGGGACGATAGTAGAGTCTGCAGCCATGCTAGCAGCTCTGTGAGGTTATACTTTAAACTAAGTGCTAGTGTCTGCATGTTTACATTCACATAATGACATTGCTAACTTGCTTTGGTGTTAAGCAAGAAATGTTTATACTTACATTTTCATGCTCTCATTTGGCAGAGGCTTTTATCAAAAGTATTTTCTAAGATACTGAAACTTCAGAACAGTAGAAAGTATGACATGTCACATTCTGTAGTGTTCAGCTTCTGAACTGTGTTGTCAGCAGAAAGATACAACGGTATCTCATGTATCATATAATAATGTTTAAAATACCAGTATTGGCCGGAGTAGTGAGACAGGCCTCATGTAATGAGCAAGGAATTCTACCACTGAACCCCAGTAGCGCTGTTCTTTGTCTGGACATGCTAGGGAGTCACTAATTAGTGCCCCTGAACACAAAGCTTAGCCCAATGCACTGTACAGTTAAGTACAAGCAATTATGGAAAAACACAAAATAGTGCTGAAGTAGGGGCCTCAGGCCGCTGCGATCATCTTATTTGTATACATCTTGAAAGAGTAGGACCATGGTGCAAAAAGAATTTAAAGGTAATTCATTTAATAAATTCAGATGTAAGGGCAGACTGACTGACATCACAATATCTACATTCAATATCTACAATTCAAAATATGTTTGAAAAGTGAAAAGCCCACTAACGACAAGTGGATGGGAAGAAGACCCACTGAGGGTCAGACCCTACTTCACAAGGTGCATGTTTCCACGTTATACTTTTGCCTCCCCTCTCTTTCTCACACGCAGTAAATGAGCTGCTTCACCCGAAAATCTGCTGTTCATACAGGCATGACAGCTCAAGTAGAGTGTGGCCCCAGCTATTGTGCTATCACTTAATAACCACCAACACAGCACCGCCGCTTGTAGCCTGCAGGAGGCAGAGCACCCACACACACCTAACAGTCCACAGGAGATTTAAGGTTGGGATAAAGAATGATGACAAGAAATTTGTGAAAGCCTCCCCAGCTGGCCGCCGCAAGGTTTTGAGGGAAAAAGAAAAAACATCCTCTTTTGTTTCCCACCATCTCTTGTTGAATAAAACAAAAGCGACCTACTGTTGTTTTGGGTGCAGCACTGAAATGGGCATATACAGACAAACACTGCGCCTGGATTACACTGTGGGTCTGGGTGCTGAGTGTGCCTTAAACATCGGGGGCAATTCACTCATTTCAGCTGGCTCAATGTAAACTGAAACTGCTGTTCATTTGCAAGCGATTATTGTCAATAGATTAGATATAACATCCTTTTTCAGCAAAGTTTCATTGTTAGAAACTTTGATGAAATCCAACTTTCTGAATTGATTGCAATTGAAAGTAAAGTGAATGCTTATTGCACAAACAGTGTCGGGGTGCATGCTAGTGTAATGTCGTCAAGCACACACAAGCGGTGCGACTGTGCAAGTCAGTGAGAACTATGAAAGCCTCGGCATTAGGGATGCTGCACCAGACTGGATTTTTTTTCATCCATTGCTGAAATTCATGCATGCCACATGAGTGTTATTTCATGGATCACTTCAAGGGAAGTACAGAATCGAAGATCTTGTACTTTACTGGAACACCTGGCATCAGGGCTCTGATACTTGCCTTTTTCATCTTTGTTCCTGAGGTCCTCTTATCTGTCTCTTGTCAACATGTCATAGTCATCCTTAACTAACACCAATCTTAGCTGTGTCCTTTCTTCCTCTCCTCCCTTCCTCTCCTCCTTCACACTCCCTCTTATTTATTTTAGCCCATCTCCTTCCTCCTCCATGTTGACAATCGACACGTGCCATTGCTGTCATCTGTAATACACGCTACACATGCAGGCCGACAAGCGTTACGTATAGTCCGATCTGCCCAACACAGCAGAAACATGTTGGCCCCATATGGAGGCGTCTCCACAGGGGAATGTATCTGGGGCTGGGAAGTCAGCGAGGATATTAGCTAGATGATGATAATAGACTTTCATAGTGCCCTGTACAGTAATGATGTGAAACCTTAAGCTGCTTCGCTGCAGGTGGGACTATTTTGATGAAGCTCTGTAACCCTGTCTCTCTCTCTTTTCTGTTCCTAAGATTTTCCATTTCATTTCACAGTTTCCTCAGGAAGTTTGAAAGAATAGAACATCAGCCGTGTCAAGACAAGTTGCAGCCCGTTCAACTTTTTCTTTTAAGTTTAAAACTTTCTCAACCTGCAGCACCATCCTTCTCTTTTCCACCTTGTCTGCCGACCTCATGTACTCAGATATGGTTAATAATGAGGCTGGCAACACCAACTCCTTTGTGTTGTTGTTAAAGACCAATGTTCCCAGCCTTGATGATAAAGAAGAAGGCAGAAATCAGACAGTGTTAGAGGCTTGCTTCTCTTAGTATTCTCCTCCTCGGCTCAGCCTAACTGACATTTTTCTTAATTATTCCTCTCAGGATTCCAACATTTAATTAGGTCACTCAAATCTCCTCCCACACAGCGTTATTCAGCTTTTTTATTTCATCATGTTTGTCATTTTCCTCATAAGTCTCATTCTCTCTCTCCTTTCTTTTTAGCACTTGTCACTTTGCTCAATGGTTATCACTGCTAATGATGTCGTGATTTTCCAACCAAATCCTGCTGCTGCAAAGTAAATACTCTGAAGGTAAATACATAATTGAATCGGTGGAATTAAATAAATGAGTATAAAGAAACCTCTTTCAGTGTCTCGGTGGATAGAAACACAAAGATTTGTAAAACAGTGAGGTGCTACTGTCCAACTTTAGATGAAGATGTGCCTGATGTGTCAGCCGACAGTGTCTGTACTGTACACATATATGCTTATATGGTCAAATGTGCACAGTATGCATAGGTGTTTATACTTTGCATAAGTGTGTTCCTGGACCTTGTGTCCCCACAGTATATAGCATACTGTGTGTGTGTGTGTGTGTGTGTGTGTGTGTGTGGGCTTGTTTTGCTATAAGAGAAAGTGTATAATCTGTAAGTTTAATTACTCAACCTTGAGTCCTAGTATCTCCAACTCAATGGAAAAACAAAGTACTTTCCACCTACAAAGTGTCTGACAAGGCAAAATCTTTACATTTCCATCAACACAGCAGGACATTACTATGACTTGGCGCTTTTGCTGAAAGTCCTTACACCTAGCGAGGTGGTACCTTTCTAGTTTGCAATTCTCTTTCAATCAGTCCAATGGGTGTAAGCCCTGATGCTCAGAAGCCGACTGCCGGCCCGTCAAGAGAAATGGGTCTTTGGCCGACTGTCAACAGTAGTGTTTGGCCGTGTGGGTGGCACCATAGCTCTAGTTTAAGACATGTCCCTGTCCATATAAGTATCAGTGGTCTCTGTTATGTGCTCAAGTGCAACAAGCAGACATGAGAGATGTAAGGCATTTGATTGGTCTGCCTTTGCGCACCAGCTCGCCTTTAAGCTCAGCGTGGTTTACATGCATATGGCATAGATGTCCAGTGGTGCCAGTTAAACTAATTAGAGGACGAAGGAAAGGAGGTGAGGTGTTACCATCATAGCGAAACACTACGCACCACTGGTTTTGTTACAATTGACAAGTTTGCTTAAGCTTCACCACAGAATTACATGAACTACCAGCTGTCCATCATTCTTATTTCCACCCAGTATCAATGATAAAGTAATTTAGTTATGACCCTAGATGAGTGGTGTGACTTCACAGGATGATCCTAATTTTCTCTACCTATGAAACAGAAAAAGATAAATGAAAGGTACAATTAGGAAACAATCTCCCAAGATTGGAAACAATAAAATGTATGGGTTGATAGGGCTGGATATGTAGCCAGTGTCAACTCATTATCATAATAATTTATAACCTTATACTAATTCTACTGTTGTATAGAAGCTCTAGCACGTAGTAACTCATCTCAAACATTATCGGGTCCATGGCTAAACTGGAAAACTGATGGCAAAAAACAGGTCCAGAACTTATGCTGGTCATACAATCCTAAATGACTTACATGAGTTTATTCAACATCACTGTATCAATTATAGCATTTAACATTCTGAGATCTTTCTGATGTTAAGACACTGAAACCAGCAAAAAGCTGGAAAACTGACTGAAACTACAATGACAACATTTATTTAGCTATTTTTAATCCACTTATTTTAAGATCAAACCTCTCGACAGTCATTACTGTTACTCTCAGTGTACGAATCAGGAAAAAAATATAAAACTGAAGTCCCATGTTTCATGAATGAGTGCACAGAGACGGTCAATTAAGTATTTCCTGGCTGGTTTTAATATATTTTCCTATTATGGGGACAGGATGTAGTCAGGGGAGATTGTGTTTGATATTGATTATATGGAGATTCTGTGGATCCTGTTTGCTTACGGTCAAATACCTGGTCAGACTTTTTCATTATGGTTTGGATCATAGAATGGGTCAAATAGAGGCTACATTACTGCAAGGCCCCAGGTTACTAATCCACTAGAAGATCGTAGAATGTCGGCTCTATCACACACTGCTGTGAGGTTCAGGAGGTGATCTCTGGCCTGTGATCTCCTTCTGCGCTCGGGAGTTCAGTGGCTTCTCTCTACAACTGCAGGATCCAAGCTTGGCTTTTCATTGAAATAGTTTCAATGAATCGTACCAGTATTATCTTGGTTAGCCTTAGCCCAGAGTGGTGGAAATACAGCCGACCAAAATAGGCTGGGGCTGGGCTGCCTCCTATCTGAGAGAAACTATTAAAACCCTAGAGCCTTCTCTGTGTGTGTGTGTGTGTGTGTGTGTGTGTGTGTGATGCAAGGAGGAGGAGTACCTTTACTGGGGAGTGTAGGGACAGCTGAGGTTCACTGGGTTTAGTCACACTGTGAATGTAAAGACTGCTTTGTGTGTATGTGTGTGGGGGGAGTGTGAGATTAGACTGGAGGCGCAGCCCAGCCATCTAGCTAAAATGTGTCATGCATCATGTTCACCAAATCACTAACTAATATCCCTTCAGAAACACACACATACTCCTTTTGGATTAAGGCCCTCTACATTGACGTCTGTTGTCTTTTCTAAACCACATTTGATGTCCAACACAGCACAGGCTCATGGTTTAAGAGTCAGCTCATCTTGGACAATCATTTACAAGGACATGTCAGTCAGACACACAAACGTTCCCTAGTCCCACTGCATTGTGGGAAAGATTTAATGATTATATTACCATGTAAAACAAATTCTAATACAAAGTGACAGATCAAGCCTAATGCTTACAAGTACATACGCAAACCATATGGGCTTGTCACCATAGTAAAGACAGCTTCTGCTGCGCTAATCACTTAGACATAGCAGATGCACAGACTAAGGCATTATTGGCAAAATTAAAGCTACTTTCCCTCCTTCTCACAGTGTGAAACAGCTGTCCAAAATTTTAGAGAGTGAACTAGAGAGAGAGAGAAAAGGGGAAAAATGGAGGGGGAGAGAGAGAGAGGGGCAATGAGGAATGGAGCAATGGCCAATAGCCAGACCCTGCAGATCAGATCCCCCAGAGTTGGGGATTAGGTTTTTGATCCATATTTTAGGCTGGATTTGGGGCTTTTTTCCTCAAGCTGGGCCGATCTGAAATTCTGGGGTTTTGCGCAGTGATGTCATATTGTTTGCATGTGTGTGTGTGTGTGTATTTGGGAAACAAAGAGATAGAGGAAAGCGCTCACAGCCCTCGCTTGGTATTCAGAGTACGTTGTGGACGGTGCCAGCCTCAGAAGGAGCAGTTAGCCAGTCCGGCAGCATCAATTTGTCAGCATATCCCAGCAAAAATCCTTTGGGGCCCCTGGGAGCCAAAGCAGGGCACTGGCAGGAGCTCAGAGGGCCTGGGAGACTAATAAATACACACACAGCTACACAGAGGTTGATGCGCGTATCATTCACAATGAGTGCATACTAATAGTGACAAGTGTATGACAAACGTACATATTTAGGCCCATTTACATGGCCCTCTCCCCTCATCACCACAAAACTACAACATAAACAAACACACAGCTGCAGTGCTATATTAACAGCTGCAGTAGAGAAGGGTCAGAGACAGTGCACGTCATGCAGCCTGTGTCCTCTGAATCATCGGTCCCGCTCCAGGCCAAGACGCCATGTGGAGCATCACACACACACACACAGAACGAGAGAGAACTATCACCTTCCCTGACCTTTGATGTTCAATGAAGCATGCACATATCTCCTCACCCCCCACCACACTCCTATACACAGACATACACACATGAAGAATCTGTACAGCCACGGGCCATCATAAACTCACAACCCCTCATCCATTAAACATAAGTAACATAACATTGTACTGGATCTTTTGAGCTCAAACGGTTTGATCTCAGGCATCTGTGACACACAATATACACACTGCATTTATAATTCAGCATATACTGCACAGCACAGTAGGGATTATGTTCTTACTCAATTTTTTAAAAGTCAAATACATGTAAAGGAATTTGGCCTGGTGTCAGTGGTGCATGATATTACAGGATCCAAAGGAGCTACTGGACATACTCTACCTACACCATTATAGTGAATCTTTACTATATAAGGGGAAAATGCAGAAAACTTTTTTTATTTACGTTACAAATCCACTGGAAAACTACTTAACTCTTTGCATGAACACTAGAAGAAGTCTTGGTTTTGGTCTTTTCTGTTTACACTCAAATATTTCATCCTGTTGATAAAACAATCTAAACTCAAGGTCCACTCACTCATTTATTAGCTTTTGACCATATCACACAATCCTCATTAACAGAAGCTGCTCAGTATAATCAAAGGTTTGAATAGCTACGGTTTACAACATCTGCTGATGAGGACCATATGATGTAATCCAGCTTTAAACATCTTATGGGCCAGAGTTATGCTAGGTGCTTCCGTGGTTGGGTTAGATGGAACTAGTTAGGTAAGGAATGAAAAGAGTTTCTCATCCTCGCACAATGACCAATTGTGGCGTAGTGGTCGCAGATGTCAGGTGTTGGTTTCAGAAAGTTACAGAAATGATTGAGCAACCTCCTCCAGTTTGATGTTGAAAGACATGGGTGAAGGGGGGGTTTCAAAAGCTCTTCGATACACCCCTCGTGGGCTTAGTATGTACACATGCTGGTTTTAGACCCCAATATGCTGCTCCTACAGACACTGAGGATACTGTGTAGATAAACACTTTTGACAGATGCGAATAATTGGCTGTTATGTGACCAGGCATGCTGGAATTCGAGAATCACATAGTTGGTACAACAAAAACTGTGATGATAAGCGATGTAATGATGATGTATGCTGAAGTGAAAGTCTGACACTGGTAATGAGGGGATAGGATTTTATCCTTGTGGCTCTCATCTCAAATTGCCAGTGATAAGATAGAAATGGAAATCAGCAGAGTGGCAAAGCTGAAATGTCCAGGCAGCCAGAATGAGGTTTATCTCCTGCTGGAGTAGCTCAGACAGTACAGACAAAGAGAAATTTCAAGGCCGATCCAAACCTGGATAATGACAAGAATCGTGTATTGGAGCAATATTAAATATGAAGTCAAAATGTAAGACTAAACTAACAACCAGGTACTAAATTGCAAATAAACACATAACTGTCTCTGCTTCTATATGTGGAAGTTAACATTCACACTGCTAATGGTACCAGACGCCATCCGCCATAGCCTCCCATCGGGTATCATATGAAGAATAATTTCGTAAACTATATTGGTCTATTAAGGAAAAAAAGAAAAATAATAAGTAGGGAAAAAGGTGGCGAAATTAATTCACAGAAATAATAAGCCTTCTCCTCATTAGCAATCTCCACATTGCTGCCACTGGACATAATGCCAGTAATATGATCCTATTCCTTTGATTGTTCTTCCCACCTTAGAGCCAACACGCTCATCAGGCAAACAGATTACTGTCATTACAGTCCTCTCTATTGCAGTTAAGTGCGGTCATTTTGTGTCTCTTAGGCAAATAGACTGAGTGCTAAACAATGAGCGTTACTGGCTGAATTATA
Organism: Lates japonicus; assembly: GCA_033238685.1. Lineage (NCBI taxonomy): Eukaryota > Metazoa > Chordata > Actinopteri > Centropomidae > Lates > Lates japonicus. The sequence continues at coordinate 4,083,265 of BRZM01000043.1, read as the reverse complement.
ATTGCCTTGACCAAATCTCTTTTCTCAGCAGTTAAGACAATTATGTCTGCACATACTCTACGTCTCCTGGAATGCATACATATATGCGAGAGGTTAATATTAATAAACAGACCAACTTAGTCACGCATGGAAATACATACATAGAGTTTTACATCAGCTACTTACTAGTTTTGCGTGTGCAGGTATGGTATGTGGTACTCATTCGGCATCCAAGCCTTGTCCAGAGATAACTTCACAAAACCTTTAAGTATGTACTGGAGAGGTGCTGTGAGACTTACTTGGCTCTCCATGAAAAAAGACATATTCATCTGCCAGCCGGATAAACTGAGAGTTACATAAAAAAAGATTGTTGTACAGACTATTTGACAGAGTAAAATGGTTTAGTCGCAGCAAATTGAGGGGAAGATTGAGCACAAAGAAAGTCGAAAAAAATAAGCTCTGACCCCACCTCCCCAAAAAAACTAGACAGCCATTGGAAAGGGAAGAGAAACGAGAGAAAAAAAGTGAAGTATTGTTCTTTGTTTAAGCTCACACACACACTACTTTAAATACACACACAAACACAAATAAATTACTGACGCAATAAGCAGTCAATGATTTTTCTAATGGTTCTCTTCTATGGAAGGCAGTTCTCATGAGATTGCACTGAAAGCCATGTAAACTCCCTTCTTGCTATTATTTCTTCTTTTTACACAGATGTCTAAAACCCATCTTAGCAATACGTCTTGCTTTCCTTTAACCTCTTTTTCTCTTCCATCTGACTGTGTGTGTGTGTGTGTGTCTCTGAGTTGATTAACCCTCTGTCACGGGTTTTCCCCCTTTATTCCACAGTCTTTTCTGGTCTTCTCATAATTTAACCAACTTTCAATATTGCTCAGCCACAGTTTATCTTTCTTGTCTCTACATAAACACACACACACCTGCAGCCCCACACACTCTCTCACCCCTTTAACAAGCTGCCTGGTGTCATCAAGGGGAAACCTTGATGCCCCTTGAAAGTTTTGTATGTACATGGGAATGCACAATCATGAGTGTGTACGAAAGGGAGAGGGCTCGTGGGTTAAATGTTCAAAATTTTTGAAATTCAAATAGTTTTCCCAAAAAAGGAAACTCAAACAGTTGCAAAAATATGATCAAACTCCCCTTGTTTTCCCACCACAGGAGCATGAATGCCTTAAGTACATGGCAAAAAGGCATTTGACATTATGCTCACACAATCACCCCTCCTAATTATCTTCTCTTCCACTGCCCCCCTTCACACACACACACGCACACACACGCTCTTTTTTCATTCATTGTAATTTCTATATACCTCTGAGGCATGGCATCCAATGAAATGGAACAGAAACTGGAAGGATGGTTGGAGTCAGATGAGAGGGCAAGTAATTAGTGAGGAATGAGAGAGAGACAAAAAGTGAAGAGAGAGGAAGTAGAATAAAATAAGTGGGCAGCAGCAATTGTGAGAGAGAAAGAGGCCAAGCAAAGGCAGGTCAACTCCAGTGGCAGCAGCGTGGAGGCGTCTGCGGGCGTTGCTGATGTGATGGCACGATGATGATAGTGTTGATGATTCGCTGGTAGAAATCAGAGAAGAGCGTATTATTATCACGCAGCTCAATTACAGCGCAATTTCTCCGACAGCGACAGCCTCTGCAGGGCTCCTCATTGAAGCTGATTTGGGAGGCCTGGGGCGATCTTCCGGAGGACCAGTCAGCAATCAGCCAGTGCGGTGGGACTGTCTCCCGCAGAGATGGGAAGAAGAAGAGACAGAGGGCGACCGGGAGAGGGAGGGGTGGGAGCACGCAGGAGATGAGGAGGAGGCGAAGAAGTGGTCGGGGAGCAAGATTGAAAACCTGGTGCAGTTAAAAGCGGGCTCCGCGCAGGGGTGTTTGGCAGAGTGGTGTCAGGCGGAAGGACAGGCCGGGATCTAAATATTACTGCTGATGGGAGAAACACCTGTTCAGTAATGAGTACCAGCTCTCGGCTGGTCCTGACAGTTTAACATGAATACTGAAGAGCAGCTATTCATTTGGTGCAGTGTTTAAATTTTATTTACCCTCAGTGCTTAAATGTTGTGCATGTGAGCCAAGGGGAAGGAGCAGAGAGATGAGGCCTTTGTGTATTTGCAAGCTTTTGTGTGTGTGTGGGGTGTGTGTGTGTGTATGTGTTTGTGAGAGGAGATTGTGTGGGTGAGTGTTTTGTGATACAGGAGGAAGTATTTTATGATTTTATGCATTCTGGAATTATGCGCCTTTAGCACCGAGGGACTCTAAGTGTGGGAGTGTGTATGGGCGTGTCTGCTTTTGTGGCTGTTTGGGTGTGTGTGTGTGTGTGTGTGTGTGAGCTTGCTGGATTAACTAGTACATCCTGGCTGTCTCAGTGTAGTCAACATCCCGTCACGGTGGCTGCCCTGGGAGGCCAAAGGCTTGACCTCAGCTGAACTGCTTGATTGACCTCATGCTGAGGGGTTCTTCAACATGACCATGACCATAAACCTAAACCTCGATTCTCTCCATTACCAGCGTGGGGTTACTGCGTCATGGGCATGTAATGGGTTAAATATAGGCAATTCTGTAGCTATCACCTGCTAGGTCAAACATCTGACCTACTACTCATTTACCATGTGAATACTAAGTTTCCTTCAGCTATCCTTTCATGTAGCTTTAAACTGCACTAATCAAATTTTTTATATAAACAGTGGATCCAAATCATATGTGTAAGAGGATTAAAGGTGTCATTTGTAGTGATGAATCCACGGGGAATTATCCTTATCGTCATGCATCTCCCTCAGCTCTACAGGCATTTTAACTTTACTGTAATTCAGTTCACCGCTCCTATTCACCTTGTGAACAGAAAAAGCTTAAAGAAACCCACTTTCTTACGTACTATTCAGCACTAAATGGCAAAAAAGGACAAAAAGAAAAATCAGTTCATGCGGCTTTAAATTTGGGAAGAAAAAAAAAAAACAAAACACATTCCCATACCCACACTGTCTAAACACAAGCAGACACACAGGGACAGGGGACTATCTGATATAAGACAGAGTAAGATTAGTTTGACAGACACTCAAAGCAACTTGCAGGACTAGACGGTTTGATGTTTGGTGGGGTGGGCATATGGTTCAATTAGCAAAAAAAAGCAGTGAGTTCGTACCCAGCATTAAGTGGTATTACATCAAATGGAAGAATTGTACAGTATATGCCTTTTAGCAAAAATCTATACACATTTCTCTGCATTTATGGATGACATATTAGGTGAAAATCTTTGGATCTTGGATTCAAATAATAAACTAATACCTGTCTAAGAGTCTGTAGTGTTGAATAGCATCATGAATCATAACAAATGTACTCCTCATTTAAAATCCAATGTATTGTCAGATGTGTTAATACAAACCAAACACTGTATCAAAAACAAGTATCCATTTGGTGAACAATTAAACCAGTGGAATCACAAAATATTTCAAGTGGAAATGGAGAACTGGGATTATTGGGTGAATTCCCTAAACCATGGGCTCCCTTGGTATAATCCTGAATAGAGCTCCAATTTAGAGATGCTTGATAAAACCAGCTTGATCAGTGTCTTCGCATCAGCTTACCTCTAAATCCTAGCTTCACCAGCTGAGGGGAAAATTACAGACCCTGATCACTCGTGTGTAGAGGCCATTTGGACTCGGGTTTGAATTTCAAGAAATGGTCTGCAACCACAGTCTTTGCCAGCGGACTGCAGCACACTAACAAGACTTCAAATGAGCTGGGTTCCCCCTAAAGGATTACGCTGGGATTTGAGTCCAGCGTCGGTTTGTAGAAGGGATGAGACGTTTATCTTTTCATATTTTCCCCCCAAAATTTCTTCCTCCAGCTTTCTTCTGTCTTGCATATCTGTCTCTCTTTCTCTGCCTGTCTCGATCTCACTTTCTTTCTTTCTCCTCTCACTTTCTCTCTTAATCACAGATAGAGACAAGTCTTCTGGGCTGTTGGCATTCAGCTCCAGTGGTGAGAAGAAGAAAAAAGGACGAGGGGGAGGCGGTGGAGGAAGAAGAAGAAAAAAAGCGATGCTGTCAGTTCCTCTCCTCTTGCTCCATGGGACTGGAAGGACAAAAGCTTTCCCTGACAGGCCGGATTGCCCCTATCTCTACCCAACCAACGTGTCATCACCCTGTGTCTTCACCACACTGCCACATACTCTTTTCTCTTGCTGTCACAAACCCCCTGTCTTATTAGACTAACACAATACATGGGGATTAGTGTATGGTGTGTTGAGGAGGAGATAGCAAGGCAGTGGCTCATGCTCAGTGTCATTAGTCTGTGTGGGTGTGATTACATGTTCATGTGCATTTGCGTGTTACATGTGGATCAGTGTGTTGCATGTCAATGTAGCAGCACTGCAGCGGCTTCAGATAAGTGGGCAATCTGCCGTATGCTTCCCCAACGACGAGGCTGTCAAGTGTTTTTCAATGCAATGAACGGGTTGAGAGACAAACACACTCCATACTGTCTGATGATCTCCTACACAAGTCTATTCACAGTGAGTGCTGCAGGGGCCACAGTATAGATGCTGCAGATATAGTACGCACTGTGATCAAGGCTGAAAAATCAGCAACAAAAAGGATATATGACTGTCGCTGTAGGCAATCTGACCTGATGGGAATGTACTGGTGCAGCTTCTCATCATGTCACACCTCCCAGCTTGGCAGCAACAACATAAAGAGAAAATTCACTTATGTTCCATTATAGAGAAAACATATGATCCTCCATAAAATACAAGTCTCCATAGAATTTGTGGATCGAAACACAATCAATAAAGCGTTACACTTTTTAATTTTATTTTACGAGTGATTATTCCTCTGCTTGCTATAAATAAAGACATAGAGATTAGCGTCAGCAGTGGTTTTATTGTTCCTGCAGTAATTTCCATCTGTCCTGGGGAACTGTTGAATTCAAAAAGTGTATTTGTTGAATATATCAACTCAAAATATGACTTTGCAGGCCATCATAAGACCATCATAAGAAATTCAACTTAACAGCTTCAAAGTGAATATATTCAAATTTATCTTTTACTCGTGATCTTTAAGCCCCTGAGTTGCAGGGGCCAGGTTAAAAAAAACTAAATTTGAGCAGCAGAGGTCAAGATATCCTGATGGTAAGTGGTTAGTATAGTTCAAGATCCAAAAATGCTGGATTCTATTTCGCATAACGCAGCAGGATAGAGTCTTTCAAATTCGACATTTCCAATAATGCAGGTCACCTGTTACATACATTTAAAGTCTCCAAGTTTAAGTTGAGATAACCCTGATGACCTCACTATTATATCATCAGGGTCATTTTTCCAGCTGCAACATTAAATAAAAAACAAACAAACAAAAAAAACAAGGATTAAGTTACAATTTGGAAAAAAAATAATTCTTATTTATTATTTCTAAGATAATTTTTACCATTCAAAAACTCAGCTAATCTGCATCATCAGGACTGTGTGGGTGTGGTTTCATCAGATTTGATTGACAGTGCTGGCAACATAAATCGCACTAAATCGTGACTGGTGCACAGAAATACGTGACATCAGCTTTTTTCCCCCCGACTGAAAGAAACCAGCGGGAAGATCAAGGACAAAAACAAAGAAACAGCAATTTCATGAAACTGTTCTAACTTGGTCTGATTATTTTGTGTTCATGTAGAGAACCATGCAGATAATAATAAGCTGATTGAGAAAAGAAGTTCTCGGGGGCTTTAAATGCAGTTTTCTTAGTTCAAAAGAAGTTTTTCTTTTCTTTTTCAGACTGAACTCTGAGACATGCTGTGTGCTGGGCTTAAACACAAACCCCTGATCATGTGGCTATTGGAGCTCTGTGTTTTTTGTACCCATTATCGTGCTGTATCTAAAACTAACCCTAATGACAATGAAAAATACAACTACAACTTTTTAGTTATTCTTTGTATTGGGCAGTTTAATGTGATCAAGATCAAAGCAATGTTATCTAATTCAACTGCAGTGTCTTACAATAGTTGCCACTAATCTCTTTTTATAAAATACAGTAGATCTATTTAAAGGGATAATCCTGAAACTACTAAACAGCAAGGGAGTTCAGCGATTGGCCTAATAACCCCTCCATATGGTGACGGTCTAGTCCAAACCTGTGTGTGTGTGTGTATGGGTGTGTGTGTGCAGTCTTTTAGCTCTGCGCTAAATATCAACATGGACCTGACTTCCCAGCCTGGTCCTCCTATCTTTCTCTTTATGTCTCTCTATGTCTCTCTCTCTCTCTGTCTCTCTCTCGGGGCTGTCTGCTAAGCCTCTTACCTATGGGATTATTGGCAACGCTAGGTATTATATAGCTTCATTCATCTGGATGATGCGTTATTAATGTGTTGGGGAATGAAACCATCTGTAATAGCGGCCGAGGATGATGGGAGAATGAGGGGAAGATTTTCGGCAGTGGGGTGGGGGCTGGGGGATTGTTGATACAGAGTGATGCAACTCTAATTGGTGGTAATGGTGAGGTTTGTTTGAACAGATTTGACAGGAGACGGTTGAACAGTAGTAATGATCTTTGATTTTGCAGTTTTGAAGATGAGGCTCACAGAGGCATCAAGCTGAGCTCAAAGTGCACATAGGCATGCAGGCAGACACACAAGTCCAACAGAGGAGAGAGGATAGTAAGTTCTGTGTTTGTTAAGCCCCTTTCAGACATGCACATCGCTCTGTAAATGCTCACAAAAGACTCCGAGTTGATTTTCTTTGAAGGTCTTTCTGGCAGTCTCCCCTACTTTGCCCTTTTCATATATCTGTGAAAATAGTGGGTTTTGGCTTTTCAAACACACAGACAGATGACAACTTAAAGGAAAAACCTGAGTAAATGAGTGAGGAAATATAACAGATGCCACTGCTTCCACACGACACAAGGGCTCACGTATGTTACGGCCTTCACAGTCACCAGATCTCAACCCAACTCAACACCTGTGTGAGATGTTGGACGAACATGTTAGACGAAGCTCTCTACCGCCATCATCAAACCAGCATTTTTGGAAGAATGGTGGTCTCCCCTCCAGTAGAGTTACACAGTCTTGGAGAATCTACAACATGGATTACAGAATCAGTTTTGAAGGCTTATGGTGACCTTTATGTTGGTTTTTAATTTAACCTGTTACCCATCTGTAGGTCTCTATATAAACCCCATGTTAACTGTCTTCAAATGTGACAGTACAGTCGGAGCTGCAAAACTTGTGCAACTAATGCTTTTTAAAAAAAACTATATACTGATCCTGGTCCCATTTTATTGTGTTATTGCAACACAAGTTATTTGCCCTTTTCTAGAGAAAATCCAGTAATTCTGTCCATTTGACCACAAAAAAATCGGTGAAAAATTTAATAGCGTAGCCTGGGAATCACTATGAGGCAACATCTATTTCTCTTCCATCTGGGGCATTCACACATTCACACACACTGCCTTCATGATGAAATGTTCAAAATAAAACATGTGGCTGTTGAATAAGATGTTAGATTCCAATCTCATTGCAGCCTTCTATGCTGAGCCTCAATACCTTCTTAGGGTTGATTAAACTGTGTCCATAGCAATGAGCATCAGATTTGGCAGGAGGAGTTATTGTGGTGAAATTTCAAACACCCTACATCTGCATGACTAGAATGTAGAATACTGTGCATGCGGTGCTGATATTAAACCCTCAACACACCATTTGCTATTAACTTGATGATGCAGTTGCCCATTTGCCCTGCTAAATATAATACGATAATGGAGCTTGCACCACTCTCATCTCCTGAGCAAGAGTCAACATAATTGACAGAACTGCGTGAGTCATGTCAGTGTGTTCCAAGTGAATGTGTAGTATTTCTAACATCCTGACACCTGTTGAATTGTCGAATGGCTTATTCCTCCTTCACACAAAGTCAGCAAAGAGACAGAAGAGGACAGAGAGAAGAGAGAGACTGCTGCCTCTGCTGTAAACAGATTACATGGATACCACACTGAAGAGGCCTGCAGTACATTTAGCACCTGTGCTAGAAGGAGTGTTTAGCAGGGAAGTGTCTGGTGTGTGATGTTTGAGCTGCTATGGATACCCAAACTTTCAGTCTACAAACTATACATGGTTTGAAGTTTTGAGATTCCATACTGACGCTGATATTTTGCATAGTAGTGGGATCAGCTTAGTGAAATAACATGACAGGGTTTTAACGGCATACTGCATTATGATAAAAATGATTTTTTTTTTTTCCCTGTTGCAAGTTTTGACGAAGGATGGTGTCATGTATACAAATTACACTTCAACATCAAAGTGTCTTGGGTTTTCGACGTGTCTCTTTCAAGTCTGAGGTGCGTACCTCTTCCCTCAGATCTGAATATGTTTCCAACTCTCTCCGAGACTACCAGCACTTGAAAAAAGAAGCTCCTCTGTGTGTGAAATCATAACAGACAGATGGATGGACTGATAGGCAGGCTGTACTTTACTTTCTCCCTCATTACCGGTTTTACAGAGTAACACTTTATTGATGTAATGATTGGGACGTCTGAAATTTTAAATCGCACGGTGCATCTTCTGGGGTGTCTCCGGACTGTAATTATGTATGTTCGAAGGTCTGTTTAAAGCAAAATAGCTCACACTCTGAGACGATTTACTTTCGGGGAGTGCCAATTTAACTGCCAATTACCATCGCCAAAGTGGCTTCGCTATGATACAGAAACCAGCACTGACAATGACTGGCACACTGGCAAATGCAGCTGGAACAAACTGTATGTGAGGAGGGGTGTGGGAAAGACGAGAAAGGCTGTTTTGTTTAAAAGGGAATGAAAAGACTTTCAGGAAATGAAATATGACAACGCTGGCCCTAAAAAACATGTTGCACAAACTGTTCGGATAAAATTAAATGTAACACAAAGAGCTTAATCCTAAACTAGTGTTTTTTAGTGTCAGAGCGGATACACAGACCTTGCAGCTCTGAGTACTGCATCACCTATGACTGTACGCCCCCTCGTCACAGCCTATGTTGTAGCACTACAGTAAGCACAGTATGGATATACAGTATCTACTCTACTTTGTGTATATGCGAGTGTGAGTGCGTGTAGTTATAAATATGTAAGTGTATGTGGGTGTGTTTCACGTGTAGCTGCTCTACGTAGGTACATAATTTTGGATGTTTGTGTGAGTTTCAGTGTGTGTGAGTGTGTGTCTGTGTGAGTCAGCGCGGTGATCACAGACACAGTGGGGATGATTCACATTGTGGTTGTGGTGGTGGCCGGAGAATAGACTGGTAGCAACAATGGATTTCAAAGTTCCCAAATGCAAAACACATGTACAAGCGCATTACTACATGTACTGTACATGATCATAATTTAGATGATAATCCAGCACAACTCATTTTCAGTCCCTTTCATGTTAATTCTGACAGTCTTCAAAATCACTTTTGCCAAATATCTCTCAGATTCCTTGTCAAGCTCCACAACAGCTTCACAGACTTTGACTGCAGTAAAAGTAACCACAACGATATGAGAATAAGAGTTAAGTTACAAAAGAAAATGAATATCAGGCCATTTACAGTCACATATGGGACACCCTCCACCTCTTCCACTTTTTGCTTCTCAAATTTTTTGTGTTTCCCTCTCAGACACAAATGAACAAGAGCTTCTGTCAGTCACAAACTATTCAAGTAAAAAATCTGCTATCTTCGTATAAATTAGGATCTGCAGCAGAGCCAAGTGTACCACTGTGGGAAAAATAACTGTGGGGAACATCTCTATAATAAAACATAATGTTTAATATTTTGTGGTTAAGCTTGTCATGTATGTGTTATCACCATACTGTGGAACAATGAAAAAAAAAAACTGAGGTAAATGTGCATTTTCGGATGATTTGTAATGCCATCCTCGCCATAGGAAATCATTAGGAAAACTTAGTGCAAGGGAAAAAGCATACATCAGAGGTAATGTTACGTGTGTATTACCATGACTAACAGGGGAAACTCTTTACAACATGTGTGAGCCGGACGCCCGCTGGGCTCATGGGGATCATGACGGTATATGACTACCGCGGCAGATGGAAAGAAAAGGCTGACGACCAGATGTGGAGCTCGGAGGCAGACGCTTTTCAAAGCTTTACTCAGTCTCCTGCTGAAGGTAGACTGGTTTAATTCTGGCACAGTAACAGTTTTTTTCACATCCATTACCAGGACCGCCTTAATAAGCACTTATTAATAATAATTGTGAGAGTATCTCTTGTAATAAACTGATGTCAGGCAAAACAAGACAGATTAATTAATGAGTAGAAATTTTTGATGGGGAATCTGCAACAGGTAGCTACAGTCTATGTGAAGGCTTAACACGCACAGCTAACTTAATATCAGTCATGTGATTATATCCAGATATGTAAGGCAGTGGAGATGTGAACAACAAGCTGTGGCATCGGTTGGACTACAAAAGAAGACGTCTACGCTCTCTATCACCATTTCCTCAAGAGACACAACAGGAGACAACCACTAATGACAACTGCAGCTCCTGCCTGCTGGGATGACACATTCAATGCTATGCATAATGTTCCCATCCAACACAAGTTATCAAATTCAAAATTCTGCTATTGTCATACTGTAGCTTCTGGCTCATTCTATTCTGGATCAAAGTGCTGCTCTCCCCTCTCTCTCAGGCGTGGTGCCTCATATAGCATCAGTTGGCGCTTATGCGTCACCCTTAGGCTGGACAACTCTGCCTTGCCAAGCCACACTCACACTCACACTCACACACACACACACACACACCACCCACAAGGGGAGAAAAGACTGAAAATACAGCGATTAACCAGTTGAGGGAATGCATGTGGCCAAGGGCGACCAGTTGAATGTTAAGAGTCCGGGAGCCACGGAACTGCAGAGAGCCGTGGCCGACAAATCTGACAGAGCTGACTGGCTGGTGGACTGACTGGCACTCAGGCTGTGTGAAGTGCCTGGAGGCGATGGGGAGGAAAGCCCTTCTTTAAAAGGTCACGGGTGCAGATCCGCTGTGTGTTTTAATAGTGAAAACACATTTGGACAAATTGCTGTTGACGCAGCATGAATAGGATCTGACACAACTGATCCACAGTTGCTGTTATGTCATTACACTACAGTCCTTGTAGGAAAATTACAGTAATTTCATACAAGAAGACATAATAATATCATAAAGTGCTATAATGTAAACTCACTGACAAGCACCAAAGCCTTATGTCCCTACAGCACCATTACAGGGATATTACTGTGATATTTTGTTGGAAGATTCTCCAACTGTCAAAATACAGACAACTGCCTCAAATATAACCCGTCCTTGGCACGACTTTGTACTGTGGAGATGCCGGCAGGTGGGACAAACAGTCCTACCACAGATGAAGTGAGTGAGTCACTGTAAAATCTGCGGAGGAGACAGATGATACAGTGCACGGCTCCGAGTGACTGACTGTGTGTGGAGGCCACAGTGTATCATACTACATCAAAGCCGGGTTATCTACCGGTTGCACAGTGGCTGAAGAGTACGGCCATACTTGAATGGCTGGCAGCTTTATGAAGGAACAACTGCGTCCAATTTCTTAAAGGCAGCCTTAACTTGCTTGAGAGACCATGCAAAGCAAGGAGCTCAATTTTCGAAAATTTAATTCCAGACATCAGGGTTATGAAAATTAATCACATGCTGCGCAGGAGCACTGTACAAATACAACCCCCCCTACATTGTGTGTGTGCAAGTATGTGAGTGTGTGTGTGTGTGTGTGAGAGAGCCTCTGGGGCACGGGGGAGCACTCAATGGAGACTTGCAAATAAACATTTGGATTTTGGGAGGCATTTTTTTTTTTTTTTTTCACATTTTCAGTGTGCAAAGCGTGGCATTAGCTCCTCTGCCTCTGAATGGGCACAGTTCCACAGGCTATCTTTAATTTAATTTATTCATTTTGTGTGCAAGATGTTCATTATGCAGGTCTGCATGTGTGCTTTGGCTCCACAATCATATCTATCCTGACCTTTATGCTCCATGTTGCCACTACCAATAAAACTGTTTGTATTTTCACAAACAACAGATGACTCTAATCTCTGTACACTCATCAGAAGACAACCCTGCAAATTGGGTTATGTTTCAATTTGGCCTTGTTCAGACAGTGCTGCTGAGCCATGCAGCTACTGTATTTGACTTAAAATACTAAATAGACCGTGACAGGTACAGGCTACAACCCCAGCCAGTGACTCTGCTATTCATGCACCTCCACGGCTACTATCTTATGAAAGGATTTGCCCTGCCATGCTATCATTCTGCCCTGGAGTGAACTACACGCTGAGTTCAGATTTCATACTCAGCTTTGGCATCTTAAACTGAGAGTCTGGAGGCTGGATGGAGTGCGTTCATTCAAACGGCGCAATGTGGCTCCGTGTCCTCAGCGAGCATTCAGCTGGAGGATGCCCCGTCTCCCGGCAGCAGCGTCGGAGGAGTGAGAAAGAGGGGCTCGTTTGCATCTGTCTCGCTTCAGACATCCTATCATTTCCCCCCTACGAGGCAGCCTCCCGCTCAAGTGACAACAATCAAACATTCATTTAGAGGCCCGGCCGTGTGCTTGTCTCTCAAAAGGCGCAAGCCGGAGATGTTTTGACCCGCCTGCCAACCCCTCCGGGGCTTCATCCCCGGCGAGACGTTTCTCTTTTTATTCCTAGCGGGGATATGATATGAATACATCGGTAGAATACATCTGTCTTACCGGCTGCTGTATGTGGCGAGACGTCCCCCTCCCAGGCGGAGGCAGATGCTGCTGCTGCTGGAACCCGTGCTGGAAATAGTCGCTGCCAGCGGCTTTGTTGCCCGCGACCCGGTCCCTCTTCCCCCGCACGCTGGAGCCTCCGTTCTCCCTGTCTTCGCCGGAGTCGAGGCTGCTGAAGTTCCACACAATTAGCGTCTGGACCAGCAGCACCGTGAGAGCTGCTATCAGGGCGGACCGCGAACGGCGGGCCAACCTGCGAGCGCACAAGCCGCCGACCATCTTCGCACCGGGGCTGCACGGAGCTGGAGGACCGTCTGTGGCTCTGCGCAGCGTGACGGGGAGGAAGGAGTGGAAGTAGAGGAGAGGACGAGGAGGAGGAGGTGGTGGTGGAGGAGGAGGAGGAGGAGGAGGAGGAGGAGGGAGGGAGCGAGGGAGGCTGAGCTTCACGGGGAGGCGAGGAGGAGCATCGAGAGGGAGAGGCACAGGGCCACCGTGTGGTGAAACTCGGCGAGAGGGTGTTCAGCGACAGGATGACGGTCATGTCCTTACTGTGTGAAAGAATGTAGTCAAGATTTTATCTTTCCAGTAAGAGGTTGTGAAAATAACCAAATACATGTAAATGCTAAAATGTGCAATACCATTATAGAAGACAGTCCCAGTAATATCATTTTTACCTGTTCTCCAGGGGATCTTGACAGACACTTAACTGATCCCAACAGGGGTGTAGTTATAGGAACTCTGGGTCCCCTGATATTTCATTTCCTCGGGCACCTTGTAACTAATTCATACGTCCCAGTGGAATTTCTGTCTTTTTTCTCTCAAGGTTTTGGAAAGATCATCTCCATTTCACACCCCACTACCTGGATCCCAGCTGGAATCAAGTAGGAAAATTAACTTTTTCTTCCCTGCTTTCCAGGAGGTATGTTACAGCTGTGCCGTGGAGCTGGTGAGAATTAAGTGATTTGCCTGAGGACAGTCCAACATGGCTGATAATTGCTGTTATGTGGGTTGGTCATCTGATTTTTTATTTATTTATTTTTACCAAAATGTAATCCAGCTGTTGACTCTATAAGATTTGGACTCATATTTATCAAAAATCTAACACCCAAGGATGCTAATCATTCTATTCAGTGCCACACACTTTGTAGGCACAGGAATAAAAGCATTTTATCAAAGAAAGTCATTACAGTATATCTCCTTGAGTAGGCCTTTTTCCACAGCAGACCTTTTGAAGTAGTTACTTCTGTTCAAGTGTCAACGTAAGTCATGACAGCGAGCCAGCGTATGCAGTACCAGAACCCTGAAACCGAAGCAGCTAAATATCTAAACGTAACATTTTATGATTCACACCTGTGCTTTTCCTACTGCAATGTGTTCAAGCTCAAATGTTATTGTCACTTGCACTCATATGCATGTCACACAGGAAAACCAAATGTCATTCCTCATGCATCATAGTGAAAAAACAGAACAGACATTAAGTACATCCACATGTCTAAATGTGACATTTGGGGAGTTGAGCTGTTTTAACATCCAGCAGGAATATGGCAGTGGTTAGTTAGTTTGAAAAATCTAATTTAGATCAGGATCTTTTTAAAATAGACACAAGAAGGACAAGAAGTGTGCATAAATTAAAAATACAAATTTATGCACACAATAGACATTATTTTTACATTCAAGAAAATGATTAGAAGTGGCTCATAAATTATCAGGATGTTTGAAATCTTCAAAAGTAAAGATTTAAATCTCAAAGTTTTTTGTATCTTATTACATTTATATAGAGCATTATTTTCAAGCTGGTATGTGTTATGAATAAAGTTAAGTGGCACGGTCCTGATTGTAGGTATGGAGATACAGAATGTTGGGCTTTTGATATTAAATGACAAACATCTTTAAAGTTATTGATTAGATTAAACCTTCTTTTGACTGATATTGTAATCACACCACAATTCTGTGTCTGCTCCACAGAAAATAAATTCTCACAATTTAGGTTGAATTGGTAACAAGGAAATACATCTGCAACAGAGATGATTGGGCTCCCTCACAGCTGTGATTGGGTTTATTGCACCTTGCAGCTCCATCAGCACTATTCCTATTCAATCATTTCTCTGCCACTTAACATGATTAAAAAAGATGCTTCTCTAACTTGTGGTCTCCTTGGGTTTGTCACTGAATAGCTCATATGAAAGCATTTCTGCGGCGTAGAGGACGACACTTAGTAATGAATGCATCCAAAAAGCCAATACACTTTCATGTTTAATACTGACTTCTTGTAGCGTAACCAAAGGAAAGAAATCCTACATCAAGTCTACATACACTATGTAGATCAGTATGTTAGGCTTGGCTGCACATGGTTATTATTAAGAAAAACTACAAGATGTCTTGAAGCGATGACTTCATTCAAAAGACTGTCTATCACTTGCTGAGAGTTTGTGTAGGAAGCAACATAAATAACTCAAATCCTGCTCTGAGGTGGGAATATTTTTAGTCCAATCAAACTTTCAGCTCAGTCCTTAGGAGTGATTCAGAGATGCTTGTTAAATACACTTCCTGAGCTCTATTGACATGCCAACACCATGAGTAAGAGAGATGGAAAAGCTTCTTTGGCAGTTACACAGCCCAGTACTTCACCTACAACAAGAAGGTATTTTTCCTTGGTATGTACATTATGACTTTCATACTGTCAAGCTTAAGAACTGGGCCAGTTATGAAATGAATGAGAAGTACCCCTAAGAATAACCCTAAAGTTTGACTCATGCGTCAAGAAATTCTACTTCACACACTTTGTGTTCTAAAACAAACTTAAATTTGTGACTCAGGCACAGACGGAAATGACTCCTGAGTGCTTTAAAATAAGGACTAAAGTGATGTCTCTACCAAAAATGGTCTCCCTTCAATACAGAATCAGCCAATCGTGAGTGTCAAAAAGGTTACATGTCAGGACTGCATCATACCATTTATCATGGTGTAGTGCACATCTCTGAAAGACCACTCATCACTCAATGTTACATATGCTTCAGTGTACTGAAGTAACAGAGAAATTATATTGTATCATGCCCATGCCCATGAGAATACTTATGCTGATAACACTAACTACTTATAGAAATTAACTTAGCTCAAGAAGGACATACTGCACTTCTTTATGTTGAATATTACAGCAAATCAGATTGTAGCTGAATACCTTAAGCAATAACTGGACAGATGTGACACAGCAGACCAGGATGAATTATGGGATATATGTTGCTCTAAATAAGGAGATTGAAGATTCTGTAAAAAGCCAAGTGTATTTTGCTTTCTGACTTACCTGATAGCATATGAAGACCACAAGTGTGGGTATTAAGTCAGAGCCTCTATGCTTTATCAACTTCATGTCAGATTACATTTCCAAAACCTCTTTTACCTCTGGTGAGACTGTGGGTGGCTCCTAACTGTATAAGGATTCATTTGTACTCTCTTAAATAATTAAGAGGCTAAGAACAAGTCTTAACATTTAGAAATGTTGATGTGTGGCATGTGTTCTTAATTTGAATAAGACTCTAATTATGTGATTTTAATGCACTAAAGACTGTAATTTACTTGTGTACATAGTGACCCATGAAATAAAACTCACTCTGAGAGGAGTGTGATTCAGAATATAAGAAACTGTGCAGCTTCAGTTACTGTTGCTACACTTCAGGACACTGGATACTGAAGAACTGGAGAATTCCTCCAAATTCCACTTTATATTTAGTCTTGAGTTTCCCTGTGGCAGTGACACATCACACTATAGGAGAAGAGTTTTCACCCTCCCTGATGCGTTCAAAATTCTACCCCACCCCACCGCAACCTTCACAGGATAAGCGGTATAGCTAATGGAAAAATGGATGGATGGATGACAAGTTAGTATACAATTAGCATACAATGGGTTAATCAAAGCAGTTGCACAGAAAATTGCTGCCTGCTGTGGCTGGAACTGAGGTTGATAAGCTCAGAGTTTGTGGGGCAGAAAACCAAAATAGTGAAATGAAACAGGCTAAAACGTTCCATAGACCTGAGAGGAATTTCAGCTCAGTGATAATTCTCTGTGGGTTCATCCCTACGAGCAACACCTTTCACATTACACGTAATCAATCCATTCCATTGTTCATATAAAAATATTGATCGGTGCAACTTTAAAGACTCGACACGCTACTCCAGACTCACCTGATGAGGAAGCCATAGTCCTCCCAACCCTGAGTGACAACTGTGACACAGTGATAAACAAGGCCCATCGATCGAACTGTTTCGAGCCTGCTGATGTTAAAGCTCTACCAACTGTAATACTGGTTCGCCTAATGACTCAAAACAGACATCACTGTTTGATGTTAAGGCCACAGTTTCATCCGCCTTACATTTGACTGAGAACTGAGGCTTTTAAATATGCTGTACTGTGCAGGGAGTGTTTTTCATTTACCAAGATCTGACACACAAGGGATAGTTACATCAGACTCTGTGTACTAGTAAATGAAAGATGAGACTGCCTACTCCAAGCATTTATCTTGTTTACTCTGTGGGGTTGAATAAGCGATTGAGCTTTAGGCTACTAAAGGCTGCACATGGGATAAATGACTATTAGACAACATAAAGTTTCTCTCTAAGTTTGAGGATGCTTGAAATAACTACAGAATAAAAGTTTGCATTTACGCACTTTCTGTAAAGGTAGACCCTGACTAACTCAGCTTCCTGTTAATGGCAATCCAAGGCTCAGAAAGCTTTGGGGCTTAGGATATTACTAAACAGAAAGAGAATACACTCGACACTTTATTTAATAACGCTGAAAGAACACTCATGAAAGCAATTCATGGTCAAAGTCATTTTGGTCTTTTTGTCTGTATCAGAGCAACAAACCACTGAGGTGAATAAATAAGATTGCAGACCTGACAGACACAGACAGTAGCTATAGCTTCCTGACAGATTGATAGGTGGTTAGATGTTGAATGAAGGGCAACATGAGATAATTGGGGGAGGAAAACAAGAAAATTGCTAGATGCAAATTTTTCTGACACCACACTAAGCTTTGCATATATTCAGGCCTCGGATTGGGAAGTGAATTATATACTGTAGTGGCTGTTGAAACACAGAAAAAGAAGTTATCATTTTGAGAACCACACTGTGGGTTTCATCTCCAGGAATGCCTTGACTGATGCGCAGACAAAGCATATTATGCAAAGCCCAAAACAACAATTCCAAAGGAGCCACAGGAAGATATTTCTCTCGGAGTGTGAGCTGCTGACCTTGTGGTTCTTAAATCGACAAGGCAATTAGACATTCCTGCCATTTTCAGAATTGCATGTGGGCTTCTTACAATAGCTTCTCATTTTCAGCCTGAACTGTTTGTTAAGCTTATCCCTGTAGCACAGAGCTGGAACAAGAGGCAATTCAACATGTCTATCCAAACTTTAGCAAAATGAGGAGGAACAATTCGTACATGTCACCCATTTTGCAGGCCATCATCCAGCGAGGTGGGCAGGCATATAATGCCACTGCATTGCAGCACTTGTCAAAAAGAGGAGTTGCTTAAGTATGCTGTCATCTATGATCAAGTGTTTAATCTGTATTCTAGCCATACAACTGTCTTTAAGTATTTTAGCATTTGAATTGCAGCGCAAAAATGATTAACTTGGTGGTATTTCTGCAGGCAAACAGAGCCAGCACCACACAGATAAGGCTGCAGACCACAGACAGATAAATGTAGCACTGAATTTCAAAATGTCTTTATGTGCTCACATGCACTCACTCAAAAATATTTGAGCATCTTAGAAATGTTAATTCTTACTTCATCAAGGAGAATGAGGGACAGGAGAGGAGGGAGAGGCAGCAAATGAAAGAAATGTAAAGTTGTTAATTATGACAGAGATGGGGAAGAGGAAGAGAGGATGGAGGGGGGAGGAGGGGGGAGTCGCACACACCACCATAAATGAGAGCAAAATGAGGGAAGAGCGAGATGAAGAACGGTTAAAAGACAAAAATAGATGTAATTGGAAAGCAGGGGTGAAGTTAAAAAAATGGGAGAAAGAATGACAACTGCACTTATAGGTCTACTAAATTAGTGAGGAGCAAAAGAGAGATAGATGAGGGGAGAGTCAGAGGAAGACAGAGAGCAGGAAAACAAAAGCACTTACGAGCACAATGTACAGAGATGAAATGCAGAGAAAAGGAAAAAATAAAATGAGACAGAGAACAGCTCATGCTCCTCTGGCAGCAGAGCTATGTCTTCCCCTCTCATTAGCTGTAGCTCTGTTGCTTAGGGGACCGAGTGGGCCGACTGTCGCCACGACAATGGTTACCATTCCCTGTGGCAACAAATGCTGATTTTAATTAGAGTCGACCTCTTTGTCACTCAGAGAGACAGACACACACACATCGACTGACCAGAGAAACTGGCTGGGAGATGGGAGCGAATGCGCAGGTCGCCCTCACAAACACTCTGCCTGTGTCTTCTGAGGTACAAATAACACAGAGACAACAGAGGAAGAGAGAGAGGGAGACAGATGAGCAGCCAGCTGGTGGAGTGAGTCTGGGACAGGAGGGAGGAAAAACTCGGGTGGGCGCTGCGCAACATGACTGGTGAAGCCTTAGGCGTCCTGCTGTAGGACACTCTCATGTATTCAGTGTTTTATGTAATCCGGCAGCGTGCTGACTACATTGCAGTAGAACACAGAGAAACACAGCAGCAGACAGGTGTCCTTGACAGCGATGCCCCAGGGGACCAGAGGGAGCCTTTTTTCTCCCACTGTGATACGATGAGACTAAAGCGGCAGACGTGGTTCGTACTTGGTTGGTGGTACTGCGCGCAGAGGAAGGGAGAAAGATTTGTTGACTTTTTTTTATGTAACTGCAAAGTGCTGCTAAAAAGTTCATACAATGTTTAAGCTGTTTTATAAGACGGCCCAGGGCACAACTAATCTGTACTGCCTGTGTCAAAGCCTGAAAATGTCACAGCCCTGAAGAGTTGAAGGCCTGGTAGTTCTGATTTCATTGGCCTTTCACTAAACCCCGCCCCTGAACAGTGATTGTCCAATCATGGTTTCTCAACCAGCCTGTCAAGCTTTGAATTTCTCCACATGTCAAAATGGTGTGCACTGGATGGAAGTAAAAGCAATACTCGGTATCTCAAGAGTTTGGAAAGTGGTTTCTTTCTTTTTTTTTTGAGTCTTTGCTAGCCAAAACTGCAAAAGCAAAAGTAAGAGGATGGCTTAAACTGTTTGTTCAACTGCAAACGTTAGCATACCCAGCTAACTAGCTTTCTACCTACAGCATTACAGCATTACTGTATTTTAATAAGATGGTACCACATCAGAGTGTGGAACAATGTTAGCAGCTCTGTCCTGGTCTTTATTTGGCTTAGGCAGGCATAGGCTTCTCTAGATGTCGTTGTCCAATCATCTTCTCTTGTTCAGGTGAAGCATGCTGTTGAAAAATACAAAACTTAAACCATGAATCCTACCTATATGTTGCCTTTTCCATCACATTTTAATGACATGATAACAGGACTGACTAGCTCTACTCTGAAATACGCAATGTTGCATGTGGTGCTGCATTTTCTCTTCTACGGATCAGCAGGTGGGGATGCAGACTTTTTGATTGGGACATGGAGCTTTAGTGTTTAGTGTTATATCAGATTCGATATGTGGCCATCGTGTGCATATTTGAGATCTTTTGATTGGGTTATTATAAGACAAATCATCTGGACACATAAAAAAGTCAGATGAAGTTTTTGACCAACTCATGGAGTTTTAGCGTTAGTGAAGACCTGTTATTTAAAAGGGTACTGCCAATTTCAAGTGGTAAACATGCCACCAATATCATTGCAAAATACACGTGTGCCATACCAGCTTGGATATCTTGAAATACATTGTAACAGTAACTTAGGGGGGGTGGGGCTTAGCAGATGGTCAGTAAGGGGACTTGCAGAGACCACAGCAAGCTAAGATTAGCACTTATCACTGTACCACTACAGCTGGGGCTCACAAAGGTCACAGCAAAGTTACTGAAAGGTCAGCTTGTTGAATCAAAATATCCCCCCACTTGATGACAACATCCTTGGTGTGACAGTGCCATTTAGCCCACTGGTGACAGCTTGCTGTTGTGAGTGGCTCATTTGGTAGCTGAGCCCCGTGATCTCAGGTCCGTTACCTTGTCCCATATGGCGAGAGGCTGTATGTCAGTTTTCACTGGCACGTGTATGAATGTGAGCATGTTTCCCCAGAAAATGGATGTATTCTGGGACACTAAGCTTTTCTCACATCAGACAGCTTATCCTGGAGGAATGCAGCACTTCTTATCAGGTACAAAGCGGAAATCACCACTAGGGAAAACAGACCATCCAGTACAATGTGAAGCTGCCGCTTCAAAAGGGCAAATGGATGAGGAAAAAGTCAGCCAAAAAAATAAAAAATAAAATAAAATTCTACATGACATGTATCAACACCACTTGTTTTGTAAAGAGGAAAACCATCAAAATATGTGGAAACATCAGAGTGGTGATTTGATGTGTTATTTGGAATGGGACAGATTTCCAAATCTGCCGTATTAAAGAATTTTACACACCTTTTTTGAAGTGATCTAAGTACCATAGCAACCGTTCTGAATCCCAATGTCCTCTTCAAAGTCCACTGTCGAGTTTGTAGAAGGTCAACACATCGTTGTTACAGATCCCTAACATATTTTTGTTGCTAAGCAACAAAAGCAGCAGATGTTGTGTACACTTGCCAACAGACGGACATTTTTCTCTTTTTAAGTCAAGTGAAATTTCCTGTTGACTTACTTGGATAATGAGATTTATATTTGGCACGCTACACATAGTGGAAGAACAGCACGGTCTAATTTGAGTATTTCCTATTGATGCTGTCAATCCACCGTTGTATTTGCGGTATTCAGAAGATACGGCTGCTCCAGTGCAGATTCATCTTACCTCCTCGGAGTCATAGATGCCTGTGTAAAAAAATAAAATAAATCACCACCTGCAAAAATGATAAATCATGTGTATTTATGTTTTTGACTTTATTTCACACTGTTCGAGAGCTTCCGGTGGCAGTGAGGACACATCAGAACAAACACAAATATGCACGAAAAATGTTTCCACATCCAGTCCCTGCAGGAAGAAGTTCTACTTTTACTGAAATGATTTCCACTAAATCTGTAGTGGCTTCATTAGACAACAAATGACAGAATACTCACTGCAGCATCATGCCTGTGTTGGCTGAATATAAAAACAGACAGAAGCAGGGCAGAATTAGAACTGTGGCCTTCGAGAGAAAAGGGCATCTCTAGTTCATACCCTAGTCAAATGATTTAATTAGTGGTAGAGGAGCATAATCATATGTAACCTGTGCTCATTTCAAAAAATGTAATGAAGCTTGACTGCAAATGCATCCGTGGGTTTAGTCTTGTCAGGCATTAAGGGTGATAGGAAGCAAGTAAAATGACACTGGTATTATCCTTTGGAAATGCTCAAGAAATGAACAATTTCATTCTAAAATAAAATATCTATACCAATTATACTGTATAGAATGGTTTAGTTAAAAAATGCAGGTGAAATCAACACTTAGTTTTTTGTCCTCAATAACAGCAGTGAATAGAGAATGTCATTTTTATAATAGTGGACATAAAATGTGGAGCAAAACTTGACCTGGATTACCAACTGATATTTCTCAGAGTGATTGTAGTAATTCACAGTGGTCTTTTGTTCTGATAATTGATTTGTTCTTTCTTCTTCCTTCCTGCCTTAATGGAACAGCAGGCACATAACAAAGCCGCTCATGGTGTTTTTAGTGTTGACAACAGAAACTTGGACCAGACAGTTTCACTGAAATCACTTGGTGGTCTCCCAACATGTCAACCATCAAAAATTGTTTGCTGTTTTATTGCTATATTTCTTTATGCTGGTCTGTCTGAGAATGGCGAGGAGAAAACAAGACCATACGTCTAAAGTGACTCTCTGAGGCTGTATGTACCCACAGTCGTGCCTTAAACTAAATCAGCTGATGTTTAAAAGTTTGAATGTTTACCATGTTCACCACCTTAGTTTAGCCTTTTAACATGCTAATGTTTGCAGAGGCTGATGGGAAAATCATTAGTTCTGTAGGTATTTGGTCATAAACCATTGGACAAAAAGAACTTTTGACCTGATCACGTTGCAGAATGAAAAGGAGGATCACTAAAGTTATTACAATTCATCATATGGATCCATTCAATAGTGGTTGAGATATTTGATTAAAAACCAAAAATTTCAACCTCATGGTGGTGTTAGAAGTAATACCAAAGATCACAAAAATCAGTAGGACAGATCATTACGTAATATTAATACAATAATTATTGAGATATTTCAGTCTGGACAGAAGTGCTGGACTGTCCATCCAACATTGCCATCTTAGCCAGAGCCATGTTGGCCATTCATGGCTATAAACATTTTGGGTGCAAATGTTGTGGAAACCCTATGTATATATAAAATCTGAAATATACAGATTATGATCTAAATGACATTTGAACATCTAGCAGCCTTTGTCTGTCAACCCTCATACTGTCTATTTGGGATGTAATTAGCCATAGTCCCTGCTGTCACCATGATGGAATAACACCACAGAAAGAGGGCACCTTTAAACCCAACCTTGCGCTCTTCTAGCCAGACTGTATGGATGTCGTGTCATGTAAACTGTCAGTAGCATTAACCTTTGGGGACTAGTACAGCTCTCTGTAGCTTTACATCTATTAATATTGATATTCTATGACCTTACAGCTATTCTGTCCCGACTCACTCAGTGAACTTCCTCTTCCAGGGACGCACCATTTTACAGAGCAAATTTACCCCTGTGCACCTTCATTAAAGCACTGAATAATTTATCCTTGCCAGATCCAGCTTCTCCTGTTTTTCTTTTTGCTGACTAGACATAATGTAAAGCACAGTTAAATGGGTTTGAATGGGTCTCCATGTCTGACAGACAGAAAATGACTTTTTGTGCACTGACGTCTGCTCCTCTCCTCTGAGCATGAGTTATTCATATGACATGGAAGTCAGTGGATTATATCAAATGGACCGTGTGTGACCTCTATGCAAATAGGAAGATATTGGATTTCATATGTCCTGGACCCTTCAGAGCTCAGCTGTGCAAAGCATTTCTATAGAAAGGAAATCTTCACTACATTTGGGGTGGATATAATATTTTTCTCAGTCTTGTGGCTTTTGAAGTCATCTTATACACAGACAATATATATCGCTAAGGCAGTGCTATACATAGAGTATATTGCCAGTGCATCAAAATACCATATAAATAAATAAAATAGGCATGGGTTGACATTTTGGGAATATGAAAACTGTCTCCCCCTGTTTCCAATCTAAATACTATGCTAAGCTAACCCGTTGCTTCATATTTATCATAGAGATGACCAGGGTTTCAATTTTCTAATCTAACTCTTGGTGAGAAAGCAAATAAATGTTTTCCTCAAAATGTCAAATGGAAAATAGAGGCAACATACTGTATATGCTTAGGGTGGACAAAATAACAGGAAAACCTCAAAACATGCAATCTACGACTTACCTCAAAGCTGAACTGATGACACAAAGGCTGGATTACAAATTGAGCAAAGTAAAGTGGCTTTTGCATTATTAGTTAATTTTATGGCTATGTCTTGTAGAGGGGAAATTCTTACATAAAGTTTTGTTTTTAATCAAATTACCATAACATAATGTTAATTAAATATTGTTCCAGTAAAGGAGAGCTGGTTGCACTTTACCTAACAGTGTATGCTGTTTAATGGAATAGTACAACATTTTGGACAATACACATATTTGCTTTCTCACAGAAACTTAGATATCGGCATGTTAAATATGAAGCTGGGGCCAGGAGCTGGTTAGCTTTACATAAAGACTGGAAACAAGGGGTAACACTTAGGATGTCTCTGTCTGAAGGCAAAAGGATGGATGAAGGATGACACAAATCCAAAATAATCATTAGATCAACTCATGCCTCTGGATAAAGTTAACGTGGTGGAAGGGCAGGACCAGTTCAAACAGTCCCTCTGTAGTTCCACTTTATTCAATAGACACATCAAAGTCTTTTTTCCTTTTTGACTTTTTAAAGGTTCAACTTTTCCTCCCCAAACGACACCACACAACCCTGATTTAAACCCTGATTTTCTTCCTCACATTTGCTCAGCTCCAGGCTGATTCTTTTCATCTGTCTTCAAGGTTAAGAGTTTGTCTAACCATCGCCTGGACTACAGCAGCAGCAACGGCAACTCTTATACCCGCTCCATCGTCTTTCTCCCATCTCCCCCCCATCTCGAAGGGGCTCCACTTTCAGCCCCGGGGCCCTTTGCTCTGAGGACAGGCGTAACAGAAGTAGCATGTCTGCATCTTCGATGTCAGTGAACAGTTCTTTCCCTCGCCACCCCACCCCACCCACCCACAGTCCTCTGTGACCAAGCAACCTTGTTAGATTGGTAAAAATAGTAACACCAGCAATGATTTGAGAGAAGCAGGAGAGAAGCTGTGTTTATAAAAAAGAAAAAAAAGGGATAGAGAAGGAAAGGAGGCAGGTAATGAGGGAGAGCGAGCCTGGGAAATAATATGCGCCAGCTACAGAAGCCCTCAGAGCAAGCCCAACTTTCAGCTGCATAGGTGAGAGAGATTATGTTCCCTGCTGGTTTGGCTGATTAGCAATGACCTCTGCTACAGAGGCTGCGACATCGCAAACAGCAGCCATTAACACACTTAGATCACAGATACACAGCTTTATTTGGATTGTTAAGTTTTCTAATTTGAATAATATGGGTGGCTTTTTTTCTGCTTGCAGCAGTAAGTACATCTTGTACCTTTCTGTGGGGAAATGATGTATTAAATTAAGTTGTGATGGAGTAATTCCAGGATAAATGTTGCATTTTTGGAGGATTATACGAAACCAAATGCATAAAACTAAATATACGACAGATGGCCTGAAAGACAAACCCTGCTCCTTGATAGTTACAGTAAGTACAACCTTAGATGCTTCTGAACACAGGAGAGAAATATCACATAAATTTTAAAAGTTTTGTCTGAAGTTTGGAGTGAACTTCAGATGGAACTAAGGTCAAACTTTAATGTCATATCTGATATTTTTGGCAGAGGTAGAGGTGGCACCGTAGAGAGTGAGAGAGATCCCTGCTGAATTCAGCATTAAAACACTAATAGTTTCCACCCAACTTGTCCTCAATCAATAACATGCCAGCGTAAGTATTTGCTCTCAAATGAATTGGGAATTCATATTGTTTTGTTCCTCCTCCTCACGACTCTCAGCAGCTGTTGTGCTCCCACTGTTGGTGCTGGTGGTTAACTTTTCCGCCCGGTAATGGAACAGAGTAGACTGCTTATTGATTTGTTTGCCTAGATACAAGTCAGCGCGCGCTCTCGGTGGAGCAGCGCTGTTACATTTCTTTGCATTGTTGCGGGGGCCTGCGGCGCTGAGGCTTCAAATTAGGGAGTGATGGGGGGGGGGGGAAATAGGCCACATGTCAACTAATGACAAACATTGTACATTTTCAGCCAATTTGTTTCCTTTGTGCACTTGATGAGGTCAGTGATGAATCTAATCTATGAAGTGCCCCTCACTCTGACAAAGAGCAATAAGTCTTTGGCAGAGAGTGCTGTGTGCATAAGGTTGGTCTTCCTCCATGAGCATTATGATGAATGAGGGCTATTATAGTTGATGCATGTGATTTCTGCACCATGTAGACTGCTAATATTGGACTGACCCCACAAAATATTTTTCTCTCTCTTTTTATTTTCCACCCTATCTCCCTCGCTGACTCTTTTCCTTCTCTGTGTTACACAGCTGAAGAAGAAGAAGTTTAGTTCATCTGATATCCAGGTGGCTCGGTTCCAGCAACAGGGCAAAGATCTATTATACGATAACTGGAGTTGCCTTTTAGCCACAGGAGCTCAGGTGCATGTGCTCAGAGGATGGCATATGTTTGTCTGTGTGTGTGTGTGTATAAGGGTTTGGGGTTGTGGGAGGCTTTCATCTCAGCAGTGCTTTAAGGGCCAATATAGCAAATAGCGCAGACTGACCAGCTGCTTGACGTGCTGCTAAACCGCCAGCAATCCCAGACTCCCTCCAGAGCCACCACTGGCTGCCTGCCCGTGTCTCTCTGGCTTGCTCACTCTCTCACTCGCTCCTTTTTATCCCCACCTCTACTATCTCTGCTCTACTGTTACACTGTTATCTTGTTCTCCGTGCTGTCACTCAATTATGTGTGCCTGTCTTTCATTTTATCTCAAGTCTTTTAATGTAAAATTGGACTCACCTTCCTGTCGCTGCTAAAATGCCCAACCTGTTTTTGAGCCCACGCATTAGATGGTTGTCTACATTTCAAGCGTCCGTTTCTCCCCAGGCCTTATTTATCTAATTCTACGCCACGGGCGCAATCATAATTGTCTTGACAGTCACGCGGCGAGAGAGGCCGACCAGTCAGTGTGGGTGGAGGCATCTTTACAATCGCGCAGATTCATCGCTGTCAAGGTCCTTCTGTCCTTAGCCCATAGCCTCTGGACATGGCTGGTCCTGTTGTCTGAGCAGATTAGCATTTAAAGCAACGCAAAAAAAAAAAAAAAACCTCGTTCAAACAGTAAAAGCTTACACACATGCGTTTGTATATGCAGACTGACGCACATGTACGCCAACATAGTATGAGCACACAGGCATGGACTGTGACAAAAATGAGTACCAGGTCGCTGCAGTGCCACACAATGCCAGCCCCTTGCAATTTGGCAACAGAGCAAACGAAGATGATTCTTGACTTTTTGACAGGTTGAACCAAAGCTGTGTTTTGGGTTGGAATGTGGTGATTTGATGAGTCAGTCCAGCTGAGCATCTCTTGCCTTGGCAAATGATTCCCTCATTAATCTGACAAACAGCGGTCTATTTCTGGTCAATGCTCTGCAGTATTTTGGAGTAGAAATTGAGCACATAATTTTATTATCTGAAACCGAGGAACAATTGGCACTTGCAAGCCTTTGTAAACATAAACAAACAACAGCTGTGTTTACACAACTGTTGGTGTCTGATGGCGTATAAATGAAGTCTAGCTCAGACACAGCCATTAAAATGTTGTGCATCACATCGTTGCCAAAAGGAAATCACATTTTAACATCAGAAGCTTCTATAATAGGAGCAGTAGTAGAATAAACCCAGATTTATAGTTTATATTTATATTACCATCATAACAACAAGCTGAATTACAACAATTAAAAGGACAAAACAAGTACAGCATTCAAGTAGAATAAATTAAAAGCATTCTGCTGTCGTGTGCAATATTCAAGTGTAATCAGCATATCGTGTAGCTTGTAAAGGAGAACAAAAAACACTTAACAACTAAGGGAAAACTTAATTCCTGTTCTGAGAACTCTCACTTAACAGCACTGCAAACACTGTGGACTTCTGAGGATCACAAATACACAAATATACATTTCAAATTTAGCTGACTGCTCCTGAATCTTTTCCTTTTTTGCTGAGATTAATCAGTCAGTTGTTCAGACAACACTGTCCACTCATGTCAAGTCAGCATTTGGCTAATCTGACCAAAACCATCAAGTTGTGTGCTAAAATGCTTGGAGCTAGGAGCTAGAAAGGACATAGTGCCGTAAAGCATTACACACCTCGGAGACTGTACCTGCTCAACAAAGTTACACAGCTTTCTCCATATTACATGTCAGTGTACCATCACAATGATTCTGAAGCTGTTATTTTAAGGTGAAATAGTTGCAGAATGTTGCTTTAAAGCTGAACTGAAATCACAAGTTTTTTTTTTTTTGGCTAAGAAATCAGTATATACTGTGGATATATTCTTGGTGCTTGTTTTAAGTGGTGTACTCATTTGCTCTCACCCAGTGTCAGCTGGGATTGGCTCCAGCCCCCCTGCGACCCTTAAAGGTTAAGCAGTATAGACAACGGATGGATGGATAAAGTGAAGTTTTAGTTCTGACTGGCAATGTTGGTACTGTAATTTGATTGGTGCAATATCTGAGTGGGCAGGAATTTAAAAAACCTTAACAGTTCCAACAGTCTTAACCTGCTAGGGATGTCAATAAAGTTTGTAAATGTTAAGTAAAGGATCAAACATCTTAAATGACACAGTAGGCACACGGTGTTGGCTTGCTGAATAAGGGGGAAATCTTATAAGCCCACTACAGGACTGTGATTCTGTCCAGTCATTAGCACACCATAGCATATTTCCTGCCATCGCTGGTTCTCAAGAGTGGAACACCACATGCATATAGTTTATATTTCTGACACCAAAAGTGAGGGGGATTCAAATTTCAGTTCAACTTTATTTAACTGGAGAGAATGTGCGATCAGTATTAAGCACTGTTGAAAGTGACTCCTGAAACCCTCAGTCTTTGTTTTTCGGTCGAGACCATCTCCGCTCCAAATTGCCAGCTGCGACTTTTAAGGTAGGCTGAGCGTGTGTTGCTAAACTGTTGTTGTTGTCACTGACTTTGAAGCAAGGTAATGACACAAACATCACTCAAAATGCAATTATACCCCACCCTCTTTCTTTTTGAGACCCAATGGAGTGTTAAAGTGAATGAAGGGAAATGTAGTGTGAAACCAGTGAGGCTGCATGGGCCGGGCTAATGGAAGCCACAAATGGTTGGACAGGAACCAGTTTTGTCCATGAGGACACCCCCCACCCCCGTTCCCCTTCCTTCCTCCTCCTCTTCCTTTAAAAGTCATGTCACGCTGATGGAGTGGGAGAATGATGGAGTGAGGACTCAGTCAAAGTCAGACGGGGAAACAGAGAGGAATTGAGGGTATTTTACAAGATGACAAGCACAGTTTGCGGGCTGGGGTTAGGAGTGCTGAAGTGGTTGGAGGAAGGAACGTATCCTGGATGTGTTGTTACAAGGGGCATGACTTGACTGTGGATGCTCAGGAAATGAAGATGTGTGTGTGTGTGCGTGTGTGTGTGTGTTTGGGCATGCCACTAATTTCTTTCACTTTAGGCACCGTTTTAAGTTACAGGCACAAGCAGCATTCTCTTACATGCCACCAAACCCCTGAGTAGCAAGAGACAGCTTCAGTCATTTTTTCTCTAGGGGTCTGAGACTGAGGGTGAGAGAAAGAGACAGTGACAGAGGAAGAAAAGTGTGGAAACATGGTACATGCAACAGAGAAAAACAGAGGAAAATAGACAAGATGGGAAAAAAACTAATAAAGGAGAAAATATTAAGAGGATGGCGCATCTCTGCAGGGCGTCTCTGAGAACCATAAGGAAGAATGGAGAATAGCCTGTATTGTTTTTCTCTTAGCACGATTTTCTGCCCTCATATGCTTCCCCCTCCATATACATACACACTCCTGGCACACATATAAGATGGCAGAAATACTCAGGTTTACATTCTTCCTGTAACCAAAGATATTTCCATCTGGCTCTCTCTCTCCTCTCCCAGTGACCAGAAAAGAAAAAAAAAGTTTGCCTTGTTCACTTCTTAAGGTCTGTAATGTCTTGAGGGATTAAATAAATTTCACCTCTCTAAGTACTGTTTAGAGCAAATATTCAAGATACAAGGGTTGCAGCCTGTAAAATACACACTGAAGTCAAAATAGTCAACATAATGAAAAATGCTGAAAAGAAATGTAGTTTAATTTGGTTTCTCTGTACTAAGACATAACTTCAGAACAGGAAGACGAAGAACAAAGAAAATGGGAGGAATTTGTAAAAGGCTACCACTGATGTTTCCTTTGCAAATGATAACTAGCAGACAAGACATTGAAGCAAATGTTGCTCGTCACTACGCTCTCTCCACTTACACCTACGCAACTCCTAGTAGTAACAGCTAAGTAAGTAACAACAAACAAACTGAATTTAAAAGCAACATTATATAACAATTTTATCTGAGAATAACAGCTTCAGAATCATTTTGATAGTACATTGACTTGTAATAAGGGAGAATGGTACCTCTGTCATCCCCACTGTCGCCCGAACACCTGTTCTTGTACTATGTTACTTGAGTGTGATCAGCAGCTCAAACTGCCGGAATCAGGCCCAGCAAGGATTTCAAGAATAATGCTGGAAATGATGATAAAGCGAAAAGACTTGGAAGTCATAGAAACAGTATTCACCTCTGATATCAGCGAAAGAAATGTTGGTGTGTTTGTTACAGTGATGGCATTTTTGGCCTCAGGGCCTGGAATCATGAGGTTATACACCCATTCGGCCATGTTTATTTCAGTGGTGGGACTACACAGACAGAGCTCAGTCAAGTAGTTGATAGACAGTGTTTTCTGAGCATTGAAAACCTCCTAACTGCTTTCGGACTCTGAGCCCAGAATTAATTATCACTCGTGGCTGCAGAGGTCACTGTTGTAACAAAAGTTACATTTGTTGCTGACAATTCAAGTGAATGGAGCACAAAACTAAATATAAACAATTTCAAATGCTACTCACTGAATATCATTCATCAGGGATTCTGCCAACAGAGAGAAAGTGAGGAGACATCGGCAAGGTACATCTAAGGACTCCTGGTTTGTTCCTCAACATCTTCGCGGCCGGCCTGGTGTGTAGCTCTGAGAAATACCAGGCACAGGAGTGGAAGCTGTGTCTCTAGACAATCGGAGTCTCTGGGTGCCTCATCCCCCAAACCTTCTACCCCTCTCTTCTCATCTCTCTTTTCTCTCGTCAAGCGGATGAGCAGCTCTGGGCTACGTGTTAACTGAATGTGTGTGGGGTGGAGAACATCAAGTTAAGAGAAGGTGCATAGAAAACCTAGGCAACTCGCTACCTGTGTAGTATTTATGTATGAGGGTCTCGAGGAGGAGGATTTGTTGCATACACAGGTGAGGAAAGAGAGAAAAAGGCAGGTATTATTATTCATACCCTATATTGCTTGTGTGCATTTTTTCTTTTGTACATGTTAATATCTCGTCTGTTTTTTATGGGTGTGACTCTGTTACAGGTGTTTATTCTGTGTGTGCTGGTATGTTAAATGAATATGAATATATATTTATATACCATCAAGCTTGAGCTTTCCAGGTGGTGCAGTGATAATGACCAACAGTAATTTCTATTCAAACCTGCGTATCTATATATATTATTTGTATGTGTGTATATACTGTGCTCATGAATAGGAAATGTGAGCTAATTCATAGTTACAGCCATTGAATTTTAGTGTGCAGTATATGCATGTAAATGTACTATATTATACATAGTTTTATAATTCACGTATCTCTATAACATTCTCATGGAATGTACAAAGTATACATCTATGAAACCTCCATTTTGGATAATATTAAATGTTACAGGATGTTGAGTTTTGAAGCTGCAGTTCATACGCGATCTGTCAGAAGGATCCGCGAGCAGCGTGAAGCCTGATGCCAGCCAGCATTTGTGTGTGCATGTTTCATGAGGATGATGATATGATGATACAACGGCTGGTGTTCAGCCATATAATTTTAACCAGCTTCAAACTTTCCTGCTGTGATGAAATCCTTTGATGTCTCACAGTGCAATTGGTGGTGAGACCGTAGCCAGAGCTAACAATAGTTCACTTGTTCTGCCTTGGCCTGATACATTTTATTGTCTTTTTAACTGCCATTTTTTTGGGGGTAATCTCCAGATGCAAAACTCTGTATGCAAAAGCATGTAAATAATTCAATATAAACACAAATTGACTGAAGTAGTGCAGGATCCTACTGTGGCTTCAGGCATTGGAATTTGGAGGCCCAGTTGATGGCAAACAGTGATAAGTCAAATGATCCCAAAACTTCAGCTGCTACAGCTGATGGGTACCGTGTGATAAGTGAAATCTAAACATCTAAAATGCCCAAAACTTTAATTGCAGTGCTGTGTATACATATTAGCTGTAGGTGTGATAGCTAGCTAACAATGCAGTGTGTCTGATTTGGACTGATTTCTAAACTCTGGGATCTCAATTCTTTTCTGTTTTTCTACAGGCATAAAACAACTCCCAATAAGCATATATTATATATATATATATTATAATATTAGGATTAAACCATTACACAAACTCAGTAGTATGGAAACATTTGGAGTGAATCCATGTTTGCTCATTGACAACTTAAAATTCACTTGTTCAGTCTTAATATACTTCAGCAGGTTTAATCATACTAACAGGACAGTGAAAGTGATGTCAATTAATCTTCGTCTCTATCCTCCACACACTCACAGACCCACAGTCCTGAGAAGAGAGATCTAGAGCTAGCCAAGTGGAACACCAGTGTGGATGTATGGTTCTGTTTAGGGTTTAATATTATCAGTGTTCATTTTTGGTCATTAAAATGGTTTAAAAATAAAGTAAGAAAAATTATCATGTTCATGTCACCACGACAACCAGTATTATGTACATATTAGCTGTTGGCTGGATTAGCACTGTCACGCTCCTCTCTGTATGTTGTGTTCACTACAACTTACCAGGAATTCTGACTGTTTCCCTTTTGTTCCTCAGATACAGAATAGATTAATATAGACTTTTTCAGTTATGGTTAAACCATCATGTGATGTTTTTATAGTTTTTTTTTTTAAATCGGTGATTTGCATTACTTCCCATTCCTCTGTGTTTTACTCTGGCAATGACCATCAGAGCTGTCAAAATATAGTAGAAAACTCTTTTATTGTAAATTCTGATTAAAGGGGAAAAACAAAACTTGTAATAAGATTGGTTTAACTGGTATATAATTTTTCGGATATTACTATCTTTTACCCTCAAATAGGAACTTGAAAATCATAATCCTTCCTATTCTTCTTGTTTGTCAGCTTTGCCAACTGTGTATTGATAACTATCAGTATAACGTTTGTGTCACCAGTAAGGCAGGTATGAGATCCTTTCTGATCGCTCGCCCTCACACAAAACTGCCTCTGGAACTCAGTAAACGATGCTGTTAGATTGGCTGTAGTGCAGTGTTTATAGTGTGGCATTTATCAGTGTAGTTTGGTTAATTTCAAGCACCATGCCAAGATAATGGTAATTAGTGAATAGAGTGACTCATTGTCAGTCGCATGATGGGAAATGCTTGGATTTCATTTTGGGCTGTAATAGCACAATTTATTATCAGATGAACTCAGATAGTTCTCATTTCTAGGTTAGACTTTTAAGATCGAAACATCTCCGATATGTGTGTGTGTGTTTACTGATTACTCATTTTTTATGCTTGGCAGTGCCGCGCCCACACACACACACACACACATACACACACACACACAGACACAGCACAAATTAGCATGTATATATACACAGAAGAGGATAGAACACACAGAGATGAGCAATAATTTAAAGCATCCATATCCTGACACACATCCTAAACACTCATCTCCTTCCCTTATTTCTTTTCCTAAACACACACTTGCAAAGCTAACGTCGCACTGCTTTCTTTTGCTACATAATCAAATTTGGACAACATAAATTCAAGCAGCAGAATATAATATTCAGAATTTCTCAAGTGCCCAGAGTGACTATGGCTTACCAAAGGGTATTCATATCTGAGGCAAGTGACAGCCAGAAATTCTCGTCTCTTTCCGTCTTTGGAACAAAAGATGAGTTAAACCAAAGGAGCCTAACTTTTCTTGCCATGCAGACTCAAAAGCATGCACTGGTCCCAGCTGTCATTCTGCAGCCATGCGTAACAGAGACAAACAAACAGTGGGGGCTGCTCCGTCTCTGAACGCAACCCATCGATCATAACACGGCACCGCACATTTCCTGGAAGAGGGAGACAAGATGATGCGGAGAGGGGGAACAGTGGAGCCGGTGTGTGTGTGTGTGCATACAGATACACTAGAGGACAGAAAGACATTCTGGAGACGTCCTCTGAGGTGCCACCCAGACATCTGCCACCTCCCAGCCCAGTCTCCCGACGCTTCCTCCAGCCTGTGGTCAGAGTTCTCGTTCCTACGCCCACCACATCCGGAAGGATGGTGCAGCATTGGTGGAGATGGAATATAATAGAGTAGGAGGTTCAAATGAGATAGAGGATGAAACAAATGAAAAATGAAGCCGATGGGGAATAAAGACAGGAAGAGATTAAAGGGGGTAAACAATACAAAGGGGAGGGAAAAAAGAAAGAAACAGTGGGATTAGAATTCCAACGATAAACCCTTTCTTCTCTCCCTCCTTGCATCCAGGGGCTATCTTCGCCTGTCTGACCCCTCAGTTCCCTCTCCTTCCCTCACCCACACGCCTCCAGGCTGTCTTTACTATCATCACCCCACCCTCAGTCCTGGAGAAAAGTTCAATCTTTGCATTTTCATTGTGGTTGCCCACACCAAACCTGCGCCTCATGAAAGTTTCATCTCTCTTTCCCTTTCTCTCTCCCTCTCTCGTCCTCTCTCTCTCTTAGCCTCTTGTCACATATGCAACCACGGCTGGATCCAGCTCCCCAGGTGAGGAATGATGATGAGAAAATGCGAGGCAACCAGCAGAGATTTGCCATGCTGGGCTGTACGCGGCTCAGCTCGAGGGGTGAATGAAAACAGCCTGCATGGAAGAAGACTGGAGTTGCCTTCATATCTATGCCACATAGCCCAAAGCAAAGGATGCAGCTGGTCTGATCTGAGGCCTTTGTGCTTCACTGGTACAAAGATCTTTTGGAATAATGCCTCTAGTGGACAGTACTGGATGAATCAGCTGTGTGCTCAGGACACATGGCTGAAATAACTAATATGACTCTGCAGACACTGAGGCTCTTTGTGTTACACCCACACATGTCAAGTGAATGTACTGTTTGTATGTATATTTCAGTTACACAGCCACACGTGCTCGCAATTGTGACATACATTCATGCTCACATTATCACAAGATAAACACTGGCATGCCCAGTACAGGCCCAAGTAGTTCTGTGTCAAAAGGCCCCTGCAAGCATGGCAGGCATTCAGATTTTGAGAGAAGCTGAATATCTTGAGATGCATGTTTGTCAGGAAACCTGACAGAAAATTATCTACTCAGTGGGTCAAGAAGGGTCTGCCTGCAGGCCTCTACTGTGGAGCCCCTCTCGTTGTAGCGTCCTCTCTCAGGACCCCTCCGCTGTCAGGCGGATGACGCACAGATTTGTTTTCTTATTTTCCCTTTAAAATAACTGTGCTTATTAAAATATGTAAATGTAAATCTCACAAATGTTACTGAAAGTTACACTCGTGGATAGACTATTTGACATCTTTAAGTTAGTTACGCCAGTGGTGACTAGCGTTAGCTTGTTTAGTGCTAGCTTAATGATAGGGTTTGCTCTTTCTGTGGGTAACATAAGCTAACTATTCCTATGTGACAGTACGGACATTGGAGTTTAAGAAGGGCAGAGGTCTGCATTTACCTTAGATGAATGTCCATGTTGGTTATTAGTTGTTAAAGAGAACATTAAGATTTTAAGTTTTTCTATTCTGTTCAGACCGTTTGGTGTAGACGAGGATATATACTGAAGTAAATTTTTTTGACACTTAAACATCATGTAAAGACTCTGCTAGCTATATCAATGATTTTATTATTACTGAAGCTTATGCATTATGATTGTAACATTTGTTCTTGTCTGTCGTAGATGCATCATCTGATAATTCTGTACAGTGGAAAGTGGAACTGCCCCCTTTGAATTGTCCATGATTTCAGAAAGCCTGCAGAATGGGTTCAAGCTGACCAGCATGCCTTCTCAGGCAAGGTGGAGTTGCCTGTTGCACTGTCGATGGAGGAAGACAAACTGGCAGCGGCTGCACAGCTGTTTTCTTTGGGATGAGGAGGTTTATCAGCAGCGAAATTGTCCACCAAGAGTAAAGTTTTTTGATGGAAGCAATGATTTGGGGTTGAAGGCCATACAGTCTTGGTGCTTATTGCATAATATACCGCTGATATTTGGTGATTTAATACAGACAGATGACAAACACTGGCATCTTCTACTTTTGCTTCCACAGATAGTGAACATTATATTTTCACCTGTCCTGTCAGAGGGCATGACCATTTACCTCAAACATTTAATCATTGATCCTCATCGGCTTTTCAAGCATCTATTTCTGCTAAAGCATCATTTCATGATACTACCCTCGTAGTATTAGGAACATCGACCCAGTTCTGCACATGTGGTGCATGTGTTATGAAGTCAAACATAATTTTTTCAAGAAACAGTTGAAAAGCATTAAAAACACCAGTGACATTAGCTAAAAAGCATCAAAGTTGTATGGGAATGTATCAGGGTCTTTTAGCGAGGAAAGATTAACTGGGTCAGGAAAGATGGTGACACTTCATGAGCTCAAAGTTTCAGGGTGCTTCAAACTTGGAGCTTTATTGTCTCTGAGTGTGTTTTCTGCCAAGTGGATAAAACATCATGGTACAGAGTACCACCGTGACTTCATCTGTACTGAGGTAGCATTTGAGATGCCTCTGTTTTGTAAGATCACAACTATTGTTCTGAAAGATGACAGTGTATTGCTCCGTGGAAAATAGCTGGAAACAATGTGTTTTGACCACCATTACCGTGCCTTCGAGGTCAGGCTGCATCTCGACAGGATTGTAAAGGTGTTGTACATAAATGAGATGTTTTACTTGAAACCATTTGATGTTCAAATGAAGTATGGAACAGCAGATTCCTCCTTGTTCATTGTTTATTCATTTGTTCATTGTTATTGCCATTTTATGTGTATGAAATGTTCTATATTTTTGGCCTGACAATAAAGTTGTTAGATTGATTGTTTTGTGGTAACTGGTGATTTTTCTTATCAGTTAATGGTAAGTTTGAGAAAGCTACATTGAAAATCAATTAGATGTAATTTGACACTATAAATGAGTAAATTAATTGTAAAATTAACACTAGTGAGATTTAATTTTATAAATAGTGTTATGGTTCAGTGACACTATGCAGTGTTAATGGATCACTTCTGTATTTTCACAGTAATAGAGTAAATTATCAACACAGAAGTGTGTAACATCAAATACCAGACTTATTTGACCTTCCAGTGTTAACTTTTTATAATTCAATACAGTGTTAATGAAGATTGGAATTTAACTCAATTAGAGATGATTTGTTATCACAGAAGAGAAGATTATCAACAGTAGTGAGAATAATATTTACACTCTCCAGAGTTATTTAACCTGTAGTGTTAATTTGATTTCATTGACAAGACTCCAGTTTTACTAAATCCTGATTCCTTTAGTTCCTTAGTTTTGTTGATGTCAGTAGCCTTGAGGTTTTTTTCAAACCTACAACAATGTTCATATTTTGTATAAAAATGGACAAGAATAATACAGTGATTTCTGTGTTATTAGATCATATCCTAAGATGAATTTATACATACATGCAAAATAATTCTAAAGGGTTCTCTTACTTTTTCTTGCCACTGTATTGAGCAGGATACCCTCCAACATCTGTATCCACCACCCAGAACCTTATTCTAATCCTTTATAAATACTTGGACTCAGGCTTGTTTTTTGCACAGCATTATGAAAACGATTCCCTGGGATGAGAATGTGCTCTTTTGCACACTGATAGAGTAGGGATAGATGATACATTTTTTTTCAATCCCGATACCAAATACAGGATTTTTTGTATTTAGTCATTTTAGCCAACACCAAGTACTGATCTGATACTAAATCCATTTTTAATAGAACTGCAAAACAACACACACCCTTCATATGGAAATATTCTGTTTGAGATTATCATTCTCCATAGAAAAGAGTAAAATATAGGAAAACACAATATATTTGTGCTGGAAGACCTAACGTCACAGCTTTACACAAGAAGAAAGGAAGAAAAAACATTTGACCAAGTCTCAACTTGCAGCTGGAGTTGAGTTGAACTTGCTTCAACCTGAAGGTCACAGAGGCTGAAGATTTGCTGATCTCTGCTGGGAGTGAAGCTTGTTGACTTTGGATTGGCTTTTCCCACATGTAAAGTGAGGCAGGGCACCTTTCACCAGACAACACACTACAGGTGAGCTACACAGAGACAACAATCATGATTTTACAGCTCTGTAGGATATTTCTGCCATCTGCTCAAATATGACAGTATTCCTCATTCTGTGGTTTACATTTGTTTCATATTCAGGGCTCCAGAAATTATTTTGGGACTTCCCTTTTCAGAGGAATGTGATGTGAGACATGTTGTCTCTGGGGGTTGTGATGGTGTTCTTGGTCCTTGGTAACGTGCTCTTCCCTGGGATCACTGAATATGATGCTGTAAAACATTTACTGCTTCCTTTTTTCTGTCCTCCTGTAAGATCTACAACTGCTGCATCTATGTACTGAAAGGGTGGGGGTGGGGGGTAAGAAACATCTTGCTGCATATCTTTATGTGATGCTGTGTTTTGTCTCCAGTTGCAATGCATAGTCGATCTACTGGGCGTACCTCCAGACCATCTTCTGAGTGCTGGGTGTTACACACACGACTATTTTGTTAAAAGATTGTCTGGGCACGGAAGACTGAAGGTACCACAAGGCCAAAAGTTATCTCATCCTTAACTTTCTCTTCTTGAATTAAAATGACCATTTCCATCATATTCCAGAACCTAATCAGTTAATGTGACTTTGTTTCAAACACCTGAGGAGTTCTGGGGAAGTCAAACTCGTCCCAGAGACTATAGAGCCTACCATTTCCGCAACCTGGACGACGTGGAAAATGTAGGTGTTTGAGTAGATTGAACTGTAGCTGCTGTGATTGATTCTCTTTTTCTGAATCACAAAGTTTACTTAACCTCTTGCCCCTGACGAACCTGAATATGGTGGAGGCTGATGAAAAAAATGAGTGTATTGACCTGCTGAAGGCAATGCTTCAGATGGATGCTGATAAGAGTCAAGTCCTTGCCCATCCATTCATTACATGGAGCACCCTCCAACATGGCTAGTATCCAGGAAGCAGACCCAGGACCTATTCAGACAACGCGGAACCAGGAACAATCAATCAGCCTCCACAAACTGACTGCAGCCTGTCATCAGAAGAGGAGAGAGAAGGGGAGTATGAAACTTGGTGTGACTATGTCTGTTTTTTGGATCTATAAAGAATTATTTTACAGTTTTGCCAACTTTTATCACTTTTCTAAGAAAAACAACAGATGGATGAGTTCTTAGACAGCTGTCTGTTGGAGCTTTGATTAACTGCATGATTTTAATTCCACAGCTCAGTGGATTTCAGGAATCAGCTTCAGGAACATTACCTCCAGGTGTTATAGTCACAGGAGGGAATAAGATTAATCTATTGACCCGAGGACTGCATGTTTTGTTTATGATTTCATTATTATTATTATGCTATGGTTTGAGTATATATACCTGATTTGTTATTTGCAGTGTTTTGTTGTATTGGTTGTGTTTTCAGGTGGGATTTATTTGCTGTGACTCTGGGTCAAGGATGATTGGTGATTGAGAGACACCTGTGACAAACGCAATCACCCACTGTTGTAGTGTGGGATTGGTGGGTGGGACTGTGCGCTGCTTTGGACTTGATTTGATCCAGGTGGGAGACGCCAGACAGGGAGCACACGACAGAGAAGAGGACGGTGGGCACCGAGAGGGCACGGTTGGAAGGGAGCGCGTCGGCGACGGGGAACGAGACCACAGTCGAACATAGTGGCTGGGACAAGCCTCCTGTACTGACCACCCAAAGACTTGGTTCAACGCTACAGAACTGATAAGTAAACTTGGACTTGAGTAGCTACTCTGCCCTTTGTTTCCCCCTTCAAGATTGGACTGCTCATTTTACATTGTAAAGACAGTTATATGTTTTAACTTTCTGTCTTTTTAAAAGAGGCATTTTAGTGTTTTAATTAAATCACTTTTGATAATCGCTCATGGCCCTGCTCCTTCTTAACAGTGGTAACGTTCACAAATTGCTGGTATCCAAAGAACCTCACTCTCCTGTGTGACATTATCTTGGTGTGGCCTGCACCGCCTGAACGCTGCCTGCAGTTGGATGAGGACAGTGGACAGCAGAGTGAAGCATGGTGAAGATGATCTCAGTCATCAGATAAAGGACAGAGATGGAGAAGTTAGGCCATGAGACCAGATTAGGAAGTGTGTGTACATCATGACACATCAGGAATCTGATATTAACTGTGTGTATGCGCGCTTCTATGTCTGTTTTTAACCCACTGGATTGGCTAGAGAACAGTTCTGATAACAGTCCAGTGGAGAACCACAGGAGGGTTAAGAATTCTCCTCCCTCTGTACCTGAGCGTTGTAACATGGAGCAGGAGCACACAGAGCTCACTGACAGCACATCTGGTAGGAAATATTCACCTCCACCTGTGTCTGAATTGTTAGTCTTTCACATTGTTGTTAATTCTGAGGACAGCTGGAGTATTTAATGTCCTTTGGATTTTCAGATGACGCAAAGCCTGAGGAGGAGAAGGAGACGAGGAAGAGGAGGAATTCCTTGCAGCACTTCCTGACCTGGATGAGGATAGTAGTACTGTTGTTGTGATTTGCTGTGAATAAAGGCCACTAGAACGTTTCATAATTTTTTCAGTGTCCATGTTTTTTGCTTTTACTTTTCAGTGAAGTGCTCATTAATTCTCTTTGATTATTTTATGAAAAACAAAGAGCTAAGTCAGTATATGTATGTTAAGTCTTTTATTGACCCCCCAACGCCTCGAGCAAATTTAGGTTTTCCAGCAGCAACAGAAATTGCAGTAGAACCAAGTAGAGCCAATAATGAAATGAACAGTGGGTGAGAATATGAAATAAAAATGCACAAGGGAAGATAAAATGAGAAAATTCAAAAGTTAAGCAGTATAGATAAACTTGTCAATAATGCAGTACAATCTAAAAGCTGAATTATAGTAAAGTAGCAGCAAAGTATAGAACATGTAGGACGTGGAAACATCTACTGTAATAGCACACAACAGAGTAGTACATTTATATATATATATAGCTTCTCGTGTCATGAAACACCCGCAGTTGTCAGTACATTTGCATTTACAGCTGATTGTAGTAAAATGTCGTAGTATTATTCAAAGGATCAATGTTGACCGATGTTTTACTAATTAAACAAATATAAGTCAATGACAAAATCGCTTCCACCGGAAGTGTCTTTGCAATTTTGTTTTGTATTTTTTTTTTGCTTGTATTTCTGGGCCTGAGAGTGGAGGCTACAACAAGAGGCGCTCCACAGAGGAGGCCTACAGGCAGACTCTTTTGAGTGGGTCTGCAATCTTATTATAATGATTAAGATGGCAGTGAAATGTTCCACATTTCTTTTCAGTTCATGGTAAGTAGCATTTCCTCTGTAGCATATAAAGTAAATCCAGTGTTACTGTGGTAATTCCCTAACACAGTGATTACTAAACTATTCCCACCCTGAGGGATATGGTGCCACTGCAAAGGGGGGCAGACACACACAAGTGCTCTGGTGCTAGCAGGCTGTCAAGATTCAGATGATCAACTATTCAGGCTGCAAAACAACACGTTAGGACAAGATTGGCATGTGTTTGGCAGGAAGGGAAAGAAAACCATTTAAACACATCAAAGTCACACGCAAAGTCGAGAAAATGTAAAGAGGCTTACGGGTTCACATCAACGTAGCGGAGCCCTTTGACTTTTGTGACTTTTGTTTCACAACAATTACCCATGTGAAGTGAAAAGCACCACTGATTTTTTAACCGTGGTTAATTTCCATAAAATAATTTTCAAATTAAGAGTCTACATCCATGCTAGAAACTCCATTAGGTTGCACTTAAGCACAGTGGTGTTTTACGCTGAATGCTAATGCCAGCATGCTAACATCCTCACAATGACAGTGCTAACATGCTTATGTTTAGCAGGCATTATCTTTACCATGCTCACCATCTTAGCTTAATGTGTTAGGATGCTAACATGTGGTAATTAGCACTAAACATTAAGTGCAGCTGAGGCTGATAGGAATGTCATTAGTTTTGCTAGTATCACACAAACCAAAAAAGTATTGGACATATTAACCTGGACATGGCATAAGATGAAATAGTTTTGAAATAATCAAAAGTCAGATCACCTATGTTTGGGTTAGGTTTGAATTGCGGCAATTCCTCCTGGGGACCTTGAGTATATATGAAATTTAATGGCAATCAATCCAACTGTTGTTAAGATGTTTCACTCCAAACAATGTCAACTTCATGGTGGTGCTACATGAAAAGTCAGGGGATCCCCAGATCACCTCCAGATTCC
This sequence comes from Lates japonicus, assembly GCA_033238685.1. Classification (NCBI taxonomy): domain Eukaryota; kingdom Metazoa; phylum Chordata; class Actinopteri; family Centropomidae; genus Lates; species Lates japonicus. The sequence continues at coordinate 4,040,452 of BRZM01000043.1, read as the reverse complement.
ATCCTGTAGTTGCTGACATATTTTGGTTTGGGATAGAGCAGTTGACCAATGTAGACGTAGATGTAGATACTGAGGCATATGACAGAAAAGAAAAGTTTGAGAAATACTGGTGCCTTATAACCTGACTTCAGATGGTTCTCAAAGCCCACACATGTCTGAAATAGACACTTAAATACCCCCACGAGACATTCAGTGATTCAGACTTTACCCACACTGGTCTATCTCCAGCTTCATAGATTGTTCAACTCATACCTGTCCGAACAAGCACCAAAACCAGCAGAATGATTGTTCAGTCTGTCATAGATGTTCTCTTGAATCCCCAGACGCCACGGTTTTAATGCACCTGCCGCTGGGACCCGATGTCACTTCAGAGGGGCTATGGCAAGCTATCTGTCTCAAATACAAATACATCCATATATACTTTATCTTGCTTATTTACAGTACCTCCTTAAAGCCAACCAGAATGTCAATGTGCAGCTATTACAGAGAGTGGGAGGGAGAAAGAGAAAAAGGGCAGATAAACATCACTTACTAAATACCAAATTACCGTGGGCCGTCAGAATTTAGGGGGAAACAGTGCTATCATATATCAGGGTGACGGCTGAGTTTCTCCCTACTGCAGCAGGCGCGGTTGCCCATAATGAATCTTAAATGCCAATGCCTACTGGCAATACGGCCTTCACTCTTCCTTCCTGCCTCTCCATTTCTTTGTTCGCTCTTGTTCACATCCTTGTCCTGCACTCAATTTCTATCTCTCCCCTCTTTAATTCTTGTCCAATTCAGCGGATCATAGCCATATCGTCAGGAACCCTGGATACACTTGTAACGCAGTCTTTTCTCTCTCCTAAACTCTTTTTTTCACAGTAATTCTTTCACCTTACTTGTTAGTTTCAGTTAAATATTTTTTCTCTGGTCCCTATGTGAATAATTTAAAGCTACCACTATCAAATAGCTTCTTTCTGTGTTGCTCTTGCCTCCATCTATGCTTTGGGAACAGATGTGTGCTTCAAATTTCTCCATAGACAGGTGAAGAGGTATGACAGAGGGAGAGGGGTGAGATTATCAGTGACGATCCAAATTCCACAAAACAGTATTATATATTTTTATATTTTACATGACTGCAAACTCCATTGGGATGAAAAAAGTGACAGCTCTAAGAAGAGGGCCACTTCCAATGTGAAGTAGTATTTTTAGAAATTAAGGTAAGAAAAAAATAAATAAGGCTGACCTAAGTCTTACCAGCTTCATCATTACAGTTTTTCAAACTGCTATCATCACATCAATATGCATCTAAATCTAACATTAATTAAAAAAAAAGTAAATCATTTTAAAAATTGCTATTGGAAGTAGCATGAATAGGGCAGATCTAAACACTTGAATGAACTCACTCTAATGAAACCAGGGCTTTCTGCTTATTTGCCAGCAAAAGTTGGTGGACTTTTGCCAGCTCCAGGGCCGCTGTTCAAACTGATAGACACAATGCTGGTTGAGATACATAAACTGAATGAGATCACGTTTATGTACAACTGAACTGCAACAGCAAAGTGTTTTTGTTGCTTAAGCACAGATGGGTCTCTGGGTGTGAACTCCTCTGTTGTCTCGGCTGTGTTCTGTATGCCCACCTCACACCAACCACTTCCTGGCAGCTCTGCTGCTTTTAACGTAGTGCCTCAGTCATTAAAAAAAACAAAACAAAAACATAATCCAGCCAGCGATTATAATTTACGGATTTGCTGTTGCAGTTTAGTTGTATAGAAATTCAATTTCTAAGAAACAGGGTTGTATCATCAGGTCAAAATTTATTTCGAAGCTGTCCTCAAGTGTCTATTTTTCCATTTAGGCATGAGGACTTATTGGAAAAATCCCATGCAGCTACAAGGTCAACTTTCCAACCACGCGCAAATATCTTTGTGATGACTACAGAGCTTGCTTATCAGGGTTTTTCTCACACTGGAGAAGTGTTTATGTTCACATTAACTACATGAAGCATCCAGTGAGCTGTGTTTTTTCACAGATTTCAGCACAGAAACAGTGTTTAGTTAAGATGCTGTTTAAGTCTTTTGCTTTTACAACCCCAGCTAATTGTTTCCACAACTGTAACGGCATAAGTGATAGCCGTTTCCAACATTCCCCGCCTGCTGCTAAGATAAAATTATATGTCTGCAGCCTCAGTCTGCTACTAACACTTGTTCCTCGGCAATAATCTGAGAGGTGTGTTGTATCAAATGACTTCACTTCCATATGGCTATTATGGATACTGATATTTTCAGACAGTCTTGTGCAGCTCGACTGCAGCTCTTTGTAATCAAACGCTGGAGCCTGAGGCAGAAGGAGGGGGAGACAAATCAAAACAGCTCCAATTCCCAATCATTTCAGCCCTCATTGAGAGCAGATATTGATAGGCAATGATGTGTGTGTCAATTTGACCACAGCTCCCTCTCCTGTGGCCAGACCGAGAGGCACCCACAGCATGAGCTGGGTAGGAACAGCAGAGAGAGCTTCGAACAAGGCGTCGATGACGGGAGGGGTAGGGTGGGGGGTTTAGAGATGGATCAGGATACAGAGAGAAATGCAGCAGCAGGGGAATGGATGAGTACATAGATACAGGGAAAATGAAACTGTGCGAGACATCGAGGGGGTTACTGGAGGAAAGAAAAGGTGTTTCAGCAACTGAATGGGTGAGGCTGAGAGAGAAAGAGAGAGAGGGGGGAGATAGCTGGGATGAAATGAGATGAGTCTGTCTGGGCTAGGAGAGATGGATTAGTGTGTCTCCTGCTACCTGTGCGGGGGTCAGTGTTAAACTGCTGGGGCCAGATAAGGGCTCAGCAATAGCTTGAGTGTGGGCACGCATTGACTGGTTACCTCATTGATTTAGCTGGGAGTGAGCACAGAGCGATGAGCCGAGTTCAGACCTGTACAGCTGTTCATCAATGTGTCAGGGCCTACAGTGCCCACCAAGGCCTGTCTCTATGACCGCATCACCTGATGTAATGCTGCCGACACCTCAACACACACTGAGGAGACACCATGGACTGGGAAATGGAATATGATCTAATCATTTTAGCCTGGAATGCACATTGAAGTTACTATATGTAAGTTTTTGCTATTGCTACATAGCCACCATCAGCATTAACAGCTGTTTACTTACCAAGACCTTCAGCCATCATTGCATTTACAAGGCAAGAGGTTGAAAAACTCTGGGGAGTGCCACTTCTTAATCCTCTCATGTTGGACTGAGGGCAGCCTGGACGCTACAGTGACTCACTATCTCAAAGTGGTATTAAGAGACTGAATGAAGTTTGATGCTGAACTGGCAACGTTTCTTCCAGACTGGTAAGTAAATAGTTGTTAATGCTAATGTTAGCTATGGAGTGATAGAAAAAACTTGCATATAGCATCTTTAAAGAAATACTCTCTCCTCCTAAGAGCTATTCACTTACTCACTTAATATAATTTCAAAAATTGTATTCTTTTATTGGATTAGAGTATCAAATCTAGTAACAAATCCATGTTTAAATGTAAGTTTATCACCAATTGAATAAATGTCTCCTGGCATTTATACAATTTGACCACTGGGTATCATTGAAGTCTGTGTTCATTTGGGACAAACAGCCAACAAACCAACTGTATTAGCTTTCACTGGCTAGTGACATGCGCAACAACCGCATAAACATAATAAGTGCCATTGGTGTGTGACAGTTCAGCTTTCAACTGATCAAAACTAACCAGGAGGTTGCTCTTATTTTTTCCCCCCCAGTTTCTCACCTTTTTTCTCTCTTCTGTGTGTTCCTAACTTTATTAACTTATTAAAAAGTCTATGGTGTCAATACACAAATGCAAAATTGCTCCAAAAAAAGGAGAAAGAATGTGCAGACAGTAAACACACTCAAATACAAGGCTGTGCTCAACAGGGAGAAGTCTTTTATTTCTTGTTCTTTTTTTCTAGGCCTAGTGCTGTTCTGACATTTGTTTTGAGGGTGGCGGTGTTGGTGCGTGGCAGGTGGTGGGAGGTGAATGCTGGGAGAGGAACGGCCCAGGGTAGGATGTCTATAATTACATATTGATTTCTCGGGGGCCGCTGTTCAGCCAGCGCTGTGAAAGTGTAAAATAAATCACTCGGCCTCTATGATAGCTAAGTATTTATTCTTTTTAATTCTGTTTATGGTGATCTTGATTCATGCCCTCCAACCCCGGTCACGCCTCAGTGCGGCTGCCCTCTTCATGTCAGAGGGACATAGTACATGACTCTGTGTATGTGTGTCTTTGAGTGTGAGCATTCACCAGGGAGTGTGCTAACATCCCAGAGAAAATAAAGGCCCTGGGAATGGGGGACACTTTATAGTCGCTGATCCTTATCCCAGTCTAGGAGATTATTTGCAGAGGCTTTTCTCTCTTAAATGTGTTTTGTCAAACAGAGTCACCTGCAGAGTGCGCATGATAAAAACCGTTCACAAAAACAGAATTGGAACGAGCTGTGGAAGATGTTTAATGATAAAACGGGAAACAAGAACAAACACACCCATGAACAGCAAGCTTGACCTGCCTCACCTGAATTACTGCTCAACATACTACAAACGTATGAAAACCCATGTTGCATCCTTAGAGGACAACTGCAGGTTTCCGACTGTTTGTGTTTTGATTTGTGAAACAGTGATCAAATTGGTTGCTAAATAGTCCCTCTCACCGCTGCACTGTGGTGTTTTCAAAAAAAAAAAAAAGTTAATATCCCAAATAGGCGGCAAACACCAGGGACTGACGATATCTCAAATTACACGCTAAAAACTACAGGTAAAACTAAGGTTCTGTATTTGTTGCTGGCTCAGATGGAGGGCTACATCACTGCTTGTGGAGGACATTTTTACTGCTGCCTTATTGTTAAAGGAGGTAAAGGAAGACGATGAGAGGAACTCTATTGATCTCTGAGGGAGAATTTAGTTATTACTGCAGCAGAAATATGATACAGATAAAATCCAGTGTATACAACATATTTACTGATGATATTAAAGATTAACGATACACTGCCTTTGAACAATTTCACACCTAAGGTAACAATTTACAGATTCTATGACTGATGTTTTACAGTGAACTGCAGCAGCATGCAGGATGTGTTGTGTGCAGATGTGTATCTTAGAGGCTTTGCTGCTCTCTCTGTGAGGACAGCTATGTAGCCTTGTGAAGGATGAGTTGGGGGTGAACAAATGCCTCTATGGCTTTTTGTCTGACTTCAAACTGACAATTTCATTTTAGCCCACTCCCCCTGCTCAAAGGGCAATACCACGAACCATTATTAGAGCAGAACAGGAAGTAGTTGACAGTGAGGGGTATGGATTTGTGCTTGGACTTATTTTGCTTAATAGCAAAGACATTTGTTTTCTGCTAAATCAATATTTTTTATATTAACAAAGGAAGGAAGCTGTTTGTAATATGGGATTGGGATCATTTATAGGAGCCCAAAGAGAAGTATCATGCAGCTCTGCAGCTCCCCTTAGTCGAACATTTTCGTACCTCTTGACTCTTTGTTTTGGTTTTACATCCTCCAACTTAACTCAACCGTGTTTTCAGGTGCAGCAGAAAAAGCTTTAATATACCCACTGTTTGTCCAACACCAAAAAGCAGATAGAGAATTCTGCAACTAGCTGGTGAACATAGTGCAACATTTAGCCGCTAAAGAGCTGGATATTTCTGTCAGGAGTTAGTGGAGACCAGCACAGAGCTAAAAGGAGAGTCAGTATTTGACTCTTTTTCTCCTTCTCTCAAATCCAAATTAATGCTAATGTTGTTCCATGGCTTCCACAGATTTGCAAAGAACTCTAAGCTATCACGTTAGCCATATCAACTTTATAAGATGATAATATGTCAGTGTTTGCAGTTTGTGCTGTTGCCCTCAATCTGTGAATCCAGGTACATAATTAATTTTTCTGGGTTCTGAAAAGTTTTCCCATTTCCTGTCAAGTGAAATGGTTTTAGTGCTAATCATAATTTTCTTTATCCTCACGGTCTCACATATCTCTTATAGTAAAGGTAAGATACAATAATAAAAATAAATAATTAAAATACATTTTTATTTCATTCATATTCATGTTTTAAACATTTCTGTCCCCAGTCTCAGGTCAACATATATATCTCATGTACACACTAATTCAGCAATCATCAGCAACAATGAGAGCTCTTGTAAATAAGGTCATTCAGCCTCTATCTTACTGTCCCCATCTTAACACATCTGCAGTGATGGCCAGCATGTAAAGAGAGAGAGATATTACACTACTGACAGAAAACACACTTGGAACTACCAACTTGTCACTGTGACATGCCGTCATTATTCCCTTTTTGCAGACAGCTTAGGCTGCACTCTGGGCAGGGACTCGTCATTTTTTTCAGCACCTGAATTTGATCAAGATGGAGGCACAATGAGAGGCGCCATTAACGTGATTTATAGTCACCATCACGGTTGCTGTGGCAACCCAACTTTCAATACTCTCACCTCTGTGAAAGCAGTTTGGATCCCTATTGCTTGCTCACTAATGCACATCAGCGTCTGAACACATACAGTATATATGTAGAAACACATGCAGAGACCACATTACACACACACACACACACACACACACACACACACACAACAGAGGATTGCTCAGTGAAAGCCACATACTTCTCCCAAGGCCAAGGAGCTTGTGTAACACACTTCATTTGACACATTCATGGTGCAGCTTGAGCTAAAAGCATTTCACTCAAATATGAACTGAATTCATTTGCACTAAAATAAGAGAACAAAAACAATTCAATAACCCACTGAAACGACACTCTGTGGCTGCATGGGCAGAATGAGTTGTGGCTCGGAAGAAGAAGAAAAAAAACGAGACAAATCCAATCCACCAGAGCTGTCACTGAGCCTGATGAGTATAACACCACCTCAGCTCATCCCTCAAACTCTCACTTGCTGTTTCTGCGGCTGAGCCACAGCAGCTCATTGCTGTTTTGCTCCTGTAGTGACCCATCAAAGTCAAGGCGAGGTTTCAGTCATGTCTGGTTGTTTTCAGCTCTTATGTTTTCGCCAAGGTAAGTCAACAGCACAACAATTCCTATGTGACGAATAGAGAGATCCAAAGTGGATCGAATGTGTAATCTGTGGGGGGGGGGGGGGGGGGGCAGACTTTGAGTGAGGAATTTGAGTGAGTGTCTGAGTGAGGAATGAGAGACTATCACATTTTATGACGGATTTCCTGTCAGAAAGGAGGCAGAGCCGCCAGCTGCTTAGAGGCATTACATGTCCCATCTAAACTGATGTTTGATCAACATCACAGTAAACAAAAGGACTTTCCCCAAGCCAAAGTTGCCCCAGTTGCCTGTGCCACGCATCCTTTTTTATGATTTCTTTTAATACATTTTAATAAGAAGCTGTCAGCGAGAAAACTCAAAACTGAGACAACTTTTTATTTGTTCAGCAAATGTTTATCCCTGCATCAGCAAAGTGAAAATGCTCCTTCACAGTTGCAGCAACTCAATAAATAAATAAATAAATAAAAATAATAATAATTAAAAGCTGTGTCTCCAAAACACTATCACAGTTTATCATGATTTAGAATCATGTTGTAACTTGAGTACTATCATTAGAAGTAATGACACATGAGAGAAAAATGTTAAAGTGCTTTACTGATTTTCATGTCTATACAGCAAGCATTCGAACATCTTACTCATCAGAAGAAGCCAGATAATCAGACCGACTGCTGTTTTATATATATTTATATATTTAACATGATGTTCATGTTAGCCGATTTCTTGTAGGGAGTCATTTATTTTGTTTTGCCGTATTTAAACAGTAGTGAGCACTATTGACCTTTTCCACATTGCTTGGTAATGCCAAACAGTAATGTGAGTACTTTTTCCAGTTATGTCTGTGTGATGTACTAGCTTGGTGTAGGGTGCTAGGGATCAGGGGGGTTAGTCTTATGTATATATGAGGGTATAAGCAGGGTTGCACAACCTGACAGGGAGGAAATATCTATCAGGTTGAACTATTCTTTTATTGACAAATCATTGTGTTTTATTTATAGGTTAGGATTCTTTCATGAGGTTTTAACTGGGAGCCAAATTATCCACAGAGGTCTCCTGTTCTCCAAAACAATCAGACACAGTAATTTCAACTGGTAAAAACACTTCGTAAACCACTTTCACATTAAAAATCACAGTTTCTCTAGCACTCTTGGGTAGACAGAGGACAACAGGGTGGGTGGGGGTTGTTGTTAGAGCCGCCGTTAACCTTACCTCAGTTGCTAAGTTTGTTTTTAAGATACAGAAGTTTTAACTAGAGGCTGAATTATCCACAGAGGTCTCCTTCTCTCCAATACAAACAGACCATGTGATTCCATATCTTTTATGATTTTATTAATGCAGTGTAAATGTTGGAGAGGTCTGGGTGTCTCAGTGGCCACTGTTTTAGTGATTTCCAGGTCAAAGGATGGCTAGACGTCTAGGTTGATACCTCAGTTGGTTTACACATTTTAATGACTATATTTTGAAACTGAAACAGATCATAACTACATGCTGAAATATAGTCATTAAATATGGTTGAAAGAATGGTCACATGGAACCTGGATGTAACAAAAACTGAGCCCAGTTAGCCGTCTAGACTTTTTAACCTGCAAATCACCAAATCATTGTTTATGAGGTTTGTCTGCCTTTCTCTGTAACTTGGCCTGAAACATTCTTTACATTTTGGCAACTTAATGGTCTGGGCTAAAATGTAACTTTCATAAATCTAATACAATTTTAAATGGAGATAATAATCTATGTAAGCATTATGCTTTATATAGGCAGTGCATATCAGTACAATGTCAGTTTCAGTTCTCTAAACCTTATTATAAAAGCTTGGTCTCGTCTACTTTCCTTAATCCCACAAAAGTCTGGGATTGTTTGTTGACAAGCTTATGTCTTAGGTTTATACTTCAAGGCGAAACACCAGTGTGTCATGCATACAAAGGTAAAAGGAAGGTCTTAAAGCAGACTTTAGACTGTTAAAACAGTACTGGAAAAAAGTATGTTCACCAATTATTTACTCTTAAATATGACATATTTTACAATCAAATATTCGACCATAATGTCATTTTTAAAACACACGTGGCTTTAGTCACAAGGTTTAAGATAACTTTGTTTAAAGGCAGCCAAGGGTTTAATATTCTTGTAGCAACATTGTATCTGCTGAGTGATCCATATTATTTAAATGAGTCAACACTAATGTGAAGATTATTCACTGACACAAGTCCCATGGGCATACCTGACCTGTCATCACTCTTTCTCTGCTCTCTGAAGTACGCTCCATCCATCTCACCTCACCCCTCTCCATCTCTTCCTCCCACTCCATCTTGTTTCATATCTTGTCCAAATGTCTCTGGCTCCGGTCTGTTTTGTACCGTTGCCTTTTATAGTGTTAGCTTTTGATTCGAAGACAGCGGATAAGCCGGGCATAAATAAAACCTCACAAGTCAGTGTTAAAAGGAGATGGAAATACACAGCTTTTCTTTTTCACATGTGTGTGTTTACGTGTTTGTGCAAGATGTCTGACAGCTGTGGGTGTTGATTGGTCCCTGTTGACTATCACCTCTGGCTTTGTCTCTCTCTCTTTTGCCTCTTTTCTGTATTGGCTTCCTTGCCTTTTGTTTTTGCCAGCAGAGTAATTTCGCCTCAGCCTACAACTTTATTTACATCTCTCCCAATTCCCTCAGCAATAAAGGCCACAGCTCAAGGCAACTTCAAGGACATGTGCTTAAGCGTGGCCTCGCTTTATAAGTGCATGTGTTCGTGCATACCTGCGTGCGCTTTTGTGTGTGTTGTGAATTTCAGAACACACTTTAGGTGATGTTTACAGATGCAGAAATGTCTAAAAGGATGACTGGACATATGCAGAAATTTTGGAAGCATGCAAAATAAACTGTGGCCCCCGCAGAGCTTTGGTCATTCAGTCTGTCTCATGTCCCTCAACCTCGGCTCTAGGTCAACGCCTCCCCGAGGTCCTATCAGAACTTTACAATTAGTTGATTGAACCTGCCTCTGGTGAGCCATCTGCCTGGGCACACTGTGGAACTGATGTCCTCACCTGCCAGAGGCAATTAACTCTAAATACGACTCTACCCTGCCTCATGCACCGCAATTCTCCTCCCAGCTGAGTATAATAAGGTTGAACTACGTTGAAGCTGAAGAGGGGGCGGGAAGCCTGCTCATGGCCCCCAGAGGGTGATGGGTAATTACTTCCGTCAGATTTATACTGGCAGTCATGCGGAATGGTGGACGACTGTCTCTGACCCTCGTAGGCAGGGGGAACGGTAGAGGTTTTTTTTTCAGCCGCCTCGGGTCAACTCGGAAGGGGGGGTGGGACTGGTGGTGTGAAGGGAAGGTTAGGTGATTAATTGGAGGAGCAGCTCAGGGTCAGCCTCCATTGTTGGGGTGATGGGTCAAATGAGTGCGGCATTGAGTGCGTCACCTGATGCACGGCTCACCCCCACCCCACCGTCCTCGGCTATGACTGAAAGATGAAGTTGTAACTCAGAGCAGCACGAAGAGAACGAGAGAAGAGAAGGAAAGAAAAGAGAAGGGGGAAGAGAAAGAAATGAGGCCATCGGAGAGACAAAAACACAGATCCTGTGGATTTGGAGTTCCCGTCTCTCGACTGACATTTCAATTAAATTGCTATCACAAGTGCCAAGAGTATTGTTGACTTCATATCTTGCACAGTTTTTTTTTTTTTTTCACTCTGAAGGATTTGAATTACTTCGAAAAGTGTAGGAAACGTCCCCCCGCTAAAGCAGGAGAGGACAGAAGTGCCTGAAACAGTCTCAAGTTTCACTGACAGTAAAAAGATGCCTAGTATTAGACAAAGAAAACAAAGACGGGAAAAAGCTTGGGTGATTGTCCATTCACAAAAACATATGAAATAAAAATTAAGGTAATTCCTCCTCACCGTTCTACATCTAGACATTGACATCCTTAGTTGTTCATCTTTTTAAAAAAAAATTCCTTTGGGTTTCTGTGACGCGAATGTCACCGCGGCTCCGTTCTCCCGCTCAGCCATTAAAGTCGGCCCCGGAACATGACAGATCTTTGAAGCCGCACCCCCACTCTTTCCTGGTGATGTTCCTCTTCCTAGCAGCCTGAAATGACAAGCTCTAAGAGCCGCGCAATGTTACAACACTGTATTTCAAACTTGTTGTGGTAACATTGTTGACAGTGGTGTGTGTGTGTGTGTGTTTTGGGGTCTACCTTCTCGTTATTTCTCCTGCATCTCTCCTTCTATTTTTCAGAAAAGTCATCTTATGCGGTGTTGTGTACCCATGATGCCCTTGAAGAAAAACAATGAAGATCTACAGAATGCTAAGAGGCATATGGGCGTATCATTGATAGCAGCAGTGAGCTATCAATCTTGGAAACAGATTGCCCATCAGTTGCATGGCTTCGTCCTCGACATGTCTACTACACTGCATAGAGGTGACCCTTCAAAGATAATGCACACTAAAGATGATGGTACATGCTTAATTCACTTTAAAGTAAACTGAGTTTTTTTAATGGATATGCAGTATATCTGTAGTACTTTGATCATTCTGATAATCATTATTACTGTAGCTAATTAACATTATTTCATGTATTTTCATGCCCTATTTTCTTGGAAGCTAATGAAAGCTGGAATGAAATGTGAAATAAACGATTAGGCTATAACTAGCTGCCCATTGTTCCAGCGCCACATCCCGCTTATCAACAGCTCCATGTTGGCTTTCACGGCACAAGAAAGAGCAGCCATGTCAATCCTCATTAATTCTCCCAGTGAATTAGAGGCAAAGTAGATGATAGGAAATTAATGTCTGCAAGGAGATACTTAAATTATTCAACAGTAACAGGATTATGATGAAAGATCACTACACTGGCTCTCTTTCTCTTCCATCCCAATCTATTCTTCTTCTTCCTCCTCCTCCTCCTCCCCTTCTTCCTTCCCATGCTTCCTCCCTCTTTCCTTTTATTTCTGTCAAATGGCTGTCATTGCCTGGGACAAGTACATATTTTTTTAAACCTTGTCTAATACTTGTGTTATCCCTATTGTTGGTGTTATGCCTGTATAATCTCACCATGCATTAAGTTATAATACTTTTGTTTTATTCATTTATCTTTATCTTTTAATCCTTAAAGACATAAAGTACATGAGATCATGTTTTCAGTCCCGTTTGTCATGTTTGCAGAATACTTAAAGAACTGAACAGCTTTAGTGAAATGTGGTAGAACATGCTGTTGGCCAAGGAGCAAATGTTTAGCTTTTGGTACAAATTATGGATTCATGTCCTGAATCAGAGGATGTCTTAGATGGTAAGATAGGTTGTGAAAGATGTATCCTGTGATGGTCTCAACCCCCCCAAAATCACAATTTGTCATTTTTACACATTGGTTTTAAATTAAACAAATTAAACATATCAGATTGTGCTCAATAGTAGGTTTTAGAGGGGCTGTTAGGCTGATTTTGTTAGATTTGGACAGAACCAGGCTGATTCCCCCTGTTTCCCCCTGTTTCCAGTCTTTCTGCTAAGTGAAGCTAGCTGGCTACCCATGTTAAAAGAACAAACAGGAGAGTGGTATTGATCTTCTCATCTAACTCTGCAAAAAAAGTAAATACATCTTTCTGAAGGCATGCCCTCGCTAAGTCCTTCTAATTTATCTGTATGTTTAATTTGAATCAGAATCACGGAAAAGGACGGTAAGTGTTTGAAGTGACCATCTATTCTAAGGTTAATCTTTAGCAAAGAACTCATTTTCAAAAGCTGAGTTATTTATGTAGAATGGGAAGCAAAATCCTCATGAATGACAGTATTTAGTCACTACAACCCCAAACCAACATAAAACCACAGAAACAGAGATTGACATATTGTATATGATGCAGTGGGTGGGTCCATGTACAGCTTTTAAATCTATGGTGATGGAAGAACAAACATCACTGTGTCTTAGTCAATAACAAAGACTCAAAGTGGACATGGACAATACCAATCTTTCTGCTACACAAAAACCACACTACACTGAAAGTAAACAAGAAAAGTGTTTTGACTTTTGTCTCAAAACATGGAGATGACGATACATGAAAAGGTTGGATAGGATGTGGTTCAGAAACTGCGCATATTTACAAACTTAGACTAACTTGATTGAAAAAACACTATTGGTTAGCACGAAGATTGTCTTTGCCTCTTTAAAATATGAAATAACTACCCCTTGTTATATTGGAATATAACTTTATAGTTTGTTCTTCTTTAATGATATATCACTTTAAACTACCAAAGGTGTTTGAGTGAGGAGTGACCACCAGGTAGAGGCTTGATGCAAATTTTATATTTACAGCCTCATCCCAAAAATCCTACCAAATTTTATGATCATTGTTGTTAATACAGCTGGTCTGATAGATTAGACATTGTTTTTTGGACACAGTATAAGTTAGAGTGTTTAGTCTTTCAGTTTTTAGAACTAATTAAATGGTATGCTTTTTGATGATATTTCAAACCTGAGCAAAGCCCTCAGTACTTGTTATATAGTAAACTTTTGTTAAAATATAAAATTTAATCAATGATGGGCTGTATTAAGAAGTAATAGTACACTGGTGAGATGTATTAGGGAATGTTAATTGTATAAACTTTATAATCACAAGGTCTTTTGATGATAAGCGTGATGAAGTACATTTTACTTAAACTGGAAATTCTTTTCATAAATACATGAACAGTCCAATATACTTGAAGAATAGCATCTGCAGACTGGAAGAATTGTGTACTGTTTACACCAGCGACCATTGCTTTATCTTCAGATGTTCTATAGTAACCTGAGGCTGTGGGATGTATGGAAATTTGGACTTTCAAACAGCTGGTTTTAAAGGGTCAATTATTCATCTACAGGGCGAGACACGACACCAGTATGGGTTGAATTCTGAGTTTAACCCCCACTGATTGATAAGGCATGGTGTTTAACTTATTCAAGAAAGGATGTTGACAGTTGATAATATCTAGAATCTGTTTAATTTACAGCAAGTACTATTTCTAAAGTCAAAAATAAAACCCCAATTAAAACATTATTTTGAGCAATAGCACTCCATATGAGTGTAGTTTCATGTTAAAAGGCCTTTAATGTCAGATTTATAAGGTGTGTGTGAAGCATCGATGAATTAGTTCTTGCGCTAAAAGTGTTAAGGGATACTGGAGTGTTGATTTTTTTTCTATTGGCCTGAGCTGAGAAAAGACAAGGGGGAAAAAGAGGCAGAGAGGATGTACAAGAGAGATAACTATACTAAGAGCAGAATTGGAAAAGAGTGAATATATCAAACCGCTGCCTTGCCTGGAAGATATCCTTCATTTACTGGAAGAATGTTCAAGGACTGAACCCACAGCTGAAGTTTCAAGGACAGATGCAAGGAGGACTTTAAATCAAGCATCCAACCAGCAAGTTTCAACAGGAGCAGCACATGTAGGAGTCCATGAAACAACAACTCATTTTAAGAATCAATGATCCTTATAAAATAGTATATAGAAGCAAAGTCAATATATAGACCTTTCAACCTGCAGTAACAGATTACCAGAGTTATAGAAACAAACCACATAATGTTAATACCAAAGCGGCCAGGTGGCCTTACTGGACAATCACACATCCATAAGATACCTTTCACTTTCTTTTCCTATTTGGGCCTCATGGTCCTTCAAGATAACCAAGAGTAATGACGAAGGATAGGACCAAAATTTAATGTCCAAAATTAAATGACATTTATTTTCTAACTCCAATGCCTCTACACACCACCATCACAGCACATGTTCCACATGAGCATCTGTTAGAAAACATGATGGTGACCTTGACAGCAAGGGAGAGGTTTCGTTTTGTCGAGAAACAGCCAGCAGTGCATCACTGTCACACATATATACTACACAAGTGTCCAGTGTGTTAGTCTAAGATACTGCTTGTTCACACAGTCTCAAATCCTGCACAAACATGGACCCTCAGGATTTGGGTAGATGATGAAATTTTCAGAATCTGCAGACATGGAAACCATCAACTGTCTTTCTTCCGAAACAGGTCATGAGTTGGGGAAACCACTAGAGACCACCAAGATTATCAGCGTGTCAATTCAGATACACAGCATCATAAAAGCCACTTTAGTAATGATTTACAAATGAGAATAAACCATGGAGTCACCAGATTTTCATTTTCATTTTCATGAGTTTCAATGATAATTATAAGTATCAGCACTGGCTGTCAACGCAAAGGCTTAACGTTTTCTCAGTGCCACAATAATACGATTTTTCCAAACCGCTTGTTTTGTTTCCGTTGACTGGTCCGGCACCCATTATGCAGAGAAAAGACAGAAAACTCAGGACTTAAAAATATGAAAAGGTCAAAAGATCCTGTTAATATACTGTGGATAATAGCAAGAGAACTATTGTCTGTGGTCTAGGTATCAACCATTGCCTAACAAATTCAAAAGTGTATTTGTCAAATCAATTGAAACCTTTCGGCTTTCACACCTTCGTAGATGTCACCTGCCCTTTAAGAAAAGAGCTAATGAATTTACAGAGCCAACATCTAAACCAGTAGATTGAGTGAGCCAGATGTTGATGGCCATATTAGCCACAGCTCACTGGTGCATAAAGCACACCAACACGACATGTTGGTAAACAAATCAGAGCGTCCGCGGGTATACAGAATATGTTCACCAACTGAAATTTCATGCCAGAGGCTAAGATAATGTGATGTAATTCATTGACATTGTATTTTCCATTTGAGCCATTTTCCAAATGCTATCTACATCAAAATGGCACTAATAGATGGTGAATATTAAGTGGACTAGAATTGAGGTTTTGACAGTACATCATTATGTCTGTAGCTGCTTGTATCAGCCTTTACTTTAGTTTCTTTCTTTGCATTTCTTTTTTTCACATCCCAGCGAAAGGAAGAATCAGCAGACAAAAAAAGCATCTCAGTTTCAAGCTGTCCTCAAATTATTGCTGATTTCTACCAAAACTACATCAGATGTCGACTACTTTTTTCTCACACCTCTATTTGAGGAGATTTTAAAGAAATTGACAGAATATGTTGAGGAACACCATGGACCATAATGTTAACTGTCTGGCTTGTGCAAAGAAGAAGAAGAGTTTTATATAAATGGCACTGGAAAGAATATACTATTAATAAAATAATTGAATTTTCCTGTTGTTAGTGAACTGGTCTTATCAGGAGCCTGATTAATAGTCAGACAGTTTTAATTGAGATTGTATTTCAGTTAAAGACCTTTAGGTGAAACTTTTCAAGCAATTTCTAATGATCTCCAACATTTCCAGTAGCAGAGAACATTTCAGTTGTTGGCAACCTTTTTTTTTTTTTTTTTTTTTAGCTCTCTATTTGTGTTAAAGAAGGCTGGTTCTTCAAAATTACACAACCCCAGTTTGCAACACAGGTTTTCTGTCAAAATATAATGCTACTTTACACAACAGCCATATACTAACATCTGTCTGCATGTATTGGCACACTATGAATTTGTGGTGGCTGCTACATAGTGTCATCTCCGGCCAAAGATCATACCATACCATACCAACTTCTGTTTGTCGAGTTGCTGATGGCTTTGCCCCAGCCTCCAGGAATAAGGCACATGTGCTTTTCTACCTGTTGCGGGTGCTACTGTATTTGAGTAGGGTTTTTTCTACTTCCAGTTCACAACAAAGAAAACTGAGAAGTCATGGCTAGTTTGAAACAAATGTAGGAGTGCAGGTGCTTTAAACTGACATGTCCTTGATCAGTCTGAGGAAGATCTTTCACAAAGCTCTGAAGATGTTTTGAATACACTTGTTTTAATATGTTGAATGATGTGATTTAGAAGCCTAGAATTGTAAGTGATCTAATGAAAACAACAAGTGTTGTATAATATAATGCTGAGGTCTGTCAAGTCTGGGAAAAGAATAGAAATGAAGAATAAGTAGATAAAGTAGAGTGTTATAGTATTATGTGGCCTGACAAGGTGATTTTCCTTTTGTGTGTCTGACCTCTAAAAGGAAAAGTCTCTATAACATGAAATAAAAACCCATGGTGTTACAAAGAATTGGAAAAAACAAATTACAAAAAGGCAATACAGGGTCAAAGGTCCGCATTTCTGCTGGAGGAGCAAATTGGCTTGAAGCAGGAAAGAGCCGGGTGAGGACGAGGTCGGCTCTCTCTCTGGCTGGCACCAGAAGGCAGACCTGACAGTGCAGCCAATCCACAGCCAGACATGTACCCACTTTTACAAAAGACACCTATCCAAAGGTCAAATCACAGGTTAATAATATTGTCAGAGCTCATTTAAAATGTGTTTGTTTCTTCATATGAGAAAAATATTCACACAGCAACAGCTCATACAATTTTAATCTTCCCATGCTGGGTGAGATGGATACTTTAAACAGACCTTTGGAATGGGTCAGATAGTCAGGCTCGTCTGGACAGAACACGAGGAGTTGGTTTTCAGTGAACAGCTAACTTTTCATCTCTATAGTGTAGATGCTCGCTTACTTTTTGGATGGTCGATTAAACTGTTACGCCATATTGTAAATTGGGGCCTACTTCTGGTTTACACTCTCAACCATTCATGCTTCTTCTTGCATCCTGACGACAGTACTGGCTCCTTGAAATGCTTGTTTCATTTGTAATAGAAAAGCAGAAGAATATTAATTGATAAATGTTACAGGGAAAATATAAGAAAAAACAAACAAAAAAAACCAACCAGTATCTATCAGCAGAACCTTTTTCTTTGATCCCGAGGCCATTGACATGTTGAGTTTGAGCTCTGAATGCAAAATAATGCACTGAAAATAAAGAAAAGATGAGTCACTACTATGGCAGAGGGGGTTTGAGTTTAGTTCACAGCAAAGCATTAAAAAGCGTAATATAATGTTAAGAAATAGCTGTGACAGATGGCGGCTTACTGAATATAGGCATCAAAATAAGCAGACAGGAGAGATAGTGAATCATAAAGATGAAGCCTCTCTTGTCCTTGCGACAGAACGTGGAGAGGCCAATACTGAAAAAGCGCACCCATTTGTAACGATTTCAGTGTTTGACCATACACACACACACAAACACACACCTCAGAACTCACACATATTCTTAATGATTTATTACCCAGGTATTGGCTCTTTATCTCCATATCCATGACATCATCCAGCCCCGAATAACCTTTTGTGTCCCCTCGACAGTAGGACAGCCATGTCTCCCTAATTTACTGGCATGTGCAATTATTGTAAACACACACCATCCTCCTGAGACCAGGCCAGCTATCACCATCATAAACTACCGGGCATAGTCCAAATGAAGGATGGGCAGCTAATTATCCAGACAAGAACTGGGCATGGAGGGTGACCCAGACGCACAGATAGGGTAAGTCTAGAGACACAAGGAGAGACACAGGCTGACAGCACTGTTCTACTCGACGGTGGTCTCCACTCTAACTTCATCACTGAGAGTTAATTAACACCATGCTTCCCACTTGGGTTGCTAATTAGAGTGACAGAGGCCGAACTAGCATACACTGAGGGGAAGGCAGGAACAGCCTGGGCAGTGGCTTTTCACCCATTACAGGAATTCATTGAATGGAGACATTTAAGCCTCCCATCATAGACCAAATCTTTTTTTAATTTATTTATTTATTTTTGAGGTCAATGTCTGCAGCAACTATTAAGACTAGGAATATTGAACACACTTGGACTGCTTGGATCATATACAGTAAATATGAATCATGATCATATAGTATTTACATTAATAACGTAATCAAATCACTTGCGCAGAAGGGAAAGGGGTTATTATGGACCATAGAGAATTATCACCAAACTCTGCAGTTCCCTAGACTTGCAGAGCTGCTTTAGCATTCAATGATTGTCTTGGTGTTTGGATCTGCAACTTTTGTTTTGTCCACCTCATCAGCATCATTTACAGAAGCAACAGGCTAAAGAGACAAATATTTTCCTGTGGAGTTGAAAGCAGGGCTAATGAAAGTGAATGCTGGACATCAGGTTGCCAGAACTGTGACTCGATGAGAATACTAATGTTGCTTCATATTGGCTGGATGTGTAACTAGGCAACTGTTTATGAACATATTTGCCACATCAATTTAACAAGGTGATAATATGTAAGTGTTTGTGTTTGTAAGGTTGTTACACTGCCTCTAAGCGGCCCGGAAAAAACAAAAACAAACAAAAAAAAACAATCATTGCAATTTCAACTAAGTCATAAATATTAAGAATTGTTGGTATGTTTCAGGTTTTTGTCTGCATTTGTCCAACCAGTCTGGGCAACCTACCGGCTTTACCCGCCACTCTCACAGTAAAAAAATCAATTAGCTCTTGAAACCTGCTTGACTTGTGTAATCCATCACAGAGAACATCAAGTCTGCATTAATTTTTTTCAGTATCATGATCTCTGCATGGTACTAGAGATTGATCCGAAATGTCTGCGCTGCATAATGATACTGTAAGTTTGACAAAAATGAATGCAGACCAGGTGGTCACTGTGATGGATTACACAGCTTTGCAAGTTTAAAGAGTGTTTTAAAAGAGTATTCCACCAATTTTAAGCATGAAGTTTAGTGACAGTTGTGTAATGTCCAAATGTTCAAAGAGGCTTTCCAGGGATTGAAACTAATTGCTTTGGACCATTCTTTGTTAAATCTCTTTTGTGAGTGCCATACATATACATGATATTATATATTTAGTTATATAAATGAAATAACATTATTTTCATCTATCTTACATGTTAACTCTACAGTGTAAGATTAGAGATAAGCCTGGCAATGCACGATCACAAGGCTACACAGTCACACTCATATTCACACCTAAACTTGTACATCATGCTCGTGTTTTAAATAAGGAAAGAAATATCCAACGAACGGAACCAGAAAATGCTAAGAGGTTAGATCAGTTGAACTTGAACCTGGGTCTCTCCAAAAATCTTCAGATATTTTAAGGCACAATCCATAAACGTGGACTTACGAATGAGTCAAACCACTTCCTCTCAGAGTTGGCACTACATTGCTGTATCCCACCTGGTGTGATCACGCTCCAGTGGGTCAGCGCGGGACGGGGGTGGGGGTGTGTGTGTTTGGAGACGGGTGGTGGGTTGGGGGGGTATGAGAGCAGAGCGCCCGAGCCTCTCAGCCCCCGCTGCTGATAAAGTCATACCACTGCTGCTCTGGGTATGTTTTGGGGGTAGCACTGACAGACAGGCGATTGGCTGTGCTGCAAGGTGCTGTGGAATGGTGAGGTGGATGAATATGTATATGTGTGAGTGTTTAGGTCTGTGTGTGTGTGTGTGTGTGTGTGTGGCAGACTTGATGAGCAGACTGTGAGTGGGCTGTGTGAAGTCCCAGCAAGCCTCAGCACAGAGAGGGCGAGAAAGAGAGAAGGAGAGGGGGGCAGAGATGAAAAGATGGAGGCCAAAATCAGCTGAATGACATAAAAGACATCTAGTATGACACTGATACATTTGTCACACGAATTGATATCTTGGTATTTGAAAGAATGTATATTTATGTTAACACATTCTGCCAAGCATATATGACACAGAGGCTTTGAATTACCATGAAAAGGGCAAACCATTACCGCCATAACACAGACAGCTGTCTACAGTTCTGCATCTATTTTCTAAAATCTGTCACACAGGTCTGCTGTCAGGAGCTTTGCTTGAGCATGGCACAAATGGAAAGCCAAAAATGTACATAATAGAGTTAGGTCAGAGGTAACTTTCTCTTTTATATAATCGTTTTTGAATATTTTGTGATTGTGTCATTTGTTGTTTGTATTACATCAGTTTAAATAGATGTGACTGTAAAACCCAGCCAGTATACAGTACCACTGAACAATTCCTGCCCTCAGAATTTACGAGCAAGCACACAATGTTGTGTGCTCTTTATTTAGTGAGGGGGAATCTAAGGGTGTGGAGGTGGGTTAGCATGTAACCTGACTTGGATGTGGAAGACCAAGGTTCATGACCTGTCCCACATCTGCAATTAATGTTGGCTCTTTAAAACTACATCTATGATCTTTTTGTGTGAGTGATTTATTTGCATGACCCTGAACATAACTTCACCACAGTGCATTTGCCACAGTGACTAATGCTAGCCATACTGTAGTTTCCATGTGCAGATATTTTAGAAAAAAAGGAAAAAAAAACCCATTAGCACTAACGTTAATTCAGTGTTGTAACTGAACAAATTTGTGCAATGTCAGTGTTTTTCTCCAGTGACAGGGTTAGTAATAACCATATACTGTAAAGTAAAAACCAACTCTCTATATGCATCTAAAAATACATTGTTATGAGCCTATAGATTTCCATCTTCTGCAGTCATTAACTATTAAATAGCCGAATTGTTGAGGCGCATACCACATGGGCCGAATCGACTCCCAGTCGGGCCAGACCTTTGCTGCATGTCATTGCCTTACTCTCTCTACCTGTTTCCTGTCTCTCTCCACTGTCCTGTCCAAATAAAGGTAAAAAAGCCCCCCAGAAGAAAATGTAAAAAACAAACAAACAAAAAAAAAAACAACCCAGTATTAACAGGTTTTCTTTTGGCCACCAGTTCTGATCACTGATACTGACATTTTATCACCTTATAATGTTATTTTGGTGATTGTGTTAGTAAACAGCTGCACACAGTCTTGTTTCTGGACACTTGATGAATGCAAGTTCAGTATTCAGTTTTCTTTTAGCTCTATCTACTTAGCTGCTAACTTTGTCTGCCAGGCTGAGGAGATAGCATACAGTGAGTTTATCAGAGCAAACAACTGTCTGCTGCTGCTGAAAACAACACTGATTAAAGTGGAGAGAGTAAACCAAAACATTAAAGTAGCTGGCTGTACATAGTCATTTGACCCATTGTTAAATGATGTGCAGCTTTAATTGATATCTGACTTAGCATCAAGTATTTTTGTCTTTTCTCCTTATGATGAGTCATTTTGTGCAATTGTAAAAACCCAACATACTCTATATGTCTGAAAATAAATAATAATAATAAGAAATTAATAAAATAAATATAAAATAACATATAGTAATATGATTCTAGCCTATTTATCTTCATTCTCTTTGGTCATAAGAAATCCTCCATGCAATGCAATGTTGTCTTTTTGTCTTTGTTTGTTTCTGTGGAGACAGTCCTCTCTTTATTGCTTTGTTCCCTAACATCCCACTATGGAGTATGACGATCTCAAATCTTCATTTCATATCAAAACATGTGAGATACAAATGAACCCAGAGCAAGAACTTCAAACTTATGAAGCCCTGTCCTCTATCATGTTTCTCTCACTCCTGCCCACCCCCCCTTGACATTTGTCAGTGCCTGATGCCAGTGCAATCAGGTCTGTGTTCTGCATGTCACACAGCGGCTGGCTGCATTCTGACAACCCAATCAAGAGCACCAGCAGGAAACCAGTAGCAGCTAGCCACACTCAAAATGTGATTACAGTCCAGTTAGCAGTAAACCTACAATCAGGGTCTTTGAACACAAGGTAAATGCAGTACCTCCCCTATTTCTGTATTAATATTGAAACATTTTTTTCCAGGTTGTTTTTGTACTCTAGTGCAGGATTATGCAGCAAAAAGAATGAAAAATATGATAATGATAATTTAGGTACAGATGCAGAGCAGTTACAGGTACATGCAATTTCTTTGTGTGTCACAAGAATAAACTGTCACTGATGACAGCCCAGAGTTTTCTCAGCTTCTTTAAATGGCTAAGACTTAGAACACAACTCCACTGAAGCCAAACCTGAAGCAAAAGCTGTCTTTGAGGGATACTATGTATGTTTCAGTGGGTGAATGGAAAATGGAAGTTAGACTCTTGCCACCCCAGCAGTCATCCAACAAATCCATTTCAGTGACAGTGCGCTGTATGCTGTGGATGGATCTGCCAACTGTCAACCTCCCACCTCCAGCACCAATCAGAGAGGAGGACCAGGCTCATTATTCAGGACAATTAGCCAATGGGCTGGGCGTCCCCTGTTGTTACTCACGGCTCATTTGGTCTCAGTCAGATGACGGTGCCATGTCCACTCAGGCTGCATGTCACTCAGGGGGGCTGACACACGCGGGCCAGAGAGAGGTGGCTAGCTCGAGATCAGCTCAGTCAGGAACTCTTATTCTCTGAGTGTGTCAATGTGTATATGCACTTATCACTACCTTCTTCATAACAGATGCTACAACAAACAGGGGAGTGATGTAAAAGATGAAAAGAAATATAGAGGTGGAGACACAGTGACCATTCACATGGAGATAAAATGTCTGAGGAGGGAAATATTTTTTAGTTTCTGCCAAACATGAAGCTACTGCGCTGATGTAGTGACAGTGACACACATGCAGAGAGATGAAACTGTGTATGCATGACTAATCCAGTTAACACTCTCCCCCACTGGTCTGGCATAAGTGTATCATCCAGTAACCCACAAAGTTGGATGATCTGCTTCCGTGTGCGTGTGTGTGCATGATCTTGGCCATTTACAATGGAGATAGCCTCCAGTCTGGCCTCTTGCAGTCCATGGTGGTTTATGTGCACAACTTTGTACAACCACTTTCAAGGGTGTGATGTGGGCAAATAAAAAGTGTGATTTTATTCCCATATGGGCTGCTGCCTGTGTCTGAAATTAATCATCAACCACAGATGCTGCTGAAGAAAGTTCTGAAACTTCAACAGATGAAACACCAATAACTGTATCAATAGATATATTACATGATCTTTAACAATACTGTAGGATTTTTTCAAATTCAGGATAACTCAATTTTAGTTTTGACTGCTTATACAGTACCCCAGTTTTAATATATTTATTACATTTTTACCAGTATTGTTATAGTTTTGTCTTAGATTTAAAAATAACATCTGAAATTCACCCAGTCAATAGTAACTGAAGGCTGCATGCAAATTAATGATGAAAAAATGCAAATCTTACTAGTCAAAATGTAATGGGAGATTTATTCAATGAATGTTCTGGTCTGGTATATCCATTTAATGATAAAATAGCTTTATGGTATTTGTGCCATATTCTATCTTGTGTAATAAATTATCATTTACATGTCAGATTTAAAATTTCCAATATGCTTACTTACATTTCTGAAAGGTTATGAGTCATCTAAATGCATCTGTTGATATCTTAAATATGATTATGAATAGCCATGACAAATAGTATTTATTTATTTAATAGTATTAAGTAGCTTGAACTGGACTTTTCTTACCAATATAATTTCACAGTCATCCAACCCAATGAATTAAGTAATCAGAATGTTAACATGTGTAAGCATGAGTTTGGTTTTTCTGATGATCTTGAAACATCATATTTGAATTGCTATTTAAAGAATAATAAGGAACCTTCTGTATTAAAATGTCCAAAACGACCATGTTATATTTTGCTGAGTTGTGTACTTACTTTTGGTTGCCCATCAGTGGTGTGATATTCCCATTGTGCATGCGTCAGTGTTGTGGTTGTCTACCAGAAGTCACATTTTTACAACACAGTTTTTAGATCTTGGTGTTGTTTTTAACTATATAATTGAACAGGATGAAGGATTTTAGTCATCAGACTTCCCAATCTTGAGTTATCAGAGAAACAAGCTTGGCGAACGTTAATGGCAGCTCGGTTCAGAGCCCTTCCATGAAGTGGTTAATTGGTTTTAATCCCCTGGTCCATTTGTTGTGGAGAGGAGGAGACCTCTGCAGATAATATGATCCCATGCTATTTCACCATGTCACTCTGTATTTTGTTATTGTTTGATTGAGAGGCCCCTAGGGGCAGAAAATTACATATTGTGCATTTAACTCTGGGATTTAGGTTCAGTAACACTTAAATATAACACTATATCGTCTGTAAATAAACTTAGCTCATACCGCTTTTTAGCAATAGTTCCACCATTTACTCCCTCTGCACTTATGATCTTATGAGCCAAACAGCTACAAAGACCTAAAAACCTAAGCTATTGGTGACTTACTGTATATGGTATAGTATAGTCTTTATAAGATAATCCTTTATTAGTCCCATGGCTGGGAAATTTCCAATATATAGGTTTTCTTGAAGAAATATATACATTTATACAGCAACATTCAAATGCTTTCTCTGCATCTAGTGCCTTTAATGTAAAGTCTAATTTTCCTTGTTAAACAGGTTCTGACACTTGTTTTTTTAAACATTACAGTGATGGTATGTGAAAGAACTTGACTATCTGATCATTTTTAATCTATATAATAATTTTACTATGCTTATTAATCGGACAAATCATATTATATTGAGAAAGAGTATTCCTATCGCCCACAACTGTCATATTAAGAACAGTTTGAGACACTGTCTGTAGGAGTGTTTGATTATTTATGACATTTATATTAACATTTAGACAGAAATAACTAATTTATTTCCAGAGTGTGTTGTGTAATTGAATTGGTAATCCATCCATTCAACTCAAACTTGAATCAAAGACATCAATCAACCCTGGGAAAGGCTCCACAGAAAAGCATCCCACTTCCAAGACTTTAAGGCATGTCACAGGTCTTAAGGTCGGGTACACAGAATTATACAACCATATAGAGTTTACAATGAGTGTGTGGTACAGGTTTCTTTAAAACTTCTGTATGTTTCCACACAAGTGTTGCATAACACCTATGGTGGGAGGGTCCAGAAAGCAGGGTATAATCTGGAGGATTTATAAGCAGGTGAATATATTAAATGACTCCGGTTTCCATTAGGCATGTTGCACCAAATTGTTTATCGACCCATATCTCAGCGCTGACACTCCCTGATTAATGATGTTATTAAGGGGGGAGGAGCAGTGGGGAGAAAAGATGACAGGCTGTTGCATGGCAGCCCAAAAACACTGACCATTAATGCGCGCGCGTGTGTGCATTTGTGCATGTAGTATTGAACAAGTCCATTCTGCCATGTGTAAAATTAACATTTTAATGTGCACCTAATCACACATTTGTGTTCATTGGTGCATTCATGCATGCTGTATGTCCATTGACGTCTATTAATGCATTGCTTTGAATGAGCTGTGTGTAAGTGTAGGAGTGAACATATATGCTTGTATAGTGTGGGTTAACAAACTCACCAAAACAGCAGTGTGAGCCCAACAGTGAAGTGCTTTGGTGTTTTTCCACTGCTCTGCTAAACACATATTCTAGTCAATTACTGCAGCAAATACTTATTTTGAAAAATCATCCCCACTCTGGATTGCACTTCTTGCCAAATTGAGGTGCTTTTGCTCAGGATGACAATGGCCCTTTCAGCGTGGTTAAGTGTTCAGCCGGTGTTTTGAACAGCATGCTAATAATGTTAACCACATGCCAAGGTTTTCAAAATGACAAGATATGATCCAAATTTCAGCTTTTATGCTCTATTCTGCAATGATGCCTGCGACACTGCAGAAGAGGCATTTTCTATTGCCACCGTAATGATAGGGAAGGTGAGATGATGTCTCAGACTCATATGTTAGGAGTGATCAGTAGACCAAAACCTTCGCTGGAGAGTACCCCTTATCTTTGCAGAGCGACCAACAGCACAGGAAAGTTTTTATGTTGTTTTCCTCCAAGTGTTCTAAGCAATCTCCATCACTCTGCCCGCTTCTTCAAGTTTTCTGTCAGCCATCAGTCCCACTGGATGAAGCTCCAGCCACTGGATGTGAGCCCAGTCAGTTAGAGATATTGTAGGTCTAGGTGACCTTTGAGCTGTGGCAGGCTGCAAGTCATCTGACACTTGTCTCATTCACATCTGCTCCAGGACCCATGGGCTGCTGATTTGAGTGTATGCGTGCTTGGGCTCACATGGCATGTGTGTAAGTGAGACAGAGAGTGAGAGGGAGAGAGTGAGAGAAGTCAGCCGTGCCTCACTACACCTACGACGGATCAGTCGGGGGGTGGAGAAAAATGAACTAATCAGCCTCTCCAGTGCTGGAATTTCACCCAATTTATTTCCAAGCTAACAGGCGTTGGTTAATGAACTGAGGCAAAGCATCCTCTCTCTTCCTTCTCTCTCCTCCTCCTGTCCTCTGCTGTTCCACTGGTGGTTCTGCACACCAAACCAATTACTTCTGGGCGCATTCATTCATGTGCACATGCATTCACATTTGTGTGTCCAATCACACATGTTCACAATCTAGCTCGCAGAGAGAAATACATACACATGAATATAAATAGATATGCTGTAGTGTCGTGTGTGCACACACACACACACACACACACACACACACACACAGACAATCAAACAAAACATCTCAATGCACGTACTCTGGGCTCTTTGTTTGGTCTGCCAATTACTACAAGTTTGTGAAAGGGTAAAAGGCCTGGTATTTAAGAAAACAGAGAGACCCAGACAGTGTCATTACCAAAGGATTTTACCAGACATAATATCTATGGGAGTCAAATTGAAATAACACCTTTTTGACTTTTTGTTAAGGCCAAGGATGCAGCACAGACAGTTCTCTGTCTCCTGGCTGTGGAAAAAAATGTATAATTCCTTGCAGACTTTATAAATGCAAATCCGCTATGCCACTTCAACTTTAATGCTTATGGCAGGTCTTATAATTTTTGGGGGGAGTGGCCAAAAATCTGAAGCCTTGTTTTTACTTTACTGTACTTCCAAAACAGTAATTTCTCAAACATTAGCTGTAGGACTGCAGTGAAATTTTTTTCTAAAGGTTCACATCTCTCTAAGCATCTTTAGCTTAAGTTTCAGAGGTTGTTCTCAGATTCTCTGTGCTGTGTCTACTGTATATTATGAAGTCAGGAGTCTGGTTTTCTGCATTAATTTGTAATTAAATGTGTTCTGATCTTCATACAAGTCACACATGTAGAAAAACACACAAACAATTCTAAACTTTCATGTCTTTATTGAATGCATCTATTAAACATTCACAGTGGTGTTGGAAAAAAAATAAGTGAACCCTTAATAATAAATGATTCAGTCAAACCTCCTTTAGCAGCAATAACTTCAGCATAACTGAACTGCTTCAGTTCAGCCATATTCTGTCATATTATGTCTGGTGTGAGTAGATCTCTAAGGTCATTCTACAGCATCTCTATTGGGCTGATGCCTGGGCACTGACTGGGCCACTCCAAAAGGTGGATCTTCCTTGTTTGTAGTCTGTTGTAGAGTTACATTGATGTATAGGGTCATTGTCCTGCTGCATCACCCCACTTAACTAAACTGAGGAATTCATTTTCCCCTCAGTGATGGCGAGCCCTCCAGGCCTCAAATCAGCCTCGAGTCATGATGCTACCTCCACTGTACTTCACCATTGGGATGATGTTTTTGTGTTGGTGTTTTCATCAGTCTTAGTAGTGTTTGTTCAGGTTAGCAGTAATGTTTTGTTTTTTTTATCTTGGTGTGGTGCCCACTCCCAGGAAGAGTAGCCACAGTACTAATGGCTTTCATTTATGGACAGTTTATCTAACTGATGAATATCTAAACTCTTTGACATCACTTTTTTTGAGCGTTTCCAGCTTTACGCAAATCATTTTTGCAAGGCATAGTTCACATCAGCAGATGGTTCTTGTGAATAACAAGCTTAAGTTGTTTGAGTGATTTTTCATAAGTAGCTCTAACCCATACCTTCTGGCTGGTTTTACTGGTTGGACTCCTGGTTTGCTGACTGACCGATGTCATTAACTGAGAGATCCACATACTTTTTCCAACCTACTCTGTAATTGTAATATTTTGTATTATTCAATACAAAATATGTATTATTATTATTTAATAATAATAATTGTCCTTATTATTATTTGATGATAATGAATAATAAAGGGTTCAGTTCCATGGTGTATCAACGCTATCAGTCAGTCTTAATCAGCTCTGACTGTGTGATTATTGCAGGTGCAGTCACAGTCACACCATGGCAATAACATTACCGAGCAAACAAGCAAAGGTTAGCTAGATAGCTGTAACTTAGCGACAGTGCAGGGATCTGGTGTTGTTTGTTTTTTTTTTTAGCCAGTGAAATAATTATCAGACGGCAAGCTTGCTGGTTTACCAGCCGGATCAGAGTTTGGATGAATTAGCAGATGTTATCTACTAAACACAGAAGTGTGCTAACATCAGAGAGCATTAGCCAGCTAAAGCCACAGTATCACAATAAAGTTTACAGACTTTATAGGCTTTGCAGTAATGTTAGCTCACCTGTCAAATAGGAGAGCCAGCTCGGAGTTGGTTTTGATCCCCAAAGGTGAACACGGGTCCCTCCATGAATCAAATGCTCTGTTGATGTTGACCCTAATTTTCCACCGATGTCAGTTCAATTCATGTTTGGCCAAACGGGTCTCATGAGATAAAGTTTTCTGTTTTTTGTTCTTGTGTGGAGTTTTGTTGTGCTGGGGGCTGGCCGTTTCCTAATGGCAGCCGACTCCATTTGGAAGCTAATGACAGTACACTGCCGGTGCTGAGGAAGAGAGACTTTTGCTGTGGCAGGGTACTCTGGGGTGAGCATCCTGAAAACTTGACCCGAGTTCTTTACAGAGATACCAGTCTACAGGGTGTTATGGGCAACGGAACAAGTCGGGGAATGACACATTATGTCAACTGGCAATAAAAGAACAATTATTATGTAAATTGCTTCAAATTCTTCCATACAGTGCACTTAAAATAAGTACTTTTTCCTTATTGTCATTACAATAATAAACGTGGTTAAGGTTGTGGGACCATCATAGATAAGAGAAACTATGCTGATGACATAATTAAGATCTCTTTAAAATCACATAAGAAACAAATAGTGGCCTCCTGTGTGAGAGTCCTGTGTTATGTCGACCCATTTGTCCAGCCCAACCTCATCCCAATGAAGAGTTTGTCGCTCTTCATGCTGCATCACCTCCTCCTTTGCTTCCATCATAATTACTGCAGCTGTCCGAGGTCACCTAATAATAAAACGTAAATATGGGTTGTAATAATCTGCTTGCACAAACAACATAAATGATTCGGTCTCAACATCAACATTACGGACATCAACATTAGACTATTTCTGCTTCTAATCACTGTCCCTCTGATGGAAATATTCAAAGTCAATTCAAGTCAAAGCCTCCAGTTCAAGCTCAGCAGCTTTAAGATGCATCACATACAGTACAGATATCACCTGAACCTGTTAACCTTCAATCGGTAAGTATAATACTTAAGGGCTCAATCCATCTATACGGTGCCAATACTATCGAACATATCAGTGAAAAAGCATTTACTAAAAGTCATATAACTTAATGGTGAATGGCTCAGGTGACCTTTTGAGTAAATGCTAGTGGAACCTTCCAGCAAAATTCCACATTCCTGGAACAGCAGTCCTGACGTTATGGATGGGATTTGCAAAATCTGCAGTGGTAGCAGGACCAATCTGGTTTTCAATGAGGCAGCTAGCTGACAAAAGCTTCTCTCTAACATCTTTTATATGGACCAAGAGATGACTGCATAGATAAAAAAAAAGAGGAAGGTAGATAGATGAGAGAGACTATGCACGGTACTCTCTCATATATGACATTAATTTTTAATGTATGTATTACATTTATATAATACAGTGAATGTGCGGTGTGGGAGAAATCAATAAAAGTGTCCACGGTGGATTCATCTATATTCTACTGTGTGAACCTAATACCCTCACATGGGGAAAGGAAGATGAGTGGGTGGTTTGAGGGGAAGAGGTGAGGGAGTTTCAGAGGCGGGGAGGTGCGCTGGAGGGGAAAAGGAAGTTAGAGATGGAGAGGTCAAAGAGTTATTTATACAAAAAGTTTTTTGGTGCACTCACACAGGTTGAAGTAACTTAGTCAGGTTAGAGCAACTTTGAGGAAGTTGAGAGAGTTTTCGAGATTTAAATACAGGTGACAGTGGCTGCACAAATATCACTTGTCAACCACAGAGGAAAATAAAGCTCTAGTTATTAGACTTGTTCCCAAGTTGAAGAGATACAAATGGAGACAAAAGTGTCTGTGATTTTTCTGAGAAACAAATCAAAGAAGAGCATAAGACTATTGGAGATTCGCTATAGGATAACAGACATTTCAATGGTGGAAGTCATGCTAACGAGGCACTTGTTCAACCTCTGTGAAAATCCACACTCGCACGCACACGTACGTTCAGACACACACAATCTAACAACCACATCACCTGTCACTGGGAGCCTCATTAAGTTGACAGGCACTGGCCTCTCAGGGCAGGCCAAGACGTCAGAGCCCTCTCCTTCCTGTCATGGCATGATGGATCTCTCCACCACTGGCTGCCAAGCTGCCACTCAAGTCCACCTTCCTGTGGGCGTCCATCAGGAAACACTCGCTAAGCATCCTGTTGATCAGCTTATTTGTATATATCCACCATCGCCATCCTCGTTCAAATCTGACTGCATGTCGAAGGGACTATCAAGATTGGCTCGATTAGCAAGTTCTTCCCTATCTCTTCCTGTCAACATGTGAGTGGATGCATATTTATGCTGCACCAGTCGCTAACTTTATGCTGTATTATGTATCAGCATAGCTTGTTCCAGACATCTGAAGCACCACCTACGCCTATAGTTTGTTCATGTAGGTCTGGTGTTACAGTATGATACAATAGGATGCAGTGCTAGGATTAGGAAAGGGGGCATCATCTTCTTACATAGCTACCTACATCCATGAAAAATAACGACAGACATGGATGAGATGGATGCAGCTTCAGGGGCAAGCTGAAATATACCACCTATAGACGCTGTGTTGGCAAAAACATTCACTTATTTAAAAAATGTTGATTAGTGCAGCTTTAAGGTTGGTTGTGATTGAAATATCTGCTTACATTCTATCCGCAGCTCCTGTCAACAGCGTTACAGGATAGGTTTTCTTTTAACAAAGCAAAAATTTATTTAATCTTTGATCTAATACTGTCTTGTCAGCGTGACTGTTAAAATAACTCTTAAATCCTGAGAGGAGTGAAAGTGTTGGTGTAGATGGGAGAGACACTCAACAGCTCATCATTAATGACAGTCCTGACTTTGATGAATTCCCATATGAGTTTTGGTATCTTAAAGTCTTTGAGGAGAACCAATAAACTGTCAGTACCAGTGATGATCGAGCCTGACTGGACAGCTATCAGCAAGTGTGTGACAGGGAGAGCTGATAAGCTGATAAGGTGAACCCAGGTATCTCTTTAAACCCTTTCCAATCACAAGGAGATGTAAATGGAGAGAATTAGATGAGTTAAATAAACATATAAAGCATTTCAACACCTTTTTAAGTATCAGAAAGAAGAGCACCTGATATTTTATTCTATTAGTGCATTTTATGCTGATCACTGCAGTGTGTGTGAGATGGCCGGTCCAATATCTAATAAGAACTTGGTGTCTCTTTTAGGATAAATGCAGAATGCTAAGAAAACCAAGACCTATCGATGAAAGTCTGACTTTGTACTCCAGCTTAGATCAGTCTCACTATACATTGACTTGTGACTTCTCTAGTAAGGATGAATGAAGTTGGTTTGCATTGTGAGAAGACGTGCTCATCTAATTCACAATAGGTGTCGGCTGAGGAGAGATCTGCTCAGCTAAAATCACTGATGTCGATGTCAAAAAGTAAAACACTAGAAAGGACCGTACTGTTTCCTTCACACTGTGGCCACAGTGGAAGAGCTCATACTGCATTTTCATTAAGTTTACAAAGTAATCATCATAACTTGCAGCTCAATCAGGAATACCAAGCATGTAGCGCTGCAGTCGATTACCAGCTGCACGAATGAATAACTACTCAAAAGGGGGGCAGGTGTGGCATAGATAGGAAATATCAAAGTACTTATCAATATTACATCTTATATCTCTCCTAGTAAGAGCTTATTTCACAAAAATTTCGTCGAGTTTACTTGTTGACATAACCAGATGCAGTAAATGAAATTAAAATAGGAACTGCATTATAGACATATGTAAAACAATTAAAGCTGATGAAATGATGAAATGACAATGTGTAATGTGAAAGGTGTTGCTCGCAGTGACAAACTGACAGATAATTAATACCTGATTCTGCTTTAGTATCTTTTAATGATAAACACACTGCGCGCTACCTGCTCAGCTATTAGCAACTAGCTGTGGTGAACACAGTGGAGCATGTAGCAGCTGAAGAGCCAGATATTTCCCCAAGGGGTTGGTGAAGACCAAAGTAGAGTTCTTAGGAGAGTAAATATTAGACTAGGTGTTTGGACATACAACTCCAGATGATTGCTAATGCTGCTCTGTCTGCTGGATGTGTAAATAACCAACTGCCTGTTACACATGAGCAATATCAACTTTCTAAAGTGAATATATGTCAGAGTTATACAGCTGAATGTACTGTCCCCATGTGACCCAAAACTGAATTATGCACGTGTTAAACGCAATTGTTTTGTACATTGTTGATATGACTAAATTGAGTAAACTCAGTAAATTATGTTATATGAGTGCTTGGTGACACACCGCTCTGGTGTGACAAAGTATTCCTGTGCTGTTGCCTGGAGTCTATGAACCCACCAAAGCTGATATTAGATATGTTTATTGGGAGTTTGTATTGAGTTTTCATGCAAACAAATTTTGACCTCTCAGTAAAAATACTAATGAAGCTTAGAGGTTGAACACACAAAAGTCCCAGGTCAGATGTTATATTATCCAACATCAGTGGACTACCTGGAGACACATGGGACATAACGTTGTATGAATTATTGAATCTTTTTCTTCAAACACTTCCCCTGAAGCACATCCAGACATCTCACAAAGTGGAAGTACAGAGGCATTGTCAGCTTTGGTGATAACAATCTCAGACACCTGACACCTCCACTGCCAGATCTCCCCCATCCAGCATTCCTGTGTGTCCCTCTCTCTGTTTGTATCATCAAAGACCAGCTGGTGGCAGGCGGTCCACTGTTGAAATGTGTGTCTGTCCGGCAGAGCCATTTGACAGCAGACAGCTAGTGGAGCACACGCCGGCCTGGCCAGCTTGTACCAATTTAATGCTGGCTGCTCTCATATGCAAATCCCAATGGTGACCCAGTGACCTGGGCGCTACAGAGTGTGTGTGTGTGTGTGTGTGTGTGGGGGGGGGGGGGTTAATAGCTTGGTAGACATAGGTAATGAGGTCATCAATTAGAGGGAGACTTGCTCTCATTTGTTCCTGTTATGATGTTGTGTTTCCGAAAGGGCTTCTGGATCCTTTAATGAAAGTGACAATTAAAAATTCTCACCTAGTTCTCTTACCCAGAAGCCAGTGTTCCATTATGGGTCGCTTTGTTGTGAGCAGATGTTTCCAATGCAGAGAAAGTTTGCAGGATTTGCACAATAAATTACCCAGAAAAGACTACAAGTGGTGGTGGCCCATTATCCTGACAAAGATTTAAAAAAAAAAACTGTATTGCAACCACACAGCGCATCACAAAGGTTATACATTTAATTGCATTCTGGTCTCAGCCTCATGCACACACAGAGCATACATAAAGGTTTGCATATGTGTTTCTGCAGTGTGTTTCTCTGGGTGAGCTGCCAGTAACAATGTGACTAGGTGTTATGGGAGGTCGCTCAGTATTCTTCTCAGCAGCTGGCCAGACGCTGTGAGCGTGAGGGTCCCAGGAGGTGAGCAGACAGAAAAACAGCCCAGGCCAGGGATCTTATTCTCGATCCATGTCCAAAGCCTCAGAGGCCATGTATTATTCACGTAGGAAGGCAAGGGATACACCTCAGCATGAGGGATGGCAAGAGAATAAAAAAGAGGAAGGGAGGGACGGTAGCAAGCAGAGATGTGAGGATGACAGCACTTGAGGGACAGGAACATGTGAGAAGGAGACACTTACCTGATACAAACTGATAGAAAGACAGATAGATATTAAGCAACAGGATGAAGAGTGAGATGAGGATGGCTTGGTGGCTGAACAAACTGTGCGCCGTCGAGAGCCGTGCGTCGTTTGATTTGACTGATTAGCACACCTTCAGTCAGAGGGGAGGAACTAATCAGTGAAACCACCTGCTGTTGTGTTTGGCACGAGCAAAATCCTGCGTAAACATGACTTCAATGGCACAGGGTTGGAGACCGCTGAGCATAAAGGTAAATGCTCCTTTGATTGTGGAAGCTTTACGGAAAAATCTGATTTCATGAAGAAAGTTGAACATACAATTTACAGACACATACGTATTTCTATATTCTTATGCACAGGAGAGACAATTCACTTTATTATAGTAACAGCTGATCATATGACCTGCGATGGACTGGCGATTTGTCCACGGTGTACCCCGCCTCTCACCCAGTATCACCTGGGATAGACTCCAGCCCCCCCACAACCCTTAATGGATAAGCAGTATAGATACTGGATGGATGGATGGATGATCACATGACTACTTAGTAATGAACCCACAGAGAATTAGCACTTGACTCTGCAGTTCCTATCAGTTCTACTGAACTTTATAGCAACTTTACTTATGGCCCAAAACTTTACTGTTTTGGTTCATTCCCATGGCTCTCATCATCAACCTTGTTTCCAGCTGCAGCAGAAATGGAAGACAGACCTAAATTTAGCATTTAAGCTGTACGCTATATGAAGCTAAAGCCAAGAGATGGTTGGCTCAGCCAGTATTCTGAAGAGGCAGGGGGAAACAGCCAGTTTGGCTCTTTTCAAAATCACCTCCAAATGTCACCATTTAATATGTATCTTTTTGTTTGATCTGTACACAAACAGAAATGTAAGAACGGGGAGTTACGTGCCAGAACTGATTTCTTGGCCAGGTCAGTGACTTCTTGGAGTCCCTACTCAGTGCTGGCAGCTTCATGGCAACAACAAGGCTCCTGGTTTGCTAAACTAAAAATGGATAAGCATGTGTCCCAAAATGTCATTACAATGCTTTGTACGTCAATAAATTGTAATGTTATGTAATTACATATCCTGAAGCCTTGTCAAAAGCTCTTATTTCTTTGTTGCTGATTTTCTTCCTGCTACATCCTTCTCTGTCACTTGTGCTTTCTCACACAATCAGTGTCTCTCATTCACACATTCTCACATTATCATGTCATCTCTCTGCCTGTGCTTGTAGAGCCAACTGGTTGATAGAAGTGTAATGGTTTCTTTTCTCAGACCTACTCTTAGACCACCCACCACCTCCCAGTCACCACTACGGTCTACAGAGGTTCTAATATTCACTCAACTCCACCACCAGTGCCAATGAGAGATCCTGCACTGGGCCAACATTTAGTGAAGATACTTGATTGAGTTTAATGATAATTTTGTTGTTGCTGTCTCATTTAATTTTGCCATACATTTCTAACAGGTCTCTCCATACTGAATTTCTCTTGACAGGGATTTTCCATTGTTTTCCACCATCTGCTGTGGCAAACAACTCTAGAGGCTTTAGCTCTATTCCCACTGGAAGACAGTGTCTTCTTTTTGTGCAGGAAGGCAGTCTATTTCTGTGTTTATAGAGCTTTCCAACAGATTTTCTGTGAATTTCAGCACAGAGGGGCATTATTTAAAAATGCAGCATAGTGGCTTGTAGATAGTACCAATCGTCTCAGCTTTGATTGTTCACACTAAATATATTAATGTCTCCAAATTAATGTGCTAATGATTTTTTGATGGTAAAAGCTGCACACAGCCCATTTAAATTCTGACAGTGTTTTATCTATGTGTCTTCCCTCTTGCACCAAAGACCGCCCACACTAGCTTACCCATTCCCACTGTGTCATCTCTTCATCCTCAGGCAACCACCACCTCACCAACAGTGGAGGTCAGTGAGGATTTCACTCCATCTCTCCTCCCTCTCTCTCTCTCTCTCTCCCTCTCTCTCTCTCTCTCTCACACACACACCCTATCTACCTCTTTTTTCTCACTCAATGTCTCGAACAGACTCTCCGCCACACACCCACATCTGAACAGCTCTCCTAATTGTATGCACCGCACACCTATCAAATTAAATTAGCACACAAAAACCCTCTTATGCTATCACTTGGCTGACTATTCACCCACTTAATTAATCCAATTAATCAGAAAAGGTATATCCACCTAATCAAAACATGTGTGTCGTATCTGGCAGCATCATCAGTATCCTCCCACCACTGCTCAGCAAAGTGTGAAGGGTGAGACGAGCAGATGATGAAACTTTAATTCTGGTTTTCCTCCTCATTTCATTATCCTCAATCTTGAAACATGACATTTTCCAAAGCCCAACACCACAGCTATAGATTATATACCTTGTTTTGATCAGACGATGCT
Source organism: Lates japonicus (assembly GCA_033238685.1). NCBI lineage: Eukaryota > Metazoa > Chordata > Actinopteri > Centropomidae > Lates > Lates japonicus. Next base: position 4,003,268 of record BRZM01000043.1, on the reverse strand, counting down.
GACTGATGTGCGAATAACTGGCTTTGAGTCCAGAGATGATGTCTTGTTTGTTTGTTTAATGTGTGGTGTAGCTGTGCCTCAAAGATAACTAATACAAACCTCATCAGAATAGTGTTTTCATATTCGCTGTCTGTGTAGAACATAGATAACCGAGGCAGAGCACACATTTCACAGGACATTTTTGGGAATCCATGTGAGATATGCAGCACAGTTGAATATAATTTTGCTCATACATTCAGCAAAAGCTTGATTTAAAAATCCCACATTTCACACAAAAACTGCTAATGTGCCCATCGCTGTGCTGTGTTTGAATTAAGTCAGGCCCACACCTGGCCTGGAAGGGCAGCTTTAATGACTGGTTGGGCATTAATCGATACTGGTAGCGCTGCAAGCTGATGTTAAATATTTAACATTCAAAGTTCATCCCGCTGATGTACTCAAGAAAGGTCTCGGTACATGGAAGCCTTTTGGTTCGAGGCTTCCTCCAGGGTGTCAGCAGCCACGTCGGCCTCTTTTGTCCTCCTCCACGATGTGACTTTGCTCAAGGACTTCTGCAACTCCAGTCTGATCAACTTCTTCCTCGTATACACGCACCAGACATCTCTCTGTCTCTCTCTGCCCCCTCTGTCTCACTCCTCCTCCCCTTTCGTCAGGCTCCGTTGACCATACAGATGACAGTATAGACTATGGCACCAGTGTATCGGAACCAAGAGCTGAGGAGAGCGATGAGGGAAGGGAGAGGAGATATGAGACAAAACGAGATGGATAGAGAGGAGGGGAGAGAGAGAGTCAGTCCTTCCCCGAGCCTGTCAGCTTTTTTATTACTGTGATGTCTGTGCTTTTATCACCATGCCCGCCAACAAAAAATCTCTTAAAGCCAACGGGGCAGCAGCTACAGAGACCTTGCTGAATGGCGAGCGGGCCTGAACGCTCATTTGATCTGCGATGCACTTGAGCATTGCCACGAGCCGGTGAAAGCTCGCAAGGGTCGGAAAGGGCCTCAGGGAGGATGGTTCACCTTGTTGACTCTGTGCGGGATGGAAGGAAGGGGAATGAACAGCCAGTGGCTGTGGTCAGTGTCACACACGTGTTCAAGGAGAGATTTGTGGACAGGCAGAGGATTAGAAGACAGTGTTCGTACCTGGCTCACCTTACACTGTGAACTGCTGGGAAGAAGGCACCGAGGCTCACGCAGAGAAGAAGATGTGCTTCTGATATAAATGTTCATATGTCTGGGTAAAAATGTAATGAGGAAAGAAATGTGCAGAAGTCTCTTAACTTTAAAAAAAAAATAAAATAAGATAAACTCTAAAGTTTGACCTTCAGTCTACATGGTTTAACATAATGGATTAAAAATGTCAGAGAGAACTGAATGTCTTCAAGAAGTGGTATGATGTGAATTTAAATATTGCCTTATTTACATACATATAATCAAAGATATGGAATCCCTGTTGGCCTATAGCGAACAAGGCACCAACCATGAACTATTACATCATCCCTTGTTCAAGTCCAACCAGGGACTTTCCCCTTCTCTCTTTCATCTCATTTCCTATCAACTCTCTAGTCAAATCTCTGATAAATGTATGAAATGCTCAAAAAAAACAAACAAACAAACAAACAAAAAAAACCTAGACATGTTTGATTTAGATACCTCAACCTGGGCTTGTCTTATCTCACGGAAGAGCTGCTAAATCTTCCCAAACAATGGAGTGTGAAGCAAATTGATTATTGATTTTAATATTGATTTAGAGGAGCTGCTGTAGCATTACTAAGTGCTGGGGCACACAGTCATTCATACATCCTTGCAAAATAGATGGTGCTTAAAACTGGTTGACGCAATGACTGTTTGTGCTCTCAGTTGCCCACTGGACAACACATCGAAACTGCAAAAAACATGCCTTTGACCACTTGGGGGAAGCAGAAACAAGCTGGAAACACACAACTGTAGTACTGTATATCGTTAGATTTTAAAGTTATCCTGTGGAGTTTTTGACCACTAGTTGTGGTATGGAGCAATGTTTTTAGGTTGCCGTTTTGTTTTAGGGGTGCAGGTGGCAGCGATGTGCCAAGAAATGCAGCAATGTACAGGAATGAATGAGATGGCTGGCTAGTGAAGAGATTTGTTCTTTTGAGCTTTTTTGATGAAAACAGCTGCGTGCTGTGGCTGGAAACAGAGTTGATGAGAGTGGTGACAGTCAACCAAAACATTAACATTGCTGGCCAGAAAACCAAAGCAATGAGCAAAAATATGGATGCTATAACGCTCTGTATGGTCACGATCTCCCCCTCTGTTCCCACTGAATAATGACCACAAAAGTGTTTTTGCATTTACACATCATGATGTCACAACAAAGTTGACCTTTCACCTTTTGGATATAAAATATCATTACGTCACTATTTTATCCTATCAGACATTTGTGTGAGATTTTATTATGGCCAAAAATCATGTTTTGTGAGGTCACAGTGACCTTGACCTTTGACCGCTGAATTCTAATGAGGGCACCCTTAAGCGCAAGACAGCCTGACATAATACCTTCATAAGAACTGGATGGACAACCCAAAAACATAATGCCTGAAGTATAAAAATATTGATTATTGCTGCTTTAAGTTTACAATTTAATTCAGGGGAATGTATTTGCACCATCTGCTATATAATACCCTCCTTCATTGGTCAGCTCTGTCAGGACTGTTTGCAGTTGATCAACACTGCAAACACACATGTCAGAGTTCACCAAATTTGAACCCAGTGTGTCGGCTCTTATGCAAATTTAGTCCATGAGCAAATGCAATGATCATGGCTATTTAATTGCAGTGAACTGATTTTGAAATTTTGCTGTTACGAAGGCTGGTGTGACCAAAGAGTCCAAAGAGTAATATTTTTATTCTGAGTCATAGTTTCCCTTTGTGCACGCTTGCTCTCTCTGATTGCATTAGTGAGGAGGCAGCCACCTCTGCCTTCATCACATCTGGCATACAGTAAGTAGGCATTAGGTTTCATAAAAGGGTGACATGACACACCTCTTGTACTGATAGAAACTGGCACTTAGAGTCTGTCTGGGTCGTGTCTCTGCGCACATGCAGACTCCGGCTCCCACAAAAAGCAAGCCAGTAGATACTATTACACATCATCCTCACCGCTGCCCATCTTGTCATCATCCCCAATGAATATTTAATTCCTCTCCCCCTCGCTGGCCTTCTCATCAAACGTCTGGTATTAATGTGCCACAGACGGTGCACTGCCCCCCCCCCCCCCCCCCCCGCTCTACAATGACTTGTGTCCTGGCCAATGCATTATGACTGGTAGGGGTGACTCAGGCTGGGCAGGATGCCACTGGAGTTTGGGGTGACATGAATGGAGAGGGGTTGTGTTGGGTGACGCACTAATACAAATGCAGCAGATGCAGGACCAGTCGTGATTCTGTGAGGACTTTGGATACAACTTAAAAACTATTTGCATTTAAGAACCTCTAAATAAATTCAGTTACAGGAAAACAACCAATTTAAAAGATTTTATCTGATACAGATTTAGCTATTTTATTGTAGGTGTGGAAACTTCCCATGAGACAAACTAGTCCTACACATTATCTGGTTTTAAAACCTTCCACTAATCCACATTTTGCTGGGGACTTCTTATAAGCCCTCAAGGATCCCAAAGGGTACCTGGAATACAATTTGGGAGCTACTTAGAGGCAGTGTAAGGCACACAGGTAATGCTTTGAAAGCATCGGTAATGACAGTGAGTGATACACGTCGTGAAACAGCTGTTCCCATTAAAATCATACTAGAGCGTCATACTGTGAGAAAAACAGCTGCAACAGAAAAAAAAAATATTTTGACATTTTTCTCAAGAAATAAGGTGAAGAAAATGAAAGGTATGCCATATGTTCTAAACTTGAGCATCGAGGTTGCCTGATCTGATCGAACTGCTGACCCCGGCATGTTGCTGTTGCTTTCATTCCCCAGGTTGCTTCAGACAGATGCTGAGCTGAGTGGCTCACACCAAGTGGGCTGCATTTCATCAAGACAAAATTAATTCAGAGAGAGCATACAGTATTTGTTCTTAATATAGATGTTGTACAAGGCAATATTCTGAATGTAAATATATCTGTATTTCACAATAGCTATTGTCATTATGAATTGTTCTACAAATTCAACTTGATGAAGATTCACTGGCCCTCACACAAAAGAAGAGTGTGTTCACCAGCAGTAAACAATGTCAACAATGCCCCATGATTCTTAGTCATTGTCACACTGTCAAAGCCTCCTGGGAGGTGTTGGTGTTTGGCTTCATCTTTATGTCTTTGTTAAAATGCCATGTGTTCAAATTTTACTATCCGGTATAACAATAGCTTAGAATATAGACTGAAAATCCCAGTAATCTAAAGTGGTATAAAGTAGAACAGAGGCTAGCACTCAGCACTCTAAAAGAATAAAGTTATTTTTCTTAGAGGTTGGTGTACTGAGCCAGAACTAAAATATCAGTAAATAATGGGACTTCAATTCCCCCAGGTAGCCAGAAACACAATTGCTGGCATTAAAGTACAATTCCATTTAAGTGTCCCAGTAAGTCATGCTAGTAGGGTAGTATGGGTACCGGCAGAGGCCCACCTGAGTGGAATGAACTGAGGCCATCGTTAATGTGATTAGCTTTTACTGCAATCCCAGGTCACAAAAAGGAGAAAACCTTCACAGACGCACAACAAAGTTCTTTGCTTCAGTGCAGTAACTGTTGAACTGTTACTACAATACAGAGACTTCCAGGTTCTGGGTTGTTGTGGTCTACTGTTGATAGATGATGTGTTTTGTCTGTTGGCTGACAATGGAAGCTGCTTCACTCACATATGTTTTTGCCCATAAACTCTGGTATTCATTTTATACAGTATAATCTTTGTCTGTTAGCAATGCTATCTTCTAGCACTACTAACAAAGATTTTGCCTCCTCTGAAGATGGGCCTACTGCAGTTCATTAGGATCCTCTCTGTCTGACACATTTTACATTATCCAGTGGACAGCACAGAGAGGTAGTGAGGCGAAGCTCTTAACACAGAGCACTGAGGGCACAGATGGAATTTGTATTTCATATTTACACTTTCCTCCCACATTAGCACAATACAATTTAGGCTGAAAGTGATCTTTTACACACGGCTCTGCTCTTATAGCATTTCAGCCTCTCTTAGCCAAACAACAGCATATCCTGGCTGTTCTCTAATGTACACTAAAACATTTTATACCTGCTTGGGTGAAGAAAAGAAATAATGAGATCAGTCTGATACTTATTGATTTTCTGGGTGGTTCTCCACATTTTTTGATCCTTAACTAAAATAGCACAATGTAACTTTTGTTCTTCAACACTTCGAGGATGAGATCTGCAATTTATGGATATATTAATATCTAGCGCTACACTGCCCCCTAGAGGCAAAACCATAAAACAGTCAAGTTTATTTCCTTTCAGTCAGACTTTATTCATTATCTCAATTTTTTTTTAACAGATTGTGACCAAATGACAATTACACCCCACCTCCCTCACCCTCCCTTTCCCACCCCAACCAAACTAATCAACTCCCCCTAAATATAGACTAATTGGAATATCTTTCAACTCAGTAAATAGTCAGTGGCCTTTTCATCTTTCAGTGAAAGTCAGCCACAACTCAGAGCAGATGAATTGAATACAGAAAAATAATTGGGGTCCATAGTTTTCACAGTGCATTACACAGCTGAGCGGTAAGACAATGAGCTTACAAAATTACAGTTCTGCCTTATCTTTCTAAGTTTAACTCAAGGTCGTGACAGACCCTTTGTAGATATTCTCCCTCATTTTCACTTCTGTAGATGGGAGTCTTCTTATAATTTAACCTCTTTAAAATAGCTTGTTGCACACTTCATCTGACAGAATATCATTCAAAAAACAATCACACTTCTGAAAGACATTCACATCTGATTAGACATAGGTTAATAAATTAATCAACTATCACGTTATACCCTATAGCTCCCCACCCACCACCCCTGACGACATCTCCCAAAAGGAAAAAAAAAAAGCTTCCTCAGACATTATTCAAACCCAAAACTTCCAGCATCTTATCCACCATCACTTTCCTGAGCTAACAGAGAAACTGACACCGAGTCAATCTTGCAGCACGCTTAACAGCTTATAAAATACCATCAGGAGTGGATGGAGTGCATTACAGTAACTCATGGGTGTTTTACATTAGAAGTGATGTGACTGACAGCGGTATAAAGCAGTTATTAGCTCATCAACATCTTTGGCTGTCTTTCAGTCATAGCAGTTACAGAATCCCATTTGTGATGGTATTATAGCGGCCAATGCAGTTTAAGATCACATCTACGGGTTCAAAGGAGGGACACAAAGATTCTGAGCTTGTGAAATGATGTTTAAAAAAATTCTAAGCGCATGGTTGTTTATCAAGCTTTTAATCATTTCACAAGCTGAAAATCTTTTTGACCCTCTCTTGAGCCCCTGTAAATCAATTTAAATCTTAAAAATCTCTCAGTTAACACTGGTAGTTCTGATCAGATCTTTGCATATTGTCTGAATTGACCTCGATGCTGATATGCGAGACACATGGTTAAACACGGTGCCTGATAGTCCTAAAGCAATGTTAGGACAGATATCAAAAGCATTCTAGTGCTTTCAAAACCCAAAGATTTTAGCTGACCTAGAGAAATTACAACGGTATAAAAATGGCTCATATTCTATCACAAATATTGACAATATTTTTCAGATGTGTTCTGGGAAAAAAAAGTGCTTAAAAAAAAAAAGAAAAAAAAGACAAAACTTGTAAAATGTCAGCTATCAGTCCAGTGAATCTGAATGGCTGATGAGGTGGTGGTAATGCGCGTCGAGTGGTTCATGTCAGGCTGCACATGGTGCCAAATCACATCTTAGCCAGCTAAACAGTTAACTAGCACCCAACATTAGCCGCAGCTGCTGAAGAAACGTAACCCGGCTGACCCCGGGGCCCCCTGCTCAGAGGCTTGGGGGTGTGGGTGCCAACGTGCTGTTTAGCAAACAAAGGTGTGGTCTGAGGTGAGCCGTGGTTGTGTTCTCACGTGCGCCTGGCCTTCTGTCTCTTGGCCTGGCGTTTGGCTTCATCCAGGGCGGCGCTCTCCCCGCTGGTTTGGGCCATGCTCCTCACTCCCTGGATACGGTTCATGACCTGTAAGAGGAGGGGGATCACCTGCAAAACAGGTCAGCAACAGGTATCAAACAAATGCTTTTTGAATTAACCGCTTCTTAATTGAAATATTAAGAAAATCCCTGAAAACAATGATGTGATTAATTTGAATTAATGAATAAATAAGAGCTAATTATAAAACATGAAAACTACAAGAAGTAGGACATTCCTCTTAATTCCAGGATTTGCCATGGAGGTGAGGTTTAAAATTTGATAATTGCTCTTTGAACGTATTTTCCGGAGCAGGTGAAGCTGGTTATGTACCTTCTCATGGTTGTACGCTGCTAACAGGAGCAGCAGAGTGAGGGGAAGAGCTATGTAGGAGCCTTGGGCAACATCTTGATCAGGCACTTTACGCTGTGGGAGAGCACACACAGACATACACAGTGTGAGATGAGACAATTCCAAAAGAAACAACACAATCAATACTGTTCTGATTAAAAGAAAACCCTGTCTCTCTATAAGTCACGATTCCGGTTGTTCTTTGCGGTGAAAAGGGAACATATTCTCTACTATCAAACAGCAGATATAGTTTAAACTTTGGCTTTAAAGAAAGCGCCTGTGTCTTACGGTGGGGTTGAAGGTAAGCGTGACGTGCTTGTGGTAGCCGGTGGAGGTGAAGGAGACCTGGGGCAGGGTGAAGTCATACTGGGAGCGGGACAGCGTGGAGTACAGCATCAGAACATAGGTCTGGAGAAGACAGAGAGAGATGATTTACAATTGAACAGCAGCATATCCTGGGTCATGATTATGTCTAAAGCAGTCTATAACTTTAGTGAAATACAAAAGCACATTAAGACATTAAGATGTACAACCACTGAATAATGTAGACTAGAAAATCAGGCTTTTGCTTTTCTGAGGATGAGCAAAATGTTGTTTAGACTTCATCAATTCAGACTTAAGAGCAGAATTACAAACTGATACCTCTCCATCTCTGTCCAGAGGAGGGAAGTGGAAGAAGAGGGACTGTCCCAGAGAGACGCTGTTGATTGGATTGTCCAGATTGTCACTCTTATACAGCTTCACCTGGACAGACCAAAAGAGGGTACAGTAGTAAAACTTCAACCATACCAACTCTGCACATACCTGCCATATGGGAGATGCAGAGAATTCTAAAATGCAAGGATCACTAGGCCGAGCCGTCATACCGATAGTGTTGGGAGATGTTCAGGGGTCGTGATGACATTTCCGCTGAGGTCAAACTGATTGATCTGCCTGAAGGCGATGATGTTGACCCCTTCGATGTCATTGCTGCCGACCTGAGAGCGAACACAGCGAGCTTAATGTACACATACAACCTTGAACTCCTAAAGAAAATACCAACTCCGGATAAAGCTCTGTACGAGTCACGTGGTGTGATAATAACTGAGAATTAAGTGGAATTAAGGCATTTCCAGCCTTGCCGGAGAGATTAGGGGGCCTGCACTTTTCAGACGAGCTAAAATTATGAACTGAGAGGTTTAAACGTGCAATGGGATTATCACTGCTTTTGTTCTGTGTATAGAAAAGGACCCATGTGATAAGACTGCTGATAAGTCATAATCACAGGGTTCCCACAGTCATTTTAACAATTCAATTACAAAAGTTTTCCATACCCGCCAATCTAGTTTTCACAACTATATTACTGCAGTACAAAGCATAAAGGAAAGGAATATGACATTCAAAACATGATAATGTTTGGGTTGGATGTTTGATATTAGAATTTTAGTGGAGGTTTTAAGTTCATTTTTAACCTTAGAAACAGCAGTTGAAAAAACAACCTCACAACATGGTGCACTTAGTAGCTGCTCTGGAGCTTTTGATCAGAACACAGTACTCAAAAGCCAAGAGGGAACCATGACCAACGATCCTCATATATATGAAGATTAAGTGATATGATTGAAAGCTCCTGAACAGCTACTAAATGGAGTCTGTGGTGAGATTTTTACAGTTTAACTTTATTTTTAAAAGCACTGTTGTCACAATTAATTGTTAAATCTGTGAAATGTCAAAAGAAAAAAAAACAAAAACAATTCACAATTTTCCCCAGCCAGAATTGACTTCTTTAAAATGTTTGTTTTGATCAGTCAATTAAGTATGTGACAAAAAAGCAGCATTTTCTCACATTTTAGACTCTGGAACCAGCAATCTAATTAAACTAATCCATAAACTGACTGACTAATTGCAATTGCATGCCAAACTTTGATCTCATTTTAGCTTTTAGGTAGAATACTGACATCAAACTGAACACTAGGCAGACATAAAACTACCTAAATAAAGATATTTCTATCATTAGCAATTTGCCTTGCTTAATAACACAGATGCTTAAACCTGACCTCCTGGTAGCTAGCGACAAATGCTGATATTACACTCAAATGGTGAGATCAGAGCAGTGTAAAATTAAGTCAGTGTTCAAGTCTAACCAGTTACATTTTACCCTGTGGATTTATGTGACATTTTCTTATATCACTCCTCCTCCCAATACTTAAATTAGCAGGAACGTGGTAAAATTACTATAATAGCTTCTTGAATTTTCGCAAAGCTAAACGATTGTGTACACATGTGGAAAGCTGCATGGACCACAGGAAGCTTGTAATAGTTCTGCTGCTTACCTCTATAGCTCTGTGTTGTGGCAGAGCCCTCTCTATGTGGTCGTTGCCTTCAGCGCGCAGCTGAATCAGATACTTGCAACCCGGCTGAAAGGAAAAAATCATTTGGTTAATTAAGTCGTTTAAGATTTACAGTACAAGGACTAAGGAGATACCGGTGCAGTTTCAGAGACTTGATATGCCTGCTGTGTATAATCATTCATGCAGTGCCAAATGCGGCTTACACAAGGTATTTTACCAGACCAGTCATTCCTCTACCCAGACAAAGGTGGGTGGCCAGACCAGTGTGATGCAGTTCATTCTAGTGTGAAACTGTCCGATCTGATTTTAACAGTTCCAAGCATCCTCACCAGCAGACCCCTGAGTCTGAAGCGGCCCTCCTCATCAGTGACGGTATCCTCGCTGTAGAGGCTGCACTCTCCCTGACCCACCGCCTCCACAGCAACATCCCGCTCTGCATCCCCGCTCAGAGACTGCACCGCTCCATAGCAGCTGAGGACAAAAACACAAGACCACAACGCTGGTAAGACACATAAGGAAAGGGCATTTTTGAATTCAACAAACAGCATCAACCAGTAGGTAACTACACAGTACTGTGCCAAGGTTTTAAGCACTTTAGATGTTTAGATTCTCATCCATCAGACTATACCATCTGGGAGGTGTCTGATCGGTCCCAAATGTATTCTGCAGCATGACAACAAGCCCAAACAAACAGCCAGTCATAAAGAACCATCTTCAGAGACAAGAGGACCAAGGAGTCCTGCAGCAGATGGTATGACAGACCCTGATCTCAACATCATGGGATTACATGAAGAGACAGAAGACACTGAGACATCCTAAATTCACAGACAAACTGTGGCAAGTTCTCCAAGATGCTTGGATCAACCTGCCTGCCAAGTGCCTAAAACTGTGCACAGGTGTACAGAGGAGAACTACTGCTGTTTTAAAGGCAAAGGCTGGTCACAGTGAGAGAATGCTGACTTTACTTTTAGTACTTGAAGCTTTTGCACAGTACTGCACATTAAAGTTACCTCCCGCAGATATAGAGAATGAGATGTTTATGCTTGCAAGGTGCATTTGTTTACCTGTATGCAGTCTTAATGCCCGTTATGTCGATACTGAGGTTTTGACCTTCTTCCACTGTGATCATCTGAGATGCCGGCTCGAAGCGGAACTCCTTCATCATGGGCTTGAAGTAGTACTGACCAGGACTCTGAGGAGAGAAAAGCAGTGATTATGTCCAATGAAAGGCAGAAAACATATTCATTAGCTAGAGAACAACAGAGGTCAAAGCATCCCTACAATCAGCTTTACAGCTCGGCGGACTGATACCTCACACCACACAGAGAAAAGGACAATAATGAAAGCAAATGAACAAACTGCTGGATCCCTACCAGGTTATTAAAGGTGAGAAGGCCAGTGTCCTGGGTCAAAAGGTTGGAGCGAAACTGTCCTCCGCTCAGAGAGAGAAGGACGCCTGACAGAGGCTGACCATCCTCTGATTTGATCTGTAGAAAGAAGGGAGAGTTGAGGGAGAGAACAGGTTACAGATCTCATGATTTTATAACTAATTGACTGATCTGACTAATCATTTCAGCACATCACATTAAGCTTGGTTTATACTTCTGTGTGGAAATTGCAGTAAGTGTTATAACGGGTCAATAGGAGATTACACTCCTTCAGTCTTTTCAAAATAAAAGATCTTGAGGACTAAATGCCCGTTGTAATGGAGCCAAACTCGCACAGACAAATCTTGAAAATCATGAAATCACTCAGTCATGCCTCAAACTGTGGGAGCCAAATTGTGAAATGGTGGGTATAATCGGGCTGACAGGTGAGTTTAGTGTCTCTAGTGTTCTATTTCAGAGAGGATTTGCAAAAGAAAGATAAACAAGGACGCAAAACTCTTTATATAAATGCTGTACAGAAGATTTCAAAGCAATTTATCACACAGTCTGAAAGGGAAACCAACACTGATCATTTGTGCCAGGATCCCATGGTCGCTGTAGATAATTGCAGACCCTTTTAACAAAGGCAGTACAAAGGCTAGGCACTGACAGCACACAGCAAAGCAGAAAACTGATTCAGCTATCATCAGTGATATTTTCTTTTAATTATATTTTATGAAAACATACAGCACGAACTATAGAGAGCTTTTCATCATGTCATTTCATATTCACTTTAAACCACAACCAGAAAATGTGAACAAAGAGCTTTAATTGCATGATAGTCAGTGTGAATTTGTCAGCTAAGTACTGTGGATATAAAAGCGTCTGGCGATTACTGGGATGTAATAAATACGAGAGCGAGCAGGGTGGTCACATGTACCTTGAAGGTGACACCAGCCAGAGCGAACGCCTTGAAATCTCCCTGGGTTCCCTCCACAGGACTCAGGACGAAACCCTCTTTACTGGCACTGATGTCGTACTGCCGGTCGCTGTGAAGTGGACCCACACTGGAGGAAAGAGAAGAGAGATAAGCTGGTTAAAACACAGAATGACAGGTAACAGTACAGAATTCCATCCAAGTCAAATCAAAAATAAGTTTTGAAATGGTAAACCTCCAATAATGAAACAAGAGAAAGCGCTACTCACAAAAAGGCATTACTACATACTTACTGGATAATGTTGCACTATTGACTCTGACATTTTAGAGTCAGTCCAAAACCATTTTAACCATATCCCCGCATGAGGAGAATTATCTTTTGCTCAGGGCTCAAGGCAACTGCTGACAAACCTGCAGAGATCCAACACCTTCAGAGGATCTTCCAGAGGGCAGAATATGAAGGCAAACTAAACGGCAGATCCATTTTGACATCTAAAATTGCACCTATACAAACTGTCATGTGGGCATCAGTAGTTAGTAGTAAATTACATCTTTAAAAAATATCCTGTTTAACTCTCATTGTCTTTGTCTTGCTTCTGTTGATAGATAATCAAATTTTGAAAACAACAAAGTAAAATATTTTTATTATGCATTTGTTTACAAGCAAATTATGGTGAATTAGCTGTTAGCTGTGCACCCATGGATATGCAGACAACTATCACTGGATTACACTGATACAAAGAAAACTTCTGATGTCTTGATGTGATGATTCTCTGGCAAATGAAGTTGGAGGGAGTATCTTTTTTCCTATGATTTCTTATTCACAATGAACATCAGATTTAACTGTATTCTGGGGAAGTGTAAGTCACACTGAATCTAAAATGATAGGTATCATGTCTGTGTGGTCAGATCTGATTCTCTGCAACCTGCCACAGACGGCACTGATGCAGTTCTTCATGTATGAAAACCTCTCAGCCTTGGGTGCAGCTTTTGACAGTGTTTACCATGAGGCCCTTTTAAACAGACTGCACAATCCGGTTGGTCTCTGTGGCACAAATTGTGATTTAATTATCCATTTGGCTGACCACCTCAAACAGAGCCTTTTAAAACCCATCTCAACTCTCTGGGCCTGAACAGCAAATTATATTAGTGCCAGGGTTTTAACTAGAACCCACACATGGCTGCTGTTTCTACACTTATTTTGGCCTCAATGTATTTATGGATCTGCCAGTTAGTGTATATAATGACCTGCCAAGCACATACATTTCTAGCAGAATCCAAAGATAGACAATACAAAGATATCTACGGTGGGTTGCAAGCACTGGAATATCCTCAGTCTAGTTTTATGCACTTAATTTTCATCTTTAAAGAACTAGGTTCTCATACCTGTATGCTCCCATCTCATTAGTGGCCACTGTAATGAGCGGTGTAGCAGCTCCTCTTTCAGTGATGGAGATCTCTACACCCTGGAGCTCTGGTGACACCTTGCCCTCCAGGAAGAGACCTGCACGCCCTGTGATGTCCACCAGCCGACCAGGACAGGACTCTGTCAATGGGGGGAGTTTCATTACTCTTTAAGTAGCTTATTTGGCATGCTACAGAATTTAGGGGATTTTATCATTTGAATTCATTTTTCTCCTCTTTCTCTAGTCAAGTCAAGTCAATTTTTATTTATATAGCACCAACTCATAACAGAAGTTATCTTGGGGGACTTTTCATATACAGCAGTCTAGACCGTACTCTTTAAATTATAATATTTACAAAGAGAGACCCAACAATTCCCACCATGAGCAGCACTAGGCGACAGTGGCAAGGAAAAACTTCCTTTTAAGAGGCAGAAAGCTGGAGCAGAATCAGATGCAAGTTGGAGTATAAATATGATGAGCACAACAGTATACACTTTTGTAAAGATTTAAAGACCTACGAAGCTGCTGTAACAAGAACGTACACAAAAAGTACTCAGACAGACATGATAAAGTTGTTAAATTACAATGTGTGTGAAGGATTTTACCTCCGGTGATTGTGGCCTCTACTTCAGGTGGGTAGAACAGCAGCTCCTTGGAGGAGGGAGTCACTGTGATTTTCTCTCCAGCCCTAGACAGTGCATGTACAGTACAGTCAATATTAATTCACTTTATCGTTACATTCAAGACTGAATGACTTGTAAGGATTAAAACTGACTGCGGCAACATAAACCTATAGGATTATCAGTAAGAACCTTGTGTTTCTGTGTGAAGCAACATCAGAGTGATCATTAAAAGAGGAACTCTGCATGAGAAATTTAGCAGGAAAACGTTCTTCCAAAGCCAGCGGCTCATCCCACTTTGCAATGCCGTAATACTTTGTGCATTAATATGTGCACGCTCCAGAATGAAAGTCTTGCGATCTTTACTCTGTTACGTCACAAAGAGCAAAGATGATAAATTAAACTGTGTTGAAAACACTGTGACTGACCTGGCCCAGTAGGAAAACTCATAGTGGAAAGGGCCTGTCAGTTCATCTGCTTTCTCTTGGATTGGAGGGCTGTCATCCCTGGCACCTCCGTCTTCCTCTGCAGCACGGCGCTCCCGTTCCTGGCGGCGTAGCTGAATCTCCTGCAGCTGCTGCTCCTGCCGTTGCTCCTCTAGGCTCCGAAGGGGACCCAGCACCAGCGCCGGCTCGCTCTCAATGGACGACCTGACCGAGAAGAGTGGAGAGAGTGAGGGGAAAAAAAAAAAAAAGCATTTAACCTCGTCATTTAGACTGATAATCAGCAGCAAATGTTAGTGACTCTCAGAGCTTGCTAAAAATGAGCCCAGCCATGAGTCATCTTACTTGATGGTAACTGTGACGTCTAGAATCTTGTCGGTGGTGATGAGCCCGGTCATGTGATGCCGCACTGCAGTGAGGGTCAGGATACTGGGGGCCGAGCTGTTAAACGCAAGTAAATCAGTCATTACTTTGCTGAACCGTATAAAAGGAGAACATTTTTTAACCAAGAAATAAATGAACACAGCATCTGATTACTTACGTATCATAGGTGTAGAAGTCCTGCTCAAACTGATGGCAGGAGCGAGGGGTGACTTTGTAAACACCTGGACAAGCCAGTTTTAGTTGATTAATTACTTTGCTCCAGATTTATATTTAGATAAGTCTGACACAGACCTTTTGGCTCAAAACACTGTACTCTAACTATGCACAAGGGAACAGTTGGTACACTGATACTTTCTTCTCTCAATATGCTAATTCATGCTATGTTTAGCTAATGAGAGGTCATGAAAATGATCCTCACCAGGCTTGGAGAGGCAGAAGCGGTTGACTCCCTTAGAGAGGTTGTACATGCCCACGTTCTCGGGTTTGCTGCCATCTTGGAAGAACTCCTGTGCAGAGAAACGATTTCAGTTAGAAAACAGAATAATAACTGTGGACATTCCACCACCTGAAACGACACACGCCAGGTGCTGCTAATGTAGTCAGCTACTGATTACTAACCAGGGTGATGGCATGGGAGAGGGAGCAGCGCAGGATGTAGCCAATTTGTCTGAACTCCACTCCTAAGATGTCGGAATCCAGAACTTCCACTTCCATGGACTTATGCTTCCAGCACCACTCCTCATGAGAAATACTCACTGAAAGGTGAAAAAGAAACCCAGTCACACAAGCCTAGGAGGTAACACCTCAGATGCCATGATCACTTGAGGTTGAGGCTTTTCACAGAAGGCTCTTATAATGATCTCATCTTTAAACAATTGCTGAAGAAAGTAAACTTCTCGCACTACTACTGGCCTGGCAACACCACAAGCTGAGTAAACATGCCTCAAAGTTGCTGTGTGTGCAGATAGCTTGCAGACACAGGCAGACACAGACACAGACACACACACAGACTGTGTGTATTGAACAGTGAGAGAGATAGATGCAGCACCAGAAGGCACAGAAACCGGCTGAATAATGCGTGCCTCCAAAAAGCTGGTGCTAAACACCAATTATGATCGAAAGGCGGTAATTACTCATTGATTTCTCCCACAATCATTAAGAGAATAATTACTGTGATGTCCTGATGGATTCTGAAATGCAGGTAGGGAGGAGGAATCAGTGTATTCACTATGCTTGCTTTGACTTCTTCAAGTCAAAACCTGTATGCTGACTTTGCATTCAGGCTCCACATAAATGCTGAGGCACTGGCAAAGACACATGCTTACAAGCACTAACTTCTGGTTTGTAACTACTCTAAATAACCCTGAATCTTGCTATTATTACAAAGAATCAAAAGTAGTAATAGTAGTGAGTCCTGACCTTTGTATTTCCCAGGAAGAACACTGTCGAAGGAGAAGCTGAGGATGTCGCTGCTGCCAGACAGAGCCACCATCCTCCTCTCTCCCTGCCGACTCACTGGCTGGAGGGTTACTGAGAGGTCATCGCAGGATGCTAGAGGTCAACCAGAGGACATACGGTCAGCTTGGGTGAACAATAAAAAGCACATGATGGGCTGAAGCTGAGTCATGTCCCACATCTTATTCTACATTGTCATTATTTCTTCTCAACAAGTGATTTTAACAAGCCGCTTTTTCCCCACAATGTTCATTTAAAGGGACACTCCTCACTCACCCTGTGTTTTATTAAAACAAACCATACATAAATAAGACCTTACCTAGACAGTAGACTTTTCCAGAGACAGAAGCCATGAACTGGGTGAAAAGGAGGTCTGTGAGGGGCTGGTCCACGAGGGAGACCTCCAGGGCTTGAGGCTGCAGAGCCAGGCCTGCTTTCACCTCCACCTCAGGGAGAGACACCTAAACACATGAAGGTGAAACCAAAGTTATATTATAGAAATCCAAGTGTTTACTTAAGCAATATTAACCGAGTGTGCTTTAACGTCATCTGAGCACGACAGTGATGTGGTCAGGACCGAGGCACTTGCGATTAAACTATTACCAACAAAGTAAACTGTATATGGCTGAGTAATATTTTTAGTGATGACTAAGGCGTGCTGTCATGCTGATTTGAGTACATTTTAAATGTCTTGTTGACCAATCAGATTGCTTGGTCGGAACTACTTGTATAATGTACTATTATATAGACACTAAAATCAGTTATATCTCTACCAATACATCTCAAAACTTCGGTTTTTCCTTGAAGTGATTTACCAGCCAGCGCAGACGGAGCTATCGATCATAAAACCTAGCTGTTATTAGAGTCTTACATGAACGCTGTAGTCTCCAGGTTTGGCCTGAAAGCAGAAGGCCCCCTGAGGGTCAGAGTCGATTGTCCGGCTGGAAGCCTTGTCTTGGTTCTGGTGTGTCAGGGTGACCTTGTAGCGACCCTGCTGCTTCATGCCCTCAGGCAGGCGGCTGATGGAGATCTGACCGCACACACTGAACCTGGCGTGGGACCGACACAGTTTCATAAGGCTTGTTAGCAATATGATGATTTGAAAGAACAAACACATGACGCCTAAGCTACATGTGTATAAATAATTTCAAAACATGCACAATCAAAACATATCATTTGATATCTTAATGAGGCACAGCTAAAGCAGTAAGTGGACAGGCCAGACGTACCCTGCTGTGATGATGTCAGGAAGCTGAGGTGTGTTGGGGGCAATCTTCACTGTGATTGGCTCAAAGAACATGAGATCCTTGTTGACACGGATGGTGTAGGTACCAGCTGTCATGTTCTCCAACCGGAAAGAACCATCCTCCTTACTGACGACTGCGAGGACAGAGTGGCAAAGCAAGCAGGTGTGAAAATGTGTTCACAATGAAAACCACTGAACGCATTTCTGTGGGTTTTTTTTTTTTTTTTTGGTAATTTATTTGTTGCTTTGATAATACACAGAAAGTGTGGAGTCTTCTAGTACAGTTACCTTTGATCTGGTTGTTGAGGGACACCGTAGCATCAGATACACCCTCCCCACCGACACTGTTCAGAACCCGGCCTGTCACAGAGAAGCCCATGACTCGGAAGATAGGCTACACATAGGGTGAGAGAAACAGCGTTGCATGTCAAAGTAATGTGCCATGTCTAAAATTAAATGTGACTGGTTAAAGAATCGCAAATGTGTAAACAAAAACTGAAATTGAAAAATGATGATACAATTTAACTCTTTACCTCTAGCTTCAAACTGTTGTGTTCAACCTTGAAATTCATCCTGGATGGAGCAACATCAAAAGTGATCCTCTCTCCTCTGTAGAAGGGCACCTGCAGTGAAGTATTTCACAAAATGGGGATAATTAAAATAACTCATCCATGTAGTCCGTCGTAATTTAATCTCACTATTAACAAGAAAAACACCCTTACAACAGTGTACTCTCCACTGGCCAGAGAGGGGAAGATGAAGGTGCCATCTTCCCTGGACAGAGCGCTGCACAGGTAGACCAGGGAGCTGTCGCCAGAATCTGCACCCTCCACCGGGGATGTGTTGCAGCCACCGACGTCCTTCAAATCACAACAAATGCACATAAAAATTGAGCAATCTAACTTAAGTTTTTTGGTTGTGATACACCGAGTTTTCCTCAATCTGTCACTTCTTATCATCACTATAATGTAAAATTGAAGGGAAAGTTTTATAAAATACTGTAAAAAAAAAAAAAAAAAAAGTCAGACCACTTTTAAAACACTTTAAAAAAAAATAACATTACATTTTGATATTCCCTGACTTTTCTTAAGAAAAAACTCTGACTTTGATATTAGAGAAATCCCAAGAGCAGCTGGAACTCTGTCAAAATACAAGCTGCAGTATGCTAACAAGCAGTGGGGTTACTTGATCTAATTTGACCTCTCATGCTTTCTAAAATAATGTTGCTTTACCTCTCTCTTGACTGTGGCTGAGTACAGTAGGAAGGTGACCTCTTTCATGGGCTCTCCATCACTGCGGACTTCCCCTGAGACATCGTAGCCCCCAACCACCAGATGGTCGGCAGCCGGGGCATTGGCAGTGGACACGTGCACCGAGGTAGCGCTCTATCGAAGGACGGCAAAGGTCACCACGTAAGTTACAGTGAGGGTCGGAATAACGACCCTGTCAGGAGCAGTGTGATTACTGCTGGAGATCATTAGTTTAAAACCTGCCGACATGGCAGGGAACCTTATCAGCTTAGCAAGTGGGTGAATAATGAAGTTTTCTACACTCAAGTGATGCTGAATTAAAAAGACCTCTAACACTGTGCATTCTCTACTGCACTGACACTACTCAGACAGGCAGCTGTGATATCGTTGTACCCAACAGTGTTGTATTACACACTGTGGGGGTGAAAATGATTTCTCTCACACATACTTAAAAGAGTTACAGTTTTTACTGTGTCTGTGTGTGACTGATGACTACAGTACGCTGGCTTCATTTTTCATTGTGGTGACATCAATGGATAAAAATCTCAATAATCTTAATTTTCTCTTAACCTTTTAAAATACACCATCCCACCCGTGGGATGCTTTGGCCTTGGTAGCACTCAATCTTCACACAGCCCTAACACATCATACATTGTTTAAAAAGTCTAAGGACACTGCAGGATCCCTATATCACTGCAACAGCCTTTGATGATGAACTGGTTCAGATAACTTCAAAGTCTTTATCCACACACAGGTTATTACTACAAGTCTTATATTACCTTTTTTTTTTTTTTTTTTTACCAAAACAAAATCAATAAGACAAATAAAATTTGTGCCTCTGTAACCTTGATACAGTGTCTTTTATACTCATTCTGACTTTTTGGTTGTAAAATTTTAAGTGTCACCATTCAACAGAGAGGGTGATACCTGTAATAAAAAGGGTTGAAGAACAATAACCTTTATATTTTGAGTACATTATTTTCAGGCTTGTGCCCAAAAATGGTCTGTTTGGGGATTAAAATACAGAGTCAAAAAAATATTTTCCAGAAGATGTGAAGGGTGAAAGTTTTAACTTCACAGTCACCTGGTGCCAATTATAGTCCAATTATATTGCCTTTAATTGGTTTTTGTTTTGTTATGTTTTCTCATACTACATCACAACTCCTGCTCCCACATTTCAACTCCCAGTCCAAAATATGTTGTTGCATGTCCTACCCAAAGCAAATATACCAACCTGCTCCAGAGTCCAGGAGGGATGGGAAGCTGTGATGTCATAATTTCCGGGGAGTACTTTGAAGAAGGTATACCTGTGTTAGCAAGACCAAGCAAAAGAAAGGTCTTGAAACCGCACACAATTTCAAACTTAGGTTTACTGCAGAAACACCTGTATACCTCCTCTAAACAGAAGAGTACAAGCCACTTACTTTCCTCCAGGCTGTGTGATGACACTCTGGAGTTTCTCCTCTGTTCCCGCTCGGCTCAGTCTGACTTCTACTCCTGCCGGACCCAGGAGATGGCCCTTACTCAGAACCTGAGCAAGACACAACAACACATTAAGAGGGAAAACCAGGACACGATAGTAAGAGATATTATGTGACACGAAGCACTTCCTTGATTGATACTTTTCCAGGAAAAAGCTTACAGAAGCTTTAATACACCATCAAATTGTGAACAAATCTCACCATTCCTGAGACTGAAAAGCCAGTGAAAACAAAGTTGATGTCTTCCTCTTTGGTACAGATGTCACTAACTCCATCCACATGGAGGTCAACACTGGTTGGCTCTGGTGAGTTAAAAAATCATAGAACAAAAGACATGAGAGCAAGTTCACAGATAATGAAAAACAACCTCTGAGATTTTGCATTTGCTGAATAACAGCTGGCGTTTTTAAAGGTTTGTGAATAGTGAGGATGCAGCTGTGACAGTCTTACCAAAGCTCCACCCAAGAGGAGGCTCAATCTTCAAAACAAAGTCCCCCTATATTAAAATAAAAGACAGATTTCAGTAATGTTCAGTGAAAATCAAAGTATTAGTATTCGTATAAAAGTATTCAAACTAGTGTTTCTGTACCTTGTCATACAGCGGGATCATGAAGTAGCCATTGATTGGAGCACAATCTGTTTGGTATTTCAAGGAGCCTTGTTTGGTGTACAGTTTAATCTGTGCATGACAGATGAGACAAATTGATCATGAAGTATAAGAATAATGACTTGAAATGCTAACTGTTGCTAGGCCAGTCACAAGTAATTAAAATGACACACTGGTTGGGTATCTTGTATGAGAGCAGTCTATCTGGGATTAAGTTCATTTCACCTATTAGCCAAATGGTTAATCCCGTGCAGCCTGTTAATGGGCAGGGATTAGGACTGGTGGTCAGCACTTAACGTCTTCCTCGTTAACACTGACAGGTTTCAGCAGGGAGCAGTCATGTGTAACACAAACATATTAACATAAATTCACATATGGCTTTTCGGTCAACTGTGACTGCGACAGAAAACACCGAAATTAGCTCTATGGCAGATTGCTAAAATAACGTTTAACTACAATAACCGTTCTAATGTGTGTTTGCTAGCTCCACAGAGCTAACACTGAGGTAAAACACACGTCTTCTGAAGTAATTTCATTCAAACTGTCATTCGACTAAACCGTCGATCTCTGCCTAACCTTTAGCTTACTAAAACAAATCAGCTAACTGTTAGCTAGCTGCTAGCCGGAACGTTTGCACTCTCACCTCGATCAGAGAGTAGTTGATTTCAACGTCGGACTTCACAAATCCCCCGCATGCCACCACTATGTCATCAGAGGACACGGTCAAGAACTGAGAATAAATGATACAGAACAACACCCAGAGGGATCCCATGTCAGCCCGGATCGTAATTTTCAACATTTTGGCTGACTGAGCCGAGCAACAGCACGCTGCCTCCGGTTCCGTACCAGCTGAGCTCCTGTCACTGGCCGAGCAAAGACACTGACGGCGGCAGCGACCCCCGCTGGGCCGGAGGTGCTATAACGCGACAGTGACATTGGGCAGAAATATCACTTCAGTGAGGGTGGTTTTTAAGGTTTATTTTTCATGTAAATAGTTCCACGTTAAAGGCAGTCGCATTAAAAAGCACCTCACATTAAAAATAGTATATTTACTCAAAAATAAAACAGCATTTATAGTACTAACATGCCCACCAACCCAAAGTTATTTTAGTTACAAAAACTGAGCCACAGTAAGGCAAAGAGAACATGGTTTCAGTGTTACAGTGTTCTGATTTTCTTTTCTTTTTTTTCATTATTATGCAACCATAGTGCTAATAATAATGATATAAATGTTAGATTTAAAAACACGCAAGACATACAAGGAATGCAGTTATTGCATGTTACACAAAATTTGTACGAGTAAGAAAAGACTAGTGTTAATACTGTGTAAAGTGCATGAAATTCAAAAGGGTTTTTCAAACTCCAGTGGTTACAGTAATGCAAGTCCTTCTCAGAAGGAAAAGATGAGAGATCGAACTTAGAGTAGGGAAAAACACCACAAAAAAACATGTGACCAGCAATGACTTTTGGTTTAAAAAAACTTGAACATTGCTGCTTCTTTCACGATTAGATTGTCAACAAATGTACACTAAAAAGGCATGACGCGTCAGCAGATCCCCAGAGGCTCCCAAGTTGTTGTACTGTTTTCACAATGAAACAAGAATATTTAAGATATTCATTTAAACAGTTCCAGTACATTTGTCCAGTCATGCATCTGGTCTGTAATATCAGGTTCCTGCCTCACACATGTGTGGAGGAGTCTGGAGGTGGATGTGCCAGGAACACAGCGTCATTGAAATTGCTGGAGAAGCTGGTATGGTAGCTGAGGCTGCTTCTGCTGCTGCTGCGGGGCTGGGATTTGGACACTGGAGATTTGACTGCTGAGAGCCTCTGGGCCTGGCACAGCTTCTGGATCAGGAAACGTTTGTCACGGCCCTCCTGAAAAACAAAATGACACATAGGATAGTAGTTTGTGTAAGAATAATAAGAATATAAATGAGAAAGGAGGTTGACAAGAGCACAGCAAAATGTTCTGAAAATCCTTGTATAAACCTACCATAGCTAGCTGCTCCCGCAGTTGGTTAATAACTCTTTTGTGAGCTCCAGCTAGTGCAATCACATAAAACATGGCCAAACTGTAGAGAAAAAATATATACAGCACATTGATATATAATATGAATATATATTATGTATGTATGTATGTATCAAATATTAAAAACATTACATTTTAAAGGCTAAAACGTACCATGTAAAGACAAAGAAGGAAACAGCAAAGGCCTCTGATGAGAGAGCAACCAGCAGCTTTTGGACTTTCTCAGATTGCTGAGATACCACAGTTGGCATCACCATCCAGGAAGTGGTGTAATTAACAAATGGCCCACAAGCCTGGGAACAGTTTATTCTGTGCAAAAGGGAAGGGTAAATAAGCATATATGCCAAGAGAACATGTAAGCAGTAGCAATGAATGTTTCTACATTTGTTTAGTCACAGACATGCAGAAGAAAAACGAGAAATTTCATATCTCCATTTATATCTAAGTGAAATTCATCAGACAAATATTGACCTGCGATGTCAATACTTCCACTTAATGTTCTACTAAAATTAAACATTAAAACATAATATAGTCATTACTTACTGTGCTACACTGACAGTGACAGGCAGACAGGCCAGAGCCAGTCCAATCAGCAGCACGCCGAGAAAGAAGAAGTTGGAGCTAGAAGCTCGAAACGGACGTGTGGCTGGACGGCAGTTCTTCATTAATGATAACTTTAAATAAAGAGCAGAAAGGTGATGGAATGTCAGAAGTTGTATTATTAATTTGGAGCCAAGTAAAAAAAAATATGAAAGACAAAAATCACCTTTTTGATGTAGAAGATAAAGAAGTATTTGATGGTGCAGATGGCAGGCAGCATCGGGCAGTAGAACGTGCCGATCCAGCAGATGGTCTGACCATAGACGATCTCTAGAACATTCTGAGGAATACCAAACTCCTGCTGGCCCCACCACTTAGCTAGGCCACACTCACCGTACTTCACTATCAGCCTGGGTAGGACAGGGCAATGCAAGGATGCACAGTTAAATATGACCTAAGATCACATTTTGTACACAGAATTGAGATGATTAAGATGTTTTTTTCAGTGAAAAAGAGAGTACTTACTTTCTGGGAAATTCCACAAAGATGGTGACTGCAACAATAATGATGAAGTCAAAGATGGTGAGTTTGTACATCTCCTGGCCCACGCGGGTCTCCCAACACTGTGGACAACAGTGAGGACATAGAGCCTGGATTAAATGTGTCTGTATACAACTAGAATGGATTTTGTACTGTATTAGCCATTATATACCCTGATGCGTTAAAACACCAAATGACTGACAAAGGACTGAATAAATGTAGGGCTCACTTTATCATTGAAAAGCTTTTTTATGACCAAAAAAATGGGCAAATACCTCTGCTGTTACACTCTGAATAATGTAAATTTAAATAGGTGTAAATGATTAACATCCTAAAATGAGCTCTGAATGGCTTTAAAACCCCTTAGATCGTTTAAGGAAATCATTAAGCACTGAGCTACTGTGTTGACACAAAGATAAAAGCAAGTTTGATACTGATATCTGCAGATTACTACAACAAATCATTGTGTACTCTATTGGAGAAAAGGAAAATGACTTACAGAGTAAAGCACGTGGTTATAACCACATTTGCAGGGTTCCTCTTCACATTTAGTGATCTGAGACCAGAGAGAGAAGAGCAAAACCCCAATACTGGTCAACCGCATGAAGACACATCTGTGAGGAAAGGAAGACAGAAAAAGTCTTGTGGACACTCCAGCTATTAAGCCCAAGCATTTGTTTGCAAATATACAATTTTTCCTTGTAGTTTCATCTAATGCAATTAATTTTCCTTAAAAGGCTTCCCCTTGCAATATAGGAAGTATTTGGGCCTGGATGGTTTTCTAATTGAGTTCTATAAAACCTTTTTGAATAAGTTTGAGATGTTTAATGAATCTTTTCACTCTCTTAAATTACCTCCAACTCTTAATCAAGTTTCAGTATTACTGATTTCAAGTTATCATCCTAGAAGTCTGTTGATGTTGATGTGAAGCTTTCATCTAAGCTACTAGCCATGTGTCTGCAGTCTGTTCTGCCCTCAACTATCTCCGTTGATCAAACTAGGTTTATCCAGAACAGATATTCTTTTTTTTAACCTGAGATGACTCTTGTCTACACCTAACCTTGTCTGCACCAGAAGCTCTGATCTTGTTAGGAGCAGAGAAGCTTTTGATCGCATTGGTGGAATTTATCCTTTTTACACACTGGAAAACCATTGCTTGGTTCATTGTTTGTCTAAAACCGCTTTACTCGTCCATTGCTATTGCTGTTGAACCACTCGCCTCTACAACTGGAATAACAGTTCTGAGCAGAACGACTCCCTTCATGTGGATGATTCGCTGTTATACATCTCTAATCTCTCTGAATCAGTCCTGGATGCTCTTGACATCCTTCCCTCATTTGGCCACATTTCAGAAAAAAAAGTAAGTGGTCTAAAATGGAAGCCTACTATACCTTATGAGGGTGAAGCGGATCTCAAAGGCAGGAGAGTAATCCTCAAAATTGATGATGACGGAGAAGACCAGCGGGGTGATGAAGTTGGCCAAGGTAATAACGATTGATGGCAGATACTCATAGATGAGAGCCATGATAAAATTCTCCTGCAACACAGCAAAAATATTATTGAAAGTAATTACCTTTGATGCCCACTGATGTCAGCTTTGTCTAAATCAATTTTTATCCACAACAAAAAGACTTGAGGATGTGAAAGAATCTCCAGAGCTTAAATTTATCAAATATTAAATGAATCTCAGGAACAAAGTAACAGCAGTAACAGGATCACTCTACATTTATTTAATATTTTTGAGAATTCTTGTTTTTTAACAAACCAAGGCTGAAGTCTGATGTTTTTTCCCTCTTAGTTTAAAGGTGATTCAGAAAGGTAATAGAAGGTTTTATTAACAAATGGACCATGACAATAATGTGAGAGATAATGTGACAAAAAATATAGACAGTTTCAAGTTGGAGTTCCTCTGTATGGAAAAATAATGAAAAATGGCAACATTTCCATTACCTTTAGATCATTCAGCTGTGCTTCCTGGGAGAAGATGGTGGCTACATAAATGCTGTAGAAGCAACCAGCCAGCACACCAATGACAAAAAGGTTAAGGATGAGACGGATGAGGTAAATCCGACACTTCTCTTTGCGGGTGCGATCCGCTATTTTCTGCTTGATCCTCTCTTCTTCCAAATCCGTCTGGGGATGATGCAATTTTAAAATGAGGCACGTTAACATTCAGTGGAAACACTGATCACAGATTTAGAGCATTTAAAGTATCACTGAGTTCTGAACAATGAATACTACACCAGTCTACTTAACTTTATGAAAGGATCTAAAAAAAATCTACAAAATACATACACCCAAGATCAGCAGCTGTATGTAGACACTGAGGTTATACCTATCCAACTAAAAACAGGTTTACTATCTAGATTAAAACAGTGCTTCTCTCAGAACGTAAATGGCCACTGATGCCCTTTTTTTAAATCTTATGGCTCTTGGTAAACGTTGGTATAAGAATACATCTTGTTCAACAGGACGACCAACTCACCCTGAGCTCATAGAGCAGGCTGCTTCTCTTCAGCTTAGCAGCATTTTCATTGGTGATGCAAAAGTCCCACCCGGCAAAGATCTTGTTGCAAAAACTCTGAAAGCGATCCTCATCCTGAATCAGGTTACGTTTGAATCCTGCTGCGGACCTTAAAGAGAGAAAAACACACTTGCGCAAACTGATCATTCAAATAAATTCAGTTTGCCCTGATTTTGGCTTTCTGGTACCTTTTAACGATCCAGATGAGACTGAGGAACAGGTATGCTATAGTCGCTAGCAGGTATGCCAGTGGCAAATTGTAAGTGATTTTTGGAAAGTGGATTTTGTCCACCTTGTAGTAGCCGTAGAAAAGATAGGTCTGTTCCAGAAAGCCCTGCAAATGAAGCACAATAAATGAGTGAGGACACCACATGGAAACTGTTTATCTCCACAGGCCATTAAATGTAAAGCGCAAGGACTTACTCCACCAGACAGCAGATCTGTAATGTGCTCGTGAAAGATAACCAGGCCCCGTCGAGCACTGCTTGGATACACACTGCACTCGCTTCCTATATGGAAAAACAGATAATTATTAGCTTAACACTGTTTTATGCTTAGTTTATGCTCCAGGATGAAACAAACAAGCGTCTTCTCACCATCATTCTGGTTGTAGGTGGCATTCCCTGAAGCATAGGGGGCAATGATGATGGGTAACATGACAAAGCTAAACATAAGCAGAAAGATGATCAAGTTGAGCATGACCAGGAAGCGCAGGAAGGAGAAGTAAGAGAGGATCCCTGTGCCAAACATCCCTAAATGACAGGAAGACAAAAGGGAGAACTTAACAACAAGAACAACAACACTCTGGTACACACTCTGTTAGAGCAAAAGTGTATTTAATCATTTTGACCATTCTGAATAGAAATCAATACATGTCTCTGAGGCTCAAGATAGAAATTTTTGACAGGCTCATTATTCATTTCTCACCCTCTATCAGGTGGATGTCTCCCCTCCAGAGCTGCAGGGAGCTCAGCCATTCTTGGACATCATCTTTCAACCTCCTCAGATACCTGCCGGTGCTTTGCTTCCACTGTCTCCAGCTGCTGAGCTCTCGATCCTCCTCCAGACGCTGCGTCCTAACAAGTTACACAGTCAATCTCATTGCTTAACAGACTATCTGCTAGTAACATGGTACATTTCCAGCCACTTTCAAAATGGGATAGATCTTTTAAACATTGGTGATTAGGATACTATAATAACTGTCTTTCCTACTTGTCTCTGCGTTTCTCAGCCATGGTCTTGGCGAGTTCCCTGATGGGTCTCTGCTCTGTCTGACCCTTCTGCTTTTCCCCGCGTCTGCTGAATGTGCTCAAGCCCCATTTCCCACTTCCGGAGGAGCTGAGCCGACCCCTGGAGCTGCTTCTGCGCTTGGTGCCACTGGTCGATGACTTCCTGCGGTACAGTAGCGACTGATAGCTGGGTAGCTGGTCCAGCAGCGGGTTACTGGTAATTCTTCCACTACGATCAGTGTAGAACACTTAAAAAGGTGATTAAACACAGATTAGATTAGAACTTTAGATCTTACAAAGCTAATGAAAAGTTCGATTATACTCATGGCTACCGCTTGGTCCCAACTTTCAAGTGCCAACAGTTGATGTGTTGTGCAGTGATATATTTTACAATGACACAGTGAAATGTAATAATCTTTCACTATGCCTGAAATTATTGACTAAATACAGCACAGATTCTCCTAATTTGAGGGTAGTTCAAGTTACAGTTGCAACAAGTAGTCAATCAATTGATTAGATGCATACACACACAAAAAAAAATTAATCTGCAACTATTTTGATCATCAATTAATGTGAGCTTTTGATACCTTTGTTAGTCATATATGATAGTGCTGACAACAAAATTAAAGGACAATTGGCAGATTAATGGATAATAAAAACAAGAGTTGGCTGCAGCCCTGATTCAAAACCAGTTTTTACTGTATGTTTGTTACGCTGTGGTAAGATAATCAAAGCAGTTTTACTCATTTTAATCCAAATCAGGATATGCCTATTCATAATGTATGTATTAAAATCATTCTCCATGCTTTGTAAATATTAATAGGTGCTTAAATGTCTTGGAATTTTTTTTTTATATCATCTTTGCCTGTTGTAAAAGTTGTTAAATGTTATTATCTTGAGTGCAACTGAAAATATCTGTATTATACAGGGTAATGAAGCCAGTTACATTTTATCACTGGAGTGGATCCAATTATGGTTAGAAGTTGTCTGTTTAAAGCGACAGTGGGTCACAATTACAAACAGCATGCAGCCATATGAGCTTACAAGACTTTGAACTATTATTTGAGCTCACATTAACTTCCTGTGGTTTTTCAGACTGTTGTTGTAACCTATCCCGAGAAATGACGGGGAAAGAGGTATTTCGGATGAATCACTACACATCATCACATCCGAGGTGTAACATTAAATCATACAAGAAGTTAAGGTTGCTCATGACAATTACTGTATAGATTTCCAGTGTGGGAAATTAGCACTGCGTACGACTAAAGAAACGTGTCTCCTTTGTTTTGTCTGTGTCCAGTGCCAGACAATGGCAAACCAAAAAGCAGACTCAGCCTGTAAAAACGCCAAGAGCGAAGTTCCGACACGATAAAGAGACTCAAACACAGACAAACACAACCTACCTCCCTGAACTCTGATACTTGTGCTCTTCCAAAGACTATTTATCAAATCATTAAGCTGCAAGTCAGACTTGTTAGCCTGTTGTTAGCGGCTATTTGATCTTAAAGTTGGAGGCTAGCATTATTAGCCTCTTAGCTAATTCTGAGGTAGTGAACAAAAAAAACAATTGACACAAGTATCGCACTGGAAGTTTACCTGAGTCGACCTCCATCGCTTCTTTGTCACACACAATAATGACTGATAATTATTGACTAGTATTACGATTAGCTGACAAAATACTAGACTTCGTCAACAAGGAGTTGACTCTCCAGCTGTCAGGAAGATAACACAGCTTTTCCCAGAGACCACTTCCTGAATGTGGATGCAGCTCTGAACCCACACTGGCTGTGGTTTAGTCCATCATATTTTACTGTGGGCTACCTTATCCTGTTTCATTCGATCTTATTTTATTGTTATTAGAATATTACTATAATGAATGTTTTAAATCACCAATCTCTCGATTATTGATTTAAAAAAAATTAAAAATGTCCCTGTTTGTCTCTTTTTGTTTTTTGTCATTACTGGTAAGTTTTTGTTTGTGTATTTGTGAACAAAGCTTCCAACATAGTAGCAGAGTGGAGTGCACCTCAAAAGGAGAAGGAGAAGGAAATTAAGATCAAATCAAGATTAATCAAAATACAGAGAAACAATGAATGATATATCCTACAAAAATAAGTGGTTTAAAGACAGTTGAAGTACATTTTTTAAAAATCTGAGTATGACGTCTGGCCTTTACCTGTTGTACAAAACAAAGAAATTATGGTGTGTAAAATTGAGTGTTGCTTAACATAGCTGTCCTGCCTTGGATCCTGATATATGCTTTGACCAGAGGAATTTCCCTTATGTTAGTGAATAGTGTAATCATATCAGGGACTTTAAAGGACGTCTTGAGCTGATGGTGGGTTGCAGATTATTTGTTTCCTCATTATTCATTTATCTGCCTTTCTATAGACAGGTTCAGTCAGTAAGCACCAACAGAGGTCAGCCTACAGTGGATATGACGTGAACTCTTGGACACCCACCTTAAATCCTAATAAGGAAGGCAATTACATGTTTACCTAAGGGGTTTAATTATTTTTCTCACAATCCAAAGTGTCCACATGAGATTTGCCCGGTCTATTCAGAGGGAGTGGACTTTTACCTTTATGGGTTTAGCACACACTTCCTGGTAGTCAGCTGTCTGACTGTGGCTTTCAGGCTGATTCACAGACCATTCCTCAGGCTTGATCTGTAAGGGCTGCTAAAAGGATTCAGTCATTGTTCTGTGACTCTTCAAAATATATTACATACATGCAAGGAACTACTTCAATACATTTTCTCATCATTGCAACACAATTACAAGGTAAGCAGGAATGGCTTCATATAATCTAATGGGATTTTTCATCTATAATCTATAGCCTATATCCTTTCATACACAACTTCTTGTCCCAGTTTATGGAGTTTTTCATTCTAACTTCCACTGTTGTTTAAGCAGACTGTGGTTGTCTGTAAATTTTTATTCATTGGCTTTGTGTGAGAACCACTGAGCTATGTTACTAAATGGGGTTGAAACCAAACCCAATGAATGAATTAATGATGAACAGATGAGGATGGGACCAAGAGATTGAATTGCATGTGCTTCCCCCTTACGATGTAGCTGTCACTCTGAGTACAGAGAGCCACTTGTTATATATAATAAGTTATATAAAAGTTGAGTTTGCTGGCATCTGAAGCTGCTATGTAATGATGGCAAATATTTTTTCATGACATCCTAAGAAACACTGTTGTAGTAGTTAATGCTTTTGTGTACTCAGTTGAGCAAGTCTAGTGTCTTACTCCAACTGGACCACACACACATCAACATACTTAAAAGCGACTGCGAGAGATCGAGCTGAGGGATTGTCACTGTCTCCAAAGAAGAGCAGAAGGATCAATTTGAAGAATCTCATGACAAGTTACAGCAGCGGTGGATTTTTCAACCCTGCTTACCATGACAGCGAGACTCTGGAAATTGATAGAAGGTTTGTGGTAATATAATAACATAAAATGTGGTTTTGGCTTAAAAATGTGCATCAGGGCAATACTTATCTTGAAAAAAGTGTTATTTAATTCATTAAAGAATGTGTTTGACTGAGTGCTGTGTGTGCTTGTAATCATAGGGCTTAAACTGTACTGTGAGAGAATGAACAGGATGTTTTCCAGGAACAGGGAGTCGTGTTGATATGGTATTTATCCTGGATTTATCCCAGGCTGCAAGAGTGGTTCAACTAATTTTATTTTTGTAAGAACTTTAAAGTCTAAAGACTCTGCATTAGTCCCTATGAATTTAGTCACAAACTTAATCATACTATTCCCTCTAGGACACTGTGTCCCTAAAATTACCCACAGGAGAGAAACATGACCTCTATAGCATCATATCTGTGACAAATAGTGAGTTCAGATAATTATAGGTAATTGATTGCGCCACAATCATGACTTGAAATTCCAGTTCCTTCTTAGACCCATGTCCTCTTAGGTATCATAAACACATACTGTATGACCTCAGTGATAAGCAGTTTGTCTTTCACTTTGATATTATTTGTTCCTTATGGCCTCTAGGTCTTCAAGCAAAACCCACCACACTAACCCCTATGCCAGGGAAGACCCAGCCTGGCAGGGGGACAGGGCAGAGGCATATAACACTCCTGTGGGTCAGACCGGTGGTGATGACGCTTTGGCGAGAGTACCCTGGGGGGGCTGGCAGGAAGAGAGCTGGAGGGGGAGAGAAAGTATCCCCATGGGCCTCATCTCAACACGCCCTGGGAGCCCCTCATGGCAGCATGATCTCAGTGAGTGATATTAATTTGTGACATTAAGTGTTTGTATACATTCTGAAGTCTATACTGAAAAAACATTATTTGGTGTTGACAACTTGTTAGATTGTCAGTTGGCTCTATACTTTGGTATGTGCCTTTGTGTGTTGCTAAGAGACACTTGTGTTGATACTTTTACTCTATTCCCTCCTCACTTTTTTCTTTATTCAGATCACAGTACATTTCAAATCGACCCTGACTCTCACTATGATCGATCACGATCTGTTCGACTTCCCTCTACAGTGTCAGGTAATTATTAAACTAATCTTACTTCATAGATAAAAGTGTCTTTCGACGGCCAGTCTTTTAAAAGTTACTGGAAGTTCTCACACTGTTACTATGGTATCGCTAAGTACACACAAAGTCTTTAAAATGCATTACAAGAAAACTATTTAAAATAAATGTGACATTCATGCTGACCTGTTGATTATCAGTCAACTTTGACAGTCCAGTTGGGTAATTATTAATGGGGGCTGCACACCAACAAATCACACATGGAAAACAAGGAAGTTGGCAAAAAAATAAGGGACTTGCTGAGGGAAGGAAATTTGTTTGGGAAATGTTATCTGATAGGACATAATATAGGGGCCGTGTGTTGTCATTGTAAGCATGTTTGCATGCTGATGTTTAGCTGCCTCACAGAACCACTAGTATGGCTGTACACTTATACTATATACTGTTATAAGTTACAAGCGAACTACACCGTCATTTGTGGACTGTGTAATTAAGTGACAGTAATCACAGTAGTGATACAGCTGGCACAGTAGTCCCGGACAGGCTGATGAACTGCGGCGCCAGCAGCTACTGTATCACAGTTTTAATCAGAAGTAAAGATAACGTAAAGACAGTGGGACCCACATTAGCTTAGACTGTACATTGCACTGCTATTAGCTTTACTTTCAATCTGTGTATTTACAGTACATATTTTAAAGGTATATGCAGTAGATTGGGAAAATATAAAGAGAAGAAAGGAACAAAAACACCATATCTCTACCAAGCTGTAATGAAAGAGTAAATGTTTAAATGCACAGGCAGCTGCAGGTGTTACATTTAAAAATGCCAACCTTGATGACTGTCACCCTGCTCCTATATTTCCCATCTGCTTATGAGTTTACCATTTAACATCAAACTCAAACAAGAAAACACATTCTTCTCTGTCTGTGTGTTCATTCAGGTGACATGACAATGCGATGGAGGGGACTCACAATGAGAAGGATGAGCATGTTTCCTAACACTGATCCTGCCCATCAAGTGTTCACAGAGGATGCCATCAGGAATGAGATGGAGAATGGTAAGAGCCTGTTACCGGTGTCAGATTATTCCTGTGGATTTCGGCAAAGTGAAGTGTGACATTTGATCTGCATTGTGGATCTGCTGTAGCTGTAGCATGTCAAGATAACAGGGGGGGAACTGTCTTGTCGTTACAGAGGAACAGAACCTGGTCAAGGAGCTTGTTGCCATGTCAACACGAGACCGGATCCGGGCCATTCGGGACCTTCCAATGAGCTTTGAAGAAAAGAAACATATCAGGTGGGTTTTGAACCACAACCAGTTAAAAGTGATAAACTTCCATATCAGTGTCATTCTAGGGACTAAGTTAAACATTAGCCCCAACAAAGAACTATAAAATAAGGGCTCTGCATGCAAAGGCTTGGAAGTATTTAGAGTGTGGCTTAGTGATGTTGTCATACTGGAGGAAGAGTGACATATATGTGAGCAAACACACACTCACACATAAACACACTGCTCTCTTGTTCGAAGGGACATTACACAAGAAACTATGAAAATAAAAGCAAGTTCAAAGGTTGTCTGCATGCTACAGCATTATATCAGTGTGGCAGATACTTATGGACTTTAAAGGGCTTATGTCAATATCATACCAAATTATATTCTAAATGAACTTCACAGGAGCCAAGTGCTGGCATTCAAGTCTTCCAAGCAATCTCGCCAGCTCACATGTTTTGCAGATTGCTCTGAGAATGTCTCACTGGTGAGTTTTTCATCAATCATAAAACAATACATTGCAATGTCATTTCTAGTCTAGCCATCTGATTCATAACTTATGCTTGTTTGTTATACGAGTTACAGGTTGTTTTCTCAGTTTTTCCGCAGGTGCGGCTATGGCATCAGGTCGGCCAGGCAGACCCTGGAACTGTGGCACGGCATCATGAAAGAGATTGGTGGCAAATTTGGCACCAGTGTCCTGTCCTACTTTGTGTTCCTCAAGTGGCTGCTCATGTTCAACATCTTCTCCTTCCTGGTCAACTTTGGCTTTATCACCATCCCGCTGCTTGTTTATGACCCCTTACCCAACATACCTTCAAATGTGAACTTCAGAGGACTGGAGATACTGACTGGAGCTGTAAGTGGAGGCTCTCATTACACCGCCTATTTTCTTGTAAAGCCACAGCTTTCAAACAATACCTAATATGTAAATACAGATTTTTTCGAATGATTGTATAATTTACATAGGACCGTGTGTCATGTTTCTATAATGTGCCATGTAAATCTGGGGAACATAGGAATGACTCCCACTGTCACCACTCTCATTAGACAGCTGTTTTGAGAGAAAAAAAAATCCTGTACACTACCAGCCAGCACCAAATAGCAGACAGACAAAGTCAGTGGCTAATGTTCACCAGCTAATAAGTCAATTGCTAACTTGATCTCTTGGAGTATTTAGCAGCTAAAGAGCCAGATATTTCACAAAGGAGTTGGTGAGGACCAAAACCGTGCTTAGAGAGGAGTGAATTAGACTTACATTGGTAAGGTTGACAAAACTATGACTCCAAACTGTAATGATAATGATAATATATGTATGTATGATGATGATAAGGTCGATCCATTGTAGGCTCCTTCTGTTATTTAAAATTCTATTAAACTTGAACTAATCTTTCTGCACTGAGTGGATGATGGCAGCATGTCTCAAACTTTTACATTGCATATTAAATGTGTTTTGGTCTCCCCAGGGTTATTTCAACTATACTGTCATGTACTATGGTGGCTACAGCAATGAAACACTTGTGGGTTTAGTGGAATACAACATGCAGCTGGCCTATTTCTTCACCATTGCAGTCTATATGGTGTTGTGTGGAATTGCACTTATTTTCAGGTCAGTTTGGTCCACTGTATAACTTTCTGGAATAGCTCTGATTAAGTGTATTTGTCTGAATTGTCCATTTTCTTCTTGGTTTATTGTGTTGTAACCAGTGTTACCTGTATTTCAATATATGTATTTATTCTCATGCAGCATGGCAAGCTCATTTAAGACAAACTATGTACTAGCAGAACCAACTTCAAGCGGTGCATGGCAGCTTCTATGCAGCTGGGATTTTAGTATGACCAATGAGAGGGCAGTGAGACAGCGCAAGAACAACCTTCGTGTCCAACTCAAGGTGACAGTTATTGCATTTCAAACCTTTTGCTGTCAATTAAGCAGCAAGTCAGGAAAGATACAGTAGGTCTTTGTTACATGATCAGTTCAGACGTGCCCTAACTGCAGCTGACTGCAGCTGCAAATGATATCTTCAGTGAGCTTTCAAACAAACACAAACCAAAAAAAACAGTTACCTGTTAGAGATGAAATCCTTTTTGTAGACACATCAGACATCTCATTATTTTTCATCATTGTGTTTGTCCTCTTGCCATTTCTCCAGGAGTCTTTGTCAGAAAAGGCCCAGAGGGAGCTGCTAACCCTCTCTGAAAAACTGAAGCACTTCGGGGTTCATCTGGGTTCCTGGCTTCTCTCCACTGGCTTAGCTGTTGGCTGTGGAGCCAGCATCTACTATCTCTGCCAATATGAACAGCAGGTACAGAAGTCAAGATTGAATAATTAGTCTCATTGTTAGATTGGGCTAATTGTTTTTGTTGGATGTAGACTACAGAGAATAATAAAAAAAGATTCATTCTCTGTCTGGAAAATGTAATTCTTGTTGTTGCATTAAAACCAGTATTGACAGAAAAATCTCCTTGCCTGCACAGTTGTGGATCCCTCTGTATGTGTATTTAGAGAAACAGCATATGATAATACTTTATGGCATAGTAAAGTATTTGGTCTTTAAACTCCGTATCAGCATGTGTCATAACCTTACCGTAATGTGTCAAGTCATTTACCAGTAACAGAGGGTTTGATTCATGTCATTGCACACAGTGTTTGTCATTGAGCACTATCTCGATCTGACCGCCATCTGTTATCTTTATAGCAAGCGACTGATGCCACAGACTGGTCTCTGCTTCAGGAGGCAGAGACTCTCCTGGTTCCCTTTGTGGTGTCTCTGATGAACCTGGTTGTCCCGCTCCTCTACTCCCTCTTCAACAAGTTTGAGCAGTACTCCAGCCAGCGGAGACAGATCTATGCTCTAGTAGTCAGGTTAGATAGGAGATACTCAAGTTTCTATTAAGAAGAGAACACACACTACATGAATTAAAGGATGTAAGAGTGAGGAATATGTTTCTTTAAGTCATGAAAAGTTTGGGAAATGTACCTTTTTGCTTTCTTTCTGTAGATGGGGATATCAATACTGCCCTCATATCTGTCCATTCAGTATACAGCTGGAGCCTGCAGCTGATTAGCTGTCTGAAGATGATACCTACCAATACTTCTAGGGCTCACTAATATGTTATGTCTTGTTTATTTAATACATCCAAAAAACATAAAGACAATATGTTGCCATGTTACATGTGGTTATGCTCCAGACTATTTCTTTGACTATTCCCCTGTAAAACCACAAACTGACTAGTTGTAATGTGTTAATGAGTGAGATTAAGAGGTTCTGGTACAATGGGTGGAATTTATTATCTTTGGAGAGATACGGTTTTTTCTGTTTTCAGTCTTTATGCTAGGCTAAACTAACCGGCTGCTGGCTTAAGCTTCATATTGAACATGAGAGTGGTACTGATCTTCTATTCTATTCATTGAACCATTAATAACACTTGACATCTTTCTCATTTCTCACTTACAGAAATGTCTTACTCAGGATGTCCATTCTGGGTGTCCTGTGTTATTACTGGATGAATGTGGTGGTAATAAAGTTCTCGGTATGTTTGATATTAATGACACTTCATTGCCTTATACTGTATAACCAGTAGAAGTTTCACAATGTCACCCATCTATTGTGTTCCCTGCAGTGTTGGGAGTCCATGGTAGGACAGGCTTTGTACCGTCTGGTCATTGTTGACTTCCTTTTTCTCATGTTGGGATCCTTCTTTGGAGAGTTTCTTAGCAAGTAAGTTACACAAATTGAGTTTGTTTTTGTTATTAGCAAAGAAAGAAATGGGGGGAGTTCACCTTAGACATGAGTTTTATTCATCATTTCTCTATTACAGTGTGATTGGGACCAGAATACTGCCACGTCTGGGGGTTCCAGAGTTCGACATCGCCAGAAATGTGCTCGAACTCATCTATGCACAGACTCTAGCCTGGTAATTATGATAACTTTAATACTTGTCATTTAAATAATTGGGTGCATTATCCAGTGGCACAATGGTATTGTAATTAAGACTCATGTTTTCTCTCCTGGTCAAAGTGCCAATTTCCTATTAAAAGTTGTACCTTTTATTTTCTCTCCATAGGATTGGAATCTACTTCTCTCCTCTGCTGCCTGCCATCCAGATCGTCAAATTTTTCATCTTGTTTTACTTGAAGAAGGTAATTGCAGGCTCACAGGGTTTGGTAGCCTTGTAAACTGAACTGCCACGATGACAATGCCATGGCATGGCTCATGTTACTTTGTTTGTGCACTTAGTTGAATAATTCATTTAAATCCTTTCATTATACTGACTGTATGCTTTATTTTGTGTCATGGAAAAGACAGGCAGGGTTTTGGATTGATGGCGTAAACCTTTAGGTTGCATTGTGTCTTACCAAGCAAGATGAGGATCAATCAGTCCTAGAAAGTAAATGACTTCAATATGACTGGTAATTTGACCCAGGCCAGATCTGGTGTTGCTGAATGTTTCATGAACATGCTGAATGACCTTTCAAGCAATGCTATTCAAAAGCTCTGATGAGGTCCTCGTGTTTTCTATTATGGAGCGAAACAGAAATGATGTCTAGGCTGAAATGAGCTCATAGTTGAGTAAACTTTGATAGCGCATTTCCAGAGGAATGAAAATGGTGTTTGTGTGTTTGCTTTTGCGCTTCACCAGATCAGCCTGACCCAGAACTGCCAGCCTCCACGGCGAACGGGCAGGGCAGCTCAGATGCAAACAACCTTCATCGCCCTCCTCTTCTTCCCTTTCTTTGTGGGAGCTTTGTCCATGGTTGCATACACTGCCTGGAGGTATGAGGATGTGGCCTATTTTGACAACCATAAAACCTCTATCTCACATTTACAGCTTGGAGTCAGAGGAAAATATTTTACAAGATCATTACCCTCTGAACAAAACCTCAGTGATACCTCTCTTTGCCACATGCTACATTGTTTACTAGTACATCAGTCCTGTGTTGTCCACCTTGTCCTGATCTGTAGACTGACTCCCTCAGAGCAGTGTGGTCCTTTTCGGGGACTCAACAATACCTTCAGTGTGGTTGGAATCTGGATAGATGATCTGGAGGAGATCCCCGGTTCTCAGTGGGTTGTTTGGATCTACCAAAATGTCATCAGGAGTGAAATCTTCTATTTTCTTATCACAGTCATCATCCTGTAAGTACATAGTGCAAGTGCTATGTTTTGTGTGTGCTACATGTACTGTACTGTAAATTGTAAATCAAGTTCAAATCCACATTTTGCACATATTTTTAAGTATTACAGGCCTGCACACCAAACATATGAGGCAAATTAATCACAAAATCAAACACTAAACACAAAGCACAGCAGAGGCTGATGGGAATGTCATTAGGTTTGCAGGTATATGGTCATAAATCAAAGAACTGGACAAATTAAAATGTCAGCCTCTTGGTGGCACTAAAGGAAAAGCCAGGGGGAATCACAAAATCCTTTAGGATTCATCCGCTGGGGAACATGAATGTCTGAACAAAATGTCATGACAATCCATCAAATGAATGGAGTTGTGCAAAATAATTTGTGTTGATTGGAAATAAAAGTTATTAATTTGTTGTGTATTTAGGCAGGTAGTTATGTCAGCACAATGGACAATTAAACGTGTTGTGTATGTAATACTGGTATGACCTGACGTGTCCAAAGCAGTAAACCTTTCAGATCATTGAATTTGAGGATAGGTTTGTTAGGACACTGATCACTCAGAACATCAGTGAGACATGCAGGGTAATCATGGTGCTCAAAACAATCATAATGTCAAAGGCTGGTTCATTTATTGACTTTAATTTGCCTATTATAAACCAATAGAGACTGGAACACCGTGCGTACAGCATGTGCTTATGTGCATACTCATTTTCATTTTTGCATCTTTGTGTCATTATGAAAACTAATTTCCTTGATATCAAAACTAATTTGTCTGTTGCTTGTTGTGCCTGGTCATGTTTTTGTTGTTCAGGGTCATCATATACATCTTCTGGCAAGTTGCTCAGGGCCGCAAGGAGCTTATTGGTCTACTGAGACAACA
Organism: Lates japonicus; assembly: GCA_033238685.1. Lineage (NCBI taxonomy): Eukaryota > Metazoa > Chordata > Actinopteri > Centropomidae > Lates > Lates japonicus. The sequence continues at coordinate 3,963,610 of BRZM01000043.1, read as the reverse complement.
AATTGTTAATGTGAGTGTGTTCGAAAAATGTCCCTTGAAATTGTCTTTAAGTGAGTTTTTAAAAAAAAAGTAAAGTCTGTTTTTATTTCCTTCACTGTATTCTTCTGTTTTTCTTTTTGCTCACCAGGAGGGAAAAGACAAGTCATTCTTGTTAGACAAGCTCCAGAACCTCCAGAAATCTCAGCCTAATAAGAGACCCAAACAGAAGAACCAAAAAAAGGTTTGTTGTGATATTTGTTTCATGCTAACTCATCACCTCTCACACTGGAATTTGTCATCAGCCTCACTGAATACTTTCCCCTGTCCTTTAGCACACCAAACGGCGTTCAGATGAGCACTCTTCGGGCGGTCAGTCTAACTCAAACGCCATGGTTCAGGCTTTACTTGCTCGCCAGCAAATTGAAGAGGAAGAAGACAGACGTCACGCTGGTGGAGTGCCCGTTCCCTCCGACATCTCCACCTCCAGTGCTCTGATGCAGGCCATGTTGGCCCGTCAGAGAGCTGATGGCCAGGATGAAGAAGTGTACAAGATGCCTGATAAACACTCGTCATCCTCCAGTGCCCTCACACAGGCCATACAAGCCAGACAGAGGGCTGAGGGTCAAGGGGGGAGTGAATACTACAGTACAGCAGGTTTTTCTGAAAACCCTGCCAACAGATCCAGCGCTGTCACGCAGGCGATACAAGCCAGACAAAGAGCAGAGGAAAACGGAGCAGCTGATACAGATGACCTGCCATCTCCTGTGTCAAGTGTTATGATGCAGGTCATGCAGGCCAGGCAGAGAGCAGAGGAGGAGGACAGGGTTCAGTGGGCCCCTGCTCCACCACAAAACCCAGCCCCCTCAGGCTCCAGTGCTCTCATTCAGGCCATGTTGGCCCGGCAGCAGGCCCAGAACGAGTATGATGACGGTTACTGAACAAAGGGGTCTGACCTTATATAACCACGGGGACAGGAACAGAACGGAAGAGAACAACAGAATGGATTTCTTTAAGATGACTGAAATCAGTCCAGGAATGGGGTGATTTCTCCCGATTCGCAATACATTCAGTCCTTCTGTATATAGATAGCTACTGTAGCGTGGCTATGAGAGTGCAGGTCCACCTCTTTGTGCGCCTTTTTTTTTTACAAATACATTTTAATTGTATATTTAGTAAGTAAGTAAGTGCTATAACATAAACACACTAGGCCTGATCTTGTGCCATTTCTAATGTAATTTCTGTAACATAAATGTAAGCCATTAATATTGTATATATTCTCTGTGAAAAGTAGATGAACACTTGATACACATAAAAGAAAGGCAAAAATAAACTCATCACTGTCCCCTGCATATTAGGTAAGAAAAGGCACTGTGAAGCAAAATATTAATGCCAAAATAAACCTGTGATAACGAGCAGAATTACAGTCACCACCATTTATGGAATGAATAAGCATGGTTTGTTAAGACAACACTGCCCCCTGTAGGGTTTATGTGTACAATGCCACAGATCAGATGTTGAGTTTTAGGTTTATCAGACAATGACTGTCCTCCTAAACTTTGATCTTGGCCAGTGGTTCTTGAATCATTCTAAAGATCCCCTCCAGATGTGCTTTAAAAAATAATTTACTTTAAATAATAATTTGTATGGAAGCCCACTTATGCCACTGTAATGAAAAAATAACCTGTAAAGTAATGACTTATTACTATTCATTATTTTGAGATACTAATTATTTTTGAAAAGGTTTCAAATTGTTTCGGGCCTCCATAGAGTAATGGTGTTCCATACTAAAGTGAATGCAATCTAATATGTAGGAAAAAATGGAAAATTCAATGTTCATAGCTGTAATGTAAATACACTAGATACACTACAACACTACACTACATTAAAATGCTGTTGTAATGCAGCAATTATTATTACTCCAGTGATATTATATGTAATGCTAAAGTTGTCTATGTAGCAATAGCAAAAACATACATATAGTACCTTTATGCAAAGCATCTGAATACATCTTCCACCACTGCCTGCACTCAGGATCCAGGTACAAACATCTGCCAAAGACATAGATACATTTCTGAAAAGTGAGGGGGTCATTACCCCCCATCCCACCCGACTCCACACACACACACACACACACACACACAGTGGAAGTTAAGCCCTTGGAGGCAACAATATCCAGAACAAATTTTTGACTGAGAGGACTTTAATATCCACCATATTTATCTCAATGCCATGAGTATTTATTTCCCTCCAATCAAAGCAGAAACATCAAGTGAAAATGACATTACACTTACTGTTGATCTTTCTGATCATGCCATTACAACTGCTCTTATGAACCTTCATGCTACAAAAGTCTGTTTCTCTGCACTGTTTTTTTCAATATAATTAATGCAGGTGTGTTTCAAATGCTCATTTGGACTTCATGACACAATAAAAGTAACTGATGCGAACATCCAAAAGTAAAATAATACACAATTTTCCACAACCATTCTGTGTACAAACATACTGCACACTTACACCTCACAATCTATTTACAATTTACATACTGTATCTAGGCACATCATTTGCAGTATTTGTGGCTTTATGACACATTTAATGAACACCAGTTAAATAGTCACTCTGTCTTTGTGAATACACTATCATTTGCATTGATTTACTGATTGACTGAAACATGTTAAGGCTATTAGCATCTGAGAGACCCTCACTATGTTTATAAAGGTATACTTAACATTTTCTTTTAAATCTACATTGGTAGGTTACACAAACTGAGAAAACACCTTCATTCATGAGATTAGATCATGTCCACTTTTTCCAGTTCTCAGATGGATTGCCCAACTTTACCCTTGTGTGATTTGCATCTCTGTGACCTGTTTCAATTAAGGCAGTGTTGAAGTGTATCAGATGGAGCTAATGATCCTGTGAGGCATTCATCCTGTACTGAACACAGAGTAGAGAGGGACAACAACACCTCCATCCATCAAGCTACGCCACGCTGAGAGACACGCCACCACCTACTGTCCTGTCACACTCAGCACTGTTCTTCCCCTAAAGATGTTGCAATGTCACTCAGAGAGTCAGCAGGTATGGGAGTCTTCCTGCCGCTTTTCAGGCTCTGGCTGGAGTAAACCTCCACAGATTTAGAGATGGAGTGCACAGAGTGTTCTCTGAGATATCCAAAAGCCTCCCGGGCGTGCTCCTCCCGGATGCTTTGCTCGAAGGTTTTGCGTTTATGCCTGAACTCGATGACGGTCTTCGTATACGAGTTGAGGGTGGTGACTGATGCGCCCATGCAGCAGGTGAATGACGCCCAGGCCATGCTGATGCGAACAGAGGGAGAAAAAAATTGACAAATCACCACATGCGGCGAAGCTGAGCTTTGTGATGAAAAACAGTGAACGCCCGTGTAAATCCAAATTGCATTTTGACATTCTTCCCTCAATATTTTAACACTGTGGTTGGTGAGATTAGCGTCAATCACTGTGAATCCCTCCGCCCCACCCCTCAGGCATGCCGCACCACATGTGAGATCAGACAATCAAATCATCATCTCATGTACTTTTCATGTGGGTTGGTTAATGCCAACAAAAGGTCAAGAATTGTTTAGCCTCTCAGATGAATTTTCAGCATACTGTGCATATTGTAAAGAAATGAAATATTATCCCCTTATGCAATTCCAATCACGTCTGTATTGGGGCTTTGAACACCAAAGCCTAATCCTACCATAACATGAGAGCTTTGGGCTTTTTTCATTAGAGACAGTGACGCTGGGGAGAGGTGAGAGCAGAGCCACAACTGACTATTTGGGGCTGCTACATGCGGAATGGAATTCCTCATCTGGTTTCCTAATAGGTGAGTTGACTTTATTTATAATCCTCTCTAAATTCAACACAGCTGATCCCAAGTGCTTCATATGTGACATTCCTGAACAGAGGCAAAATGAGTATAATCTCTTAGTTCTGTCGTACCAGAAAGACCAGCCGTAGTCCCAGTTGTAGGGCCTCCAGTCAGGTGGACCGTGGCTGACGGTGACTTGAAAGACCTGTGTGTACATCACATGAGCCACCATACCAAGAAGACCTGAAATCATATGGATAGTATATGGTTAGTTAACCTGCTGAATGACATGCTGAATACATTTCAAAAACTAAATAATTCTGCAGAATGAAGCTGATTTGTTTCCACAAGCACAGACACAAAGCATTTTCATGTGCTCACAATTACGCATATATAGTCAGTAAACATAATGAAACAACAAAATCCCAACCTTTGCTGTCTTAAATCTCCATACTAATAGTTTATGTTTGCTCATTCTTAAATGTTCTGAGCTTTTTTTTGGACAAGATCTGCAAAACAAATATCAGCTCAAATTCCACTGGAACTCTCTGTGCTTTCATCTCATCAGCCACTGAAAGAAAACAACAATATTTCTTCACTTTATGACTTGTCATGACTCATCCTGTGTTATATGTTGTAAATTAGTTTGGATTTATTCCTGATTGAAAACTAAAGAACTGGCTCCTTGGTTAGAGACAGAGATGCAATTTTCAGTGAGAGCTCCCAGCTAATCTTAAAAGCAAATGACGTTGGTTTTGTTATCTTTCCCTTCTTAGTGATATGTTGTGCCATATTCAGGAGAGTCCTTTATTAAACTACATAACCAGCCGCAGGAAATGGAATCACAAACATTTGAATACAGTGCTTTATCGGGAATAGAACAAACACTCACAAAAGCATTTCAGCTAATGACAGATAAAATCAGACTACCTGAGAGCACAGTGAAGACGGCAGCGAAGGCATTGAGCTTGAGTCCATCGATGACGTTGCTGGAGTGGACCAGCTCTAAACACATGAGGCTAAAGCCCACCACCAGCAGAACTATGTACAACATCTCAGACACCAGCGACAGCCACAGCATTCCTGCAAAATATAATGACAACATTACATTAAATCAAATGGAAACATTAATTCACAACTCCATAGTCAGCCTGGAGTGGTCTTTTGAGTGGTCATTTAATACTAGCCTTAAAACAGATACTAATATGATTTATCTCAGTGGTTCTTCATGCAGCTAATAGAGGCTGATGCTAACATTTCCAGCTGGAAGAAGGTTGGATTTCATCTGAATCTTCTCCAAGCCTTATTCAGCTTCCCAATGAATCAAGCCAAATGCAGTCTGGCTGCACAAAAATATCTCTGCCTCTCTTTCCCTCTGGTCATTCAGTCATTCTGACACTTCACAGATTGGCAGGAAGCGAGCAAAGGACAACTTTCCCCAAAAGGACAACTGTCAACACAGCTGAAAATCCTCAAACTCAACACCAAATGTGTGTGGCTTCCTCTATGTGTCCCCCATCGCATCATATTTAAGGTGATAATTCCTAAACTGAAAATGGAGTACTTGCCGATTTGTTACAGTTACAGACTAAAAATGATACTGAGGAAGTATTTACAGTACATCACAACAGTGGTGCTGCACAACTCAGTGGATAAAAGTGACTTCAGTGTCTGGACTTTGGTTTGATATTATAACTATATCAGAAGATGAAATGATTCAGAAAATGTGCACAGTATTTAAGTTTACTGATGGTCTTGGCTTTAGAGATAGTTCTGTCTTGTTACAAGTAATTATTTTGAAGACTGGAAATTTCAAAAGGATGATACATTTATTTGGAAAGAAAAAGATGTATCTCCAGCCATTACACATATTTGCTCACAGCTCTGTCTGTGGCAGATCAGTGTGGATGTCTGCTAAAATATACTACACCTGATTTACAGTGTAAAGTCTTCTGCAGATTTATCAAAATATTTCCTTATTGTAGGAAAAAGTCTTATTTCTAAACTCTTTCAGGTGACATTTTAGCCACCGGACATTAAATCCCTCTACACAGATAATAAAAGTTCCATGAGAGTCCTCAGTGAGCTTTTGAAGAACTTCTGACCTTGAGCAGTGGACACTCACCTTTCTCTGATGCGGGGGCCAAATCGATGAAACTTCGACATCTCTCACCTGTAAAATAATAATAAATACTGTCACAACCTAGCACAACACATTAGCAGTGGCTTCTTTAGCCAGCACTTCATGTTGAATTCTCTACACATCTGGTCAGAAATACAGTAAGTGAGCCATTTACTGGTGGAAAGATCCCAACAAGGACATGTGAAACGTTAAAATGGTCTCAGAGAACCAGTTTGGGATTAACAAACAAAAACTGAATAAAGAAATGCTCTTGGTGCTGAACTGTTACAGGCTACAGCCCAAGCCCTAATCTGCGTTTAATTCCCAATTTCTGTCCGGGTGTGTTTCACAGGATCAGCTCAGACAGACTGTGACCTCCTATCCGACGAATCTGTGCAGCAACATAAAAATCAGAGTTCATAAGTTCAAAAAACGAATAAGCAGGTTGTTAAATAAGAGGCATATGTCATAACTGCAACTTTTTGGGGGGGCCTCTGAGTCAATGTCACCAGACGGTGTGCTGGCAAGGCTGCTCAACATCTGCTTCCTGTCCTATTGAATTAAAGGTACATGTATGGAATTAAATATTTTAAAAAGCACTGTAATAACACTCATACCTGCTGGACCATCAACACACTGTGCCATGTAATAAGAGCCTGAGATAATTTAACAAACAGGATATAAAACGTGACCCTTGACATAGCACATTCCTGCAGATGTGACGTTTTCTCCCTGTCATCTGTTGAGTGGAGCATGTTGCTGGATTTGTTGTTAAGTGGAACACTTTAATCAGGTAGAAGGAGGGTGGCAACAGCTGTTTTGAGGAAAAACTCATCAAGGCCCCTGTTACATAATCCTTATTAACTCAAGCTGTCTCAGCCCCCCCCCCTGTACAGCCACTTGATGAGATAGACATGTGCTAGCAATTCCTTCTTGAGTAATCTCAATGTGTGGTTCATTTCTATTCTATGTAAAATAAGTGTATTAGAAGCTGGCTAGAGCAGGCTTATATCAGAGAGGTGTTTTACTGAGTTTGGAGATGGGTGCTGTAGTAATTCCTAATCAAGCCGCAGTGAGGCAACTGGAGAGGACTAATCTGGCCTGATGACACCTTTGACCTGAACTTTTCATGACCACAACCATTTCTGATGCACATTATCTTCACAACTCACCTCCTCCCTTAACCCTGTTGTTATTAAATCTTTACTCCAAAGTGATCTAATTCATTTTCCATTTCCCTCAGTAAGGAAACCGAGCTTATGCACATACATCATTCACTGCTTCTCCTACTAGCATGAGCTGTGAAGCAATCACATTCTGCCCCTATCAAGTGCTGCACAGCCTCCCACTTAGAGCCCTGGTCTGAGTACGATGTTGACAGTGGAGTGTGAGCGTTGCCCTTCTTTCCTTCTTTTACTATCTTTAAACTGAAGCTCCCATGTGCTGCTGTTTGCTCAGCATTTCATGCCAGAAAAAAACAGATATAAGTAAACTGATATTAACGGAGGGTGATTATCCTTAAACTGTCATGAAATGTAATATTTCAAATAGAGCGACTAATCTCCATTTGAACTATTCATTCCATTATGACAAATGAGGGAGGAAACTGACAGATTTGAGGAGGTGAACCTTTGTCTATTTGGATTTGTGTTTTAAATTATGAATGGTTACTTACTGGTTTCTAAGCTCATATATTAGTCTGCTGTCTGTTTAAGTAAATTGTGATGATGATGACAATGATCATCTATGTTGCAACATAAGGAAGAAATGCAGAATGTAGATGTTTCGAAGTAATAAAATTTTTTAAAACTGATTTTCAAATTAAAAGCACCAATAAACAGGCATTAAATTATTTTTCAATGATAAAATGCAATTTCCTGATCAGAACTATTTCACTGAACATTGAGGTGGACTCAAATGTTCCCTCAATAATGGTCACGTAAAAGCTTGTAGAGTTAGACATCTCGGCACAAGTGCCTCACTGTGCATCAAACAACTGCGTCTAACGGTGAAATATAAAATTAAGCTAGCTCAGGACCCACCCACCCACACACACACACACACACAGAGCTCCTTCTCTTACTTTCATCGTGGATGTTTTCCTCACAGGAGGACCAGATGCCGGTGTGGAACTGCCGGAACAGGAACCTGTCGTCCCCAGTCTCCCAGCTGTACACCACTTTGTTGGGGTCCGTCTCGTTCACTCCGTAGTCTATACACTGGTGCGTCCGCAGCTTGCTGCACTTTGGCTTGGGTACCCTCTGGGTCCCCACGCACCAGTATGTCGTTATGAACGCGGTAATGGAGAAAAACAGGGCGAAGAAGTTCAAGCCAACCGAGAGGAGGGTCCTGCATTTGCGAGTCGTCTTCATTGTCCGTGAGAAGGATGGAGCGGCGCGCGGAGGACCGAAAAGTTCATGGGTGCGTAGTGGAACAGACGCGCGAGCCCCGGCTAATTCCCAAACAAACCGGATGAGGTAAAGGTCCCATTTGGCACTCCACAGTTTCCTGGTGTCTCCATTGATGCCCAGGACACAGACTGAGCTCAGCTCTGTGCCAAAGTGTCACATTTCCGTCATTAGACTTTTTTTCTCTCTGTTTTACACGCGGTGACCCACGAGCGTCCAGCCAATAGGACGTCACGTTGTCAAAGGATTCGTCACTGACAGCTTGTATCAACGGTGGGATTTTCTTATAGGTCTCTCTCTCTCTCTCTCTCTCTCTCTCTCTCTCTCTCTCTCTCTCAATTCAATTCAATATGCTTTATTGACATCAATGTCACGTGAACAATACTGCCAAAGCGTCAAGGATAATACAGTTCAATGTCACTTGTTTCTATCACTTTACACACCTTTAACTGTAAATATACAAATCTACCAGAGATTTGTATATTTTCTGTATGAACTGAATTTTTTATATACACAAATCTATATGATATGTATATATAGATTTATAAATAGATCTGTGTGTAGTTTTAGTTTTGTTTTATTTTATTCAGTTTCATTTATTTCATTTTGTTTTACTTTAGTTTATCTGATTATTGCACAGTAACTGAGCATCCCGGCATGATTTACTCTGTACAGTATCTCTGCGCATGTGACAAATAAAGAACCTTGAACCTTGTGCAATTCAATTTCCCCCCGTCATTAGACGCCTTCCTCCCTCCATTGCTCACAAACAACTTATCAGCTGCAGCGATTATCAGCCTGGGATGTGTAGAACAAAAGTTACTACTGATGTACTATAACATACAGTAAGACCTCAGCAGGAATATCTTAAGCCAGATTTTACAGCACAATTTAAGAAAAGTGCTCACTGAGGATGGTTAAAGGGCTTCTCCAGCATTTATTTTATTTCATTAATTCTTTTTGGTTGGGGGGGGGGGGGGGGGGGGCAAATTTAATACATTTTCTAAAATTAAATAAAGATGTCCAGATCCTGACTTTTAGTTCCTAGTGGGTCAGACTCTTGCTGACTCCTAAATCTCTGACAATAGCAACTTTCACCTATTTCAAACCTTATGTCAATAAAGTATGGTTAACAATAAGGGTTAAGTGCATTGCCTCTTTAAGGAATATTGATCAGTGCTTGTCTTGATTAATTCATACATTCTATAATTCAGGGCCTATATTGGAGTAAGTACTTGTGAATATAAGTAACCCAAAGCATGGATCAATTGGCACGGCCATCTGTACATTCCTATAAAACTACTCTACTGTCTTTGTGTCTTTGTGTTTCTAACTTTTACTATGAACAAATGCATATTTATTGGTTGGTAAAATAAATGAAATGAAAAATAAAATGTTCAATTACTCCCTGTTAAATTCCAAACAGCAGTTGTGGTTTTTCTCTTAGTCCTCAGCTTTGTTTCTGAGAGTTGTTTCTGTTTTCAGAGAAGCTGACCTGAGCTCTCTCATTCAGAGGGAGGTCATGGAGAGGATGATGAGCCTTCTGCTGCTTCGGACCAGACTGACGGTGGCCTGTTGAGCTCTGCACGCTGTGACAAGTCCACGACACTGAAAGTCTGCAGTGAATGTCTTCTACTCTGAACTCTGCTGGCGCACAGAGGCATTTCATGTTGGCATTTCAGAGATGTTTCCCATGAGTACTGCAATTCTTCATGTGAGAATGATCTAAAAATATAAATTGTATGAGCCTCTTGGCAAACAGTGTTTACAACCCAAGTGAAAATGAGGCCAGATAGGCCTGACATCTCTGTTACCTCTGCAGTGTGCCTTCATCTTCAGCCCTGGAGGCTTAGCCGCACTTCAACATGACTCTGAAAACTGACAAATCAGGCCAAGGCTCTCCACCAAAGTGCCCCAAATACTGTTGTACAAGCTGCTGGTGATACTGCAGGTAATTGCCACCTTGGCAGGGTGTTATACAAACAGGTGACTGACGAGTGAGAAGTACACGTGCCTCCCAATTCAAATATTATGCTCAATTTTATTCAGGCTTACACACACAAAAGTAACAAATTTGATGAACTACTTTGATAATGGTTGAAAATATTCCAGGAGAAGACCCACTGAGACTCTGTAGATTAAGTCAACACTCCCCACCCTTCTACACATCTGTGCTGTGTGACCTTAAATTACCCAGCGGTTCTTTAAACGGCTAACAAGAGTCTTACTGAATATCAGCAGCATATTGGAAGTCAGAATTCTTGGCAACAATCTGGTAAACACTGCTTATGACGTCCATGTGGATGGTGATAGGCAAAAACAAGAAGTTAATCCCTACTCTCAAGTTAACACATTGTAAGCCCTTTGCTGCAGTGTGGGGAAATGAATGATCACGCATCCATATAGTAGGAGAATAATTTAGTTTGCAAACATAAAGAAAAGGCAGTTCTACTATGTTCTACTATGTACACAGCACAAAATACCTGAGGTACATTTAATATGAATTTCAGACTATCTGTGTGAGTCTGGAGAGATTAAGTGCAAGAGGTGACACAGTTGTTTGCTCACCAGCAAAATCTCTCTCTCTATATATAATTAGAATATACGCAAGGAAATGATCCTCACTGGTACTTGTAGACCTAGTGCTACTTTTATTTTGAGGCCACAATGTCATTGACTCACTAAGGTCCTAAAGTCTTACCATTTAGTCAAGGCTTTTTGTTAGTGATGTTTATTTCAGAAACAGCTGTCAGTGTCACTGCTGCTTGTCTCCAACAAGTGGCTGAAAAATCTTTGTCTGCACATTTAAAGTTTGACTGTAATTTTTTAAAGCAGAGATAATGCAGTCTTCTTCCTCTCTTGGTTTGGTATGACCAGCATATGGCTAATGTTAGTTAACGTTAGCTAACTGTACATAGATATTGTTGTGTAACTAATATCACTGAGTCAGTTCACCGACTTGATTATCTTTTCTACCTGTGCTACTGTTACACCACACTTTGGCATTTTACTATCATCCTGTGTGTTAGATCATAACTTATGACTGACATATCTATCAACAGCTCACCTTTATTGCTCCTTCTTTTATGTTTACACCTCAGATGTCTTCAGTGCACCACGTTACATTGTGGCCAGTGTTAAGAAGAAGTTACACAGGCACACTTCATGCATTCAGATCAAGGAATTCTGCAACGTAAAGATTATTACTATAGGATTATTATTATTATAAGAGAATGGTCCTGTGGGGTTTATTTTCTTATTTCGGTGACTATTAATGCACATGTCTGTGGCAGTGAGATCAAACACAATTATTCAGACACACATTTTTACCACTACATTTTTTATCTTATGGGTCATCTGACTCCAGTATTGTGTCAGTCATAGTTATATAAACATGCTATGGCATATTCTATATAGAAATCTTACATAAGTTTATCCGGGAAGGAAGCCAGGATGGATTTCTGTGGCTGCTGGACTAGAACAGATCTGTTAGGATTTGATAGGAGATAATAAGACGACACATTTCCTTACAGCTTTGCCTAAGCCTGAGAATCACATGGACATGAGCATCATGAATGGTCGCTGAAGAAAAAAAATGGGTTGAGAGAAATTTTTTAATGTCCTTTTGTTCCCTCGAACATGCACAGCTGCTGTCATCGCATGCGTCAAGATGGCCAAGCATATAGCCACACAGATTAAAATGAAGACATGATTATTTTCCCTTTATGGGATCATTTCATATCCATGTACAGTACAGCTTCAAATCACACGCAACAGCTTCACTCTCAACTGTAAAATGCATGGATCAAAAAGGAGCTTTTGGTATTGTGCAAGAATATCCATGTCAAAAGAGATTAAAAAGGCATTGCACCTTTTTATTTGGCCTTGAATACCTTCTGAGCATATGTGGCTTCAGAGTGCATCACTGTAAGGCCTAAGCTCTTGATAGACACAGACTTCATTTGTATTTCAGTGGCAACTTCCGCTTAAAGCTGCTAAGAGTAGAATTTGCCTCTAAACAGATAGCCCCTACGGATTAGTCTTCATAATCTGCCGTTCACTGATCCTCGAAATCATACTGTCTGGGTGCTCTGGAATCAGCTTACAGTGACAGTGTGTGAGTGGTTTTATGATTGGGATTGCGTGCCGTGCAGGCTTTATGTACAGTGGTGACAAATGAGAAAAAGACAATTGTTTAGTGAGAGTGTCACTTCCAATCTACACGGAGGATATGTCATCTACTACTGCAGCGACACGCTGTGTGCCATTCTCTTGCACGCACTCGGACACAAATATCATTCAGAACTGTAATACTAGACAGTGAGGGTTAGGCCTTTCCCTTATGCTGTGCAAACAGATGCCCGGTGGTTGATAGGAGCATCTCTGTGAACCTCTAACTTCCAAGTGAAAATCCACTTATTAAACTGAATGGACGGCTGTTGTATATATGCATCAAAATTCAATTCACTCAAATTCCTGCAAATGGGACATACATGGTGGTGCAAGGACAGATGACACAGACAGAATCCGTTTCCTGTTTTCTTTATATTGGACAGCATTAAGAATACAGACAGGATCTATATCAAACAACTGTCTCTTTTATACAGTCGTGCAGTATATTAAGGTTTGATTACAAAGACATTTGGGCAGTCATCGGGTGCAAAGTACCAGATGGTGAACGAGACGGGATGAGTAGACTAAACTATAGAGTGCCCTATAAAGTCTAAGTTGAAAACAAATGTCAGTGTTCGTCATTGAAAACAGAGTCAGTCTGAATTGAGTTGACGCGATTGACTTCCATTCCTCAGAACATTAAATCCTCATTATTCAAAGGAATTTTCTTGGAAAACACTTAAAGGTATAATCCATGTAGGATTTTCTTTCTTTTTGTCAAATAAACGGTGATTAACAAGCCATCAGTGTGAAGACCAATAAGCCCCACGTGTGAACATTTCTCACCCAGCATTTAGAGGTACCATTATAATTTATTAACGAGAAAAATTCTAGACATGTCATCTTTAGCTATAGACAAAGCAAACACATACATAATCGTCCTGTTAAACAGCATCTTCAGCCAAGTCTGATGCAGTAATTACACATTTTAGGACAAACAAACAAAAAGAAAACACATAAAATTATTAGTCTAATCATTCTGCATGTCAGAGGTGATATCAAATATAAAATAGACATCGAGAATTTAATATTGCTTTCATGAGCACAGTCTGGTTCTGGAGTCCTGGAGCCATTTCTTATAAATAACAAGTTAAAGTGAGTAGAAGTGACATTTGTTTTCTTATTAGGAATGTGCCATTTTCTCCCTTTTTGTGTTCCTTTTGCATCATGGATATGTCACATATGCCTCAAGAAAGAGTACTGTAAAAAGAAAAAAAAAAGTCAAGAAAACACATATAGTAGACTCTGGGTTTGGCTCCTTTACAAAAAACAGGGGAAATGTTAATGGATCCCGATATCAAAACAGGAATGTCGTATCACTCCTTTCTTTCCTTGTGGTGGAACAGAGACGTCTATGCAGAGCTGGAAACAGCTAGTTTCTTCAGGTGGTCCATGAAGACCTGCAGACTGACGTCGTCAGTGAGGATCGGGGCTCCTGTCTCCTGTAGATGAAGGAAAAAAATAGCGGGTGATTTACTCACATCCCAAACAGATCTTTCCATGATATAAGTCTGATCCCGCGATGACTTTAATGAATCAAACACGTTTATCGCTAAGATTAGCTTATGCAAGACCTCGGTTCTCTTAATAATCTCATTCTCTGACTGCCAGAGATGTATTTGTTTGTATACAGCAGGTTATGGTTCAGCTCCTCCTTCTTGGGGAAATAGGAGATTAATGCTATTTTCAGCTTTCAATCTTCCCCACTTAGAATTAGAGGTTAGCTAATCCAAGACCTGTGTTTGCTGACAATTTTGACTTTAAATCTTTTGAGTTGTCAGTGCAGATTGTTTTTCATTTGGGGTACAGACAATCCTGGGAATTTAAGGTTTTGATGTGGACAAAACAAGGAAATTAGATATTTCTGCAATTTTTACACACTGTTTCATGCTTGTAAGATACATAAATACACAGTTATTTAGACACCATTTTTTGATATCCATAGTCTAGTCCCCTTTGAGTGAAGAATCTGACCTCTAAAAGCAATCTATATAAAAATAGTAAGTTGTAGCTGTACTGTACCTGTCCCCAGGCGTAGAGGTTGTTGTGGGTCTGTGATGGGTTGACCTTGGAGAGCAGGAAGCGAGCCTGTGAGCCTCCGTGCTCTGTGTCAATGTAGCGTGGCATGGGGAAACGCGTCTGCAGGATCTCCTGGGCGTCGTCCAGAGGAGCCTGAAGGAGCTGTTTGAAGTTCTCGTACTCTGCCATTTCCTGGTAGCCCGCCTTTCGCCACTGGGCTATGGTCTGGAAATAAAAGAGGAAAGTGACGGCATTAAGAAGTGATTCCTCGATCACTAAATGTTTTGTTTAGCCTGGCCTGCAGGCAATTTTTTATTTTAAATCAGGGGGTTTGCTGTCTCACCTCTCCATGGTAGATAACCAGCTGGAAGAATGTGTCCATCAGCAGGATTCGATCTGGCAGGATACTGCTGCTGTCCAGGAGCACAGGCTGTTGAAGAGCAAATACATCCAGTTAAGAAAAATTCAAGCACCAAAAACATCTACACTGGCATTTCACAACATTTCATAAGGAGACATCATGAGGAAGCCTCTAGAAATGGGAAGTTGGACTCTTCTGTCATTGGTAACAATGGTGTGGAGGGTGTGAGGCTGACCTCTGGTGGTCCATAGAAGGAGTATGAGTAGAGAATGGGCTGGATCATGATCAGGGACTGGGTGAGGTCCTGCCTGACAAAGTGGTGCCTGTAATAGGATGACTCATCTGGGCTGTTGTTGAACACCTGCAGGAAGGGCGACCGCCGCAAGTGGAACATAAACTGCAGGACGAAGGAGGAATAAAATAGTTTAAGTTATTAAAATGAATAATTGGTGTAACGTAATCAAAAACCTGACAAAGGTTTCTTTTAAAAACAGACAATCATAAAATTCTATTTAGCCATGTCTTTACAGATTAATATTCATACATTTCCACTAGGAGGCAGGTTTACCTGTGGGTAGAGGGACAGAGACTCAGAGAGTTTGAAGGATGCAGGATCATCTTTATTGAACTGGCCGAACTTTTGACACTGCAACCAAGGGAGACAAAACATGTTAGAAAACACTACATATATTACATAATTATAACCTGGCACATTACACAGCAATAATGAAATACACAAACAATCACAGAACATCATATTAACTATTTATATCGCACAATCATAACAATGCCAACTATGCATTGTTCCGTTCACACAAAGTACAAACAGGGAGTAGTCTGTATCTGGGAGTGTCACTCACCAGGCGGATGAGCTGCCTGTCGAGCCAACGCAGGACATCTGGCCCCTCCTCCGACTCCGCTCTGAAGACTCCCAGACGAGCCATGAGCACGGCGGCCGCTTCTTGGTCGAATGAGGACTCGATGTGCTGAATCTGGGACTGTGCATCTGCCCAGCTTGGGTAGGGACAAAAAGAAAAGAGAAAAAAGAGAGAAAGACACACAGAGAGAGAGGGAGAGACAGAGGAATGCAAGAGGACAAACCAGAGAAACACAGGTGAGCGTGGGTGTGGTGTGAATGACGCACATGCATGTAGGTACCTGAAGGCGTCATCCTAAATTGCAAGAATGTAAACATCCTTTCCAGTGAGGCTAATATTGATTCTAGCTGTCACTTTCCTGACTAGATGCCAGGCTCATTTGCGTGTGCAGGCTCATAAAGTGAATATTCACTCCTGACAGTCTTTCCAGCAAAAGTAACTTACTTCATAACCATAATATGCCAGTTTGACACAGAATAAAGTACAGTTTTAGGTATAGTCTTGCCTGTCAAAACACCATACAGTATCTGTACCAACAATAAAACGAGAGTCTTACTTCCTGGCGATGGTGGTGACCCGTATCCTCCTCTGTGTGTTGGAGTGCTGGTATTGGGTTACAAACTGGATCGCCCCTCGGCCACCCTGGGGGACTGGTGCATTGTGCTGCAGACACAAAACGGTGGAGAAATTAAGACTACAGCTCACAGTTAACAATTGTTCCTCTCACATGAATCTTCTACTACAAGGAATAAACCACACAAAAAGCCATTGTTTGTAGTGTTTTACTGAACAAAGCCTTATTCACTTGTTTGATGTGATTGGCGACTGCACTTTCATTGGTGTACTGTAATCCTGTCAGCTTGAAAGTTAAGGTTCAAGTCAGCGTCCCTTACCTGATTCACCACTTCAAAAAAAATGCCCAAAGTGGTGGAGGGGTTGAGGCTGCACACTTTCCACTGGCTCGTGCCACCAATGCCCATCTCCTACACAAAACGGAGAACATATTGTGATGAATACCGCTTAAATAACAGCGTGAGAAAAGAAGAGAAAAGAATCTGAATCTCCCAGTTTTATCTGGGGCAGTGACTCACATTCTCCGAAACACTGGAGCCTTTGGAGTGGAGGGAAACACACGGTCCGATGGCCCCGCAAACCTTCAGCTCCCTTGACGTCTATATACAGACAAAAAAAGAAAAAGATATAAATTCATCTCCTACAAGAGCTACAGCAAGTAATGACATTTATTATGATGGTGAATTGGTTCTTTACCTTGACTTCCAGGACGCCTCCAAAGGCCATGCGGAAGTCTCCATTATAGTCCTTACTGAAGACTCTCTGGAAGGTTTGCTTGAACAGTGACGTGTTGAAGGAGTCACCCATCACAATGTGGCCCCTGATAACAAAGATAAACAAATTATTAGGATGCCAAGTTATGCTTAAAAAGAATAATTCCACACCCTCTACCAATTAAAACGTAAGGACTGACGTACCCGGTGAGATTAGATAAGCACTTCATCTCCAGCAGTCCAGTCTGGTCCAGGGCACAGGCGTAGATATCAATACTGTGGCCATTTACTGCTGAGCGGTTAGCCAAGGCTTCATAATACTGTGTGATACAAAAAAAAGACATGAAAAAACTGAATGTCTTTAGTACATTAGGTGGATATTCAGTAGAAGAGCAATATATGAGAAGATTGAACTCATACACACAAGTACTGTACTTCGTATAAGAGGCACATGCACGTTTGTTCACCTTGGTAGCTTTCTTCAGGTGGCGAGCATTGTCCTTCTGGATGTCATGCCAGGATCGGATGGGGGTTTTCAGCTCATCACCTACCACCATGCCAGGGCCCTGGGTGGGGGGTCCCCCAATGAACAGCATCACACGAGCCCCTGTGTTGGGGAACGTGCCCTGTAGGTGAGGAGAAGAGGAATTTGGTTTCAGTTTTGTTTTGTGAATTTGGTTTAGTTTCATAATACCTGTCCTCAAATTACAATTTAACTTTTTTTTTTTTTTTTTTTTTTTTTTAAAACATGGAAAGGGGTTATAACAGGCTTTTGCTGAAAATATACAGTATGCACTTAAATTGATACTGATTACCCTGTTGACATCTCTGCTGCTCATAAACAGCTGCTTTCATTGGTAAAAATCATCCCTCAGCAAGTTTTGTCCTGTTTTTAGGCTGTGGATAATGAGCATTAATAGAGTACTGACCTAGTTCTCAAATTTGCCGTTTAAAGAGGAGTGTTGTGGAAGGTGGTGCTTAAGAGTGCCTTATTAAAGGATCACCTGTACAAATACAGCCCCAGTAATCCTTAATAGCAGCTGTTAAAGGTAAGTCAAAGAAATGGAAATGTGTTAGATAACACTGAGTATGGGCAGACTGGTTTTATTTGCTGATATGAAACCTAATTATAATACAGGAGTGCATTTTTTTTTCCCCTCCTAACACTGCCGTTTTTCTCACTGAACTAGAAAAACCAACATCCAGCTAAGGTGAATGTACATATAAAGTTTCAGCAAAGGGCAAGGCTGATAGCCAACACCTACTACAAAGTCCATAGTCCAAGAGTCTGGGAAAGTCCAAGGCACAATGATACATTTGGAAATAAGCCACTTAGTCACAAAGCTGCTAGAATGAGCTTTTAATATAATGTAACATTTGATAGCAAGTTCTACGTAAACGCTGATTCATTTATAAAAGGGACAGTGTGCTCATTCACAGAGAACTATTAGACAAATAAGCCAGCTGATAGTGAGGCCCCACTGCTTTTTTGCAGTTCTGCTTTATATGTAAAAGACCCATTCATCAAGACAAATGCCTCTTCACAACTCAGTGAATCTGGAGCCAAATTCTTCTAATCAGGCCTCATCTCCTATCTGCTGAAGAAGAGTGCAGCAGGGGAATGATCTGTTGTACTATCAGTTATATAACTGCGCAGATTAGCAGTAGGAGAAGAGAGGATAATGATGGTGGAGGGAAAAGAGAGAAAGCAAACAAGGTACCAGCCTTTGAACTAACAAAGCACATGTACTGTTCCTGCAGCAGATAATTATCAAGCACTGTGTGTTTGTGAACAGTTACATGTGGCGTCTTGAGGAGGCTAAAGGTCAGATTACTATGAGGCACCCCAATGAATGGTTGCTAATCCATTTGTATCAAATGGATGCATGCCTGCTAATCCATGCCTGCAGAGTGTGTGTTTGTAACCAGGCTAACTTGTGTATCCACTTTATGTACGTTATTATTTGTTTTTCTGTATGTGTGAGTCTTTTACCTCCAGCAGGCCGACGGCAACAGACAGTGCAACACCAGTGGAGCGAAGTGGACGTTTGCCCTGAGGGACAGGCCATGGGTCTCTCTGAAGCTCACCGAGCAAGTCTGTCAGATTCATATCGACTCGGTGCACGGGCTGAAGGAACCTGGATATGAACCCACAGAGACGCATTAGACAAGGAAAACACACTGCTACCATTAACTGACAAAGAGACGTTGGAAGTTTTACTGCTCCTCCATACCTGCAAGACGCTGCAGCATCCTGAGGGGCCACTGGGCGCCCCTGCTGCCCTGGTGCTGCTGGTTTTGTTAAACCCAGCATTTCCTGAAACGTACACAAAGAAAAACAGACATTATTAAGCTGAACAGAGAGTTTTCTTTTCAGCTACAAAAATTTGAAAACCACAATGTGGCAATGTGAAGCTAGTAGAGCCATTTAAAGTTTGTGACCCATGCCCTAACCCACTTGAATCTGTTTGGAGGACAGGTCCTTGGTGCCCCTGAACACGTAGCTCTTGGCGATCCCCTCACAGCTGAGCTCGTGAACCTGCACCATCCGTCCGAATGTGACCAAGCCCACCAGGGCATTTGGTGGCAGCAGGCTAAGGGACATCTGCAGGGACTCCTTGAGGGCCTGAAGGTCCTCCTCTTCCAAACATGTGTCCACCACATAGAGGAAGATCAGAGGTGTCGGGGGCCCACGCTGTAAAGAAGCAGGAGAGATGGTTAAACACAAAACATTGTTTCCACACACTTTATCATATTCAGTGAGGCAATGGGAATCATTAATTTATAGTTTTATTCTTATATAAATATAAAAAAAACCCTCAAGCAAATGGAGAAGAAGAGGCTTAATTAATGTTTGGTTTGGTGTATTTCTAAAATATGTGCACTAGCAGAGGCACTATGTGACCATCAGCAGCTCATATTACTTTTGAAAACCATATGCATTATTTATGATGTTACACTTGTTAGCCACAATAGTAGTGTGGCCCTCATTGGTTGTAAAGCTTAGGATGTTTCTGTATAACTTTAAATACTAATGTCTGTTTTAGCCCACTGTATAATTACCTTGTCAAAACACTACATGATTACAGTAAGCCTCTATCACCAGTGTTCCAAATACGGTGCGCCAAATTCTACAATTTTATTATTTCTTTTCCATTTGTATGAGTCAGGGCCGCAGGGTGAAACTGTACTCATTAAAATAAAAATAAGAACCGTCCACCTTATAGGTCACTATTGGAAATCGTTAACATTGACCTTTGCACAGTGCATCTTCAGTACAAATAATCTACATGCATAGGGCTGAGATCAGAGTGCAGACATGCATGTAGTATTTACCTGTACTATGTACTCAATGGTAGAAAACTGTGGCATGAGTTCAGCTGGCTGGTTCACCTCTGAAATGCCTGCGTAAGAGGGAGGGAACTGCAAAGACAAAGAGAAAACCAGATTAGTCAACCTAATAAAGGAATGTAGCTGATCAACATAAAGGTGTATAGATGTTGTGGCAACAATTATTATTAAATAGACGCATCAGCACTAAATCATGCTGTCAATGTGACTACTCACTGGATTCCTCTGAAAGCAGAAGTTGCACGCCCATATTTTTGCTTTGAAGTCGACTTGACTATGAAAGAAGGATCAAAACAATTTATTGTTTGCATTCAGTTGGCAGGGGTGTACCTGTGACTGATAGTAGCCTGCACAAAGTGTATTTGCAGTTCTTATATACCACACCCAGTTTGAATATTTTTGAACACATCAGCATTTCCAAATGCTGATGTGTTCTAGTTGACACAGCAACAAATTCAGATCTCTACAGTCTCCTCTCATCCTTGTATACATGTACTCTAAGAATACTAAAATGCAATGTCAATAGCACAGCTGCATAGACCATTAAAAACTATTTCCTTTTTTTTTTTTTAAAAAAAAAAAAGCAAAATTATACCATGTGTCAAGATAAATGCTGTGTTCTGGTGTTACACAGCTGAAAAAACTTTCAAACATACAAAGTTGTATGTTTAAGTATTAGAGCCTGACCGATACTGGAATCTTTTTTTTTTTTTTTGTATGTGTGGGGATGATATGTTTTACTCTGTGTTTTATTGTTTCTGTTCAACTGCTCAGCAGCTGTTTTGGTACAAAGGATCTTTTATCTTTGTTTAAGATTAATATAGTTTGTACACAATTATACACACACACAGATAAATCTGTCGGGCTCTAATAAGCATGGCCATATGGGAAATTTTTCTGTTTGACTCACCATAGAGGGTTGAGAACTGCCTTGCAGTTGGCCCGGCTGCACAGAACTGGTTCATATTGGACCGGTGGCAGGTCAGGCCTCTCCTTGAGGGGTGTGAAGAGGCAGGAGACTGGGACAACAAGCCTGGTGGCTTCCAAACGGCTGGAGGGCCAGAGGTTCCAGCTGAATCTCACCCCATCCCTGTCTTCATTCTGTTGGATGAACTCCTGGTAGGTCGCCATCACCGAGCTTCAATGGAGAAAAGAGCCCGATTGAAGAACTAGATGTAGTGCCGGTGACACTGGTAGTCTAAACTCGTTCTTGCTTTGTTTGTTTAACTACTCACGCTGGCTGCAGTGAACACCTGCTTTTATACAGGTGATCCTCTCTTCCTGTGCTAAAATAAGACACAGATGTTCGAGAGCATGACGCACAAAAGTGTCATTAAGAAACCTGACCAGCGTGTTTTGATGAGGAAAGAATAGTGCGGAGGAATCCCTGCGGTATTTATAGGCTCCACCTTTGTTGGCGTGTGTCAAAAGGGCATCAATGACGCTTTTAGAAAAGCATCACTAGGGATCCTGTTGTAGCAACTGTATACTCTCCCTCTTTCTCACCATTATCAGAGAACACAATACAATAGTATTTAAGACAAATTACAAGAAGAATTTGGAAAGACGCCAAAACAAAAGATGCAATGTTAAGCATAAGATGCAGTGTAAAACATGTTCTGAACTACTGCAGGCCAAACAACTGTGCATTAGGTGCACGACTACTGATTATTTTCAATATCTATTAGTCTACCAATTATTTTCTTCAATCAACCAAACTAATCATTCAACCTATAAAAGAAAACTGTTTTGTTTTCAAAGAATTTGTTCCAGTTTGATCAGCAGTTCACAATGCAAAGATATTGAGTTTACTATCACATAAGACAGAGAAAAGCAGCAAATTCTCACAATTTAGAAGCTGGAAGGAAATGTTTGGAATCATTTCTCAAAAGAGTTGGTGGTGAATTTTCTGTCGATGTAATGTGATAATTACATGTCTAGTACAGCACCATACTGTTCCAGATTTATGTCAAGTAAACAAATATATATGAGAAAAATTACAACATTGCAGGTGACAGTGAACTGGTCTAAGATACGACAAAATTAATTTAGAAGTAACTAAAAACCACCTGTGGCGAAAAAACAACAACAAAAACTTCAATGTAATTAACTAACTTTGTTTGGGTGCCCCAGCTTCTAATCAGTGTTAAAATGATTAGTGGATTGATTGATTAGTCCATCAGCAGAATAATACACATTCCCCAGCAGCTCCAGCGTATTCTCCACCTTATGTCATAGTACGATGAATACCTTAGGGTTGTGGACTGATGATCGAACAAAAGAAGCAATCTGAAGACATCACCTTGCAAAATTAAATGGAAACTAAAAAGTGATTGTTGCCCTAAATCTTGTGTTCTGCTTAAGGAATGTGACCTTCGCCCGGCCACATCTCATGAAGGAGGTGTGGAAGTGATGGTACATGGGGGTATTTCGTGTCAATAAATAAATAAAAATAAAAACCGATTTCACCCTTTTCGCCCTCAGTGGGAAAGTACACCGAAACCTTTTCAGTTTCAAAATAAGATATTACTACTCTGAACTAATTGTACAGTAAAATGAACCTGATTACCTACTAAGTCTACAACACACAGTCTACAGGCCACGTATCATCACTGGTGAAACCACCAATGACGGTCGGTATCGGTTTTGAACAGCATCTACTCTGAAATCAAACATGATCATTTTCGCGGTGTGTGCCCCCGCGTTAAATCGCGCCAAACTTGTTCACAAAACGGTATTTTGTAAATCGTCGTTGCCAACTGTCTCTACGCTGCTCTGTCATTCAAACTACTTGAAGCTAACGCTACGTTGTATAGCTGCCGGTGGGTTAGCTAACGGAATGTAGCATTAACCTACTTCCTGTCCCTTCGTAAGTGGAAGCAGAAAAACGGACGGCTTACTTTCGAGCAAAATTGGGTCGAGAGCTTACCTTTTATGTCAGGTTTGCTTCAGGTCTAGACAAGAGCGAAAGAGTACGGTCTATTCAAAACAAGTTACAGCATTTGGAGGTAAAGAACCGACGGGTGTTCAGGGGCACAGAGAAAAGACAGCGGTGAGGGGATCACTCCCTATCAGCCGGCTTCTGCACTTTACTAGAATGACGTGTTACTCCAAGTTCTGTCGTCTCCTATTGGTTCTTCTTTCCAGTGCGTCACCAGGGCGTGCTCTGCGTACGCACATAGACTGTATGCGTACGCACAAGAAGAGGGTGTCTATGGGAAATGAAGTTTACAGGTGTTGCAGTAGCTGTTATCATCTGATTAGACGGTTGCCACTGTTTTTTTCACTCTCAGCTTTTTGAGCTCATAGTCACCGATAGAGTAAATGGGTAATATGTCGTTTGACCGTTGCTGAAAACTGAAGTAGGCTATATACATTTACTGTAAGCTACTTTAGAAGCCAGCAAGTTTGAGTTAGCCTATTTTATCCGGAAATCTCTACTCCACTAATTTTTAAGGTGAAATATTGTAGTTCTTTTTTTTTTTTTTTAACTTTCCATTTATTTGAGATTTATTGTCGAATGGACTTTAATGTAATTGTTAATGATTAAGATTTTATAGGCCCTCCTATCTCTTGCCAGATGCTTCCCGTGGCGTCTACTGGAGTTTATGCCTCTTAATGGACGACTGGATCAAATAATCAAGTATTTGGTTGTAATGTAATTAATCTCAATAATTAATAATGAATCATTAGTACAATTAACTCTGCATATTCTAAATTCACATACCATATTCATGACCACCTTATAATATATGATGCATATGTTTATATGTGGGCTACATGTACTACTACTGCTAATGAACTCCCTTGAAATACGTAACAACTAGTAAGTAGCCTGTCAACGCTGCGCTTTGTTTTATACAGTTTTATATCTCAAGGTCACGCAAACCCTGTTGCTCTCCATCAGCAGCTGTCCATGGTGCTGGAGTGAAAACTGTGGCCCACTGCTGCTAGTGGTCATGCTGCGTTCAAGGCCGTGCTCGTATACTGGGACGTTTGACATATGTCTGAGTATATAGGCCTGGTACTTTATAATTTAAACAGCCAACATTTTTGTGACTAACATTTCAATAACTGATTATTAAATCTACTCGAGTCAGTAGTTCCAACTTGAAACGCTACACAGCAGTGCACTTTTAAAACATATAGGATGTTAGGTTACAGTGAATGGGTAGGGTACTTATTAGAAAAAGTGGTAGAGCAGGATTACACGGAGCATAAAAAGTACCTTTTATTTAAACAGTAAAGGCCTGTTGTAAACTTGGAAGTGATTTTTGGCAGTCATGCATCTCAAATGTGCTAAAATGTGCTTCCCGTCAACACACCTCCGGTGAGAGGCATTGGAATCTGACGGAAGCCTCTCTCTTCAATTTAAAGTAAAACTGGGAAGGACTGAATTCAGCATTTCAGGCAGCTTGTTGACAATGATTGTGAACATTGGGTGGCGCTGTAACCAAGCTGTATTTTTGGTCAGGCACAAATCCCTGGAGGGAGAGAGAGATGAAGAGAGAGAGGGAGAGAAAGAGAGAGGGGAGGAGCGGGGTGGGGGGTTCCTTCTCTCTCTCTCCGTGTTTCTGTCGTGCACAGCAGCGGACTCGCTTCCCTCTCTCTCAGTGTGCTCAACCTAGAGGCGGCAGGTGTGTGCAGCGACTGGCCGCGAAGCTTTTTTTCCTCACTTTGGCTACATTTGGGACTGATTTCGGATCCTAAAACCGAGGCGATAACTCGCACAGCAAGCCGGGCTGCACAAAATCCACCTGGGCTGTGAGGATGTTGCAGTGGTAAGACAGCAGAGCATCATCTCCACCGTTTCGCAAGGAGCCGGCATCGTCAGCTGTTGCTCTAGGAGAGAGAGTGGAAGTGTCGGGAGCAACAGAAAAGGCCAAACTATGCGACTGATCTCCAAACGGTAACCGGTTTCCACCCTTAAGTCGACCGGGGAGCGGATGCGAGCAGAGGTTGCCAACGAGCCTCTGAATATTTTCTGCCCTTTCTCGGTGCCGGAGGAGCTGTGCCAATGGAGAAAGCGACTCCGCCGCCCCAGCCCCAGCTCCAGCTGTCGATAGCAAAGACTGAAAGTCCAGCGGAGGACATCTCCGGTCTGACAGACGAGGAGCTGCTCAAGTGGTCCAAGGAGGATCTGGTGCGGCGGCTGAGGCGGTCCGAGGCCGACAAGATGAGCGTGATTCTGGACCACGGGAATCTCATCCGGGAGGTCAATCGCAGCCTCCAGCTTCACTTGAACGAGATCAGGGGGCTGAAGGTGAGGGGGGCGCGCATTTGGTAGAGGATGAGATCATAGGTTTGGAGCGCACCTGAGAACGCGCATAGCGGGAGGGATGTACAGCTAGCGAGCGCCTCTGCAAACACGGTGTGAGAATAGATGGTATCGCTGAAGTTCATTGTGCCATTGTGTAGGCCTGTATCAGGATCTGTTGTGAACGTATGTAGAGCCTGTGTTCACATAGGCTTTTATGCATTCTTAACCTAAGGCAGAGTTAATAGTTTGCATTTAACCTTTGCAGAAAAGGTGGGAAATTCAGGGTTTTAAAAATCTAAATGAGTTTTATTAACGAGGGAAGGGACACAAAATGTATCTCTGCAAATCAGCTTATAGAACACAGGGCAAGTAAAAGTACAGCAGGCCAGTGAGGTAGGGAATTCAAAATCCTCCTAATACTGAAAAGGAGGGCATCTCCCCCTCTGTAAATCTACAGCTCTGTTCATATGCCAGTGCTCAAATCTGGCGTCCAGATCTCTCTCTGTCTGCACACACCTTACATTCCTAAAAAAAAAATAAAAAAATCTGCACATAAATCTATGTGTCTGTGTGCAGGGTGATTTGCCTTTAGAGCAACGTGGCATTTGCTGTGAAAGAATGCGCAGGCATTTTCCTTTTCAGTAACCTTTTTACCCAATTCTTTCATTTTCTTCACTGCTAATAAGAGGAATATGGTACAATGTCCACAATGTTTACAGTTAAAGCTTAGACACAGCCTGAGGTAACCTCAGATGAAGCACATGAGGATCATTTGCCTTTCTTGGAGACCTGGTCACCTCTCCGCCCATCCAAGCTGCCTAATTACACAGGAAATAGCTGGAGGATAAAAAAGAGAGCGAGGGAGCAGGAGAGGAAGGATAGGGGAGAGTTAAAACATTACAGAATGATAGTGGAGGGAAGAGGGAGGTGAAAAAGGTATGTTTAAGTAAAGGTTGCTTGGTATAAAATGTTCAAGGTGTATGATTTCACCGCCCTAACCCAGTCTTAATTCTGTGTGAGGTCTCTCACTACATTATGTACTTCACATTGAATGGTACACAGTGAGTCAGTGCTTTTATGGGAAAGACAGAGAGGATTAGGATTTCATTTCATTATGATTGCATACAGCATACTGATATCTAAAAGAGCAGCGAAGTGGATTGAAATTGGACAATGGCTGCAGCGATTTACTTTGGAATACAGTTAATAGAAGAGAAACTATTTTGTTTTGTTTCAAATGAAAAGCACATTTGTGCTCCTCCTGTGCTGATTAGCATTGTCTGAATTTCTGATGCAACCCAATGCTTGGGGCCTAATGCCCAGTTTAACTCATCTCTCTTTTCCTCTTGTTTTTGCCTTCTCTTCCTCTCAGGATATTAACCAGAAGCTGCAGGAGGACAACCGTGAGCTGAGGGACTTGTGCTGCTTCCTGGACGATGACCGCCAAAAAGGAAAGCGTGTCTCCAGGGAGTGGCAGCGCCTGGGACGATACAGTGCCAGCATCATGCGCAAAGAGGTGACTCTGTATCTCCAGAAGCTAAAGGAGCTGGAGCTTCGACAGGAGGAGGTAATCCGTGAAAACCTGGAGCTGAAGGAGCTCTGCCTGCTGCTGGACGAGGAGAAGGGGGTGGGAGGTGGCGGCGGGGGAGGTGGAAGTGGGGTGGGTGGAAGCGGAGTGGGTGTAGGGATGGGAGGGTGCCGCAACTCCATAGACAGCCAGAATAGTTTGCTGCTGGTGCCTGGGCAGGGGCTCCTGATGAGAGACGTGGGGGATGGGAGCAGCACCTCCAGCGCTGGGAGCGCTGACAGCTCCGATCACCCTCACCATAAGCAGCCTCACCTGGCTGCGGGAGTGGGTGGAGTTGGCAGTGCTGGGGAAAAAGGGAGTCCTGAGCTTGTGCATAAACCCAGGTGTAGCAGCATCAGTGGAATAGGAGGAGGAAGTGGAAGTGACAGGGAGGTGTCCAGTCCCGAGCACCCGGCTGGGCGCCACCGGAGTACAAGCCTGGAGTACCCATACACCCTGCCTCAGCTCAGCCGACCCCGCTGCGGCTCCATATCTGTGCCTGACCACAGTCGAGTCATACGGGGCCTCAGCCCGGAAAAATATGGGAGGAATGTGGGCCGACGCAGTCCAGAGCAGCACCCCAAGCACCACAGCTCTGATCTCCTCCTGGGCCAGAGGCAGAACTTTCTGGGCCAGGGAGGTAGCGGGGAGCTCTTTCAGAGGCACCACAGGAGCAGCATTAGCGGTACAGGCTGTGGGAGCCTTGAGCTCCGACAGGCACATTTAGGGACCAGCGAGCACCATGAAAAGGGTTGCGTGGTCCCAGGGGGCAGCCCCGAAACTCACAGGCACCAGTACAGTATGAGCCCAGACCATGTGAAGTTCAGCAGCCCTGTGAGAGACGGGCAGAGGAGGCCAGCTGGAGACGAGCTGTCACCACATCATCGGAGCATCTACAATGGCATGAATGGTAGGTGTGTGTGTGTGTGTTTGTGTGTGTGTGCGTGTGCGTGCATGGCAATATTAATGTGTGCGTGCATGTGATCATGCTGTTTCTTCTAATAAACATCACCCCCCTCTAAAAAGCCCCAAAACGCTATCCCTTCAATGCACTGGCTGACACTGTGTATCTTTTACACACAAAGATGTCCAAATTCTAATGGACTCAAGCCGCACAGACAAAAGCCTCTCAAGGTTTTGCTAATTGAATATTTTCTCTCTGTACAAGAAGGATACAATAGGGCAGAGGTCAGGGATTTTTTCTGTGTAAAAACTCAAACATTTTAAAAGGAGATCTGTTGTGCGATCTGAAATCCACTTATTTGATTGAGAAAAAAAAGTGATACTCCTCTTCATTCTGACTGCTGCAAAATTTACAGTGTTATTGATTTTTTTTTTTGGCGCCTCAAGAGGAATGTGGGTTGGCTCAGTGGATGAGAGAGAAAATAAGGGGTTCAGAAATATTTATTTGACATGCTCTGTATCTAAGTTGAACAGATTCAGCTCAAATGATCCATGCTCAGATTTCAGCTTGTGGTGTAACATTGCAGCTGGTGGCACAAACCCCCCCTCACACATGCACACACACATGCGCACACGCACGCACATCTTATAGCAGACAGTGAAGTACCCCCAAATCTTTGCTGCAGCTATGTCCATCTCAGTGAGACCGGTGTGAATTAAGGACGTCAGAGAGAATAAGAAATATCAAAGTATCAACTTGGCTGCTGTTTAAATACCCCACAGTGGCTGATAATGATTTCTGGGGGGAAAAGTGCTGAGTGGCACAGAGCTGGCAGAAGCTAAAGGACAAATTCCTGAAGGTGAAATATCTGCCTGACTTTGCAATATGTGGCTGAAATTACAAGAGAAACAGAAACAGTCTACACAGAGTGGAGTAAACCCAACACTTACAGGAAGGATTTCAGTTACATCTCATGAAGGTATGTCAATAGTTATGTGAGAATGTGAACTATAGTCATTGAATGATGAGTCATTTATGCCTATCCATTATTTGGATTGATATGCTTCATTGTAAATAGACAGTTACAGAGCAAAGACACAAATTACAGTACTGGCTACAGAGTCTGCTATCTTTGCTAACATTAGATTTCACACATAAAGTTTACTACAGGAAGTACTACTCACACTTATACAGTTGTATAATGTCATCTGTGGCTCAAGAGCATCTTTATCAAACCAGAAAATGATCCTGATGATGTCACAATGGTATCATCAGGGTTATCTCAGCTTGACTTTGGAGACTACAGATTTTTAATAGGAAACCTCTGTTGCATCTGCATCTGTGGAATTTGAGGTTTGAGGTTCTCATCAGAAGGGGAGGTTCTGATGAAGAAACTATATCAAGCTGCATTATGGGAAATGTAGTGTTTTGGGGCTGGACCCATGTTGCAGACTAAAAGTTAGAATATCGCTGCCCCTGCTGCTTTAATTGTGACCATTCTTTTTGCAAACTCTCTTTTGTGAGTTCAACATTATGAAATTAAAACACTAAATCATTGGAGTACCCACACAGTAGCCTCAGAAATGACAGTCTCATAGTAAGCATGCTCTCTTTAGCCATTTTGCAATCTCTACGGATTGTACCGGATTATTATAAAGACACACACAACTTTGCATCCTCATTCTGTTTCTATTTTAGCCCTCTGTGCTCTCTGTAGCTCTAAGAGAGATTTCAATCTTGATGTAACCTGAAACCCATATGATGTCTGCAAAAGGCCACGCCACGTTAATGCCTCACAAATCCTTAATTGGAAAATGTTGTGAGTGCACAGGGCACTCACTGCCCCTCGAGCCTGGTGGTTTGCCAACTGTGGCATAACTGCTGTGAACTTAGCTCAGAGTGAAAAGCACACACCAAATAGCCTTTAACCAGGTCCATAAAGACTTCATTAAGCATGTGTGTGAGAGCAGTTTCAGTGTGTGTGTGTGTGTGTGTCTGTGGGTGTGTGTGTCATATTGGTATATCATGGCTTCTTGTCTGTCAGAATGGTTGTTTATCTCTATCATGAACATGTCCCCACAGGGCCACCGTGCCTCCGCTGACCTGACAAGGACACTAACTTCAAGTGTCATAACACAATATTTACTGTTAGATCAAGACATGCAATCAACACTTAGCCAGAGGTTGGAGAGTTTGCTTTTGTGGTGCAGACACTGAATAAATTGCTTCAGACTTAAACGCAAATATACCACCTACTTGTTGTTGATGGGTTAAATTACACTAAAACACCACTTAAACTAATCACAGTACAGGCAATGAAGAAAATAAAGGATAAGAAAGATTAATGGATATAGAGAAAGACTTTTGCAAGATAAGAGAAGTAAAGAGAACAGCTTTGTGGCCATGTCTGTGTGTCACCCATCCTTACTGCCATGTCCTTTTTTGGACGAAGAGGGAATTTAATTCCTGTGACGATGTAGTACACTCCACTCGCTTGGATTATCCTCTAAGCCCTTTGCACAGTATTATTTCATTTTTTCTGTATTTGCGTGTGTGCTTGTGTGTGTGTGTGTATGTGATTTGGGTGGATGCGCTAAAGTGCCCCATCCAGGGTCACTGTAGCAGTGTAGGGTTTTTATTCAGACAAATGAAAGTCTCATGTTCATGTGACACTAGACAGTACTGAAGCTCAGGCCATTTACATTTCTGTCAAAATCCAAAATGAAAGCAAAACAACAGTGACCTCTGCAGCCTTTTAATACAATCTGCTGTCGCATCTTTTGGCAAGCTTATCACACATATTCTGTTATATTTGAAGCCAGGAGAAAGGAATACCCCACAATGACTAAAAGCACTCTTGGTTTTACTGTGTAAAACATGACAGATATTCAGTTTTCGTTCAGAAACAAAAAGCCCAAATATATCCAGAAAAACACTACGTGGTTTAACTAAAAAGGCATTTGGACAATTCAAGGAGCACTACGTGCATAGATTATAGATAAAATAACTACACTTTGGAGTTTTACAAGTTCCTGAATAACAGTAGATATTGTCTTTCCCATATAAAATACTGGGCCTGTAAAGCCTGTTAAGACATTGTATGTGATATTGAGCTATATAAACAATGGCATATTCAGCTCAGCGATGACCCAGATCAAAAATATCAGTCTTTCCATGGGCTAGATTCCCTCTTAGTGACAGATAATCAGCCATGAACAATGTAGTCTCCTGACCCACACTGGAGGGGTGACAATTTTCTAAGTCTACAGGATCTCTGCACTGCAGAGGGTCTTTTTCAAAAAGAAGAGAGACTTAATCATGTTTTCTGCTTTAGCAATCACAAGTTCTGCATATTAGCTTAAGCTGCTCAGATGATTGGGAGGAGAAAGAAAGGCCACATGAGAAAAAAAAAAGACACTTCAGTGTGTGAGAGAACCTCTGCCCTTGTGATACCAATGACATACACACACATCTGTTCAGAGGATTTTACATTGACTTACATTAATTTCCTGGAGACTTACCCTAACCCTAACCATAATGACTACTTGCCTAAGCCTAACCCTTACCCTAATCTTAATCTAAATTTTACCTTGAATCACAAAATGTAATGACTTACGTTAGGACTTGACCACAAAAGATGAGAAGTATGTCCCCACAATACGAGTAATACAAGTACACGCACACATTCACACAGCAACCATTAATTTTGCCGCCTGAAATGACAACTGTTGCTAACAGTTTTTGGAGCTAGTTAGCTACATAACGGAAAAATGTAAGATCTGACAGTTATTTCATTCTAACATAATCCATGTTTGGAACCAGATTAGTGCTTTGTTCATATGTTCACTTTTGCATGAGAAAGAGAATTAATGAGTTTGACAGAAGCAGCATTATCACAGGTAATGAGTTTGGCTGGGGTTGTGTGTGTTAAGTGTAAACTTCCCCAAATCCAATAAAGAGCAGGGCTGTGAACATTCACTTTTGGAAAGGGGATTTTAAAAAAACACTCCTAAAACTCTTTAAATATCAAATACTGCTTTAACTACAGATACTCACCACTTCAGCATAGGGAGAAATCAAATCCTTCCAGGCCTGACATTCCTTGTTAGATAAGCTAAGCTATGATTGGAGAATTTCTGTTTATGGGAGGGGTTGAGCAAACATTTGATTTAATAATTATATGTTTTTCTTCCACAGGAACTGAATCTTTGAAAGAAGTGTTTGGTGAACTTTTGCATATTCATGTCTTACTCTATTTGGTGTTTTTGACTTAGTGAGAACTGACAAATGCTGGCAGCATGGTTCTTGAGCATACCATATCTAAATGAATTAGCAAAGATCATCGTGCTGTCTCATTGATTCTGTTAATCTTTATAATTGTAGCATCAGTTCAGACTATCCAGCTCCTCCGGCTGTTGTTTAGAAGTGCTGCTGCCTGTCAGTGCAACAGGAAATCATCACTGAAGCTTTGGCCTCAGATAATGTTCTCCCTCTCCACTGTCATTGAGAAAGCCAGGCTATCTCTTTCTGTCTTCCTCTCTCCTTCCATCCTAATTGGCTGCCAGTGTGAACAACCAGCTGTCTGACAAAGAGAAAACTCTGATTACAAAGCCCTCTTTCTGGAGGAGGCCAGAGGATGTGCTGTTTGCCAGGCTGAGCTGAGGAAAGAGGGTTGAGGAAGTATTTGAGTGGATTACTAGCTGTTTTCTTCCCCTCTTTCTCTCTATCTCTTTCTGTCTTCCTCTCAGTAATGCATCTTTTCCTCGTCCTCTGACTCCACTCTATCCTCTTCTTCCTCACTCGTCTGCCAAGTCCGATGGATGGAAAGCATCCCCTTGACAAATTGTGACGCCTCGCAGCCTAAGCGGCATGAAGAAACTCAAATGTTTGTCACAGCTGCTTGGCATGAAAGGATTTGAGGGAGCATTAGGCTGCTGTAACTCAAATGGATTAGTATTATTACCAGACAGCCTTATCTGTATTGCCACTATCCCAGCTTTACCTTTCATTACTTTGTGAACTTGCTAAAGTGGTATGGTGTTATGTAGATCGACTAGTTCAGGCACATAATCCTCAGATTCTATCAGCATTTTTCTGCAAATTAAAGTGGCATTTCTCATTTATTCATCAAGTAGGTATTCCCTGCTTGATGTGTTGTATCATCTAAAACAGTAGAGAAATGAGAGCAGGTTAAAACCTCTAGAGATAGTTAGAGTTGAGGCCTTTAGAGCGGTGCGATTCTTGAGGTGGATGTCTTTATCACAGCTGCGCAAAGGGGAAAATGTTACTTCTTAACACTATCATGGCATTTGAATTTGTAATCACACCTGAGACCAATTATCCCAAACACTCTTGCCTGCAGGCCATCAGAGCAGCCATTAACCAAGGAGTGCATGATTAGGCATTTTGTTTATCTACCTCTGGTGCATATCATTGTCGTTTTTAATCCAGCCACCGTCAGCTTTGTCTCTGTAAAGCTTGCTCCTCCTGGATGGAGCAAAGAGCCATTCATTGCCTCTTAGCTGTGTGCTATACTTATACAATGCAGACTTATTTTTGGTCCTATACTGGTCATTTCAGCCAAATACTCACAATAAGAGTAATGTCAATGGGAAATGGAGTGTGAAATGTGTCTGACAAGAGAACAAAAATTGTTTTTGACAAGCTAAATTATAAATTATGGAGATGGAAGCAAACAGATTATGTACTGCAGATGAACAGGCAAGATGAATATTTACAGTATTATAAGCCTGCACATTATCTGGATGCTCCAATATTCACGTTATTCTGTGTCTTTAAACAGAAAGATCATTCAATCAGAAGATGAACATACTGAGCAGTTAACTGTTGTAGGATGCTCCCAAATATCAAATACCCCCTCCACCCACCACCAGCAGCTCCTAAGTAGCTGTATGAGTTATGATGGAGGCTGCTTGGCATGTACTAGCGTCGCTCCAGCCCAAACCCTGGAGGTATGTGACAAATGTTCCACAGTAGCCCCAGTCATCCGGTAGACACGCAAACCCAGTGGAATGGAGAACAGTCTTTGTCCTCTTACGCCATGCCAACGGGGAACGGCCCACTGAGCTGAGAGGAAATTAGCTCGCTAGGCCAGGTAATTAACTGGAAGTTGAGTGGCTGCCATGTACAAGGCCAGGACTGGGCCTGAGGGAACCTCTGTCAGTCCCAAAGTCACCAGCAGTAACCACATTTAGCTATGTTACATTTACTTCGTCTGTAGCTGTGTGTCATGCTGAGAGCTGGCAGTCTGAGGGTATCAGGTGATCAGGTGGGAGTGAAGGAGAGTGGAGCTGGACAGATGTAGCTGAGTGCATGTGCTGTATGCAGGCTTTCATTGAGCTAGATGTTTGGCAGCTTACAGGTGGTTTACTTTGTGACTATAGTGAGAACTGACATCTGTCTTTTTTTCAATCACTGATCATCATCATGAAATGAAAAGAAACTTATAACTTATAACTCATGAGTTATTTAAATCAGTATATGTTCAGTCCAAGTGAGTTAATAATAGCAGAAATTCAAATGAGCATCTTCAAGTTAGCTCAGCTTTGTCGGTCTCAAAGCAACATCTGCCACTGAACCTGTGGGTGCATTCCGACATGTTTTACAGCAATGTCTACCTTTTAAATAAGCCCCCTGTAATGTAAATGTTAAATCCATTTTTCACAGCAGTCTCATATCTGAGTAAGCACCAGAACCACTTTTAAGTGAAAGGACATGGTGACATTTCCTTTCCTTAAAAATCAGTTAAATAACACTTGAAACACTGTAAATGAGCCCATTTTAAGTAGTTTGTCAGGTCCTTCTAAAAGTGTATAGAAATGATTCCTGGTCTCTAGCAGTGAAATCGCTCCCTTCCGTGTACTAGGTGTGTAACTTTCCGTAAATGTCTTGCCATGTCTGAAAAAAGCCATGATGAATATTTATGTAATTTTTGTCTCAAGGACGAAAAGCCATCACTTTAACAGATAGATGAAGACAGCTTAAAGTTAGCTAACATTAGCCACCAGACATCACTGGTCATACAAAGTAAAGCTGTACTGCTAAAACCCTTGAGTGTGTGGAATTGAGCACTGGTGCATTTTATACTTACAAAATCCAACTTTTTATTTGTAAAAGGAAGCAAGTGTTATTTCCTCTGTCAGAAGTTATAGTCTCACTTTAAAGCTCAGCTAGCTTTTCTGTGGTGCCAGTCTGTTGTGCATTTGTATGACTGGTCAAGCAGCAGTGATGAGCTGCTTTTCTGCTGCCATCACTGTGATGGTTTTTACAGCCCCACCATCTGTTAAAGGAGGGATAAAAAGTGTGATAACATATCGGGAACATAACATGTCAAAAGCGCCTCAGCTGACAACATTATTATCCATCCCTTTCACAACACCCAGGATGTAGTTATCCATTTCCTGGGGCATAAATTTATCTCCTGTCCATATTGTGCATTATGTGCATTTGATGTAATGTTTTCCCTGATGAGGATGACAGCAAGGCATGTGCGCAGCTCCCATTACTGCGGATGAATGGACTGATCTTACCAACGTGAAATGATTGGCACCGCTGTCATTATATTTATATCATTATCTCTTAGTAGTTCTCTTTCAGCGATGTCTTCTGGTCTGTGAGATTTCCTCTCAGAGATATTGAAATCAATTTCATTACCCCCCACTGCTCCAGACTGACTGGCTCATTTCCCTTACTGTTACAGCAAAAGGTACATTTAATTACCTCTTTCATCTGGCTTTGTGAGAGCTTTGGCTGTAGGTAAAACATGTAATTGAGAGAATTCTTGGCTTTCTTTGAAATACGGTAGAGTTTCTGTGCTGGTATGTTACTCTAAATATTCTAGTTGCATTCAGGAGATGTAATATTTGTTATCCTGTGTGGCAGAGTGCTAAAAATCTTATTTTCACTTCTTTAATGTGAGAAGAGCTGTGTGGGACGTGTGCAGTATTTTAAGAGAAGAAAATGTAAATTCTTGTCCACACCTACAGTAGATATAACCCCAAAGGCACTGTGCACCAGTGTTAATGTCAGCTCATCCTTCAGGCTATGTGACGAAACGTTTCCTAAATTGTATATTTCAATGCATTGTACTGAAACTGCCACAACAGTTTTTTTTATTTTTTTATTATTTGAATATCTGACGCAATACAGCACATTATTTCTATCTGGATGCAAAGGACTCTTTAAGTTGCCCTTCGTGCTGGATGAAGCAGCAAAGAATTCTGGGATGCTCAAAAGTCTAAAATCATTCACAGCTGGTGAAATTACCAATATTGCATTTTGTCCCCGCCCAACCTGAGCCACACACACACCACAATCCTCCACAAGCTGTTATATTATTCATCAGCACTGAGGATTGATGGGTGGTGACATGTTAAAATAGGACAACAGCAGTTTATCTTGCAAAATGTCCGCTTAAATATTTAATTTACCTTTGAGCATCATGGCAGAATGCATATCATGCCAGTGTGACTGACAGTTCGGGCCTACTCAATGTTGGTGGGATGATATGGGGGGTTGAAAACAGAGGACAAAGGCAACAAAAGAAGAGCTGAGGGCTGATGTTGTGACAGCACTCACTTGTATAAATCTTTCTGAGCGAATTGGGTCCCCCCCCCCCCCCCCCATTCTGTTGATCTCTTCTGTTAAAATATGAATCTTACAGAAGTCGTTGATTAAATTTTAGCACCCATCTATCATGCTAAATGAGCATGTATATGATTGCTACAAAACATGAGAATTCTTGGTAAGACTTACAATGTGATGCCTATACTCCATGCATGAGTGAGTATGCTCCCCTCTTTGATGTAGATACGTATTCACGTCCCTGAGATCACAAAGGCAAAATAACTACACATACACACACACACATGAAAACACACATAGACAGCCCTTGTAGGGTTTATCAACCTACAGGGCACCAATTATCCAGCTCTACTTCAGAGAGTTTCATACCCTCGTCTGTCCACAGTCTACTCCATCCTCACAGTGAGAAACACTCCAGATACC
Source organism: Lates japonicus (assembly GCA_033238685.1). Lineage (NCBI taxonomy): Eukaryota > Metazoa > Chordata > Actinopteri > Centropomidae > Lates > Lates japonicus. The sequence goes on along the minus strand of BRZM01000043.1, from coordinate 3,926,444 downwards.
AGGGCTTCAATTTATTTCCTGTTCCTACCTGCTGCCATCACTCACTTCATTACAGCACTTACATAGTGGTCAGAAGACACTTAGCATTAATTATAGCAGCATGACAGTTTTGGCTCTCTCATTCATGGATTTTTATCCCATCTGCAACAAATGGGAGCTTAAATGATACAAATGTCATTAAACTGATACTAGTCAGGATTTCTGAGGATATAAACCCATTTTTATCAGCATAAGATACATATAAAAAAGAACAGAACAAAGAGCAGTTAGACAACATCTTTTCAACCAGTAATGTGAGTCTGTAAAGCTCATTTTTCTCCTCAAAGCAATGAGTCACCACTTTCTTACCGGAAAATCTTAAGAGGAAAGCAAATGGGCAAAAAGGGCTATATACCTACACTGTAATATGGATGAGTCCAGTTGTTTCTTAAGAGTTAGAGTGGTGCCATTCTTTACATTAACCACATAGTGAGTTATCCAGTAAGTTAGCTAAGCTAAAGAGTCCCTGTAAATACACAATTTGTCATTTTTACATTATTGTTTGTGTATGGAGTAAACAAACAATATATAACATGTTAATTAGTGATATTTTTTGTGAAGTTTTGACAGAACCAGGCTGTCTCCCCCTGCTGTCAATCTTACTGATAGGCTAGCTCCATATTGAACACAGATATGAAGGCGGTACTGACACTCTCATCAAATTCTCACAGGGAAAGTGAACAATTTTTAGTGAGCAATTCCTTCAAGAGATTCACCAACATCAACATTACAGTATTTCCTGGCATTGTTTTAACTACCCTCACAAAGGCCTGGAGAAAATATAAAAACTGTGAAAGCAAGAAATCCTCTGACAGACATTTTGTTGGTAGGTTTGAAAAAGCCCTCGTAAATGGCACCTCAATTTCATTTCATTTTAAAAAATAGAAATGAGCTTACCCATAGTGTAATTGTATTGATTGTATTGTATTGACAGGCCACCGGGGTCTCTGCATTACTGACTGACAGCTAATGCATCCATAACTGACAACCAGTGTAGCCAATCAGCATGTTGGTGGTACAGTATTGTACAGCAGAGAAGACCAAAGAGATGAAATTCCCCAGACCTGTAGTGGTATTGACTTTGCATCACAAGACTGGGCCTTTCTGTGAGTCACTGTTAGCTACTGACCAAACACTGACTTGAGTCTCCATAAATATCCTGCATATTGTTTCCCCTGTGTGTGTGTGTGTGTGTGTGTGTGTGTGTGTGTGTGTGTGTGTGTGTGTTATGGCCATGCAGAAGCTCTGTATTATGCATTCAGAACTTCCCCTCATGCCCCAGAGTTGCATATAACAGCACTGACTGCAGCTGCCTGAGGGACGTTAAGACAAGTAGCTACTCCTGCCAGGCATCGTTGCTGACTGACTGACTGCCTGTCTCTCTGATTGTCTGACTGACTGCTAGCTAAGCGGAAGGTCACTGATCTACCATTACATCTCCACCCAAAACTTTTCCTGCCCAGCCAGCCTGAATAATTTATGTGGCAGATTTTTAGGAGATCTGAGGGAATGGCCATGTGAAATTACCTTGCATTGATCCAGTAAATTGAGAGAAGGAGAGGGGGGGTGGGGGACTCACAGATCAGAGAGGATTGAGAGATGAACAGCCTTGCGGAGAGCAGGTTCATGTGTTTACTGGCTTGATTCAGACATCAATAACAACCCAATTACTGGGTTTAATAAATTATACAGCAGTCATTCAGAAAATTTATTGTTATTTCTCAGATCCCAGCCTCCTAGAATCATTTCGCAAACTTGTTTTTCATCAAACAAAAGAAATCTTATTTTGTTAACATTGCCTTTTAAACAGTCTCAAACCTTTATCTATGAACTGTACGATGACGAGTTATATAGAGTTAATAACTGTTGTCTGGCTGCACAGGGAAAAAGGTTCCCCATTTGTAACAGTGATTTATTCAGTACGGGAGCAGCCTCTCCCAAGCCAATCTCACAGATCTCTTTGTGAAGAAATTTAGAGCCTTTCACTTGAGCTCTGGTGTACAGAGGTGGAATTTAAGGGAGCTTAGGCTCCACATTATTCTGGAGTAATCACATTATCTATATACTGCTCTGACCCACAACGAAACCCTTTTCCCTCTTCACATCTCTCACATCCCGTTAAATCCAATTTGGGTTTTAATGCCCTGCCCATAACTAAATCAACAAACACTGTCCAAGTGTGCTGTATGTTTTCCTCACTATATAACTCTCCTTGAAGAGGTCATAGATGCTGGTTGGAATTCAGAAAGAGCAACTGTCATTAGACACTGATCAAGTTCACTTTAAAGGGATTCTCTGGATTTTGGCACATGGCTGGTGTGTGTTAACAGCACTGCTCCATCACAAGACAGCAGTTTGTAATCTTGTGACCTGTGAGTGTGTGACTGCCGCAAATCCATTTAAGCTAATCGTTTGTGCTTGAGCTGTCGAGGTTAGAGTCCTAAGACCGAGAGCTGAGTTAGTGTGATACGATGAACAAGAAACTGTATTGTTTCCACTTGCTGTCAGTTCAAAAGTTCCATGCTCCTGGCTGTCTTCATCTTATACACTACAGATGCACAGTATACAATGCAGATGTAAGTACTGAAATGTCAGAGCGACCGTAGTGTCAGACTGACTCAAACAACAATGCAATGAGACAAAAATATCAACCAAGCTTGAAAGTGATCTGGATGTCCCAGACAAGGTAATGAGCTGAGGAACAGAGGGGCGCCACCGTTCATACAGCGGGGTGATGACAAGGTCCTGCCGACATGTGTTTATTATGAAAAATCATCTGGAACACATCTGGAACTAATCGCATTGCGTAGGAGACACTTGGTCTAATATTCATTTTAGACATAAATTCATGTTTCAGATCTCTGGCGTCAATCCAAACCCACATTCAGAAACTGCTGCGATGTCACTGTTAGACCACAGTATGTTTGTATTGATCCATTAGGGTATGTTCAGACACAGTCCTGCTTTCAAATGTACCATCTAAATAGCTATCAGCTACGCTCCTTGTAGACTTGAGATGTCTTTGTTTGAGATGAAGTTGCCTAAGGCATCAGTCACTGTGGCATGTCATGTGGCTCATTTAATATTTCTAGATAAGGATAATACAAACAAAACAAACAAACAAACAAATAAACAAGCAAACAAACAAAAAATGCTTACTCTCTCTTTTCTCAAACACCATTTTCTACAAGCCCTATGCCTTTACAGGCTAAACCTCACAGCTCTGCAAAAAAGCAAATTCACAAGAGAGTCATAGAGTCATCACAGTGAGCTTAGACGTGAAAGTTTTTATAGGTTGATTGAGATTATAGCCAAAAACCTTGAAAATATATATATATATATTTTGCATTGGTGAATTGCGCTTGTAGAGTTTGGGAGATAACTTTTTTAAAAATCATGAATATTTCAGTTCTTATACCAACTGCCAGTTTGTCCTCTTTGTATACCTCAGGAATATTCTCAAATTTTTCTCAAAGACTGATTAAAGAACCTGAATGACAGATTGCACTGAGATACAGAGGCTAGCCTGATGTTATGACTTTAGCTCCATGCTACTCTAGTAAAAAGACTGTATCATCGTACCGCTCACAGTCTGTGTAGTCTATTAGATAACATTGTAGGCTGCTAGCTTACACAACCAACAGTTCAGTAGTCAGACTGCTAAAATAGCAGATTAGCATATTAGCAGCTGCAGTACCTCGTCTGTCGTCTGTGACCCTGGACTTGCACGTCATAGGTGTTCACAGTCTCCCATCTGTGTTAGTGTGTTAATCTAGATTTATACTTGCACGTTAGCTATGGAGGCTAAATGTATGCGGCACTATAGTGATCCCACATAGAAAGCATAAGAAGTGTGAGGGGTTAGCTTGGGCTACTTTAGTTCTTTCCCACAAGTAATATAGTGTACTTCTTTGCAGTAACACATTTAGCAAAGCCATTTCCTCTGAAAACCTTCTATTCGCCACTAACGTCACTTTCTATTATAGTGAATGAAAGTTATCAAGCATGGTTGCAAATTAATCTGGACATGCCAGACAAGTCTTTGTACTCAGGAACAGAAGGGCACCCGCCATTTGTGTGTTATGAAAATTCATCTGGAACACATCTGGAACTAATCACATTGTACACTGGGTACTTCGCCTAATTTTAATTTTGTTCTAATAGAACCAACATCAATTCAGAGCTGACTTATAAGGATTAGCTCATTCACAAAATGAATAAACTGTTTGATGCCATTTTTTCCCAACATCAATCCAAAACCGCATTCAGAAACTGCTGGGATGCTATTGCCACTCTTTATTTGTATCGATCCACCAGAGCATGTTCAGACAAAGTCCTGCCTCCAAATGTATCAGCTAAATAGCTATCAGCTGTGCATTCTGTGGACTTTTTGTGCGTTTGTATGTTATAGGAAGAAGTGAGATACATGTGATTGTGTATTTACTGCTCTCCAGCAGGTCTATGAGCTCTGCTTTAACTGTGAAAATCAATCCCATTCCACACACCCTGACCCCCAAATGAAAATACCCTCCAGCCCAGTGCTGCATCCCCCCACCCCCTACTCTTTAAAGGAGTTTTCATATCTCTGCACCGTCTTGCCTCATCCCTCCCCCAAGAAGATAAACAGAATGAGGGGAGGGGTGGGGAACGTAGTGAAGGTGGCCCCTGGAATCTTTTTCAGAACTCTGTGGTCACAAGAGCGTTATGAATCTTTAATGTGAGATGTTGGCGCGCCAAGGAGAGGAAATGTGCTGAAAACATGATTATGGACTCATGGGGAGGAAACTGTTGGTGGAGAGAGAAAGAGAGACAGAGAGCTATATCAAGCAGGGGAGCAGGAATAAAAGAATTGTTTTGAAGGGCAAAGGAGGCGAAGAGGGATAACATTTTTTTTCTTTTAGAGTAGACCGCTTGAGGCAAAGGCATTTTCCACAGCTTTACCAAACCAAGTCCTGAGCAGAAATGCTCACACAGCCAGTAAAGTATGAGAGCAAATACTGTATGTCCTGTACTTTAAAGTAGCTTTAGAATAACACCATTTTGTTGGACAGCAAGATTTTTCCTGGGAGGCATAAATAAATAAAGTGGCAAAGAAATCTGTGGTCAAAGATATGTCAAGATAAAGTCAAGAGAAAACACAAGAGCCTGTCTTGTGTTTAAGGGCAGTAAAGCTGAGTGCGATAGTGTGATGTCTTACACTTATCAGAGTGTGAGAGAGCGTGACTAAACTTTTTGTGGACAAAGCTGTTCAGTCTGTCACTTACTAAACAAAAAAAATCCTTGTTTTTTTTTGTCTTACTGTCTACCCCGCTTTGTCTCCTTCTACTGTTTCACTTTATCTTTTAGTCTAAGATTTGACACACTTGATGATTAAAGTGGAGATAAATCTGTCTGCCTGTGGGTGTGCATCTGTGTGTGTGTGTGTGTGTGTGTGTGTGTGTGTGTGCACGCTGTGATTCACATTAAGCCACCCTGTGAAGGTTGTTGCCGCTCTGCTCGCTGTCACTTGCACCATTGCAGCAGAGATTGAAACAGACGATGGGGAAATGTGTGTGGAAAGTTGTAAATGCTGCTCCATACAACAGAATACAAAGTGGTGGCCATGGAGCTGATACTCCTTTTACTATTTACTACCTATTTACATTACTTTTATCATGTAATGCTTTGAATTTATTGAAGAAAATGTTAAAAGATAGTCTGATTACATGTAACATACAAATAGAAATAAATACATGTATTTGCTTTCTTGGTTGGAAGCAGGGGGAAACAGCTAGCCTGGCTAGCCTAGCTCCTCTCAAAGAAGTGCACCAACTTGCACCTTAAACCCACTAATTAAAGTGTTATATCTATCGTCTATAAAGCTGCTCTATGTAAGTTTTTGCTATTGCCAGCAGTTGTTTACTTCCCAGTCTAGAGGAAATGCTAAGACTTCAGCATCAAACTAGCGACTCTCTGTAGAGTCTTGAAGAAGTAACGCTGCTCAGAGGGTGTATTCTAACCTCTTGTGTCATGTAAACCATGAAAAGAAATGTGACAGCAGCACTTTGTCATTTTGTATGGAGTTACATGCTGTTTAGCTCCGTACTTAACATGCAAACATGAGGGTGGCATCAATCTTCTCATCTAACTCTCAATTAAGTGTAGGCTATTTCCTAAAATGTCAAACAGTTCCTTCATTTTCTATAACAAACATATTCCCAATTCCACCTTTTACACTGACAGCATAACAACTGGTAGCACTCCATCTGTATAATTTATTTATGAGTCATTTTTCCTTGTTTTGGCAGTCTAAACAGACAGACGTCAGCTCTAAATCATCAGATTAATGAGGCACTCTTGTCAAAACAACACATTTAAAACACGTCTCTTCCCCTGTCTCTTTCCTCCTGTCTCTTTGTCACAGCTTTGATATCAGCCGGCTGCTGCACTAACAACTGTAGAAATGTCAAGCTATGGGACAGGTAAGAACCCCATCGCCACCTTGTTTCTCTATCAGAAACCTCTTTTGTCTTAATTAGAGTCCTAGACAGAAGAAGAACAGCCAATGAAGGTTATTGTCTGTTCTTTCCACAAGGGTCCATAACCCTGTAATTAGCCCCCATTATTCTATTTTACCATACAGAGTTTTAGCTGGAGACTTGAAACCAAGTTAATTGTTGGGTTGGAGGGTAAATGTGATATACATTAAATAATAACAGTACAGGAGTGTTTTCTCCCTGTTCTCTTGCTAATCAGTAGGTGATCAACAAAACATACTCTGTTGCGATCTCCTGCCATTGCAGGGTCATTCAGTGGCTTAGTCCAGCGTGCTGGCCCCGGATGAGTAATGTGTTTGCATGCTTGCTCTGGCCCAGGTGTAATCACAGTGGGTTTACAGTGGGACTACAGAGTTAGAGGTGACCCTGTCCTGTCCCTGTGTGCCATCCTACATCTTCAATCAGGCCCCAGTGGGAGGGCGAGATGGCTGTGTTAATATTTAATGACTGCAAGACAAGACGTACCTCCCCCTAGAGGATAGTTGTGCGCCCCACCCCCCCCGGCCACTCCTGTCACAGAACACACGCACTGCCGTGTATAACAGCACACATGATCGCCCTTCCATATAGGGTGGCTTTTTTTGATGAAAGCATCTTCCTCCTTTTCCTTCACATTAGTATTTTCACCCCATCACTCCTTTTGTGCCGGTGCTTTTTCAGCCCACTCCCACTTACCTCGTACAAAAATATCAATGACTCAGGTGAGGAGAGGAAGAAAGTGTACTTTGCGTCAGTAGATGATTTGTGAGCTCAGAGGAAAGCAACGAGGATGTGCTAACAATGCAGACTGAAGCCAGGTCCCGTGGCCGTCCCTCGGCTCTCCACTGCGGTGGAGACAGACGCAGGCAGGAACAAAAGGATCTGTCACTGATAAGCAACACAAAAGCCTGCAGTGATGAACATCTTAGTCACTCAAACTCTCTGCCTCTTTCATTTGATTCTCCACACAGATTATTGCTGCTTCTGTCAATTTAGCTATCTATCCACCTATAAAAAAACAGGGCAAGTTGTAACTAATGGCTTTATCTCTGCTTAATAAATCATTCGCTCATACTTAATGGTTCAGTAACAGGCCATGAACATCTTTTGGGGTGCCAGATTGTGAAAAATCCCTGGTGGTTATCCTCCAGCGCTACAGAGCATCTGGATCCATTCATGAACAACTTATTAGCGTTTACATCTGCAGACTTAACGGACTGTTAAGACCCCCCCACCCCCCAGAAAGAGACTCAATTCAAGATTCAATTCTATATTTGTGTTGGTATGAGAGGCAGGTGACCTGTACTTATTGGGCAAGATTTCACAGGAGACATTTCACATCTCACAGTAAGAAATGTGGCTGTAAATACCGAATTAAATGATTTCTGTATACCATTTCCCTGCTTCGAGTTCAGGGTCCTGGTATTGTGCATGCTGGCTCGCTGTTATCACTTACTGAAACGCTTGAATAGAACAGAACCATTGTTAATTTTACTTTTACTTTTTTTTCTTACTATGACAGTGGCACTAAGTCAAATACCTCCTGTTAAAAAAGACAATTAATTGGAACTACATCTGTTTGTGCTGCTATTGCTTAAGTATTAATCAACATGAAGTTGAGTAATGCATCCAGAGTAATGCATTGCCAATTTTGCAGTGTAAAATTTTTGCGGTGCCCCGTTACTTTGTGAACAATAATCCAGCCAAAGTCCATACAAAAATGGTTGATTTCATCCTGTTGAAGCTGGACTTCCTATTAACTGAGAGATGTAATCCTGACCTTAGTCTTCCTAAACAACTAAACCTAAAGCCAGTCCATTTAATGATGCTATTACATATCACACTCATGAAATACCTGTGTTAATTGAACAATAAAAACCCTGATACATTCTCCACTGTCTATGATGTCATGTTGCTACCACAGATTTACCTGTTCTACCCCTTTTGAGTAACACTGTACTCCAGTGCCTCTATTTCTATTTATTTGTATGGTAGTATATAATCACTCAATAAATGTTTTATAACACACTATAACATAGTTATAACAGAGCAAAGGTTAAAGTACAGTGTTACTGGTTTTTGACTTAATTGAAAAACTAACAAGCAGCACATTGGGAAATGCAATTTGTGATTGATGTGATTGATGCTTGAGGTACATTTGTAAAGCATTTCATTACTGTCTATAAATAATTAGTAAACGTAGTAAAAGTTGATTGACCATTACTTACCATTAGTTAAAATTAGTTGCAAACTTTTTGCTTACACTTTATAAAAGATTTGTTGAACGTCCTTATACTCGCATACAGTTTAAACTCAGGCATTCAGTGGCTCAGCTACATTTGTACCTAAGCCTTTCCTGTTTATAAAATCAACCAAAGACTCAGTAATGCATGACAAAAGTCATACCGCACTAATAATATCTCTTGTTGTTTTCCTGTGCAGCTTCGATGCCTCTTCTTGACCCCAACTTGACCAGTCAGGCTCCTCAAACAGAGGAGGGGTCGCAGCGGTACAGCCCTCCTGCGTCTCTGGCCTTGATAGACACGAGGGCCCCTGGGCGCCACTGTCCACGGCTCCACGTGGTCTGTCGCCCAAGGCCTCATCCATGTCCACAGCCCTGAAACAGCCTGCCTCCATTTTTTTTCATTTCTACATATCGAGAGTTTAAGGGGAGGGGAGTTTCTTGAGAGAATGCTATTAGTATGGTTGGTACAGTTCGTGAAGACTGCCACAGCTAAATGGATTAGAGTGGATATCTCTCCCTGCCAACTGTGACACGGCTACCTCCCGGAGAGCACCCAGAGAGAAGGGGAGGGACGCTGGGGATCAGTGAGAGGAGATGGAGAGGACTCTGCACTGTTGGTGCTGCTACTCTCTGTTTACAAATGTAGATCATTGGTGGAGAAGCACATACCCTGCTGTTCTCAACTTTAACTACTTTCCTACACTCTTCCCTCTTTCTCTCTTCTATTTCCCTCACCTAGCCCCACTGTTGTCCCATTTTCTCTGCTCTCTCCCTCCACTTTTCCATCTTCAGATATTCATCATCCAAAGTGTGTAATGAGACCGGTGTAATCTAATGATCTGTCTCTCAGTCTCCAAATTCAGCCGATCACATGATTGCCATCGTCTCCTCTCCCTTCCTCGTAAAATTCTGAACTTTTTCAGCCATTTCAACTGAAGTTATAAACTAAACAAAAAACAAGTTTGTCAAAGATGTTCTAGCAAAGAAAAAAAAACAACAACCTTTTCCTGTGTCTTAAACCAAGATGGTCAACATTACTAGCTGCTGACAGATGTTCTAGTTCTATAAGATGCAATGTTCAGGTGTAATTTTTCTTTTTTGTATTATCTTCTTTGCTCCCTTAAAGCGCCTATATTGAAGCTGGGGAGAAGATTATACGTTTCTCCATGTTGTTTTTTACAAGGAAGTAAAGTCCAAGTAAAAAGTAGATTATTGGATTAGTTTTCTATATATCTATATATATAAATATAATATGATTATTATTTTTGACTCACTGGTATTAGAACTATTATATGAAGATGCATATGATATATATCAAATAATAAACAGACTTCTTTATGTAAAAGTGCATCACTTGTTCAGAGTTTATTTCAGTGTGCTGAAATGACTTGGAGGTGAGTGTGTGCTGACCCTTTGACCCTGTAGTCAAAGGTCACATTGGACACGTAAAGCTAATTTTAAGGTTAGGAAACAAATCAATAAGTCACGTACAGCAGCAATGACAAAAAAAGGATCAGCGTGTAAGTTGTTTCTCAGCTGTATGAATACTTGTAATAAAGAATAAACCATTTCTGTTTAGTGTGTAAGTGTGATTGCAAGAAAGAGAAATCTGCTTGGACTAAAGTCATCCAGCTCTAGCTAAAACACACGCAGGCCACCACATGTAAAATGTGACACCCTCACATGTTCCCTGTATCATCCTGTCAGATGGGAGACAATAGGATCAAACTGGAAAGAATTTCCTGTGAAAGCACTGCAAATGAAACAGAGAAGTCTTCCTTCCTCTGCACCCATCACCTTCCTTCACATCCTGACCAACAGACTAAATCCAGCTGTGCGCTGACATCTGCTACTTAGGGTTTCGCACACCATTGTGTGTGTATTTACGATTACGATTTACGAGTTCAAAGGATACAACTGACGATATTCAATATTTTTGTCAGCGTCAACAAATCCCATAAAAGGGCCAAAACCAACAATGTAATCTGTCTCACAATACTTTCCAGCTTACTCCCAACCCTGTCTTGGGACAAGGTTTGTTCCCACTGGAGACAAACATGTTTTAAAACAGGTCATAAATATATTGTTTCATTTTAAAAAAAGAAAAAAAAAATACTTGACTCAAATAAACTGCAGTACCTGTGTTCATCATCATGAAGGGGCATGTCATCCAGTGCAACAGTGTCACTCACTGATGTGTTTTTAATTGTTTTTAGACAACAGTGGAGCTCTGTGGCTCAGAGGAATAAGATATATCAGGATTTAACTAGACAACATTTGTAAGTTGGATCAGTTCATTGCTGTTTTACATGGGGTTTGTTGACTCTAAGAAAAACATTAAATACAACCAAACTTAAACTCTAATATTAGTAACACATCTAGCTGTTATGGTTATGATAAGGCATGGTTACGCCTCCAGGAAATAAATCAAAGTCAGTTCAAGGTCAGAAATGCTCATGTGTCCTTGTGTGTGTGCATTATTATACATTAGGTCGTCCACTGGGTTGAAGTATTATGAGTAGACTCAGAGTGCAAGTGAAAGCGAACTAAGGCTGATCTGGTTTGATCTGATTGCTCAGAGTGATTAGGGTTTACTTATTTGCCTGAGAAAATCTCTTTAATGAGGGTCTGTGCTGTGTTGGTATTTAAATTAAATTTCTTGGCACAGCACTTGTATATTATCCTCCTATGGGATGCCCTGCTAGGGAGGGGACCTATAGTGGCTGATGGAAATGAGTGATTGCCTTATCTGTAAAGCAGTAAGTGTTGTTGCAGTGAAGGGAAAAGAAGCTTTGAAAACCATTTATAGATGTGTATGATTACAGGGACTTTGCTTAGATGCTGAGAAAAAGGAAGGTTCCAGTCTTCTGTGCTGTAGTTGCTCATTAAGGATGGTAGTGAGAAAGAAGAACACAGAGGAAAAATGTATGAATCTGTGCATTATTTTTATCTGTTTGTTTTGACCGTTTAATCTAATGGGTGTGCTTACAGGATATATTGTCAGGACAAGTTATGCTCTAAATTTTGAAAGGTTATTGGTTTTCCATATGCTTATGTTTATACATCTCTGTAACCTGTGTGTGTGTGTACAAGCATCTTTATGTGTGCATTAATGAGGGAATGTGGAAGTAAATGTGTGTGGTCATGTGCATGTGTGCGCGCTGTTCAATATGCAGAGTCATGTGGGTGGTGTGTTCACTCCAGCCAGCCAGACAGCGGCAGGTTGATGAAGACACACCCCTGCCTGCTTATTCAGGAAGAAAAAGGAGAGAGTGTGTGTGTGTTTATATTGATTTGTAAGCATCTGTGCAGTTTTTTTCTGTTTCATGATTATTTATGTATAGTAAGTGTGTTTGTGTGTGTGAGAAGTGTTGTGAGCTGCAGTTTATGAGCATGTGGGTGTGAGCATGCAGCGCCACTTATCTGCTCTGCTGCATTGCAGCACATCCTGCCCATCCCGAGGTCGCTGTCGTCCTCCACCAGGGCACTCTTCCAAGGTCACAGCAGGTCAATCCTCCCCATCTGCATACCCAGCCGCTGCGAGGGTAAATCTATAAACACCACACCAAATCTGTCGGCTGTTAGAGCAACGAGACACCAGTAAGAACCAGAGTCGGAGATAACCATACTCAGGCTCCATGGTTACAATAATCTATCAAATGCGGAGACCAGGCATGTAATCTACCCAGATGACCGGTCGATCAACCCGGAAAACTGATCAACATAAGATGAACTGCTGCAGCACACACATTCTACATGCAAATGAATGCAGCTAAAGTCACATGTAGTGACACTTGGACTTGGGAGCTGTTAGTCTGGTGGAATTTACTGTCCATCTGTGGAAGATGAGGACTTTTATGGGAGTTGCCAACAGGCATGTGGAGTGGAGCCAAGGCTTTATGACCAAAAATGAAATAGTACTTCATATGTTACTGAATTAAAATGAACAGAAAAATAAATGGAAATAAACAGACAGAAACACCACATGAACATGTAAATGCATGCACCTACAGCAAACACAAACACACTCCTTTGTGGATGTTTTTTCTGTAAAGGAAAACTCCAGGTTCAAGGGCAGAGTCAAGTAAATAAAATATTTCTCCTCTGCTGCCATGGATACAACTTATCATACAGTCTAAGCACAGAACCCCTCAGAGCACCTACAAAATAAAACCATTGTGGAAGGGAATTCCTAAATATCTTGTTTTGAAGGATAAAGTCAGTGGTTGTACTGGTATGAGGGGCAGATGACCTGAAAAAAGAGCACAGGTAAATTGGAGAATTAATGTTCACTCATTTTTATATGTAGTACTAATAAGCATGAACCACACATGCTTCTGGGTGATACATTGCCATGAGAAATTTGAATTCAGCAAAAAGGTGGACGCTGTATTAAAGGATAATTTCAGTTTCTTACAATTTTGGTAACAGCGTGTTCACTTAAGTAACAGCTGAGATCTGGGTAACACAGCATCATCACAACAGTCTGAGGGGACAGAAAATGAGCACATTTAGTCAAATCCGAACCAGAAAACAGCATATATCTTTCATATGTTGCCTGCTGTGTCAGTACGTGCTGTAAAGTGTCATTTTGTCTCTGTCCTGTAAACAACATCTATCTTCAAAGTGTCAGCTTATCATGAGCTAAGAAGAACTTCCCTGTGCCAATGATTTTTTTTCCTGATTTTTTAAATGGTTTATTTTGCTTAAACCTGCAATAACTCTTTTTATTTTGGCCCATTGAAGGTAGGGGAAACAAGCTGTAAACACTGACATATCACCATCTTGATATTCTGAACTTATTTGCAAGCAGGTGCTTAATTACACATCTAGCACTTAAAGAGCAACATTTGTAATTTGTGTCTGGCCACCAGATAAATGAAAATCCAATATTCACTTTTTCTTTATTTATTTATTGGTTTGTTTTTTTTGGTCTCTACCAACTAATGCCCAAAATATCTAATTCTTTAGCTGCTAAATGTTCCACCGGCTGGTCGCTAAGTTTGTCTATCATTTGGTGTTGCGCAGGTAGTGTACAATAAGTATACTACCTGCACTACTGCAATAATAAAACACCCTGTTATGAGAATCGTGAGTCAACCATAACTGTAAAGTTGTGGGCCAGACAGCTAAACAATTAGCTGATACTGAAGCTGAGGAGATGATGAATCACTGTGGGTGACTCCCTTTACATTGTCACATTGTTTTTGTACTGTTGTTTGATACATTGTTATTATAAAAGTTTTGATTATAGCCACTTTAAGTTATCAAATGTAAAGTCAGTCTGTTATCTTTGATGGATGTTTACACTGGACAGTTTCGGTATGAGTTTGGATTGAAGGTCGACTGTATAATTGCCTGAATTCTTGGCCTATCAGACTTGTTTTTACAGAAAAGTTCAGAGATCTTAGCAATTGACTTGGTGGGTATAATGTTATTATTACCAATAAAAGCGATCACCAAAACTATGATAATAAGACCTAAGCTGAAATAAACATAATAATAAACACCGTAATAAAAGTGAACTGTGCTACCACAAACACATGCATGTGCCAGTTCTTCAGTTTTTGCCATCACTGACAAAGAGTGAGAGAAATTGGGCATAAATCAAACAAAGAGCACTTTGGGAAATGCAGTTTGTGAGAGCTGACTGACTTGCCTTCTGACCATGTCTCTCGCCCAATGTGGCTACAGGGAGCTGTTTGACACAGAGTGGCTTGTTGTACAAATACTCAGCTCAGCTCATCTGCCAGGATGTTTGGGGTTTTATTACATTCTCGCAGCAGAAGGATTTCAATGGGGCTATCAATGATTTATTATCTTGATACAAGGGAAACAAACAAATAGATCCCCCCTATGATTTAATGTAACACAGCAAAGTCTCAAATTTCACACATATGAAAGAACCTTGTTTATTTATGTAAATGAGTGGCCTCTCAGTGAGATCCCTGTTGTAAAATGTGAACCATTACAGATAGGCAAGTGCAGGATCAGTGCAAGGAAAATATTCCTGTCACTCATGATACTCTGCAGGCTCCGAGGTGAACGAAGCAAGGAGCTTCCTTCAGGTACACTGATTTGAATAAATGCACACATGCATAGGCTCTGGACAGGCGTAGATGATTGTTTTCCATATCTCTTGACTCTCAAAAGCTGTCAGAGCAAACATTTTTGTGAAGTGATAAATGTCTTCGAAATGCTGCGTCTGCATCTGAAGTGAGGAAACAATGTGCTTCATCTGCATTCTGTGGGTGATCATAAAAACATAACTCCTTTGTGATCACAGCCAAACACTTTGTTGTAAACAAAGCATCACTACAGTCTTGCATTCTCACAGGGAAGTGCATTCAACTCCTCACCCCATGTAGGTCACCATCGTGAGCAGGAAAATCACGTCAAAGCTGCATGCGTCTTAGACTCGTTTGCTAATGACCCATCTCTAGTACAATAGGAGTTAATTACATCCTCTAATGACTTCAAACACCAAGGCTAATGGCCAACAGAGATAACAGATCTCTCATTACCACTCTGCACATATATTGGCTGGAATGGAGGACTTATTAAACAGACTGCGCACACTTCATTGTGGTGACACTTGCTACACTTATATGGCCCCTGCTAGACAGGGAGAATAATGTATTTAAATCTGCCATGGAGTGCTGGTGCCACTAGAACACACATTTCACTTGTGAGGTAATTGCACTTTTTTATAATGTGACCAGCAATGCAATGGGATTGCATGGTAAAACAGCCAAGAAATTTCCATGGAAAGTTGGGAGATGATTTAACCCTCTGGAGTCTTTCCAGTGGCAGATGACAGGACAAGTACTTGTCTGATACTTTCATCAATATTTCTGTAACAGATACATGTAGGGACCTACTTTAAAAACTGTCCTGCTGTGATGTGTTTTGCCTTCACAACGAGCCATCATTTGTGATAATAATCTTTACAGGGGCTTTGTAATCCAGCATGGAAACAGGTGTTATTTTTCAGTATTTCCAGAAAAAAATCTAATAAATAAATAAATAATCACATCTGTGTTTTGTGTCCTTGGTAACCCTCTGGGGGTCTTGGCCACTTTTGTCAGTACACTGGTGCTTTGGTCACCACTATCTCCAAAACTTCTACATCCAAAATCTCCAAAAACTCCTCACTTGACACATTATTACACCTCTGACAGACTGAGGTCATGCTACACTAGGTTTCTAAAGGTTAAGGACACTTCATTGACCTCTCCAGTCAAGCCTGCAAATCAGAAATCGGCCATTTTTTGACTCTGATCAGCTATTTGAGCACAGTTCACGGTGATTGTACTGACAGTGTGGTTGCCATGAATTTCATTCCTCAGAACACTGTAAAAGTTGTTTTGATTATAAATATTTTATTACTTCCATCTTCAAAGTAATAATTTCTTACACTTTTATATTCTTATACATGTGGATGCAAAGCAATTGTTTGTTTTCTGAAGGTTAGGTTTATGTCTGATTTCAGTAGTCAAGAGCCTGCAGATTGTCGCTATTATGTTGTGAGATTCTTAGTGGTTTTAAAGGCACTCAGTGAAGTTTTTGACCACTAGTAGCGCTGTGGAGCATTGTTTCTACAGTTGTTTTGTTTGTATAAGAAGACACCTAGAAAGCAAACATGGATGTAAAAAATACACAGTTTAAAATAAGATGATGCAGTTTTGGTTGAGAAAAACTGAATGTAAACATAACTTTTATTTGTTTACAAGAAAACTCTACTAGTTTTAGCATAACAGCACCCTCAGAATGACTAAAAAAATTATACAAAGTGTACAAACTACCAGAGCTTCAGGGTGCCAAGCAACAAGGAAGAATAACTACTAGATCTATTTTGTCTGTCATTCAATAATGCTACCCAGCCAGTAAAACATACCGAGGCAATGAGGCAGTACACTAACTCGTGTTATGTGCCTTTGGTGACTCTGTCATGCTGACTGATGGACAGATGCGCTGATTGATCAATGCGCAAGGACTCTGTGCCAGAAAGCATTCATTCTATTTGCAGTCGCAATCTGTGTGTAATTAGCATCTGATTTACCAAAGGCAGCAGCTAATTATGCAATCAGTGACTGGTATGCTGCCTGCTTTCCCTGTGCATTCTGCAAGAGAAGGAGAGCTTAAAAGCTACAATTTAGTGGTGGGATTTATGTGAGAACCGCTTCACTCTTCCAATTTCCCCAGACGCTTTTTTGTGATGTGCTCACACTATCTGCTGTCGGTGAGATTTTTGTGTGGAATAAAAGTTAATTAAATTTTCTCTTTCAGACCAATACACCTGCACAAGATGTACCTGCTTTTCAGAGATGGAGAATTTTCTACACAAAATTACTCTCGCAAATAGAGTAAGGTTTTTTGTAACACCTTGTAAAAGGAAACACTAATAATAGTGTATTATTTTATCTTAGAATAATTATCTTATCTTAATATGGTCACCTCTGGCATCGCTTCTGAAGTCTTTCTGCCCTCCTCCTTCCTTGTTCCTTTGTTTCTTTCTGTCTTTTCATGTTTTTTTTCTTCTGTCTCCTGAGTGAGTGAGAGCAGAGTCAGGATTGGTGGGGTGAGATGTTAGTATTAATACAACACTGATATGCAGTGACAGCAGTGGAGGCAGGCAGAGGTAGGAGCTGAACTTTGAGAGAGACCCAGGACTGACTCATAGTGAGACAGGGGTGAGAACAAGAGACTGGACCCTTACGCTGAGCTCCCACGTGAAACTGACTTCAGTGACCTCCTGTCTGCATCCCTTCTACTTCTTTTTTCATGAGTTAGCTATGTAGTGAAGTGCTAAGGCTCTTTATCCCAGTGGAGAAATGGTAGGCTGTGTCTGTGTGTTTATCTTATCTGTCTATCTCAAATTCAGAAAGTGTTGCTGTACCCATGCCAAGTGTCTCAGGTATCTCAGCGCTGTTGTAGCTACTGTAACTGCACAAATGTGCTACAAATGAAAGCTATTGGTCCATTTGTCCTGCTTTGTCTGTGCTCCTACTGTTTCCTCTGTCACAAGTGTTTATTGATAATGAAGCCAACATGGACCGGATTAAAGAATATAATCTCTTAATTTTCAGTAAAGCAGGACAAATTAGTATTTTGTGATCTAAAAGAACCATTTCCATAGCGAACCTTGCCAGAAATGATCTGAATATAATGAAAGACATTGTGGGTGGAGTTGGTGTCCACATCTTTAAATTCCAATGTAGTTTTTTTTTCTTTCTTTTTTTTTAACAAATCTGATTACAGACACTAATAGTATGTAATATTCAAAACTTATATTATATAGTATGCTGTACTATATAGCGTGCTAAGAATTTACACAGAAGATTGGAGAACATACACACAATTACTTTTGGTAAAATAGCATTTTTCAGATAATACTACCTTTTGCATTTTAATGTTGTTCTCCACTCCACTTGATATCCATGTCTGTAAAATGTGAGAAAAAACTGAGACACCAGAGAAAACTAACATGAACACACAGCGAACATAGAAAACCACATCATGCTGCTTGGTATGAGACATTTTTCAAGAAGTTAACTAGGACAGAGCAGGCAGAGAGAGCCTCAGCTGGACGTGAAGCTACTGAAGGAAGTGGATTTGAATTCACTGCACTGCTGCGAGGCAACAAACAGCACCTGGTACAACTACAAATTTGTATCCTCAGATGAAGGCAGAACACCTTTGTATGATGATTTGCTGCTTTAATCATCTGCCGATCTTTCAAATATTGCAGCAAAAACACATCAGCTTAGCAAATGTGAAATGTTAATGTCTGACATTATGACTTTCAATCTATCTCTGTCAAAGATCAAATTAATAGAAGACTCTACCAGAGCAATGAGCCATCCTAACCAGCTACACATAGACATTCACACACATACGTGCACACAAGCACACACGCACACACACATATGCACACGCACAGTGTAATTATCATTTGACCCAATACAACAAGACCATTGGAGAGCCAAGCTGCAGCTGGATGTGTCCAGCTTTTCACCCACTTCAAAGAGACGACAGATGCTTTGGTGAGCTTTTTGATAATGGTAACTCTCTTTCTCTCCTGATCTCTTTTATGTCCCCATCTTTTCAGATTTCCTCTCATTTCTCAAACCTTAATTGGTTTAAAGCAACATTATGCAACCATTTTACCTTAAAATAGCAGCTTTAAAATCCTTGTGATGGTACACTGATTTGCAAGAGGGAGAATGGTGCCTGAACTCTGCATCCTGAGCACCTGTTCTCGCACTATGCAACATGGGGTAAACGTGTACAGTCTCCCACAAAAAAAAAAAAGAGTAATGCTTGCGTTATGTGTGTAATGCTTCACAGCACTATGTCAGTAATTCTTTTTTTCGTTTACCAATGAATTTTGTGTTTGTTGCCTTAGTGGCTGATTTGTTTTATGTACATGGGGTAGGCTGCTTCCAGTGCCCCTAAGTGCTCAGACCCAACAGAATTTAGTGCACCGGTGTTCTGTAATTACCACTTGTGGCTGCATAGGCTTCTACTCAGCAAAAGTTGCACAGTGTCACTTTAAATTGGTTTAAAGGATCTCTGATGATTTGGATATCATGAAAGCAGCATGTGAATAAGTAATATAATAAGATGTCAGTGCATAACCTGACAGCGTTTCCTTGGTGTGCCATTGTGTGAGGTTAGCAAAGTTTAATCTCCCGCAGAAATGGATTTTTTGGACAAAATGCTAAAACCAATAGGGTACCATTTTAGCTCCTCTACTCGCAATGATCAGGCACAAGGGTGCAGTCATGGGCATGCACAGACACACAAACACATACACACAGAAGATGAGGTGAGAAATAAAGGGCCATCTTGGATCGTTTCACTATATTAGTTTGGCTACAGGGCTTGAAATAAAGGATGAGATGACTCCTTGGGGATATTTTTGATGACTTTGTCCCCTCCTGTTCTTTACCACACTGACATTTCTAGTCCCCCTTTTTTTCTTCTGGTTTTATTATCTTTTTAGAAATAGCTGAGCCCTGACAACCATTTGCAAAAGCAGACTACTGCTACACTGTCTGACTAAGACAGAATACAGTAAGTGAGATTGGATTAGTCGTTACATAAATATAAAAAAATAAAATGATAATTATAATTAATGTGTCAGTGAAATAAGAAATAGTTAAATTACAGTATAATTTTTGCAAAATGATGCTTTCACAGGACTGTAATGGATTATGAAGCCCCTGCTTTAAAGCTGAGCCAGTTCACAATTAATCAAATGGTCTCAAGTGTTTACAGTGCTGGTAGCTCATGCTAATGTTGATGTGGCAGGACAGGATAAGACTCCTTCTGAGTGACCAGAAATGATAAAGGATGCTGAGAAGCTGGATGAAAGTATACACTGATACGAACGTGCACTACATTCCCACCATATACATACACAAATACAATAATCTGCATGCATGTAATTATGCCATTAGTGTCCTTTGAAGGGAGAGGATATAGGTGTTGTTCCAATGAGACTATCAGCCTGACAAAGGCTTTAGGCAGATTTGTTTGGGCTTATCCCTCTTGTTGAGAGACTCTGAGACAGAGAAGCAAAAAGAGCTGGAGTGAATGAATAGTGGATGAAGAAGACTTGAAGAGGCTGAATGAGCTGGAGTTTGGAGTTTGTGAGGACAGCACATCAGTGAGCCTGTAGATACAAAACCCTGCAGAAAGAGCAGGGACAACAAAGAGAGAGAAAATGAACAAGATTTATTTTAGATGTAATTATTTTTGGTGATTTTACTGAAGTCATCGGTGCTAACTCCACTGCTAACTCCTGACCCTGCACTGCAAACAAAGCCCCCTCTGAACAAGCAAATTATTCTGTAATCTAAAAAATCTGCCAGCAACAAACAAAACCATCTGGTAATGATGTAAGCAAAATGCCTTAAATATCAGGGCAAAGACTCTTAGGAGATTCAAGATAAATGTGCAAAAACTATAAATCTGATTAGTAGTCGTAGCTTTGCAATTTACAACCGAAAACAAATCAGACCTAACCTGGCTCAGTAGGCCACCCAACTCTTGGTACAGGTTGTGGTTACCTCTTGCCTTGACTACTGCAGCAGCTTTCTGGCTACAGATGGTCCAGAATGCAGCTGTATGACTGGTCTTTGATCAGCTTAAAAGGGCACGGCACTCTGCTTGCTCATTGACCTCCACTGGCTACCCGTGACTGCCCGAATCAAATTCAAATTGCTAATGCTTGTATATGGAACAATTTCTGGGTCTGCACCCATTTACTTGAACTCAGTTTTACAGGTTTATGTACCTTCTCAGCCACTTTGTTCCCCTAAGGATCCTTCTCTGGCATTGCCATCCCCGCACACAAGGCAATCACAGTCCAGACTGTTCTCATTTGTCGTTCCCTGGTGATGGAATGAGCTCCCGACTGCTATCAGAGCAGGGGCGTTGCTCTCTATTTTCAAGAATCTCTTGAAGATTCATTTCTTCTGAGAACAACACCTCTAACACCCTAACATGCCTCACTTGCACTTTCTATGCACTTTCAGTGCACTTCTTTACCTGATCTCCTTACACTTTGCCTTACTGAACAGATTTACTTACTTAGTGTTGTCCCTCCATTTTTGAGTCACTCTGGATAAAATCATCTGCCAAATGAATAAATGTGAATGAAATTTGCCACATGGACACAAATTCGATTAGTGCACAGAAAAAAATGGAAGTTTGAACACCACAATTCCATGACAAATAGCAAACTCCATCTGCAGATGAAGCTCATGTGATATGATCAAAAGTTTCAGAACAGCCACTGAATGGAACGTGCACATATATTGTTTCATCAACAGATGAAATATTTGTATAATGTCTTTTAATTCATCTCAGTTTAGGAATTAATATGTTAAAATAAGTCATCAATTTTAAGCTTCTTTACACTGGACAGTGAGGCATTTCACCAGGAGGTTCTAATGCTCACAGAGATTTGCTCTACCTCCCAATGCCTCATCACACACACCTCCATGGGTACAACCATAAAGTTGTAATCAATAAGATCTGTCATTGTGAATCCAGCACGGGAATGGCAGACTCCACTGTTATTGATAAAAACTGTTATTTAGAGAGTTAGCTTTTGCAGTGAAGACAGTGCCTTTAACAAAAGAAAAAGAAAAACATTGGTTTCAGAAGTCAGCAAAGCCATCTAATAGACACCTGCCTGCTTCATCAGGAGGATGGAAGTGTGTGGAGGTTTATAATGCACTGATAAGAACATCATGCCAAACCGGCTTCTACACCTCAAACACTGCTTACTTCCATGTTGGAACTCACAGTTCACATCTTTAAATTAGTCTTAAGGATATTTAAAACATCTCCAAATATAATATACTCGCTTCATAAGCCCAAAACATTTACAAAAGGTGCTTTATTGCACTAAATCCAATATGTCCTGATAAAGGGACATTAATGGACGAAGTGGAATAAATGCAAAGAAAGCTTCTCTTGTATTCAATTCTCGTATTCTTGTATTCTACTCTGGTCCAGAATTATCTAGTCTATTAATGTGAGACTACTCTGTAGAACCAACGCTGGGAGGAAACATTGTTGAGTATAAAACAGGGTGTCTGGTGTGAAACAGTGGATGACGTGTTAGGAGCTTTGGGACAAGAATCAGAGAGCCTGAGACAGGCTGGAACAGCCGTCCTGCTGCCCAGCAGGCTTCGGCCTCATTAGAATCAGCAGCAGTTTGGTTCTGAGTGTGTGTGTGTGTGTGTGTGATAGAGTGTGAATGTTTGCTTGCACTAGCTGGGAGGCCCAGTGGGCTGGAGCAGATGCTCCATCCTCACACTCAAACTCCCCCAACAGAGTGTGTTATCTCTCTCTAAGTAAGGCTTTTTCCTGCTTGCCTCCTTCTCTCTTACTGTCTCCCTCTCACTTGGCCTCTCAACCTCTGATACTCTGATATATACATTATACTCTATATACGGTTAATCATGTTATATCCATAGTGCTAGCTCCACTTTAACTGTAAGCCCAATAACGACTTCCATGCATTATGAATGTGCACAAGCACTACTCTTATCAATAAAAATCATGTCCTGTCATACTCGCTTATTATTCTGTCTTTCTCCAGCACTGAGATCATATTTTCCTTCCTGTCTGCACTCATCTGTATTTCCCTTGCATCTTCACAGCAGAGGGTTATGCACTGACCCATGATAATATGGCCGTTCTCCCAAGCAGAGCCAAACTGTGATGATCCCTGCCCTTCTACGAGCAGTGCTGACATCACAGTGACCTGATTGGCTCAACATGTGTGGTCATGCGGTTCACAAGAGAGAATGTGCTATTTTTAAAAGTTCAGCTTTCAGTCATTGTAAAGCTGCTGTGTATCTGTGGAATTGTTTGGACATTTTACTGAGGTGGTTTGTTTATTCCCTCAAGGCGCTTCACTATTTTCTTGAGCTGCTCTCTTCTGACCCTGTTATAATTTTTGTTACACACTGTTAATGCAAACACATCACTTACTGCAGCTGCCTCACAGTAAAACTCTTGCTCTGGTGTAGCTCTTAGGATCGAAATGTTGGTCTGTTTGTCAGCCAGTCTGTTGGTCCACCACTTTGGTCCAGACTTAAATATCTCAACAAGCACTGAGGGGATTGCCATGAAATTTTGTACAGTCATTCATGATCCCCAGAGGATGACTCATACTGACTTTGGCGATCTCCTGACCTGACTCTCCTATGTCTAGTGCCAAGGTCAAGTTGATGTTTGTGGTTCTGAGTGAAATATCTCTACAACAATTTCACCAATTACACAAAATTAGTTATATATATTCAACAACTGGTGATCCTTTGACCTTTCTTTTTACAGTAGTTTTTACATATGTGGTAATAAATCTCAACATGGACTTGATGCAGACATTCTTGTTTCCCAGGTGATGTATCCTAATGACTTTGGTGACCCTCTGACTTTCCTTCTAGCCTTATTTGGCACCCTTTTTATTGAACAGCTATTGGATGGATTGCTGTAAAATTTGGCAAACACATTCATGGTGCCCAGAGGATAAATTGTAATGATCTTGATCCCTTGACCTTAAATCTGGCACCATCATTTGGTCAAAATTTCATTTTGTCCAGTACTCCAGTTCGCACATATTAGCATGCTAACATGCCAAACTAACACAGTGAACACTGTAAACATTATACAAATGAAACATAAAATGTGCTAGCATTGTCACTGTGAACATGTTAGCATCAAGTACAGTCTCACAGAAACAAACCACAAGCAGCCAAAATGGAAGCATGTCATAATAACCACATAGTGCATACAGTGGTACATTGTGGACAAACCTTAAACCTCCATTCTCCACGCCATCCCTGTCACATGAAAACAAGAGTGGTGCTATGCCTGGTCTCTGGGCTCTGATCACAGTTGTTCACAGTATGGCACCTAGCTGTCTTGACAACAACAAAGCCCCAACTGAGATGTGTGCTCGAAAATAAAGTTTGTTGGGGAAACATGGCTTTAAGGGGTTCTTTCCAGGCTGAGATTTCTATTTATTCCTGTGGGTATCAGCTGATTGACACTCAGCAGAAAGTGATGTGATGTTGACACTGATACCACTATGCTCTATAAAATGACAATAAAACAGGGAAGCTTTGACAAAGTTCAACTAAAGCAAGACGTCAAAGCTGGTGAATGTTGATCATCATAGAGTTTGCACAAAAATGAATGCCGCTACTTGCATGTAGGAAAAAGATTCCTGATCATAAGGAATATAAATAATAAATATGATTGGCGTAACCTTGAAGAACAGCCTTATCCTTTAAGAGGCAATATTCACCAAAGAGGATTTTGATTGTTAAACCACACAATACTCCTAAGCCTCTTTTTGCAGGAATGACACATCCTCCCAAAAGGAGCCTCATCTGTGTTTATATATCACATATTGCCTTTATGCAGCCAGTCAAGCTTTAATGGGATACATGTGTACACATACATGCATAAATGTACACACTTAACTTTATACAAACAGTATATAGGCCCTGCCCCAAATCCCCAATTATGTCTGCCGTCTCACCCTCACTGCCTTCTCTTATCTCCAACAAGAAGCTTTATCATTTTGTCTGAGCAGCGGTGTCAACAACCCAGGCTAAATGGCCTTTTCCAAGACCCATTTGGCTCTATATCGATTAAAGACCCTGCCACCCTGATGGGCAATAGCAGCAGGAGAAGGGAGGGATATGTCAGCAAGGAGGCTCCGTGATGGAGTGACTCGGCTCGGGGAGAAATCTAAACTTGGGTAGGGTAGATGGACGTGGTAGCAAGACTGGGGCCGCCGAACCTCGACACCAGTAAATATCGGATGGAGGCTGTTTACTGACCTGTCAGAGAGCAGTATTGATTTCCCCTTGTGTTCAGTCTAAAGAGGTAAACAAGAGAATAGGGCTAACACAGTTTCATGCCTACAAGTACCTGTGAATCAATGCGTGCGAGCAAAGTACATTGTTCTTTCACCTGGTAATAAATGGCTGAGCTATAACTCATGTGGATGACACTTTTATTTACAATGAGAACTGTTTTATTGAGACATCTGTGCCACCATCTTCAGCAGCTTACTGAACATGTGTCAAATGAAGACATGGTTAAATCTAATAGGCAACAGCAAGGAAGGAATTTGAATTAATGGCAATGGAAACCATGATGTGACCCTCATCTCAGGGGTCCTGTCATCATGACAATTTGCTAACACGGTGATGGCAATCATATATATATATATATATATATATATAGATAGATAGATAGATAGATTATTTCTCAAAATGTTGAATTATCCCTTTAAAATGAATGTCTATTGAGTAAAAAACCTGTAAATATTTAATTCTATGGCCTCTCCAAATGGCTTCTTACAGTTGATTCAATATATATCTCTCAGTATGTGGATTTTTCAAAGGAAACTGTCCCCAAAAACTCCATCATGCAAGCCATTCCTGCTATAGTTAGTAACAGCAGTGGTCCTATTTTTCTGGCATCAGAATGTGTCAGACTGTAAAGCAAGCCCTGATCAGCAGTTTGGTATATTTATACAGAAAACATAGTGGAGTCAAGTGCTTACTAACAAGGTTTCAGATGCCATATGAACGTAATGTTTGAATATATTGTTTAAGCCTTAGAATGGGTGTATCCCATACAGGATGGTGTCTGCCTGTTTCTCTTCAGAGAGCCAAGTCTGGAGGGTCTGCAAAAACAGGCCAAGCTGCTCTTAAAATGGCCACCAGGGTGGGAGATTTATCACACCACCTGCACACTAGTAAAAAGAGATCATTTGCTCCCCTTCCTCCATACATAAACTGCCTTCTCATTCCAGGGGGCATAACATTTATCATGGCACACTTTCTGCCACTTCATTCTGCCCTCTATATCCAGACATGGTGTTGTGTAGTAACAAGAAAATGTATTGTTCTTTTTT
This sequence comes from Lates japonicus, assembly GCA_033238685.1. Lineage (NCBI taxonomy): Eukaryota > Metazoa > Chordata > Actinopteri > Centropomidae > Lates > Lates japonicus. The sequence continues at coordinate 3,900,184 of BRZM01000043.1, read as the reverse complement.
TATCCATCAGCACAGATGTCTTGTTGGACAGAAGTCACAGCGATGGTTAAGTGTACTATGTCAGTAAAAGTTAGAGTCAGATTTGCATAAAAGTGTGCAGGCCAGGTATGCGCTAACTTGGGGGCAAAAACGTAGAGGTGGGGTAAACCAGAACACAGACTTTAGTTTGGAGGCAGATCCAACAGATCAAGCAACTGTTCTGTCTCTAAAGCAAATAACAGCAGACAGGTTGTCCTAAAAGAACACACAGCATATCGCAATACCAATCCCACAGGTTCAGAAAACCAGCTGTCTGTTTATATCTGTCCATATGTCCCCTTCAGTGTCTATGACACAAGAATGGACTTTAGTAAATTAGGCTCTCGCCGCAATATTTTGCAGTAATGTTGATATTGAACAAAGCTTGGGTTGAAGCGTGTCAGCCTCAGTTTAACTCACATGGCATCCTGGAGGACTTTGCTTGAGGATGTAACAATCGCTCCACAGCTTCAGTGCAGAAGACAAGAGAGCTCTCCAGCTTTAGCCGCACAAGCTTCTCATAGTCCTTTAAATAGAAGTACTTATAGGGTTGTTTTAGACAAAAGTGGGCCTTGACATGGAGTGTGAGGATGCACACACAGGCGAACACAAACACACTTCCCCTCTATTTTCAAACACACCCTCAAATCAATGGCGTGATTGAATTTTGTTCTCCCTTTCAGGCTCCCCAGGGGTCCTGTTGATTGGGCTTGGCAAACACAGTGTGTATGTGTATGTGTGTGTGTGTGTGTAACAGAGAGAGAGTATAAATGTGTGCCTTTTTGTCACTGTACACACAGCAGAGTGGTGACTCTGATCTGCTTTCTGAGAGGCTCTCCAGTCCCTGGAGCAAAATCAAGACAAATGTTCTCCACCCATCCTGATGAATCGCTTCCAATCAGGTCGAGAACTCACCCAGAAATCAGTGTCTGCCTGAAATTGCCTAAAGCTGATGTATACAAATAATCTGGTAATTCAGAATGACTCTTTGTCAATGGATCATGTTATAACGATTCAATGTTTGCCGATATCACAAAGTCTGCTACGATACAATTTTGATTCGATAAATATCATCTGCTGATTTAATACAGTCGTATCAAATCACAAACAGCAACTAACATATAACCTGACATGTTTATTCCCCTGCCCTACCAGACATTTAAATGACAAACAGTCTTTTAATAAAAATAGATAAATCCTGTTCACTATAAAATGCCATATTCTGATATACGGAGCTTTGCAAGTTTCACATTCTATAAAAGAAAACTGAAAGAAACATTAAATTCATATTTGTATACATTAAAGCGAGATATTGTGTAAACTTGAGTATTTTATCTCAAAGTGGCATAGCTTACACACAGCATACAACTTGTCAGTTGACCTGTTCTTTTTCCAGACTGCTGATTTATTCACCAGAGAAGAGACAATATCTTCACTGACTTTTTTCATTGCTTGTCATGGCGCCACCCATATTTTGTTTGGAGATTTGCGCACGCAGGCGAAGAAAACGTGCCAGGAGAATTTCAAAAGAAAGGCACGTCTTACAAATGATTATATTGTGATGGACTGTGATTATATACGTTATGTTAGTGTTGGGTTACTGTTGAAGTACTGTTATTCCAGGGTAAATGAACATGTTGCCAGCTCAGACGAGGTGAAGCCTGTCTGTCATGTCAGCCGCCTGAATTCAGCTGGGAGCTGGGTTGATCATTGAATCGATTTATTGATGTAGATTTATGTATCGTTACACCCATAATCATCAGATGACTGTGCATCAAGTCTGACCTCTCCAAAATTCTCGTGCTGTGAAATAAAATATTCTGTCACAGTGTTTGGAAGCATCTTAAAAAAGTGAAAAATTAAATATATGTACATATATAATTATACATCAATTTTAGGAATAATCTGACATTATCTCAAACAAGGAAATGAATAATTCAAAGGAATGAGTTAAATGAGTAATGAGTTTAATAGTGCCTAACTGCTATTACCTTTTACCAGTCTCTTTTCCTATGCAATGTAATAACTTTAACACCATCTGATAGAGAGATACAAATGAGCAAATGAGAGAAAAATAGAAGAACTGTGTGATACTTGCTCTCCCCCTCTCTATGACTTTGCACTTTTCTCCTTATTAGTGGAGGCGGACCTGCCAGCGTCCTGTCGGGGACAGCAGCAGCAGCAGCCCAAAACTGCAGCCAGAATCTCTAATGAGAGGTCTAGAGAGATAATTGATGGCAATCTTGAATTTGCTAGCCATTATACAGGCCTTGAACACTTTGGTTTAATGAGAATTAAAGATTCAAAAGCAATGCATTTTATATCAATCAGACAAACAACCCACGGGAGAGGAAAGCGGGAGGGAAGAGCGGAGCAGAAAAAGGGGGGAAGAAGCAACACAGAGCCAGTAGAATGAGAGCACTGAATGAGACCATTCTACAGGCAAATGTTATGTTTGGAAAGTGATATTTGTGTGTGTACAATATTAAAACAGATTTGTATCTCTGCACTATATAGTAATTAGCTTTTTATCAATGATAAATGATTTTCATTTTTTGACAAGTTATTTTTTTCATGTAATATCCACAGATAAACATCTTACTTACCTTACATTTTAGTACAAAACATATTATGACAGAATTACTTGATTCAGTTTCATTTGACTTTGTTTTTGTATTATCTACTTATGTCAAGAATGCATAAAATCAGATTATTATCTGTTTCTACTCAGAATTTGATGTACTATTTGTTTACTGAACCACACTGTGGCTGCACATGTAGGTGTTCTCTCTTTTCATCAGCATTCCTGTATGGAAAAGGAACACAATGTCCTGCTGACATCCTTCAGGCAGACTGGTAATGTCAACTCAAACTGTCACTATGGAGCACCAAAGATGGAGGAGGGATGGTGTGGAGGAATCACAGTGAGGAGGAGGAGAGAAAAAGGTGGAGGATGAGAGAGAGAGAGGATGCTACAACAATCAGTGTCTTGCAAACGGAGGCACGCGGTCTAGCTCTGTGGGGGAGTGGTGATGACATCAGAGAAGCAGCGGGAGCCGCCCGCTGACTCTCACCATGCAGAGACAGGGTGGCTGCACCCAGAGGTGAGAGTAGAGCTGGGCTCCTGTGCAGTAAGACACACACAGACACACTCAAATACACATCTACACAAACACACACACACACATTTTTGTCACTTGTGGGGTCCACTAGTTTTAGGTCACTTTTGAGGACCACACATACTGAATGTGACCATAAATTTACTCACAAAAACTTTGCCATCTCACTTAATCCACATGAATACAACCACTTTACCCATATACAAATATTAACATTTAGTTACAAAATTTTACTGGATTTACAAATACGTAATAATAATTTAATAAATCATATTTATTTGATTAGGAAATACCTTTATTCATCATTCAACTAAGATAAAATTCAGTTTACATTTAAGTTTACATAAATTAAAAAAGAATTAAAACTCACAAGTAAAAGCACTCAGTGTTTAGCATTATAACAGTATATTTAATAAGTACTACGAAGGCCCTATTGTAATCATAAGAATTATTCTTGTGACGCTAAAATCACATTTTTGAGGGCCTAAACATGCTCAAAAACTCACAAAACTTTGCACATGCCTCAGACCTTGCGAAAATTGGTCGTCTGATAGGGGTCTCAATCATTGGCATCATAAAATGGCTCCATAGCACCCCCTTGGACATACTTAAAAAACCCCTTGCCATTGCGCTTAGTTTGTCCAAGGTGAACAAAATTCAGAGACCTGATGTAACATGCAGAGACACACCAAAAAGTCTCTTGACAGCATGGCCTCAAACCTACGGGAAGTCAGCCATTTTAATTTTAATTTGAAAATTTTGCTCATTTTTGGCCATTTTTTGGCATTTGGGGACATTGTGTTTGATCAAACTACTCCTACAGTTTTTATCATATCGACCTCAAACTTGGTCAGGATACTCTCAAGGCCTTTGTGATTAAAAGTTATTAAAATATTTTGTTTGCGTTGAAGGGTGTAGCCATGGCAGCACCTCAAATTTTGATGTCTTGCCATGAAACAGGAAGTTGCGTTTAAGTTGCTGTAACTCAGCCATACTGTTCAATCGGCCCCAAATTTCACAGTGTTGACAAGGGTCCCAACATGAACACACCCATATGTCAATATTCACAAAAAGTTATAGCGCCACCTGCTGGACACACAAAATGATGTGTTTTAGACTTTGACGTCCTGTTATAAGCAGGTGGATGTGATCCACTTCAGACTTGGTCAGGAAAGCCTTAAAGCCTTCGTGATGCCTTATTGTGAAAATTTTGATGTTCCATTGAAGGGCACGTCTGTGGCACCATAGCGAATTTCGATGTTTTGCCATTAACCACGAAGTTGATGTAACTCATACATACTTTGTTTGATTTGCCCCAATCACAGGTTTGACAACAGACCTGTCCTGAACGCATCTACATTCCAGTATACAGATATAATCATAGTGCCACCTATTGGCAACAGGAAATGATGTGTTTTATCTAAGTAGGTTGATCTGATTGATCTCAAATGTGGTCAGACAAGCATTAAGATCGGAATAGTGCTATATTGTGAAAAGTATGAGTTCATGGGACACCCTTGCTGTGTCGCCATGGCCAATTTCGATGCTTCGCCATTAAACAGGAAGTTGTTGTAACTCCTGCATGCACTGTCCAATCTGCCCCAAACTTGACATTTTTGCTAAGTGTCATGGCCTTTACACATCTACATGCCAATATTCAGGTATAGTCATAGCGCAACCTATTGGCAACAGGATATGATGTGTTTCATCCAAGTGGGTTGATCTGATTCACCTCACCTCAGACAAGCATTGCTGTGCTGCCATGGTGAATTTCGAAGCTTTGCCATTAAACAGGAAGTTGTTGTAACTTCTGCATGCACTGTCCAATCTGCCCCAAACTTCACATGTTTGCGAAGTGTCATCGTGCCAATATTCAGATACAGTCATAGTGCCACCTATTGGCAACAGGAAACGATGTGTTTCATCCAAGTGGGTTGATCTGATTCACCTCAAATGTGGTCAGACAAGCATTAAGATCATAATGGAGACTGTGAGTCTTCACAGGACGCCCTTGCTGTGTCGCCATGGCCAATTTCGATGCCTTGCCATTAAACAGGAAGTTGTTGTAACTCCCACATGCACTGTCCAATCTGCCCCAAACTTGACATGTTTGCTAAGTGTCATGGCCTGAACACATCTACGTGCCAATATTCAGATATAGTCATAGTGCCACTTGATGGGGGCAGTAAGGGACTTCTGACTCATTTGTTCTGTGTCTGGCGGTCACGCAGTTGCAGAGCCGCATCGGCGAGGGCCCCTTCAATGTTGCTTGCAGCTTTAATTATTATTATTGTTACTGAAAGATTTGCATAAATGCTGCATTTGATTGTTATACAGTTGCTGAAAAGAGCAGTAAAATGAGTGATAATGCTATGTGGGTTTGTCATTTAGTTGGACTTTGCACCTTTCAACATTTGGTTTCTGTAGCGTTCAGGGCAGCCTTTGTTTGAACGGATAAGCCAGGCTCTGCTGTACCCATGAAAAGTATTTCCAACCGAGTTCCTGTTCTAAAAGAAGCCTAAATTACCCTTGTGCCCTGCCTGAGCCCACTTTGATAGATAATTCCCCTTATGTAATCATCTTAACATGATTAATAGACTGTGAGAGCCGTCTAAGAGGTGACTTTTGTTAACCTTTTATGGGTATTTCCCTCTAGAGGAGCTATAAGAGGCTTGGCTATTGTCTGTTTCACCATCAGGGCAAACACAGTCTGCTAGCGTTGATATACTTCTATGATGTATTGCCTCTTTCAGAGGGAGGGGGAAATTAAGTCCATAAACTCAAACATATTTCCCAGTAAGCACATGAAGAGAGCATGGATAGTTTATTGTCCTCAAGAGGAAATTTTTGCCACAGACAGGTTCAGGCAATACATATACACATTAGAGTATATCCCAAAGACATATAACAAATACAGTACCCACTAAAAGGACATATCACAAAATAAAAGCATAGCTGATACAGACACAAATGCAAATACGGTAGCTCCATGAGGTTCAAGGTTGAGAGTTGTTTTGTTCAGATAGTGACAAAACATAAACTCAAAACATACTACAGATGTATATTTGTGTACATAAAACATAGCATACATCGATACACTCAGAGGCAGGCACACAAAGAAATATACACAACCTTCCTGGTATGTGCACATACATACACATTCACAGAGTACGGTTTGACAGCAGCAGGTATCCAATAACAGTGCAGGGCTGGATAGTAACTACTGCAGAGGCCATTTGACACCCCTTCTATAGAGACGCAGTGCACTGGCAGCATACTGAAACACTAGCTCACGCTGCCTAACTACATGCATTTCACCATTTGCTCTAAATGTTTGGCCTTAAAGCTGATATTTGTTTTATATCTTTCTTTTCATTAAAAAAAATTATTCTGCCTTTTCTTTGTTACTATAAGCAGTAAGCAGTTTTTTCATAACACATGAACCTGGATGACATTTACAGCTTGTCATTTGATGTTGGACAAGATATAAGCTCTGCTCTCAGACCGTCTTATGGTATTATAAAGCCTGGCATTATGGCATTATAGGCTGTATAATGCTATAGTCAGTCATTTCACATAACATGACATTTCATGAGCAAATGTTCTCTCTGAAATTCATCCTTCCCAAGAGGCTCAGGTATCTATGGAAAATTAGGACTTTGTTTTGTCAGAAAGAGTTCACAGGATGGCCAGAAGGAGTATTTTTGTATTGTTATCATGTTGGACATAATGTGCTGGTACTGACACTAAAAAGGTAATATTTGTGTTCATGGAATAAGAGACAGCACATTATTTGAAGAAAACTATGTTTTTCAAGGCACTGATATCTTGCTGAATATACAAATATCTAGTATGCTGTTGACTTTTTCATAGAATACATCAGTGGTTTAGCATTGCACTCGTACACTGACTGACTCATGATGGACAATTAAAAGAAAGGACCATACTTGATAAAGCAGAAACAGAGATATTGACATTTTTATTCCACACGTTCTTCCTGGCTTGTGCATAACTCACAATGTAACTTGACCACTAACAGTTCAATCATAGAGTCAAGTGCTGCAGTTGAATCAGTTCAACAGATTTCTCACTGCGCTTGCTGAAGCCATAAGAGACTCCATACAACTTTTTTCACATATGCAGTAGTAGTTTAAAATTGGTTGAGTCTAAACTGTACTGTACTGTAATATTTCAAAACCTGTGTAAACAAACCAAAACTATGTGACTGGGCAATGGTGTGAGTGAAAATATATTGCCTATTGTGTAATTTGAGTGAACCATCCCAAAAAATGTTGCCTGAAAAGACAAAACCTGAAACATTTGCACAGAAGATGTTTCATCCATGCCTCCATTGTAAGTGTAATGTAGAGAACTGATAGAATAGTTTTTAGTTTGTGTCATAGACAATACAAAAGGGAAATTTCAGGCTGTTCAAAATGTGCTTTGTTGTCTGGATGTGTCAATTTTTATGGAAAAACTTCATATTCTTTAACATATATTTTCCTTAGAATCACTTGTCCTGCTGTAGATATTACATCATGTCAAACACAAAAAGATTTTGCAGCAGCATGAAGGTCAGGAGACAAGGCTAAACATTTTGTTTACATACTGCAGTGACTTCACATACTAAGCTGGTCTCCCGAAAAGTGAAAAGATTGCTGCGCTGACAGTAATCATCAATATGTGGATAAGTGGAGAAAGTGGATGAAAACCAATAAGCCTATTGCTTGCTTGTGTGCGTATATGTACGTGAGATGATGGCAAATTTAGTTTGTGAGACATTAGAGGCCATCACAAGACAAACAAACAGATAACAACACAATGTGTTGGACATGTTGTCATGAACTCACACATGTGCGTGATCACCAATGCACTCAAAGATGATTTGGAACCAAATAAAAATGTGTCCACATAACCATAGAAATACACACACACATGCATGCACGCAAGCAAGCACGCACGCACACACAAAGACCAGTCATATCGAAACAGTGCTGCCATCTGCATGTCCACACCCACCTGACCACAACATGATGCAGGCCTGCTAATCCGACTGGTCATCCTCTGGGGTCAGGGCTGACACACATATCCAGCATTCTGACAGTGATTTCCCTTGTGTGCTGTTATGCAGCTGCCACCTCAGTGTGTCCCCACCCCTCCACATACACACACGCATAAACAGCAGACAGACTGTCTGACAAACTGCTTGACAAGTTGACAGACTGCCTGACTGACAGACAGACAGGCCGGCAGACAGACGGTCAGATGGACAGAGAGACAGACATTGACCAGCTTACTTTTACACCTGCCTCTACATTTTTTCTGTCCCTGCCTGTCTGTCTGCTTGGCTTCCTCGGCTGTTTGGATAACTGCCTTGCTCACAATTCAACCCCTAATTGTCGCGTGAACGCTCTCTGGCTAAAGTTATAACAGCAATCTGTTGACTAAAATTCGCTTTGGCTGGCTTAACAGCCAGTTGCTTGCTGATTGTCTAACCCCCTACCTGCCTAACCGACTCCCTACGATAAGCGTCTGGCTCTGCACCTGCTAAGCCTTCCCCCTGCACAGGGACCTGGGGAATGCACAGCACCAAGCCCCTTTAATAAGAATATTCAGACAGGCACCTGCAGGGGCAGCTACTGAGAGCTACTGCTGGGCCTTTGGGATCAGGGGATTACTGGTGGTGATGGGAGACACAAAACCACTGACATAGGGATTCTCTCCTTCTCTCTTTGTCTCAGTATGCACACACACAGATTCTTCGTTTCAGCAAAGTCACTGTTCTAATTCATATGAAAACAAGGGATAATACTTTGCTCATGATAATACATAATAATTTCCAGTGAATTTCAAAAGGAAAAGTGGTCATTGCAGCAAAATGCGGAGGAAACTTTAAATCACAGCTTTGCAACCGTTTTTGGCAGCATGGCTCTGGGGATGGTAGTGTTGGTCTGTCAATCTGTTGGTTGATCCACCACTTTGGTCCAGACTAGAATGTCTCAACAACTGTTAGATGGATTACCGTGGTTCCCAGAGGATGACTTTGTTGATCCTCTGAGGCACAAAAGATATATCATTTATAAATATGGCATTTATTTGCTTTATTTATGTCCTCATAAAAGAAATATGTGTCTTTCAGAGTAAATATTATTCATACAGTTTAGAGTGAGTGGGAAGTCCCATAACAGTAAAGTTGTGTTATTTTTGTGACACGTAATTTAAAATCTTCAAGACCTTTTATTCTTCACTCTAAATGGGTTAGCTTCATTATTTGGTAACAGTACTACACAGAAGTTACATCTGGCAGTTACTGTAAATACCAAATAATCATGTGTAAAAAGTACTTTGTGAGGTGCAGCCTGTTTTAATCTCGTGATGCGTAAAATTCCACCTAGTAAACATTTGTGACAGATCTACGCTAAGTTTGAACTTAGCTGGTGCAGGACCTAAAACTGAAGCAGCTTACTTTACAAACCTTAATTCAGAGTTTTGCAGGACTTCTTACTAGCCATTAATTAATTAGCATGATTTTTTCTTTTCTTTTTTCCCTATTAAAGACTATATGTATTGTATTGAAAAGTATGACCTTATGCTCTTCTCTGCTCTCTGTAGACTTCTCTCCACACTCCAGCAGAAAGCGGGGAAACATTTTCCGGTCAGTTTCTACTGAACTCAGGAAACAAACATCCTGCCAAGTACTGTAAATTGTAAACTGCTCAATTCAAACAGTAACAGTTTAGTGCAAACTTTACACCCTCGCTCAGCAATAATATCAGCCCTCAGGTAGTTAGTCACTATCTAGGATGAGAAATCAATGGCAGACTGCAGTCTGGCTTCACTTGGCTGAGAGGAGAACGTTTAGGTCTGCTTGACAAATGCTATTGTTCACTCTTACAGCACGGGCACTGACACAACTCACAGCTTGTTAATGTGCTTCTGCTTAAAATAGGAGGTTATGTGTCTTATGTTCTGGACTTTTGCCAACTTTTAAACTTTACTTTTTGGTTGGGAGTAACTTGGCATTGTCAAAACAAACAAACAAACAAACAAAACCATAGTGTGTTTTTGTTTTCTGCTGTTTAACAGAATGTCATTTTTGTGCTTTACAGCAGTGCAATGCCTCCACCTGACCCAAGTCACTGATGTGCCTTTTTCCATTTTTCCTCCACTCATCACTGTGTATTTACACCCACAGGACAGTATGGATGGCCAGTGGGCAATGTCACTAAACACACAAAAAAAGCACACAAATATACACACAAACCTCCAAACACTCAAAAGGTGAACAAATATTTTCTTCACCATGGGGAATTCTGTTTAGTTTTATGAAAGTGAAATGAAACCACACACACAGGTGATGAGCCAATATTGTCATGACTGGGGGGAGTTGTGTTTAATAACTTACTGAGGGAAAGTGTTTCCATAGGTGGGTGGGAGCAACTTTCTCAGAGTAAACCGTGGGTGGAGAAATTGGTGTCCTGAAGCCTCCACATGGATGGAGGGAGAGGAGAGGCAGAGAGACCAGGGCTGATGTGGCAATAGATCCTGAGAAATGTGAGCATGAATTTTCTGGGGGAAGGAGTGCTGATCAAACATAACACACGGGTGCATCATCATAAACACATCTTTTCAAGCTGCCACAAGCTGTATAGAGAGTAAACCTGTGTATACACTCACTTCCTTTCCCCCCGCTCATAATAGTCATCAAACGCCTTGCAGAAAATATACAGTGCAGTAAGTTAAGCATGTGAATCCAGTAATTGTCTTGTGGATCATTTCAACAGTGTCACGACATGTGACTCACAGTGTCCTGCCGGATCAAAGCAAGGAGGCAGGATATGACAAGTGACAAAGAGGATGCTTCAAAAGTCCCTCTCACCATGACTCATTGTTAACTGCCCCTGAGGTTAGCATGGCTGTCACTCAAACTGTTTTCCAATCAATGCAACTTCAGCAGACATACTTGATTATCGCTTTAATGAGAGAGCCCCGATTGATTTCCATTAGTTTATCACAGGCCTGGAAACCCCAGGGACCTGGTTTAATTTTCTTGGTATCCACTTACCCCTAAAGCTAGGTCATAACATGCCACTTATTGGTGAATCATTGCTAGAGTCAATGAATTGGGCTGACATTGTTATCTCTGGTAATGTCTGTGTTGCTAGGCAATGGGGGAATATAATATCATAGCAAGTAAATGCAAAACAAAGATTCCTCACCTGTCCTCGCTGTCTCTGTGACACTCTGCAACACATCTGCCTGTGCTCAGCATGTACTCATACTGTATATGTATACAAACACACACATGCCTACCTCTATCAAATTTAATATTCCCCTGCTACCTCAACCTCAAACACTGTGCAGTACATTAAAGGGATCCTACATGACTAAAAGAAATTGCCAGTCAGTGGCTAAACAGTAGCTGGAGATACCCCATTCCTAGACAGTGCTGACAGTAGTGAAAGACAGCAAAAGCCACAGAAATTACTTTTTCACTGATAAGTGGTTTAAAGATTATAATATAACTCAGTAATTATGTTACTGTTAGCCCACTACTCACAGTAACACTCACTTTGACAATTTGGGTGATCTGCTTTTCCAATATCTTACCCTGACTTTTATGGGATGGCTCAGTGCCCATTCATACCAAAAAGAATGTGCCTTGCAGTAACTCCAAAGTCGTACAATTAAAAACACCAGCATACACAGTCAGAATTACTCGTCAGATGGTTGAAAGGCTTTGGAAAGCCCCATCCTCCCACACCTTTCCGATGTTGAATCAGGAGGGACTGTGTTTGACAGATACTTCATACCGTGATTGTCCAGTTGTGTGGAGGTAAGTGAGTAAGATGGACTAGAACTTCTCCCTGAAGCTGTCTGTTTTCATTTCTTACACAACTATTTGCAGCACTTTTTGTGTGCTCAGTCCCACTTAGAGTGTGGCCTTTCAAGTTAGGCATAATCTCTTTTGCCCTCCAGTGGGTTCGCTCTTCGTAGGAACCATTCTTCAAGTGTAGTTGTGTGATCTCAGTGTGCTTGCTACTGTAAGCTTACATTTAAGAATTACTTGGATTTTGTTCAGATTTGGAGATTTGTTTTGGTCTGTTCATTTCAAAGATTTGTAGTCACTACCTACATGTATGTCATTACCTATCTGTTTTTTTTCTAATCTAAGTGATTGTATTACCATTCAAATACGCCAAAGTATATACAATTGCTGGTTCAAACTGTTACATTCAGTTAAGGACAAAATAAGTCTGATACATGCACTGTACATAAGATTAATAGCTCAGCAGCCACTTTTCTCCAACAGAGTTATCACGCTGTGATTGTTTCTGTGGCTTTCATTGTCTTTAATCAAGCTTTTAAGCACGAACTAATCGAGCTAACTCTAGCTGATCTTAACGGTTAGCGAGGCTAAACTAGCTGTTGCTATGAATACATCCCAATCACAGGTTGGCTTGTTAATCCACAGTGTCTCTTTCTATGTGTTAAATACAGAAGGTGTGATGTGAGGTGTGGAAGCTTTGGATATATTTTAAGGTACCTTTGACAGAAGTGAGGATTAATTATAAATTAGTTATATGTAATGAGAAATTGATTACATTTTCGAGTTTCTTGCCCAGCACACTTCCCTGATAATATAATAATTCCTGTCACCACTCCAGTCGTCTCCCCACCCCCACCCAACAGCAGTGAGGAATAGCCTACAGATCATCTCTTTTTGCCATCCAAAGGGTCCCAGCTTCCAAACTGACTGTGGTAGGCAGTTATGTACAGACAGCATGCTCTGTCTGCATAAATATGCAATGTGTGTGCGTACACACACGCCTGTGTGTTTGTGCTCACCTTATCTATGTGTATATTATGTCTCTTCCTGCAGCATCACCACACCTACAGTGCAGACAGCTGGTGAGTTAGAGGGCTTGCAGACAGACCTCTGAGTGCTCTCTGTCTCCTCCTCTGCATCCATCAGAGTTGTGATAGAGAGCTGTGAATTTGTCTCTTTCACTCAGATTTATTGAAATGATATACACTCAGCATCTGCTCTTGGCACGAATTTTAGACGGCATTTTAAAATAAGAGCACTTTGCAGCGTGAGAGCTGCAGAAAAAATATTGAGGAAATGTTGCCATGAAATGTTGCATGACCTCAGAGTTAAAACACAGTACAGTATACAGCTTGTGAGATGCAGATTATGTTGTCTTGAGAAAAATTACTGTAAAGCCTGGCAATTACACCTCTGATCCAATTTTAAGGAATTCTCCTCCACATTAAAAATCCACGAGACTCCCATTTCTCTCATGAGAGTGATGCTTGACCTTATAATGCAGTCATTTACATATAACCTCAGCACTTATCATAGGTGGTTTATGCTAGTAGAGCTGACTGGGTGATGGGGATGTTGGCAGCAACAAGGACAGCTCTGGACTGAGGAAGACAGGTTAAGAAGATTCTACAAGGTTAGAACAAGAGTATAATTGAAATTTATTTATCCTTTATTTAACTATGCAAGGTAATTAGTAACAAAGCAATGGCCTGGCACCCAGCAAAAGATCTTTTCAGATTTTTAAAAAAATGTAACCTGTAGATTCAGTTACATATATCTTTATATAAATAATTAACGTTCGTCCAACTTCAGATAAAAATCTATCTTTAAGTTGTATCTTTAAGGCCAAATGCATTAGTATTAAAATAAAATCTGATGTGCCTTTTGAGAGAACCAAAATGTATTGAAGAATGATAGATGGATTACAATCAATTTACTAATATTGGGAAGGACTATTTATAACTCGGGGGAGGGTTATTTCTTGCTGCTCTGTTCTTCCCTCTGTTTTTGCACTTTTTCATCTAATATCCTTCCTTTTTTGTCACATGAAGTCTCATGAAGGACTTTTATCTTTCCATTGTTAGCAGTCCCTCTTGTCTCAATTCTGAATGTAGACCCAAAATAGACCCAAAGTTTTGATTCATTTTTAAGCCTCTTCTATGGTTGGTAGAGCCCAGTGCTCTGAACACACATGCAAATAGACAAAACACAAGCAAACTAAGAAAACACTGTCACCAATTTGGCAGCACGTGCAACACCTAGAAAAAAATACTGCAAATATAGAAACACACTGCAAATACAGAAAGCATAGCCAAACACAGAGATGCTCCAAGTAGCACAGACAACAATGCAAATGTTTCCAGGGGACACTAAAAAGTGATGAACTCAGCTGGGACATGTTTTTTGTTGCCATGGTGACTCTTAAAGTCTACTATCCATCAGTGTTCTTGGAAAATCATCAACATTTTTTCCAAAAGTTTTCTTAAGTTGCAGTTCACTGAGTGTCTTGTGGATGCCTTACTTCTACTTCTACTACTTCTACTACTACTACTACTGTTTATTTATTGTTGTTTAATGATGTGTTTATTTTTTTCTGTTATTTGACTGCTGGCCTCTTCAATAACTGTTTTAGACAAGGTATAGTTCAGCAGATTTATACTACTTAATCTAGAGCTCTTAGCAACTTACACAGCCATCTGACTTCAGTCTGAACTCTCCTGTCAAGGTGGCTAATGACATGATAGCTGTGGTGTTCTGTTTTCAATATATGTAACCAAGAAGTCGCCGGTTCAGTCCTCAGACCAGTAGAATAAATGTAGGTGGAAAAAGCGAGAAAGCTCTTTCATGTTATTATATCATTGTTATGCTGATGACACACTATTGTACTTTCACATTAATGTCCTCTAATACTAGCAGTTTATTGTTATTGCATGATGCCTCACAGGCAGGGAATAATGGATAAACCAAAATATTCAAAAACATGAGGATTATCATTCTATTTAGATTCTCAAATTCTACCTGCCTATTATGACAAAAGCTGATACAGAGAGTTGAACATGATTTTAGCATAGTATCATAGTCTACTGCATTTTAGTCCAGCTAAGTCTAGTCTGGGCAGCTGTGGCTCAGGGGGTAGAGCGGGCCACTAATCGGAAGGTCAGCGGTTCAATCCCCGGCTCCTCCAGTCCGTGCCGAAGTATCCTTGGGCAAGATACTGAACCCCACATTGCCCCTGATGTTTGTAACATCGGTGTATGAATGTGTGTGTGAATGGGTGAATGTGACGCGTAGTGTAAAGCGCTTTGAGTGGTCGATATGACTTGAAAAGTGCTATATATAAGTACAAGTTCATCTAAGTCTAGGCTTGCTGTAAATGGCATAGAGAACCATCTGTGAGCAACTTTAAGTGACTCCATGTTAGGTTCCTCTGTAATTTAATATGGCATTTTCATGGAACTCAGATATTAAATGTCTGTAACTTAATGCGAGTCCCCTTAAATTATATTATCCTAAAACTTATTTATTCTATCAATTTTTTATTTGTCAGTGTTTGGCATGTATTCTAGTTTTACTGTTTTCCTTTGTCATGTTATGTGAATTTTTTCTGTTCTATTTTTCCTTTTCCTGTTTCTATTTTTGCTTATACTGTAAATACAGCTTACAATTATTTTTATATTATCATAATTACCCCCACCCCTCTCCTCTTTCTCCAGGGATGTTCATGGTAATCTTGTTTTCTAAACATTTGTTCTGATCTCTCCTCCTCTCTCTCTCTCTCCTGCTCCCCTCTGCTTTTCTATGCCTTCTCTTGGGATGTTTGTAGTTACTGAGGAGGATGTTGTCCTCTTGGTGACAACTGGAGGAGAATGACCCCATCTGCAACAGCCATCCACCCAGTCCCAGCCAATCACAGGTCGGGGTGGGTTGAGGGGCACATCTAGATAGCCTGTCTGTTGTAATCAAGGTCCTGACACTGCACTCAGGCAACCTTGACTCCCCCCTCCCCATCCTCCACCACCTGCTGAAGCCAGACCCATCACATGCTATTACCTGTGTTGCCTACTAAAGAGTATTTGAGGAAAGGTGGAGGAGGTCGTTTTCAGTCAATCTGCAAAACAAAAACTCAACCCTCTCGTTGGTCAAAGTGGAGAATTCTAGGATAATTAGGATGCTAAACAATGGAGGGAGCAAAAGACATGAAGTAAGCTGAGCGATCAGGTTGGATATGAGAAGATGTGAGGAGAATGACAAGTGTTTGCTGATGACAGCTATTGTAGTCCATAATGAGAGAGGAGGAGAAGTAGTATTTTAATTACATGCAAGAAAAATTAAGCTGAGAGCACAGTGCAGCTGGATACTGGAAGACTCTTTTAAAGTGTAGATGTTTCTGTCAACTAGATATGAAGAAAAAAATGAAGTGGGAAAAGTTTTCAAAATAAAAGCTGAAGGCTATAGTATTCTCAGGGTTAAGCAAGGACTTGAACCAAGGTTATTTATAGTAGAATTTGGCTCTGTGCATTGGTATATAGTAGTTTTCAATGTCAGTGTAGTCTCGTCCTATAATTGTGAATGCAAAAGGCGTTACCTTTCCAAATTAAAACAACGTGCATTTAAATAATTTATATATACTATACTGTATCTGTCTAAGCATACTACGGTTTGAATATTCACTGCTTCCCTTATTTTAAAATATTTTAGGGCTGTAACAGATTTGCCAATTATATTCTGGATAATCATTTAATATACAAAATGTCAGAAAACTAAACAATAAATGAAAATAAAAATCTCAATTTCTTAGAGCCTAAGATGCTGTTATATTGCTTGTTTTGTCTGACCGACAGTTCAAAACTCAGAGATATTAAATTTTCAATTCAATTCTGACCCTCTGCTCTACCAGCCAGTAACCCTGCTCAGATGCAATTTACAAAAGAGAGAAAAGCAGCAGATCATCACAGTGAAGGAGCAGGACCAGAGTTTGTTTGGTATTTTCATTTGATAAATGACTGAAATGATTAATCGGTTATCAGAATAGTTGCTGATTCATTTTCTGTTGATCAACTAATCAATAATCTTTTCAGTTCTAAAATATTTAATGATCCGATATTGTCCAAATATTGATAAAGTTATTACCTAGATATTTAATTTCCTATGAAAGTATTTTAGCCCTTTTAATACATTTAACAAACATAACATACAGAGCTCCATGTCATTACGGCACTGGAGCTTTTTCCTTTTCCAGTGTGGTAAAGTCGGTTGAACTGAGTCAGTCTTCTGCCCTTTGTGTCTGAGACACAGTGTCCTGATCTTTCTTCTCCTCATCCTGAGCCCACAGCCAACTCTCATTACAACACAACACACTCACTACTGGGCTTTACCCTGACAGAGAGGTCACACTTAATGAGAGCACGTTTCAGTGAACAGTTTACAGCTAAATACTAACGTGCAATCAGTAGTCTTTTCATGTGAGTTGTATAGTCTTTTTCTTTGGCATTATTTTACGAAGGTGGAAAATCTACCATTTTCTGAGCATCTGCCATGACATCTTCAGCGGCTGTTGTCTCCAGAGAAGGAACATGAGCTTTACAGGTAATTGGCTGCACATGATTTGGGAGCTGTGTTTCCCACTTTGCTTCACTCACTAATGATAGGTTTCTCTCTCCTCTTTCTTGATAGGCGGTTGGTTGGTTTGTGGTGTGAATTAGATGGATCTCAGTCTTTGAAAGGTTGATGCCACTGAGATCTGCTGAAAAGGTTAATAACAAGGACAATTTGCCCTTAATTTTGACTGCAGGACTCGATTCTTCTCTCCGACATCATCCGTGGTCAGTGAGAAAGAAACAGCTAGATACAGCCATTTTCTGTCCACCCACTGAGCTCAGCTCGGACTGTATTGATTTTTGCTCTGGTGGGCGAGAGTGAACTCCCACAAAATGAATGACCAATAGAAAAGAATATGTTTTTTTGAGGTAGAAGGGTGATTAAGGGCAAGAGAGATTGGCCTCAGTACTGAGGTGGTGGTGCAGCTCAACGAAAGCACACCGTCTTGTTCAATTACAAATTAATCCACAACAGTCCCCCCCAAAAATGCATTCCCACCCTGTTAGAAAAAGCTATGTCAGCACTGAGCCATGACAATTTATCACCATTGTGCTTAATTCTTATACATTATTTTAGCATTTCTTTAGCAGCACAAGAAGAAATGGACTCAAGCGAAAGCATCTTGTTGCCATATAAGCATACAAATGAGTCCTTGAGGAGCGTGGCCAAAAGAGTGACTTATCATGTTGGAACAGACTGATTTCATATACATGCATGGAAAACTATGTTTATCAAAGCACAAGATAAGGCCATGCATTCACATATAATATAGTACATATCTGATTTTATACATATGCTTTTCCATATGAGAGAAAGAGGACATGAAATTCAAAAATAAAATCTGATATTCTGTGTAGTTAAAGGACATGTCCATCTCACCAGTTTATCTCCTTGTTTTGTGAACATGCCTCTTGTATCTCCCCCCTCCTCTCAGATTCTCTTTCCCACCTTTCCACTCCTATTTATCTCTATTCTCTCTCTTCTTCCAGCCCAGCCATCCAGGCTAATACTTAAATAGAGGAAACATTGTGCATTCTTCAGAGCCGCAACACACCGATCGGTCCTGACACACACACAAACACAGCCCCACTCTGACAGAGGCGAGGAGTTGCTGTACCCTCCGCTCTACCAGCCAGTAACCCTGCTCAGATGCAAATTCAAATGTCAGCTTCCTTTACCCTCAAAGGCAACGTCAGCTCGGTGAATGAGTGGGATCTTAAAATCAGGTAATTGTTTTTGGCAGATCGTTGTATTTACTTACTGTATCGAGTCAACCTAAGCCACAGGAAGGTGCATCAAGGAGGGACGGACACACACAGACACCTGGAGCACAGACACTTAGGAAAAGCTAGATATATTGGATTATATGTAGTTTAGTCTTTTATGACCTCGTAGGATCTTTTTTTTCCCGATTGCATAAGCCTTGTTTGTAGAAAAACAAAACAATTCCAGTGACTAGTCCCCATCCATGAAATTTTAAATCCACAAAAAGGGATCATTTCCAACACAGAATATCACCTAGTGTTGCGCAGTAGGAGATGATATACCCATAAATTCTTTAAAGGTGTTGGGTAACTATCTGTACAAAATGTCCAATTTATTCACTAAGCCCTGCCACCCTCAGTTACTGTCGCTGGAGCTGTCAGTCTTTCTGTTCTTGCAAAGCACATATGGAGTTCACAATGGAGCTACAGCTGCATACGGGCGAAAAGTTAGAATCCTCCCTCACTGGACAGGTCTTTTGTGCTTAGTTACAGTTGGTACACCATGATTGGACAGTCGCTGATTAGGAGAGGGTTTTAGCGAACAATCGTTTTTTCTTTTCTTCTATGCAGATATGACATAGTTTCAACCACAAATGGTCTTCCTAAAGGTAATTTGACAGTGCAAGCAAATCTGTAGCCTATAAATAGATGTGCTGAGATAACACATCACAGGTGTGAATTGGGTAACTGATGTTATACATGTGAATACAGTATTGTAATGTTGCTGATTATTCAAAATGAGCTCTCCCCCTACCATCCTTTAGCATTTGAAGTGTACCAATTGTATTTGTATGTGTTTTGGTATTTGTTGCATTTTATGGATTTGGTGCACATTTTCCCCAATGTTTATGCTTTCTCTCTTGTGTGCTTTGTCCTTAGGTGCCACCATATGTGAAGACAATATGTCCAATTAAAAAGAGTGATCACACACAGCACCCATGAGCGTCACACACACATGTGTTAATTGTATCTGAGCAGTGATTGGTTAGGTGGGGACTTAGATTTGGAAGTGGCTTTTTTTTAGCTGCCTTATATCTCTTCTTTGAATGCTGTGTTTTGATCTGTTAAGCTCACTCAATTTCTTTTTAATATCTATAATGCATTTAACGTTTGTCTATAATACTGATTTAGTAATGACATGCACAAACACATACCTAATAAAGATAACATTGACATGTCCATATAGAATAAAAGAAGAACTGAGAACAAAGCAGCAGTGTGTGGGTATTTTTTCTGTGTTTTATTTTGCTGACCGTAAATACATCAATAAATTATGGGAGACTACAGTTAGTAGAAAACAGTTTAGGATAAAGGCAAACACTTTGCCTTCAGGGTTGATCTCACACATATACACACATCTACACATTGATGGCTCACATAGTATTCTACAAGTTTTTTTTTTTTTAATGTCGGTGTTAAAGATCCTGGTTGAGTGGAAACACACCAGTCAGTCTTGAAAGTCAATTATGATTGTAGGTGTGTCATTGCATTATAACCTTTTCTATTTTTCTCACTGTTTTATTGTGCTGATTAGTTTTAGATTCAAAAAATTTCGCTAGGTTTCACCCCCGAGTATAGCCACTGCTGCTGCTCAATTATAACCTAAATTGACTTTATTTCTCTGTGCTTGATAAATGTTTTACTACTTGAAATTCTATGCAAAAGAACTGCAGCATTCAGAAAAATACTACAAATATATTCAGTGAATTATATTAAGGTAAATGAATTACTATTGTTTTGTGGAGAGCATAATACAAAATACACAAAAGCCTCTCTCTCTCTCACACACACACACACTCACCTCAAACAGTGTTAATATCTTTGTAGCAGCGCCAAAAGGCCAGTACGGTTATGCACAATTTGCTTCCATGTCACCAATAAACTGGATTAATATAATTTTCTCACGCACAACCATGCTCCCCATGTCATATCAAACCATATATCACCTCATCAATTTATCTCCCCTGGCACTGCAGCAGACAGGTGATGAAGTTTGGTCTCACTCATAATCTTATTATTGCTGCACTTCCGTGCTCTGGACCAAGGCCAAAACACATATTACACAAATAAAACAAGAGACAGACAGACTGGGGGGAAGAGGAAGGTGCCCACACCAACCTCTGGTTCTCTCCTCTCACAAAGCTCTGTCACTGAATGCCACTGACCAGGATGAAAGATAGTCCTTGACATTTACGTACAAATCCAGTGGTTTTGTACTCAGCTGCAGTGATTCAGCTTGTGGAGAAATTTAACGTAAAGACTGTGGGACATACTTCCCTCTACTGTGATTTTCCATTGACACAGAAGCTGTGTTACTAGTTGCTAGCGACAGATGATTAAATACCTTTCATAGTAAACAAAGAAATATGTCAATTTAAAAGGTATTGTCTCTGTTAGTCGACTTATGACAACTTGGACAGCAATGTCAACATCTCACATGTAACTTATACACATTTCTCTGTTGCTACTTGTTTTTATGAATGTAGCTAGATCGCTAGCTATATCCTGTAGGAAGATGGCATACCTACTCTTAACCCTATTGATCAACAGCCTTCCAATAGCTAAGTGTAACACCAGACTTGAAATGAATAATGTGAATAATAATTTGACATAATTTTAAATTCTTCAATAAATGCTGGTTTAGCTTGGTTTGCTGTCACTGACAAATTTATTCTGAATAGTCTTCCCTATCACCATAGAGTTTGTTGATACTGGAAAATTTTGTAAAACACAATATTTTGTTAAATGCTGTTTTTTTTTTTTATTATTTATTTTTACATTCAGTGTGGTTAAGGTCAAGGAAGGTCATTGTTGTGGATTATGGATAAGATATGGTTAAGTCAAGGCAACTAAAACACTTGGTTAAAGGGACAAACATGATCCCCACACCATTACTTTCTGCCTTGCCACATAAAGGGCACACTACTTAATGCACTGACATTTGAACATTGGCACTGGATGTAATGGGGTGCAGAACTGTCCAATATGAACATAACTCATAACCCACATACAGGATACAGGACTAAGATAGTTCTAGTAGTATTATTTATGAAACACACAGCATTTGCTTTGGCTTTATTTGTTAAATCCATAAGATGGAGTCTAGACTGTTGCACAGCCGAAAGCTTGCATTATGTTGTATAACACACTGCTATGGGGTTATCTAACTTACACCAGACACAGAGAGGGGGGAGTTCAGGACAGATGAGAGGTGGCATCCCTTTATTAAGCTCAAATTATGTAC
Organism: Lates japonicus; assembly: GCA_033238685.1. Taxonomy (NCBI): domain Eukaryota; kingdom Metazoa; phylum Chordata; class Actinopteri; family Centropomidae; genus Lates; species Lates japonicus. Next base: position 3,878,110 of record BRZM01000043.1, on the reverse strand, counting down.
ATTAATGCATGAATTTAAAGCTATGGTTGACTGAAAAACAAATTGTTCTCTGTGTGAATTTGTTTTAGGACATTCCTGATTTGCAGTTCAAATATTTTTTGAACAGGATATGTTAATAATCTTTTTTAAATCCAATCATAAGTTTGCACCATTTTACCTGAAAGGCTGATGCCATCATCCATCCTTTTAACTGTAAGGTTGATCCAGTCTGTATTCAGTTGTGACACCTCAGCACCTAAGCACTGAATGAGTCCTATTCGTTTGCTTAGAGATGTGTCTGTAGAAGAATACATATGTATGAAAAGGTTTTACTTGCACATCTACTTGGCTAAAGCAAATGGAAAACTTATCAGCGATTCTTATGTGTGGCTTTGACTGCATCATCCCACACACAGTCCTTGCTGAATCAGAATCAGTCAGTCAGGGTGACAGAGGCATTCACATTTACATGCAGCGAGGATACATACACAGGACTGAGTCACGATTACATGCCCCTGAAGAGGTATTGTTCATTCTGTCTAGTTGGAAAACATCTCTCCAGGGATGTGACCTTAACTGCTGACAAAGACTCTGACCTTTGCATCATATTGTCTGTTAACACATCACATACTGCTCTGTTGTACAATGGTACAGTATTAAAAACAAATGCTCCACCTAAAGCAGCTAACCTGAAAGTGCAACACTACAAGGTTTAGTACACAATTCTAACATCTGCTGATATTTTTTAAACAGGGACGAACTGGGAGTTGATAATGAAACAAAACATATTATGTCACATTACATTAGGGGAGCTTGGTGATGAGAATTAAAATGCATTACTGAGACAAACAAAGACGGTAAAGTTTATTTGTCTCAGTCTCTGCTCCAGAATCTTTCTCTGTACCACACCTGCCCCCTAGGAGCCCTCAGTGAGTTTTTCACCCAGGCTGCATATCACCTTGGTGATATGTGACTTTCTGCCATTCTCCACAGCTGTTTCCCATCAGCTCTAGCTCTCTAAATGACAAATTAGATGGTGTTGCAAAGAAGGATAAATGTGAGTGTACTATTAGCACATTCACAATAACAGAACGTAGATGCATAATACATCAAGAAATGCTATATTTTTTGCAAAAAGAATATAGTCATCAGTTATTACAGTTTACAGTTCTATCATTGTCTATTTCTATCACCATCTTATAACACCACTTTACAATAGTGAGTCACTACAGCGTCCAGTTTGCCCTCAGTCTAACATGTGAAGTTGCGCTGTCTTTAGGGTGTATTCGGAACTCTTGTCTGAAGCTAATAAATAGCTTTTAAAGCTAATGTTGGCTAAGTAGCAACAGCAAAAATTTACATATGGCTCATTCTTAAGTTTGGAGGTTACAGAATGGACAAATTATAATAACAGTACATGTGATCTGTAAAGCATTTATTAAGCTTTTTATAAAGCATTCAGCCTCAAACGACACATTTACAGTCTCTCCTGGAAGGCATTATAGTCATTCTCTGGCTTCTTTCTCAGCTAAACACAGATGCTCAATCATGCCGTGAAGTGGGTGTGAATGTTGGATTGTCAGTTGCAGAGATGTAGTGGGAGGGGGTTTCCAAAGCTATGTAACTGTCTGACAAGTAGTTATTAAGAAGAAGCATACTGGCAGCTTAAGTATATCAAGAGTCAGTTTAGAGCTTTGGTGACCAAAGACAAGTTGCATCAAAGTTCTGTGTGGAGCAACTTTGACATTGTAATGTTGCTCAAAATTATATGTGAGACAAACAGAAAATCTATTTTTCCATCATGTTTTCTTCCTCTTTTGCCACTGCCACAAGCCTTTAATGGCATCTGACTGGAGAATCAGTGCCACCAGCTGTTTATTTCGACAAACCAACTCCTACTATTTGCTTAACAGCAGTGGATGGAAAAACACATTCATTCACATTTAGTTTTTCTGATCTTCTCAAAATGTGATTAATATGAAACCCATTTACAATGTGACTGTTGCCATCACTCAAGTCTACAAACCATGATCCATGTTATGAAATCACACTGCACAAAACATATTATATATATAGCATATTCTCACTCAGCTGAATAGATGTGCTGAAAATATTTATAAATATAGATAATTTAAGAGGGCTCAGGTTTTACTCAGTAACAATTCTTAGCTAATTTTGGACCCTGTTACCTGTACACTGTTATTACACCTGTAATGGCTTTAGCAAAAATCAACTTCCCAAAATAAATGGAGAACCTCCTCTCAATCAGCAACAGTCATAAACAGCTATTTTCAGCGCCTTGCATTTTAGGTGATTTATTTTTTCATCACTGCACCACAAAGGTAAATTACAACACTAAATCACACAATAACTCCTGGAATGCAGTCAACATCAACAGACTGTTAACAAGTATGCAAGTGTATTCAAGAGTGGAATTTGTTTTAGGATCACACGCTGCAGTAGCTGGCAGTCTCCTGCTAATGTTGGCCCATTACCATATATCTGCTTGCTGTCTCCTGATTGCAAATGTAATGCCCTTCAGGTGACAAGCTAACATGCTGATATAAATCAGGAAATCCACTGAAAGAGAAATCGTTACTCACTGCTGACTGGAGGAGTGACGTCTCTCCTCAGCCGCTCATTGCTGGAGAATCATGGTTTGTGTGAATGGTGTGGCGGGCAGGTGCTCAGGGGCTCGTCCCATGTGGCCTATGATTGATTGTCAGCTTGGAGTGCTCACCTGTGCAGCCTCCAAAGATCCTGGTAGATAAGCATATTCAGGGCTGCCTGTCTTGACCTTTGAACGGTAATTAAGGGACTGAGCTCGCTGAAAAGAGCTGAGTGCTCATGTGCTGCTCTGTGCTGCACTGGACCTCAGTGAGTTTCCCACCCCACAGCTAGGAATTGAGGCTTTTAAAATCAGTGTGTGCTGTCAGTAGGGTTGACTCGGAGCAAACATGGACTTACGCTCAAAAAGGATCAATGTTGGGTATCACTTGCATTAAGAAAACAATAAGTGACACATAGATGTACTGCTCTATTCACAGCAAAATCAGCAGCGTTTACACCTATTGAGTTAAATTCAACACTTTGAAAGTGTCTATATTGGTCCACACTACATAGAGTTAAAACTACACTTTTGAAAGTGTTAAATACTTCACACTATGACAGAGTTGCAGCAACTCTCTCAATTGTTAAAATTTAACACTAGTCAACACAGGTGAGTGTTGAATTTATACAACACTAGTGTGTAGTGTCAAAAGTTAACACTATCCATATATTCTTTTTGAACACTGTACAGAGTTACTGCCATATTAACACTGTAGAGGATGTAAAATTGAACTCAATATTTTATTCTTTGTAGAGTTGATCTGTATTTTAAAAACAGCATCCATCCATCCATTATCTATACCGCTTATCCATTAAGGGTCGTGGGGGGGGGGGGGGGGGGGGGGGGCCTATCTCAGCTGTCATTGGGTGAGAGGCGGGGTACGCCCTGTACAGATTGCCAGTCCATCACAGGGCCAGCACATATAGACAAACAACCATTCACACCTATGGGCAATTTAGAGTCACCAGTTAACCTGCATGTGTTTGGACTGTGGGAGGAAGCTGGAGTACTGTGTACCTTCTTGCTGTGAGGCAACAGTGCTAACCACTGCACCACCGTGCAGACCAAGCACATGAACTTCTGTGAATAATCTCAAAACATGCCGTTACCGTGTCCTTGCGTTAAAAATAAAAGTGTTACCTCACTGTTCTGTTGCCGTAAGGGACCAGTGGACTGCTAACTGCTATTTTCCCCATGAGCAAAACGTTACTAGATCCATTAATTCACTTAGCAACACATGTGATAGAGGTTTATTCTTTTCAATTAACTAGGCACTACCATAGACTGTATGGGCAGTACATGATGAGCTGATTAGCTAACGCTACATAAGCAACTGGGATATTTAGCATAAACCACCAGCTAAAATAAATAGTACTGGGTAGGTAATTTAAGATTAGATGTACACACATCAATGCTCCTGGTCACAATTGGAGTGTTGTCTGGTCACGTCCAGTCAAAAATAAAGACAATAGTCTCCCACCTTGATGCTGGAAAAAACAGACACGTTGGACCTCTGGCAATAACACTGGCTACCTAGTGAAATCAACTCTATAGAATTGTTAGCAGAGTATGTCATTTAACTCTCTTTATCAACACTGACACTGTCTGAGGATTAACTATCTTGTAGCTGAATTACAATTAGAGTTGAAATGACTCTATATTTTTATCTTCAACTCTAACACTGAAAATCTAACACTTTTGATTTTGCTGTGTTGTTAGAAAACCTGTGCAGAGCTGAAATTTAGTAATAGTAATAACTAACAGCACCAATCCTACAGCCGCAGACACACAAAGGAAAGAGAAACATCACTCATTTTCCTGGAGAAGAGCTGCTTAGAAAGATACAAAGACTCTGGAGAGAAATGTCTTTTCTGCCTCTGCTCTGACAGCTGTGACCCCTCCGGTGCTGAATGAGCTTAATCATTGTGTTTAACACTCACTCACTCTCTCACGCTGACCTTATGCGTGGAACATCTGACAAACCAAACAACCAAATTGGAACCGACTTTTAAATTTGAATTTGCTTTCTGAGAGATAATATAAATGGCACTAGTCAAACTTTTGTGTCTATTAAGCCACTTCACATTAAGTGTTTATATCTATTACTTATTATCTCTGCCTCACCCACTCTGAAGACAACATTTCTAGTCCATGTAGCAAGCTATAGAATGATTGGCACATGCTCTAGGTCCTTGACAAATATGTCAGCAAACAGCGTTACATCTGAGTTTATATGGCATGACGCTTACTCTTAGAGGAGCAAACAGGATTTCTGGAATGTGTTTTTGCCTGCAAGCAAGAAGGAATGATGTTTAAAATTCTCTTCAGATGAAAGTTTCCAAAGGTTTGTGCTGAAAGCTCCTGAAGCTCTGTTCCAATAAATCCATCCTCTCCTACAGCCAGACTACTCCATCCTATAAATCCTATATTAACCTTTACTGCTTTGTTTCTTTACGTTAGTGTGACCCCAACTAATTACTTGTCTAACCTTAAACTGACCTTTAATAATGACTGAAATGATTAGTGACTGATGCTTTCTCTCATTATGTTTTAAGAGCCTTGCACAGGTTTCCTCTGAGAGGCTGAACAAGTGTGCTGCTGAGTTAATTGCTCCTGGAAACGGGTTAAACAAAGCAGGTGATTAAAGCAATAATAATATTGTTTAACTGCTAGCTTTCTTCAGTTTACTGAGATCAAATTGCTACCAATTCAACAAAATTAGAGTCTTCTGTTCCAGCATCAATATAACAGCTCCAGGGATAGTAGTTACAGACTAAGCAATTAAAGAAAAATGGTAAATCAAGGTTTGTGTAAAGTAACCTGAACCAAAGAGAAAACTGACTGGGAGTGTCTGCTTTAACATGCCATCTGCTATCTATGCTTGCTACTTGGCTATTAGTATTAAGATGACATGTCATGACCATAGGTAATTTATGTGCCATGTAAAGTATATTGGTATACTGTATGTTGTTCTCTTATGTACATTATTGTTGTAGTGGCAAACTTAAAGGTTTCTGCATCTCATTAATCAGTAAATGCAACAACTTTGTCAACCCACTTCTATTGTCACATCTCAGGTTCCAGAAACCTACAGTTTCCTCATTTGTGTACCTATGTGAATATAAAAATTTCTTCCACTAACATAACCTTGCATAAAAGTAGTAGTAGTTAAAAGTAGCCTGCTCCATATCAATAGGCCTTTCTCATGATGAACACTTTGGAAAACTACAGGTGTAACTAATAACATTAATTATAGCTGTGCTTCCTTTATGTGTGCTACCACAGTACGCCAGTGAGCTTGCATTATATGAGGATGCAGGTGCAACTTGATGTAACTGAGCTCAGACAAACGCCACTGAAATTGCCTAGTTAAGCAACCTCTTTACTCTGTGTTGAGCTGTGTTGGGTGAAGAAATGATGGACGGGAGGACTATGTGTCTATTTCTGTGCTGTTATTTATTGTCTGCATAGAAACAAAATATATGTATTAGTCAGTAATATAGTTGGCTCAGACCCAACACACTATAACAGATCTACAGCTAGCTTGCTTGTTTGTTGAATGCACTGTTGTGTGGTAGCATTTCAGAAAGTCACAACACTAACGTGCTCATGTAGAGGACGCACTGATATGAATTTGTTGCATTTGTGCAGAGTGCTGAGCTCATCAACCTACCTTGGGCATACATATCCCTCATGAACTGTCAATGTTACAGAGCCACCAGCAGTATTTGCAATTAATTGGCAAGTGGAATTGCACACTATACAGGCTCTGTAACACTGGAACTGGGGCACCTAAATGGAAAAACAGTCATTATAAATACCTGACATCAGATGCAAGTGTTGGACAAGTCAGAATGTAAGATGTGAGACAGGTTTTTTTGATCGGTGTTATTTTAGCAGTCAGTGAAATGGACAATAAATAATATTTTAAATAAGTGTGACAATTAATTTGACCTCACGTGAAGTTTGTGTATTTGAAATCACAGGTTAGCTTCTTGGATGCAAACTGAGTCTGAGTCCTCACAGCCTTGTGAAACAGGCCTTTTTCACAGCAGACAGGGTATGAAAAACACAGGTGTTACTAATAACATTAACAATGGCTCTGCTCTATTCAAGCATCCCAGTATGTCATTACACTGTGACTGTGAGCCAGCATAGATGATATACCAGGACCCTGAAACTAAAGAAGCTAAATGGAATTCAGCCATCTTTAATGTTGGTACTTACACCTGAGCTTTTCTATTGTCAGATGTTAAAATGTTTATCACTCTCTATGTTATAGACACTCAATAGTTTACTAAATAGAGAGCTTTAAACTGGTATTTTGGACAGTCATGAATGGTCATTTTTGCATCATCACTAACAGGTGTGGGGTCTGTAAAATGCAACACATTGCACTGTAGGATCGTTAACAGAAAGTAGTATACGTGAGTCCAATTTTCTGCCCTCCATTCTTAAAATTATTTAAGGCACAAACAGGAATCATCCATCCCTCTGGATCATTTTTGTTCAAACATGAGCAGAAAATTGATTCACTCTCCTACAACCTCCTTCCGGGAACAAGCTAACTGCTGATCTGAGGTGGAGTGACTATTGTTGTGGGCATTTTTCCTTTCATGTCTCTTGTTTGTCCACATCTGTGTGACTGGGTGGAAAGTTGAATGTGATAGCCAGCCAGCCGGGGCCGTTGACCTTGGAGGACTACCTTCTGGCAACAGATCTGCTTCCTGCATTGATTTTTATTTTCATGGCTGGGTTATTTGGGTTTCTGCCCTCGAGTCACAGCTCGGCTGCCACCAAGGTCAGCTGGGGAGACGAGGAATCTGTTTTTGTCTCCATCAATTTCACACTGTAAGTAGATATGAATGTGTTGTCTGAATCTTGTTATCTGTCTACTCCATCTGCTGTTACCTCCATAAGCTTTATACTGCCATTCTGTCATTTTTGCCCATGAAAGAAAATTTTCTAAATATAATTAGATTTTCTTTATATAAAACATATTTATTTCTGACCCTCAAAGATTTACACAAATATTACGTTATTACAAAGTCTTTTACTGTAAATTTCAGAGACCTCTTAATATGGATGTGATGAGTACTACATATAGATATGTAGATAAAATGACATTATAATTGAAGTGAAATCCTGGCCAAGTAGTCATTATGAACTGTTTTATGTGCAGATTAAACCAACAAGATCGTAAGTGTTTTAGAGAAGTTGGTATTCAGACAGCGTTAAACATTTCAGCCTGGAAACATAATACCAATCTGGCAAGAGATATGCAGTCACTATCAGCCCAGTCCAAGTCAGTCTTTTCATGATCAAAAAGTGAGGATTTAGTAATAATGTTGATTCAGGTAAATAATCAGTTTCATGGAGCACAGGCTAGTACCTTTTGCTTTCCATTTTTCCCAACCTCTTACTTTGCTGTTGGAACACCTGATAACAGCACAGCCCAGCATTTGACGTCAGTCTGACAAGTGTTGCATTTGTTTGATTGTAGCCTCTAGTTTAATGGGATTTGATGCTATATCTTCAATATATAATTGATTCCACAGGATGCTGGACAGATTTCTAAGACAAAGTGTGAAGAAAGTGAAATCCTTTTTATACTTAACAGTGTAATTCGCAGTCTACTTCTATCTATAGAAGCCTCAACGAAAGCAAATAAGTGTACCTAAAATGTCAGATTTGGCTATGTGTGCCATTTTTACAGTGAATGTCACGAAAATGTGCTTGAAACAAATATATCTGACCATGTATTATTTAAGAGGGCCATCGGCACTAGTTGTCATCTTCAAGATATTGATTGTAGTCTATATCTTGACTCCGGCATGATAAATTGGTAAAACATAAAAATGTATTTACTACATGTCTTGGTGACCATTTTGAAGCTCTGGAGATGTGTGCACTGGGAATAACATCCTCTGATGAACATAAAGAATGTAAACAACTGGATTTGATTTCAGGCCTTGGGGCAATATGCTCTATCTGATCAATACAATGGATTTATTCAAAGTTCTCAGTTGTTTTCCTGAGTAATGCACATGTGGGTTTCAGAGAGAGGAAGAGGAAATAATGATACATCACACATTCCTTTCTGTATTCAAACTGCCACTTTAATACATAGTATTGTGCTACCCACAACCTGGCCTTGAAAATACTCACTCATTGCACTAAGTGCTCCCTGGGAAATGAAACAGCCTGCTTCCATGATTACCACAGTAAATAAAGTAGTAGACCTTCCTGCAGTGCTCAGAAATGAGACATGTGTGAGACAGTGTCCCTCATCTTCATCTGTCTTAACGCCCCCTTCACACACACCCAGACACAAAAACAGTCCTGCTGTTGTGAGAAATTATGTTAAAGCCTTTTGATTTACAACATGCAGCCCTCTGTCAACATGGGAATTAGCTTCAGCTGGTGGAGACCCAGAGTCTGCATTTAGAAAAGTGATGGATGAGGTAACACTGGGACAACTTACAATCTGATCCAACAGCAGGCACAGTGAGTGAACATTCTGTCTGAAGATGAATATATACATCTTGGGAATCCAATCAAACTCCAAGGATGATGAACTGACCTCCTCTCCGCTGTATCTCACAAACAGGGATCATAACTCTTAATAATGCCAACTGGTTGGACTGGTCTTGCATTGGAGAAGCTGACCTACCTTTGACCTACTTCCACCCAGAATCACCAACATCAGCCACAACAGGGTGTACCCATCCCCCCATCTTGCTCCTCTCTTCTGTGCTCTGTCCAGTTAGGTATAACCTCCATTTTCCACCTGAATAAAAGCCACCTGGGGCCTTGGTGAACGGGGCTAAGAAAAGATCAAAGAACATGCTGCACCAGCATGCATAGATTGACCACAGAAAAAGACACGGAAAGATGAGTTTCTAGTTGTCAGGATTTTTCACACACTTCAAACATTGCAAAATGATATTCAGTACATGTGAACTGAGTACAGTTTCATTTTCTCTGTACAAAATATAAACTAAAAATGAATAAATATTGAATTTAAATGACAGCAATTTCAAACATTCATCAGTCTGTATCATCACTTTTAAGGAGACAAGGTGCCATGTCTAATTTCCTCTTCACACTCTATGTTGTAATCTGTCTGCTTGTGCTGGTACATTTAGCTTCTAAAATCTCTTATTGATCCATGCTCTCTTTTGTAACAGAATCAGTCAAAACACAGTAGCCAAAGGACATAATCAATAGTTTTTACACAGTGGCTATTGTAAACTGAAGTTTCTCACTGACTTAAAATAGACCTTTTTAAACAATAGTGTCTCAGTTCATCGTTAATTTTTTAACCAGCTTTTCCAATCCAGTGTGATGAGGGGCCGGAGTGTATTCCAACACACACCGGACAAGACAATAAAATCCATTTTGACAAACTACAAAGAACATCATTGTTGGTGTTTATGTGTGTCCGGGGTGTGTGTGTGTGTGTGTGTGTGAAGTGACACATCGCTGACTATAAATGTTACAAATGGATAAGAGCCACTATTAACAAGGACCTAAACCTCAGTCTGTCTCTAACAGCTCCTTTGTAATGTGGCTCTCTTCTAGCTGTCCTTTCAAATGGCCACACACCTGCTGGTTGCCACTCCTTCACTCCTGTTTTGTCTTTGTTCCGCAGTAGGAATATACTACTGTACATGGAATGAATCCATCCATCCATCTTGTATGTGATGGGTAGGTGCATACATTTATGTTCATATGCACACATAAGGTACTTTATGTACACAAAGGAAGACGCCCCTCGACAATACTACTCATATCTCATATATGCATATGTGACATCAACCGAATATTATGAGAATGTATATATGTGCATGATCCTGCACGCACTCTGCCGTTGTCCTCTTAAGTAAGAAAGTCCCCTGATTCCGTTTGCTAATACACCACACAAGGACAGAAGCGTCACACTGTCATTGGCATTTCAAGTTTGGCTCGAGGAGACACTGAGAGACATGGGCCCAGCCGATCAGTCATCTGAGGCTGTCTGAGGCATCAGGTTTCCTAATAGGAGCCTCACTGACATGGTGTTAAACAAACATGCTGCCATCTATGGATATTGAACAGCAAGCACAGCCGCCATTTCTAAAGCTGCAGAAATCAGAATACTATGAGACAATGCAATTTAACAATGCCACAGACCACAGAACACGCGGTATGACCATCTTTTTCCAGTAGTATATCTTCAAAGGGTTTATGCTGTAATAAAATGGCTTTTCTAAAATAATATAAAACAGTCATGGCTTTGTAAATCATCCAATAAAAACAACTTCTGGGTTGTCAGGGTTATTAAAAAACCCTTGGCTTGTGTGATGTTTTCAGCATTACTCATTTAGCTGGCTGCTCTATTCTTCCACCTAATGAAATTTCTTGAAAATGATTATTAATTTATGGAAAAACTTACTAATGATGGCTATTTAAAACTGCAGACCTGGTGGCTATGAACCCATAACACTGTATTTATTACTCACTAACATCTGTACACAGTAGATTTAATGGTGCACTAAAAAGTTTGTATTTAAATGGAATTTTAACATTTTCTTTTATTGCGGTAAAAGTGTGTTTGTATGTCACTACTTGCGTCACTACAGTGACATGATTATCTAAACCCAAACTCAGTGACCGCGAGTCTGACTTTAAATTTTTGTAATCCATTTCTGTACAAAGCCTTATTAGTCTGAAATAGGGATTTAGGTTTTACAAGGTTTTTTTTATTATTTTATTAACTACTTTAGAAAAGCTGCACACACAACTAAGCAGGTATAGTTAAAGTACACAAGTATGATCCTCCAACATCCTCCAACGCCAGTCATAAACTTGTCCTGGCACACACTGTGTGCAGTGAATGACCGATTATGTGTTTTGTAGGTCCTGTGCCACTTCACACAACACAAAAAATTAAAATATATCACAGCTGCATTTCTACCGGACTACGCTCAATTTCTTGACTTTATATTAACCTCAACTAGTCGGGTTTGATGAACTATTGTAGATGTAATGGGTGGAATATTGTACTAACAGTGGCTCCACTACTGATGTCTCATTATTGATCTCTATAGACCGCCCACCTGGGAGCTCCCCGAGGTGTCACCTCCTCCTGATGCGTCACCATAATACCATGACTTGATGTGGAGGAGGAGTCTCCAGTTTAATAACCACAGTCTTGTCAGCACCAGCACAAATTTTACCTGCTGTGTAGTCTGTTATATTTATGCATCAAACAACAACATGTGGAGTGGATTAATGGTAAGATCAACAGTCGTAATGCATGTTTACACAACATGTAATACACAACACAGAAAAATACAGACTCACCAAACACTCAAGCAGAACTGAGTTCCTTGTGCTCGGATGCCACTGTTAAATTCAAAGAAGCATAAACCATAAACTGAAATCACTGCAGTCTTGAGCCAGATCCTTGTTGCACTCAGTACACACATTATTTTTCAGATGTATGTTCAGATTCAGGCCCTGTGTTGGACTGGCAATCTGTACAGGGTATGTCTTGTCATACCAGCATGGGTACCCCTACATGTGAGGTGAATACATCAAAACATCAGCACTGGAATATAACACTAATTGCGAGTTTGTGTGAGATTATTGCAGTAAAACTGTGTGTGTTTTGGTTTTTAATTTATCCAACAATAATGTGTTGCACTCAGCACACACAGCAGAGGGTGGTACAGCCTTATTTAGAAAGCAAGACCCAAACAGATATCACTGCTCATTTAATAGACCCTGTCATGCTGAATTTATGGTACTACTTTGTAACTTATATTAAAATGTTAAGATTAAGTATGATTATTGTTTGCTAAATTTTAGTTTAAAGATTTGGGATAACAAATTCACCCACATATTTAGTAGTTCGTGACACTTTTTATATTCAGTGAACATATATTATTTGTATTTCTCTAGGATACCAGTATCTTACTTTTCACTGGGTATATTCTATGTTTATAACAATATATATATAGAAGTTGGGCAGAATTTGAAATGCTAAGAATTCACTGTAATCTGCACAATCAAATCATACCACAACACACACACGTCAGTAGCTATAGATATAAGTGAAAACTACTGTTTAACCTGTATTCATCCACTTGGGAGTCAGCTCCACCCATGGGAATCAAAGAGGTCACTGTAAGCACGTCAGAACTGTCAGGACCCCATCACATCAATCAACTTTCCACAATGTAACCTATCATGTATATTATATTGCACAGACACATACACAGGCCTCTGTAGTTCAAGCAACATCCACACACACACACACACACACAGGGAAACACACACAAATAAAATGTAATGTGCACTAATAGCCACGCGATGTTGACACTGCACACGCCAAAAGAAAATCTTGGCCTGGCTAATGGAGTAAGGGAACCAGCACTCCCAGTGATGTCAACAGGCCAACACATACATACTCCTCGCCCTCTCTCTCTGTCTCTCTCCCCCAGTGGGGAATGATTTTATTTAATTTTTCCTTTTACACCCTCCTGCCAGAGGACACTGAACACCTATACTAGTTTGAAGACAGGTCTGCTACCCACGCCTGCTCAGCTTACAGCAGCTCCAAAACCCAGCGACATTACTGCACAAATGTGATCAAACAGTGAATGCATGTGTGAATACATGCTCACCACTAAAACAGAAACAGGAAATTACATCATCACTGGTTATGCATGTTGACGGTCCATGAGCCCGGCTGTGTGTGTATGTGCCTGTGTGTGTGTATATGTGTCAGGTTGGGAGGGCAGCATTGTCACAGGTGACTGTCATGTTTTAATAATGATTATCACCACGCACCTGCGCCTCTATCAGCTAATTAACTGGACGATGCAAATGAGTCCGGGGATTTAAAAAAAAAGAAAACAGCTCGTGGAGTGGCAGTGAGCGTTGTTCAGCTGCTGGATTTGATTAGGGTAATGAACGGTCACGATGGAGGCAAATTGCGGTGGTAAAAGGAGGAGAGATAAAGGAAAAGGAGGATATTAGTGAGAGGGGAGGAAGGAGGCTAAGAGAGGAGCAGGAGGAGAGACAGAGATATCACCGAGGTAACATACTGGGAACAGGTGGACGAAAGGGCCTGACTGAGGGAATAAGGAGGAGGGTTGGGGGGGGTTGATGCTGTGTTTGTGTGTTCGAGTGCAGCTAATCCAGGCCACAAGTCACATGCAAAAAAAAAAAAAGCTCAGTATTTTACAGTGTACACACTCAAATTGTTCCTTTTTCCACTGCCATTATGTATAATTATACATTCAAATTATTAGAATGGACAAAATGGCGTTTGTATTTAATATTGTCGACTGCTTCCTTTCTTCCTGTTTGCATTTTAACCCAGTCTCATACAGCATCACCTAAACCGCTGGAGTGGGAAGAAAGAGAGAAACTAAGAGTGAGCGCCTTTTGAACTCATTCATTTATTCCAATGCATTCCAACACGACTTATATCTCCATAGTCAGGATCCGGTCAAGCATGCATATATTGTCTACCTCTAACAAAGCAAATTGTGTTCATCCAGGCTCGATGGTCTCAATCTCAGTTAGAGCAGGCTCACACTACACAGATAAGGGGTGAATTAGGTCTGCCTGGGTTTTATTATTTCAATTTAGCCCGCTTCAGAGCCATTAGCCTAATTCCAAAGCTTATCCGCAGGGTTCTCTCTTTCCCTACCAATTGCAATATTGTTTCTATTAATCCTTCCAGTATGCCGAATGAAACTCCAACAGATTCATTACTGCATTGTCCATATTAGGTTATTTGATAGAAGATCTCTTATTTAAGAATGTGCCAGTAGTCAGTGTGTTTTGTAATGCAGTGTTGCATTAACAGCTGGTTTATTTGGGCGAGGAGAACAGAGTGTGAGTGTAATTGCAAGTTGATAATGTGCTGCCTGGGCATGCAGAATGACTAAGACGGCCCGCCAACGGCGTGAGGAGGAGGGAACATTGTGCAGGTGCAAAGTCAAAGGACTGTAACTCCTTAAGATAATCCTCTTGAAGATCACGCTAAAGGCAGATTGTGCATAATATCAAGACAAAAGTATGTTTGATTCTTGTAAGCATGAATGCAAGTCATGATTATTTCAAGTAATTACAGCTTAAACATGAGAGGAATGCGCTTAAGGCTTTTGCCTGAGCTTGAAGAAAAAAACGGTAAAATTTAGAAAGCTGGGGGAGGAACTATGATACAGGAGTTTTATATGCAGTATTGGACAAGCATTTGAATTTGTAATTAATTCTCATTATATACAGTATCACTGAAATAGAAAAGTTATTACATTATGTTACCATCACTTAACAGCAGAAGTAATTAGTTACATTACTGGTCACATTACCTTGCCCAGCATCTTCAAAGGCCCTTTAAACAACTCCAAAGCCATTACACTTACAAGTCACAATTTTTGTGTAACACATACAGAAATAGATAATTGGACATTATGGTCTAACAGCCAGGAAATGGTTTGGAGGTATTTACTGACCACCATTAACAGCTAGCTTAATGTTAGCCCCTGACCCTATCTAGCACTACAGAAGTCTAGTCCCCACAGTGAGGCCACGTTGTTTAAATACCTCCAACAAAATCCAGGTGATTAAGTTAGCAAGCCAGTTAAAGAACAAGACACAGCATGGAAATTGGAAAACCTTGGAACTGCCTGGAGGTGTATTTTACTCATATTTTGGTGGCGGCTAACTGCTCCTCAAGCCTCTGCGCCAAGCTAGCACTTCCCGGACCAGTCTGTCCACTGAACACAGAGAAACCAAACTGAGGCTAACCCAGCATCTGGAACCAGATGTAACCAGATGTTTGATATGGTATTTTAGCACTGGTAAAACAGCAAACAAATGGAAAAAATGTCAAGTAAGACAAGTACTGGGGTTAACACAGTGATATGATTGTTGACAACATGTAAATAAGACAATGTTGGTGCCTCCCCACACCTGCTCCTGTGCCAAGCTAACACAGCCCAAACTATCAATCAATCCACTGAATGCAGAAAGACCACACTAATTTACCAACCCTTGGTAAAGCAGTTAATCATCTGAACCCCCAAACTGTCCAAGTAACTGAGCGTTGGAGTGACTAATAACTTAAAAGTAATAGTAAATTAAAATTGTAAATACATTACAAAAGAAATCATGTCACTGTAACGCCTTAATTACTACCAGGTTAACACTAGAGGGCAGTTTCAAATATTACCTGTGATGCTGCTTATCTGCTGTCACTGGTAAGTGAGTGGAGAGGTAAAACTTCTTTGTTGGGAACTCACTGTAGTGCTTTTCTTTCTGAACCTCCCACTATGGTCTCTCTCCCTCTCCTCTCGCCTCCCGTCTGAAGCTGTTACTATTTATCTGAACTACCATAACTACAAACACTTATACACATAGAGGTCAACCCCCACCCCCACCCCACCCACCTTTTTCCTACACAGGTTGGGTCAGTCTACCCCGCTCTGGGGTTTTTGATGCGGCCTGTGTTCCTGAGCCCAGCTAGTAATGGTGGAGGTGGGGGATGCCTGCCAACAACAGAAAGTGTGTGTGTGTGTGTGTCTGTATGAGAGAGAGAAAAAGAGAGAGGGGGGAACATGTGGTAATAATCTGGTTGTTTTACAGTCTGGCTCTGGTGGTGAAAGTGTTGGGCAGGGGCTACGAGCGGTCTGGATCGTGTCAGAAGCCACCGGAGTCAGGTTACCCTGACAGACCAGACTGGGAGTGAGTACAGTGGGGGAGAAAGGGAGAAAAAGAGGGAGAGGGAGAGGGAGAGGGAGAGAGATGAGGGGTAAACAAGTGAGTGAAGGATGGGACTGGAAAGTAAGAGAGTGAGGTGGTGAACTTGCGAGAGCCAACCTTCTGACTTATTCTGTCCTCCCTCAGGACATTTTTATTAATCTCAGTGTGTACGTGTGTGTTAGTGTGCAATACCTCTTTATATGTGTGTGCGAGTGTGTGTGCATGAACCTGGGCCAGAGGGCTCCAAAAGACGACCACTTGAACTAGCCCCAGCTGAGAAAACAAATGGCCTTGACTCTGTCTCGCCCTCCTCTGCTCTTCTCTTCTTCACTCCTCATCCAATTTTCATCTTTTTTCCTTGACGATGGGCATTTAATCAAGTAAGGGAGCTAATCAAAGCCAGAGGAAGGCTCCTGAACCCTCAGCTATCTCCTCCCTAATCCTAAAGCTCTGCTTCTCATTTGCCATTGACCTAGAGGACCAGAATTGTCCACTGAACCCCGCCACAGGGACATGAGGAGGAGCTGGATTGCTGGAGAGTTTAGCGGTTAGTAAGAGGTTATACAATGTGTGTTCGTCTGTGTGTACGTATATAAATCCATATTCTAAGGCACAGCAAAATGAAATGTCAACAAACCTCTTCAACTGTAGTGTGTAAAACAGGCAGAGGATGAGATGAATAGGGTTCAGGAATGAGGGAGTAGAGGGGAGAAGTGAAGAGGAGAGAGAAGGAGAGGAGCAGGGAGGATGTAAGAGGCACATGGGGTCACAGGGGTTGAGGTGATAAGTCGCCTGCTGGGGAATTAATAGGGAGCAGATGGCGCTACCTTTACTTAATGTGGTGTGTGATATAAGGGAGAGATTTATCAGTCTGAAGAGAAATGGAAGGATGGCTGGCGGGCTGACTCCCCACCTGAGGAGGATTTAGCACATTTGGTTCACTGTGAACTGGGAAGTGTCTGTCGAATGGCAAGTTTAGCGTCAAAAAGGGGACTAAGAAACGTGTTATTTTCTTTCTTTTTTTTTTTTTGGTATGATAAGATGAGCTTAGGTTTCTAAGAGTGGGAGGTTTGCTATTGTTGGTTTGAATACCCAAGGTTCTTCTGCTGTTGTGTTAACAATGAATATAAGGCTGCTTTCCAGGACAATTATACTTATCAAGTACATGGTTAACAATAGAACAGTTCCTAAGCTCTTCTGTTGCTTTTCTTTTCACTCGATAAAGTCAGGTTATCTCTTGGTCTGATACAGATAATTAAACTGTGAGAAGATCTTTCATTCTTCTTTTGGGAACCGAATTTAACGAAGTCTGGATTCAAACAGGTACGTAAAATGTAGTATAAATAATTAGCTTTTTAATATGAGGAACCTCGTCCGCTAATGTCACTGAAGAGCACAAGGTAACCCAACAAGAATATTCTGAGTCAAAATTCAGTTGCTGATGTAGCTGAACCTTTAGCACACTAGAATTACAAAATGGTTTGTCTTGATTTATATAGTAACGTCTTTACCTAACCAGAATAGCCTCTTTTGACATAAAAAGCTTTATTTGATGAGCTGTACAACTGAATGCCAGTTATGTCTTCTTCAACTTGACCCAATCCCAGTTATTTCTATGATACAGCAAGGAAACTGGGAGGAGCTGGAGTGGGCCTATCACTTTATCACTTTAGTATAATGGCCGTCACATAAAAGATGCACTCCAGTGAACTCCATTAAATGCCAGAGGCTCAATTAGCCACTATGCATTTTGGCTACAATTTGCAAAGGGCAACAAGTTCTCGCTGTACTATGTACTACATTGCCCACCTAGGTGACATGCCAACCAGTCTTGACGCCCATCCGCTGCAGAGGTCGCCATGACAGCACTGGCAAAACACAAAGAAAATGAGCTATGGGTCTATCATTGTGTCCGTAATTGGTCAAGTTGTGCTTGTTACCTAGTAGTTTAATACATATTGATAGTGCTGATTGCGTTCGTGAGATGGACAAGGAAATGTCACTGTGGGGGGATGGATGTAAAGGAGTGGGATGCTGTTGGTTGCGTTCACAGTTTTCCAATACATGCCATTTCAACATCAAAGTATCAATTTGTATGATGAAACGTAATGTAATTTAAATTTTAATTTAAATGTAATTTAAAAACTATTTTAAGACTATGAACTGCTTTGATGTAATCCGTTTGCTCCAGCCCTGCCCCCAACTGACTACCTCTGTGATGACTAGCCACAATATCACAGTCCTGCCCTGCTGCGTAGTTTGAGGGTGCGCCACCAGATACAAACACCCTTAACATTGTTGCTCCAGGGGTCACCAGAGTCACAAACCACTCAAGCCATGATGCTGTGAGTCCAGGGGAATGATTGATTTGATCTATAAACCGTACTGTATGTACGCCGAATCCTTGTAAAAGATGGGTTGAAGAGACGGTGATGCTGAAGAACCGCAGCCTCAAAAAGCTCCCTGAAATTATAAAATGGGGCATCTCTGTTCTCACGACATCCTGCATCGTTGCATATTTTCTTCATTGTAATTTTAACTACCTTAAAGAGCTATTCCCTGAAAGGGTTAGTTTGACATTATAAGGAAATATTCCTATTGGTTGTCTTGCCAAGCATTGCATGAGAAGATCAAGACTGCTCTTGTGTCTGTATGGTGAATGTGAGCAGCCACTTAGCTTAGCATGAGGCCTGGAAATAGCGGGAAACAGATAGCCTGGCCCAGACCTAAGGTTAAAAAAAGTTCCCCTACAGCACCTCTAAAGCTAGGGGTGGCAGGCAGATTTTGTTACTTATGGCCAGAGCCAGGCTAAGTGTTTCCCCCTGTTTCCAGTCTTTATGCTAAGCTTAGCTAACCACCTGTTGGCTCTAGCTTCAGATGTAGTGTACAGACATTAGAGTGGTATCAATCTTCTTATCAAAATGATGTATTCTTACGATCACCAATGACAAAGCTTTAGACTACTTAAACTACTTTGACAACACTTATTAGAAGACATCTCTGTACATATTGTAACATCTCCATATGCTCTATGAGCTTCTCTTGGACTTTATTTTGTATGATTTTAAGTTGAAAGGCCCTTTATAAGCCCTCTATAAATGATAGTCCCAGATTATAAACAGTACCTCTAACAATTCGGTAACATGACTTGTCTTAGTCTGTTCCAGGCTCTCCTGGTGCTGAGGTCCAGCAGTGTTCAGGAGATGCTGCTGTGAGGCAGGCCCTCCCTAATGTCTCCATTGCCTGCACCTGACCCCGGTAGCCAGCAGTGGCCAAATTTAGTTTGGAAACGTGCCACCATGGGAGAGCCGACAGGCCCATTAATCAGCAGGAGTCTCCCCCCTACTCATTCTGCAGGTCAGAGAGGGAGCAGCACACACACACACACACACACATACACATACACAAGTGAACGCACTCACATAGAGGTACTCATGAACTACCGTCATGCGCAAACACAATTCACAATAGAGTATAACACACACTGACTAAACAAATGATTGCTGAAACTTTAAAAGAACTCTGACAGCACCTCCTCTCCTCACCCCAACACTACCTATCCTAAATCCTCCATCACCTCCTTTACACACACACACGCACACACCTGGTCACAGCCCTCCATCACTCCAAGTCTGATCTAGTCTCATATCCCAGCTCTCTTCTCTGTCTGAGCCAGGTTCTCTTGCAGCCTGGTGCCCAGGTCGTAGGGGTTATTCACACACCACTACCCTTGTCTGACACTCCATGCGAGGGATGAGGAGAACACACACACACACACACACGCACACACACACAAACACAAACACACATGCACACGCACACAGGACCAACAGATACAAACTTAGACACAAACACTCATAGTGACCCTCAGGAACACAAACATAAAGATGAAAAGCACTTATACACACACAGAACATCTGCAAAATATGATGGATCGAAGTGGTGGATCAGAGCTGGAGAATCCATACTTTTTGGGAGGCCACGATGGATGTGAGCTGGAAAAAAAAGACTGAATATATGTGGTGCAAGGCCAGGTTGAATGTGATGTTTATTATCGTATCTGAAATGAACTCAAATTGCTCTTGCCTTTGGGAATATGCACAGAAATCGGTAAAGATGTCCAACTTCGTCTGTAGAATTCCTTACATCACCTGTTTTTGGGAAGTGAAAAGCGGGTAGTCTGTTTTGGCGCAGCAGCTAATTTGACTGTAATCAGTTTACTATCTCGCACTAACACTCAGAGACAGCGGGAGACCGAGGATGTGGCACCGCAGAAGGCATTTATTGCATCCTGGAGGTGTGGAAGATGCCAGAAAGTAACTGCAGAGAATGTGTCTGACAACTGGTAAGCATTTATATGCAGTGTCACTGGTGCACTTATCCTTTCTAATGTGAAACTCTGTGGGAGATGAATGTGGATTGGCCAGATTAATGAAGGTTACCAAAGTCCCCAAGGATGTTTCTTGTGGTAATTAGAGGCCTTTGTTTATATCAGGAAAACAAGTCACATCAAGAGCAAAGCATTCATTATAATTTTCATAATTTTGAATTCAAGTGTAGTTGTCATTTTGTTCCCATCATCATGCTAATGTTATGAATAAATCTACATAATTTAACGGTGCCTGTTGGATCAGCTAGCAATAGACTTGATAAAGCAAAAATATTGAATAAAATTTTACATCTATTGATGTAACAACACATACAACAAATCAGTAGAAAGTTCAGTGTTTATAACATGATGTAACAACCATTCAAAAAGTACATTGTTTTATAGCTTTGTCGACTTATAGATATTAACAATTAACCTTTAAGATTCACCTTAAATATGATCAAAAGACCATTTCTTCAAAGTAATTAATCTGCCTACAGCAGGCAGGTCAAAGCAATACTTAACTGATACTATCACATTACCGAATATGGCACCAAATACCTTCATCCCCAAGAAACACTGCAAAGTTAATTGAGACCGAGCCAAAATAATTTACAGTTAAAGGTTAATCTGCTTTTTGATTTCACAAGGTCATCTAGGGCCGATTATCGCGCTGGAGGCGTTGGCTGTATTTGTCTCGTTTCAATTGTCTTGTCAGAAATCAATTGAGATCACGACGTGGTTTTGCAGCGGAGGTCAACCTCACCGTGTTTAAATATTTCATCCCGGACTCACGCCAAGGGGCTTTTTAAAGATGTGTGCTGACCATGTTCTCTTTGCTGCCCCAGGAAAGTGACAGGGCTTGCATTTTAGCCCACTTCAGGACCAGGTTAAATCAATTAAACTATTATTCATATGGTGCAGTGACCCACTGAAAATTTGGGTAATTTTCTAGAATAGAAGGAAGAAAAGGAACTGGGCAGAACTTCCTTTTGGCTTCTGGTTTTCAAGAAAACAGGGAACAAGTGGCGTTGGTTTTAGAACTCAGGGCTTGAAAATAAAATTTGTTGATTGAAACGCGGCTCACAGGACAAGACCTGAGCCCATGGCCTTGGAGTGTTTTTTTTCCTGATGCTATTAGCCTTCTCATGTGCTAGATAAATGGAATGCAGAATTGTGTTGCAAGGGCTTTCATGATCAGGACCTCATGTGCATGTGCAGCAGTCGTCCCCATGCTTATTTGGAAGAAAATTACTCCATGGCCTTGGATTGCAGATAAATACAGTCTCACTTTAGGGCTGGAACATATCATTTTACCACCAAGTTTAAAAACCACTCCTGACAAGGTCACTCCCACAGCTGTAGTTGTACTCAGTTATTGGCAAGCTCACCTATTGTTCAGCAGCGCAACTCTCTCCTTCTCTTTATAAGGAAGATTGTGTGGTATAGGGCTCCATAGATGGCAGCAGGCTGGTTGGTTGATAACAAGCAGAGAGGAGTCAGAAGGAGAAGTCATTACAGACCTGCTCACAGCATAATCGATCCCAAATTCATCACCATCTCTCTATCTCTGTTTTTTTTTTTTTCATCGCCTCTCCCTTTGCCTCCTTCTTCCTCTCAGGATGAAAGGGCCTTCTGGCCGCATAGCCGTACGAAAATGATGGAGGCTGATAAAAAGAAAGAAGGAAAGATGAAAGGGTTAGCGGTTCGCCACATTGTCATTTCCTACTGACCTTCCAATTTAAGAAACAATACACTGACTCGGAGCTGGGTATTCATGGGGATGGGAGGCAGCCCAGAAAATAGGTAAAATGAGATGGGTGGAGAGCGGATCAGTATACAGATAGAGATCAGGAGACCTCACTTGATGAAATAATGTTTGTACATGTACACCCGTGCTTGTTTCTTCGTCAGAAGGTAGAGGGCAGATACCACATTTGACCAACACATTATGATTTTGGTTTGGGGAAAAGAAATGATTGACTGTATATGTATCTCGGTATGTTTAGGCATGGAGAAAAAACCAGAATGTTTCGCTTATCACAGATTCAGGAGACTGGTACTGTGACAAAGAGCAGCATTTGAGCTAAATGCCATTAATAATGCTAACATGCTTGCAATGACAATGTTAGGTGTTAACAGAATGTTTACCATGCAGGAGCTTCTTAGTTACATGTTAGCTTGGTGTCACTGGTATATGGTAATTTTAACACGTAAGAAACAACAGTGCCGATAATAGGAATATTGTCATTTGTTCAATAAATGATTGTCCTTAATGATGGTGTTAAATAACTAAATTGAAAACTAAACAAATATCTTTAGAGAATTAATATTTGATCCTGGTTTAAGCAAACCATTCAATAGTTGTTGAGACATTTCACTTAAAAACCACAAAACTCATATGCCACAGGAAAATTCAGGGTTTGCCAAAGTCATTAGGATTCATCCTCCGGACACCATGGACATCTGTACTGAATTTTGGCAATCCATCTTAATAGCCTTGAGGTGGCTTCAGGCTGTGTATAGCCAACAACTATGACCAACACTGTTATCCCTATAGCCATATCACTAGTACAAGTCTTATGTAAACTGCTTATCGGGTTATGTTTGTGTAATAACTGCACTTTAAACATATGCCTTGTTTACATGCAGGTGTCTTTTGCCTTGTACCCTCCAGGGCAGCATCAGTAGGCTACTGCTGTAAATGGATTCCTCACTTATCGCTTAAGATGGCGAACACATCAACCAATCACATGATCCTCCCTCATCCTCTGGCCTCAGCTGGTACTGTGGCATTATCAGTGGAGGAAAGCAGACATTTACAAACATATTAACACATCACAAGACACACATATTATTAAGCAATTTCTATGTATGGCTTCAGGGCCATTCCAGGGAATGTCAAAGATGGTTTCACCCTTTGTATGTCTCCTCTTTCACCAACGCTGTAGATGTTGGCCTGCGTGGGTTTGAGATTGTCATGGCCCAGAAACTTACCCTGAGTGTCTCACATGTAACAAAGGCCATCTAGCCTCTGAGGGTAGAATATGGGATGCCAGCAGAAAACGGTAGAAAACTTACATTGATGGTTGTCACTACCAGAGTGTGAATTTTAAATCATACAAACAAGTCTCTCAAGATGTATGCTAGGGATTCAAAACGAAGAGAAACAGACAAAGTGCTGGTTCGGAAAAGTCCTTAGATTCAGCCCTCGCTTAATTTCAGCTTAAACCCAGTATTGCGAGGCTTCGTTTCACTTCTGTGCGGTACTATCCACTTACCCAGTAGAGTAAGCATATTGTTTCATCTAATTGACTAAGCTCAGCTATTACCATGCTCGCGCCTGGATTACTGCTGCCTTTGAGCCAGGGAGGGTTGATCGGCCCACATTCAGGCCTTTGTTTTCCTTTCCACTCGTCGCCTGCTGCCCATAGTCGGACAAGTTCACATGCTCAGAGTAGTGCCACATGTGCACGCACACTCAGACACACAGAAGCGCCTCCCATCTCTTCTGCACGTATATACACACATACACACACACACACACCTGCCCTGTCTTTCTTTCCATCCCCCTGCCTTCTTCTTCCCCTCTACACACACACACACACCATGTTCCAGCATTAGACAACTGTCTCCAAGGCCACTTTCCGTAGCTAAAGTCCCTCCCAGAAGCCCTTTGTTCAGAGGCTAGACCAAGATTGGCCGGTCAGAGGCTAGTCTAGTTGGTGATTGGCCAGCCAAGGCCCCTGGTGCACGTGACAGTAATTAGCATTACCAACCATTAACAAACACAGATTAGTGCGAACCCGCTGGCACGCTGCCATCACCGTGAGTGTGCGCGGATGTATGTGTGAAGAGGGTATTCCCTGTGTGTGTCTGAGTAGGTTCTATTTTATGGTTTGTGTTGTATTCAAGATTTATGCGAATGTGTTTGTTGCTGGTGCTTGTGTATGTGTATGTTCTTTTTCCCCCTGCTTGTGCATTTATCCAACCCGTCTGTATTCACAGTATGCATGCATGGCGAATCTATCAGTGCATGTGTGTGTGTTTGTGTTCAGCCTCATTTCAAATGCCATAATAATTTGCATTTGACAGAAAGATGCTGTGCATTCCCATGCTCCTTCTGCCCAGCACTGGAATTAGAGGAGGGCCATGATATGTGGAATGATTTTAAACGCCACCAATCTCTGTTTCCTCCCTCTTCTTTTCATTCTCCTCTCTGTTCCCCCCAAGGCTGGTGAATCTGCCCTGCTGTGTGCGCACGAAGATGTATGCCTCCACCACTGACACACTGAGCTGACGGACCAGAGGACTTCACTAATCTGCTTGGTCTTAATGGGGGCCACTTTGTGTCTGCCGAGGATCATTTCATATCAAACAAATTGTGTCCCAGAACCCATTACATTTTGGGCCCTTTGAGAATGTCAGCCTTAGCTGACATAGAGGACATCTTCGCCTGACTTTTTGATGTTGCAATATTTCAAGATGGTCTTACATGAGCATCTCTTTTCTCGCCAAAGATGGGCTTCTTTGTGTGTCTTTAAACCTGTCCCGCGCCCATTAAACAGAGATAGGGAGTAGTCTGGAACGATTTAACGAGTGAAACTACAGAAGAAACACAGAGGATATGGCATCGTGGTAAATGGAGGATGGAGGGATAACAGAGGGAGCGATGAAGGGTTAAACAATTAGTTTCTCATCTTACACATGTATTCAGTTTCGTGAATTGTCTCTCTGCATGCGGTCCTGCAGAAGGCGTTGCCCGACATCAGAAATTCAAACAATGTTTGACACGCTTAAAATATCTTTATTTGCCATGTGATGATGGCCTGTGATCTGCTATGAAAAGGTGTTAAGACGCAGAGCCCACAACACAAGTCTGCAGCTTCAAATATAAGTTACTATTTTAGGCAGAAAATATGGTTAAAGGTGTAAAATAGCCATAAGAGGTTGCAGAAAATACCATCACAGACAATATGTTCCACATCTCCGCACTACCCCTGCATAACTGTTAATGGCACGCAGCAGCAGCTGCTACATATGTATAGTAAATTTCTATTTGTATTGACAATAGTGTATCTGGGGACAGTGTTGCCTCGTGCAGGTCATCACTAATGTTTACGTTTGGTGTGTGTCCGTGATGCGGTGTGTGTTTCTGCGGTGCACATTGTCTGGTGTGTGCTTTTGTGGGCTTGTGTTCTGTGTATGCCATCAGTTCTGCAAGGGAGAAACGGTAGGGAGGTGGAGGAGGAGGGGGGGCTGGGGGTGGGGGTGTTGAAATGATCCAACATACATAAGGAAACAGGAGGCTCATACATAAACATAGCTCCAAGGTTCGGGCCAGGCAATCTACGAGGCAAATGTTCACCAGTCGTTTATGGATATCGCAGACTGTTTACGCACAGGCCTTGGTGGATGACAGTTTTCTTAAAGCCGCCTTAAACAGGATGATCAACAGCATGTAGGAGTTGGCTTTTTTCTATTGCTATATTCTTTCCGGAAAATATGCAGGTGGAGAATGATCATCGCTTTTACTCAGGAGCTGTTGTATGGTGTACAGTAGATGCTGCATGAAAGGAAAACATGGTGTTAGTCGATGCCTGCCTGGCTGCCTGTGTGTCTATGCGGTAACAGTGTGTTTATTGTGTATGAGTGTGGAGAAAAATGAAGTTTATGATGCAGCTATGGATGGATCTCACTGATGTCAGGTTATATGTTTTGAGGTGTTTAGCCTTTACAGGAGATAAGGCAGGACAGGAAACATGGGGAGAAAAGATTACATCCACCAAAGGTTTATGGCCTGCATCGACAGTGCAGATGTTGCACTTAATAGTATGTCTACCATTAGGTCCCCAGCACATCCATGTCCACTCATATCTATAAGAATGAATAGCTCATCCAAATGTACCAATAATGTTTCAACTTAATTTCGTGAAAATCTGCAAAGGTAATGTAAAATGAATATGCATTTCCATACACTACAGTATTAGATGTTTGCCCATCAAGATACACACATTGGTGTTAAGCACTTTCCTTTAGAGGTGCCAGGTTAAAACCATTCCAGAAGACAAGGGTGCAAATAAGATGATGTAATTAAAAGAGCATGCGATGGAAAATGTTTGTTTCATGTATCAACACGAGGAATGTTGTCTCCTCTTCAGTCCACACAAATCTGATAAGTCATCTGCTGCTTGTTTTTATCCCTTCAGTGGAGAGCTTGGGTGACGCCATGTATCGCCATGATTTATTGGCTAAATCGGGTTTCATTGCATCAGCATTTTGCTTTATCGACACACCATCTTTTTCCACCTCAGCCAAGCGCGGAAAACTTTTTTTTTTTTTTGGACATTTGGACTTTTAAAAATAATTTGTGTTTTTCTTATGTGCAAATTAAATCTGCATATAAACACATGGAAACATGGGATTATAGGATTATTCTTCAGTTTTTTTAATTTCATGAGATAACAGAAACTGACAGAATACTTGTTTTCTTTCTGAAGCACTAACAAAGTCAAAGTTTCTAACTGTAGTATGCTTTATTTTGATGCAAGTAATGATTAGTAAGAATGATAGATGTTTTGAATGAAACTTTAAATATGAAAGACCAACTCTTTGAGGTTGAACTTTCAACACCCCATCATTACATGTGAAAGAATGAATACAACTGAGGACACAATAACAGAATGGGGAGAGATGTTAACATGTAAACAAGCTGCAAGCCGGGACCACAGCTGTTCCAGCCTGCATTTACCAACCCAGTATCCCAGGGGGAGCCCTCCTCAATTCAATTTCAATCTGCTCGACCCCCAGGGTTCAAGTTCAAGTTCAAAGTCAGGCAACCGTGGCACCAAACAGGAGAACTGCCCACCCACGAGTCCCAGTCCAGAGTGAACTATTTTAACTATAGATGAGTTCAGGACAAATCCAATACCAGATCTATTCAAATGTCCTTTATAAGAATGTCTTCTGCGAGTGTTTATGTGTGTGGTGGGGGGAGACTACTGTCACATTACAAACACCTTTACTGCCCCTCTCTCTCTTTTTCACTATCTATCTGTTTTCTCCCTCTCCCTCTCTCTCTCTCTCTCTCTCTCTAGGCTATAATTATGCTAATAGCATGTATATAGCTGTGGCCCCCGAGGCTTGGGGCGTATTGAAGGCTCCCAGGTCTTTCTCTCCTGTAACAGTATTAGGGTGCTATTGATAAGCGGACGGCGGGTGAGAAGGGGGGCAGGATAGAGAGATAGCTCGGGGTGGCAAATGGGACATGACCACCGTGCTCTCTGTCACGACGCCGCCGATTGTCTGGCCAAAGAAAAGGGCCTCCGCCGCCAGTGGGACAATAATAAAGGAGCAAGAATGGGCTTTCGCATATTAAATACCACAACGGGACGTACAGACCACCTGCATGGGTAATGTATGAAGGGAAGAGGAGGAAAACAGACCGAGAGAGAGAGAGAGGCGGTAAAGGGAGGAGGGAGGGTAGATGGTAAAGGTGGATGATGTGAAAAAGGCACAAACAGAAGCTGAGGCACAGAGATGACTGTAAAACAGAAATATTGTTTTGTTTTTAAAGAGATGACACCTGCTCATGTCATAGGTCTACTAGCCACAATAGAGAGCCAAAGTCCTAATGCCGCTTCTGGGCTCACTACTGCCTTGTAATCAACTTATCATCATTGAAAGTTTTTTATCATTTGAATTGAAGTTCCACTTTTCTCAGAATCCTGGAAATCGGGGGGCTTTTCATCACCCCCAAAAACATGTTTTTATCATCTGATACTTAATGTCTTTTTCCTGAAACTTTATAAGAATTGCTTATTGATACGAATTTGATGACATGTCTGCGCAGAAATGATGCCTTACCTCTGCTGTAATGCTTTTAATTACTATGGATCTCGATATATGTTTCCTTATCTATGATTGGTGTTGACATCACTTTTATATAATACTATCCTCCCAAATGCCAATTGAGTCCATTTGGATTTATTTGTTCATATTGAGTCTAACAGAGGGTTACACCTCTAGGGTCTAACTGACAGGATGATACAGCATATGATATAAACATGGAGTAAAAAATAATGCTTGGGTGATTTTGTATTTGTCACCTTTATCAAATGTAAGTCCAGTTTGTGGCAAAAGGAAGGTTACTACCTAATACTCGCTCACATAATGGGTTTTAATAAGGTCAGAAGAAAGATTTCAAGGAATTACTGTAATCTTTTGTCATGTTCCAAAGGTCAAGAATGACACCCTACACTTCAAGTGTTTCGACATTCATATGCTACAAATTAACATCTATTACAGCACCTGGTAATAGAATTTGAACCATTTATTATTTTATCGCTAGTAGCGCATTAGCAGACATTGCATCGAATGCTGAGTCTTCCTCCAGCATTTCTCTTCTTTTTTCTAAAATATTTTTGGGCATTTTATGCCTTTTGTAAGATAGGGTGACACTAGGCCAGGGATGTTGTGAATGCTTTAAACCCTAGGCCGCCAGATCACCACAACACCTTACATTTGATGCCATCTTTCCAACTTTTTAGCTGTGATCGCCTGCACTGTTCAGACCTGCCTGTCCTGCTACTACAGCCATGTCTGGACTAGCCAGTCCTTCTACTCAACAGGCTTCACTACTGTATGTCAAAGATGGTCAGATGCTGTTCATTTAAGGCCTATTCTTCTAAATACCAATCGATAAATTGAACTGCACATCATACCGCTGAGTAAGGTTTAAATCTAATTGCTTACAAATGTGAGTATGATTTAAAATGAGGTTTTCTTACTTGAACGAACTCCAAAGTTCCACATTCACTTGGCTCTCACACCCATCCACTCATCTCCTCTTCCACCACAAACACAGATGCCAGACATCAAATCCTCCAACACCTCAGTCATCCAGTATACAGTGTAAGAACCAGCATCCTGTCTGTGTGCCCCCACCCCCTCCCCCCACCCCTCCCTGCCCTCCTCTCTCTCATTGCCTGAGTATGATGAGAGGTGTCAACAGTAGAGGCGTGGGTGTGGGAGGCTCTACCATGGTTCACGGCTATCGCATGTGCCTCGGTGGCTATGCAGCGTGGGTACCATCTGTCCGCGTGTCGCACAGTGAGCTGCTCTCTCACTTTGTCACTTTCTCTGTCTCGCTCTCTCTCTCTCTCTTTCTCTCTCTGTCTGCACATCTTTTGCCCTTCTCTCATTCCCCCATCCCTTAATCCTTTATCGCACTTCCTGTCCTCTTTTCATTCTCTCTCATCTCCGCATACATGGGTGCCGCTGCAGCATGAGGTTATCAGTTCATTAAAGAGAGACAGAGAGGTGTGGGTATCTCAAACACACAAGACTTTGACTTGAAGAGCAAAGACCTGCACACCTTTATCATGGAGAGTGTGCAAACACCTGCCAGGTTTTTTGTCTTGTATAACTTCAAATGAATTGTGATGAATGGACACCGTAACCATGACCAAATGTGACTACTTTGCAAGGACACTATATGAAATGAAATGTTGTGAGGAGGCGATACAGCAGCACCTCTCGCAGGCCAGTGAGTGGCAGTGTGCCACAGTTAGAGTAGACCCTCTTCAAGTATTATGTGGTACATGTGTAAGTGTGGTGAAAGAGTGAGTGAACATACGTCTTTATCTGTAAAGCTGCTGCTTGTATCTTTTTTAAATGTACTGGTGTGTGTGAGGGGAGTTGCACAGCTTCATGTGTGTGTCCTTGCATGCATGTGTATTCTGATTTGTGTGTGCCTGTGTGTGTGTTTGAGCAACCCGTGTCTAGACAGACAGACAGGCAGATGAGTTAAGGTAGTAGCCAACTAACCATAATATTGTCATTAAGGGAACGCAGCAGATTAATAGCCTTAAATACCTGGAAATGTCCTAAGATCTAGTGTCTTTAGCTTGTAATTTCCTCCTCATCCTTAAGCACTAAACCCGCTGTGTTGTTCCTTGGCATTCTCAGTCGGACCAGAGAACATCGTGACGGACACTGATACCTTCAGATCCATTCTCTTCCATTTGATGGAAACCAAAAAGGGTTTTGGCCAGGCAGGTCCCATTATGTCTCAATGACAGAGCCCGGGGTGAAAATGCTCTGTTCTTTCCTCAGCGCACTCTTTGGGTCTCAGCGAAATGACATATGCCCCAATGAACGGAGAAGGGGTGATTTTCCAGCAAATTCAGGTCAAGTTGTTTGTTTCTAGCTCAAAAGTATTTTTCTTAGTTGTGAATGATCAGAGCTGCTTTCTTCTTCCATCACCACTGCCTGCATTGGAAGAATAGGCAATAATCGAGAACACTCTCTCATGTAGCACCCACAGACGCTCACCATTTTTGAATCATTTTGACTACTTAATCAAGTGTTTAGCAAGCATAATATGTGAGCACTAATGATCACCGAGGTCCAGAGCCCCTTGCTCCCTGTCACATTCCACCTCATGTGACCTCATGACTGGATGTGGGTAAACAGATGTGGCTGGCTATGAGGGGCGCAAAACGGAATAGGACAGCCTGTAGCCTCTAGACTGGTCTTCTCTGGCTGTGAGCCAGGAGACCTCTGGATCCAGGACAGGATAAACAGGATAGATATTGACCGTGTGTGTGTGTGTGTGTGTGAAAGAGACAGAGAGGGAGACCCATAAATGTTCAGGCAGTTTTCCTTGTCAGCGTCATGTGAGAGAACAGTGAGTTGATTTGCTAGGTGTAAGATAAACAATTTGCTTGCTCAGGAGAAAAAAAACAGATATTCACACAAAAAGTAAAAGTTTTGTGTTTTGGGGTATAAAAAATATCTCAGGTCATTGTTACAAATAACATACCTGTCTATTTATAAAAAATACCATATACTCTTATTCTGAACATTTTACAAATGAGAGATCTTGTCATTATTGAATGTGTTTCTTAAATTCAAGTCAGGATTTCCATTTATTCTGTTACCTGTAATCAACTTAGGGACACCTGTAATCCAAGTATTAATCCATATCAGTGAGTTTGTTCTTTCTGCTTTTAATATGTTGGGCCTTCATTCAGTGGGGCTGAATGTGCCCTTGACAGTGGGCCTCTGCTTAATATATAATTCAAAAATTATGCTCAAACTATAAAGACAATATGGACCTTGGGAAAAGGAACAGGAACATAAAGTTGGCAACAATGCTTTAATGAAAATACCAACCTCTCATATCTATCCTGTATTTTACAGGCTCAATGCAGATTCCTTCCACATTTGAGACTTGTGTGTGAACAAAAGAAACCCTCTTTTCGCATGAACCAACTTAGCGCCGTGTTGAGGTCGGTGTGTGTGAAAGTGGCAAACAGAAGTGTAAAATCAGTGAAAAAAGAGACTTCCAGATAGATGTGTGGATCTAAGAAAAGATGTAATGTTGATGGCAAGCAGATTGAAGCTACCGTGCTAAGACCAGCAATTGTTTTGCTGACAAAGTGATAATTTTGTTTGTGATAGCTGCTCCCCCTGGAGAGAAGAGGCCAATGTGGTGCATCACTCTTCTGCGTCTGCAGAGGGCTTTACCCACTTGCCACCATTGTCCTCCTGTGCACTCCTTGTGAACACATTGTTCCACAGGTCAAATAAAAGCATTAAACATAATCGGCATAGAAGATGGATAATGTCGAACAATAGTGCCCAGCCACACACTAAGCCCTGCTGCAGTAAGTTGTGTTTGCTGTTGTGTCAGCGCTATGTGAGAACAGTGAGTTGATTTTCAGTGTAAGATGCTGCAATTTGCTTGCTCAGAAAAAAGAGAATATTCACACAAAAAGTAAAAGTTTTTGTGGGGTTACAGTATAAAAATATTCAGGTCATTTGTTACAATAATATACTGTCTATTTATAAAATACCATATACTCTTATTCCTGAACATTTTACAAATGAGAGAGATCTTGTCATTATTGGAATGTGTTTCTAAATTCAAGTCAGGATTTACTATTCCACAGCACATGAAAATCAACTTGCAGGGACACCCTGTAATCCAAGTAATCCATATCGAGTGAGTTTGTTCCTTCTGCTTTTTAATATGTTGGGCCTCATTCAGTGGGCTGAATGCCACTTGGACAGTGGGCCTCTGTCTAATATATAATTCAAAAAGGTATGCTCCAAACTATAAAAGACAATATGGACCTTGGGAAAAGGAACAGGAACATAAAGTTAGCAATGCTTTCAATAGAAAATACCAACCTTCATATCTATCCCATTTTTTATAGTCTACAGACCTTCCACATTTGAGGACTTATGTGTGAACAAAGAAACCTACTTTACATGAATAACTTAGCGCAGTACTGTTGAGAGATTCAGTGGAAGTGAAGCAAGTGTAAAATCAAAGGAGAAAAGAGACTTAGATAAGATGTGGATCTAAGAAAAAGATGTAATATTGATATAAATAGATTGAAGCTACCAGATTAAAAGACCTGGTGCAATTGCTTTGTTGACAAAGGGATGAATTTTGTTTCAGATAGTTGCTCCCTGAGAGATGGTATCACTTTATGCCTGCAGAGGGCTTTAATTCTTACCTGCCACCATTGTCCTCTGTGCTCTTTTAATAGACACATTGTTCCACTGAGTCAAATAAAAGCATTAAACATAATCAGCATAGAAGATGACACGTCGAACAATGAGTGCACGCCGAGCAGCCAAGCACACCAAGCCCTGCTGCAGTGTTGTGTTGCCAGCAGCAAGGAGAGCCGCCATTAGTGAGACTGTCACCGACTCCAGGCGGTACACTCTAACTAGCTCACAGCCTCAGACCCATCTATTCTCAATATGCCACATTTTATTCATTTTTTCCCAAATCCTGACACGGGCAATCTGATGATGAACTAGCCCCATTATTTTTGTACGCCAGCAGAAGAGATAGATCCCCTAACGCCAGCCTTCATAGAACCAACATTATCCTCTATGTCAGAGGTGGGCAATATCCTGGCGGTGTGGGAGTCCAGAGGTGCATACAGAATGATGTCATTAATCCTCCAGGGCAATCTCTCTCTCTCTCTCTCTACCTCACTCTCTCTCTCTGTACAACTGGCAATGCTGAAAACAGAGCCCCATTTGCATGCTGCATATGTTGCCAGGTGGCTCTGTGGGCTGCGGGTACAAATTAGATTTGCTGACAACAAGGTGTAAGAGAGAGAAGAATAGTGGAAGTTGGGCAGTTTATATTTTCTTCTTCCTGTTCTTCCTTTTTTCTTCCTTTCAACAAACAATCTTGTTGTTGTGCATGCCTGTCATTGATGTGCAGTGTAATCATAAATTATGGATTATGTCTTTTCCAGAAAAATAACAACACTGGTCATTTGTTAAAACAGCTGAAAGAGACCCTTCTGTACCAAATAAGAAAAACAAAACAAAACAAACAAACAAACAAACAAAAAAACATAGGAAGTATAAATCTGCAGAGCTGAGGTCTTCGTGGGTGGACGGGTGTATAAGGCACTTGACTTTAACACAGAAAACCAGGGGCTTGTCAGCAATGCTTTTCTTTAATGAGCTGGTTTTTTTGTTTGTTTGTTTTTAAACCCTCTCCTAGGTATGAGGACTTTGTGAATTACTCACAGCCTAGACAAGGAGAAGGAATACACAGGTCACATCATTTCACTAAGAGGTGACCTATTGATCAGCTGTGGGTAAATGAGGCGCCCCCCACACACACACACAGACACACACACAATCAAGGCGACACCTGACCTGGGAAATGGGAAAACAACTCTGAATGGGGGGCTTAAACTTTCAGACTGACTTGTGTTGAGAGCTGTGTGTGCCTGTCTGACTGTTTCCTACCCCATGGGTAATGAGATATCGTCTGTGTCAGTCACCCCTGAACTAGCCTGATGCTCCAAATGCTTTACCCCACATTGTTTAACATTGCCGCCGACAGAGGACAGAAGGCGGTTCACGAGGGATGACATTAGCATTCTTATATTCTTCATGTGGCCAAGGCCTTGATCTCTCAGGAGACAATGAAAATGGAGCATCAAAGAACAGACCGTGTTCATTTGAGTGTGTTGTATTAATCATGCATGTGTGCTTGGTCTACGCTGTCCACCAGTATCAAGAAGCGAGCCTCCCGCCTCGTTTTCCCCCAAATTCAACAGTCCACCATCATTGATCCATTCCTTCAATTAGTGGCCAGGTTTGTCCCCAATCAATTCCTATCTCACCCTCCCCTCCTCTATCTGTCTCTCTCTCTGCATTTCTTTCTTCATTTTTCACATTACCCCCTCATAAC
Organism: Lates japonicus; assembly: GCA_033238685.1. Classification (NCBI taxonomy): domain Eukaryota; kingdom Metazoa; phylum Chordata; class Actinopteri; family Centropomidae; genus Lates; species Lates japonicus. The sequence goes on along the minus strand of BRZM01000043.1, from coordinate 3,843,145 downwards.
CCCTGCCCGCCTCACACATGTTCCACCTCACACCCTAAGGTCTTGGGGTCACTCCCTCCAAGGTGATTCGTAAACAGCAGCTTGGTTGGAGAAATCAATATTTATCAACAAGCCACAAGGGCTTTTGCACTTATCCTATAAGGATCTTTTGTAAAGGCCTCTGAGCATCCATCTCTCCTCTGGTCCTCCCCAAGCTCTGTTGCTAAGACAATCAGAAGAAAAGAGAGAGGGATGAAGGTGGAGGAGAGGGGTCAAGAGGAAGGAGAGGCTAAGGAAGAGGGATTGTAAGCAGGTCTAGAGGCTCACAGGTTAGAGGAGTGGACGCTGTCTGCTTGCTTTAGCTTGATCTGCATCTGATTGTGAGAGAGGGTGAGTGTTGTCTTCACCTGCGTCTCCTTTTTCTGTCCCACCATTATGTACCCTGGCACTGAGATCCATCATCCACCTACCACAGGCTTGGTTGCTATAGCCAGACCTATTAGACCAGTCCGTTTGTTCAACACAGCCCCACTCTGCATACAACAGGAGGCAAAGCCTCACAAGCAGGCACATACTGTATATTACCATGCATTCCAGTGACTAGATGAGGTGAAACGAACATACGCATATAGAAGTACATGTGTTAGACTATCATGTTTGCTAAATGCACTGGATTATTAATCCCATTGTACTTGTTTGAGTCCCATAACTTGGGTCTTTAACCGCCTCTCTTAAGCTTATCATTTTATCACCTGTTAAGGCAGCACATATAGGTTTTGTGTAGATTGATAATTGCATTCTGCAATTGACACTTTATGACATAATGTGCCCAGCAATATTATTGGCCTGCTACACACATTAACCCCTGTGTGTTTTTGGCTTCTTCAACATTGTCATATTTATGCTCTTAGTTACCTTTTTATGTGTGTAAATGAAAATTAAGTTTTTGTGTATTTCAGGTTACAAACTTGCTCATCTCAAACTGGCCCTTGAAGTATCTGAATAAAGCATTTTGAATTGCATAGAATTTAAATGAATAAACATGGTTTTGAACTGATGACATGTTTTATAAGTCTGCCTGACAGCTGATGGTTATTGCCAATGGATTTTAAATTCTTTTTAGGTATGTTTTATTGCGCCGACAGTACTTTTATGCAGCACTTTTTATTTAAATCCCAAATATTTTAAGCAGTTTATTCATAAGAGATGTAAATGAGTTAAATCTCTCTGGGATCTTAATCTCACACAAACAAAGCAATCGCCACTATGGTAGGGCTCGCTTTTGAATGAACCAAACATGTAATTAATTCAAATTAATTTGAGGCAAAGCATGTAGCATAATGTTTGTGTCTTAGTTTGTGGGTTCATCTAAGCATGTGGCTGTGTGATGTCCGCCTATTACTGGTCATAGAATATCTTACCTTCAGTGAGATCTTTTTATTTTCCCAAGTGGTGTACAACCGCAGTGTGTCTTAAGGTTGTGGTGGGATGTTGAATTTTATATTGTGGTTCAGTTTCCTTACAGTTCTGAAAAACTTGCGAGAGCTCAGACAACAGGGAAGAGGAGCTGATGTCAGAATAATACAAGGATTCAAAAATCTAAAATCAATTCAGAGGTTCATAATTTAGATTCATGAACAAATGTATGAAAAAAAAAAGTGAGCCAGAAGCAGTTCAGCATAGTTTAATGGGGCATGTTTGTGTCTTTAAAGGTTAAATCAGCAATTCAAACTTTTTGAAAAGAATAGTGGCACAAAAGAAGAAGAAAAAAGCGTTTCTCTCAGATGTATTGATCGAACTACTGCAAAAACATTCATGTAAGCACATTAAATGATGAGGTTGTTTAATTCAGCTGTAAATCACAAGGTTGTGGAGGATAGTCTCTGTTCTCTGAGCTGTCTCTGCCCCTGTGGGTCTCTGGCCCAAGCCTGCATCAAACCCGCCAGACTGAGAGTGAAAAGTGAGGAGCTCGCAGTAAACACCAATCCCACCAGCCCTCCCCACACCATCATGACCTTGGTTTGCACGACATCTATTTGCTGGCTGGCTGCACACATCTCTTTTGCAAATTGTATGGGCCAGGCTAATTTGTTTATGCACGCTTAGTCAAGAATGATGCCACGTTAGTTTTTTGGGAGCACTGCCAATGGTGTGGGGGTTCGAAAAGACAGACAGAAAAGGGTGATTGAGGATGATTGTTCTGCCGGGTTGTGTTGATATGAAAAGAAGACCTGGTGAACGATCCAGGAATGAGTTCACAACAGATAGGGTCCTCTGGGACTACCCAAAGTTGAATATCATCATTCGTGCATAGAACAAACAATGACCTTAAAACCCAAATCCTACAGTGAAGACAGGTACTGGGAAGTAGCCATCAAATCTTACAGAGTAATAATAATTCCAATCGTGTCATAAAAAAACCTTTATAAACCTTTTTAAGTATGAATCACTCTGAGTAAAGAAAATTTATAGACAAAAAAAAATGCACATGAAAAAAAACTTAACAAGCCTGTCTGCACGCCCCTGATCTGTCAGCAAAACAATCGCTGTGCCCCTCACTAAACTGAAATGTAAACACAGTTCGAAAATATTTGCCTTCCCTCATAGCTGAATTGACCAGTTTCACGCAGTCAGCCTCGCTAAGCTGCTGTTTTATTATCTCTTCGGCAACAAAACTGAGTTATGCTACCTTCATACAAGTATGCCTCGCTACCATCATCAGTTTTCAGAGGCGAGGCCTCATAGAGTAATCAGCACAATGAGTTTTCATTCACAGGAAACATAATGAACCCTCACACATGACCCGACTCAGAAAATTGATACGGTACAGTACACATGAGAAAGCACCAAACACACACAGAGATAAGTCTTTATCATATACAGACATGCATAGTATACATTCTCCCTCTCCCTACATGTCCTCCTGCGACCAGAGCCCAGTTCACCAGGGCTGACAAGCAGCCATCTTCATAGTACGTGACAGAAATAGTCCCAATGGCCCCATGCAGGGGTTCTGGGGGACATACATTCAGTAAATACTATCCATAACCTGAGATGCTCTTTCCATATGCCCTGCATGTACTGTGTGTACGCAAGATTGGGCAAATACAGACAGGTGAAAAGGGTCACACACAGATATGGACCTGCGCATGACACACACACACACCCACCTAAAGATAAATGTACATACATACCTGTACCAACACACGCTGCAATACACACTGCCTCTATGCTCTGAGGATCGTGTCAATGTTCGCAAAGGTTACATTCCACAGACATAGTTCACATACACGTCTTTGTACGTTATATACTGTATGACCGAGTGTCTACTGCTCAACATGCTTCACACTGTAGTGGATAGAAAAGATCATATAGGCAATGGGTTTATTTATAAAAAAGTTTCAGACGCCTGTCAGGCTTAAAATAAATAAAATACTCCTATGGCAATAAAAAGAGGTTCACCCAAATCACATAAAGTCATATCTTTCTAACTAATCCCAAGTTCCATGCAGATACTTTAGGTTGTATTTGCAGTGGTACTGAGATATCAGCCTCTGAAACATGTGCCCAGCCATCACAATGGAGGTCAGCAATTTGTTTGTTCTGTTGAAGGCTATAGAAAGTTACATATGAAAACTCAATCAGACCTTTTACTTAAATAAAAGTAGAAAAATCACAGTGTAAAAGTCCCATTCAAAACTTTATACGCATTGTATGCTAACTATACTAACTGCATCAAACCCCACCACAGTGCCAACACATGCTTTTGGATCTGAATGAAATAATCAAGCACATTCTACAACACAATGAAGTGTGGTAATAATTGGTTAGCACTGGTCGAGCATCAATGAATCCCAACTTGTCTCCTTTTTGTCCTTGCGATGAGAATTGTAGCATGATCTCAGGTTTGCAGATAATAGATGTCCTTTTCATGGCTGGAGGCACGAGCACACACACACACGCTGGTCTCACCCCTTTGGCTGCCCAAGGCTACTCTCACCACATCATGAGAACGTCTCAATTAACATTTGATTGAAACTGGAATGAAGAGATACAAGAGCATGGTATGGCTTCGGGATGGAGTAAGTCACGCAATCACAGACGGAGCGGTATCAGAAATATCAGGTATGCTTGTATACCAAGAAAGGTTCCATAGATTAGAAACCAGCATTATCTCTCCACAGTTGAATGTGAAAATAGACCACGATGGGTTTACATGTGTGTCAGTCAAAAGCACACTCAGGCATGCCATCCAGCAAAGGCTATCAAAGACATCATTTAGCATTCAAGGAGTCTTATGCAAAGGATGCACAAATATTCACCATATAATATTAACTGCTTCACCCAAATCAATATGATAGATTTAGACACATAGGCGTTTTTTCAATAGGTTTAAGAGGTGATACATGTTTGAGAAAGGTTGATATGTTTTCCCGGTAAACAGCAGGTCACCTAACTGCTTAAGCTGCAGTGCTGATTTCTACACACAACCACAAGTAGAAAGCTGTTTCCTCACAGAGGATTAGGAACATGAACACCAAGAAAGTTACCTGCATCTGTGTACTGTACTCATATGGAGAGGATAAATCAAGTCCACATGTTATCCAAGGACCTGTCTGCTTCTTTTCCCTCACCCAGGCCTGTGGGGTCAAAGGTCATTTCTGCACCAAAATCAACAGCTGAATAATCACTCCTCTTCTTTACCTTTCTCTCTCTTGCACCGCCCTTCAGCTTCATTTTTCTGCCTTTTTTCCCTTGCTTTTCTCTGCCGCCTGTCCCCTAATTTTACCCTCCATCCTGGCATCTTTCAGCCTGTCACTGATTCATGCTCACCTCCTCCCCCCGACCCACAGCCTCCGTCCCTCCATCCGTCACCTGCTGTCCCGAGGCGAGGCGGGCAGGAGCCGGGCTGACTGAACAAGAGGTCTTGAGGTGACCACTCCCTGCTGTCTGCTCAGCTCGTTTGTTTGATGACATGACTGTCCATTTAAAAAGGTAAATTGTTGTGTAAAAGCATGGATGGTAACTATTGTTGCAGATCTTTGTTCTAGCTGTCATCATAATTCATTAGGAGACATTAGTGAGCATTAGGCATATGGTCTGGAACATACAGTAATATTGTAATGACTCTGCCTGTCTTTCCACTGGTTCATCACTTTTTCCAAAGGGCTCACTAGCTGGCCAGATAAAACAGGAAAAATATTTAACACCCATATTTTTGCTCCATTTCTTTGTATGAGGGTCTTTTGTTGATGGTAGTCCCAAAGACATCATCCATATGTAAAATTGGGCGCTCAGTGACTGATGTAGCACCGCAAGCTAATGTATAAATTTCATCACAGTAGCTTGGCTGACTGGAAATAAATCCTATATGCATGTAAACCTGTATGCATAGTGCAGGTTTTCACCTTCTGAATGTTGTTAACGATCAGCTGTGTCTTTTTGACAATTCATAACTATATATATATATATATATATATATATATATACACACAAGGTTTTTACCCAACCACAACAAAAAGTATGTGGACAAAATGATTGTGTTGTGGCTTGGCCTGTTGCTATAGCGAGTAGGAGCTTTTTTTCCTGTTATGTCACATCTGCTAGCTTAGGCTGGCTGAATGGTTGTTTGAGGTAAAATTGTTCTTAAAATTATTATTACATTTTTTAAAGCAGATTTTTGACCACTTAGCATTGACAACAAGTTGTGAATGCAACATGACATATCATCGCCTTTTTAAGTTGATATAAATTTGTTGCTTATTTGACCATCTCACCAGTTATTTAGAGCAACATAGCATTCATTTGAGTTGTGTTTTTGTCCTGCCAAATAATGTACATTATCTGTTCGCCTAGCAGGTAGCTTACAGTGTGTTTTTCTGAGCTTTTATAGAGAACAAGAGCGGAACCACAAATAGTACAGTTGTAGACATTTAAACAACGAGCTGAAACTTGAGCTATAATCCTCCTGCTGAGGCAAAGCTGCAGATTCAGGTGATAAGTCTCTGTCTCTCGCTTACACTGTCACATTGTTTGCATTGTCATTTGGATAAATCATTAGAAAATATTCATTATAACTGCTCTATGTTAAGGAAAGGTTAGGCTTGAAGTTGTAGAATAAAAAAGTAAACAAATCCTGGTCCCGCCGTCAGCATTGACTTTTTCCAAGACAACAATTTTCCTCACCTTGACCAAGTGCTTGAATTGCATAAACATAACCATACCATCCATAAGCTCGATACATAACAAACATGAATCATGTTTTACATGTTTGAGTTATGGATATTGTGTAGTTAATGTCAGTTAATATTTTGCAGATATGTTCAATGTAACATTTCATGCTTCATTGTCTCCTTTTTTCCTTGTTTTTTGAAAGAAAATTTTTTCAGAACATATTTGTTGTTGTATAAAATGTACTCTGCAGAGTGTTTCTGCTATTCAACATGAGGTGCTTGCAGAAATACAATAAAAGGCAACTTCTACAAACTTTTATAGTGAACAAAATCTGTGATATCAGAGAGGGTAATTAGAACCCTATCCCTAATTTCTGCTTAAAAGACATGGAAAGAGAGATATGGTTGATATTTTATCTGCATACATTATCTGTTTCAGCACACATTCGGTTACAGCTATATAAGAGTAGTGTAGCATGGGCTCAGCAGCCTTTGTTGTTATCATGATACGGATCAGACCAGGACCAGTATAGAAGTTATTTTAACTTTAAAGTTTTAATCCTGTGTCATGCTTCAGTTTTATGAATATCACTTTGCATTGTATGCTGCTTGTGGTTCGTTTTATATTTGTCTTTATTGTAATTTTTGTGCATGTTTCATACATATGCAAACAACCACTCACATTAATGAGTTGTGCATGTACATTTTAGCTGGCTGGTACAGTAAAACACAGAGAGAGTGTGTGTGTGTACTATGTCATTGCTTTCTGTGCGCCTGTTTCATGCATATGTTAGGTCATGTTTGTATCCAATAGCATTTTAGCCACGGCTGGACACAGCCATGCATGGACTTACAGCCATCGCTCTATTCTCCATCAACCACGATCACACTCTCTCTCTCTCTCTCTCTCTCTTCTCACACACACACACACACACACACACACACACACACACATATCTAGGTCAAGGCAGCCAGGGGTAATGGGAAAAGCCTGAGGCGTATCTGCCAGGCAAATGATCTTATGAAATGATTAAAGAGTGGTTTCTCTCACTGAAGGCATGGATAAAACAAGACTAGTGGTGCATATGCAGGTTTATGTATATGTGTCCGTGTGCATGTGTTTGTGCGTGTGAGCGAGCGGGGCTAATCCAGGCTCAACAGTATCCACCCAAAGGTTCCCTGGGAAGAAGCAGTAAAGAGGCAGTTTGGTGTAGCATGGTGGTGTAGTGGTTGGAGAGAATATCTTTCAGTTGAAAAACATAGGATAAAGCCCATATGTCTGTTCTTTCCTGAAGTCCTTGCGCAAAAAAAAAAAAAAAAAAAAAAAACACCTCCAGGGGTGCTGTACTGTACATCGCACCTCTATAAGTTTCTCAACACCCTATGCCAAAACATCACATACTTATTTTCCTCTCCATATCACTTTCACCATGTTTCCAGACAACCATAAATCATGCTGTACTGTGGAAGGTAATATTCATGGAGTGACAATGACATGTTTAATACAGATTTTGATGCACATAATATAGGCCATCCTTAGCCTGGGGGAGACAGTCTCTGTTCTGCATGTGTTTGAACTGCTCATGAAAAAGGGAAAGCCTGGCAGCCAGGCTTTAAATGAAATTCCACTGATTATTTAAAGACACAAAACCTGGGCAATCAAAACAACTAACTGCATTTAGATAACAACAGGACGAACAGAAAAAAGTGTTTTCAGTTTTTCTGGCTAAAGTTTACTGAATCAACCCTTTAAAGCTGCTGTGTACTGATTTGGTTATAGATGGTAGAATGTTTGATGGTACAAGTTCCAGATTTCCTGCTTGAAATTCCACGCTTCTCAACTGGGGTGGAAATGGTTTAGTAGTCACGCTGTTTTAGAAACACAACAAATGGTGACAAACAATTTTTGGTTTTCTCGTTATGAACTTGTGTTATTTATGAAACACCGTAGCTACATGGCCGCAATTATGTTTCCTCTTCAAATGCTCCAGACCGGTTGCTTCACTTTCTTTTCAAATTAAGTCATGACATGACATAGCTATGCCCCATGCGCAAATATGTGCAATGACCGCCTTGCCTTATACAAATTTCATTTAGTATGACCATGCATTTCCTGTGAATCCCTTTGTGCATGTGCAGGCTATTTAACCAGTGTGAAAGGCACCCCGCCATTGATACAAAAAAAAAAAAAAAAAAAATTTACTAATAAGTCACCTTATGACTTACAAAGCTTGGTTGTTGATGTGTTTGAAGGCTGAGAGTTATACAGATATTTCTTTTTCTTTTGGCAAACTGATAACAGTACCATTTTATTTGCTAAAGAAATCAAATGGCTGCAAAGTGGTGAGACAGATATGCAAACAAGCAGAATAAGTGTTAATGATCAAGCAGCTTTAGTGTGTGAATAGCAAGGTGTTGATTAGTGGTGTTGCAAGCTGCCAGAGCTAAGACAAGCCTGGCCCACCGCTGTGAGTTGCGCGCACACCCTGGCCAACACACCAACTTCTGTCTGCAGCAACAGCTCACAGTCACTTCTGCTCTTGTCCTGGACAGAGGCGATGCTGTCTCAGCCCACAGAGCTAGTTTTTCTGCCTCTGGGCCATGTGGGGAAAAGAGGGGAGATAATAACCTTGACAGCGTGTGAAGGATCGCCATGTTTTCCCCTGGTCATCTCTCCATCTCCTCTTGTCCTCTCTCATTTTGTTCTATTTCCTACTGGCCATTCTCTTTTCTCCTCCTTTGCCTCTGCACTCACTGCCAACACCTCACACCATTAGGTGGCCACAGGACAGCAGACAGATGTTTGGTGCCACTTTGTGAAGACGAACACAGGACAGGAAGTGGAGTCCACATGCAAATTTGTATACCAACATATCACACTGTGACAGCTGTGCCACACTGTGCGTAAGTATCTCACTGCTATAAGCAGCACCTCAAGTAAAATTCTTTTGCACAGACACGATAAACACACATACCCGTATATTTCGGTGCCCACATCAGAAGAAAGAGGCTAGAAGCACCGTGTCACAGGGATCACCTCAACACAGATGACAAAACATGATATAATCAGCTCTCCAGACCCATCCTGCCGCTACATTCATTACAGCTGACCAATACATACATCAAACAATCAGGGCCATCGTCACCAGACTATACTGACACACACTCATATCCACACACATAACTGTTATTATTTAACACACATGCGCATGCACACATTATTATACACACAATTGCACGCACTGTCAACAGTCATTGCTGTCACATCAACACATATCTCATATCAAAGGAATTGTCCCTTGACCCTCCATGGCACATAGACCAGAATAACGATAATCCAAACTAAGGAGCGATATACATATGCCCACTGATCAAGGTCAGCCCTGTTTATTCCATCAGTGAGAGGATTTGTATGTGTGTGATGTATTAAATACTCTTCATGCTCGATCCACCACAACTGGGTCAACACAGCATGTGGACTGGGCCAAGGCAGACCTGGTTGACGTATAGTCTTACCCTGGCTGGAGGCTCTGTCTGGGTGTTTGAAGTGTCACTGCGTATGTGTGAATTGATGCATATAGATACAGATATAGGTGTTTATGCATGTGTCTGTGTGGGTGGGTGTGTGTGTGCGTGAGTGTGTGTGTGTCTGGGGGTTCATCCGTCTGATGCATGTCGTCTAGACAACATTTGTGCCCTGCGTCCGAAAGGGGTGATTGTCTTATGCAAATGAGGCCACGCTAGCTGTGACATGTCGTCCAGCATGTGGGTCATGTGATGAGAGAGACCGAGGGGAAGCAGTGACAGTTGATAGCCTGCTTTTTTTATTTATTAGCATGGCCATTGTTCACCATCACCTCTCCAGGCAGTAAAGACACGGGGAGCTATTCAGGCTGAGATAAAGAATACAATGTGTGATTTGTCACAAACTTTATGACCAACATACAAACCTTTAGATGGGAATGAAAATGAATGAAGAAGTTTGCTTAAAAAAAACTGATTTACTTCCTTCCTTGTCAACAGTATTCTGTAGCCATGTAGATAGTTTCCGGTTTCATACTGCATCCAGGTTTTAAGATATTTGCTTCTGAAATTCCTGACACAATGCCAAAACAATGGAGGTGAATGAATTTTGTTTGCGATGTTCATAAAATGTGAGCAGCAACATCTCCTCCTGAAAAAGTGTTCCAGTTTCACCGCACTGGCCTTGCTATGAATAACTTTCATCTGGTATCTCTTTGGTAGAAGCTAGTTCTAATGAAAATTGATCACTGTGTGTTCTGCAGAACATTGATCCTAGAAAGAAATGTGACTGTTGAAAATTATGAATGTCGCTTTTCAGTGCTGTTAGTGCCCCCAAAGAGAATTTTATTCACCTTCCTGTATTCAGGCTGAGGCTCAGACATACAGATGCTCCAAACCTGGCAACTCAAATACAAATATTCTGAAAACCCGCCATGGCTTGCAGTAATATGCAGTAAAATGTTGTCTGCCTGTCATTGAGCCTGGCCTTAATGACTGACCTAGACTGAAAAGCTTTACGTTTAAGTTAGGACTACCTTTACCGGTTTCCTCACATTATATACACACAACATTATTCAAGTCATGTCATGCAGTATGGCCCAGTACTATTTTGACTTATCACTATTTACAGTGCATGAGGAGTATAAATGGCAGTAGAAAACACTTAACAACTAATAACTTCTGGTATTGGACCCTATCCAATGTGACTTGAATACAGATACAACAGATAGAGATAGTTCCCATCATCTACATGACCAGAAGCTATTAGAGTAAAGTTAGGAAATATGTTTCACTGTAATTTTGGTGAATTGACCCTTTTAAATTTTTTTTTTTCTCTAACAAGGAGAGAGAGAGAGAGAGTGTGTGTGTGTGTGTGTGTGTGTGTGTGTGTGTGTGTGTCTTAAAAGACATCTAAAGATGATACTCAAAGCAGACACCAACCTGTTCTGCTGCGTCCGTGACAGGGCACGAGCAGCGTTTCTTACAGATAATGATGAGGTTGTATGTTCAGCACTGTGGGATAAAACTTCTTCATCCCATCATGCTCTCCTAGCCCTTTCCGCCAAATGTGGCAGCCATTTTCTCGTAGCTCCCAGTCAAAATGCTCTCTTTAATTATGGAAAGCCAGAGAGGGCTGCGGTGGGGAAGGAAAACACTGTAAGGGTTGGGATACAGAGGGGTTTCTGGGACAGCAGGGAGCAGTATGGACTTGACAACCCAGGGCATGAATCGTGTAAATGGATTTCAAAACAGATGACCTGCGTGCATGATCTCATGATCTGTGCCTCCCAGTCCTTCCTAAATGCAAGCTTTTTATTCTCATCTCTCTCTCATCATTTGGTCTGTTTTTTTCTCTCTCACGTATAGAAATCACACCGCCGCAGCCCCCCACCTCCCCTCCCTCACATGACACAGCCCGGGGTATTATCATAGGATATGTCCAGAGGTCCATGCTGACCTTCAACCTCGGTCTCTGGGATAGAAGGGGGCCCCGTTCTCTGCCTGAGCATAAAGAGTGACGGGGCCAGCGGCGGTATTGTTGGAGGCGGCTACTGACTGACAGGTCATTTTTCACCCATTGTTTTTTTTTTCAAACAGCAATTTTATCTTGCAAAGTAACGCCTTGGCAACCATGAAAAGTGTAGCTTCAATGTGCTTGTTATTGCTAAGTGATGATCCGATGCCATTCAGAGCATAAAGGTAGCCAAGGTTTTCTCTGCGTTGAGCTTCCAAAAAGGTTCATTCTGTTAAACATGAGCAGCATTTTCCTAATTTATTACTGTCTAATGGTAATCATTAGCGTTTTTTAAAAAAGTAAGACTAAGGATAATAACAGCTGTGAAATATGTCCAGACCTCTCTGTAATACTGTGCAACTAAAACAGAAAAATAAACCACGCAGCCACAACACAACATATTTTTCATGTGTTTGTTTACTTGAGGTACTTGTGTGTTTACAATCAAGTAATTGTTCCAACGCACGCCGCCCGGTAGCCGTGGGCTCTCTCCATCTTCTGTTGGCATTCGGCACTGTATCAAGCAGGGGAAACGAGACGCCCAAGTTTTAAATTCGAATTTCATGTTACCAGTGGCACCTCTGAAATGCATGTGAGCTTCCCAATGACGCTGGGCCATCTTCACACACTCCAGAGACACTCATGCATGTGTGTGTGCGCACGCTGTGTGTGTTTCTCCATCAATTAGCATAAGCGGCTAGTGGCACATAACAGATATGTTTGGGTTTTATCAGTGGAAGTAATTGCTTTGTTAGGCTCTCACAGGACTTCATCAGACTCTGTACATATTATGACACAGTTGTTATTCTAACACTTGTTATATTCAACAAACATATATCTGTGGAGTATATCAAATGGTTGCTTTTAACCTGGCGCTGATTCGTCTGTAGTGTGGTCTGCAGCACTAAAGTTCCATAAACTTGACGCTGATCAGTTAGATTCTTTGAGATTGAAACAAATCATAATATCGCAGCAACAAACACACACATTCAGTGGTCCTGCTTTCTTGTCATTCTCCCTCCCTCCTTCTGTCCCTGTCCAGGTCTGATGGGGTCCAGGCAGCCTTGGGTCTATCTGTCCTTTGCCATGTGTCCTCTTTAGCACTGACCCATGCTGGAGGAGCAGGGACTGGGGCCTGGGGGCTGAGGTGGTAGAAGAGGGAAGGAGTCTCTGTTTGTGTGTGTGTGTGAGAGAGGAGGGGTGGGGGGGGTGGGGGAAAGAGGCCCCCAAGCAGAGGCAATAAGAGCAGAGGGCAACAGCGTGGGGGTTGAATGTAAGCCGTGCAAGCCTCTCCTTCCCTTCCATCCACCACTCCACCCCTCCCTCGTGATCCTGGCCTGAATGACATGGATGAATAACAGAGATGTGCAGCAGTACAGGCTGCCCTGCCGCTGACCCTGGCAGCTCTGTCCAGGCCAGGGACGTGTGTGTGTGTGTGTGTGTGTGTGTAGAAACTGTGCATGCACATGCTAGAAAGTTTCATATGTGTGCTCAAAGTGTGCGACATACCGTCCAGTATCCATGTGTGTGTGGTCTTTAAAATTTGTCTCTCTTATATCCATATTTGTCTGTTCACGCCAATATGTGTGTGCGTGTATGTGTGTCTATAAGTGTGTGCGTATGTACGGCAGGGAAAATAAACAATGTGCCTCCTTGTCGTGCCGCAAGGCCCCAGGGCTGTGGAATATCTCGGACACAGGGAAAGAAACTGCTGTGCTAAAGAGGGAGAAAAAGTGGCTTCTCTTCCATATGGTACATACATGGTTGAAGTTACGTCACTGTACAGCATGCATGCTTCTGTGTATGAGTGTGTGTGTGTGTATGTGTGTGAATGTTACTACTGGGCTTTGTGACAGTACCAGTGTATTAATAATTATTTGCATGAGTTAACCGCTAATATTTTGTCTTATGTGAGTTCATATCCTCCTTAATTTCGTCTGTTAAACTTCTCTGACAGCTGCAAGACATGAACTCCTCTGTGCGTGCTCCGTGATGTATAGCGGAGATATGTGGAGGTATTGGGTTGGGATCTAATGTCTTCTACAGCACTGAGGGAAAAGTTTGACACAAGAAAGAAAGAAAGAAAAGAAATAGTCAGATATCACATATCCTTAGACAGGAACCAAAGTTTTGAGAATAACTGATTAGTGTGAATGGAAGTGAGAAAGTTGTCCATATGTGTGAATATGCACGGAAAACTAGTCACATCATCAGATCAGCATTTGAAGATAGATAGGTGAGAAAGGAAGTGATTGTTTGCTAAAAGTTGCAAATATCACATCTGTGAAAATCAAATCTTACACCCTTTGAATATAAAAGTATTCTGCAAAGAAAAAAAATCCTGAGGTTATATGTAGATTTATATATTATCACTAAAATTGGTTACTGATGCATATCTGTGTAAGTAGTATTTTTGTAGTTGGTTGAGGTAGAGCTAATTTTAAAAATTGTATAAGATCATCCTATCTTACAGTGCGTAAAATATTAATTTGTGAGTAAATTCATACTATAGCGACGCATTAAACGCTGAAGTACAATTATTTTTGAATCCTAGAAGTGTAAAGCAGCTTGAAATTAAAAACAAAACACACATATCTAAAATTTCTGCCCTAACTTATTATCTAATTGAAGACAGAACAGAATATACTGTATGTAGGCTGATTCAGAGATGCAGGCACAGTATCGGTCCAGAGCAGGAGCAGCTAAAAACAGGCATCATTATTTGAATCACTGCAGGACGACAATGTAGCAGGATGAAGTACGACGAGCTCCTTATCGGTGGCTGGAAGCGCTGATTAAATTTACATTTTCACCTGTAAAATTAGACTATTCCTTTGAAAATGATTCCAACAACTCCATCATCTCCCTACACTGATACCAGGAGAAGGAGACATGTCACTACTATACAATCTAAAGGGGGTATTTATGTAATATTAACAAGAAATATTCTATTTAATTTAATCTTACTCTCATTCTTTACTCATGAGGTTTATCCCATGCCATTGTACTACATGTACTACCACTGTAAACCTACCGTGGTCTGGTGATTAATGGCACAATAAAAGATGGACATTTCGATAACCGCGACACGGTGGCAGTAACGGCGTTGCAAATTCACAGCAATCAATCTTGGCACAGAAGTGGTTAAGTTTCAGAGGGAGGTAGGAACAAGCCAGCCATATTGGCGTAAGCAGCCAAGTGGTGTCATATTCCTGCCCAGCCCTCCTGGCTACGAGGCTGGCAATAAGTTGGCCTGCCTGGGCTAAAAAAACAGGGAGCTGACACCAGAACATGCAGCAACACCTGATTGCTGTGCCACCGCCACCACGGACCAGCTGCCAGAGAAAGCACGAACATGGCACGTGTAGATTCAACACACACACACACACACACACACACACATACACAGACACACTAATAGTGCAGGAGGAAGATACCGTGCATGTATTATAATGATATGTCCATACAATCTGTCTGATCACCTGCAGAATAACTGTTAAATACTTCATCACTGACTGAGCATGTAGCCTAATATAAATATTTTACTCATCATCACTCGTGCTACACAAGTACTAACGCCCAACGGGAACACACACGTGCACAAACACAGACACACTGACTTGCAGAGCAAACCCACTGGGGATTAATTTCCTTATTCAGAGAGTGTGTATACAAGGCTTGGCTGGTGTGCCAGTCGCCCGCGGTGCACCACACGCTGCCATGCTGTGCCAGCAAACAGCACTGATGCCCTCCATTTGCAGTGTCACATATATCAAATGCATGCTGCTATCACTTAGCCCTCAGTAGTCTGAACCCTGCCCGCCTCGCTGTACAAGTGTGTGTGTGTGTGTTTGTGTGTTAGCATCTGGCTTCATCCACTGCAATATAGGCCGATGAATTTGATTGACGACAGTCCAGCATAAATGCCATGATTGATTGTGTGAAAATCAGAGTGAATGAAAGTGTTTTCGGGATTATCTGTGACCAGACACTCACCCCGCTCTGCCTCAACACAAACTGACATTTCTTGGGATTTTTATTTCCTGTCGTTTTATAGAACTTTATACCAATTCGCAAGCCTGTGACCTTCCTAACAATCTCACACCCACGCAAGCACACACACATACAAATGCAAAAGCACAGAGATGCACATACACATTTTAAATTGTACACACATTTTCTACCTCTGTGGCCACAGTCAGTGCATCATTACGGAGCCATGTGTGGTAGACGGAAGAAAGCTTGAGAGGAGGAGGAGGAGAGTGGAGGAGTTGTTAGAGACCAGGCCTGCATTGTCTGCTCCCTCTCAAAAGGTTTTACTCTTGTTCATGGTCACGTTCTGAACTGGATGCGACCCTACAGGTGTCCCTGCTCTCTTAATGTGTTCCCCAGACCCTTCACCAGCCCCCCTCAAGCCGTCCGTCTGTGACCCCTGACCCGGCAGACCCCGGGAAGTATGGGTAATGGCAGGCTTGTCAATAAAGTCCAGGGTCACTAATAGACTAGCTTTGTTCTGCGATGTCAGCTACCAAAAAGGAAAAAGCCGAGGGGGGAAAAAAATCTCCCTCTAACCCACCGTCCTTATAACGTATCTGGGTCTATTCAAATTAAAAATGGGTGCTTGTGATTGTAAGCCCACAACCCACCACCTTTCTCTCCCCCTCTCCTGCCTGCCTGCCTGCCTGTCCTCATCTTCTTCCATCTCCTTGCCCGGCCCTTTTCGTCTTTAACTCCAAAGAGGTGCTTGTGCGCTGGGTCTAAAAGGTCTTAATGTGTCTGCATTCATGGAGCCAGGCTGTTTTTAACCCTGTTTACGGCCTTGCATCCATTTGGCCAGGAGTCCTTCACTCAGCGTCCCTCCCCCTCTCCATATCTCTCTCCATTTTTCAACCTCCTTCACTCTCTCTTGCTCTCTTTCTCTCTTCCACCCACATCCCAATCCTTTTGTGATAGGATATGAATGCACTTTGCTAGTTGATAATTACACTCTCCTTCTCTGCCCTCCTCTCTCTTTCTGACAGTGGGATCCACAGGCAGTCCTTATTCAGCCAGTAATTTGCCTGTCTCCTCATTCATTGAGAAGGTACAAATTATCCCTCACACGGGCACTGGCTATTCTCCCTCTCAGCCAGTGTGATGAGGACTGCACTAAAGAGAAAATAGCCAAGAATATGCACTTTGTATCTGCTTTAAGTGTAATCGAAAAGAGAAGAGATTTGTGTTTCATTGAGAAAGTACGGATTTCTAGTTGATAAGGGGTGCAAATGGAAAGAAGCAGTAATGAACACCTCTAATTGTACTGCATTTTGCAATAAACATTAGGTTATGATGATACAGGCATCTCCATAGAATGGGTTTCAAACTGTTTGTATCAAATGTTTTCACCGTATTGAGTAGAAAATGTTTAGCTTGAGCATAATAATTACAGTGAACACTGCAGTCAGCCATCTTGAGATAATTCCCTCAGATGATTCGTAGCAGTTCAGTGTCCAGGCTCGGGCACATTTGGACATTTGCTCCTCATTGCCTTCTCATCAACACCCATAGCTGAGGTCTCACCGCCGACCCAACTGTGTTTAAGCCTCATCCAAAATAGTCCGAGCGACAAACAGATAGTTAGCAAATGAAAGGATTCCACGACAAATTACTTACAGGACTCTGGCTTCTTGTGAGCATATGTGTCTGCAGCCATTTATATCGCCTTTACGAGTGTATAGTTTTGTCAGGATTTATGGCTGGCTATGAATTGCGTACAGTATAACACCCTTCCAGGCTGGAGTGTTTTGAATCCGGGGTGGGTTTATTTCAGCATATCTGTGTGAATTTAATTACAAGTGCTTTGCTCAGTTAAGAAGTATGACAGCACCACGGGCCATTTTGGTAATTTATTTATGGGCTGCGTTGGCAGCGTCAAGGAACCTCATTGGCTGGGAGCAGGGTTCAAGCAGCCGGTGGCGATTACAGGGCAAACGTGACCACTGGACAGACAACAACTGGCCCCGGAGAAGTCAACAGGAAATGCTTTTTTAAAGACCATAATCATGTTTTGTCAAGTAATTACAGAACGAGGAAGAAAATACAAAAACACATGGCGATAATGGGACAAAGCATTGATCATAAATGTACAGAACAACGCCTGATGGTCATGGAGGGACAATGGAGTGCAGAGGCACCCATTGTTCCTTGACTCAATGAACTATGTAGCTCGTTAGGTGGAGCTTCCTAAGATTAAAGAGATGGATATGAGCGGAGGAGTCAAGGCCCGAGGTTAGAACTGGGGGCGAAAATCGACACTCTGCCACAGCAGAGATGATCCAGCTCCTGATCCCCTGACCTCACAGCGGGCTGCAGCCTTTGATTCCTCTCCTTCTTTTTTCATCCCCACATCAAGAACACACATCGTTTCATCTCTTTGCATATTATCAGACTCCACCCCGTTCTCCTCATCTCTAATAAGGAGTATCTGTCTTTTCTTCCTTTTCCCCTTCCTTTTCTTGTTCTCTTACAACTGTTGTCGCCTTTCTCCCTGTAAGGGGTCTGTAATTGATGGATTTCAATGAAGGGTGTGGGCTAGGTGTTGTATGTATATCTGCCAAAAGCACTGTGGCATTGATATTCTCCCCCAGGCAAAAGAAGAGAGAGGGAGAGAGACAGAGCGGGAGAGAGAGGTGACCCTGCTGGCTGAGTGGCAGTGGCCGTCATGCATAGCATCTCTAAAATGGAGGGATGGGGGGGTGGAGGGAGGGTGAATGTCACTTTCAAGTGTCTCCTCGGCACTCTCCCTTAATGAGAGATGGGTTCTGCTCCACAGACAGCCAAGGGGACCAAGGAAGGACCCCTCCCCGCCTCCTCCTCATTCCTCCCCTCCACCCCTCAGATCTCCAATCCTCCAAGGAGCTGACAGCTCGAAGATCCGCAAGCCTGCGTCTCCTCCACCTGCACAACCTCATTTCCTCATCATAACAACAACAACAAAGGTAGGAGGATTTCTTCTTCACATGTCTTCACAACATGCACTTCCTCCACACATCACTCTTAATCAAAATGACCCCCACTTACATTTCCACTGTACTGGCTCATTTCTTAGCTCCCTATCTCACTCTTTTCTTAAGTGAGGGACGCACTCTAATGCTATTTAGCTAGCCAGGGCTAGTGATTCATCCATTCCAGCTGAAGGGAAAGGTGAGAGGAGAGATCTCCCAGGACTCCTTGCAGCCCCCATCTGTCAGACGCACCCGGCCCACTGATTTACATTTACCGCAAGGATTTATGGGATGCCCGCCACAAAACGAGTCGAAGCAGCAAGAATCATGGGGCGAGAGACAGAGCGGGGAAATTATTCAAAGCAGTGATTATTTTGGGACGGCCATTACGCATGCACACCTGATCAGGGGGTGTCACCCGTGACTCCCCCCATCCACCATGATGGAGAGGGGCCTCATCCGTGCTGCGCTCTTATTTTACCTGGCTTGCATAAAGGAGAATTCTCTTAGGCACCAGGAGAGCCTACTAAGGCTAAATTAGGCCCCCGGACAGGCAGAGGAGAAGGGAGAGAAGAGCAGATGAGGCAGTTATGTATGCACAGGGGATTGAGATGAGGGATACTGGTCAAATTCACGATCAATCTTAAACCCAACGTATTGTGGCTATATATTCACAAATGCATATTCACCACTTTCTCTGTAGTTATTCCTGTATGAGGTTATTTCAACATAGTGGGCCAGATTCACCAGCTTCAAAACATATTTCAATATTTAAATAGACAATAAGTGCAGCAAATGACCATAAATGTGTGAATCTTTGTATGTTTAACAGATGACATTTGCTGGTCCACCTGCTCTCTCTGTAATTCAGAAGCCCAGAAAATGTCACAATGACAGCCCTCCTTTCAACATGGCTGTTAAAGCTCTGTTCACTTGCCACCTTCAGTGAGCATCATCACTTATAGTCATTACTTACAGCACTTTGCAGTCAGTAGCAGAAAAAGGTTAGCGTAGCCAAGTTTGAGCACATGCTCCTCTGCGGTAGCGTTACAACTGAGGTCAGCTCAACTGCAACTCTCGGTCCTCCTCCCCTCTCCTCCTCCCCGCTCCCCGTCTCCTCGCCAAGTTCATTACCAGTGGCCCCCAGGAACGACCTGATTTCAATTCAGACGCACTTTGTTCAATTGCCCTACATGGGAGAACTTGCCGGAATGGGGCCAGTTGATTATGCTCTACCACCACTATGCTTATTTTATTTAACGCCCAAAACAGCAGATAATTTTAAAAATCTAGGCCAACTAATCATGAGATTTTTTTTTCCTCTACTTTCATCGGCTGCCTCATGTATCCATTTCTTTCTCATGTTATTTTACACTCTGAGGCAACATGCTGAAAATGTTTCATGGTACACTTAACAAGTGTCTGAGTGGTGTCAGAGAGCAGCTGACTAGAATTGGTGATTAGCCATTAGCAATTAGCTGACCTCAAGATGAAAGGGGTGCAGGACACGATCTTAGCTGTTGTGATGAGGTCAAACTTAACTGACATCCTGCGTATGTCTTGACCTCAGAATGACGAAGAGATGACTTCAAATCTATGCTGACTGATGAGCATCAGGGCTAAACTGTAAGTACCAAGTTAGCAGACGTGGTGTTTTAGAGAGTGGTTGTTATTGAGTCTGCCACAAGCATTTTCCTTCTCCTTTAATGTTTGCAGTGAAGGCAGCGTGGTCTCATGAAAGTTTGTGAGACTGATGTCTTAAATGACAGCTCTATCTTGATTTACATTTTGCTCATTTTTTCCATCCCTCTAAATTTTGAATAGTTTTTGATGGTTTCCTATGATGAAAGACATTTTTATTTTATCCACAGCTCCCAGACTCATTTACACCCATTCAAGTCAAAAAACCATACAAAGCAACCTCTGCAAAACCAAAGTAAAGCATTTAGTCCAAACAAACAAAGCTTTATTTTTATAAAAACTGCAACTTAAAATGTCACTGGCTAATTTACTCTAAATGCCTCATTATATTTAAACAGTGTCTATTTCATTTTTTTAAAGAATATTTGTTTCGTGTCACCTTAAAGTTGCATTCCTCCAGATTTCTATGAAATAAAATAACGTTTTTATACTATATATGGTTGGCGTTTTTTCATCATAAGACAGTGTATTTACATTCTTTAAATATCTCTCTATATAGTGGTTTTCATTGTTGGTGGCGGAGTCCACCATTCTGGTATTGAATTTAATTTTGCCACCTACATTCATGGGATACTCCAGCAGTTCTGTTATATTTGTTCTGACAAAATAGTTGCTTAAGTATTGCGTGCTGTGCTAAATTGTCTTTTTATATATGTATATATATATATATATATATATGTATATATATATATATATACATATATATATATGTGTGTGTGTGTGTGTGTATATATATATATATATCATGACCAAACCTTTACCCTAACCTCACCCAAATTATTTTAATACAATAACCCTTAAATCCAAATTTTCTATTTCATCTGACCTTAACTTTGCCAAAATTGCTTCAGGTGTCTTTTCCAAAACTGTACCCCTAGTTATAGCTACAATATGTGTAGAAAGATCTACACCGTTCTTCTTTAACTTTTTGGGTAAGAAGGAAACAGTCTTTACTGCAAAGAGTCTCTGTGTCAGAGGAACTAGGGTGTTTTATTGTGCCTCTCTGGCCAAGGCTGTGATCCCCCTACCTATGAGACACATTTACAGGCATTACAAAACTGGACAAAGTTCAACACCGAGCAGTGCAATATTTCTGTTTTACTACACACTCTTTTCCCTACTCATCTACTGCCTGACTGCTATATAAGGGTCTTTATTGAGATGAAAAGCAGACTGAGAGTCACTATTTGAGTCCGATTCAAAGAGTCTTATTCGTTCTATGATAGTCTTTTTCCTGGCAGTGAATGATCAGCTCGCTAAAAACAGCCTGCTCTTTGTGCCAGCTGATCCAGAGATGATGAGTCGTTTCAGTGGGTCCAAAGGAAAGTTGATTTGCCCCCAAAACACAGAATCCTTATTTTGTCTGTTTGAAAGTGGAACACAGAATGAGAACTGACTGTAGTCCATCCGTGCCACGCTAAGTCTCAGAGAGAAAGAGGTGTGAGCAAAGCCTACTGTAGGGCTTAAAGAGGCGAGAGGGAGAAAAGCAGCTTGGACATGAGAAGCACTGGACTAGGTGGGGAGATTAGTATCACAAGGATTCCTCAGAGGGATGAAGTGATGATGGAAAAATCTGCTCTGCATTATATTCTCAAATGTTGGTGCTGATTTATACTGAAAATCATCACGTTGACAAATTAAAGCAATATACCGCATTAACCCCCACACAGAGAGATGAAGAAAGCAAGGTTACAATTGTTAAGGACACTTTTCTAGCACCATCCTACGAACGAACAATAACGAATGTAATGGCTATTAATCATAATTAGCATATTCTTCAGCACCCAGACCCCTCATACCATTGTCTTTGTCATGCATTCATACAAACCGGCTGACATGGTGATGGTGGATATGTGGCATAACATATGTGGGAAATATTCTCAGGCTTTTGTGGCCTGACAGAAGAACTAATCTGTGGCTGTAGCTTTGCCTCAGATAGCAGGACTGAAAGGCTTTTAAGCGAAATAGGACAAAGGGACTCTTAATTTCCAATACAGCTTCGTCGGTTGTCAACTCAATTAACATATCAGGAGGGATCAGTCTGTGACAACTGTCAGAGCACAACCTCAAGACAAAACCACTATTGTGCCAGAAGGAAACCAACATGCCCTGGTAAGATAGAAGGGCTGGGAATAGGTAAGGCCCAACATGGGGTGAAGAGCTGGAGAGTGCATGCGGGTATAAGCATCCGCATGTATAGGTCTATTCATTATCATTCCATTTCAGAAATATGTCTGCAGTTATGTAAACATGAATGTGTTTCTGTCTGTGGGCATGCACAATTTATTCCCTCACACTCTTTTCATTTATCTCTGCAGCACTATACACACAACAGAGGCCGGCTGTACTGATGGCATTCGCAGCGGGTTTGTGGCAGCGTTGAGGCTAAGCGCTGGTGACAAAGAGAGATGCCTGGAGGACTCGTCAAACGTCCATCCTCACACGACATGAAGCGGACAAGACCCACAGCAGCTCAGAGATGGGATGCCGGTCTAAGCATATGTTACATAGGGACAAAGCAGAGGGGTGAAACAAGGGGGCGAGACGGAGGCAGGGAGGGAAGGGGGTTAATGCTAGGAATGATAAGAGAGACAAACAGACAGGCAGACAGACGGACAGACAGGGGAGTGTGGGTGAGAGAAATAAAAGGGGGGGGGGGGTTTGAAAGGGACCAAGAGGCTGTGCGTGAAAGGATGGAGGGAACGAGGGGGGCAAAGGGGTGAAGGGAGGGAGGGGTGAAGAGAGAGGGAGAAGTTTGAAGTAAAACTGTTGGGACGTGTGTGACATTAGGACATTGGGGCCCTGGCAGGAGTTGTGTCATTGGACCATATGACTTGTGTGGAGCCTGGGTGAAGTAACGCGTTGTAACAGTGGTGGAATGGTCACTGTATGTCACTGCCCTTTCCATCAGATGCCCTGTAATGACATGTCAAAACATTTAGAGGGGCGGTGCGCTGAAATGTTGCTGATGACTAAATGTCCTTTGGCTGACAGAAATCGCTGTTTCGGTCAAGTATTTACTTTGTAATTTAATCATACTAAATTTATCAGGGAAAAGTGTCAAATCCAGGCTGAGTATCCTTCTAAAAAAACAAGAGGCCTTGTCTCTCCAGGGCCTTTGTGATGAAGCTCTATGTGTTTAGTTGCTGTGGGCTGATGAGACTGAACAGAGTCCTTCAGCCATATAAACAAAGCCCCTCAGAAGAGAAAATGCCAGGGTACCCCAGACCTCCCTACCAAGAAATGGGACTTGACAAGAAACAGACACAGGTTCAAGCCTTGGCCTCCAGGCCTCACTGCATTCTTCCCCATACGACAAAATATAAAGTGGTGCGGAAATGTTTGATTTTTCCTTTATTGCTCCACAGGTTAGTCACACAAATAAAAAAGGTCATCTTAAATTAAAATAGTCATATCACACGGTAGAGAATGGACAGCATGTGTGTGTTTATCCAGCTGTATTTCTGACAAATGACTTTCATATGCTAATATTTTGCATCAGCAATCCGGTTTTGTAGGAAACATATTACCACGCAGGTCACAGTCACTAACAGTATTTTATTGGTTTATTATTGTTCGCCCAAAATTGTAAATGCAGTCTATTATAAATGTCATTTTGAGGAGACTGGGCTAGTTTATGCCAATATAACATCATAACACTAGAAACTAGAAAATCCACCTGATGGCACTTTAGCTCTGTTAAAGGGGCACTTCACAGATTTCACACATAAAGTTCATTCACTCATCATGGGAAGTACTACTCAGCCAGTGAAAACAGATGCTTAATTTCTAATGTGGCTTTGAAAAGAGTTCTCTAAAGTCTGAAAAATTAACCCTGATGATGTCATCAGGGTTATCTCACATCAGGCTTGGAGACTAAATATGTTTAATAGAAAGCCTGTGCTATAAACTGGGTGGATGAAAATCAAAAAGATGCAATTTATTTGCATTATGGGAAATGTAGGATCTAGCTTTTTTTTTTTAGCTTCAGTGATACTGTGGACTAAAAGCCAGGTTACTAAATCACTATAGTACACCATTAAATAACCAAAATAAAAGATGTTCTTTTCCTAACCATAACCATGCTTTACAAATATATTAAAGGAATACCAAATGAACAAAAATTGGCTTTGATTTTTTGAGGGGAAATTTAATGCCTTCCTCTGGCTAGATTCCAAATAGGACGCCCAGTGAATTTTTAAAATATGAATATTCTGTCTAATATGATGACATCAGCAATCATTATCAGTCACTAAAAAGTCTTTCCTTCTTTTGCATCAAAATTACCATGTGGATAAATTCATCAGAGAGGGACAGACCCAAGTTCTTCCTCACGAAAGCCATTTTTCTCAGGGTGAGAGTCTTGCTCACATCTGGAAAACCTCAATCTCTTGTCACTACTAATACCTTTATCTTTATTTACAGCTAACTAATGGCTGGATGCATCAAAATGAGCTGACTTGGGGATGTTGAGAGGCGTTCTCAAAAATGGAGGACTCTACCAACTCAGGTAGACAGGACAGGTACTCTATAACAAGAAATACACTGAACACAACAGACTGATAATTAATATTAAGAGTATTCTTTATGTATATATATTTTTTCTTATTCAAAGTAAAAGTGATTCTAATCACAACAGAGCCATGTCACCCAGCAGCCAAAGAGCAGTAAAACATAGCCGTTTTGAGTACGCAGAAACATCGTCAAAGAGACTGTCACTTCAAGGAACAACAGAGCAAAAGAAACAGAGGAGTAGGCAACAACATTGTGGGTTGTGACAGGTAAAAACAAATATGAGGGCACTGCAGTTTAAACCCACTGACTTAAATGAGGTGATAATAAAGGATACTCACAAGAAAATAACTTTTTCTGAAAGAAGCCTTCTAAAAAACTACATTTCTAGTTATAAAGAAAAAAAACATGATTAAATGTTTTGTTGAAAAGATTCTACTCAGAAACACTTCTCGCTGTCATCAAAGCCTGAGCGTCCTTCATAAACCAATAATAGCTAATAATAGAGACTGGCCATCCCAGTGTCAGGTAAACGGAACTCCAGTTATGAATTGCTAATCGGCCTTGGGTCATGCAGTTAGCTAAACTGGGTATTCATCCTTCAGAGTTAAATATGAAGAAAAAAATGGACTGAGAGAAGGGAGGGAAACACAGATAAAAGAAGACATTTCAAACTTTAATAACTTAAGAGAGTGGGCCCTCGTGAGGATTAACTCGTTGTTCGCTGAACAGCAGCCAATCAATAACCAACAGGCCCAGACATCTTTATTCGCAGAAATGCTGTTCAAAAGGAGGAAAAGGAACAGAGCCCCCTATTCTGCTCTCTCTGCATGTTTCAAGGCACAGTGATATTCCTGTCTCCCCTCCTTAATCTGGCCTGCATTCAAGTAGTCCCTCTTTATGTGCAATGGGTTTTTTGTGTGTGTGTGTTTTTATGAACATATGCTGCATCGGGTGAGCAAAGATCATGACACCTAATGGATTAGAGTAACAACAATTGTAATGTATTTTAAAAGATATGCATAAAGCAAAATATACGTATGTAAACTAAAGATATACTCTCAGAAATGAGTGATAAATATTTTTTTTATTAATAACAGGATAAAAATAATTCAAATAACCAGCCGGGGTGAAAGGAGCATTTGGGAATTGCAGATAAAGGATGAGAATAACAATAGAGGAGTACACTAAACATGTGTTTGCCTCCGTAATCCTGGGGCTTCACTCCCACATCCTGGTTTCTTAAGGCTAATCCAACGGTAAACACATAACAATCTTAGCAACACATCTAATTATTAGAAATATGACAGAATAAGAGAAACCACAGGATGAGTAGGGGAAGGGGGGAAAAAAAACAGTTTTCCTCTTAAGATGTGTGTCCTCATTCCTCCCTCCCCGATGGTGGACTCCCACAGTCCTTGGGCCTTTGTGTCTGTCTCCTCTTTATGAATAGAGGCTTAACCATGGCCTGAAGCAATGCGTCTTCTGCTCCCTCATTGATAGCCAATGCATTATTCATTTATTTTCATCATATCATCAGATGTGCATAAGCCTCACCCAGTTATTTTTGGGGTGCGGCATTTGTTATTATTATTTTTTGCCTCCATCACTTACTCCGGATCTCACAGAACACATTCACACTATTCAATCATTCACAGCCTCTCAACTTTATCAAGACCCCAGCTGAGATGAAAGCTAGTCTTTATTATCGATTATCAGAGGGATTAGCTCCCAGTGAAAGTTAAGGTTAGCCCTCCCAATGCCACTGGTCAATGGGAGAGAGCCAGTCCTTTTTGTCAGGAGAGTGTCACTGCACACTACCCTCTTATAGATGCTTTGTGTGAATGCAAAGATGGGAGAAATAAAAATCATACATGTATTCTCAATAGTCTTTCTTTTCAGTTCATTCAAACTTCATACACCCCAGGCAAGCAGTGAAAAAGGTTTTTTTCCATCTTCAGCAGACAAAACACAAGCCGGCCAATAGGTAAGATGAGGAACAAAGAGTTTGAAACTCTATATCCTGTGTCCACAGCCCTGTGTGTAAGTCAGCGCCCTGGACCAATTATCCATAGCTCTTTCCCCTACCTTTCTTTACTCAGAATGAAAGACAAACAAAAACCCAAAAGCAGCTGGCTTGCTTGGTGCTTCTGTATGAAAGCGTTGCTTCTCTCTCGACCCTCTCCTCATCCAGTGCCCACAAGTCTCCAGCCTTGACCATACATTATCTTTCAGTCTCAATGCTCCTCTTCCTCCTCTCCTTTTTCCTCTTCTCTCCCTTTCTCTACCTCTCCAAGAATAAAGCGCTCCTAATGACCGTGGGCTCTCAAGGGCCTGCTGGTGCCCGGGTACTCAAAAGTGCGGCGCAGTGGAAAGGGGGGCACCTCCTCCTTCTCTTCCTCCCCTTTTATCACAGGTGAGAATAGAGGGTCAAGAGGGGTTAATGTGCTGCTGTTGCACAGAGGTTTGGGCTATCACCATGGCAGCAAGCATGTCGAATACCAAGGTGTATTTCCTTCCTCCTATAAGAGAGGTTTGTTTGTGACTTGTTTTTTTGGCCTTTGGGTTCAACTTCATTTTCAAATTGTAGGTTGAAAAGGTTTAGCTTTGACACTTTCAAGTAAGGTGAGGGTGAAAAAAAATGACGTTTTAGTAAATGTGAAACTGCTGTTGAACCAGTATTAAGAAAACAGTCAAGTTCGACAGCCCAGCAGAGAGCACTAAATTATTGCAAAGATCCACAAGTTGCTTTTTAAACAACAGCACATTTGTTCTTCCTGCGGTCATATGAGACCAGCTGCACATGAACAAAAGGTCACGGGGTCAAGGGCTGAGGTCAGTTGGTGGGTTCAAGAGAAGATGACAACTGGCCAGTTGTTGAGAGGTTCAGCAGTGCAGCAGTAATGTACACACACATACTATACGTGTAGGAAAAAAACTACTTTTGGCCTTGACACACGTGGCACAGAAACTCTCAGCTTTAATTGTGGAGAGTAGAGAAATTGTTTTGCATGGTGCAGACCTGAGAAAATTAATCATTAAAACCCTGCAAGGCTCCATGTGCTAATTTAAATTCCACTTCTACAATAAATGAGCTTGCTCCTTTATTCTTCCTCCTTCAAACTTGAAACAAATGCAGGCAAATCTAAAAAAATTAATTTCAAAGGGTGTGAATTAAAGAAAAATTCCATCTAACCATTCCGATGCAATTTGCATTTTGATTTCTGCGATTTCTGCACTTTTTCTTTTTGCTCCCTCACACACACACACACACACACTCCCTCTCTCTCAAGGTTCTCGCTTTAATATCAGTGTGGATCAAAAGCCTTTCATTAAGGTTTTCTGCACTCCTTCCAGCATTGTTTGGCTCCTAGGATAACAACAAAGTGCTTTCCCCTACTCCAGGGCCAGGTTAGCAGAGAAGAAAGGAACGGTTATTCCTGGGCTAAGTTCACATCAAACACAAGGGGCTCCAAGTGAGAGAAGATGAAAGCGCCAGGCCTGACCCGGAAGATTAGACCAACACTGCTGCCAGCTCTGTAGCACCCAGGGGCCATTCTCACTCCGGGATCCTACCCCTCCTCTTCATACAGCACAATGGACTTTAGCACAGAACAAGCCTAGAAGAAGAAGGGAGTAAAATATGAGGAGAGAGGGAGATGACGGAGGGAGAGCAGAGAAACAAAGATACAAAGAAATAGAGCGAGGCGGACAAAGAGAAGAGAGAGAGAATGGATGAGCAGAAAAGAAGAGAAAAGAAAAATGTAATATAATTTCAAGAGTGTAAAACTGCAGACTATCCCAACCTACTTTTCTCGCCTCTGCTGCCGCCTCTTCTGACAGATAGCGGTGAGGCTAGGAATAATGCAGATTATCATAATTGCTTAAAGTGTGTATGAATATTCATGATTTCTCCAGCCTTATTATAGCAACAAATCCACACCACAATGAATGTAAATGCATTGTGATTATTTTACATAGTGCAATGCCCCCAATCCTTCTCCCCCCCTTATGTGTGTGTGTGTGTGTGTGTGTGTGTGTGTGTGTGTGTGTGTGTGTGTGTGTGTGTGGACTGCAGCTGTGGGTGTCAAGGTTGCTAGCTATCTCTAACTGGCCCTCATCAGCTGGCCGAGCTGTTGCCATGCATCACGTACAGAGGAGAGGAGAGAGGAGAGTGTAATATGAAAGAAAGAGGTAAGATGGGGGAAGTAAGAGAAAATGAGAAATGGTGAAATGGGGAAGGGATAAAGGGGCAACCAAATGAGTGAAAAAGAGTGAAGGAAAGAAAGTGACCGGAAAGAATAATAGGCAAGAAAGGAGGGAGGGAGGGGGCATCTATGCACAAAGAAATGCACTCTCCGCCATGATTTGAAGTTTTTTAAAAGGGAAAGGTGGGGGGGTGGGGTTGAAAGGAAGACAAAGAAAAAGACAGTGAGGAAGGAAACATAAGTACGGGATGTTGAGGTGTTGGGGGCAAGGAGCAATATGCACATGGGAACAAGGCACATAGTGTCATAATATCAAGATTACCCCCCCTAACATACACACACACAGACGCTACACACACACATACACACATGGACAGGCCCTCCTGCTCTGTGCCCATGCATCTGAGGTGCCAGATGGCGCCAGGACAAACCTCCTGAGGGGAAACAGCGTGGTGACCTCCTCTCTCACCCATACTTTCACACACATTGAAGACACATGGAAATAGGAGGTGGGGTTATCAGTGATGCCTATCAAAGCATACTAACACACACACACACACACAAGGCTGTTATGTACTGTAAATCCTAAGATGCAGCGATATCAAGGCATACATGACATATTCTGAGGCAGGCGAAGAATTTGACAGCTCTCAAAAATTTGGCTAGCTCTGTGAGCCTGCCATTGTCTCACGTGACAGTGCCCCTACATCAGCCATTAGCTCTCACTTTGTCTGCCATCCAGGCCCGCTACCTGAAGATATTATCTCACCTCCCGCCAGCATGTTACACAGTGATCTACCCCCAGGACCTTTGCCGCCATGCAGCAACAGGACCATGAATCCTGTCCAAAACTTTCATGAGGTGGTAGCGGTGGTGGTTATGGGTGAGCTAAAAAGAGACAGAGAGTGAAAGAGAAAGAGAGATAGGAAGCTCAGGAATGAATGTGGTGAAATTAAAGAGCTTGAAGCATATTGTAGATCCCGGTAGTGGCCATATTAATCAAAAGCACCTCCATGGCACATGTCATATAAGTGACGGCTGTGAAAATGTTACTGTAAACTGCTACAGTGCAATAATATATGCTTAAAGCATAACTGGCTTTGGACATAAATTTGGGATGTACTTTTATAGTCTTAGCCATGATTTCTTCTAGTAATGATACATCACTCAAAGCAATTATTATAAAGACAGGACAGTCCTGGAATAAAATGGTCAGGTTTTAAATAATTTAGCCATGATCTAATCTGCATTATTTGAGGTAAAACCAAAACCAACCACCACAAATATTGGTAATAACCACAGGAGATCTGTGTACATAACTAAGTGATAAGTAATAGTAGATCAAAGGTGAACCAATAACTTGGTCTGTAAAATGTGATGGATGTTTACTACACCGTCTTGGATAATAATTTAAAAATTCTTCGATTTCCTTCCAGCAAATTTGGCTAACCTCATCTGGTCCCGGCTGATGTTCAGCTCGCCCAAATTCTATATGATGCACACTTTGAGCCCAGAATAGCAACTTTGTGAAAACAATCTTACGATCAATAATAAGACTGATAACTGCCACAATAAGCAAAAAATAATTTCAGAGTGGTAAATTCTAACCAATATAATTTATTCAATTAATTGAACATAACCTATGTCGCCATAAATCATGATACCTCCATCACTTCACTCAAGTGACAAGCTAACATTATTGTGAGGTTGGTGTATTTTAAGTCAGAAAACTGCCTTTATTATAAAATCTTTCCAACTATGGCATTGCATCCCAAATGTTTCTTCACATTACTCTCGTATGGTTTGGTGTCATGGTTGTCTGCTCAGCCATTTCTAGCTTTCCCATTATTCAAGTAGCGTTAAAAGATAAGAACAGTAGCCTGGTTTACTGGATAGCTGCAGGCTTGGACTCTGGTCAGGTTAGACAGACAGAATTAAACAAATACCTCACTGCAGCACAAGATTTGTTTTGTAATACATTGAGATTGATTTTAATTTCAATGGTTGATTATTGAATCCTATATATATATATATGTATGTATATATATATATATATATACATATATATATATTTTTTTTTTTTTTCAATGTACACAAATGGTAGTTAAAGATTTGAATAAAAGTGACGGGTTAATGTCTTCAGAGCTATTTGTGATACGGCAATAGCATCCAATACTCTGTCTTTTCACGGCCAAAGAGTGACCTATTTGATTTCGCCTCACCTCCTCTCTGCGCTACCGGGCTTGAAGGAAAGATCGCACTGGGAGTGACAAGCCAAGCTGCCTCAACGTGGCATCACTTATCAACAGCCTCTGAGATTCCTGCACCAAGATTCACCCCCATGAATAATCTCACCCACAGGCACAATGGACATTGGAAGGAGAAAAAAGCTAAGGATTATTTAGAAAGACGCAGGGAGGGTTGGGAGAAGTTTGAGGAGAAATGAGAAAGAAAATTGCTGGAGCAGCAGAGTTCAGCGATATTGAACTTGCGTTATTATCGAATCGACCGCAGGCGAAGATACATATGATGGGGAAGCGCATCATTCTCAGGCGCAGGTGCCATCTCATTACACAGGTGCCAACAGTGCTGCCAGTGATGAGCAAAGGAAACCATCCACCAGAGCAGCTGTTTTTGTCCGTAGCCTGCGATCACCTCACCACTGTCTTCACCAGACCGAACCAGCCGCAACAGGCGAGCGCATCCAGCCTCGCCACCACCCGCATACCGCCAGTACCCGCCCCGGGAGAAACGGCAGACATATCCAATCTCCGGACGCCTTCCGTTTTTTCGCTGCTCAAAAGGCCCACAAAATACAATTAGAATAATTGACAATGAGTTCATGGTTATCGTGTAAGTGGAATCGCACAAAATGTGAATTTCACGGACCAACAAATGTTTCAAAAACAAAAAACACCCTGAAAAGGATAGTTTCCACTTTACATAAATACTTCAACAGCACTTGACATAAGCAGCTATAAAAGCCTATTAAAACTTTTATGTAATAATCGAGATCAGCACCTGCACAGCACAAGAGATGATGTGCAACTTCCCATCACTTATGGAAATGGCATGCAAATCATATGTATATCACACTGAATTTTTGTTCCATATGTGCGTTTTAACCAAGGCATTTGATAATGTCAAAATGTCAGAGGTTTCGGTAATAGCTAGCTTTCTTTAAGTTCATTATATCCGCTGAGATACGCTGCTCCAGGTTCAGTAGTATGGCCCCAGGCAGAAATCAATGTCCGCAAAAAGGTTTTCTGATACCACAGCAAGTAATCAAGGTTATAGAAAAGGGCACGCATTAACACAATTTCACTGAAATATGCAGAGTTCATGTGCATATGTTCCAAGATTAAATCAAAAACTCAAATGTCAAGTGTAAATGCATGCAGATCCAAGCAAATAGGGCAGAGCTGGTGATACTGATACTGTTACTGGGAGGCTCAGTGAGGTATATGAATTTCAGTTGATGATCAGTCAGTGAATGCAAATCAAAAAGTGACTAATGCTTAATGAATAACCTCTCCCAAGAATGTATTACCATACACAGATATAAATCATTTGTTGTCAATATATATATGAATGTTATATAGAACAATTTAGATGTTAGAAAGACTGACTGCCTTTTTTTTTTTAGACAGACAGACTCTGAACCATGGGAATAAATATTCATCAAGTTGACCACATGCTTGAACACATGCTGAACAAAGCATAATAGCAAATGATTTTTATCTAATGGACTGTTTTTTCCTACCATTTACAATAGGCTTTAAGATGGAATTAAAAGATATAACATTAACTACCTAGGTATTCGTTCCTCCATCCATCTCTAGAGGTTCCCTCTTAGTCCCAAGTGTGAAAGGTAGTAATTTGTCACTTTATGCCGGCTCCAATTAGATTAATTGCATTAGACAGGCTAGTTTAGTGAAACCCCCTCCTCTGGAGCTGAGAGACGTGGGTTTTCTGCCTTTTCTTCTCTCCGTCCTTTATACGCTGTTTCTATCCCCATAGGATTTAGTCATGATCTTGAAAGATTTTGTGATCTGTTCATACATCGTAAATAAAAACAGCGAGGAAAATTATTTTGAGAAAATACACTAATTTCTGCACAAAAAATGTGTCATCTAAGTGTAGTGAGATATCCTGGATACATATTATTTCCCTGGAATGATAACATATTTAGGATTTTATTTATCAAAACAGCAATAAAACACCACACCCGACTTAACCCACCTACATGTCTCAACCATGCTTAAGACACACAAATAAGACCTTGCTCCCCCATAAAATCCTCCATGTCTGCACCTTCCTCTTAAAAGTCTGGTGGCCAAAACACATGTTGGTGCTGCCAAAGCCTTAGTTAGCACCGTCCGCACTGCTGACTAGAGCAAGAAGATTAGGGGTCATGTCAGCTCCAGATTATTGGAGGATTTTACATTTATAAACCTGTGCTGGCTCTAATTTAACTGCACCTTCAGGGACCTTAAAGCGCGGCTGGAATGAGAGAAACAGATGTGGGGCCCTGTTAATGGGGAAATAGCAGCGCTGGGAGAGCCCTGCAGTCACTTGAAAAGAGCCCAAAAAAATCCATGGACACAAAGACAAGGCCAGACAGGCTCATTCATGCTCCCATCTTTTCCCTTTCTCTCTTTCTCTCCTTTTCCTGTTCTGATTTCCTTCCTTTCCTCTCCAATATTGCCACACTGTTTCTCCCTCAGTCTCCTCCTTCCTCTTCTGCCACCTCCTCTCCCCTGCCCTTTCTCCCCCGTCTCCTCATCTCAGGTGGAGCTTTGCAAGACAGGACTCAGTTTCATGCCATGCACTGTTCAGTGGGTTCCCTGCCAAGCGCTCAGAGTCCAGGGATACTCGCCTGGCACTGGCAAACTGGCCTGGGCCCAGGCCTCTGTAGCTCGTGCTCTGGTCAGCTGGCAGAGCAGTTGAAAGTTAAACACCTTGGACTGTGAAATCAAAGGCATTGCAGTGATTTGACTTGTACAATCTTTGCAGAATATTATGTCACCAAGTCCAAGGGGAAGGGGAATAGGGATGAAATGGAAAGAGATTATGGGATGTGAGATATTATATCCTGCTGCTGCTGCTGTATGTTTCTGAATAAGAGATGGTTTTATCCACAGGATAGTTAGATCACTGCGGGGCATTTAATACTGACCGGAAACAAAGTGAGAGCTGAGTGAAGGCATACTATTTCTTTGATGCGTGTGTGGTTCTGGCTAACTCGTTGGTTGGCTGTGTAAACTGATAGTGCTTTTTGTGTGCTTATGTAACATCAAATGCCAACATTTCTGTGACTCCTAATCTCTCATTTTCCCATCCTCTCAACCTCTGTCCTTCTGCATCTCTGTCTGTCTGTCTGTCTGCCTCCATTGGGTTTTGAGCCTGAAGTGGGTCAGAGTTTAAAGGGATCTGCTTCCCATTTGAGGGCCCTCAGCCATCACCATACCTAATGACAGAGGTTTCTGGATTCCTCTGTCTTTCTCCATCTGAGACATCTCACCCTGGAAAGACCAGCTACCACAGAGAGGGCTGCATAACTGCAGATTGCTGGGTTACAGAGCAACATCTATTCAAAAAAATGAACAGTGGCCTATGTTGTGATATGCTGTTAAATCTGCCCTGTGGACTTTTCTCGCAGGCAAATACATGTTATGTTACATTCAGTTCTTCTCTCCAAAATTTACTGTGTATTTTCTTGAAGCTTAGTAAATGTGCTGAATACATTTCTCTCCTCATAAAACATATGCAAAGCCAGTATTCGTATACGTATTTTGAAACCTGCATTGCATACGTCAAGCAGATGTAGGCTGAGTCAGTAAATAGAGCTAGACCAACTTAACGGCCCATCTTGTAATACCACTTCCAGTCCAATGTGAGAGGATAAAGAGGTAGAGTTCTTGGCAAATAAACAAGTGTTAATGCTAACATTGGGTTTGTTTGGCTAAAACTTACATAGCTAAAAACAACAACAACAAATAAAGAAACTTTTATCGAAAAAAACAAATCGATATCAATACCAGTCACAAAAAACCAAAATCACTAGGGCTATAAAAGTAAAAGTGCAAGTGGCCTATGCTGTTGTGTGCATTTATACATGTGTGTTAGTGTGCCTGTGTCACTCTGCACTGCAGTTGCCCTGCCAAAACACCACTGTGCTGAGCTTCTTCATGTACTTCATGTTGGAGATGGATCTAATAAATGCTGAAGATCATTTACTGGTATTATATTGAGACAGTAAAGAGAAAAGATGTCAGAGGAGATGGTGTGTATGACCACTGAAGTGAGTGACGCAGACTGTGTTGCGGTGGCGTGTAGTGACATTTCTAGGGAGGCGCACAGGCCATGGCACAGGGTACGTGGCTAAGCTGGACCCGTGGCATTAATTCAGTGCAGTATAAACTGACCATAAGGCAGAGCAAGAGACCTCTATCCCATGCTTCAAAGTTTGGATGAAAATGGAATAGTCAGCAGGCATTATCTTGTAAATACATTTTAAGAAATCCTTTTAGTCAGATTAGCACAAGCTGAAGAATCTGTATTGTTTAAAATTTGCTCACATTTTATTGTGTGTATCTCTGGGACCATCAGGCTGAGCGAGTGTCACATCATGTGTGACAG
The DNA here is from genome assembly GCA_033238685.1 of Lates japonicus. Taxonomy (NCBI): domain Eukaryota; kingdom Metazoa; phylum Chordata; class Actinopteri; family Centropomidae; genus Lates; species Lates japonicus. Next base: position 3,807,408 of record BRZM01000043.1, on the reverse strand, counting down.
ACTGTACAAAGTTGATAATCATAAGCAGTCCCTTCAGATCAACTTACTTATAATGTTTTTGGCAAGTCCTCTCATCTCAATACTGCAAACTGAATCATCCTCATCCACATAAAATTACTGCCATAATTTGGCCCATCACAGGGATACACACATGTAGGGACATACACCCACCCTTGTCATAGAGTGGCTTGGTGTGAGAGGGCTACAGTGGTGCCTTATCAGTGGCCAATCAGTGCCTCTGTTCCATATGGCACAGATCGGGAAGCGTCGCATGCTCGCCGGCTTCCCAGTCCTACTGCCAGACAGGCCTGTTAATTGGGCGACAAGATCAGAGGCAATATTATAAGCCAATTAAAGCGATCGGGACAGATTGCCAAGTGATGAGCTCCACTGCGTAATTGAGAGTGTGAAGTGCTTGTCGCCTCTCTCTCTCTTTCCCTCTCTCTATTACTGTCTCCTTCTCTCTCTGGGTCCATCTGAATAAGTGATGAGACTGCCGAGGACTGAAACTAGTTAGCGCATTAGTGATGTCACATGAGGCCCCTTCATCGTTACTCTTAGAGCAGGACGCAGTGGATTTGGGTTAGAGGATTTGCTGCACCACCTCACTTTAGCCGTTACTGTCGTGAGTGGGCCCATGGCGCGGATGTACCAACATCAGAGCAGACAGCAGACATTATTCAGTGAAACTAAGGCTCTCTCTAGACCCATCCATTCAAGTTTGAGAGATTTGTTGTTCCATGAATCTCTGTTTGTTTGATTTCTGCCATTCTCCTGTGATTTGAGATCGGTTGTGTCATTAGTTTGTTTTGGGTTGGTTGTGTTTTTTCTTTCCTGTGCGTGTGTGTGTGTGTGTGTGTGTGTGTGTGTATCTGAGAGAGAGAGAGAGAGAAGGAGAGAGAGAGACTGATCCATACGACAGCTACTTTAATTTGTTCTGGGAATATTGTTGTACTGGTGCAGTCCACTGGGTAGCACCTGCATGCCAAGTTTGCTTAATCATGCAAAAAGAACAGAAAAATGCATTACAGATGTCAGACTGTGTCCCGATAGAGACAGAGATTTGACAAACACCTTGAACCCTGAGAGAACAGCAGTGCAAAATTCATTTTTGTAGCATTCAGGTAGATCCCCTTGTCACCACAATATGAGTTTTGCCCCTGATATTTTGCACATGAGCCACACAGAGAGTAATTAATCATAATCTCTATCCTCTTGTTTAGTTTTTTTATGCACAAATAGGGAACCCTACATTAACAGGAAATACAATGATGGTGAAAATAAATAAGGAATTGCACCATAAACTGCTTTAAAAAGTACTGTGTATCACTTCAAGACAATACAATATATTCCTTTAATAATATGTAAATGTGAAATATTTTCAAGGGAAACTAATTGTAACAACTTCTTGTTTGATTATGGGATTTCACGTCTCATGCTGCATCTGAAATAACCATGATGACACTATGACTTTATCAGTTTATTTTCTCAAACTCAACAAAGCTGCTGCAGAGCCACAGAAAAACTCATATAACATGCAAGTGAAGAGATGTCTGTGTAAAATCAGTAGAGTGCCCTTTAATGCATTCTCTTTTTAAGCGGCAAATATCTTAATTAAGGAGATCAATAAATACAATAGTGGACACTATATCACTTAAAAACCTAAATCACTTCCAAGTCACTGTTTCCCTCAGCTTGTTATTTGTTTATTTGTTGCTAATGTCCACTTAGCTAGGACCAGAAGGTTCAGCAGCTGAACATTCAGTTTCGTGGATCTTGTCCTTGCCAATATTCTCAAACAGCATCTGCAGGACACTGACCAGGAAAGATCACAACAGTCCCATAACAACCTCTTGTGGAACAAGAGGAGATTTCATCGAACTCAAGACAAATTACAAACCTCGGCTTGGATGGGAACCCAAAAGAAAAATCGCACAAGCTTAAGTAAAATTACAGCTTTTTTAATATTAATGTGTTGAGCTGTTGGAGACCTCCTGAGAATTTGAAAACAGCTGATGAAACACAGTAGTTACTGAGATATGTTTTCATAAACCAATGGCTACAGAGCTCATTTAAGCTCCTTGTGATTATGTTATGACAGTTATGACACGGAAGACTTATCTTTGGCGATAGCTCCATGTCATGTGTGGTTTGGAGGTAGCTGGTATTTAGTGTAGCTCAAAACCAAAGTCTGTGCCCTTTGCTCTCTGTCTCTCTCTCCTTCTGCAACTCTATCTCTCTCTACCACTATCTGTGTCTCCCTCAGCCTCTCCCACATCCCTCCATAATACCACGGTGGCCCTTTAATATCCAACGGCTGTGATTATCCAGTCAAGTCAGAGATTTTCTCTGATATTTTCCATCTGATTTTTAAAACTAATGGGGTGTTGGTGCGTGTTTTGTGATGATACACTTTTTAAAGGATTGCAGGGGCTCCTTCTGAGGGCTCGGAGCCATTTCAAATAGCGGCTAATGCTAGACTCAACTGGCTTTGTTTGTTTTAAAGGGGGGAGAGTGACATTTAGTGGCTAACCGAGGGGCGAGGGAGAGAACATGAAAGTGAAAGTTTCATTTTTAAAAAGAAAATGCCAGCCTTTCTGTTACAGGCAGGTTGTCATACCACACACACCCTCCGAAACCACACACACAAATGCGCGTGCACACACACACACATATACACAGATGCAGTTCCAAATATAACGACCATTTTCAGTTTTCCCCATCAATCTTAAATGTCCTGCAAGGTGCATCCTCGTCACATTTTCGTGCACTTCTCTTTAAATGAGCCATAACTTTAAAGGGAGTTGACACCAACTTTTGTTAAGTTTAACCACCTTTTTGCTTGGAGCTTATTGACAACTCTCTCTCTCCCCTGTGCCGAGCGGTTCCATTGTGTGTCCCTTTTCCTCTCTGCTCGCACTGCCGATGTTGTTCTGGTGCTGCGGGAATAAGGAGACCTCACTGGGAGGAGGAAAAACATAAAACCCTGTCATGTTGATGGAGGGCTCATGATCAACGTAACAAGTTTGTGTGCATGTATTGTTCTGGGTGTATTACGTGTGTGTACGCTGGATTAGTGCGAGCACTGGGAGGAGGCGGTAAAATGCTGTCTGAATGAAGTCAGTGCAGCGGTGAGTATTTTGACCATGTTGTTCAGCTAATAATGTACTATAGCTGAGGAAGACGAGGAGGAGGAGGAGAGAAACCAGGAGAGAGGACCTTCTAGCCTGTGTGTTCCCAGCCGTCAGCACCTCTCTACACACACACTCTGGTGATTCAGCCGGACCACAACTGCATTGCTCCTGCTTCTCATACATTTGTCTGTCTTGTTAGGTTTCAATTACGTCAGTGTGCAGTTTCATCAATAATTATTGGGAGAAATTAATGCCCAGATACAGTGTTTCAAAATAAGTCTCTGGCCTGTCCATTTCATCATTCTACCTACATCTTTACAGTGTCTTAGAAATACCATACACACGATTCTTATCTGCAGCATTTAAGCATCATGATGGAAAAAGTGACGGTAAAATGGAAGAGCACATGGTGTGTGGAGAAAGAGGCCATCAGAGGAAAAGAGGTTGGTATGGAAGGCCTTTTGATGGGTACTGGCGGGCGGCGGCGTTGTGATTGTCTCGGTGAATCGTTGGACCTGATCCTGGCTGGATCAGAGAACTAGAGCAGTCCTTACAACAAAGAAGAAAAATTATGGAAGATAGGAAGGGAAGGCTGTGCTCGCTTGCTCACATGCCTCTGGTGCACCAGAAAGTTTCCCAGTTGTTTGTGTCGTTTGAATTAATCTGGCTTCCCATTCATTGCCAATTCCAAGTAGAAATTTTAAATACTGTTATTCAATAGGAAGCTGTCACTGGCTACCATCCAGACCCTTTCTCAGTGCCGGTACGCTGGCGCGATTGGCGAATGCTAACGGGTGTGCAGCGTACGCATTGCACTGGTTAATTTCTGCCCCATTCTTCTACAAATCCTCTGGGTCGCGCACCGAGTCTCTCCCAAGTTTCAAGTCAGGGCCAGCAGGCCACTCAAGACGATCCCCAGGCCCTCCTGCCTTGTCCATGCATGCTTGGGTCATTGTCAGTGAACCTTTAATTTTGAAAAGGTCTGGGCCTCTGGACCACATTATAATAAGGATACTTTCTGCTCAGTCCTGACCAGTCTCATCCTGGCCCCAGCATGATACTGCTATCACCATGCTTCACGTTGAGTTAGTACTGGGCCCAGGTGGTGTGAGCAGCTGCACTGGTTCCCTCCAAATGCTTGGAGGGGTGAGCCCCAGCAATGGTTCGATTCTTGGTTTCTGATTGAAGATCTTGCTTCTCACACACATTTTGGGTTTGCTATGAGGCTCCGCACCATCTGGCCACTCTGTAAAGCCCAGTTACAGTGGAGGAACTTCCGTGTCCATCTGATTTCTCCCCACCCACCCCCTCCACTGCTAGCTCCTCTGCAGACTCCCAGTGCCAGGTTCTGGTCTCTCTTGCTGCATTTCCTCCTAGTTTGCTCGTGGGAGGTCTTTGTATAAACTTTTCCTCTAAGAGCCACTGTCTTCTTTGAATCTTCAATGTATTTTGGTCTGGCCTCAACACAATTCCAGCCACTCTGGTGATTCAACTGACCTCCTTAGTTTGGGTTTTGGGTATTTAATGCTGACTGGCAAAATCATATCAGTTAATATAGAGATGATCTCAGAGACAGGCTAGGTTTTCGATGTCACTGGCAGAATGCTACCGCTGGTGGCGATCACTTATAATTTCCGTGTGTGCACATTTTAGAGAATACGCTGGTCAGTCGTCTGGCCCACACACGATTGATATTGTTCTACGCATCCCAGCAGATCACTGGGTGGCATTTCTATTTCATGTTTGGTGGCATTTAAATTTATTGCTGCCCTCAATGCGCTTTCTCTGCTGTCGGTATTTATTGGTGGCAAGCAATAGAAACCATCTTTACGTAATGTGGAGGAAATGTCAAGTTTTGGAATAACAGAGATCTTTAGCGGTCTTGCATGAATACAGTCTGGAGAGTTGTCACATGCAATTGTTTTCCTTGTTTATGCTCATAAACTGGTAACGGTAACGCTGTCTCAGACCTTCTGGAAGTAACCCTATGTTTTCAATATGCGCCCATCTGGCGAAGGATACCCTAAGACAGATGCTGTCGGGTATCAGTTGCGTCGCATTAACTTAGATTGTTTTACATACACACACGCCCTCTAATACAGAGGTCAACCCAACGGTACCCAGTCATAAAATGCAAATAAAAAAGTGAGTCTGTGCTCTCCACATATAGTGGTTGTGCCCACTAATGTGTATTATTTGTTGCGGAAGAGCGGTAGTGTGCAGGGCCACCTACTTGACAGAAGAAGAAGAAATAACTACTCTCTGAAGCACCTCTATCTCCTCTCCCAGAGACTGACCCCCCCAGGTTGCAGGCCCTGCCTCACACACACACACACACACACACACACACACACACACACGCCACCACAGACACTAACGCCGCCACCTGTTCACGGACAGCACAAGCGTGATATAAAAATGTACGGTCGGAAATTCCAGACGAACAAACAAGCGGCCTGCGCCTTGCCTCCTCCTCCTCCAGATCAGGCGGGCGAAACGGTGGCGATCAATTCTCCTCCCCCTCCTCTCCTGCTGACGAAAGGCGGAAGGTGTGTGTGTGTGTGTGTGAGGCACAGTGTGTATGCGTGAGGTACTGCGTCAGTTGGGTCCTGGGTGATTAGTGCTTTTATATTGTTCCAAGGAGCTGACAAGGCCCCTCACTGCACCACAGCACAGCTGCAGTCTGCCTCTCCATCTCTGCTCTTCAGCCTTCCTCTACTCACTGACACTTGTGAGACAGGCTTGGACCCAAGAAAAGATGAGCCTGAAATAGAGGCAAGAACTAGAGGAAGAGGAGTGACAAAGAAACAGAGCGGGACAGAGTGCATATAATACAGGGAAGGAAGAAAAAAGGAGGGATGGGAGAGATAAAGAGAGATGATCCGCTGACAGTCGATGTGAGGAAGAGATAGAGAGGCAGACGTGAGAGGAAGGAGGAAGGCAGAGGAATAGAGGGGGAGAGCAGCGGACAGGGAGAAGTGGCATATTAGGAGGATTAGAGAGTCGATTCAACCGAGCCGACTCTCTCCTGGACAGGATTCCCCAGCTATGCCTGGGAGGCCTCCCCCCTGCTTTAAACACACAGGCAAGTCAGGACAGAGAGAGAGAGAGAGAGAGATAGGTGAAGTAGGGGAGGAACAGAAAAGCAAAAGAGAAAGAGAGAGAAAGGGGGTGGGGTGGGGGGGATCTTTATCTTTTCATGAGTGTTTGTGAATTAGTTTCGATTAGCATAATGAACTAATAAATTCTTGCCCTTCAACGGAGAATCAGTGTATCCCCCCAAGACTTCAAACAAACAAAACAACAAAAATAACACTTTTCATTTTCTCCAACATCTTGTTTACAAATGAAAAACAAGTCTGATGAATAAAGCTATTCAAATGGGACTATGGGCATTATTCCCTGCACAACGAAAACTTTTTGGAAACTTGCTTTTCAATCAAAGAGCCGCGACTGTTACTTTTACTAGTTAAGGACATATGTCTACACGATGAGGAAGAGTGGGGGGGCAGGGGATGGTAGGCAAGGGCCAAGAGTCTGCTATGAGAAAAGTATGTCTGCTATGCATGGGTTGTTTGGTGGTGGGATTTGTGGGCCAGAGCATTTTTGCTCTCTTGACATTGAACTTGGGAGAGGCAAGGGGGTGGAGGGTGGGTAACCGCCCTCCTAAACATTGTAAGTGCGTATATGTGCGTATATGTGCGAGAACCACACACAGGCTAACAATTTCTCACTCCCGGCACCCACCCAACCAACCCCCCACACTTCCTTGCAACTCTGCTTTATCTTAACTGTCAACACCTGGCCTAAGCAGGAACCTCTCTCTATCTGTGAACTTTAATCTGGCCCTGCTAGGCAAACAGCGCCAGGCTCGGACAAGGAGAGCGATTAGTCTGTCACGTTGCCCTCCAGTGCTTCAGCGGGGAGAGGAAACGAGGAAGGGAGAGGTCGGAAGAAAAAGAGCGAGATTGGGACGGAGGGGGATATATAAAGTTAGATACGGTGTGGTGAGAAAAAAAATGAAAAAAGAGACACAAAGACAGAGCAAAGGCTGAGAGAGCGGTATGGTGAGGGAAAAAAAACGGAGATGGGGGCAAGACAGGGAGAGAGAGGAGGGGGGCGGGGTGGGGATGGGAGGGTTGTTTGAGATATAACACAGACGCTTTGCTGACCTGACAAGGCCACAGACCAGAGATATGGTGGTGAACTTCCACCCCCATCACGGGTGACTCAAGCTGAGCCATGCAAACACACCTGGGTGCCATACATCCAAACAAATATACTCAGTGTGCTTTAGTACAATGAAGAGTATGTTCAACTGCCCGTATGTTTACATAAGTGTGTGTTCTGGTGGTTCCATCTTATATAGTGTTCACACATCACAATAAAAAAAAAAAAAGCACCAAATTCAGATATGTATGTAATACTTTTTATTTTTTTCAAGACAAAATGGCTGAGTGAAGAGAATAATGCAGACAATAGCTGAAAATAGAGTGGCATCTCCATAACTGAAAAATAACAACAACAAAATCTGTAAGTCGAGCCAGAACTCATAAATGTTGGTCAATGACCTTTGGTCATCAAACAGAGAAATTAAGCCATCACAATTCATCAGGAGGGAGAAAAATGAACTGATCTGTTTTGCAGTGACTCTGTTCTGAACAGAGCGTGTGTGTGTGTGTATAGTCATAATAAATAATGTCGACCAATGCCGCAGGTCAACTTCAAGTTCAGTTCAGAACAAATAGCTTGAGAGTAAATACAGAACACAGGATGAAATCAGGCTGAAAACTTAAATGTACCTCAATACCATCAGCAATGATAACATGTACCAAACTTTTTTTCTTTCTATGATTTCAGTTATATTTAGAATATGCCTTGCATATGACATGTACCATATTTAAATTATAAAGCACCATGGTTCTTTTGGCAATGACAAAACAAAATTCAAAATAGAAAAAAAAAAAAAAACCTGTAGCAAAAAAAAAAAAAAAATGCTTTTCAGATTGATGTTGGATTGATTGCATATGACAAAGGGTCTTTTTCAAAAACAGCTGGAATGTTATCAGGTGGTACATGTTCAAGGACAGTAAAAAGTTGGCTACCGAGAAAACCCAACAATAGCTTGTATTACTGCATATAAAATGGCAGGAGAGAAAAATATATAAAACAAACTAAAAAGATATGTACAACCACCTGTTTTTACCTCATTGTGGTCACTCCAGCGGGACTGCCTGAAAAGGCCATCATATGACCTCTCACCCTTGGGGAACACCACAACATTTTATTTTTCAAAAACATACTTATTTTCAAGCATACAAATTATTCACACTATATTATCCTGCCAAATTAAGAAAATATACGGTGGCAGCTTGTTGGGATTTTTTTTCACTACAGAAAAAAAGGGTACATTGAAACCTTTAAAGAGTACAGGCAAAACAGTTAAAAATACAGGCTCCAACATAAATACTATAAGTGCCTACACTAAGTGAACATTAATTTCAAATACCATTCTAAATACAGGAAAAAAGTAGACCATAAATGTGTTTTGAACATAGGAACTTACATGAGTGTGCATTTTCCTATGTGTTTTAAGTTCTCTCTATATATTTATATATCATAAATCTCTCCCCAATGCAAATTTTTGTTCAACCTGAAGACTTGTGTATAGCAAAGGCAAAAAAGATGAGAGACATGTTCATCACAATTCATTACATAGTGATCAAGTGCCGGATGTCACCAAGACAGAAAAGAGAAACAACAATAAACAATAATAAAAAATAAAAAAAAATTCAAATTAAAAAAAAAAATTAAATAAGGTTCTCCCCTAAAGATACTGTGTTACTTTTAAAAAATCAACAACACAATTTACTTATCTTTTTAAATCAAATTTGTAGAATTTTTATGTTTCTGTAATGAGCAGTATATTTCTATAGTTGGTATGAAGCAGGATGTTTTTATGGCAGTTCCTGCATTGATAATACCCCAAGAGCCAAACTGATGTTCAGTTCTCAGGAGGAGACATGGCTGGCGACAGTTTCTATTTCAACTCTTTTTTTCTCCTTTTCTCTTTTTTTTCTTTTTTGTTTTTTAACGCAAAGCAAATGACACCACACTAATCTGTCGGCATAAGAGCAAGTTTTCCCTTGAGCGTCCAACTGTAAACTGGGAAAATTGAACAGTGCACGTAGGTAGTCCCAGATCTGAAATCTGGTCCTCATTTTATACTCAACCACTGTACCTCCGATTAGAGAGACAGATACAGAATCCAAGGCAGAGTGACAAGTGCTATATCATCAACAATGACGGGGGGGTGGAGATAAAGATACAACTACCACAATGAGGTCTAGAGCATGGTAACTTAAAAGAACACAAAATGTGAAAATTTCACTCTTAAAAACTTGTGTGGAAGGGGTATTTTGTTTTTTTTTTTAAAGTTTTTTTTAAACTAAATTCAGGTTCTTTACTTTTGATTTGGACTTCCATTTAAGATAATTTCCAATGTGAGTTAATAAAAAAGTTTTCAGATTACTTAAGGGTTTCTAAGATCTAATGCGGTAAAGAGAATAAGCGCTATAAGGACATAAACATTTGAATTGTAGAGACACCTGGTCAACCCACTCCCCACCCCGCTATTCTGACCCTCCACCCACCCTTACCCTCATGACACCCAACCAAAACCCCCACCCTCACCCTCACCTAAAAAAATCTGTCTGGCTTAGGACAACTACAATCCACTCTGTGGTCTTCAAGTGGCTGCTGGCTACACTGCCTGCCTGGCTGACACTGAAGAAACATAATTCTGTGCTACTTACAAAAAAAAACCTGCAAACCTTTAATTTTCAAAGAAAATAAACACTCTGGAAAATTAAGAGCTTTACGTTGGTTTAAACGACTCGTCAGAGTACCCTCTCAGTATGGTACACATGTACCAGAAAATAATAAACACCTAAACCAAAAACTCTACACACCAAACTCCTACTACTTTTTTTAGCATGTAACATGCCAGTAAACAGAATCATAATCTGGAGAATAACAATATACATGAGTCAGGCAGATAAATGATTTACCAGAGATACACATAATCTTTTTTTTTTCTTTTTATGTTTTTGTTTCAGCTGGTTCCTTATGCTCTGCTAAGTCACAAAACGACAGGGTCGTGCAGGTGCTTGATGCAAGTACCTGCTTATTCTGTATGTGCACAAAAATGTCCTGTAATCTTCCATAGCTGAAACTCCGAGCTTATAGCAAAAAGGAGGATTAACTAATGCAGGTAAAATATCCAAGGCACTCTTTGTTGTCATTTCACACCATATTGTTAATTTCATTGCTGTTTGTAAAAGAAATATTTAATGGCGCTCGTGCCTAGCATTTCATAGGCAGCCCAATTTTTTACATATATATATCTCTTATCTCAATCTTGCATTGAAAATCTTTCACAAAGATCAGTTTTAAGTGTGACCCTGCTTGTCTTGATGTTTTGATAATATGACACTGTTCACTATGTTTGAACACAAAACTGTACATGATATGTAAAACAGTATGTACTGTATGCAGCATGGGTTCTCATAACTAACGTTTTTTTTATGTTGAAGAAATCAAAAGTATCAACAGCAACACATGTACAACCAAACCCACCAGCCGAGGACAATTTTCTCTCTAAGTAGCCAAAACACACTGAGCATGCTGTCCAGTTACAAAAAATACAAAACGTGGAAATTATTGCACAATAGAAAGGCTCAAAAAGTTTTGCGTTTGATGCAATAGTATTGCCCCAATGATGGATCATGCATTCAGCTTTTTCCAGTCGGGGATTTTAACAGGGCTGTACTGTGTACTGGTGTCTAACCCTGTTGTCCTTTCCCCTCACTTATCGGCTAGTTAGCCAGGGTCGCTTTTTAGCCAGAGGAGCTGAGAGAGAGAGCTGCCAGCATGCTGCTCTTTGCCTACTCAGTCTTAATGTCATTAGCCAGAGGGCGGTCACTGTGCCACTTCTTCATGTGTTTCTCCAGAGTGCTGTATACACTGAAAGGCATGTGGCAGATTTCACATTTGTACACGTCCTTGCCCATCTGTCCATGGGTCTTCATGTGGCGGGTGAGCTTTGAGCTCTGGGCGCATGCGTAGCTGCACAGCTCACACTTGTAGGGCCTCTCTCCCGTGTGGCTGCGTCGGTGCACTGTCAAGTTACTGCAGTTCTTGAACACCTTGCCGCAAAACTCACAAGTGTCACTGCGGCGGCCGTCCTTGGAGCTCGGCCTGCCGTTCCCGCTGCCGCCGTGGGGGGTGCTGGCCCCGCTGCCGGTGCCACTGCGTCCTGAGGCGGCCCGTTCCCCATCCAGCTCGCCGGGCGGAGTGGAGAAGCGCAGGCTGCCGTTCTCTGACGAGTGCTCAGATGAGGAGGCGAAGGGCGATTGTCTGGAGTCCCCACCTGTAAAGTTGATGAAGGGGTCCTTGAGTTGTCGTGAGGCGGCGTAGCCGGCTAGCCACTGGGAGTAGACGTTCTCTGTGTTTGGGATAGTTGGCGTTGGGGGGTCGAGGTCCTTCTCCACCTTGATGCGCTTGGACAGGGGACTGAGGGAGCCTGGGCTGACCCCTCCGCCCAGCAGCTTCCGGGACAGGCTCTCGGTGGACAGAGGTCCCAGGCCGTTGATGGTAGTGGTGGTTCCATCATCTGCCCGGTCAGACTCCATGGCCAAGTCCTCATCGCCGGGCTCCCGGGATGAGCTCCGGCGGCGTGGGTGCAGGGCCTCACTGTTCTGGTGGTGGCGGGCCCCTTCTAGCCGCAGGCTGAAACGGTAGTCATTCCTTCCCTCCTCTTCTCCCACTCCAGGCTTACTCTCAATTTCCTCCTCCTCTTCTTCTTCTTCCTCCTCCTCTTCTTCCTCTTCCTCTTCCTCCTCTTCCTCTTCCTCCTCCTCTTCCTCCTCCTCTTCTCCATTTTCAGGCATCAGGCCATTGTTCTCGCTCTTGAACTTGGCCACCACTGACTTGAGGGCATCTGTGGCACTGCCCATCAGCTCACTGGTACCAGGTTCGGGAGAGCTGGCAGTCGAGAGGCCGTCATCTGACTTGGCATTAAGCACCAACGACTTGCTCTGACAGTGTGTCTTCATGTGTCGTTTCAGTTTGCTGGCCTGGGTGCAGGCGTGGTTACAGAGGTGACACTTGAATGGCTTTTCCCCCGTGTGGCTACGCCGGTGAACAATTAGGTTGCTCTGGAACTTGAAGGTCTTCCCGCAGAACTCACAAGACTTTGCCTTGAGAGGTGTGCCCGGCTGGATCGCGCTGGATACAGCATTGGGGGTGGAACGTGAGCCAGAGGGTGACTGAGAGGTGGAGAGGGGAGGTGTGGCTGAAAATGGAGGCTTAGAACCTGGCTGGAATGGCTGCAGCAGCCGTTGCATAGGGTTGGGCCTGTTAGGGGAGAGAGGGGGGGAAGCCCCGGTGGCGTTCCCAGCCAACTCACGTAGACGCCTAGAGAAGTCCATAGTCGGAGGGGGTTCTAGTGGCACTGAGTTGAGCCTCATCACCCTGTCAAAGGCGCTGGGATGGTGGGTTGCCAGTGCCAGGTCGTCAGGGCTGAGGTGGTGGCGTGGTGGCGGGCTGAACAGTGGCGGGGTCCGCGGGTAACGACCCTCACGAGGCGTGGACGCCGAATCCCGGCCAGACCCGGAGCCCGGCATCCTCAGGAGGCTGTAAGGACTGCCGTCGGCCAAGTGGACAGCGTGGAGGGGAGGCTGGGAGGAGGCACAGTCACCCCCCATCCCGGGAGCTGCAGCTACACGGGGGGTGAGGGGGCTGCCAGGCTCGCTTTCCAGATAGATGCGGAAGCCATGGGTGTTCTGGGCATGCTGGAGCAGGAACCAGGCACTGGTGAAGGGCTGCTTGCATGTGGTGCAGGTGTAACTGCTGGGCTCATCTTTATCTGACAAAAAAGGGGACACACAGAGAGAGAAAATTTTAATCAACCTGATAAAATGATGAAAGGACAAGAACAAGTAAGTGACATTACACCACCACTGCAGAATCACTGTAAGATGTGACAGTGAGGTTTTAAAATACATAGCAAAATGTTCAATATGATCATCAACACCTGAGAGAACGTGTCAGAATTTAGCAGCAAATCCATTTCATTTTTTGAACCGAGAGTTCACTGCTACTTTTTAAATTTTTCAGCATTGTCGAAATATGCCCTGTTGTGCATGACATAACCAGTTATTTCTGGCCAAAATGACTGTGGCTGGATAGAGGCTTTAAAAAAGATTTTCAAAATCTTGGAATGGAATGGAATAATTGGATGAAAATTATTTTAACATAGAGAATAAAGCTCCCTTTTTTACTTTTGTGTTACCTGACTCACACTGCATGATGCATTTGTAAAATTGCTATCAGAAAATCTGACATCCTGATCTACAACATATGTGAAGGATTGAATATGCATTTTATAATTCTATCAAGCCAGCATTAACTTCCAGGGAGCGCACTTAACAAAAGAATAAATGAAACAACAATGAGAGACATCTCAGGCAGCAAATACACAATTTACACAGTTGAGAAGACAGAGGAATATTTCAAACAATAATTGACTTTCAATAGCACTTGCACACTGACCTGAGATTTGCCTGACAATGCACGCCTAATCTCGTTAAACGCACTCATCTCCCCTCCAATGCCTTGTTTACAGAATTAGCAAGGCTAAAGTGGGACATGTATCTGATGCTGCATATTAACGCTGAATACAAATAAGAGGTCACATGTTAATAAATTGTACCAGCGTTTATCACAAAAAACACACATTCGCAGCCAAAAGAAGCAAAGGGGAAAATTGTGTATGTGTTTGTGCGTGGGTGGGGAGGCTTCTATGAAAATGCATTTCATGCATTACTTTTCTATTTCTGATATTTCATGCTTTATGGATTTATTTAAATCCTCTCAGGTGAATAGAAAAGGAGAAGAAGGGGAAAGCAGAAGTGAGAGATATGCAAAATAAGAAGCATCCGCCACTTGCAAATGTGCTCCCTCTTTCATCTTTTGGCTTTCTTATCCTTTCTTGTCTTTTTTCTTTTTTTCACTGGAGGGCATTTTTCTGAAGTCATTTGCAGACACTGAACCCAAAGCCATAGCCATACTGTGCTGGAGAGGGAGGAAGGAAGATAGGCCGAGTGTGTGTTGCATTCTGCAACTATGAGTGATTCCTAAGATGGTGGATGGACAGTCTTGCATGTTTTAAGCCTGCTGTGGCTGAGAGACAAAGGGGTGAAGAAGGGGCAGAAAGAGAGGAACGGCCGCAGAGAGAAAAGAGGGATGTTGTGGATGAGCAATAGAGGGAATAGATTGGCGTTTTGTGGTTCTTCTTTCTATCTCATGTGTCCATGGCCACCGTGGCCCCCTCTGAACAATCTCACTTAAAGACCAGAACACGGCATAAAATGTGCACCCAATCAAACCTACACGCAAACCTTTTTCTCTTGACTGAAAAGAGTTGGAAGGGGGGTATACTGGTAAATTATGGATCATTACAATCTGCAAAAATTACAGTTAATTGCTGCCACCTGCAAGGGGCTTTGACCCACTATGGAATTTTTCCATCATAAAAAAGCCATTTGCCCATACACGTTTTTGCTCCCTCTCTCATAAGCACAAATAAAATGTGCCCATTACATTGGTTTGGCTATATGCATGTTTCCTGATTATGTGTGTTTTTATGGCTTTAAATAGAAAGCCCCATATCACTCGTAAAACGGTTGCAATAACCTGGCTTCTCCTGCTCACTTTGCTTTGATTTGCAGCCTATACGCACTTCCCTCTCCTAATGTGTGAGCAGACAGTGTGTATGCATGAGGAGGAAAATGAATTTTCTGTTGTTCTGAAGGACGAGATAGGGAGATGGGGAGGGTGGGAGGGGGGTGAGGGGTGGGAGGGGGGCTGGGTTGGCTCGAATGTCGCCTTCTCCTCCGAGACACAGCCGCGTCCATCAGAGGGAAAGAAAGCACTGAGGGAGTGAAGTAAGGAGGCAGGGAAAAGGGAAAGGGAGTGAAGGAGGGAGAGAAGTGTGGCGTGAAGGGGACATTCCTAATGACAACCCACCACATTTCTGAAGGACACGAGAGCCACAACACAGCACTTCAAAGGCAGTAGTCAATTAATTTTCTTATGTATCAAAAACAGCATGCCTTGTGCTATGCAATCACGAGCCCATCTATGAGCATTTGACAAACAGTGCTCATGCCACAAGCAGTGATGATAATTGTTATTCCCATGCAAGCAGTGGACACGTTGATGGGCATCAACAAGCCAGACCAATGCATGCCCAGATTCACAACAATGACAGAGAAGATACCTAAATAAGCCCACTATTGTCCTTAATAGCTGTCCTCAAAGGGATGGAAGGACAGTTATTCAAAAGGAGAAAAGACATTCTGACAAGGCGTTTGATGGCCTTGAAGGTTTGTTTTTTTTTTCTAGTATAGAAGAGCAGAGAACTGTGGGAGGGAGGATGGATGATCTTATAAACGAGTCTGTCCTCTAATGGAATAAAGGAGAGCTCCCTCTCACTCTCTCCGTCTGTTTCTCTCCTTCCAGTGACTCTAAGTCTGTGGTGAGTTAGGGCTGGAGAGCAGGAGAGCTGGGGCTAATGCTGGATCGCCAGGTCCCTTTGAAATAGGATCAGCAGAGAGGAGAAATCACACTGACAACCCCTTAGCTGCCATTTCATGGCAGGGGCTGAATGAGGGGGACTTTGGGGGAGAGAGAGAAGACAGAAAAACGAATAGGAGAAGTGAGAGAGAGCAGGGGGATCAGGAGCAGAAAAGTAGGAGAACGATAATCAGAAAAAAAGAGGACTATACTGTAAGAACTATAGAGGGCAGAGCACAGTCGCAGGACAGTCAAAGGAAGAGAAAAGGCATTGGCGGAGTGGGGAGTGGGGGGTTAACAACTCCTTCAAAGCCATTTCAGCACATTGCAACACAAAGCAGGGGGAGGCTATTACTGTGTCTAACGGACATAGTGTGCTGCTATCAGGCCGAGAATATGATCCAGGGCTCACGCTAAAAGAACCAGACCGACTGACGCAAGGGCAGAGGGGGAAATCGTGGGACCTCAGACAGCAGATATGGTCTCCTGTAGCTGCTGACACCACATTCACACCAGTGTCCCAGACAACAGCATTGACCAGACAAAGCAATACACACAAGCAAATCTAGGAGGCTGAGGCTTCATGTGCACTTTGCTCATGCAGA
The DNA here is from genome assembly GCA_033238685.1 of Lates japonicus. Lineage (NCBI taxonomy): Eukaryota > Metazoa > Chordata > Actinopteri > Centropomidae > Lates > Lates japonicus. Next base: position 3,791,030 of record BRZM01000043.1, on the reverse strand, counting down.
TTGCTCTATTGTTAGTGACCCAACCCCCAAACCCAGACTCACACGCACACACTCCCTCGGTCACCACACACACAGTAACCATACCACCCCCTTCTGCCTTTATCCTTTCGGCCCAAACACAGCCACAAACAAAAACAAACAAAATAACGGACACCAAGAGAACCATGACCTTGACCCACTGTCACCACCTGTCTCTTCCTCCCCTCATCTCTCAACTGAACCCACCATCCATGTTAATGTGATTACTACTCTGTTTATGTCATTAGGGTATTCACAGTCAGGGATTGGACAGGGGTGAAGGGTGAAGCAGGAGAGTAGAGGAGAGGCTCCCATTAGAGCTCTTCCACAGTGTCTTGCATTTTCTAAATTCACTCTCTTGTACATGACTTTCAGCTGACTTAGCTGGTGAAGGCCTTAGTGGAAATAAATTGTTGACAAATGAACTATAATTATTCATCACCTTTAAAATTTGGGTGTTTGTGTGGGGTGTCTCTTACAAGTTATCACCCAAAGATGCTTTATCTGTCTCTGGATCCGTTTGTATTTGTGAACATACATGATAGAGCAGCTGGCTGGCCTTGACCTTCCTCCTGACTTCTCTATCTCTCTCTGTTTGTCTGTGTTTCTCTGCCACAGCCACACACACACACACAGACATGCACGCTCTCACACGCAGGCGCATACACTCACTTCTTTGTCCTGGGCCAGACTTGTTGTGGTGCGCTGAGCCACTGGCCAGAGACAAAAGGCTTGTTTGACCAACACTTGTTCCTGAGACAAAGCCGGATGCAGGAAATACGGTTTACTAAACAGAAAGCCAGCCAGGGAATAGAACAGGCCTAAATCCCAGCCTTTTACAAGTCCGATGTGGACCAGGGCCCTGCAACGCTGGCTGGTGTCGGAGTCACACATTACACAATCGGGAGAAGCTAACCACGAACCACTGCACACATCGTATACGGAGGAGAAGAAAAAAGAAGGAGAAATAGACAGAGGCAGAATGGAGAGCTAAGAGAGCAAAAGACGGAGGAAAGAGAGAGGCACACTGGGAGAAGAAAAGCCTAGCTGGCATGAACAAGCAAGGAGGGGGGGAGGCAGATCTCCAGATAAAGATGCATGGTGGTCTTTGAGGGCCTGTGCCCAGTATAAAGTAATCTGCTGGCTGTGGCTTTGTCTCCAATCAGACTTTCACACTTCTTACCTTTCCTGTCCCCCTCTCCTTCTCCTGAAAGTTGATAAGAGCAACAGTGGAACTGAGGCGTCTCTGAGACACTAAGAAACCATTATGGACAGATGGCACCCACACAGAGGCCAATGAATGCATGCACCATACACAATAGACAAATGCGTGTGTGTGCGTGTGTGCTCGGGCAGTCAGTGTGTTTTTCATATGCATGTGCTTTTGCATGCGTGTGAATGTTTCCTTAATGGAAATGCATGCTCATTGTTAGCGAGTATGACCACATGACTGTGTCCACATGTATGCATGCATCGCGTGTGTGTGTGTATGTGAACATTTGTATGCAATACACTGACCACAGTCATTTTAAAATTAGAATCTCTCTGCGTAGTCTGATTCCCCGTGTAACCTTACTCCCTTTGATCTTTTCTCAGTTGAACTGTGTTTGAACTGACCATCCACCCACCCATCCGTCCGTCCGTCCGTCCGTCTCTCTCTCTATCCCTCTATCTATCCATCTATTCGTCCATTCCCACTAAGCCCAGCTGAACAGCTTTCGTGCATGGGTGCGGCTGGGTCCGGCAGACCTTATAATAGGCTGGGCCAGCCGTGTCTCTGATGCAGATCATTATTTGCTCTCTGCTTACTAGCGACGGTGGGAGGCCGCACTCTGTTGTTTCTCATCCCAGCTCTAATGGTACAGTGAAAAGACCTCTGGGCTTCTTAGCTTAACCAGTCTAATTAAATGGACCATCGCTTATGTAAGCATCCGCAGAGATTATTTATTGAGTTGGGATCCGCTTCACAGGATCAAACTGCCGTCAACAAAAGCCAGCGCTCAGTGGAGTAGGTATTAAATAAAGGAGTGGAATCAAAGAAACTGCAAACTGCCAAGTGTCAGTTTAAGCACACATATCCAGGTACATAAGAAGACTTAATCAAGCAGGAGTATTTTTGGACTCGGGCAATATCCCAGATGGGCAAGGAGTCTCAGAGCACTTCAGAGGGGAAATGTGAAAAGTGTTCTGTCAAAGAAAAGATATGTCTCAATAAACTGCAGCTCAGGGGGAGGAGAGGAGAGTAAAATAGGCTAATGAAGAATATAACTGAATATAATAGAATTCAACGGAATACAATACAATAGAGCAGAATGCATGGATATTTTCGCCTTTTTTTCAACTTTCACAATGCAGTATTCAGATGAGAGCATCTGCTGTCTTTCCGTACAAGCATCATCCCTGTTTGAAGTGCACAGACAAGATAGCCTCCATAAGACATGAGGCCAGCAGCCTGAGCTTCACTATCTCTGCATAGCTCAGCTTATGACAGGCTGGCGTCCCCGCAGAAAGGATGGAGGGGGACCAGGGAGGTCGACAAGCTGCACATTTCTGCATAAATCTCCAGATAGATAGCATCAGGAGAGGAGAAACAGGGGAGGGAGGCAGGCAAGCAGCGAGGGATGATAAGGCCCCCGGGGCAGGGCATTCGACACTGTCAAAACTGTTTCGTCTCCGGCTATTGGACGAGTGGAGCGCGTTATGAGCCTGCATACCATTTGCCAGGACGCGATTCGGCTTCACCGGAGCATACAGGGCCCTGTATCTGACCTCCTCGTCCCCCCTCCACCCTCCCCCTCTTCAGGCTTCATAGACATGCAGAGCGATGGACAGAGTAGCACAAACACCACATGGAAAAAGACTATGCAGAAGAAATGAGTGCATTAAAACACAGCTTACGAAAAAGCTTTGATTATCTACAGCCTTACTGGTGAATATTTCAGTGAGATTAGCAAAGGCCAACGTGTCAGCGGTTTAAACATTGTCTATTTCATTTGACAAGCTTAGGGGTTAGGAAAAAAATCTTAACATATGTCAAACTCTAATATCAATAGGGAGCAGGAGTGACAGATGAAAGCTCACAGACAGTAATAAGACTGAAACTTGCAGAGACATTTTCTAAATGCTACAAAATCATGGCTTAACACAAAAAGGCCTGGTATACAGAGCAAAAAAAAAGTGAACTGCTTTTGTTTTATCATTGTTGCTGTTTCATTTATTTTTTCCTACAATTAATTTACATTTGCAGTCAAAATCGGGATTCACATACACAGCATACACTCTAGATGAACTTGCACATGGACACATAAAGCATACACATAAAGCATACATGTACACACACACACATATATACATATATGTATATATTGCAACATATTCACAGTTGAACAGCCACACATGAGAAATAAATAAAAAAGTAGGGGCAGAACAAAAAACTGAGGGAAAAATAGAAACTCTGAAGCACTATTAAGCCTACTGTGTTGAATGACAGACAGTGCTGAAAGAGAGGAGGGTGGCGTGAGAGAGTGAGAGAGAAAGAGAGCAACTGAGCCAGAGAGAGAAAGAGTGAGGAAAAGTTGAAGAGGAGAAGTGGGCAGTGAGGGTTAGAGACTTCGCCTGAACTACAGGCACAGACCTGCAGTCAGGGTATCTGAGCTGATGGAAGTCCAGACACACATACACACACACACACACACACACACACACACACACGCAGTCTGTCTGGACTGAGTAAACACTTCAGAGTCTGGAGGATAGAGTCATTCCCTCTCCCTCCTGCTCTCCGTCCCCCATGCAGCCTGCATGCTCCTTCGTCACTCCTCCTTCCATCATGCTATTTCCTTAACACGGTCTGATGACAGCACTGTGAGAGGTTAAAGTGGGTCTGTCTTTCACAATCACACACACATACACATGAACACAGTATCCTTTTTCTTGTACCTCTAAAATACTCTATGCTTGGCCTATAACACACACAACACACTCACATAGTTTCTCTAAATCCTTCTTTTCTTAAGCTTAAAGGGACGCCACCTTTGGCCGTCAAACACCTGTGCCATGATACACTTCTCATCTTCTCAACCCACTCATGTGCCAGATCTCAAAATCCATCCGTCAGGCCAGTGTGTACAAGTCTTTCTTTTTTCTCCTACGTTTTGCCTAAGGTGCTCCGTCACTGTAAATAATATTTCCAGAGAAAATGAGACACAAAGAACAGGCAGGCAAAGGGAAAAAGAGACGAGGTGAAGCAGTTACAGATACTCATCGTTATCTTAGTCTCTGCGGGACAGAACTGTAGGTGGAGCAGTTTGAGGGTCTGTGCATCTTGGGGTTCCAGATGCGCTCAGATTGCCAGTAAAATACCACATTTTCATGCCATGGCATTGAACCGGAAATGGGGAACTGTTAGGAAACACAGTTACTACTAATGTTGACCTCAGTTGTTTGTTCCTGAACACGCTCGCAGTAGGCCCAGAAGCTCTCAAGCATGGGCCATCATTTAGATACCAGTGAACAAGGGCCGTTTTAAAACATGCAGTTATTTTTCACCCTGTCCTACCACCTCAGGGTGAGAGGACCAGGGCATGTGAGCTTGGGCCAACCATAGCAGCTCGTTATGCATACGAGCCTCAAGGCATTGTGGAGGGACATGGCACTTTAAAACAAGAGGGCCAGTGTGTTGGACTGTCCCGTGGCCCGGAGCTGTGGAGGCTGAGGATTTAACACGCGTCCCATCTGGTGTGTGTGACTGTGCACACGGTGGTCGAGTGGTTAAGAAAGCATCAATAGCCGGACTCTTTAGATCTTGGGGTCAGATGTAGCTCGCAAATCCATTTTCCTTAGAAATGTAAAAGTGGGAAGCAGAGAGAGTTATGCGTGTACATGTGGTGACTGCAGAACTGAAGTATGGACTTTGGATGAAAACTGATTCTATCACAAGTTCAGTGTATTTTTTTTATGTTCATATCACACATCCTCATTTCACCAAGTTAAATTCACTGTAATGTCATCACTAGTAAAGCCAAAGATTTAAAGTTCACTGCTCCTGTAATAAGGACACAGCCACTAACAGTGGGATCTCAATGCCCCAGCCCAACACTATCCCTTCATCCAACCCTCCATTCCCCGTTCCATTATTAATTCATTGAGGAGAAAACAGTGCTGGGCTACTTCTCAACCCAGGCGCTTTCCAAACCCTGATTAAAATTGCAAAATGGCCTCCTGTTCAGCCCTATTTCAGCTCCTTCAAGACATTCTGACAGAAGCAGGAAGAGACGGGGCAGAGGAAGTGGTCAGATATTCAAAGTGACCTGCTCAGTACTGGAACCTGACACTAATGCTGCTTGGACTACCCTAGAAGCTTTATACCAAACGCTGCCACACCTTTATGACACGTTATTTTGGACGAATACCCCACAAAAATAGTTGCCAAATGTAATGAGTCATGGTTGGACTGTACATTACGAGGACACAGTATTCTTTCCCAATGACACAAGACTATACTGTACATGCCAGAGAAAAGACTATGAGGTTAGAATAGGGTGAAGGCAGCCAGTTAATACCTACATGTAACGTTTACCATCAATAACAATCCATAAGATGGATGGGCCATATGCTTGGCAACGGCAGGCCACACTCCACACAATTCTTCATCTCCGAGGCTTGCCGTACCAGATTCCTGCTTACTAATTGAAGACATGTGGTCTAATCAGCCACCATAGCGATGCATGAGAGGCGGATAAAATGGTGGACAATAGGACTTAGGGCAGCTCAGAGCCCTAGGAGACAAAAATCTGTATTTATATTGGTGATACATTTAACTTTGTGGCACTGTACGTTTTTCTAAGGATAATTTGAAATTATAGTTAACACAGCTATACCAGTGTCTTTTCAGTTACATCCTGCACATACACATAGACACACACACACACACACACACACACACACACACACTGTCACTGGCCTGTTAAAAATACAGCATGTGGACCCTTCCGCTTATTCTCCCTAGAGGTGTGTCAGGAACATGCATAAGTCCAAGCAGTAGCGAGCGTGATATTAATTAAGGTAGCCAACCTGTAGGTTCCTTTGTGCCCAGCTGTAGAGCATAAATCAGGCTTTTAACGAGGCTAGGGCCCTAAGATCTCAAACCGTGCTGGAATGCTACCTGCACAGCCATGCCAAAAATCTGTCTGGGTCTAGGGCTCCTATAGATCACTAAGTTTATAAGGGGGGCTATAGCGACCTACCCTGGGGAGGGAAAGAGGGCGGGCAGAGCAGAGCAGCAGAAAAGGAGGGTGGCAAAAGGGGGGCATGAGCTATTTCTATTGGGTCATTAGATTTAAGTAAACATGTGTGGTGTTGGTGTGCATGTGTGCTACACCACAACAAATTCTCCTGCTTTTATGAGGACGCTTATGTAAAAACCAATGGTAACTACTGCAAAAATAATAAGACAGATGGAGCTAAAAAAGAGTGAGATAAAGACTAAAGACTGTAGTAACAGGTACAAACTTCTCCAGTGGATCAGCAAAACTCAGGGAATCATCAGCAAAAAAGCAACAATAAATTCCTTTTCTTACCCTCAAGACATAGTTAATAAATGTCTGAGAGGAACTTTAAAATGAGTTTTTAGACCCATGAAAAAAACTGATGAGCAGGATATGTGAAGAAAGCCTGTGTGCCTTTGGTGACAGAAGGATTTATTCACAGACAGCTGCAGGACAGGACACACGCATGTACAGACTGACTGACTGGCTGACTGGTTGAACAGCAGGCAGGCCGAGTCCACCTCCAAGTCATCGTTTCTGCACAGAAAAGGGTCCATGAACTCAGGCATTCCACGACAGGCAGTGGCAAGACATACTTTATACACACATACAACCGATACACAGGCATGATGCAAATGCACACACGTTTTATGCTTACTAGAACCTAATATGTAACTATGCAAATGGATCAGAACTCTGCTAAAGAAATGTCTTAAGCTATAGTACAGCAGTAATTTCCAATGCAATGCCTACGCTCCCAGAAAGCGTACCAGCTAACCAACCGTACATAAATAAGTCAGTGTGGAAGTGCGGAAATTTGGATTAATGGCTGATCAGGGGATGGGTAGAGCTGGTTTCTCAGGCTGCACTACCTGAGATTTATGGGCCAGATGTTTGTGCCATTGCTTCTCTAACAGACTATAAAACTTCATTTACAGAAGGCAACAGTGGAGTCTCAACGTAAAGCGCCGCCAACATGCTAAAATTGTGCTGCGCCGATGCAAATGTCAGCTTCAAATAATTAAAAAATGTAATTAACAAACAGCTTTCATTACTGAGAAATCTTGTACACTCCTGCAGTTTTCTCTTTCCCTCTCTCTTTTGTTTTTCTCTCCCTTTTCTCTCATGTCACTTAGACAATGACAGCCCTGACAGGAATGTAACTCCACTCCCTGCCAACATGAACTCAGGTTCTCAAGATCCACCCTGTGATTTCAAGGGGGGCTGACAACCTCTGACTGACGCAGGGGTTGCTGGGGTGTTGACCCTGGTGGACTGCTTCTGTTGCATTCCGAGAAATGAATTTGCGCAAGGTCAAACTGTAAAGATCCTATATGCTCATTCCATACATGTCCAGCTGATATGGTGTAGGCCTGCAGAAAGTACCGGGAGGGGAAAGTGCCTGACAACGACTGGATCCAACGGCTATCTCATGTACCTTTGACACCAACGTATAGATATATAAAGACATTTAAAAAAATATGTTTGCTCTTAAAACACGTGGCCTTTATTGCTCTCGTCAGGTTTCATCACCTTTGCGGTACACAGAGGAGTAGCTGATGAAAAGAGGAATTAAGGGCAGTGAAAGAACAAGGATATTATCTGAAGAGGAAGGGGTGTAGTTGAAGGGTGTCAAGAATGGTGTAAAAAACTGTGGAGAGGAGAAGAAGGGAAAAACAAAAGAGTGGTGGACAGCTTTACACTGCAGCACCCCATTCTAGATTACATTAGTGGCAGCTGCTTCCTTTGTGTGGTTTTATGGCCTGGCCCCAAGAAAAAGCTGCTAAAATTTCATTTAATCTGCTGCAGAAACTCAAGTGTCTGTCAGCCACTCAAACAAGGGGGCCTAAAAGCACTATGCTCTCAGATAACTGAGGCAAAATAATGCTAATAATATCTCTCTCCGTGGCCATACAGGCAGACATTTTGTGTAACCAAAGAGGACTTGCCTGTGCCGCCGGTGCATGGGAAACTGGCCCTGCTCTCGCAGTCCAAGGGCAGGCCTTTAATGGCCAGTGAGGGAGCCAGACAACGTCCCCCTTCTTCCCTGCTTCTCTCCCCCCTTTATCTCCACCTCCTGTTCATCCTTCCAAGTCATTAGCTTATGTTAATCACTAAAACTACCAAGAGTGACCCCCAATTTCATTTAGTATGCCACTACACTTAACAGCAGATGACGACGCAGCTGCTACAACAGATTTATTAAGGTAAAATAATAAATATGTCTTTATATATCTATACGTTGGTGTCAAAGGTATATGAGATAGCCGTTGTATGACTGAGCTTATATTTTGTGCTAATTTAAATTAGTCACCCACACTCTCAGACTTTGACACATACAGTGTGTGAGCAGATAAAATCTAATCATCATTCAAATTCTTTTTGTTTACAAAAAAAAACAAATATCCTTCATTTAAAAAATCTAAACCCATTTCTGCAAATTACCTTTCCTTGTGGACAATAAATTTGTTTAACTGCTTCGTAAGAACAATATCTTCACCCTGCAAACTCTGGAAGACGGCTTGCCAAATTACTTTTGCCAAAAGTTTAAGTCTATAAAATGGTCCAAAATCTAATAGGATCTAAACCATAATTAAACAAGCTATGAACAATATGAGCCAAAAAAGGGGAAATGCCCATATAATCCTTTATAGCTCAACTGCCTACTCAATATCCTGCTCCTAAGGACCCAGATACCTAAACATAAATACACAAAAAAGCCCCACAACAGTTTTGCTGGTTGTGTTAGCCTGAAACAGGGATGGAGTTTTGACAGCAGTGGTAACTGACAGAAAGCAGCAGCGCAGGCAGCGGTTAGGGGCAGCTTCCTTCCTGGGCTTTGGGTTCACAAAGCGACATGTCCACATACGTCCATATACATTTTGTTCAGATAAACCGGGGGTGGGGGGTTGAAGAGAAGGGGGTATTTTGTCATGTGAAGCCACAGCTGAAACTTAAGGCAAGAAGAGGAGGAAGAGGAGCAGGAGGAGATGCAAGGGGCCACATTACTTCGACCTCTTAGAGAATAAGATGGCAGGAGGGAGGAGAACTAAGAACATTCAGAGGAGAAAAAGGAAATAGAGAGGACACAGGCCCAAGCAGAGATAGAGGCAGAGGGAGTTATAACAAGCCTGTTCGGACAAGATCTCCTCTCTCTCTCTGTTTGAACGGGGCAGATCACAGATGACGAAAGTAAGCTTGTGACTCCATGTCCCACAAGAGCAGGTCTCACATGTGCACCGCTCATCCTCTCAGGTTTGGCTAAGGCTTAAGAGACTGACACCGCTGTGTGAGGATAATGACAATGAAGCATGTGGCCACCACATAAATGGAAAGAGTATGAAACTTTCTCCTAGTCTAGCAAGACAGGCAAGTTTTTCCTCTTTACTGTCAAATTCCCACAATTCCTAAAATTATTGAAATGCTTTGAGTTTTGCTACATATTACCAGTGCTAAAACTTCTACTTTGGCTTCAGGTACAAGTTATTCTGTGGCTAAGAGCAACTGAATGATGTCACCTAAGTTTTTTTTTTTATTATTCATTAATTTTCTTGCCAAGACATGAAGAGAAGATTGATACCACTCTCATGTCTGTAGGTTAAATATGAAGCTACAGTCAGGAGGTGATTAGCTTAGCTTAGCATAAAGACAACAGTTCACTGATTAACACATTATATGTTGGTTTTTTTTACCCATAGAAAAAAAAGCTTAAGCATAAAAATGACACAGTGTGTTTTTAAAGGAATCTGGCAACCTCACAATAAGGCGGTTTCAAGTCTTTATGCTAAGCTAAGCTAACTCGCTGCTGGCTGAATCCTTAAAGTACAGACATCAAAGCAGTATCTTACCAAGAAAGTGAATAAGCATATTTCCCAAAATGTTGAACTATTCCTGTAATCTCCTGCTTCCTCCACTAACAGTGGTCAATTTAATCAAAAAGATGTTAGGGTGCAGTGGGCAAAGAAACTGAGCTGATTTTAACTTCAACTGCTCAGAGGAGGCTATAAAAAACAGCACTTTGAAACCATTGAGAATAATTTAGGAAAAAAAACTTGCTGGCTCAGAAAAAATATGCTAATGGACATTCACCCTTACCTTTTCCATGTAAAACAGTGTTTACAACAGGCAACTAAAAGAAGAAAGAAAGAAAAAAGAAAGAGAGAAAAAGGAAAAGCAACACAGAGGCACAAATGAGTGCTAATGAAGACATAGCAAGCTGTAGAGGGGGGAAGGCGGAAGAGATGGGCGAGGGCAAATTAACCTTTTTAATTGGAGAGTGGTAGCCCTCTTTGGACCCTGCAGTTGGATCCAGAGTGCTGACAGATGATGAGAGGGAAATGGCAGGCCTATTACAGGCAATCTGGCCCTGCAACTTGGCAGACCGCAGCACTACCAGAGCCTGGGGAGAACAGGGCATGTCCAGCATGGAAAGCACTCCCTGCCAGACCGCTTGCTGGCAGAGAAGGGCTTGCCTCAATAAAGGTATAAATAGAGAATGGTTATCTTGGCACTTTGAACCATGGGGTAAAGGGTTGTCATAAGGGAGTCTGGTTTCTTGTCTGATAACAAAATACTACCTGGTCAAGAAAAAGGAGAAGGGCTTTGCTTTAATGAAAGAGAGAGAACCAGTCTGACAGGTATGAGCGAGGAGAAGGGCCAAGGGAGGGAGGTGTGAGGGTGAAGAAATGCACACCGAAAAATTCACACACCATTTGGGTTCACATGATATGTACTGATGCACACACCCATTTTCAAGCCCAAGACATCTGCCCCGGTGTTCACCAAGGAGCCAGATGCAAGAAAAAGACATCAGAGAGGATGACTTCCTGTCTGTCTGTGTGTCTGGATGCGAGAGCCATGTTTATGTCTGGGGATACAAGAAAAACAAACATCAAGGTCAGAGAAGCTGGAGTCTGTCCAAGCAATAGATAGCCCTTTCTTAACAGGGCTGCAGGCCTGTTTTAACATACGGCCCCAGGGGGACACCAGGATTTAGACAGAACCCTTAGGCAGGATTTCGTATTGAATATCAGGACCCTTACACTGTTAGAGCTGCTTCACAAGCTGAAGGCTTTACACCTGACGTCTGCAAGTGTTGTAAGTGAATAGCATGAATGGTGTCAGGGTAAAAAGATATCTTTTCCAAATCTGATCTGATATTCTTTTTTACATACATATCATTGAGCAAATTGCATGTTCTCGACACTCAGTGACAACTATCTTATCCACTGTGTCACTGTCCAGGAGACAGTTGATGTAAACGTAATCCTGACGCCTAGTGTTTAATGTTGACCCCATTAGCCAGACGTCCATGGACATCTCTACAGCAGGTCAACACTGCTAAGACAAAGAATCATCAATCCTTACCTCTGCCAACTGCCCCTCCCCTGACTCTCTTGTCAGTCCATCTCTCAATCCACACCTTCCCTTTTCTCTCTTTGTCCATCTGTCTTGCATTATGTATTATAATGCATCTAAAGCAAGGCACAGACATCACGGCAGACCCCACTGGATTGCTTTTAATTGCGTCACACAAAGCCATTCAAGAGATGAGACAATTAAGTGTGTGAGGCTCACATTCTTCACATACATGTATGCCTGTGTGGATGCATACACACACACATGCTGCAACCACACTCACACTGTGGTCCTCCGTCAGCATCCTCTGCCTGCATCTCATGCACACACACTCTCGCTTGCAAATTTCTCCCTCACTCTCTCCGTCTTTGTATCTGTCTCTGTCCCTAAACACACACACACACACACCACACACCAGACACATGGCCGAAGAGAGCAGACTCACCATCTGGGAGTAGTGGCCGGCTTTGTCTGGATGGTGGTGGTGGTGGGGGGTGGTGAACGCTAACACGGCCCCCCACCACCACTCACACACAAACTGCCATACTACACAACCCTTGCAACGGCCCCCGTCACCCTCCCTATCCTACTGCTCTAAGTGTGAGAGCTCTTCTCATACAATCTGCACATATACATATGCAAATTTGCAGGGGGGCATTATAAAAACAGCCATCATCACACACACACACCACACACACACGCACATAGAAGCGAGATATTTAGTTGGCTTCGGCACCAAAGTAGCCACGCAAGAGTTCTGGAAAAGAAAACATGTTTCTGAGAAATAGAGCAAGAGCTAGAAGGCTGGAAGAAAGAGGGGAAGATGAAAAGAAGTACCTTCTTTATAAATAACAAATTAATGTGAGCATGTGTGAAATACATGCAAATGGAATTGCACGCATTTACATAGGGACACGCATAAACACATGTGCACACTGACATACAAACATACATTATCCATGTTTGCCCCGCAGCATGCATGTGATGTGGATTTTTACATAAAACCTCACTCTGTCAATTCACACAGGATGTAACACAACTGTCACATCTGACACACAAGTGATCAGTGCCAACTTTTGATATCTGATACTTTCTCATGTCTGGCTCTAGTTTATACAGTCATCACATATTTACATTAATAAGCTTGTACCACATTTTAAAGAATCAAAGAAAATTAATAATATGAAAATATCTAATACTAGAGGAATTCATTTCTATGTGGCTGCACTTGAACTTGAAGTCTTTTGTCTTGCGTCCATTTGTCATAATCAGAAACCACAAGGCCCTGAGTGAGGACGGAAAAAGATAGAGTGAGGGAGAGAAACCAGTCATACAGAAAGAGAGAGAGAGATAGACACCTGCGAGGCTAGCTGGAAAGGCGTCACCTAACCCACTCCTATTCTTACAAAAACCTCATTGTGTCTTTACCTTTCACACAAGTTTTTAACAAATTACTTTTCTCTCCTCTGCAGTTTACGCTCACTTTGACGATCACATTTTTGTAAGCATGTGCAATGGCCGAAACTGTATTAACATCAAAATCAGTCACAGAAACAGCTTCATCAAGATGACAGACAAATGATAGCTGCAGCCTAAAAAGGAGGACTCAAATTAATAAATTCTACAGTCCTACAGCAATAAACTCTCGGTTCCTTGAATTCCTTAGATGTTCATGATGTGACAGAGCTTTCTGATCTGCCATCTTGAGGCAGGGTTTGTGTGTGAGCTGAAAGCATTTGAAGTGGAATAGTGAACAGCCTGCACTCAAAACTCAAGGGACACATCCGAGTCGTAATTAGGGGAGAGGAGCTGCGTCCATATTTTATAGCGTTCGCAGACACAAACACACTCACAGACATGATTTCCATTACCACCACATGTGTACGTGTATCATATATGGATCCATGGATATATTAATGCATGTACAAGCTGACACAGATAGAGGGTTTCTTGCCCACACGGCACAACAGTCCATTATGTACATCTTCCATATCAAATTCTCTCCCCCAGTTTTCACCACTCTCATGTTTGCTGTAATGTTTTCAGTACACAATAGCAGCAGCGGTGTTAAGCTCATGTTGCCCCATCAAGAGCAGAGCACCAACAACAACCAAACACTTTTCCCTCCTCTTCCCACCCTGTTTACGACCGGATCCATTCGTCTCTCACTTTGTTCCCACGCTCCCTCACTTCTTTTTTCTCTCCTCTGCATTGTCCTGTGCCCTCAGGTTAGAGGTTCTCTCTGTTTCCTCCTCTAAAGCCTGGAAAACAGAGGAGGAGGACGAGAGGAGGCGAGCTGGAGAGAGAAGAGAGAGAAAGAGAGAGAGACAAGAGGAGAGGAGGGCCGGGCGACGAAGCCTGTCCGTCTGCCTCTTTCGGCCTGGCTGGCTAACCGGTCTGAACTGGTTCTGACATAGGTGAACCAGAGACGTGTCCTCTTTCGCCTCTGGACAAAAAAGAACTGTGGTGGCATTCCATCCACAGTCAGCAGGTACCAGGGAAGTATGCATCCATGTGTGTGTGTGTGTGTGAGTAAGTGTATGCACATGACACATGTGTGTGTGTGTGTCTGTCTCCCAAGACCTTTGAGGCCTGGACCATTGCCAAGTTCATCTGTTAATGGACAGCTACTAGGAGAGTTGCCCCATCCCCCTCTTTCCCTCCTCTCTGTGTCTCCAGCAGCCGTGCCGGCTCACGACCCCCCCCTTAACCTCCCCAACCCCCAGCCAGGCCTGCCCAGATACAGACCCTCGCTCTCCCTCTCCCTCCTCCACTCCTTTTCTCTCCCTTCCCCTGAAAGCTATATCATTCCCTTTCTCCTTCTCCTCCTCCTCCTCCTCACTGCCCCCCAACACTCTTTGCTTCTCCTATTCAAGATAAACAGAGTGCTTCAAGTTCAGGGGACACCCTGGGACCCTTTAACAAAGCCATCTATCATGCTGTCTGCCTGAGACTCCTTTGGCCAAAGTGGGCTCTGTTGCTGCTGCTGCTACATCTCTCTCTCTCCCTCTCTCTCTCTCTCTCTCTCATCTGAATGTGTGTGAGAGTGAACACACACAGGCTGGACACAGACCAACCAGCCATCCTGCAAACCCTGACTAGCTACTTGCTCTAGCTGATCCCGAGCTGGACAATTTCCCCATTGTGTTTGCGGCCCCTCCTGGCCCCTTCAAGACCAGAGCAAAGCCAGACACCCACCCCCCACCCCAAACTCCCTTCTGCCAATGCACCCCCACACACCCCATGTTAAAACAAGACAAACTCACGACACGAAGGCATGCCACGGAGCAAGGGACAGCACGCACACGAAGGCCACTTTCTCTCCACACCTCGGAGACGGACTCCGCTGACCTCTCTCCTATTCCCCTGAAGTCAAACTGCGGGGCGATTAACCAAACTGTCAACAGCTTAATAGTGTGGGAATAAGAGACTGACAGTAGGCCTAGGAGCTGTGTGTAAACACTATGGAGATTGTGAACGGTACATGAGAGAGAGAGAGAGAAAGCGAGAGGGAGAGAGAGGGAAAAAGAACAGAGAGAAACCCCATTCACACAAAGATCCTGCAACATTTATGGACTCAATTATCTGGCATTCAAGCACAGGTTTTGTTGTATGGAAATACGGCAGCAAGTGGGAAAATAAGGACACCACAGAGGAAGAACATCGTGAATTGCCTCACAGGCTAACTAAATGATTCATTTCAAAACTTACACGCAGCTGAAACTAATTTAGAGAGATGCCGGTTCAACTTTATGGTCATTTCGAAGGCTGGAATTTGTGGTGCTGCTGAACTGTAATCTGTTAAATACTGAGAAGTGTTTCTAATATTTAGTCCAGTCTTTTAACATCAGTGAGGGCATATTAAATGTACAGTGTAATTTGTATAATTGCAGTTTATCACACTTGTCTCTTATTCTTAAAGGTTGAGTTAATCTTGGCTGGATTCGGGGCTTCTTTTTTTTTTTTTTTTTGCTGTTTATTTATTTATTGTTTATTTCCATTAATTTTATTTAAAGTAATCTTACTATCTCTTGCAGATATTGCTATTGATTCCACTGGAAGATTTCCAGAAATCATGCTAGGTCCAGAGCGGGTAAACTGGCCGAGTGTTTTACATGATGAAACAACTCCAGCTCTTGTTCCCACATAACACTGACAAGGACTATAGCAGGAGTATTTACAAGATAAGGCGCATGCAGTTAAGAGGCCAGAGAGAGAGA
Organism: Lates japonicus; assembly: GCA_033238685.1. Classification (NCBI taxonomy): domain Eukaryota; kingdom Metazoa; phylum Chordata; class Actinopteri; family Centropomidae; genus Lates; species Lates japonicus. The sequence continues at coordinate 3,775,168 of BRZM01000043.1, read as the reverse complement.
GTTTTTCTGGCTAACAATTGTGACAAGAGCTGGCTAATCAACTCTTGACACCACTAGCTCACTCCAGGTATGGAAGAGGGACTAGGGCTCGCGTCATGGTCACACAAACACACACGCATTTTCCATCTCTCTTCTTCCCTCTTTCATGCCTCTCTCTCTCCGACAAACAGCCATAGCAGCATCCCCAAAAAGCCCAGCAGCTGCTGTCCTCTCCTGCCTGCCATAGAGTGGGACCAGCCCGCCGGTTTTAGAGCGCTAAATTATCCATTAGATGTTATCAAGTTGTAGCAGGGTGATGCCATTCTGCTAGGAGCCATCAATCTTTCATAAGTCCCAGGCACGGCGTGGATTGGGATGCACTACCAGCACCTCCCCACCTCTCCCAGCGCACCACCCGCCCCATCCAGCTCAACGAGCTGCACGCAAACTTAAGACATGTGCACACAGTAAGGCCAACAATCCACAGTCAACAAATACACAGGCTGACATAAATGCAGCCAGGTACACGCTCTTGCACTCAAGCTCTGCAGAAACAACCTGGACAGGAGCTTGTTAAGGGAACATCCAGTTCTACATTTCTTGTCTTGTTTCCTTTATCCCCCCTTTTCCCTTCCTAAACAAAACTAACATTTTGAGCCAGGCCTTGAAATTTTTGCTACCTAAACCGTGTTTCCATGCCCTCACACTAGCTTCCCTTGCATGCTCTCCCTTTTTTTTCTCTCCTCTTGATCTCTCTCTCTTTCTCTCTCCCTCCCTCCCTCTGCTTCTTGCCGTGGCCTGGCAGGCAGGCAGGGCAGACATGTTCAGAATGCGCTCCGGTAATGGGCTAATCAAAAATGCAAAACAATTGGCAATTACCGCGCGGGGCCCTAATGGTCATTAGAATTTACAACAAGGTAATGAACTGAGAGTCAGCTCAGTCCATGCATATTCATAAAGCAATCAGGCCTTTGAAGATTAAAGAAGCGCTTCAAATTTAAATGAGGGCGCCAGCATGTTATCAGTGAGATTCAGCCTGCAAAAGTAAAGGGTGCCTGGGACAGGAGTGTGCATTTATGAGTGTGTGTATGTGTGAATGTCTGTGCGTGATGAGGGTTGGGGGTCAGTTTGGTGTAGGGGGATTGAGTGGAGGTGTAAGTATGTGTGTGTGTGAGTGTGTGCATGCATCTGTGATGACGGTGTGTGTCGGTCTTGTGCCAAAACGCGCCTGTATGCATTTTGTGCAAACTGCGGTACACTGAAACCACCATATAGCCTAAAGTGCTTCTAATAACCAAATTAACACTCTCTTAAAAATGAATGAAGGCCCTATCTTCTGATCATCATTTAAAAGACGTGGGATTTGAATCTAAGATCAAATGTACAGTTAACTTGAGCTATTAGGAGGCAATGAGCTTTTGAATACGAACCCCCCCACCCCCACCCCGGGGAATACAGCAACCTATTAGTATACATTTATGAAAAAGTGCTGCGGCAGACATGGTTTGCATGCACATGTACACGCTAAAGCACTTTGAGACTCACACACACACACACACACACAAACAGAGGAGCTGTGAGTTTTCACAAGTGCAGCATCAAGACACAGGGGCCCTCTCTGTGCCATATCTCTCTGGTGGAGATAAGGCTGGCGAGACACAGCTGTAGACGACCACCCACCCACATACAAAAGGCACAAATAGACTCACACACACCCACAGACACACAAGAGTCTGACAGGCCAAGCCCAGCGCTGGGACCTGCAGTGGGGCAGATAGTGGAGGAAGAAACACTAGAGAAGACAGATAGTGACCAGGATCAGTGGGTTTAGACAAACGTGAGGTCCTCACCAATGTGGCTCTCCCATGGCCTCAGCATTATCACCATGGTTTTGAGAAAGACAAAGCAACGGTCCTGCAGCACCACATCTATAATCACTACAGTCATAATAGGAACACAAGAGGTTGAGGTGACATACTGAGTAGTGATACAGGTTGTGATAATGCGACACAGACTCTGAGATACTGAGTAATAAAATCTGGATCGGATTTAATCAGCAACCTAAATCAGGACTTAAAGAAGAAAGGGGAAGTTTTTTAGAAAATGAAAATTACTTCGTTAAAATCTATGTGCCAATTCTCACCCCCAAACTAACCTGCCTTCCTAAAATACCACTTCTGTCCTTTTTGCTCTCATCCGCCACTTCCTGAGCTACAGCTGTATCAAAGACACTTTTTCTTCTCTGTTTCTGTTCTGTCTAAAAATAAAGTCATTAACCTGCAGGTGGTGAAGCCGGCGGCTGGCGTGACAGGCCCTGACGCTGTCAGATGACCCCTGACCCTGTGATGTGACTGCCTGCCACGCTATTGACAGGACAGCGGCAGGACACGCTTATTTCTGAGGATACTTTTTTATCCCGTGTGATGCGGCTGTGGACAAACAAGGTTGTTTCTGTCGTATAGCTTCGTTTGACAGTAGGTAGAGGGGCTAGAAAGCGGCAGTGTATGTGTGTGTGTGTGTGTGTGTCTTCTGGCTTGCTCTGCAGCCAAATTTGCGAGAGTGAGAATGAGGTCTAGAGTGGATGTTGGAAGCCTTTAAGAGGTGCAGACACACTAATGTAGCCAAAACTTAGAGTTTCCAGTCCCTCGAGACAAACTACTGGAGCGATGCGTGGAGAGAGAGCGTGAGTGGGAAAAGGGAGAAAAAGAGATAGAGAGACAGAGACAGAGAGAAAGGGGAGGGAGGAGGGAAGGGGGAGGGGGGCAGTGGGGAGGGGGCTAAAATAAGGATCATATGTTTCTGACAGATCTCATCAACTCACAACACATCATGGGGCCTCTGCCACAACACACATTTATTACAGACAAAACACAGTTTCACAGGAGGGGGTTTACACTGTGTGTGTGTGTGTGTGTGTGTGTGTGTGTGTGGAGGGGGTGGGGGGTGGTTTGGTGTGGGCATTGTTGTGTTCATGAAACAGGTGTGTGTACATTTGTGGGTGGGTGCTTGCATTTGTGTAAGCCTCTTTTTGTGCCCATGCGTGCATGTGTGTGTTTGTGTCCACATGTGTGTGTGTGTGTGTGTGCATATTTCAACTAGCCTCCACCTGAATGGCCTGAGGCTGTCGTACCGGGGTTGTTAGAAGACAAACAGAGACACAGGAAGCGCAAGCTAGGAGCCCTGAGGACAGTGCGCGCACTCGCACTCACACACACACACACACACACACAAACCCACAGTCGACTGCATACCTACCCTTAAGTACATACAAACTCCCGCTGTCAGTCATACACATAGCTGCCACCTCACCATAACTCCTGCTTCCTAAACCCACAAAACATCGCTTTAACACACAGCTATACCTCCTCTACCTCCCTCTTACGCACACACACACATATTTAGGCCCAGCCCGTCCCTCAGGCCCAGCGCTCTGTGCCAAGTCTGGCCTGGCATGGTCCACAGAGGGGTGTCCTGAGGCGAGGCTTGCCAAGTCAAAGACCCTTTCATGTTCAGCCTGCACGCCCAGGGTAGTAAAGCTTTAACAAACAGCCCGACACACACTCTCTCTCTCACACACACACACGCACACACAGAAAGCTATAAACAGTTTAAGTGGTCAAAAACCACACTCATACACACACAACATGCACACATATGCACATACATTAACTTAACACTGCACCCACACTCGAGATGTAAACATCCACTAGACTTCAGCACTTGAGTGCAACCAAAGCCACGAACGCTCAATCCAACAACAAAGGCTGATGAATCGCCGCCGACAACATTTGTGGGTGTTTAGAGCTTGGCTTCAGAATACAAAAATGTCCTCTATGAAAAATTCATCCTAAAAACCATTCCTGTTCACCTTCATTAAAACCTAGTGGACTCCACAGTCAAAAATAGGACTGATTTGATCAGAGCCCCGAGCAGCTGTAGGATCAAATTAGAGTCAGTTTTTACAGACAATGGAGTTTATGTTGAAAATATTAGCTGGTATCCAATAATCACAATAGCATGCATCTGTGCCTTTTCAGTATCAATTAAAGTGATCATCGAAAACAAAGGCACACGCCACATGTGAACTCGCACAGCGACCCATATGCACACACAGACACACTGGACACAGGAAAAAAGATATCACCACCAAGGAGCCTCTCGCCCCCCACCACTCACACACACACACACACACACACACATACGCATTCCCCATGCACAACCCAGCCCCCCGTTCTGCCTGACAGATACCCAGTGTGTATATGTGTGCTTATGAGGGGGGCTGGTGGTTTGGAGAAAGGTGGCATGGTGCCAATATGGAGCCTGCTAAATACCTTTGTCTCCACAACACACAGGGACAAACAGGACAGGCAAGCCACTGCAAGAAGACACACTACAGACACAGAGGGGTGTTACAAGAAATACCACTCTGTTGTTAGAATGTTTTCCTTCTCATAAAGAAAAAGGGGGGAAAGGTGGCTGCCATAATTAACTCAGTATCGATTCGGAGCCCAGGTTACAATGGAGGCAGTGCGCTGGAAAGAGGCAGAAGTGTGAGATGGTGGTCGATTCGAGCAGCTACAATGGCCTCATTACCACGTACGACCAGACTGGTGAGAACGCAAGAGGTGCTAATGCTGGGATAGATAAATACAAGCCACAGTAATGGAGCAATACAAGTGCAAGAATGTAGCACCACGCTCATAAAATGTAGTGACGAGAAACAATTTGTAAAAATACTAATTATGGTATGTGGGACATGATGAAGCCTATATACAGTAGTGGGGTTGTGCATCCTAAATCATAACAATGAAAAGCATCTTGCTCCAATTACTCAGTGTTGGAAGACCAAATGATCATTCATTGCACTGATAACAATTGCATTTAGTCCAAGGGATAATGAATGGGAATGTAAATAAAAATTATGAATCTGCTTCACTGGTATGCCTCTTTAATAGTAATTATATCCTGTGAAATAAATCCAGTTGTACCCTACACTGCTTTCACACAGTTTGTGTGAGAAACCGTCATCTGCTCTTTTTCTGGGCCATCCATAATCTGGAGACAAGCTACGGTGTCCCTATGCATATCTTAAATTGTTTATCATGCAAATGATGGCACGCAGGCTGCTCTGCCCTCTTCTAACGGCCCAGAGCTCCAGACTGCAGACCCCAGCCCCAGCTGCAGCCGTGAGACTCCCAGACGGCCTCAGCTGTCCCATAGACGGAGACCGAGAGGCAAAGCTTCATCTCCAGCCCTGGGTGTGTTACAGACAACTGCCCCCACCTCCCCACCTCTTCACTCAACCATTCCGGATGTCAGCTCCCTTCAAGTCCAGCAGCTTCTTTCCTGCATCTAGCCCAGGCCTGTTTAAGCTGCTGTCCGTATAGAAATCCATCTGCTTGGATTGACATTTAGGGAGGAGGGTAGGGAGTGGAGGGGTCACATTCATTTGAGTGCATGCAGTGCAGCAGCATACAGTAAATCTTTAGGGGTGTAACATATAATACACTCCCCTGGAATAAACTGGACATGAAAGCCAGTATGGCATAGACACAGTGTGTGGGGACAGTATGTATTGAGATGCCTCAGCTCAGTGTCAGCCTCTAACTGAGCGGGGTGAGAGAACATGGCAGCTAGCATATGGAGTATGGGGTGGCGCGCTGGCACTGCCAGTCTGGATCCATCAATCTTGGACACAGAAAACAGAGGTGGGGTGGGGGTGGGGGGGCTGACTTTTATGCATATGTGACCGATGTGTGTTCTGTGCTGCACGGTGGCTGTGTCTCCTGTATGACCCAAAATCTCTTCCTTTTCCTTATCTCCGATGTTGACCTCACACTGTTTTCCTCCTCTTAAAGAGTTGTTAAACACAAGGAAACATTGTAACAAGGTTATAAAATATATCAGATGAGGTGTCACAACAGGACAATCCTTACCAAGTTAATCCATTCATTATTAACCCAAGTAAATCCTGACTGTTACACAATGTTCAGAGGAATAAGTCCTATAAATAAAGCTCTGCTCACAATGCTAGTGACCTTATGATATCATGTGAACTCCACTGCACGATGATCTAAATGAGCAAAGAAAAAGCATGTTCAAACAGCTGACAAGGCCAAGAGGCATGTACGGATGTGTGTGTGTGTGTGTGTGTGTGTGAGGATGTGTGTGCGCAGATGTCTAACAAACTGCACACTAATGAACAGTGGTCATTCTGTATGACAGAGGGCTAACTAGCTAACAACAGATAACAGCGGTCCCTTTACAATGCCATCTGCAAAGCTGAGGCACCGACTAATGCAGTACAGTACCGCGCATTGTGGAGTACTACTATCCGTGCATTTAGCCTGAATTGGCTTCAAATTAAATCACAACTGCCCAGACAATCAGCTCAATCTGGCACATGGTATTGGATCTGTTAAAGGAAATGAATAAACATTCAAATAGGCTGGTCAAAATCAAACCCCACTCTGCGAAACCAGTCATAAGGGACTCATGCTTGTTTGCACAGCAACTCATCTTTTCACTACAGCCTCATTTAGCCCCAGTGGACAACCAAGAAACCGAACAGCTGCCTTAAGAAGTCCTTAATTACTCAAATCAAGAAAAAACACTGACAATTAGTGGCTGTAGGATTCCTCAAATAAACGCTTCTTCCTTGACAGATCAGCATAATTACATTCTTTTCTGTCTCTTTTTTGTAATTTTAGCATCATAGTGAGCCTTCACAGGCACATATTTGAGGGAGCGAGAGATATGACAGTGTAATAAGCCGGGGAGGGATAGAGATGCATCTCTCACCACCACATGAGAGAGAATGTGGAGGCCACAGGATCTGAGCACATCTGTGATGCAGAAACAAACCAAAAAGAAATCCATTTTTTTCCTCTCTTCTCTCTCTCTTTCATAATCTGTGTCTTTGTCTGTCTCTGTATGTGTGCGTGTGTGTCTTTTTTCACTGTCTGCAAATGTTTTCCTTTTCTCACAATCATTTTTCTCAACGGCTCAGTCTTCATGTGGGTTCATGGCTCAGCTGAGCAAGATTCACAGCTCCTAAATGCAGCAGCAGATATTTCACACCCCGGTTATGCAGATTGGATACATCCTCGCTACCAGAGGCAAAAACCAAGAAAATCTGAGAGAGTGATTGTTCTTGTTCAAAATAAACTCTCTATGAACCGTGGAAAGTGTGACCCACTCCGCACACCTTTAGACCTTAAAGACTCACTTCCCACATTTTCTTTTTCTTGCTCATTTGTTTACTCTTGCGTGGCAGCCATTTTAAGCTCCCAGTGTGTGTGTTTCTTTGTTTTTGTTTTTTTACCTGTGATGTTCTCCAGCTTGGGGATTATTCCTTGCAAGGGTGCTGATAAACAATCCTCATCCTGCGGCGACACCTGAACAGCCACCTCCACGGGGTGACACGCCCTCCGCGGGTGCTGATGGTGGTGGGTCCGCGAGTGCGAGGAGGACGTGGAGAGGGGCGAGGCGAGCGGGGAGGACGGTGGCCTGTCCAGAGGTTTGTCCATACAGAGGCTCCCGTGGCACTGCCTCCGTTTGTGTTCAATGAATAGCAGGATGTCAGCCAGGGGGAAGCGGGAGTGACACTGGCCGCAGGTCAGCAGGTCCTGGTCCCCTTTTAGGGGATCACCCTGGCCCACTCCCAGCCTGGGGGAGTCCTGAGAGTCTTCTTCTGGTAAAACACCTGACAGAGGCTCAGCTGGATGGACAGGAAAGAAAGAGGAATGTGAGATACGGCACAGAGAGAGGTAGTGATTCTGCAGTGCTTGTATACAAATGTGTCAGGAGAAGTGATGGAAAAGCACATTTCTGAATCTCTACAATACACGAAGACATCCACAGGAATAAGGTCAGGTTGTAAAATGTGTAAAGAAAGAAAGAAAGGAAGCACAGACTACTTCGATAAGGACTGACATGTTCAGCTTGCAGGCAGCAGCCAAATGATTAAGTTGCTTGACCCTCTTTATTGTGCTGCCAATCTCGCTTTTTTAATGAACCTAACACCTCTGAGAATCAAAAAATAGATTCTAATTTGAGTTCAAGATGATTGGACCCCATTTCGTTAAAAGTGCTGGGATCTCGTGAACCAAGGTTAGACATTGAGGGGTTGGATGTGGAGTAGGTCCCTGAAGTACCGACAGAGAGAGAGAGAGGAGAGAGAGAGAAGAGAGAAGAGGAGAGAGAGCATTTTAAAAAGAAGTAATCTAGCCACACGGTAAACGACACTGGGCACCCCGACTGGGATGTTGAGATAAGATGTGATGAATTCTTGCCGCCGGTTCAACCTTTAATTCCGTGTCGGGTCAGACGTGAAGGTGGTGAGGGACTATGCAAGATAGGCCCCCGTTACCTGTATGTTCAACTGCATTAAAGATGAGGGAATTCACTCCTATTTTACTGGAGCTTATCTTAACCAGCTTATGCCATGAACATAGGCGAAGGTGTGTGAGGCTGGGTTAGGTGGAAAGATTTTTCTTCAAACCACATAATCTCATTTTGATGCCAAGCAAGAGTGATGTGAATAACTTTGAAAACTAAAATATAATCCTTTTTTCAGACATCGAGCTGCGCCAGAATTTAAAGTAGTTTAGGCCAATGTTTCCCACTGGGCTGCAGGAGTAGGTCTGCTCCACTATCAGGAAAATCATTAGGCCTGTTCGTTTGCCATGTTAGACTATTATGACTTCCTGTGGATCAATAATTTCATCCAACTCTCAAACAGAAAAAAAGCAAAAAGGAAGGTTTTTTTTTTCATTTTCAGAGGGGTTTTTAAAAAATGCAGCAAGCATATACAGTACATTTATTTCCTCTCTGCATGTATGAATATGTGATAAAGTGTCCCTTTGCCACAGGACGGCTCACCACTGGCTCCAAAATAAAATTATGCACAGTGGGACCATGCAGTCTCAAGTACTCTGTTGATCAGATTAATAATGTGAATATATAAAAACATAAGTATCATGCCAAACTAAGTGAAACTGAACTCAAAGAATCTGGGTCAGAGCCAAAAATAGAAATTATACAGGCTAAATGAAATCACTGCAAGTGAAAAAAAAGAAGGGGGGGGGGTTAAAAATGTATGTAATTCTGTGAATTGTTCCATGAAAACAGACCTATAGCTGCTTGTCTTTACACACTTTCTCTCTGCATGTTCTTTCAATATTCTGAATATTTTACATGACTTTTTTTCTCCACTTGGAAAAAATGCATGAGCAGTGCAAGGAACATAAAATATACAATCTCTTATTTCTACTAAAACGATCCTCTGCATGCGCTTGGTCAAGCAGCAGCAGCAGCAGCACAGGGATAAAGTGGATCAAGTTCAAGTTCAGAAGTGGCCCACAGGACTACAATCATATTGCGCCCCCCACTGGCAAACCTTAGAACAATTATCCGGCAAATGAAGGCATATATGTTGCCAGAGCATAATTGGTTTCAACCAAAAAAAAGGGGGAACAGCATGCAGAGACACATTTACCACAACAAACTATAAAGGCAGAAGAAAATGCAGCGCACGAGCTCCTGATCTCCAACTAAAACTTCAATTAGAACAGTGTGTGTATCTGGAGACGTCTCCACAGTCGCTGACGCGCGCCTAAGAGTGAATTGATAAAGCATTTCCTGCTGTCATCGTCACACAAACGATGGGAAATAATTATCCCTGCAAACATAAGTGAATCTCGACAGCGTTAAAAAAAAAAAAAAAAAGCACACACAATCAGTCAATCTCAGTCAGCGCCCTGCAATTATTATCACACACGCGCGTAAAACCCACTTTCCTGGTTTTCCCTCTCCCGTAAAACAGTATCGCTCGCGGAGATTCTTGCGGATTTATGCAACGTTATGTCTGTTGATGATAAGGAGATAACACACTACACGTTAAACACACTGTCTTTACACAGCAGCTGTGAGGAATTTGCGAGCACAGAGGCAATATTCCTTCTAGATAACGCACACGAGGTCTCTGCGCTGTGGACAAGTGGGTATGTAAACACCACTTCCCTATGTCCGAACCAGCTCAAACCTCTGTAAATACATTCTTACAACTTTAAAAAACGGAGGTAGTTTTACAGGCGACACCTGAAAACTTCTCAGCGGATGGCAGCAGCAGCAGCAGTAGTAGAGGTAGTAGTAGTGGCGGTAGTAGGCTTGGGCTGCTTTCATATAGGCAAAGGTCTCTGGCCATAAAGCCCATGCATGCCCTTTAATGGCGAAAGAAACCTTGAAGGCTGCGTTATACAACACGTTAACAAACACAAGTTGAAGCTCTGTGTCACGTTGTTTCAAAACTTTCACCGGACGATGCCATAATCGTTTTTTAAATAAACCTGTAGTCTTGAATATGTTTTGTAATTTCACTCAGGACAGCGGTGGCTCCGTACGTGGCCATATTCTACCTATGAAAATTCCCCAAGGAAGTTGCCCTAAACGGAAAAAAAAACACAGAGGTGGCTCGTTGAGAGAGGAGGGAAAAAACAGTAAAATTAAACCAAAATGCGATTCATCTCCACTTACGCGAAAACTCCCGTTTGCTCAAGTGCTGGGGTTTGCCTTGCTTGCGGCGAGACATGTTGGTTTAGTGGCGGCTTTTCAGCTGAGTTCACATTGGGAAATCCTTTCCTACAAGGTAGACTCCAAATGAAATATCTTCATTGATGCGTCTGACATCCAAATAGGAGGAGAAAAAAAGAGGGGGGGAAAGGAAAAAAAAAACAGGAAAATGAACTGCAGATCATACAGAGGGTGAGGCGGAGAGCGCTACTACGAGCTGTGCGGAGCTCTTCATGACTTTTTCGCAAAGACAGAGTGATGGGGGTACGGCGGAGCCCCCCTGAGCTGCAAGTTCAAGTGCGGACGTGACGTTCCTGCGAACTTGAACGTCAGGAGATGGACGGACTGAGACATACAAAACATGGGCAGGGCGAAGCCGGCCAGTGGGAGGGGAGGGGAGGGGGGATAGGGGGGGTAAGCCATAATAAAAACCAATGGACACTCATTATGGACTACCTATGGAAGGGGTGGAGGGGGGGAAGGGAGAGGAGAGACACCGAAGACACCAATGGACAGAGGGGATCAAGGGGGCTGGGCTAAGGGGAGAGAGAGAGAATGAGAAAGAGTGAGAGAGAGAGAGAGAGAGAGAGAGAGAGGAGTCGGGTTATCCAAGGAAATAGAGGAGCAGAAAAAAAAGCGCAACGTTGTGTAGCAGGGATGTGTTGGAGGATAAATCTAACATTCCCGTTTGATTCATATTTATTACAACTTATTTTCAGGCTGATATGAATATGCAGTGGTTATGTAAATTTAGACTAAAGGTTGTATTTTTACACGACAAGACTGAGTGTATTATTTTAATAGAATTATTACCCACCTACCTACTGTACTGTCATGAAGCCACAAGGAGACAATGAATTTTCTGTGTTTATTTTAATCTTATTTTGTTAAAGTGAGTCACTTTGGTTTTTGTCCAACTTCTGGAGAGATTAACCAGGATGCACATATTAAATACCGAAGCCTAAATGCATTAGAGTGGAATAAAAGATTCAGGTAATATTAATGGAATAGGCTACACAAAGTTGTCCGAGTTTGAACAGAAAAATTAAGAAAGAAACTGTGAAAAAAAATAGATTCGAGTCTATATTTAGAGTCTGGCATCTTTTGATTTATAGGCTACAACATAATTCAATTTGATATGGCTGAATAGTGTGTTACAAGTGATAAAACAATTATCTATGTGTGAGCAATGCGCTTGAGTCTATACACAGAGCTATAAAGTCAAACGGTGATTTGTCTTTTCGTCTTATCTTAATGTTTCCATCTAACAGGTCTGAATGATAGATAAACGGAATCATCTCGATAACACACAACAGGCTTAACACTTATGACAAAAACTAAAGCCTAAAATTCACATTTAAAGTCATATGGTGACATTAGAAAACACGCTGCTGAAACGTTAATATGCTGTTATATTTTGTTTTATTATTGTGATAGTTAAAGAATCAGTGCCTATTAATGTAATTCAAAGATATAAATATAGACAGATTTTTTTAAAATAGTTGTATTGCAAGCACAGATAGTAAGGTCCTTTAGATTTACAGATAGATAGATATAGATTTACTGTGAGCAAATAATTTGATATCTGAGATTGGGAGCCAAAAAATATAACTAATTATGACATTAGTCATTTGAACAATTTTGAAAAATAGCAGCATTTCACCCACTGTCTGTTATTGGCTGAAGCTACAAAGCATAATGTTTAATTTACATAAAAGTCTGAGTTAAAAAAAAAAAAGAAAAAAAAAGCTAAATGTTTCCATCATTCAAGCCACACCACTGAGGATTAATGCACCAGTGAAGTGTGTCGGCGCTTTAAATGATAGGCTGTGTAATGAAACCTCTAAAGGGAATCCAGCAAAAACAATGAAGGCCAGTTATAGAGGCAGCCTAAAGCACAGGTTTCTGTACTATCTTGCATGGGCCCCACTGTTGTAATTATGTGATTTACATAAATGTCCAAAGTAATCTAAACAAATTGTTTTGTTTTTTTCTTTTAATCTGTATCTGTTTGAGTCTGAACCAGATTAGTAACATACCGTATAGGCTATAGGCTGTAAAAGCTTAATTCAATACAGATGATGGCCCATGAACAACAATCAGCTGTTACTTGTATTGGAGATAATTCACATAACCTGTAAACCTGTAACTGCCTAAATTTACCTAAATGCTGGTATCATGAACACAGTAACTAGTGGTTTAGGTAGCTTTGGTTTCATTGGTAGTTTTTTCTCTCTTTTATAAACTGAAGTATTAGTAAATGTGTTGGTGCCATGTAAGCCTCATAATTGGTCAGACTCAGCAACTGTATCTGAGCAAGCACCCACAATGAAGCTCAGTGCTTTGGCGCCATCTAGTGTTTTAATTTGAGACTGACTCCAAATGTAAAATCTAATTCGAGTACAAACATGATAATACAGAGAACTGAGCTGGGCTGATGACATTTTTACAGAGGCTTAAAGCCCCCTGTCCACTCAGAAATTATTTTTTACATATTGTTGCTTTACCTGGATGTTTGGGCCTCACTGTGCAGAATTATGTATGTGCAGAGTCTGTTTTCACATTCTTCTGAGAGGAAAGCTTCTCCTTGCTCTCCTTAAATCTCAGTATAAGGCGTGCATGCACGAGCAGGACTTTGTGACATCACAAGTTTAGAGCCAATCGTGATACAATATGCAACTTATGCAAGTGTGATGTGGGAAGTTGAAACTTTCAGGATACATACACAGAGGGCTGACTTTTCATGGAAGAAAGAAATATCTCGCATACAATGGTTAAAGTTTTAAAAGTAACAGTATTTAGTCCACACATTCATGGATTTTCCTTTTTTGTGGAAAAACACTTTATCTTTCTAATAATAATAATAATAATAAGAAGAAGAATTAGAATTATTATTGTTGTTGTTGTTGTTAATAGAATCAATATTATTATCATCATTTATTATTATTATCACTATTATTATATTAGTAGTCGTAGTAGTAGCAGTAGTAGTAGTACTATATAAGATTACTGTGTACGATCACTCTCCTAGTGTGGGTATGGGCCACTTTCTCAGTATCTAATGTGTTTTGCTGTCACTACACCATTACATAACCTCATGTGCTCTTCCTACAGGAGCACATAGCGCCACCGTGAGCCCAAGACATTGTACTGTTGGAGGAGCTGGGCTGGGCAGCGGGCTCGCGGGGAGCAGCAGGACCGCTGTTCATAATCCTCTACATATCGGATGCTGATTGACCGTTGAGCGCCTGGTGAGTGACAATTACGTTCCTCTGTTTATGCGTTTTGAAGAAGCCGGTCCCGGTGTCTTTTACTGCCTCCTCTACAGGCTCTGAGGATGGAGACGGTGAAATAAGCATCGCTGTGTTTGTGCGACAAACCTATATGTCGTCCATAACGGGAGAGCCTTGGCTGCTCATCAGCAGACAGCCTCCATAACCTGATTTACAATAACACGTGATAAGTGTTGTTGTAAATCAGTCTATATTAGCCCGTATTTGGCTTAAAGAGCGTGCTTAAAAGAAGAGGGATATCCTGAACGGCTTAATACGCTTCAGATGACAAGTCGGTAATCAACATACACGACAGATACACTGCAGCTGTCTATGTATTTATACAGTAATGTGCATGTTTTTTTTTCACAGTATGGGATTGTTTTAAGTGAGTGTTCCTCTCTACAATGGTGTCATTATTAAACGGCTCCGTGATAAACGCTGGACTGAGACATGGCCTTAACTGGACTAATTTTCAGGCTCTGTCATTGGCTGAGTATAACCCATCATCCGCCGCCGCTTGCGAGCACAGTTGATGTGTTGTCATTTGCAGAGGCGATTCATATCTGAAAGTGGATGGGGCCGTGTGTGGCCAAGAGGAAATCTCGGCCAGTCGTTGATGCCAGGCCACTAGAACGGGTTAACCACGTCCATCTTTACATAGGGAGGGAAGGGAAGGCTGTCAGGTCCCATTGGGATTGAGTTGATGCACAAACAGGAGCCCCAGATATGACAAAGTGAGCGTAATTAAATCCCACTAATTCACCTATGGCTCCTTCAGAGCGTGAGTCAGCAAGGCCTGTGTGTGCTGATGATGCTCCTGCAGAGGGAGGACCGGCTGTGTGTCCCAGTGAAAAGAGCTGTTGTGCTATTTTATTTGCACGGGAGCCCTGAGCATGGGAATCATATGAGAGAATCATGGGGGAGCAGGGATGTGGGTTTTCAAAGGAAAAACATTATTGCTCTCTTCATCTTCTCTGTTTCTCTGACCTCCTGCCTCTTTATGGCGTGTGTGTGTTTAATGTATGTGAGTCTTGTGTGTGGGTCTGTGTGCTCTGTCTGACTGTCCTCACAGCATCCAATTAGATTAGCCGTCCTAATGCACATGTATCATTATCTCCGCCTCTCTGATGCCTTTCTCATAATTTAGCCCAAGTCATTCTCACTTCCTCTCTCGTCTTGTAAAAAAAAAAAAAAAAATTTAACTCCTCCTTCCAGTGGTGTGGTGACTGGGCGACTCTGCCGAGCAATTCAATTTGGGAGTCTAGTAGAATGCCTGGGATTCTGGAAGCTTGTTCATGTTGTTAGCTGCACTAGAGGCAGACATAAGCATGTCAGTGTCCTCGGGTGATACCTGAAATAGCTCCTGTAAATATGACACACACATGCACAGATGTTGAAGCAATGTGCCTGCTGTAGTTGTATGAAGCTGCAGGCCTCATTCACGCCTGTTAGCACTGTAAGAACTTATCTTTGATCAGACTATGACTAACCAGCCAAATAGTTAGATAGCACATAGATAGAGAGACAGCCGTGCGGTCTAACACTGTTCCTGCTTTCAGCAGGATGCGTTAAGGGTCAAAGGTGAGCTAGCGAGGCAGAGATGAGTCTGACTTCCTGGTTCCTGGTGAGCGGCGGGGGGACACGTCATCGTCTCCCCAGGGAAATGATCTTTGTGGGGAGGGACGACTGTGAGCTCATGCTTCAGGTACAGTATTCCAACTCCGACTGGACACAAGCTCTGAGCTGTCATTCTTCACCCCCGGCTGGATTATTATCTGAGGCACTAACAGATTAGCATGGATTACAGTGATTGACTGGATTTTGTGTGATTTAGTCCCGCAGTGTGGACAAACAGCACGCTGTCATCAACTACGAGCCGAATACAGACGAACACAAAGTTAAGGACCTGGGCAGCTTAAATGGGGTGAGTGTGTTGTTTATCTACTCCTCTGTCTTTACTGCTTTATCTACTTCCTGCTTAGAAAAGTGGTTATCTCTGATCCCATGGCAGACATAATGTATTTTAAATTGAATTAAAACAATATACTCATATGCACATGTGTACACTGATTCTGGTTGCTGAAACCTTTTTTCTTATCGTTACTGGTCATTAATAGATCCCCTCTTAAAGCGATTGAAATGTAAGGAACAAAATCCACAGTCCTCTATCTGTTGGAAAATAAATTCAGCTGAAGTTAATTTGAGGCTTCAGCGGTCTGAGTTAGACCAATCAAACTTACTGGAAGATTCCTTCCCTGTGTTTCTCCCTGACAGTGTTTCCTTGCTGAGCTGTGGTGGAGGGAGAATAACACACAGAGTAAATTTCCTACTTAAAGAACAGTAACTTTGAAAGATACCTACATGTAGTTGTTTTGGCTAACATAGACCCGAAGCCTTATAATAGCTTCTGCTTTAACTCTGGAATGCATTTGCTCACAAGGCAAGGACTGTGGATTTAGTTCCCCATCACTTACATTTATATCACATTAGGAAGGGATCTCTTCAAAGCCAGTATGAGTGATGTGGGCTTTAAGACAGACATGTAAAACTATCCAATCCTATTCCAAAGCTGGATAGATTCATTTTTAAATGATGATTTGCTGATGTTCATGACATCACTATAGATCGTGTTCTGGCCAAGCATGTGGTCCATAGGTGTAATTAAGTCATTACACAAACACTAGTGAGATTCACCAGACCCTTATCTTAATCCTGTTGTTCTTAATCACTCTGCTTTTGTTTGCAGACATTTGTCAATGACGTCAGAATACAGGAGCAAATCTATGTCACGCTGAAAATTGATGACAAATTGAGGTTTGGATATGATATCCTTTGGATATGGTCTTGCACTCTCTATTATAAACCCAGTGACACACAGCACAAGGTCAGTGAACATGGACGACGCTGTAACTTTATCTGTTCTTGAATAGCTGTGAATGCTCATTGCACTCTGCCTGCTGCATAATAGATAAGGCTATCAGTGCATGTTTCTCACCCCTGAAAAGAGCTCAGTGTCTTTTACCTTAACCTGCCTCACATACCAACCTGTTCACCGTGGTTCGAGGAGAGCTGCATATTCCAGAGGAAGCCCTTAAGGTTAGACATGACACTGTGCATGTAGTGAGAAAGCTTACTGCATGTAGTGAGTTCACATGTTAACTGGTAAATATGCCTGCACAAAACAGGACAGCCGGAAATCTTGTATTTTTTCATCAGTTTGTAGAAATACCTTAGAGAGGTGAATTTTAGTCAGAGAGCAAAGAGTTCTGCTGAACTGGGAAAAACTACTTTTCAAGAATGATGAATCTGCAAACAGCCCAGGTAGCTGCAGAAAAGATAGGATTTCATCCTAATGAGCTACATGAAATTTCAGCATTAATATTCAGAGTGTCTCTTCAATTATATGCTATGAGTGAGATCAAAAAAAGAAAGATAACGTTCTGTATATCCCCGGGTTATGCACTATTTTTCATTAAAAATTTTCAGTAAACATTTTTTGGCTGCCCTTTAATAGTTTTGACAGCAGCTGACGGTCATGGTTTTCCTACATGTGTGTGAACCCACCTTGCTCTTGTTTCATCTATCAGCATGAGAAATTCAGCAGCCAGCTTCAGCTGAACCAGAAGAAGCCACCAGAGGGGGAATCATCAAAATCAGATGCGAAATCCTCAGACGCAGCAGTAGCAGTGTGCGAGGGGGCCACCGCTAAGCCCCCTGAGGCCTGCAGGGCAGAGGACAAGACAACAGGTGAGCCTGAATATCCAAAGACACAGTGCACAGGACGCTGGTTACAACACTAAACACGAACTTCTCCTCTCCATCCAACAGCAATGCAGTGTAGATCACAATCTCCAGCTGCCTGAATCTTAGGATAACATATTGATGTCTGTTGTCAGAAAATGGATCAATAACAATTTTGATAATTGATTAATTGTCAAACTTATTTATCCATCCTTCCCTCCTAAATGTCAGGTGTTTTGTGCTTCTTTGCAAACCGAATTGGGTTTGGGTTTTGAACTGTTGGTCAGATAGTTTTAAGACACTATTTTAAACAAAATGTAATAAAATAATTGTTAGATGCAGCCCTAAACTAGCTTGGAAAGCTACCAACCATGTCAGCTAGTGTCTGTTTTGGTTATTTTATGCCTTTATTAGTAGAATGATGACAGAAAAAATAGATTGCAGATGACATGAAACAAAGGTCCCTGGCTGGATGCTAAATGGGAACGTTGTAGTTCATGGTCTGCGATTTAGTCCCTATGCCACCATGGCCTCTTAGGCTTTTTCAAACCTTTTAATTGTAAGAAACACAGGCATAAAACTAAGTGTCTGCCTTATTTTTGCCAGGGGATGTAGCTGTTTTGCACAGGGGTACCCCCCTTTATGGCCAGCCTGCCTGGTGGGGAGATGGAGACACTGATGACCAGCAACCAGGGAGGCCTGAGGAAAAAAGCTCAGACTGGAAGCGAGAAAAACCTGAAACAGGTACTGCAGTTTTGAAAAAACTCTGTTTTTAGAAATATAATTTATTACTTGCCTCACATTTAGTAAACCTTGTGGGACTAAACAGACATCTCTGCATTAATTCTGACAGACACCAAGAAAAGTGCAGAGGTCCCAAAGTCCTCCCTACAAACAACCTCCAACCAGGAGCCCAGCTACTTTGAGATCCCAACCAAGGATACTCCCTCAGCGGGCAAAGTGAGCGGTGAGGCCCCCTTACGAGAACAAGAGGCTGGTTCTTCTGCTGCTGCTGGCCACGCCTCCTTCACAATTGAGTTTGACCCTGGGGCATCAGGTAAAGTCACAGTCAAAGATCGAGTGGCGAAGGTAGGACCAGAGACCAGGCCACGTCCTAAACGACCTGTCGGAGAGGAACTGAGTCCGCTTCAGACAGCCATGGTAGCAGCGGAGGTCAAAGTGGCTGATTGGCTGGCTCAGAATGAGCTGCCATTGGCTCTCAAAGAGACGGTCGCAGAGGATGATGGGGAAAGTGTGAAGAGTGATGTACCTGTACAACTGAGGAGTCTTAAAGGTGTGTGTAAATGCAACAGTTTGTGTGCAGCATGTCCCACTATAGCTAACCTGCTTTACTTTACTGCAAGATGTATATTCCCTTCCCATTTACTTTTGTTTTTCTCTCCCTTTCTACCCTCTCACCTATTACCTCCCTCTCCACACTGCCAGGCAGTAAACATGAGGACGGCACACAGAGTGATTCAGAGAATGCACTTGGAGAGCAGCGCAGGGCCGCAGCACTTGAGGAACGCTCATGGGGCCTTTGGGGCGGCACAGGGACAAAGATCAGGGAGGGTCGCGCTAACGTACCAGAGGGGCTCTTCGCAGAGGAGGACAGTCCCGCACGCCGTCGCAAGTCTTCAACTTCCAAAGTGGCAACTGGGTTCGTGGAGAGGCGACGTGGCTCAGCACCACACCAGCAGGGTGGACGTGACGAGTGCCATCACCATGGAGATGATTATAGCGATAGAGGGACCTACACCATTGAGCTGGAGAATGGAGATCATGAAGAGGAAGAGGCTAGAAAAATGATCGACAAGGTGGAGAAGACGAAAGCTACAATATACCCATTTTCTATATCCACTTAACTTCTGATTGTATCACATCACATTTTTATACATGTATGTTTCAGGTGTTTGGTGTGG
Source organism: Lates japonicus (assembly GCA_033238685.1). NCBI lineage: Eukaryota > Metazoa > Chordata > Actinopteri > Centropomidae > Lates > Lates japonicus. The sequence continues at coordinate 3,755,679 of BRZM01000043.1, read as the reverse complement.
ATGAGCAGGAGGCTGTGTGTGTGTCGAGGATGGGGGGCGCTGAGCAAAGAGAGAGGCTCACCTCCCAGAGATCTGGAGCTGGAGATAGGGGGAAGCCTGGGCGCATGGAGACAGAGGTGCAAAAACTGAACTGAACATCCCTTTCAATTCAAGTGAAAAAGATGTCTTTTGTGTAAACTAACAGCAAAAAAAGCAGTTCAAAATGTCTCATCCTCCGTCTTTAAGTTTAATCAAAGTAAAACCACCAAACAGCTCCTGCTACTGAGTTTAAATACTGTAATCGTATATCTTTCATTCTGTCTTTGCCAAGGTACTATCTGAGGAATTGGTGGTGGGTGGTCCTCGATGGGTCTCGCAATGGGCTACTCTGGCTGCCAGTCACATTAGGACAGACCCAGAAGGATCGGGAGGGGAGAGTCACATCATGGTCACAGAGGACAGAGGTATTTACAGAAACTCTCATCTGAACAGGAATGACACAAAGATTTTGGTTGGCCAGCTCATTTGTGATATTAGCTAAAATTAGCCAGTATAGCAGCACACATCTTTCTGTCTGCCTGTCTATTTCTGTGATCAAAGTATGAATGGACACAACTTTGAGTGGACAAATGGACTGCTGAACGGGGGCCTCAGACTCCACAAATAGCTTGCTTTATTCAGGAGTCTCTCAAGGAGATGATCCATAATTCTAAAGAGAAAGGGATCACAGAGACTTCACTGATGGCTGGAGGTTTGTCAAAGCTGGGCTTTGCACATCCATGCTGTGCTTGGGAGGCCCAGTGAGTTGCAGTCTCTACTGTTGGTTCAGCTACGTATAGGCTCACTGCATATAATGGTCAGATACAAACACATGTTGACAGTGGGTTAGTGAGAATTCGTGTATCCTCTTTGTCAGAGGTCAAATTTCAGGGGCAGGTTCTCTTGTGGAGTAACTCAAAAACTTTGATTTCCATTCTTGTCCATGCTCTTAAAAGAACATTGCCCAACATGGGGCTCGAACCCATGACCCTGAGATTAAGATTCTCAAGCTCTACCGACTGAACTAGCCGGGCTTCAGACATAAACGAATCATATCTTGACAAAACGGGAGAGGTTGTTCTAAGTACAAATGGTATACTTTTATTAGGAGACTCTGCAAACACAACTTTCCAGACTTATAGGAGAAAAATGTGCAGCAACATCTATTAGGCTGTGTATTTATCCATGTATCATTGTCACCTCTGAAGGCAGAATCACATCGCAGCCATTTCACTTTTACATCTAAATGCACTTTTCACTGTTACTCTGAAATGACTGAAGGAGTTTCCACTTGTGAAAAATTTAAACTGAGTTGTCTGTTAAACATTCCTAACCACAAATGTGTTAATTACTCAAAGACCTTCTGTCTGTACCAGCACAGTCTCTAGACTGGTTTGGGATGAACCGGACACAGGGTGAAAGTAAAGCAAACCATAAATGCAACACATTTGTGGGAACTTCAGCAAAAGTGCTGGGATGATCTTTCATTTCCATTGTAGAAAGAACACCACGCGTGTGTTCAGCTGCTAAATGATTCAAAAATTTTGATTAAATTCAGGATTTAACATTCCACGATTTCCATTTGTAGTCTTTATAATTTTTATGTTCTGTGGTTTAATATTGGAGTACACTGAGACATAACACTAAGTACATTTCAGTAACAGCTGGAACAATGGTGTTCTAAAACTTATGACTGGCAGTGTAGGTTTCACATTTAAGTATGGTTACATATTATATGTGAACACACAAACAGGACATTTTCATTCAAAGCTTATAAATAATAGTTTTCTATTTTTACACACCTATCCACATTTAATACCACCTTTCGATAGACAGTTATTTCTTTATCTTTGGTCTGTTGGCTTTCTTTTTCACAGACTCTCTCTGGTGTAGCTATTAACATTCTGCTGCTTCAAGGTTCACGAACAAATGAGCAAATTCATGTTGGGGCTTTCTGTAAATGATCCTTACCTACATTTTTCAGTGCTAGTAAAAATGTCAGTCTACTTGACAGTTCATTAGAGTATGAAGAATGAAGTAACATCTCATGGTTCATCTGGTAGAAAGAGAATCAGTGAATTGAAACCACAGCACAGATTGCTACCAGTGCTTCACTTCTACCAGCACACCACCCACCACTGATATGTAATACATTTATATGAGGACTTTACTAATAATAGATTTTCTCTCTTTTTAGCTGAAATAAGTGAGTCCAGCCACTCAGCCTCCTTTGCCTCCTCAGGCTACACAGAGCGTAAGAGAAGAACCCTACCCCAGCTGCCCGGTGAGGACCTCCCCCTGGGAAGGAGGACTCCAGGCTCAGGCCTGCGCACAGATATGGGGGAGAAACAGGACACAGAGCTGCAGGAGAAGGAGAACCAGGAGGAGAAGATGGCAAGGGGGAAGAGTCGGCCCGGTCATGGCACAGGAGGTGTGGGCAGTCATGGTGGGAGCCCCAGTCGCTCTTCACCAGCCAAGTCACAAGACAGTGGTGGTGGGAGATCAGGTCAGTCAGGTGTGTTGACTAAGCTCCCCCCTCGTCCAATGACCAGCGGGGAGAAGAGAATGGAAGAGGCACGGAGGAGGAAAAAGGAAGACGAGAAGGCTAGGGAAAGTAGTGGGAAACCACTGTTGAGGCAGGAGAGTTTTACTGTGGAGAAACCAAGCTCCAATGTGCCCATTGAGCTCATACCACGTATTGATGGGCTCACAGGCAGCAGAACTCAGATTAGGGAGACTGGCATCGACAGTGTCACACTGCAGAAAGACTCTGAGGCTGTGGCTGCCTTTTTAGAGACCACTGTTTCAGACCAAGGTGATCCACCAAGTCAGTCCATTGAAGGTTCAATGTCACCTGAGTCAGACGTGGACACAACGAGCACAGTGAGCCAGGCTGACGGAGCGAGGAAAGTTGTCCAGAAACGCAGGACCCTTGCAGGACAGCAGAAGGAGAGAACAGTGGTGTGCTCATCCAGCAAGGGACCTACCGGGGGCCGAGACACCCAGGACAGGAGGGCCAAGACCAGAACATCTGTTCCTCCGCAGCCTAGCCGCCCCTGGACTTCCCTGGACCTCACTGATGATGATGTCAACTCCAACTCACTCCTTTCAGACTCGCAGCCCACCTCCACACAGGACTCTAGAAGCTCACATACTAGAGGCCAAACAGGGAGCACAACAGTGGGAGCAAGCACCAAGTCTAGTCGGGCTAAGATCACCCAGGCCCCTGCCTCCTCTGCACCCAGTAAAACCACAAGTGTCCCCAAGCCCAGGCCCACAAGGGCATCCCTGCTGAGACGAGCCCGGCTGGGGGATTCATCAGACACTGAGCCCGCTGATCTTGACCGGATGTCAGTAGCCTCTGAGGCCTCCACTGCTAGTTCCACATCCAGGACAGGGATGGCAAGAAGGGGAATGTCCAGGATAGAAGCTTTGGCACAGCCGAGGAGGCCGAGGGTGGGCTCCCCGTCAGCCCAGAGCGACTCAGAGGCCACTGTGACGAGGAGTAGGGGTCTGGGCTCCCGGAGTGTGGCAGGGGATTATGCCGTCAGACAAGGACTGAGAGGGTCCAATGTGACCTCAGTGTCTGGACCGAGAGCCAGGGCTAATAGCGCCTCCAAGCTGCCTGACAAAAGTAAAGGCACCTCCTCACATGGACATGTCACACCTGCATGTAAGTACTTTTTTAAACACAAATTCTGTTCACTCAATGCTTTCACTACCTAAACATTATGAATTCATCCACAACTGCCTGCTTGTACAACTAACTGATCAACAATTACTTCAGCAGAAAACATCAAGTCACATTCTAAGTACCATCTAAACTCTACTGCTATTCTTTCTTTAGCTGGCACTCGATGGCGCCGCGTACCAGTGGAGTATGCCTCCACCTCAGAGGATGAGTACGGTTCAAACCGCCACATTTCCAAGCAGGGCCGCACGCAGCCGTTTTTGTCTACTCGAGTAGCCCAGCTAGGAGGTTCAGCCCCAGCAACCCCTAATCCTGTAGGCCTGGCTGCCCTGAAGCAGCACTCCAGGGAACAGGACGAGTATATGAGAGACTGGACGGCACACAGTGAGGAAATAGCCAGGTACTTAAGTGAGAGGTACTCCAGTGCAGTTGGAGAGCAGCTATGAGTCCTGAAACAGTCCTGACAGTATTCAATCTGTAAATACTCTTTTATTGTAGGTTGTGCAGAGCTCTTGTATGTGGTAGATGAAAAATTATTTTAAAAAACAAGAAGAGAGATTTGTTGCACATATATCATTAATGACTTGTATTTGTTCATCAGGATTAGCCAAGACCTTGCCAAAGACCTGGCCATGCTCGCCAGAGAAATTCATGATGTGGCAGGAGAGATCGACTCAGTCAGCCCTGCAGCCACTGATCCTGGAGCTCTGGTATAGTCAACACATTGTACAAAACCAGAAATCAACAGCAAAACATTGTTTCTCTATCTGTTGGATTAGATAATAATAGAATATATTAACTCTTATTAACTTGGCACCACTCCGGTTGAATTTAATGATGGACAGATTCTTAATACAGGTCAAATTATTTAGAGGGCCAAAGAAAAAAAAATAGGATATGTCAAAATAACATTCTTTGATGTGTTTTAATTTTGTTTTAGTTGGAGGAGAGTGTATTTGATGACAGCTTGGACCTAGGTGGTCCCTCCACAGATCACAGCAACGTTCTGGGAACCAACGGACGATCTGTGGAGCTACGACCAAGAGGCTCCGGTGGACACGGCTCCCGCTCCATCCGCCGACAGACATGGAACAGAGATGATGTAAGTCTGTGCTTTAATGTTAAACAATACTCTGTCCTTAAAATTTGCAGGTATTCTGCAGAGTTTCACATATTTTCTTCATTGCAAGTATGAGTGTGTGATAAGTGTGATTAGTGCAAAGTATTTAATGCTCCTCTGAAATTAAAGAAGTCTGAAAATACAGGTCATGTTTAAAGTTAATTTTCTACGTCTACCCTGTGATTGGTTAATGATGTCAGTAGTGTACAGTTAGAAGATGTTTGTTGAACAATTGTAGGCTTTAACACGTCAGTCTGTATCACAGATTGCCACTAGAGGGAGCTCCCTACATGCTACATATACAGTACATACTATAGTCACTCCTCAGAAAACAAACCGTGCCTCTGGCTTGACCCAAAGCTATAAGCTGGGCTAATGTGAGAGGATATTTTAATAGTCTTGGCTAAATGTAGCAATATAGTTGAAAAGGTTGTGTTAGCTTCTCTAGTTTCTCTCTAGAATTTTACTATCTGCATTTACCCATTGCATTACTCATTATGCCACTGTTAAATAAGGGTGACATTGATGTGTTTCTTCCTATCATCCATCAGGCGGTGCTAGACAGTTTACTCCTAGCATCTGTGACTCAATTGTCAACCAGGATACGTCAGTCAGTTGACAAAACAAGCTGCAAAATCAGGTGAGCGTCATGCTACATCACTGAACAACGAGATATACTGTTATTATAGTCTGGTGTAAATTTAATACATACTATACTGAGGAAAGGACAAATATAAGGTAGAACTGCCAAAATAGGTATTGTCTGAAGTTTCCTGTCTGTTTTATGTTGGAACTAGGCCAACTAGTATGATTTGAGTGGCACATCACAAAGGTTTTCTCTGACAACCAGCTACATATCTTCTTCATTACAACTCATAGGATGACAACTCAAAGGCCTTTTTTCATTCCTACAATCTCCAAACAATGACCTGAATTAAATCACTTCAACAGTCAACTAATACTTCTATCAAGAGCTATAATAAATATATTTTCCTGTATTTTACTTTCATCTATTTTTGTTGCAACGTGGCCTCCAGGATCCTCTTCAAGGATAGAGAACGGAAATGGGAAGAGATTGAGAGCAAACTGCAGGCAGAGCACGACTCCTTACTACTCAAGAGCTCTAACAAGGTGATGAACATGTCCACTACTTACACTTAGTGTATTTTATATGCTAAAGAGTTTTGAAATAGATATACATAGTAAAATTGTTACCTACAGTAGCAGCCTGGGAAAGCATCTTTGGTCCTGATATATCTCAACTACTAAACAGAAAGAATTGTAAATTTGATATCCATGGTGCCCAGAGGATGAGTCCTGATGTGTTCCTCTGTGTTTTCCCCCATGAGATTGACATTTGTGATTTTAAATGAAACTATGGAATGTAACCACTTTAATGATCCCTTAACCTCACCTCTAGTGCCACCATCAGGTCTAAATCTCACTTTGTCCAGTACAAAACCAATCACATCACAGCCTCCGCTGTACTTTGTGTTTTGTACTGATTAGGAAATATAAGCAGCTGTGCTGAAAACCACTGTTCATTTTGAAGTCATGCCTGAATTATCTTGTGGTGTTAACCATCACTGGCAGTACCTATTATTAGTTATAGAAAAAAGAATAAATGTGCGCCTGTGAATGTGTGTGTCTTATAATGAATTATTGTCTATATTTTACAACTACTATATATTTCACAATAATGTGCCGAAGTTTTTGGAAGAACACCAAAGGACAGCACAAGGTATTGACTGAAACTCATTTAAAACGAAATCTTCGCAGCTATAATTGTTGCAGGTATAAAAAAGTGCAAGGTGGTTGTTAATTATGAGTTTTAATACAGCTGTAAGATACTACTGTAAGTCTAATCAGTATAATGTTTACTTTTTGGTATTTTTGTGGCATAAATTAATCTAAAAAGACAAAGACTGAAAGAATTTATTTATGTCAATAATCCATTAGCTTTTCACAGGGTTGGAATAATGCCATACAATATCAAATCCTTCCCTACAAACCAGACAATATCCGATTACTTACTGAAGCAATCATAGTGAGTGCTGACAGTATTGCAGCTGTCTGGGGGATCAAATCCAAGACACTTCAGTCATTTAGATTATCTGGCAAAATCCTTTTTTGGAGAGCAGAGCACACCAGATATGGTTTTTTTGATGGAGAAAAAAGTTAGTGTCCACAAAACTTCTGCCTTTCCCAGGGGCATGATCATAAATTCTGCCTTTAACCCAGTCTGGCCTCATTTGAACCCCTGAAGAGATATGTCTATCCACGGCGCAAGTTGCAGGGCTCATAAAGCATTACTGAGTGTACACGGCTCGGCTCCAAACTTATTCTTGCAGCAACGAAAAGCTGAATCAAGCTGATTTATTTGCTGTATGAACTTCCACTTATTTAATCACATCACAGACTAGCCCTAATGTTTTATTTATGTTCTCTTAACAGGAGATTTCAACTATTATTCAAGACCTGAAGAGAGTGGAAAGACAACTGCTAGGTATCTGATGCTTCTCTAGTATTCAGATCAATAACAGCTTCCTAATTAGAAAAGTCTTCACCAATCAGGAGGCATTTTTCACTTAAGTGAAATGTAAACATACTCATTTTGAATAAGTTTTTTTTGTTTTGTTCCAATCTGACAGCAATTGACATGATGGTGGACCCAGACGGCACCCTGGATGCCCTGTCCAACCTGGGCATCACCAGTCCTCTGGCTGACCAGAAGATCAGCCCTGGGACTCAGCAGGGGGCGTCGGTGTTGCACCCTGGAGCTGAAGCTTCCCCCTGCACAGTCTCAGCACCCAGGCCAGAAGGACTGGCCTCTGAACCCTGTGGATCCTCGGACCACGCAGAGGTGGCAGAGCGACAGCAAGGGCCTCAACAAAGCTCTAGATCCTACAACTGACACACCGTGGAAATCTTTTAGAATTTATTTTAGACACTGACTGAAGCCCCCAGAGGAGACCTCAGGGTGAGGTTATTTTATGAAGGAAGGAGTGTGATTCCTATTCCATGGGAAAGACCGACTATCCTGTTAGTCAAACTGAAGCATGTTGGGACTGTGAAAGTCCACTACACTCTCAAACAGCAGCTCTTGGGATGTCAGATCTACAATATGAATACATTACAGTATTAATTGGTGGGCTTATGAAGAAGCTATGACATAACATACAGTAACCCATCTGTGTTTTTGTGTTGCAGTTCATCCTTGTTATCCTCATTTTAAAAAAGAACAGCTGTAAAAGATGAAAGGACATCATGTAAAAGGTAATCTTTCCAAATTCCTGCTTAGATTCTTTTTTAGAGCAGAGCATCAGAGCATCTCTGACTTTTGCAAAAGGTTAAAACTTCATTTCCAAGTCTTTCCATTTAATTACAATCCTTGAAATCTTTGAAAAGTTTGTCAGTCAGCAACCCAAACTAGAAAGGTGCAGCAGTGTCAAAAAAGGATTCAGCAGAGGTGTGTGTGTCTGTGTGAAAAGTGTTCTTTCATCCTGCCATAGAATTATTTATAAAGTAAGTATATTGTTGGCCTGTTGCAATTGCAATCCCCAAGCCTGTCTCAGTAATGATTTTCCATCAGAAAAGGCCATAGTGCTTATTTGCTGGGAAAAGAACTGGATATGTACAGTATGTGTAAATGTTTATTATAGTTAAATTAAAAACTCCCATCCATGCCTTTTTTCCTTGTGGCGATGTCATTTGAAACCAGTGTATCAAAGATAGACCCTGTATGTTAACATACACTATGAAATCAAATGTAGCTCCCAGAAAAGGTTTTCCTCTTCCAAACGTATTTTGTCACAAGTGCCCTGGATCAAACAATCATTACAGTTGGAGATAAGAGATGCTTCAGTGTATAGGAGACGGTGAGGGAGGCGAAAATTTGTTTCTTTGCACATTACAAAGCTTATATATGATAATACTCATCTCTGAGGGACCAGGACATGACATGCCCCTATGACGCTCCAACATCATGTTGTGATGTTGTCCTCGACCAAAAACAAAGCAGGGTTTTTAAAGCCAGCTGTCTATCGATGAACAGTTTGTCAAATTACTTTCTGATCACAAACAAAACGTAGTGTTTGAACCAGCATAGACAGGGACTACCTCCAAGTCCTGCAGCTGCATTTTATCATTAACGATGCAATGGAAGGAAGGACAGTGTCATGACTGTAGGTTTTTCAATGTCTTGCCTCATACCAATGTTTACACATGAATGTATCCTGATCAGAACTGTTGAAAACATTTTAGCCAAAACAACTTTAATAAAGATTAATAACTGCATTTTGTGCTTAGCACCTACTGTGCTTTGTCTTTAATTCAGTTTGAGCATTTGGATTTTTTTTTTGTTTGGATGTTTTGTATGATGTTATTTTTCATTTTTCTTTGTATGATGTTAGGTTAAATGTTGACCTTGCAATACCTGTGTCTCATTTCCAATAAAATGCATGATAATCATGAGCTGTTTGATTTGTTACCTTTTAATATAAATTCTACCACAGAGCAAGCTCACAGTTTTGGTAAAAATGGTGCTGAAGTCATTTTTTGATGGAAAGCACCTAAATACATTATAGTATTTCCATTTCCACTTTTACTCCACTACATTTCAAATGGAAATATTGTATTGTTTCTCCATTACACTGGCCTGACAGCTGTAGCTACTGGCTATATTGCAAAATCAAGTTAAACATGCAAAACATGTCCATTTCTAAAACATGAAGCATTATTAAAGCTGCCCCGTGGAGTTTTCTTGTAAAAAAAGTTTCTGTTTATGCTCAGTTACTCAATAAAATCCACAGTGCATGTCCTCCAAGGACAACAAAAGCATTTGATGCATTTCCTTCCCAGTCAGCCTTTCAGAGTTGATTGTTGTTAAAAGTTTGCCAGTTGATACAGTGTTGCGTTCACAGCCCTCTCTTGCCCCCACTCCCAAGTATAGAAAAAATCAGTTACTGTAGTAAAACTGTGAAAGTAGGAGTGACTTGAATTGCTTGTAACAGTATTTTCACATCTTTCACAATTTGGTATTGATACAGTATTTCAGTTTCTTCCACAGCTGATTTTTGTACAAAGCAGATTTAAGTTTCCACTTCTTCACCTTCATCATCCCAGAATCTCCTCTGGTCTGCCATCATCCAAAGCTCCACAAGCAGCCCACACCAGCCCCTCCCTGTCTGGCCTCTCTCTCACTCTTTGCAGCGGCAAGTACACACGACAAATTAGGTTTTGGAGGCCACACTGTTAGAGCCACTGCACCACTAATTGTATGTCTCCAGATATTCTGCTCCACTTCCTTAATCCTTAAAGCTGTGTCAGGGTTTTTCTCCCTTGCGAACGACATTTAGCGCAGCTGCTGGTGCACATCAGCACTCAACACCTGCAGTTTGGCTGAACTGTTCCCACTTAGTTTTATTAAGTTGGGGTTCCCAGTAGGCTTCGTTACCCCACTCACACTGCATGAATTTATTGCATATAAATAAAATATTCATATCACTGCAGCTTTTTTACCTCTGAGATGGACCCCCTTAAAATATAAAAATTTAAAAAAAAAATAAATAAAATTATGTGTTTATTTTCTCACGTAGACATATTAAAAATTAATATAAATGTAAAATATTTGCCAAGTGTTGCACTGCATGTGCCCTGTGTGCTACTCAGTGTAATTTGAGCTGCCATTGATGATTTAGCACCTATGCGGTCTCAGAGTGAATAAGATATACAATGCTACGCTCAGTGTGTGTGCAGAACACTGGGACGTTTACATATACTGCACCTCCTCATTGATGGACCATCATTGCTTAGGAGCATTTGGGAGACCAACAGAGGAAGCCAAAAATGCTCTGTCAGCAAATGTGTTATTATATATATATATATATATATATATATATATATCCAACAGTTGCTCCATTGGATTTAAATCTGCTGACTGTGGAGGTCATTTGGGTACAGTGAACTCATAGAAATCAGTTTCAGATGATCTGAGCTTTGTGACAGCTTTGGCCATAAAGGGATGGACATAGACAGCGACAACCATAGATTGTGTATCGTCTCTCAGTAATGACGCAACGAGGCGTTAGCTGGTTTCGCCGGTGTACCAGTTACCAGTTAAACTACTATTTGACAACTGAATACAGGCTACTGTGGACCGTAGCCAACGTCAAGACAACAAAAAGTCTGTCCGGTCTTACAGTTTCCTCGCTGAGTTGACATCTTACACGACTCCCACTCGACTTAACTTCCCGCCAGAAACCAGCAGGAACAATAACAAGTCCTCCTTGTCTCTCTGCCAGTCACAGGTACGCTATCTCATACTGTCATAGGTGGCTGAGCTGACTGACAGGCTTCACAGCCTCTAGGCATAACCACACATTCACTGACCCCTGGAAAACTCAGTAACTGCAGTAACAGTCCCTTTTACCTTAACTGCTCATAACACAGTCTAAACAGCAGCCTGTTCGCTTACCACATTTGGTTAAGTCGGGGGAAAACAAGGTGTAGAAATGACAAACTGTGGTATTACAGTAGGATTTAGTGTGCAGGACAAATTCTTGGTCATTGTGAGGTTGTCAGGCAACTAACTGGGACTTGAGCCGCTGGTAGGGGGAATTTATTACCTTTGGACAGAGCCAGGCTAGCTGTTTCACTGTTTCCAATCTTAAATGCTAAGCTATGCTAAGCTTTGCATTTCCCTGCTTCAAGAATGCACACACTGCAAGGTGCATAACAGTTTAACCATTAAAACAGATTGTATAACTCATCTTCCATAGGCCATGTTTTATCCACCAAATGTGTTCAGCTATCTTGCATCCATAAGGGTGGTGTCTGAAGCTGTTTCTGGTTTCCACCACAGATACCATACCTGGACCATGGGGTTTTCTCAACATGTTAAATTACCTTCTTTAAAAACCATTACAGTCTTATTTTGAAATGCTGTACAAGGCCTGAATTAATGAATCTAAAAGACTACTTGCAGTAGCTCTTCTAGTATTGACTCAGTGGTCACAGGGGGATGTGTGTTTTGAATTAGATCAGTGTAAAGTCAATTTTTCTTACACCAGCACCTTTTTGTATCCATAATGAAAATTGCAAGGCTGTAACAATCTCCTGTCAGCTTGTTTGTGTGAGTGTTTGTGTGTGTGCTCCTCTCACAGCAGGCATATAGCAGCTTTCTCCACCTTTGCAAAAGGTTTCTTAAGGTGAAGCTACTGTAGCTCAGGACAGTCTGCCTCTGCATATCAGTATTCTGTATGTGAGGTGCAAATGGAAGAAATTAGATTTCATACAGTTGTGTGTGTGTGTCTTCATGCCTGATAGTTTCCTCACTCTTTTCTCAATCAGATGACTCTACTGCAGTGTCTGCTATTGCTTTTCTCAGTCTTGTCCAGTGCAGCAGCTCCTGTTGCACCTCAGCCCCATCCAGCCTGGGTTGCCATTGCCTGCCCGCTCCCATCACGCCTGGGGCACAGCATATGCGCTGCTAAGAGCACACACCTCCCAACAGGTGTGTGGAGTGAGGGCGTGCAAACTTTCTAATACAAGCAGTCAGGAACATACTGGCAACAGAAGAACAGCGGCGGCTGATTCAGCTGCTGATGATGAATAGAAAAGAAAAAGAGGGAGAGACGTGGTGACAACATCTCTGTGACGATGGCAACTGTGGTCTGTGTGTTGTGTGTGTTTGTGTACATCTAGTGCAATGCAGCCTGAACAGCGGCACTACAGGTCATCAATAAGGAGCTGTCAGATGATCCAAGGTGGGGGGCAAAACCACAAAACTTTACTGCAGCGTCAATCCCAAACTGAAAAACGGCAGCTACAGCGTATTTATCCAGCAACGAACTTACTCTGCAATCCATCTTCCTCCGACGCAAAGACAAGCGTGGAACAGGTGAGCTGGCACTGTCAGTATCTCTCAAAAATCATGGCATTCATTATGTAACTGCCACATCTGCCTTTTTGAAAGTGAAAGGTGAAACTGGGGTCATTAACATGAAATATTCCAAATATCTAAGTTTATCCAAAGTTGATAAATGAAATATATAAAACACACCATCTACCAATAAGTTTTGTCCATATGCAGTATGGTTGTGAGCTTCAGGAAGTAGTTTCACCACTGGAAGCATTCATTCTGCATGCTATAATGATTCATCGGCCTCAACACTGGAGGTGCTGCTGGATAAGGTGTGCAACTGAGCTCTGTAGTCTCAATAATTGATTACCCTTTCTCACTTTGCACACACACCAGTACTGTGCACTAACAAGACCTGGCAAAGTCCTGCAATCTTAGCTATTAGAAGACTTTGGGTACCTCTTTTAAATATTTTAATGGTTTTAATTGCAAACTCAGTGTGTGTTTTGCAAGCCTTAAAAGCTTCACTTATGTTTGGAATTTTCCGTGGAGTTAACAGTGGAAAAATTAGTTTTCATGAGCTGTAATTTATAATATCTTTATAGAACGGTCATTGTCTTTCACACACAAATGCTAAAGCAGACGAAAACGAAATAACCATATTGATTGGTTGATAAAGAATCCAAAAGTGTGGAGCAACAATTTTGATAATGGAACAAAATACTGTAGATGTGCTCTTTATGTTCATATATAATATATGCAGGTTTTTGACTGTCAGCCAGACAAAACAAACACTATCAGATATATTTGTATACCTTTAATTTGACGGGGGAAGTGTGAATCCTGGAATCGCTGGTTCGGACATTCGTGCAGTTCTTACACATCTGCTGATAACCCTGTCATTTGAATGTTGGGTTTTTTAACTCTCTTCACTCACGTGTCTCATTCAGTATTCACCAATTTGGGACATATATTTATTTAATGAATTTTGCCATGCCATATAGTTTTCCATAATTGATTGTCAGATTTGTCTCAGATTGAACCTGACCATTGCTCTTCAAAGCTTCTGCAGGGCGATTGAAGCAAATTGAGATGACATGTCATACCTGCATCAATTCCCCAAAGGTTTGATACTATTTTGCCTTTAACACTTTATATGGTAACTTTCATGAATCTGGCCTCATTCTGCCACTCACTTTGCAAAATTCAAATCATATACAAAGTCTACTTCTGGAGTATGACTCTTTACAGCAAAATTAGATCAGATACATTTTACATTTTCTTCCACTTTTGCCTCCTGTTACATATTGAAAACAGGAAAAAAGGGTAGGGTACTATCAATGTTCTTCCTGAATACTCTTTTTAATTTTTTCTTGTTTTTGTTTTTTTTTTCCTCTAGTGAGGTGTGGTCACAAAAAGTCAGTCTCCTTTTGTGAATGATCATTTAAACAGTTGTTCTCCTCTCTTCTAACTATGCTTTGACCTGTTGATTATATAAGAGCTGGACTAAATGACTCAAGCAATTCTGTTTGCTTTCTTTACAGAACAACTGTAGATTGTTTCTTTCTTTGGTCCCTATCTGCCCGTCCACAGTCGCAGCACATGGCCAGCTGTCTCCCATGGCGTTGTAGTCAGCCTTCTTTCAGCTGCCTGACTACAGTTTGCTGTGATTAAAAACACCACCTCCTGGCTACGAATGGAAACCGCTGTTTGAGCTTTTGGTGAAAATTGACTTCATTGGGGCCTTCTTGAGGCACTCACGGGAGTTGTTTGGATGGAGACGCTGTAATTCCATGCGTGTCTAATAAGGCAAAATGTCATGCCCAGATGATGATAAATATTATAATAAGGACGGTCTGCAGGCAAAACATCTAATCAAGTTAAACCCTGGGCTGATTTGGATTGAAAAATGCTTATTTGGGGGATGCCGTGGTTCTATGCAACAATTATTTCAACAACATTTCAGTGGGCCATATATACCAACTGGCGGGATACTATAATTGAGAAAATGCATCACAAACAATCCAATCCTAGCCTCAAATCTACACTAATTAAAAATAATTTAAACATTAAAAACAGACACGGTTCTTTTTCGTCACTATAATTTTTATGCACACTGTGCACTCAAGGCTGGGTGCATCTATTGCGCTTTAATGTGGCTTTTAAGATAAGTTGCATAATTGGATTACACTTGCATGTTTGGAGGCTATTTGCTGTATGTTATCGAATAATGATGTCGTACAGAGAGTCAGGAGGAGTCCAATTAGACTGTGTAACCTCTGAACTTGCTGCAGACAGCATTGCTGAAAAAATCAAAGAGACTCTGCAGCTGTTCCAACGTAAGTGGAAGAAATATGGACTAGTGGTTTCACACATTAATATTCACTGTTGCGCCATTGCGGTAACTTTTATGACCGAGCAATTATTCATAATCAACAGTTTTCATGTGTGACCGCCACTCACCATTAACACGAGGTCTTGTGTTCATGGCGTTGCCTCGGCAAAAACCCACCGGCTATGGTTGCAATATACTGAAGGTCTGTGCAGGGTGGTCAGAAACAATTAACACCTGTTTTCACTTTTAGCCTGCTCTGTTTGAAGTGTGTTTGTTTTGACCCAGCAACAATGGCTTTCAAGGAACATTGTTCGCCCTACTCGAGTGACTCAAAACTTTCTGTCCCTCTCGGCTCTCTTTTTCCCCACTCTCACAGACAGGGTGACGTTTGAGGCACCACTTCCCCAGACAGACACAGGCAGGTTTCACTGCTGCTGTTTCAATTATCTCTCTGGTGTCTCCTCACAGTTCTTCCACCAAGTTTTTGTGGGTTTAAAACACTGCAGATACCCATCAGACTGGTTTTTGTTGTGGTGGTCGTACTGAATATCCCATGTGCAGGGTCTGCAGCTGGTGAGTGCTCTGACGCCTGCATAATGGCGACCTTGGTTTTATGTGAAGTGTTAGCCGAGATAATGTTTAACTGAAGTCACCTTTAAAATAGCATGTTAACATGATAAAGCTTATATGCTTGATCATTTATCCTGTTCCCCACTGATAGCATGCTACATTTGCAGGTATAAAGTATTGAACAGTACTCCTGATGATGGTGCTAAATGAAAAGTTAGAAGTTTACCAAGGTTATCACTTGTTACCGTAGCTTTGCTTATATAGGTCTTCCTAGGGGCATAAGTTACCAAATTTCAAACTGGGCAGGCCTTCGGTTATCAAACTCTCTACTATTGGAACCTTCTCAGTCTCGGTCAAAGAGGCAGACACCCTCTGCACTACCTTTGGAAATTGGTAAAACTTTCCTGCTGACAAAAGCTTATAGTTAGGGTTGAAGCTGAGGGCCAGAACCATCCTGGTTCATGCTTGCTATAGGCATTCTTATATGGAACCATGTTATACTATGCTGCTCTTCTCTGCATTATTCTCTCCCCCTCTCCCCTCCTCTCTCTCTCTCTATCATCTGTAGATGGTGAATGTGCCACCCTGAACCAGGGTTCTGCCGAGGTTTTCTGCCTCTTAAAGGAAGTTTTTCTTGCCTGTTTACAGTGCTGCTCCTTGGTGGGGATTTGTTGGTTCTCTCTGTGGCCACCTATTTTTAGTATAGTTCTGGGGCCTGTAAGTGCTGTGGTGCTGTTTGTGATATGGCGCTATATAAATAAGTGGTATTGAATTAGAACCACTAGTGTGGCTAAAAAAATCGTGTCTCTTTAAACACTTTCTAAAATACCAGTGTAGAGACGCATCTGTTTGTTCCATCTAAAGGTCCTGACCCAACTCTGACGGTTGGCAAATGGCTTTTGAAAAAAAATCTTCACCTTCCTTCCTCCTTCTCTCATCACCTCTCTCTCATCCCCATTGGTCCTCCATAAGCCCCCCAATGCAGTGGACTCCGCCCGTCGGCGACACAACCTTGCCAGTGTGCTATGTTGCACCGCTGTGCAGGCGATGCTATGATGTCTGTGAGGAAAGGAACAAAAGAGCAAATTGAAAGTAATGAAATTGCTGTCGAGACGCTGTGTTGCTCTGTGCAGGAGAGCAGTGCTGATTCTTCAGCTTGAAGTTAAACCTGGGTGAGGTGCAATGGGGTCATTTTGCACATTATTATGCTGATTTCGCGCGGTGAGGTAAAACGAACGGTAATTAACTGACTTGTTGTGTCACCAGTTGAGATCGTCAATGGAAGCTATACTGTGAAGCTATTTTAAATTCTTTGTCCATATTCTGAGCAGGACGAGTAACCACGCTAATAATATTGGTATTGCATTTGTGTACATGTGAAGAGCAGACATAAGTCTAGTGAGTGCAGAAATAATTTGAGAGTTTTGCTGCATAGCATGCCTGATGGAATCTGTGTACGTTTCAGCATCCTCCCTCTAAACTAAGACAGACTTGCTTTCCTTGAATGAGTTTTGTTCAGCAAGGAGATAAAAGAGGAAGATACAGAGGGAAAAGGAAGAGGAGGGAGGGAGCTAGGAAGAGAGGCGGGGGGTGGGGGGGGCTCCGAGTTACAGTTCTGTATTGGCCGTTAGAATGAGAGGGGTTGGTCTTTCTCCATCTCTCCCACCACCTTCACTGGGAAGCAGAGAGTGAGCAGCACACACACACAGCTCACACAGACACAGAGAGGACCATGTCAGGACACGGGATGGACCAGGAGCTGAGGTGCACACATATCATACTGTCCAGGACAGCGAGGAACCATCGAGATGAAGACAGTGGCAGAGAGTGAAGACATCAGACATCAGGCTTGCTGGGTAGCGAGGGCTGGCTGAGAAAGACACAGACAGATAATAAAGATGTGTGGCTGAGCTGCTGTTTCCCGCCTGTCAGAGAAGTTTGAAGGAGTGCTGCTCTCATGGCGGGACCAACCGCACAGGAGCCTGTGAAGGTGACGTTTAGAACCACACTTCACTCTGCATCTATTCAATATTATATTACTCTCTCATTTTGTCTGTTGGTGGAATTTTAGTGCATGTTTGCCTTAGGCTTTTATTGCTGGCTTCCATGATTTTATTATTTTTACTAATCGATTTGGATGAAGCCTTAAATCATTTCAATGAATGTCTTAATACTGTGCTCTTCAATTATCCAGTGAAAACTCAGAAGTATACAATAAAATCAGTTAGGGCCTCAGCTCAAAATTATACTCATTATCCATTCATTTATCAATTAACTATCTATAAAATGTCAAAAAATAGCAACAAAAAAGACTGTCCCACTTTCCCAGATTCCAATGGGATATCTTCAAACTGTTTATTTTGTCCAAACACTAGTTCAGTGTATTTGCAGTGCATTTTTGCTTGATAAATTTACTTAGACAGTTAGATTTTCCATTAATCTTTTCCATGTTTAAAACATCAGAAAACAGTGAAAAAATTTCACAATTTTCCAGAACGCAAGGGGGCATCTTCAGATTTCTTGTTTTATTCAAACAATAGTCCAAAACCATCAGATATTCAATTTCTTTTTATATAAAACGGGTAAAAAGAACATTTAACATTTGAGATGCTTAAACCAGCTAGCACTTCTAAATTTTTGCTTGATAAATGACTTTGATGATAAAACTGGACCTTTTAGTTGCTAAAGTTGTGGGGGAAAAAATGACAATGATAGCCAATTTCCCAGAGCCCAAGGGGGCACCTTTAGATTGCTTTTTGTCCAATCACCAGTACAATATCTAACACAACTTACAATGACATAAAACAGAAAAGAAGAAACCAGCCAATGTTTGGCTTGATAAATGATGATTCTCAGCTTTGTTGCTGATTAATCGTCTTTCCACCAACTAATCAATTGTTTCAGCTAAAGTTTCAGTGTAAACTATGTCAAGTGTGTGTACGATGTGTTATTGTGGTTTTGAAGTGAAAGAAATATCGTATCTTATTGCATCAGTGGCTTTTTGTGCTGTAAGTCGACTGACCCGTCTCACTCTGTCAATCTTGTTGAGGCTTTATTTCCTCACGGCCATGTACACATCCACAAGTCAAGCATGGTCCTTGACTCTGCTAAATGTAATGAAGAGCTCACTGGTCTCAGTGGACAGCAGAGGCATGTAAGGCCAGCACCACTCTTTCAGCTTCATTGCCTGAGACAGACAGCGTAGAGAAGGTGTCAACAAACATCCTCCAACCCCCAGTTTCTGTATGGTATAGTGCTGATTATGTTTCTTTCTTTTGCTTAATGGTGAAAATGTTCTAAAAGTTGTAGCTGGGAGTGATCTCTCTGAGAAAAACTACTGCTTACCCATACCAAACTCACTAGCGGGATTCATTTGACTGATTGACTACAACAAAGGAGAATATGTAATGTGATGTTGACGGCTCACAAAACCGACAAAGCCAAACAGGGCAGGGAATGAGATGGTGAAAATCTGTAGTCGTAAGCAAAACAGAAATGCCTAACTGCACTTTTAAAACAGTGAAAATAAAGTCTCCTCAGGCTGGATCGGGGCTGCTGCATCATAACCTCTGACCATACTAACTGTCACTCTACACTTATTACCACCAGTATATACCATATACAGCACACGCAAACATGCACACAAATATAGCCTTTAATATTGCTTGTCATATGTGCACCACCGAGTGTATCCGTCCCGGCACAGAGGTCATAAAATCCCTCTCAGCTGGGATTCGCTTGAACAATAAGGCAGGCGGTATACAGAAAAGCATGAACCAGAGCTTTCCAATATTCCTTATATTTCGGCTTTAGTGTGTATCCGTTTGTATCAGCCAGAGAGCGATCCACTTCACTTGTCCTCTGCTCTGTTGCATAAAGAGGGATTTGTGAATGTGGGGGATTTTGGCTCCAGAGCATTGGATTTCTCTGGAGCCCAGTTGTCAGAATCAATGGTTTCCAATGTCTAAAGACATACAGCTCTTATTGTATTGATCACGAATCCTAACCTCTGATCAATGATATTGACTGAGGACATTAGCATGTCAGGGCTGATAATTTCCATTTGTACACCACCCAAATTTAAATGCCATGTCACTGCAAGTTGTTAACCTGCAGTATAACTACAGGAATTAGCCATCACTCATGACACTTTTATTAGTGTGTGTGTATATGTGTGTGTGTGTGTGTGCCTGTCCATCTGAAACATCTTCCAGACCCAGCAGAAGTGCATTGCCATCTTTGCCCTTCTCTGCTGCTTTGCTGTGCTGGTGGCGCTGATCTTCTCATCGGTGGACATTTGGGGGGATAATGAGGATGGAATCACAGAGGAGAACTGCAGCAGAAACTGTCGGTAAGATGCTCTGAGAGAGTGACATAATAGCTTAACAAGGCAAGAAAAAAATAGGGTTTGCACTCATGTATAGTCTTCAAGTCAGAGTTGTTCGGGAATGACTTATTAGTGATTTATAAATTATCAAGTCATTCCTGATTCATTCCTCACTGATTCCTTGATCATTTTGTGTACCTCATTCACTGTAGAGTATAGTATCATATTTCTACACACTCCTATGACATTGTCAGTCATAATGGACAGTTTTTAAAAAATGATCCAAGCTGATGAAGCAGAACCAGAGATGTTGTCTTCTTCCTTGTCAAAACCTGGTCCCTACATTACTCACAATACAACTTAAAAATTGACAGTCTGGTCAGAGATTCACCTGTTATGCTAGCAGTGGCTAATATAGCCTCAAGTCACCACCTTCAAGCAGAGGAGCAGGCTACAGATATTTAGTGAGCATACTTCTTTCTAGCTCCACACCCCCAAATTAATTTTATTTTGTGGTCTTCAGACTCAACCAACACCTTGAGTGACATCACTTGAGGCAATTTATCCAATTTTGCACAGCTTTAATTGTAAAATAGGTGGAATTCCCCTTTAAGGCTCAATGCACTCTACTCCCTACTTTCAGCATCGTACTTGTGGAGAATATTCCAGACGACCTCTCTCTTCCCGTGGATGGCAGACCCCACCTCCCTCTTTCTGTTGGCTTTCACACACTGTTGGACCAGGCGAAGCACTCAGTTGAGGTGGTGTCACCTGTCTGGGACTTAAACTCTTGGGACCAGGAAACAATGCCAAGCACTGCCAAACAGGTACAAAGTCATGGCAGACAGTCTGAATATATCTCCCTACATTCCTGCAGTACTTGAACGGACCGCATTTCCCAGGTGTCCTGTGAGAGGAAATGCAATTATTTTCAAGTAAATCTGTATGTAGTCTCTTAATGAGGTTGGTCCTGCTGAGATATAAGTATTGCCCTTTTAAGAGACATCTGGAGACACTGCTCAAATAGTCAAACTACAGTAGTACAGAACATCACTCTCTTCCTCAGGGTCAGCTTTTGTTCCAGAGACTGCTCAGCCTGAAATCTCATGGGATTAAATTGAAGATTGCCAGCGGTCTGACAAACTCTGCTGAACTGAAGACCTTGGCAGCGCACAGTGAGTGGCTGTCACATTTTTATTTTATAAAGCAGTTTGTCATGCCACTGTAGCAAACCAGATCTCCTAACATCATCCACCTGACAACCTTTCTTGAGCACAAACCTTTTTTTTAAAGAAGATTTTCCTGTATTCTATGACAATTTCAGTACATCTTTTAGTATGCTCTTATAGGTCAGCAGCACAATATTGTGCACATTGCATACAGCATCTCTGATTTGTCTCAAGGAAAACAGATGTGGACTCATTTACAGCATGAAGCCTCACCCAGCAGCTTCAGAGCACACATTATACAACCTTCGTGTGTGCCAAACTACACAATCAAGGTCATAAAAACATGAATGTGCAAATGCACCTGACTAGTTTTCGGTCAAAGATTTTGCCTTGCAGGCTGCCCGGCCTCTTTGCCCAGTTATCAGTAAGACAGTTCAAGGCCGATTGGCGGGTTTCCATGATTCTCTCCATCTTATCCTTTATAACTTTCATGGTCTAACCACTCTCTGTTTCTCACGCCATCTAGATGCAGAGGTTCATTATATTAATATGACAGCTCTAACCAGAGGACGACTCCATTCCTCATTCATGATAGTGGATCGGAAGCACATTTACATTGGGAGCGCTGATATGGACTGGAGGTCGCTCTCCAAGGTAACAACAAGCACTGACAACATGAGCGTGCAGTGTAAAATCAAGCCTGTGAATAAATGAGCCTCTGCAGTCTGCTGTGGTCAGGTCTCTGCAGTTCATTTCCAACCTCAAAATGGCTAGAGTATCTTTTGGTCTCTCAGAAATAAAGGCTGGGCGTACACACGTTGTTAAATGAAAACCTTTACCCCCTGCTGGGACTTCAAACATAACACAGAGTCTAGATTAATTCCACTGTACACTTGTACCTTTTTATGCAGTAATTCCAGCTACTCTTAATGGGCATCAGAGATAATTTAAGATTGCCGTCTAAGGCGGGTCAGAAAGACTAGCAGCATTTCACTTTGCATTTAGTATGTAATTCACAATGGAGGAGGAAGTGGGGAGCATTAGCATACTGTAACTTGAAGTGATTACCTGGCACTTTTCATGCTTCAGTGCTGGCTGGAGGTAGAGCTACTGTTGAGAGTAATTAACTAAAGAGCCAGAGTGAAGGAAGGAATGGACACATATATGAATGTGTGTGTGGTGTAGGCACACACAGAGCAAATGACAGGCAGGCAGGAGAGACAAAAAAGAAGCAAGAAATTGTCATGAATCCACCGTACATGGTAATACAGTAGACTGAAACCTAGAATAAACACAACAGATTTTTGTTGTATAGTAAATGACCAGACTAGAGTATATTTAGAATGATTGTCTCTTTCTCACTTTGCATTTTGCTGTTTTTAGCCATGCTCTGTGGATGGCAATCTGTCCACTGATTTGGTCCAAACTGAAATATCTCAACAACTACTGGATGAATTGCCATGAAGTTTCGTACATACGTCCATACTGCCCAGAGGATAACACCTATTGCTTTGCTTGATCCCCTAACTTTTCATTCAGCACCATCAAGTCAAAATTTCAATTTGTCTAAAACTTTGGTTAGGGGTTAGTTTATTGCTGTGCTAACATGCTAAAACACTGAGCACAGAGCTACTAGCATTGCATTAAATCATCAAATTCCCCCACAGTGTGTTTCTGTTCTCATACTGAAATCAGCTCATTTAAACTCTTTTCTAAACAAACCTGCACTCAGGGCTGCAACTTTTCTGCTGCATCACCTCTTCCTGTGTGCTCCTTTCTGACCCCCCACAGAGAAAAGAACTGGGGGTGGTGGTGTATAACTGCAGCTGTCTGGCTCTGGACCTCCATCGTGTTTTTTCCTTTTACTGGCAGCTCCATGAGAGGGACTACATCCCCTCCATCTGGTCAAGGAGAGTTACAGCCCTCTATGGGAGGCATGACACCCTGGAGCTGCAACTCAACACTACCGATGCAGCTGCTTATGTGTCTGTGAGGAACGATGTTACAGTGTTTACTGCATGCTAACACATAAACCAAGTCTATCCAAAATGCCAAAAAAAAAAGCAGAAAACTAGAGGTTATATATCTGCAGTAACTTCTGCGACTGGTTTATGTTCCTCTTAAGGCATCAGTTTCCTGCTTCTGGACTAGATGGTGAACATCTATATAAAAGTTTCATTACCAACTAATAAAAGACACACAGCGGGTGATTAATCATGTTAATATCACGCAGAGGAGCATCTTGAGTCTGAATATCTCAGTACCTCCAGCCTAATTTGACAGTAATGAATCTTGCTACCCTCTAAGCGACATGATGCTTACCAGTTGCATTTAGGGCATTTATCATCCTATAGGAACTAATGAGGCCGTGCTGTCACTGGCTGCTGGCAACTCCAACCTGCTCTTGTGCCTCACTTCTTTTAGTAATGAGACATGGCTGTGGAAATGCGCCTTGTTATTTTTCTTGCCCTTTGTCAAAATGTTGCACTGGAAGTTTCAGACATTTTGGAAAGTTATACACTGCCTCCAGTATGCTGTCACTTTCAGTGTAACATTTTTCGGTGGGAAGTAAATGAACAGATACTGTTGTAAATGCTTCTTTATTGAATTGAAGCACACTGAATGTTAAAAGCCATCTAAATCATATTTTTTCCTCTGCCTAAAAATTTTGCTTTTTCATTTTTCTGATCTTTATGTAATTTTGGGTGCAAACGTCTCTGCGTGATGTATCCTATCTGCAGACCTCTCCTGATCTCTTCTGCCCGAAAGATCGCACCAGAGATATAGATGCTATTTATCAAGTTATCCAGAGTGCAAAGACATTTATCTTCATATCTGTGACGGACTACCTCCCCCTGGTGACCAGGAGTTTCAGAGGAACTTCCATCACAAGGTACAGTGTCTGACATAAAACACTGTATGTGTAGGAGCTTTGACATTCTGTGGCAGTATATATCAGATCACTTCATGTTCATATGTGTGCATGTCCCAGAGGGGAACAAAATCTGTTAAAACCTGCATTTTTGTTGGTCTGTGGAAGACAAACTGTCATCTTTCCATATTCAAGTAACTTGAGTTTGAGGATCAGTGCCTTTAGATTGTCAAGAACTGTCCATTAATGATGCTTACATCAAAAGGTATTGGTCACCTATTGATGAAGTGATCAGGGAGGCTGTGGTGCTGAGAGGAGTCAGAGTTCGCCTGCTGATAAGCTTCTGGAAGAAGACTCACCCCCTAACCTTTAACTTTGTCAGCTCCCTCAAGTCACTCTGCATGCAGCTGCACAACTGTTCACTTGAGGTGGTATGTGGATTTCTTTTTTTTTTTTTAAGCTATAGTTTCATATTTTGCAGTGAATTTCTGGACATTCTTCTTGATTCATGATAAAAATGTTAAATTGAGTGGGAGTGACATTATTACATACTGATTCTGTTCAATTACATTTTTTGCAGAGGTTTTTTAGTCAGAGAGAGCAAAAGGATGACATTCAACATGGACTCAACCACAACAAGTACATGGTGACCGACAATGCAGTCTACATTGGTAAGCACTGTATTGAAACCAGTTTAGTTTAAATTCACACACATTCATTCATACACATTTTCATTGTATTTCATCAGGTCTTGATTATATTGTGAATGCTTTTTCTTCCACAACATTAGACAGTACTTTTCTTAAATGAATAGTTTGACTTTTGGGGAAATACACTCTCTCACTCTCTCTGGGGAAATGAGAAGATTGATACCACTGGTACATTTTTGCCATTACTACATATCAAACGTTAAAATTAACAACCGTTAATTTGCCAGCCTGGAAGAAATGTTGCAAGTTCAGCATCAAACTACATTTCTTTACTCACCAAGAAATGTTTCCGGCGGTTGAAAGCAGTGCCCTGTAGCGTCCAGTCTGCACTCAAGAAGTATAGCCCTGCTCAGAGGGAGCAATGAAGGCTGAAGCTCTTGGCAACCGACCATCATCACCAGCAGAGAAAACTTAAAAATAGTCCCTTTTAATTATGAGGCTACAGCGAGGAGACAGTTAGCTTAGCTTAACGCGAGTACTGTAACAGGGAAACAGTTTGCCTGGCTTTGTCCAAAGGAGAAACAAAGCCCTAAAAGCTCACTACTTAAAATGTTATAAAGTTATTTTATCTGAACTTTTCTCCTTTTTACCCTTGGGCAGAACCAGGCTAAGCTAACTTAAAGTAACACTCTCCTGGCTGTAGTGTCATTTTTAACATACACTTACAAAGTGGTAGTAATCTTCTCAGCTAACTCTCTGAGAAAAAGCATTGAAGCCTATGTTCACAAATGTCAGACTATTGCCATGGTTCCAATGGGTCCTTGATTGTGAATTTGTCAAAAAAGTCAAGGCCTTGAAGAATTTTGAAAATAGACATAAATAGACATGTCATTGAAAGTGCTTGAATTCATATATCCTTTCATAAATAGTTATTTAATATTCTTTTTACATAACATCAGTAACTAGGCTGTGAGCTGCTGTCTGCAGACCATAGCCTGCAACTGTAACACAGCACAGTTGAGAACAGCGTCCACGCATTCAAGTCTCTCTCTCTTTTTAATTGTTGTCTGTAAGCTTCTGTACAGCCTGCTAGTTCTCATTCTAATAATTTTTAGTGTGGTAACAGTAATTAACCTTGATCAGTGTCTCAAACTATGCATGTTGGGGCCTTGACTTTGAGGGAATTGTGCCTGGAAAGTCCTTGAAGGAACGTGGGAACCTTGTATTAATTAAAAAGCAAGCACCAAACTGCATATACATCTACACATGCACATCAAGAGGAAAAGCACAGGAGTGGAACTCAGTCATTTTCTTCTGGAGTTAAACCTGTTAGACACGATATTTAAGGTTTGCTTTTTATCCACAGGGAACCATGACTGGGTCGGCAGTGACTTTGCCATTAACGCAGGAGTCGGGCTGGTGCTCAAGATGAAAAACAGTTTTACAGACAGCGGAGCGACAATCCTGGAGTACGTCAAGGCTGCTTTTGAAAGAGACTGGAGGTCACGTTACGCTAAGAGCCTACAAGGAAGCAAAGATCAACAGGGCAAATATAGACACCTGCAACAAGCCAAAATTCATAAGGAAACCAAGGAGGAAGACGAGTGGAACAGCCCTTTATCTTTATAAGCACAGAATGTCTTTTAAAGTCCTAAAGCCTCATAAGCCTCAATACTAGAACTAGATTTTACAAACATATACACAATATCAGAATGTAGACCTACACTAATCGAATTTTGTGACATTAACTTCATAGATTCAGTTACAATCAACAAAGGCAATGCTGAAATAATGCTTTGAGTCAGTAACAGCTCCAAGTTACAGTAATAATATCTAAATACTTACTTAATTGTTGACTGTTATATAAGCATGTACTGTTGCATGACTATCGACAGCAATATGCAAATACAAACTATATACTAGGACAA
Source organism: Lates japonicus (assembly GCA_033238685.1). NCBI lineage: Eukaryota > Metazoa > Chordata > Actinopteri > Centropomidae > Lates > Lates japonicus. The sequence goes on along the minus strand of BRZM01000043.1, from coordinate 3,729,138 downwards.
GCAATAGGATGATTATAAAATCAACATGCTTCATATGTGATCCCATCAAACTCTTCAAAACAAATCACATTCAGTATTTAATGATGACACCATGTTTTTGTTTACAGTTTTAATTTATATTTTATAAACTTTTTAATGCTTTTGGACTTGCATAGCATTTAGCATTAGCATTTTTGATGTTACAGTATATTGCCTGCACTTGTAATAACTGACTTTCTTGAATGACATGCACACAGGGTTATGCAGTAGCTTTACAGATACAACAGCTGTTTATCATCTCATTGGAAGTTTTCATCTGTCTTTATAAAATGTACCTTTTTGCCTAGATGTTGTTGTGTTTATTTGATTATCACTACACTGGGAAGCACAGAGTGGCCAACAGATGGATTCCAACAAAACAAGGTCAGGTGCTGATCAACAGATAACAGTAAGAGTTTCATGGCTGTGTTTTGCCTTCTTCTGTAATTTCTGCTCTACAGAATATAATTAGCGTTGACTAATGCAGTGCTGCTCAGATTTTCCTTTTATCTGAGCCACTAACAAGCTGTAGCTTAGCTGCTCAGTGCCCCTTTGTGGGGTGATTCAAATGGAGATGAAAGAGGTTTAGACTTGAAACATAAGGCAGCCACTTGAATCACAGTCTGCTGCAGTTGTGGGATTTAAACAAAGGGCTTCACAATTTCAATGCAGTTAGAAGAAAATATATATCCATTTGTGTAGGCAGGCATAAGTCATTATGTATGAGATCTTCTCAAATCACACCCACCACACTGTGAAAATTGCATTACTGCAAAAGTAGAATCACCTTGTGGTGAAACACAGCAACATAGGTGTGTCCAAGAAATAACTCAGGTACACTAGTAGCAGACCAAAATATGAACTATGAAGTTTGATTTGATCTCAGACAATGGCTGCATGAATGGAATTTGCCCACTGGGGGGCAGACAAACTTCAAAACAAGTTGACAAATACCTGACGAGATGTGTCACACTCCAGTACTCCAATCAATACATTAAAATGGAAAACTTGTATTTAATTTTATTTTGACTAACAACAATATCAGTGATGAAAAAAAAACTTTTTTTCTCTCAAGTAAATGTTGAAAAAACTACTTTTGTTGAAAATCTTACTTGCAAGATTTTATTTAAGTAAAGCATAAAGTATCGTCAATAAGACATACTTTCAGTATAAAAAGTAAATGTACTAGTTGGAAATAGTGCTCCTTTTCAAGTGTTATTGTGTATATCACATGTGAGGACCTCCCTGACTCTGCCCGCTTGCTTTGCTCTGCTCTGCTGCTTGTTTCGCAGATACTGGGAGTTGGGTGGTAGGTGGAGCTGGGAGGGTCGTCTGCTCACACCTGCCCATCTGGGTTGCGCTTTCAAAAAGGCATAAAGGACTGCTTTTGTAGTAGTCTCTGTCTCTCTCTCTCTCTCAGCTGGGCCTCTGGCATCCTCCTCAACCCTCTTCCTTTGTTTGGTTTTGCTGCACCATCCAACATGCATCACGCCATATGTTCACTCATCCTTTCACTCCTTATGTGACTGATTACTCTCCTACTTACACTCACACTGTTTAGTTGATAGGGTTGTTAATTTGGGTTAAATTAATTAACTTTTTGAGTGGTATAGCTGTGTGTGGCCTCCCTTTTTGTTGGCAGCCTTGAGCCAGGTGGTAACACACATCATTGGGATATTTTTACGTATGCATCAAATTTGCACTAACACATGAGTTAGTGCAAATTCTATCCCCTTTATACATAGTTTAATCTATAACAGTGCATCAAAAAGTATAAAATAACATAAGATGGAAATGCTCAAATAAAATAGAAGTACCGCAAAACTGTACTGAAGCACAGTAGTTGAGTAAATGTACTTAGTTACTTTCCACCACTGAGCAGGATAGAGGATCAGTTCCTCATTTAATACATGTGATATATACACTATATACTTGGCTGTTGACTGAGGAGAAACATAGAATTATCAAAATTATTGTTATTTATTAAAAGTTGATCTTTTTCCTAAATAAATATATACATTTAAAATAACACGTGTTGCACACTACATAGATAATAATTTATCTGAGAATATAATATTAAGTGTAATTATGTGTGTTCTTACAGTATAGTGTAGTCATATTATAGTATCACAGGCGTTACCAGTCTTTAACACAGGGTGGTGCTGTATCATCATCACAGGCTGCCTTTGGCACCAAGTTGATGATGAGTTTGAAGGTTTTGTTTAAGTCATTAATTTACATCATAATGATGTGGAAATTTTAGAAAAACAAATTAAGAGAATTTTTACTTAGTGAATGTTTGTGGTTGTCATTTCAAACAACTTAATTTGAATAAATTAAAACAACAACAACAACAACAACAACAAAAACCACTCTGAACTTTATTAAAAGTCGTATCCTGTTTTTTGTTTTTAACAACAACGCAGCATCTCCAGCTAAGTGGTTAACGGTGAAGTGTGTGTGTGTGTGTGTGTGTGTGTGTGTGGTAGCAGCAGTGTTGGTTTTGTTGCTGCTGCTGATGGGCAGGGGTGGGGGCGCCGTCGTCATGGTAACAGATTACAGGCAAAAATATTTTCAGTTCGCTCTGTTAGCACTTTCTGCTGCAGTGGCTTCAAACTGCGAGTCCAAAGAGAGGGAGAATTTCATTTAACGACGTCTAGACGAGGTTTTATTTAGGAAGTACTGTATTTATTTACCAGGACCATCAGTTTTGGCTTTTTTATATTTTAAAAACTCACTAGTGCATCAGTGCTAACTCTGTGACGAGCGGGGAGGCTGAGAGGAGGAGGAGGAGGAGGAGGAGGGGTTGTGTGGGGGAACTTAAGGCAGATGCCTTTGCAGCAGAGGACCAAGGAGGATGTTAGTGTGTGTGTGAGTGTTTGTGTGGTTTTGCGGGACAAAATGCGGATGGAAATTGTGTCCGAACGCTGAAATGTAGCCGGATCTCGTGGACGTAGTTGCAAAGAGGAGTCTGTGAGCGAAAAGGCCGACGATCTAAAAGCCGCAGTGCCGGGAGGAAATGAACTCAACTTATTTGAAATGACATGGATGGGGCGAATTGAATGGTGCACTCCTGCAAGACTGGCTCACTCCTGAGGAAAATGTAGTTACCTGTAGGCTGCTCTCAGTCTTTTTTCCTGATTGAAACAGCTTGGATGTTCTGTTGAGATCTATCACCCACAACCTTGGTAAAAGGATGGAGAGTCTGCCCTGCCTGGATCAGTTCATGCTGAGCCCACTTGTCACTTGGGTAAGTAATGCAGAGAGCTCTGATTTCCTGCCAAAGACCATGATATTAACCTATCACCCTATATATCGTATTATCAACCTGTACTTTCTTTGTTATGCAGGTGAAGACATTTGTGCCAAATGATGGGGGCGTGCATTTGGACTTTTCTGAATTACTGGATGGAGACTTTTTGAATGACATAATGACCCAAATGTAAGTGCTTGCTTTAATGAGTCACTTCATGCCAGCTTTGTTCTTGCAGCTTGTATTTCATTTGTCACATTTCCAATCTAGGTTGTGTCCAGTGTCCAGATGGATATTCAGATTAGCAGCCAGTATTTTGAAGCTGCTGGCTGTTATAGATTTAGCATGACATTTGTCACTGAATAATGATTAACAGTGAGGTTTACATGGACAGTTATCAGTTGTTGTAAATGGTTCAAATAGAAATCAGCATCATCAAGCTAAGTCTTTGTTTAGTGATTAGGTATCCTCTCCTCATACCATCTGCGGCAGCTACTGATACAGTATCAAGCGTCTGCTAACATTCTTCTCCAGGCACCAACAGTGCTGGCTTTGTCACTCCACAGTAATAAATAGGATCTTTGTCGTCTGCAGCGGTCTTTAAATGCAACTTCCTCATGACTCGCAGGTTAGGGTTTCTCCAAAAATGTTAGAATTAGCATAAAACTTATAGAAACACAGTCGACACTGAGGAATGTCAGCTTGGGAAAAAGACTAAATCTGCCAAGACATGGGGGGACATCATAAATACCGTCAAGACGCTACTTAAGAGATTATGATTTGGTTGCCTTATGTTCTGAGGGAGCTACCCTCATCCTTTACAAGTGTTAACCTGTGGTCACCTTGCAGTTTGCAATTGTGTCAAAGACAGATAGGTGGAGAGCCCCCACCTTCAGCCGTCATGTTAGGATGGAGTGACACTTCAGACATTGACGTAGTTGATAGAACTGTAACAGTTGCAAAGAAAGGGTAAAACAAAACTGATGACCCAATGCACTTGTGGATAACACTGTCTAGCCACCCCAAGTCTACAGTATCCATTCATCCCACTTATCCCCCAGGGTCACAATAACCAGCTCTAAATGCAAAACAATGCTGCGCCGAGGGGAGGGGAAGAGGCGGGATAATCTCCTGGATTGGGAGACCCTTCGGGATTAGGGCCTTGGTGCTGCTGTTGAGTGGCACTGGGACACAGATGGGGGAGAGGAGGAGGAGGGACACAAAACAGGGCAAACAGCTCAGAGATGAAGACAGGCAGACTAAAAATTTGATGCACAGGGCAGCTAGGTAGCATCTCTCTGTATCCAGGCTTTTATTTCATATAGGCCTCCTTTCCCGAGCAACGAGCTGACGTCTGACCTATATAACTGCACTGACGCCCATGACTGATAGCATTTCAGCTCCCGTGTGTGACAGTAGGCAGTGACAGTAACTCCAGACTACAGTAGGCTATAACCAACAGCCCAAGAATCCAGCTAAAGGATTTCTTTGGGGTGGAAAGTCTAATGCCAACCCGGTTTGGCTCAGACACAGTTTGGTGTCTGAAAGGAATGACGTGACACAGGCTAAAGTTAGGAATGAATAGAGCCCTCATACACATGTTTTCATGGCAAGTTTTGAGCCAAGACTTTTACCAACTTGCAGCTTCCTCTCACCCCATTCCACTGATAGCCATTTGTGTTTTTTTGCGAATAGCAGAAATGTCACGTACAAATGCCTTTATGTTGTTTCCCATCTCCAGAAATCCCTCCGCTACACCTCAGGGAGTAAACAAAGCAAGCAGGGATCCAAGTCAAAGGATCCAGAACCTGAACTTTCTTGTCCAGCAGATCAAGACCTATTATCTGGTGAGTTTTGGGTGTTTTCTCCACTGCTTCTCAGCCATATAATATGTTATATAACATATCCAAGCAACACGCTGCTAAGCTTTCCATTCCTCTCTCTACATCGGATTATGGTATCGGAACATTTGATTTAGATTTTTCAGTTCTGCCTCAACTTTCGTTTGATCACGCACACACTGGATCGCACATGCGCACACCAGGCAGTTGGTAGCACTTGTGTCCCAGCAGATCAACTAGTTCTTCTTAAGATGCATGGCCTAAATACCGGCCATGTAAACATCTGTGTAATCAGCACAGGAGTGAGGTTAGAGCACAGCAGAGAGACACAGGAAAACTGCAGTCAGAGCCACAGGCAGACAGACAGAGCTGCAGAGTGACAAAGTCGTGAGATTCGTGGGCAGATACTACTGCTGCTAAGCTTTCAGATCTTTTAAGATCACAAGGAAAGTAATTTCACTGACCAGGGACAATCAAGTTCTATAGATAGGCACAGTCGAGGAATAGTGACTTTTTAGTATTTTAGCTACCATAGATTAAGTGATGCTAGCAAGAGCAGATCTAGTCAGTGTTACTTCTGTAGTTACTCTTGGCAGTCACAAATGTTGGTTACTATTAAGTGAATTTACTTAGATCTCACAAAACACAAATCACAGTGATAGGAACGGAAACAGACAGACACTAACATACAGCACACCACATGAATGACACAACAATTTCATTACAACAACAACAACAACATTAATTTGTTTCAGGCCTATCTTAAGATAAACTGTGAAAACCACATCCTTTCCAGTCCAGTTTTAGGCTCACATGCTGATGTTTAGCAGGGATAATGTTAATCATGTTCACTAAGATATTCTCTGTCTTAGTTTAGCGTGCTATCATGTTAGTATTTGCCAATTAGCACTAAAAACAGAGCACAGCTGGGTTGATGAACTCAAAGTCATTCACTCAGTCATTTTGTTCTAAACCAAAGTATTGGACAATTTCAAATTTTGACCTGATGATGGTTCTAGATGAAAAGTTAATGAGCAAAATCACTGAATCTACTGCAAAGCTGTGTATCCCTGACATATTTCATTTTGCATACTGATTTCATCCTCTAAAACAACTTCCTAATCTGTATTTTCTAATACATCCAAAGACCAGAGACTTGCTCTCAGTTCCACACTCCTTAATCACACATAAGCTTGGGGGAAGGAGAGGATGTTTAAAGCTCCATGGCCGGTCAGTTAAGCTGCTCCTAACAGACAGAATGGCAGCCACCGGAAGATGTGACTGTTGGTTGAGGATAGCTGCACCGCATCAAAGGCTAAACGATGACACCAGCACTTCAACCTACTGTACACACATACATTAACACAATGAGCCTCTTTTATCTTAAAACAGGGCTGCAACAGTTTTGGTGGATTTCGCCACTGCACCAAGGAAACTGGCTCCGTCACCGCCCCATTCAGGGCATTTGTTGGCTGTGTTTCTATACATGTGTCTAAGCAGCTGCTATGTGCTGTACATACATACGCTCCTGTCCTTTTCAGGCAGCTTGGCTCGACCCCAGGAAGTGTTTTATTTAGTTTAGTACAGCCAAAATGTGCTTATCTTCCCTTTTCTCAACCCGCCTCCTGCGTCTCTTTCTGTTTTTCTTCTTTTGCAGGATAACCTGAGACAATTAATCATGATTCCTTTGCCAAACGTGTTGCTGCTTGGCAGGACTCCTTACTGTGGTATGCTCTTTTAAAGGAAACTCTCAATTGTAGCTGCTAAGTCAGTATATAATATGTAAACCTGATTAGTCTGTTTGCTGATGCTCAATTCACCATGGATTGGTTTCCCATAATTTACACATGATTACAAGTTAAATTGAAAATGATATATCCATAATTGGAAAAATAAGAAAATAACAAGCAGACTATTACTATTAATGTAATTGTTTAAGAAACAGTGTAGAACAAGTGATAATTTGTGTTTCTAAATACAGAGCAGTGCTTCCCAGCACTTTAAAGTGAAAATGGTCTAAGTATTTCCTCACAGACAGACTACTTCAACTCTCTCTGATGCAGTTTTAATTCAATTGCACACTATCAGTCAGATAACCACACTGGCTTGTGATGGTGAGGCTTTGGCAAGTGGTGACCCAAATTCACCAGCCAGCGCTCTGGTCAATTTAAATCCATGCCAGCAGCTCACAGTACTTCAATCTGATAAATTTTATTTCAGATAATGAACTCTTTTTTTTTTACTCCCTGCAGAACAAAGTCTGGAGGAAATGAAGAAACTTTTGCTGTTACTGTTGGGATGTGCAGTTCAGGTAAACATTCACTGAATTCCTTACTTTAAGCTTAGTATATGAGCATTTGCTTCATGTGGTAGTTTGTGATGGGATATTGTTTAGATATTAACCTCTTTTTCATGTCTTAAGCTGAGGCCAGAACAGGCTGCATGAGCTGATTTACTGGAGATCTAAATGTTTCCATAAATTCCCATGTTTATTTTCAGTGTGAAAAGAAAGAGGAGTACATCGAGAGGATCCAGACGCTTGACTTTGACACAAAAGCTGCAATAGCCGCACATATTCAGGAGGTATATGGCTTAATGAGCTTTGACCACCACAGCACTGTTTTACTGCACAGTAGAGTCTGTTTATACTGTAGTTGTGCTGGTATTTTGGACAAATAAAGCACTGAAGACTGGTTTCACAGCCAGCAGAGAGGGTCAAATGATGATGCAAGAAAGCTAAACATGTTAACAAGAAACACGCAGCTGTGTGTTCATTCATATTGAATCGTTCTTTTCCCAGTTACCCTGACTATCCTTTCCCATATTTACCAGCTGACCCACAGTCAGGAGAATGTGCTGGATCTGCAGTGGTTGGAGTCCAGTGAGATGAATCCAGATGAGGTGGAGGCCGTACTGAGGAACATGGCCACACACCTCCGACACCTGCTGGACCAGAGGGACACCCATCTGGAGGTACCCATATCATTCATTCTAATTGTTAACTGTTTTCAGTGAATTTTGAAACCAAGAATATTTTGTACACCAAGTTGTAATTTTATAAAGTGGCTACAAAGAATCCATATCAAAGTTTGTTGTGAAGGTACCTCATCATCACAGTACTGAAGTGTCAAGAGGCTACAGTTCTACTCTGAGTGCACTGATATTTTGAGGAAACTGGGTATTGACTGATCTGCCATCATTCCTTTCTGCAGACTATAGCAGAGCTAATGCAGGAGAAGGAAGGCGTGGTTAGCTTGCTCGGTAGCCCCTCCAGCCCACAGTCCGGCAGCTACTCTCCCAGCATTCAGCAGCAGCAGCAGGCGGGGTCCCAGCAACACCTGGCAGTGGAGCTGGCTGACTCCAAGGCCAAGATCAGACGACTAAGGCAAGAACTGTGAGTACCAAGTGGAAAATAGTATAAAAACATAAAGTTTATGCAGTTAAGTCAGAAGAACAAAAGCATTTCACTCTTTTACAATTTCAATATGTTTTAATGTCATATGTTACAGCAAACATGCCAGTGTATAGCAGAACTATATTAATAATCTAATTAACAAACAGGAAAAGGTCTTTTAAGGTTCTATGTTTTTGTTTTTAAAGTTTTTAAGAATTTAGACTGATGTGAGAATCTACTGCACAGGAATATGAAAAAGTGGCAACGTCAGTGTAGCTGAATTGATCAGCCTTTTCTGAAATGTGCTTTTTCCACATTTTTTTAAATCTATCCGCAATCCATTTCTTGTCCAAAATGCATAATTTTCCCAATATAGAGTAAAGCAACTCAGTGTTAGAAGTTGTGTGAAATGTTGTCTCTGTGTATGGTATGAGTTTCTTTTCTGGGTGGATATTGGTAAAGAGGTGGCCTGTCCTCTGAGGAATTGCCAGTAGAGAGTGAATGAGAGGCAGAGAGAGAGATACTACAGGATAAGAGAAGCCCTGGGGAGTTTGGCCCACATTACTGCCGGCTTGGCAGGTTCCATAGCTGTGCACTACCGTTGACCCACATTGGCTCTGCATTTCTACCGCATGCACACACACACACACACACACACACACACACACATGCTAACCCTGATCCAATCAAGATCTCAGTTCCATCTTTGCCCTCCACCCACATCTTCTCTGCTGTATTGTCCTCTCTTGTTGGGATGCTCAACTTCACACACTGTTGCCTCTGAGCAAACACAATATCACTTATAGCATCAAATGTGGCTTTACTTTGCCCTTTTAAATGGCTGGCCTTAAACAGCTCTTTATTATACATGTATACATCTCAATATGCAATACCCTGTAATAGCATTAACATTATTATTATCTCATTAACATAATTTTAAACTAAATTAAATGGGGCCTGTGGAGAAGCGTCACGCTGTAGTCCAGTATAGGTAGGCGTTTGCAATGCAAGTTTATAGAAACAGTAATAATGAGGACCTACTTATTATTTAGACTTAAAAATATAATTTGTTAAAATATTTATTTGTTGTCTTTGGTTGTCTGCACGTGTACTTGCCCCTGAAGTGTAGGTAACACTGAAGCCATAGTATTTAAATATATATAAAACGATCACAAAAAAGTACAAAGTTGTGCACACTAATATAACCCACTTACTTGTCTCTCTGCATCACCTACCTGGCCCCACCAGAGAGGAAAAGAGTGAACAGATGCTGGACTGCAGACATGAGCTGGAGAACATGGAGGCAGAGCTGAAGAGGATCCAACAGGAGGTTTGAAGTCATAGAAGACAAAGAATCAATTGCAGCTGCGTCTGACCGTGACACACAGTAACCTCCTGACCGCTCTGCAGATTATACAGATTAATGCACACCCATACTTTGCTGCAGAGCAGTGCTTATTGACAGCAAATTTAAACCTCTGAACTTGAGGATTTGTCTGAACAGGAGATCTCAGCTTGTATTCTCTGTTCAGCCCTCTGGCTTAGGTTTGCTGCACTAGTTAGCATGGTTCGTGTACTAAAACATTTACTGGAAATTAAAGCAGCATTAATCAGTCTTTTAGCCACTTGGGGAGCAGCAGAACAAGCTAAGACAAGACTGACATACTTTGATTGACATGTAGAAGTAACAAGTAGCTGCCCATATTAGCATTCATTTGGAGTCTTGTTTCTGCCCTCCTAATGAAAGTAAACATTTACTCTGATTTTAGTTCTGTTTCTGGTCTCCACCAACATCTGAGAAAAATATCTGATTCTTTAGCAGATTAATGCTTCACTAGCACTCCACTCCACTTGGTGCAGGCCTATGGGCCAGTAGGTTTATCAGAGCTGCACCTCAGACTGAACCAATACAGTAAAGCTATGAAACCACAACAATGAGCTTAAAGACAGTGAAACATTCTGTAGAGCTGAGGGGAACTGTAGGTATTGCCCCTGTTCACATACATGTAGTGATTTGAAGCAAAGTTAATATGAAAATATTGATTAGTGCAGCTTTAAATATAACAAAGTCACATGATATATGATGAGGACACTTGATGAACCCCAACTAGTTTTAAAAAGTTTCCCCCCCAGTAAAGACTACTTAACATTAACATTGCAGAGCTACATTTATTTAAGTATTAAGTACTTGCTGTAAATCATGCCTCTGTCTGAACCCTCACCAGAACTCCCAGCTGGTTGGGGATGCCCGTGCAGCCCGCACCTACCGAGACGAGCTGGACGCACTGAGAGAGAGAGCCATCAAGGCGGACAAGCTGGAGAGTGAAGTGGGACGTTACAGAGAGCAGCTGCACAAGATGGAGTTCTACAAGGCCAAAGTGGAGGTAGATACAGTCTTAGTAATGTTTCTCCAGTAACTTTTTAGACATAAGTTTTGATCATATATGCTCAGAACTTAGGAAATCACTAAATACTATTATGCAACAATAACACATTGATGAATTTTTTAACAATTTATTGGATGATAAGATGTAAGGAGTGACGTGTGTTCATTATTCAGAAGGTTTTCATTAGATATCAAACATGAAATGTAAAGGATTGGAGATGGAGACAGTTTTAGTTTGTGGAAGGTAAAACATATAAATCTGAGAGGTGTTTTTTGTGCATGTGTGTATTTCAGGAGCTAAAGGAGGATAACAGGGTGCTACAGGAGACCAAAGAGGTGCTGGAGGATCAGTTGGCAGGCTGGAGGGCTCGCTCAGATAAAATCCACCAGCTGGAGAAGCACAGTCTGATGCTGAAGGCCCGGGTTCATGACATGGAACAGGTCAGACATCTGCACTCAAAGAGGTGTATTCTTTCTTACCTTTGTGTGTAGCCTTGTATTAAGCCTCCATATTATTGTATTAAGCCATCTAAAACTCAACATTTGATCACTAAGGCCTTTTTGAGACCAGATCATCTTTTAAGTTTGTGTCCTCACTAGGAGAGAGAAGCTGATCGGAGACGCGTTGAGGAGTTGCAGGAGGAGAACCTGGCTCTGTGTTTGGCTCAAAGGAGGAGCATGGAGGAGTCTCAGCACCTGGGCTGGGAGTTAGAGCAGCTCTCCAAGACCACTGAGAACTCCCAGGGTGAGAACTGTTGTTAAGGCGGAGTAACAGCACACTACATTGATGAATGGGAGAAGTAGGGTAGATAAGGAGATGGGTATGTAAATTATGTAAATGTGTGCATGTATGATCTATATATTTTTTTTCTACTTAAAAGAACCTCAGTCAAAAGTTTAATGTCTTTGAATGCAGTTTGTATATATGCAGAAAGGTGACACAGCCTAGTCTAGCTCCACTGACAGATCAGGAGCAGTTACACTCAAATCAAGAGAAACACATTTTAAACATTCCTCTACACATAGCTGGTCTAAGTACTAATTTGCCAATTTTATTTATTAATTTATTCAATTTTCTAATTTCATGATTAGAAAAATTAGAGATCACTGAATAACAAACATCCTATCATTCTCCTGTTTATATTCACACAGAATCATAATCAATAGTTCCAAACAGAAATGTAATTGTGAGGAATTGTGCATGAGTGCAAAAACTGCACCACTGTATGTGGTGTAAATGTAACAAACTACATCTTAAAATGTTTAATACTAGTCTCTCATTGTGTTTATCTCCAGTTTTCTCCTTCTTTGGACAGAGAGTTAATTGCCACAATGTGTTTGTCTAAAGGCCAACAGACTCTGAGTGAGGAGGTGAGTGAGAGGACCCGCAGTCGGATGCTGAAGCTGGAGAAGGAGAACCAAAGTCTCCTGAGGACCATAGAGGAACTCAGAGCAGCGTCTATTAGCAAGAGCCCACAACCCAAACATAGTCACCACCATGAGTGTCACCGTGTCTGCCAGGTGGTCTGTAGCACTAACAACTGGACCTCATCAACAGACGAGCCCTCAGGGCTACAAACCTCCTGCTCACATGTAGAAAACCGCGCTAATATATTTCCACTCAGTGCAGGACCACAGCAGATGCTGAATGGAGATTCAAACTCCCATCAGCAACCGCACACAGAGAAGCTGGAGGGAGTCCAGAGCGAGATCCTCCTCACAGATAATCCAGACCTTCATATTCAAGAGAAGGGACAACTGGAGGACGGAGACAGAGGAGAGCATTTCAAAGAACTGATGTCTGATCTGGAGGTTTTAGAAAACGTTCACAACAGGCTCCACTGTTTTGTGGGATCACGTGATCACTCCCCTGGCTCGAAGAGCAGCAGTCCCTGCCATGACAGCATCCTCACAGGTCTGCCAACACGTTCCTCCTACGCCAGCAAGCACACACAGCGTCTGGAGGCCAAGTGCAAGGCCCTGGACACAGTAAATCAGCATCTACAGACTTCTCTTGACAACACTGGTACAGGCTGTAGATGAAATAAAAATTAAAGATTCATAATTTGATTAATTTGATTGAACAATTACTAATTTATTTAATTTCTTCTACCACCCTCTTTCTTTTTAGATCGGAAAGTTCAGCGCCTGGAGGCAGAGGTTCAGGAGATGGAGGCAGAGAACCAGACTCTGCAGGCCACATTAGAGGAGCTTCGGATCTCTGCAAGACGCCTCGAGCAACTGGAAACAGAGAAGCAAAGCCTGGAGCAAGAAACAACAGCTCTGGAGAGAGACAAGAGGCAGCTGGAGAAAGAGAATCGACGTCTCCGCCAGCAGGTTGTTTTTTAGGAGCAAGGTGTCAGTTGCTCATCTAAGGTTGGATAATGTTTCAAAGACTTACTAAATAAATTGACTACTTCCTCTGTCTCAGGCTGAAATCCAGGAAGCCAACTTAGACAGCAGTAATGTCTGTATGGCCAGTCTGGAGAGGGAGATGAGACTTCTGGTGAAAGAGGCGGAGGGGTTACGGGAGACTGCTGAGAGGGTCAAAGGCTTGGAGAGAGACAACAGGGAACTGACCAAGCAAGCTGCTATTGACCAGAGGACCCTGGCCACGCTCAGAGAGGTGAGGGGAGGACGTCCATGCTGTCCAGCTAACGCTGACTGGATAAATAATCTGCCCTGGCTTAGCCTGACATTTCACTGATACTGCACTATTTCCCCTAGGATTCTTACAGCAGCAATGTGCATGTGTATCACAGGGTGCACACATACAGACATATTCACCTGTGTACTAAGATCCAAAAAACATAACTGATCCACCTAATCATTGACAGTAACCTTGTCATATGGCTTCTGTTTTGATTGTTAGCTTTCATTCAGTTTATGTCCTAATATGCACTTTAGCAAAAATAAAATAAAATAAAATAAAATTAATTGGTTCTCTATGTCCAAAAATGACAGTAATGAAAATAAATGGTAAAAAGATTTTTAACTATTCATAGCAAGGTTTACTGTTCGTCTTTAGGAGCTGGTGAGTGAGAAGCTGAAGACCCAGCAGAGAGACAGTGAACTGGAGAGGCTGACCCATGAGCTGGAGATGAGGAACCTGAGCCAGGAGAATACACAGCAGGCTGAGCAGGAGACGCCAGACAACAGGTGCTTACATACTGCTTGAAATTATATCTTTTTCTATTCTTTTTCTAAGTTCCTTCTTTCCTCTGTGTGGCAGGTTCAAGATGCTGGAGTCAGAGTTGGAGTCGTCTCTGAAAAAGTCTCTGCAGATTAAAGAGGACAAGATGGCCGCCCTGGAGGCCCGTCTGCAGGAATCCTCTGCCCTGAACCAGCAGCTACGCCAAGAGCTCAAGACTGTAAGTCACCAGGCCTGGAAAAAAAAAACTGTGTATCATGCTTTGTTACAGATGTAAATGTTGTGACCTCTTTCCATCACACAGGTGAAGCTGAGCTATGAGGCTTTGCAGCAGAGGCAGGAGGAGGAGGGGACAGTGTTGGGTTCCACCCCTCCGACAGAGACCAGCAAAGCGATGAGTGAGTGGCTGCGTGAAAGCCAGGAAGCCACCAAGGAGCTGCTGAAGGCCAAAGACCATCTTATTGAAGTGGAGAGGAATGTAAGTCCAAGGCTTCTGTTAAAGTAACCAAAAGATTTGGCTGTGCAGAACCATGTATTTATAAAAACGTACTGTTGGTTTTAAAACACACTAGCATTTGCTTTTGATGCTGGCTTAATATTAATAATAGACCACACAATCTCCTGAGAGCAAACAACTCTCCGCTCCTTCTATACCCACTGTATCCTCTCCTCTCCTATACAGAATGCGACACTGGAGGCAGAGCGCCAGGCTATGCAGGCCCAGCTGAAGCAGCTGGAGAGTCAGTCTGACAGCCAGCAGGCTCAGATCCTCGCCCTGCAGAGGCAGGCTGCCTCACTGCAGGAGAACAACACAGCCCTGCAGACACACAACGCTAACCTGCAGGTACCATGACAATACACAGTATTCTCTGTAGCACACTTAACCTAACAGCTCCTGAACTCACAGATATTTCTGATATAGTCCTGTAAAGTTTTCTGTTAGGCCTCTCCACTGAAAGGCTTGCCCAAAGCATACACAAGCCATGTACATTGCATCAACTGCCAATCAGTTTTCCCCTCCTTCTTCTCCAGGTGGAGAAATCTACGCTGAACTCACAGAGCGCCTCCCTCATGGCCCAGAATTCTCAGTTGCAGCAGCAGCAGTCGAGAACAGAAAGCGAGCGGGACAACGCCGTACGGGAACGCGAGGAGCTGCGCGGCGTCCACGAGCAGCTCTTACGAGATCACGAGCGACTGACGGCTCTGCACGAGCGGCAAGCCATGGAGTACGAGGCCCTGATGGGCAAACACGGCTGTCTGAAAAACGCTCACCGCACACTGGAGCTGGAGCATCGCACACTGCAGGACAGGTGGGGGAGAGAAGAGACAGCCGCAATCTAGCCGCTATTGATGAATTGTCATTCCACGGGGAACGAGGTTCCTGTATTTGATGTGTGTGTGTGTGTCTGTGTCTACACTGGGGGTATATTTAGATACAATAGCCTGCTGCAGCAGCGGGCCAAGCTGGAGGACCTGGAGAAAGCCCTGAAAGAGGAGCAGATGAGGATGGCTCTGGAGAAAGAACAGCACAAGACAACTGCCGCTGAATGTTGCAGGCTGCGTGATGAGAAGGACTGGTGAGGAGGCACACTTAACACGCACATAGTACATACACACTCATCTACCTCACCTCACCTAATCGTCTTTACAAGGCTGTACGCAGTCTGTGTATGCCCTTCACATAAACAAAAGCACATGCACGCACAGTCTCACGCTGTCATCACCGCACATCTTTTTCCAAGGCTGAACCAGACGTACCGTCAGCTCCTTAATGACAACGAGTTGCTGACAGCAGATCACAAGCAGCTCAAGAGCCAGCTGAATGAGGCCAAGCTGGAGCACACCTGGCTGGAGGCCGACTTCTCCAAGCTCAAGAAGGAGTTTCAGCAGCTGGACATCACCTCCACAAAACTCAACAACCAGTGTGAGGTAGGGACATGCAGCAGGTTATGCTGGTGTGGTAAACTGCCCCATAATCTCTTAACCATAGCACAGTATACATAGTACATTTATGCATGTTTGTCTATGTCATGTTCAGTTGCTGAGCCAGTTGAAGGGCAACCTGGAGGAGGAGAATCACCACCTGCTCAGTCAGATCGAGACCCTGATGCTACAAAACCGAACACTGTTGGAGCAGACTATGGAGAGCAAGGATCTGTTTCATGTTGAAGAGAGACAGTATATGTATGCAAAATAAGATAGTGTAGCATTAAATATTGCCTGATCTGTTGTCATTTACATCATGTCATAATATTTTATTAATGAGATAATGCAGTAAGGCTCTGTGTTGCAGACTGTATAAAATGTACACTGTTAAGGGCACTAAAAAATACCACAGTAGTCAACAGCTGGCCCAAAATTCTAAGTGATCTGTCTATTTTCTCTCTCTGCATGTCTCTGTTCAGTGACAAGCTTAATGATT
Source organism: Lates japonicus (assembly GCA_033238685.1). Classification (NCBI taxonomy): domain Eukaryota; kingdom Metazoa; phylum Chordata; class Actinopteri; family Centropomidae; genus Lates; species Lates japonicus. The sequence goes on along the minus strand of BRZM01000043.1, from coordinate 3,712,673 downwards.
TGAGGAGGCAGAAGGAGAAGCTGGAGGAAAAGATAATGGACCAGTACAAATTTTATGAGCCCTCACCTCCTCGCAGGTAAGTCGCCTGTAATAGTATTATATAATATACTATTACACTAATGACTAACTATGACTACTAATGACTGTGGCAGGTCACATTTACATTTTGACATTTTGCAGTGTCTAAGTTTTGATCACTATGTTCAGTGATATGTCATTTCAGTTTATATACAGTCATTTGATCATCTTTGTGTAGAGGGACTTGCTGGTTAGCAGACTGCCTTTTGAACCCACATAAACTAGCTGCAACACAACACTGATATATTATCCACTTTTAAGTCTATTGCTTATTTACACATCGAGCAGATATGGAGCAACATTAGCATTCATTTGAAGTTGTGTATGTGTCCACCTGATGAATGAAGTCCAATATTCACTCTCATTTTAGCTGTGTTTTCGCCATCAAGAGTGAACCAAAGCAATAAAGTTGTAGGTCTTAAAACCAAAACAATGAGCTGTGAGATGCTAAAATGCTAACTTTTTCTCTTGTATATCTGCTCTTCCACAGACGTGGAAACTGGATAACTCTGAAACTGAAGAAGTTGATTAAATCTAGTAGCCGTGAGCATGGACCGGACCGGCCCCCCACGCCCACACACTCGGGTGTTACTGAGTCACACCTGGTCTGTCACGACAACGGCTCCTTCATCAGCTCAGATGGCTCTGGAGGCTCAGCCTCCAACTCAGCAGGTGATGCCATCTCACCCCAGCGTCGCAGTGAGTATGACCCTCTTGAATTCACCAGATGGTCTCCCACTGACTTGGCAAAACTGACCTCGTCAGAGTACCAAAGTCCCCCCTTCACTGCCTCAGCCATAGACTGCAAAGTAAGACCATCCGAGGCAGGGCACAAAGATCATTCACGAGTGTGTCCATGTGGGGTACAACCCACAGACAGAGGACAGAAAGACATGAGGGAACCGATAGCCAAGGCACTTTCATCCGCATGTGTAGCTTCATTTGAAGGACAGACATCTTTCCAAAATTTAACAAAACTATGCTCTCCACCACATTTTTTCAGGAGACGCAAAAACTCTATAAATAAAACAATAAATAAATGTATTTTAAAATAAACCTGTTCCAGCATTGTTGTCATATGTAGTAATATCTTCGCATGGTAGGTCTTAAAAGTTAAAAACTATAGCAGAAATTTTATTAATCACCTTAAAATGGTGTTTCTTTTTTTTGTAAACACCTAAACACAAGGAGGGAGATCGTAGTAATTTAAAAGTTATGTCCCTATTGAAGATCCAGTGAATCTGCAAAACAGGTACAACAGGTATTGTATTCAGTGGGTTTTAAAGCAATCAAATGTGTGTGTCATTTCCAAACTATCATTCTTCCTGATGCATGATGTGAGTAAACTTTCCTCAACAGTCCCTAATGTCTTCCCTGTGTTTTTTCACTTGTCTTTCTGTATTTCCTCACGCCCTCCATACCGCCTGATTCCTTCCTTCCCTTGTCTCTTCCTTCCCTACCTTCCCTCATCCTCCCTTACTTTCCTCTCTCTCCGCTCACATCCCTCACCTCCCTCCCATCTTCTCTGTCTTCTTCTGTCTCATGTGGCTGTACTTGCTGTGAAAAAAAAGCCACATTGAAAATGTTTCCCCGTATGAGGAACAGGCTGAAGGACAGAGACAAAGTCAAGTCCATCTTCCGTCGTTCCATGTGTAAGAAGGACTGTGGTCCAGTGTCTGTGGCCTTTTATTTAACTCCTAACTTGATTATACTGGAGTGTCTGTGCTGCTGTATTGTTATTTTTTTTTACCATCTGTCACATGCTGTAATGCTGACATAACACTGGCTTAAGTAGGATTCATCGACAGCAAGGTGTAAAATCAGCTGACATCAGTCCATCCATGCCAACCTCATTTCACCACACTAATTTAAAATATTTTTTATATCACAGATCAGAGCAGAAACTTTCTAGCAGTCTGGGGTATTTTATTAGAACGATGGAGGTCAGAGAAATACTGCATTGCAGGAGGACAGTGGTGCTGCATGAGCTCTGCCCCACCAGGAGCCAGCTGTACTATAGGAGCAGTATATAACAAGAATTTTAGATTATTGTATAATCTGGAGAAAGCAGGACATCTACATCTCCATGTTATCAACGCCACAAAAGAAACACCTCATAACTTCCACTACCAGTTCACCTATCTACCACCTCCCTCATCCACCTCCCATTTCCCACCTCTTCCATTCCTCACTCCAACAATGTAGCCCTGAGCAGCTTGGCATCTCCCGTGGCCCAGTGGGCAGACAGCTCAGAGCAGCAGCAAGGGTTAGAGGCCGATATGGAGGAGGACAGGAAGGACGCACTGACCTCATCCCTTACCACCTCCATCTTGTCCATTCTCCACCTTCATCATCATCCCACCACTCCACCACCTGGCCGTCTCCACACCACTACCAACGCCAACACCACAGACACTGTTCCAGATGTTTCTGAGCTGTGGGTGACAGGTAGAGGCATCCATGAACCACTGTTTTGTTTGATGTCATCTGCATTAGTTAGATGTTAGAATAGAGTGTAGAGGAGAGCAACACACTCATGTGCTTTTCTCATTTTAAGTGCAGAAGCTTGAAGTGTTCAAGTGTCAATCACCTAGAACCATTCAGTGATTTCATATTTTCTGCCCCACAGACAAGGATTCAAATGATCGAGCTGTGCCATCTGGATTTGAGGACAACGACGAGCTGCAAAATCACGGTAAAGCCTCGTGGATACTCATTTAGAGGATTCAGCAAGCATACAGATGTATTACCAGCTCAGGAATTAGAGTAAATCCATCAAATCGCAATCATGACCCTGTTTTATATTAATCTCTACACTGACCACATAGGCCAACAACTGTTAAAGCAAGACTTGTCTCTGCTGCCCCCTGCTGGTCATAAATAATGACACGTTGATGCAGCTAACGGATGTTTTTGTGACAACAGTGAAAATGTGTGTGTGTGTGTGTGTGTGTGTACATATATATACATATATATATATATATATAGTACTGAAGCTCTTTCAAAAACATCATAATCTGTTTCCAGCTCTGAATGGCGTCCAGAGTCGAGCACAGAGTGAGAGCAGCGGTGAGTTCAGCCTGAGTCTGGAGAACGAGCCGTGGTCGAACGGCAGCAGCCCCGTCCAGCAGCCTCCGTCACGCCGCTCCTCCTCCTCCTACCAGCCTCCCAGCGATACCTCCACTCCCCAACACAAGCAGAAAGCTTCCACCATGCCCATTACCAAATGTCAGAATTCAGATCTCCAGTCCACACCAAAACAGAAAGATCTTGGGCTCTCTCAGGACTTCTGGCTCACAAGGGGTACAAAGAGCATCCGAAGGGGGTCACGGGGGAAGGTGACACGTCGCTCATCAGATTCAGGGGGCACAGACAAAATTAACCCGGGGCTTAATGAAATGAATTCGAAATCGAGCTTGAGCAAAGCTGACACCATCCGAGCCTCAGCTTGTTCACCAATCACCGTGTTGTATGTTCAGGGGAAGTCTTCCTCGATGTCTGGCTGCCTCAACTGTTTCTCCACTCCTCTGGGGAAAGAGGGGCGACTGAAAGGGCCTAAGTCACCAAAAAGTCTCCCCCGTGCCAGCAGTGTCATTTCTACAGCAGAGGGCTCATCCCGACGTTCCAGTGTCAACAGCGACTGCAGGGTGACAGTCAAGACTGACTCTCGCCAAGCCCAAGTTTCACAAGAGAGCCATAATCAAGAGGAAGCTATTAATCAGAATCAACAACCAGACCCAGACACTAAAAACAGTGAGCCTGAGCCAGTTCCTCCTGTCAAACCTCCTAGAGACCCAGCAGTTGTTGTTCCCACAGACCACCCCAAATCCCCAGTGCAGGAGTCGATTTTTGGCTCCTCGTTCACTTTCAACTCCGTCTTCTCAAATACGATCTTCAGCGATTCTGTGGTCACGACCACGACCAGTCTGGATGCACTCGACAACAACCAGACCTTCCTCTGTCTGAATCCATCTCTGGTGCAGAACTGTCCAGCTGAGAGCCTGGAGCCCTCTCATAACACACCACAGACAGTGCTCAACGTGGATGATGAGCAGAGTCAAAATGCAGAACATGCAGCTGGGCTGGAAGAGAAGGACAAGCCGCTTGCTATTGCATGAGGGCAGCTGTTACATCATTGATTATTATGCCATTCAAATACAGCAGGTGGCTGCAAGGCCCCGTTTTATCACATCAACCGAAGCACACAATTTAAGTCACTGTAACTGAATCATATTCCTCTGACTAAGTATACAGTTATCCTAAAAGTTGTGTTGAATAAAAAGATGTTTGGATGCTTTTGGTTCAGATTTCTGTCACACTGCTTCAGTAACATGACCAGCTTTTACTTTATATACAGTATACCTGAGTAAGAGACTATTCAACAATTCACAGTATTATGTTTCTGTTCAGATTTTGCACAGGCTCTGAATAATATACTAAAATAAGGGATATTCTTTTTTGCCCATGAATAATTAGATTGATGTTTGTGACCCAAGCCTGTTTAGCTTTGCTTTACCGCACTGACAATCCTGTGTTATTTGTAGTTGTGTTTGCCAAAACATTTTGTTCATGTCCGCTATTATTTATGCCTGTCTGTCACTCAGACAGGACCTTTAACTTATTGTAAGTTGCTTTCTGTGTCACTTTGATTTGAATTTAAGTCTGAGGGGTAAATGTGATGCTCATATGTGAGAAAACGTGTAAATCTTGTAAAATAGGATGTGCACCTGAATGTTATTTTCCCTTAAATAAAGAAACCCTCTGTGTGAAATATGCATTTGCACTGTCATTCTTTTATAACCATGAGGTGCACTTGTGCCCCCTCACTGTTCCTATTGGATGGGAGATCGGTCACATGAGTGTATGCGGAAGTGAGCCATTTTTAGTGGAAAAACAAAACATTCGGGGGTGGCGTTGAATTACTCAAGCTGGACTCAGGTTTGCTGCAGTGGTTTCATAAGCTGTACCGTATAACTCGACAGTTATACCCGGGGTTTGGCACCATGCTGAGCGCCGCCGCTGCGGAGAGGAACAAAGAGCCCATCCTGGCGGTGCTCCGGGAAAGCGTGAACACCAGGAGACCCCTGCAGGCGCTGGAGATCTCCTCCGGTACCGGGCAACATGTCACACACTTCGCTCAGGCCCTGCGGAATATAACCTGGCAGCCCTCAGAGTATGACCACCAGTCTCTTGACAGGTAAACGCAGGTTATTTGTATCAGTTAGCAACAGTTTATATAGCCTGTGTACTCAATGAGCTGCTTACAACCTCGCGTATTTACGGTATTACTTAATCTCTGCGTAATAAATTTGACAGTAGCCACTGAGCTCAGGTATTATGGTAGCTCATATTAAAGGACAACTAAATGGCAAATATTACTTATACCACCGATGCAGTACATATGCAGGCAGACTGCTCGTAAATGTGTTTAGTTGGAGGGTGCCTGCATTAACAATAATGTCTTTTGTTTCCATTCTCAGTATAGAAGCGTACAGAGCTCGCTACCAGCTGAACAATGTGAAGCCTGCAATCCACCTGGATGCTTCTCTGCCCTATCAGTACTGGGGAGGGATCCAGCCAGAGAGCCTCGATCTGGTGGTCAACATCAACATGATCCACATTTCTCCAATAGCATGTACAGAGGTAGGACAAATTGCACATTTGTTAGGCAATAATGGACTCACCACTAAAGCACCCAGTGCTGGGAGCAAGACGTTTTTCTAAGATAAAGTTTCATTACTTAAATTAACTCTTTGCAACTTTTGCTGAACAGCGATCACTGTGGTCACGAGTGTCAGGTAGAGGTGAAAGGTGAACAATGTAGAAGAGAAGCAGTCGACAACAGACTGAAGAATGTCAGTTACACATCAATAGCTACCTTAAGTTAGCTAACATTATCCACCCTCAGCTATTGGTCATACCAGACCAAGTAAAGCTGTAGCAGCAATACCTGAGTGTGTGATTTGAGCAGGAGTGTATTTTACTGCTTATTAAATCAACTTTTCATTTGTAAGAGAAAATTATTATTTTTCTTTTTTCTTTTTTTTTGTACAGAGATCTGTTGACTGGTCCTGATGTTCAGGTTGCATAAAGTGGAAATACTCTAGTTTATGCCCCCCAGAATATATATACACTACAACCATTTTGACTCATAACTCCTCAGACAATTACTATAAGCAATGCTCATTTACAATATCTGCCTCAGGTCTTTCAATCTATAAAAGAGACAAAGAACAAAAAGGCCTTAGTTGTTGCCCTCCCTTCCACTTAGTCTCCACGGCATATCATGTGATGCTAGTGCCTGAAGACGTTACTATTTTCTTCTAGGGTTTATTCAAAGGAGCCGGAGCATTGTTGAAGCCACAAGGTCTTCTAATGACATATGGGGTAAGTGAAAAGACATTTTGTGCCATAAAGATGCACTTCCCACATTCAACACATTCTACTTTCACACGTAAACATCCAAGTGTAATAACATATGCAACATCGCATATTTTGTTGTTTCTTTACCCTCAGCCCTATGCAGTGAATGGTCAGATCACCCCACAAAGCAATGTTGACTTTGACTACAGCTTACGTCAGAGGTGAAGTACTCTGTGCTGAATGAATCTTTCAGTGCTTAATGGAAATTGAGTTAATAAAGAACTTTGAAAGGAATTTAGTGGTCACGATCTTTTCAAATGCATGCAATAATCATAAACGTGCTCTGTATAAGAGAGAGAAATAGTATATAATTTATCATCAAGGTCCAAATGTTTTTGTCATCTATATGATCACTAATGAAAATGTGATTGTGGGATATTACAAAGTTGTATCTTTAATCTTGCAGGAATCCAAAATGGGGACTCAGGGATATCTCCCTCCTGAGCTCTTTAGCACAAAAAAATGGTTTATTCCTGGAGAAAATAGTAAGTGAACAGCTCATTTAATCATCCAACACAATTCTTTTTTCTGACATGTAAAAGATGAGAACATAAATAATGCAAATATGGGATTATTGGTTTACTAATGTATGATTTTAAATGTTTTCTTTGCAAGGTGGACATGCCAGCAAACAACAAGTGTCTTCTGTTCAGGAAGGAGAGTTTGGTGTGAAGTATCCTGCCGTTCCTTTTCTGGATGCAGACCAGTTTGGGAGCAGGATGGTCAAAGCGCCTTAACTTACACTTGAAGCTCAGATACATTGCCAAATTTTTCAGAACTGTAAATGGCTCATGTTGCCCCATATTCTAATAGACGTTGACATTAGATGAAATAATTTGATCTGAACTGTTATACTCCAATCTATGATACACTATATTGCACACTTGAGTAAAATCAATAAGGCTCACAGATATGTTGCTTGTGTACTACATTTACCTGAAGACAGCTGCCTATTCATCTTTTAATTTCTTGATTCAGTTTGCAGAGACTATTAGTAAAACTAGTTAAGCAGAAGTGCTTTGCAGGGAGAATATACTGTACATCAGATGAAAGAATACATAATGACACAAAGGAATCTAAAAAGAACACTTATGTAAATGACTAATATAAAGAGCCCCATACAACATAAACATAATAGAACAGAAAAACACAATACAGAGGTAACATACTGTAGGTATCTATTTCTTTCACAAGCTAGGCATTTTTGCAAACTGATCAACTTGTGTGGCTGCTAATCTGCTACAGTCTTGTTTTTAACAATACAAATATATAGAGTATGTGACAAAGTAATATCTACATTTAAACTTATTTAAAAAGAGCATTTCAGCATTAGTATAATGGGCTCACAACACATCTGGAATGTAGTACAACCTGTGTTGTAATGAATATATATTGTACATACAAATAATTTCTCACAACTTCATTAACATACAGTATTTTTGTCTTTTGATTTTAAGAGTTATTAAATATCAGCTTCTCTTGTTGCAGTTCTTTTGTTTATCTTCAGTGCTAAGGGTAAAGGTCACCACAGACAGTCTGTGGGCAAACAGGTCTTAAGTCTTGGCAGTTTTATGATGCCTTGCAGGTCTTTTTGTCCAGAACCTCACGAAGCTTCTTGAGTCTGCGTTCAGTTATGGCTCTGACATAGCTGTCTGATTGGATGATGGCTATGCCATCCTGTACCACACCCATCACCAGCAAAGGGTTTTCCTCCATGGTGATGTTGGGGCAGGGACAGCTCCAGTCTATCTTGGCAATAGTCACCTCTAGGTGTTTGGTATTGAAGAAAGTCAGTCCCATTTTTTCATCTCTCAGGACCTCTTCCAAGCTAAAGCGGGCTAACCCAGAGTCCAGATCCTCCACCAGCTCTGTCAGCCGCCCCACGATGGCAAAGTCACTGCGGCATAAGCTGGGAACCATTTTCCCCTTTACCCGACAGGTCTTACAAGGTCTCCTTTTGGGTTGTGGGCAGTTTGCTTCACACTCCTTTTTGGTGCGGAAGCTGTTGGCATTCCCATGGCAGCCACCATAGGCGAAGGCTTGGCACTGTTTCATGACGGAATTCCAGGCCCAACGTGCCTCCCAAGATTTGCAGGGGCCCTGGACAGCAGGCAGGGAGCAGATGCCCATTCCCTCTCTCTGACAGGAGGCCTTGCACTCCTCGTAAGTCTCAAATCGGTTGCGACTGTCGTCACATCCGCCATTGCTGAAGGCCATGCAGGAGCCCAGCTTGGTGTCATAATACCAGTCCACATGGCGCTCTCCACTGCACACTCTCAGGTCTACTTCAGCCAGGCAGTCTGCCGGTGAGAAAGGTCTCCCCATGGGCATCTCAGGATCTTCAAAGAAATCATCATCGGCCCTGCGGATGACAGACAGTGGGTAGTCTGCGCGAAGAACTCCAGCAGAATTCCTTGCGATGCAGGTGTAGATACCTGTATCCCACACCTGGGCGTTGTAAATGACCAGCTGTCCGATGTTGGTGATGACCACGTTGCCATACATCTGGTCGGGCCTCATGACCAGCTGTTCTCGCCGCTCACTCTGTTTCTCCCATGTTACATCAGGTCTGGGGACTCCAATGATGTCACAGTGGAAGCTGACTGTGCCTCCGACGTAGATGGACTGATGGTGAGGGTTGGAGTACAGTGTGGGGGGCATGGGGTCCTCCTGGGAGGACGTCGGAGTGGGATTAGCGGTAGTGTCTTGGGGAAGTGGACTAGTGTGGGGCCCAGCGAGGTAGAAACGACAGGCGACCACCGTTAGAGTCACCCCACGGATGCAGGCTTCTGCGTCCATGTAGCAGCGGTTGAAGTAGGTGAGGCCATCCGAAGCGCAGGTGAAGTTGGGCTCCTTCTCACATCGGTCCTGGCACTTGCAGATGGGCTGGCCATCCCAAATGTCACAAGTTGCTCCTTGCTGGCTGCAGATAAAGCCCTCGCAGGTAGCCGTGGAGCTGGGGGTATCGTCTCCTTTGCCTCCACCCTGCCCATCTGGCTGTGCAGGGGTGCCATCAGAGAAACGTGCAGCCACACAGCTGTTGAGGCCACACACGTTGGTGCAGCATTTCTCAAAGTCAGCACAGTCCTGCACACACAGAATGTTTAAAAAAAAAAAAAAAAGTAGATGTGAAAGCTAATTAAAATAGAAAGACAACCAAATCAACAGATTAACATGCATGCTTGATTATTCTTAAATGGTTAAATGACATCACCTCATCGACGTTGCACTCCCTCTCACAGGTGCTTTGCGCATCAACCCAGAGATTGGAATTCAGCTTGTTGGGACAAAGTCCCTCGTGTTCAACTTTGGCTCCTGCCACACTTGCACACAAAGAAATCTCGGGTAGATCGCAAACCAGGACCATCAGCAAGTATACACATATCCATCCTGATCCTAGTTTATTGGAGCTGGGCACATTATGCCAATGTGTATTCTTTAGACGTCTATCCTCCAAGAGCTGTAGAGGAATTTTATACATTGTTGCCCCTTTGCATGAGTCGTCCACCGAGTAATTCCATTCCTCATTTAGGTCTTCAGAAAATGAAGAAGACTACTGTCGATTTTCAAAGGTGCTCATCCGTTTTGTGCATAAACATAAGAGTCAGTTTGCTGCGCGCAGAGAGAAAAGTTGGAGCATTCCCAACGGACAGAGCGAGTTCCCATGCGTTGGACATAAAGTGAACAAAGTAAATCCCGGGAATACGTATTTTTAAAAAGCAACTGAGCTGCAGAAAATATTCGTCTTGATCATCAAAACAAAACTCTCGCAACAATAGGCAAAATCTCATTCACGTCGATTCCCCAGAACGGCGAAATAAGCGAACGAAAACTGCACAATGAGAAAGAAAGACGCAACATCAGCCTTTCAGAGTGTGAATGGAGGTGGAAAGGGCAGCCCCCTCTGACCGCCCCCACGGTCGTCCAGTGTCTGAAACTTTTATGAAGCAGCACCATGCGCTAAGCAACTGGACAAACATTGTAAAAACATCAAAGAAAACGTGGGGTCGTGGTGGCAAGCTGTCCCAACAACCCGTGCGCACGGAGCCAAACATTCCGGTGAGAAATCCAACGTTAGATGCGTCCAGACAGAATTTATAGAGGTGTCATTCATAAAGAAGGTAATGGGCAGTTTTCTCGCTAAGAGCTGGTGTGGTTGTTGGTTAGAAATCCATTTTCAGTGATAGTAAGATATGTCCAGATGTTTTACGCAATGCAAACTTGTAGAAATATTACTTTTCTTGTACAAATCAAAGAGCAAATTGGAGGAAAAAAGTCGTTTGGAGCGCAAGGCAAAGAGAGCGTGAAAACCAATCACTGGGCGTGTCGCATCACGTCTTGCAAAACATGTTGTTTACGTCCTCCTTGTCTAGACGTCGGTCAATTTACCACCGTCCCTCGTTCACACGGAGCTCAGAGATGCCACGGTCAGGTGGGAAGACGTAAAGTGCCACATTTTCAATGGTGTGCGACTCATCTTTGTCCCGGCGCAGCTCCCGAGGCGATGAGAAGCAGCTCCCCTCATCTTTTCATTGGAAGTGACCCTGCAACCTTTGGGTGACTTTTGACCGCGCTGCATTCATTCATGCCGGTTATCCAAAACTGGCCAATACCGAGGGAGCAGCTAATCAATTCAGCAGCAAACCCCCCCACCCCTCATCCATGGGTTTTTATTGCACTTGAGCTCCTCGGACAAAGGGAGCAAAAAATATTCCCACAATTCCGCACAATGACCTTGATAAATGTTTGAATGAAAAACAAATCATCGCAGTATAGGGAACAAGTTGATGAAAACACAAGGCAAACCTCGGAATTTTACCCTTTATTTTGTTGGGTGACTGTTTTCAGTGGAGACAAAATTAGAATTAATCCCGTATCCAAACCTTTAGACACACAGCTCTGGTAGCAACAATCGTTATCAAATACCACATATAGTGCTTTAAATGTTCACTCGGGAGTTCTGTTAGCCTATTGTACTGGTCTCACACCATACACCACATGAAACAGGCGCCAGTAAGAAACATGCACCATTTTTTTTTATGCACTCATTGACCTCATTACATACACACAGCCATGACACTGGGAATGTTGGGGTGGGAATACAGCACGTTAATCAGAGGTGGAAAGAAGACAGAGTAAAAAATATTTGTGTTGATTATTCAATTACTAAAACAAACAAAAATATTTGTTAGCTCTGATTTAAAAAAGATAGAATTTATGCCCCTATGTAAATCTTTCAGTTCATGTGACTTTACATGTTCTTGCATTGTGTCCAGACTGTAAACAACCATCATAATCCCGCCTATTATCATACACACATGTTTAAGCATGTTGGAAAGAAGGGATTAGTTTGGGCAGCGAAAGTGCAAATACTCAGGCAAGCAGCAACACTGAGTAAAAATATTACAGTAGCAGATGTATCCAATGACTTTCCACCTCTGATTCTTACAGTCCCACTTATCACCACATGGTCACAGAAAGGTAGCAGGTGAGTATTGTTTTACATTCATTAATACATAGCATATACATAAAATATCCAAAAAGTAACCAAATGAAAATGTTCCTCGCACCAGTGTCCTGTGAGTTTACGCAGTCCTGTTAAGGACAGACACCGCTGCAGAGGATCTGGAAGGCAAAGCGCCATGACTGAGAAAACAAGCTGTACATCTGAGTTTGTACAAAGTTTCCTCATCAGCACCGAACAATCTTTTCATTGCCCCAGGAGTTAACTGATTAAAATTCATCATGTTGTTGATGGTTAATCCATTTAAAGCAGTGATACAACTAAGAATATTAGATTTGGGGTCATAAATGGCCTGAGAAAGTCAACAGATGTCTGAGCCAGTGACTAATGGAGATGGAGGGTGAATTCATTTGGGGTTGAAATTTAGGGGCAACACAGGAAGTCTTTCAAACAAGACAACTTGGCTTGACTTTGCTGAACAGTTTCACAGAATAAGTAGTGCTAGACTAAGAATGTTTTAGGTCTAGTACTATCTAGGAAACCAGCACTGCGTGCTCATGACATTCAATTTAAGCCAGTCTTATGTAAAACGTAATTAATCTTGAGTTTAAAGTAAGTAGCTCTGCACCCTTGAGGCTGTAAAGGGAATTTTCTATGGTAGGCGAAGGGCACAAGACACACAAATAAGTAGTACATCGAAGCAGATCTCCCAAAACACTCAAGACAAAACAAGCGCAAGAAGCTCCTCCCCAAGAACAATCACTTAGCACAGACCAAAACAACAGCACATACAGTATATTTACAACTTCAAGTCAACCTTAAATACCAATAAACATTCCTGTTCAATGTAAAAACTATCTGATGTCCCTTCACTCATTTGTAGTGTTAACAGGTGAGCGATAATCCTTGATTCACATCTGTTGGTCCCAGGGAAGTCCTGTTCTACTTGATCACAGTGAGCCTCTGTAGTAAATATTACGAGTAAACGCACGTCCATAAGATGACACTGGCAAGCGCAAAGAGAACAAAAAACAACCCAGCCATCCAAGTCAGTCCCCAAAGGTCAATGAAAGTTCACAGCTATATCCATTACTGATGAGGATAGCTGGCAGCTCTCCATGCTCCTCCCCTGGCCTCGCGACCTCTCGGAGCAACGACACCTTTAATATTGGTCCTATGGATGCAACCGTCTGCTTCTTCACTATGAAATCTTACAGTTCCCCTTGGAGGAGGAGGACGAGTTCTTTGGAGGACTCTGTGGAGGCCTGAAGGACTTTGAGCGTTTAAGACTGTTGGCTTTGCTTCCGCTGCCGCTGCTACCTGAGGCTGCGCTGTTGGCCACTGAATAGGAGCGTCCGTGCATCATGACTGCATTCATACCATTGGCCATAGAGAAAGACTTAAGGTGGGACTTGATGGCCACAGGGAGGGGCAGTTTGTCAATGAGGTGCACCGGTGTGCAGGAGACGATCGACCGGCAGCACAGATCCTGGAGGCTGAAGACTGTGAGAAGAAGATAAAATAAGAAAAAGGAATATGGATGTTATGATTCAAAGCCATGTCAAATACACTATGAATTTTAACTGCAGATGTGACAATTTATCTTTTCACTGTGTTTACACACTTCTATTTAGAAATCACAATGCCCCGTGCTAGATGAAGAGTTTTACCCCTGGGCATTTCTTACTGTTTGCACTTTATATTTTTCGTTTAGGGACCCTGCTTTAACAACGAAGGCGGAAATAGCTTACATTTACATACCTGTTTGTTTAATAGCAAGATATCTAAAAAATGTATAGATTTTAATGCACAAATGGAATTCCATTCACATTCAATGTACTGGGGTGGCAGAGAAAGTTCTGGTGGTGATTATCTCCAGGTCTCAACCTGGGATCTACACCCAGATTGAGAATGGTAAAGTGTAAATGTGGACCTTCTTCATCACATGCTGAACATTATCTAATGAAGACGTTGAACCGCTGTATTTAATTATTTGGAGTGCATGCACTCAGTGTGTGCGTGTTTTTTTGCTTTAGAGGTGCATATCTCAAAATCTGGACAAATACAGCTTAACCTTTCCTCAATTTTTTTAAATATCACTTGAGATTAACTGCTCCCCGCTTATGTTACATTAGAAAAAAAAAATTCAATCCTAATCTGACAGAATTATTAACCCACTCACCTCTGTTAGGCCTCCAAAATTTCTCCATCCCATGCCTCATCAGCACGATCCGTGAAAGCTCTGTGAAGGACTCGATGACGTTGAAGTTGCAGAGTGGACTGACCTCAAAGAAAGTCATGCTGTTCTTTTCCGCATATGCCCTTGCCTGCTCAGTTGGCACCTGCCGCTTGAAAGCCAAGTGAAGTCTGTTTCCCACCAGGATCCTGGGCACACCTGGGGCATGCTGAATGAAGTAAATGACACTGTTTTAAAATCTATTCCACATGTCCAAGTCCATGATGTACAGACTCTGTAGCAGAGCTAGAAACAGACAATGGCCGCTCTCAGGACTGGCATATCATAGACACAGGGTTATGACCCCATCTGCATGCGTTTCCTGTATTTTTGTCAACCACAAATGGGCTGAAGGGGATTACCTCGTCAATTTCCCGAATCCAGCGGTCAATGCCATCAAACGACCAGCCGTTAGTGATGTCATACACCAGCAGGATGCCCTGTAGAATGAAAGCCAAATATGTTGATGTGTATACAGACTTATATAAAGGGGAAAACCTCAAAATCGCTCTACGCTGTACAAATTCTCACCTGTGCTCCACGAGAGTAAGACCTGAAGATGGTGCAGAATCTACCTTGCCCTGATGTGTCCCTGTTGAATACACACACAAGCATGTAGGTAGGTCAATACAGGGTTTGATTGTATGAGTTTGTTCATTCCTGCAGCCACTACTGACTTGATAGTAAAAACACTCACCATAACTCTAATTTCACTCTCCTCCCATCCAGCAGAATTGTGGTGGTCTTGTAATCAATCCCTGAAATTACACACGATCCACACAAAGTTGGTTAATGTTGGATATTCTGGCCCCTTTTATTAATTTCTAAACAACTGAGTAAATGCAGAGATATTTACTCACCACTGCTGTAGGCATAAGGAGACTCTACTGATCCGTCTTGCAAACTTTCCAAGATTTCTCCCTTTCCAACATCGCTGTCTCCCACCAATAGAAATTTCAGGAGATAATCGTAACTCTTGACAGGACTACTCTGCGTCCCCATCATCCCACGCATTGGATCCGATTCACAGAGAGCTTTTTAAGCTCGTCAGACGTCCACGGTTCGGAGTAAGGGACCAACCAGAGGGTCCCCAGCAGTGATAGCGAGAGCTAGGCGAAAGCCGATTGACGTTAACGTTAGCTTACCGGCTAGCTGGTGCGATACCCACAATTTACATTAACGGTATCTTTTACTTCGTAGCTTCCAAGACGTTAAATAATTTCCTCATTCCACTGGATTGTATGGGGAAAAAATCTGTCAGTGTGTTTTAGCTCTGGACAAGTGAGTCCAGACACCGTCGATGTAACGTTAACGTTCACATTAATAATCAAAACAACCTTAGCTGTTAGCTAGCTTGTTAGCTAGCCAGCTAACACAAACGATAATATCGCATTGTGGCACAAACGGAAGAAACAAAGCAAAAACGAGGCTGTTTGGTCACACATAAAACGATATTCCACCAAACCAAATAAAGTTGTTTGGCTTTGTTTAAAACGAAAAGAACAAACAAGGGATATTCAGCTTCCGAGCACAACGTCTAGTCAAGTTGACTATGTTGGAACTTCCTAGTATTGACATCATGACCTGCGTAACATCCGGATATGATTTTAAAAGATATAAAAGAAAAAAAAAAAAAAAATATATATATATATATATATGATAAAATATAATAAATAAAATAATAAAGGCTGTTTATACTATTAAACAAAAAATACAGCTTATTGTTAACTTACTTAATTTATTTTCCCAGATTTAATATTCATTAGCCAAATTAATTACATTAAGACTCATAAGCTTATCAGTAAAAGGAAATGTTTCCATATAATTAATCTGCCTCTGGAAAGATTTTCGTAAAATGCCCTTTGCCCTTTTTATTTAAACTTTATTGTAAATTTATGTTTCAATTTATTTAATATGCAAGATTAATACTAGGCACTTTATTTATATTTAATGATGATGTAATCAATGTCTTGTTTCTGTCACCCTTATTCTTTGTATGATACAGGTTTAACTGAATTTGGGGGGGGGTGTACCCTGGTGCAGCCTGAACCAGGGAGGGGAAAAGAAAAGAAAAGTAAACACTGAGTAAATTGAAATGATTGATTTCATTAAAAAATGATTTTCCACATTATGCCACTGAATTGGAATGGATAAGAACATGCCAACACCTCTTTAACACAATTTCAGTAAAAACTGAACATTATAACTGGATAAAGGTAGGATTCGTGGCAGGACTGCTATATTAGACTGCATAAGTTTTAGCTAGGTGTTCCTAATAAACTGACAACTAAGTGTACTTTACAAGGTGGCAAGGCAGATGAAGAGAAAGGTATAGTCTGTTAAGGGGTGGTTTTCACTGATGTCCTCTCATTGGTTGTTCCTGATTGGTATCTACAGCAGCTGTGGGAAGTCTCTCTTGATTGCAGAGCACAAAAGCCAGGTGAAACACCACTCTGATACTCACTCTGTTTAGGTGGTGGGTCAGCTTCAGTGGTAGGCAGCTGCTAGAATGAAAATGGGGTTGTTACATACTGGGCTGCTGTTACTGCTGTTTTGTTCTGTCTATAGCTATCAGTTTAAAAGTCAAACTGGATATGGGCCGTTTGTGCAAGATCCCGAATTCGAGTGGGAGAGAATGGAGACAGTGATAGGTGAAGAAATGAGTCCAGCCCCCTCACCCAAAGCCAAATTCTGGAAAAGCGCATCAAGTAGTGGCTCTTCAACACCCGAAGCAAAGAAGTTTCCTGAGTATGTGAGAGTTGAATCCTCTAAGTACCCGAAAAAGGTTTTCAAGCCAGAAAAGGGTGCCAGACCCCTCCCTGCCTGGGTCAAGGAAATGTTACTTCCTCCTACCGTTGCTCCAAAAAGTGGAATAGCATCAGGAAAAGCAGCAGCCAGACCCAAGTTGATTGAAATCCTGTGTCACGTTGACAGAATGTATGTAAGAATTAGGAGAGAGATCTTTAAAACAAAGACTGCGTATAAAGATTTGAAATTAGGAAAATGTCCTGTTAACCAAGGTACCAAAGTCCACTACTACTTTCTGTACCTTCTAAAAACTGACTGTGGATTCAAGAAAGAGGTGGGTAAGGTGTCTTCTTCACTTCCTTATTTTTAAATACCGTTTTCTGCTTTATTGTGACAAACCACAACCAACACAGAAATGTTTGTATGTTCCAGAATAATGCAGATTATCTGGCCATCAGTAATAACCTCCACTACAAGCCATCCGGTGTAATTGTAAGGGAAATTCCATTTGACATTCCTCTGCAGTGTAAATTTCCCAAGTAAGACTATAAATTTTTGTTTGATTTTTGGCCAGTTTAAGAATTTCCAGCTCTCTAGGTTAGAACTGACTTTCAATCTACTTTGTTACAAACATTTAATGTTAAGTCTAAATTCTGAAATTAAGGATTTATATGTTGGAATGTGCTTTTCCACTTTTATATTGACATAAGTATTCACAACTGTTACAGGAATTTTCACTCCTACAAAGTTGGCTTTCATCCCCAACTGCAAGGAGGCACAGTTTACAAAGCACTACAACCCAAAAGTAGTGTAAGCCTTACTCCTCAGGACGGTATGTTGCCATTTTTTAAATCTGAATTGTTTTCACCTCATGCTTGCATTCTTCCCACGCAAAGCTGTTCACCGGTGTTCATTGTTCAGCACAAGGCCTAACCTACAAGTTTATTGGATGCAAAAGAAAGGATTCATGCACTTAGATAAATGGCATAACCATTAAACAATTAAGTCAAAACTGCTTAAACTCAAACTCAAGCTCAAATAATGCACCTCCTATTTTCTCTCCTAACCACTAAGGATTCTGTGCATGAGGTGAAAACAAAAACTAATGCCTCAACTTTATTTGAGCTAAATTCACCTTTTTATCTAAAGCTTTACACATTACATACAGAGTAGATTCAAAACTGGAGACACACTCTTTAGCTCAGACATTTTTATTTACAGCTTTCCATGCCACCACAGAAGGATCTTTATCTGTCCTCTTAAGCATTTGAATATGTATTCAAGAGTACTATATACAAGCATATAATACTGAAACACATACTAAGCATTTTCAGGAAGTCATGAGCTCTGGTAGGGATTAAATATTTTCATACTTGTGATTTTTGTAGCTCAATAAGTTAAACAGCAAATATTAATAAGTGTTTTTGCCTCAGCATCAGGGAATGAAATCACAGGTTCCAAAACCTACACCTTGGGCCAGCCAATGTACTTTGAGGCCAAGCGATCTGACAAAACTTCAAAGTCTGGAGATCAGAGGATGTACATCAACAAGTGTTTCATGACTGCCAGTGAAAACCCCAACTCAAATCTCAAATATACAGTCATTGACAACCATGGGTAAGATTTAAAATAGTTTCAGAATTAAAATGGACTTTTCACTTGGCTCAAGATTAAGGCGCTTATTTATTTATTCACCTGCAGCTGTATGGTTGATGGCAAGATGACTGACCAATCAAAGTTCCTCAGTGATTCCTCAAAGAAGATCCAGAAATTCAGTGTGGGGGCTTTCGTTTTCAAGGACAAGCTTTCCTCTTCTTCATCATCACAGGTACTCTCAAAGTAAACCAGGAGTTGTGTCCTGTCAAAGTGTCCAGTCTGTTATACTGAAATACAATGTCTTTCAGCAACTCTACATGCACTGTGCAATCTCTGTGGGGAAACTTACTCCAACTGCAAGTTCAAAAGCTTGTAATTATGATCCAGCAACCAAAAAGTAAGTTGTCTCTGGCTAAAGCTGAGCACACACAGGTGGAGGCAGCTTGCCTCAAGGTCTCAAGGTAGGATGAGATGTTTCATGTGGGTCTGACAAAACAACTAAAGCTTTTCTTAACACTTCCTGGTGTTTTGAGTATCGTCACCTGTGGTGTGTGCTGTATTGTTCCTGTTGTCTGTCACCATGCTTACCAGCTGGCATTTGAAGATAATAAAACCGTTTGGTTTTAGGTGGAAGGAGCTTTACGGTGACGACTCAGTGTGCACCTGCTGTGAATCGAGTTGCCCCTCGGGACAATCCAAGGGTAAGTTTCTACCTTTTGTGTTTGCATATTTATGGAAAGTTATGACAAATCAATTTGGAGGAAACGCAGGAGCTTTACACATGATTCTGAATTTGGTGCACAGCTTAACTTAAGCATCAGTCAATTCAAGAAGCATTTAGTCATGCACATGCAATACTGCAAGTCAAGTGCTTATCATTATTTGACTCTTAGCAATCTTGCAGAATCTTAACACACATTTCTCAAAGCTGCTCTTCAACAAATCGAGGTTTGTTATTTTATGTCCCATTTCAACAGCTTCCAGTAATATCGTCACCAGTCGCTCTTGGAAGGTCGGCTTGAGCGGCAATGATGGATATGTGGATGTTGACCCTCGGATGAAACCGTTTGATGCTGACACATTCAGCTGGGAGGATCCTGACATGGCAGAGCACAGGGACTTCCTAAACTACTGGGAGCATGATTACTGAAATAAATCATGTGGAAATGATCAGAATTTTAAATAAATTAACTTCTTTCTCTTGTACTTGTTGTGTCTATTGCACAATATGACATTACTCATTTATTGCTCTTAGGGGGGAAAAAAAATTAAAATTTTAAACTGTACATTTAAGTCTTCAAAACTATTAATTTCTCAAATGGCTGCCACTGTCAATACACATATCAACGTAATCCTGTATCAGCATGTGTGCATTTCTAAGCACCTCCTGGAAATGCATCAGAGCATCTCTGTAGATGCAGTTATGTACCACAAGGGGATGGAAGAGATTCACTGGCTTTGCTTGACTAAACTCAGCAGGGAGCTGAATAATCTTCTGAGTTAAAGGGTTCCCAACAACAACATGACGCAGGAGCCTTTTCTCCAGGCTTCTCTCCACAAAGTCCAGTAAGTCTCGTAGCCTACTAGCCACACAGTTCGGTTTCCACTGTGATGAGTCTGTGGTCAGAAGCAGATGCATTAGTGCAGTTTTGAAATGAAAATCCTTGAGTACGCTACTTCCTGATAGCGCAGTCTGTCTCTTGTTAAGGAAATGTGCAATGTCAAGAGTTTGAATATGGCAGGAGTTTTCAGGCAGGCGTTTAGAGAGGCATTTTAAGAGGTTATCTTCATAGACGCTCAGAGAGAGTGTCCAGAAAGTGTCCAAATTGTTTCCAAAGCAAGGTGTAATGTAGAAATGAGCATCAGTGTGGTGTTTAATAACAGGATTCATACAGAAGCTAACCCTCTTCCCAGATCTGAATTGAACAACCAGAGCACCTGGAGCATCCATGTAGCGAATGCTGAGCTCAAACTCAAACTTATGTGAAATCTGTGCCCATGCTTCTTTTATAGTGCTCTGAAACCATCTGGTAACCCGTGATTTTGACAGGAAAGGAGTGTTCTTTGAGCAAAGAAGGCCATCACAAACATCAGTGATTTCTATCTTTACTTTCTCATTCTCACAATGCAGCAGGCAAACCATATCATCATCTGCATCAGAAGACTGGCATGGGCAACCATTTGGGATTTTCTTATTTTCCACCACTTTTATTTGGCCACTGACTTGCATATCTGGCAGCAGGTCACTCGCTTGGTTATTCCGGAGAAGGCACTGAAAACTATACGGCTCAGGTGGTCTAAAGGGAACAATTATATCACATGCATCTGACATCTGACAGTCCTCAATCACCATACCTCCATTTCTATCACAGATGGTCCTCATGGCCTCCACCATTTCATTCGCAAACCCTTCCAAAAATTCATCCTCCCTCCACTTCTTATTGGGTGAGACTTGAACACATTTAGAATGAAAACTCTGCAGAGTGTCGCTGTCAGGTAGTGGCACTTCACCAGCGATGCAGGTCACTGGGAAGGTCCTGGCTTCGTCTTGTGTCATTTGGGAATTTTTTCTCAAGTATTTCCTGAAGAAGCGGATCATGGAGATAACAGAGAATGTGTTCCATATGTACCAGAGGTAATCCTCCTTCCAGCCAGCGAACACCTTCTCTGAAGTTTCATTCTCTGGCATGTTGACTTCTGACAGAGATGCTTCTCCCTGCTTGCTCCTCATGTCCAAATGTGAGTTTCCCTCTTGCTCCTGGTCAGTTTGAGAGGTCTTCAGAGCAATCTCAGGTTCATTTCTGGATGTCTGTGGCAGACTTGGATCAGAATTTGTGATAGCATGTCTTTCTTCTGCTAATTTGTCATCAACATCATCTTCCTCTGAATCTTGTTTGGTGACAGTCACATCTTCTGAGACTGACATTTCATGTTTGTCATCATGTTCATCAGACTGATTTAACTCCTTGGGGGTGTCTTTTCTGTTATTCAGAGGCCCTCTGTCTTCAGTATGTGTCATTTTCACACTGACAGGTGTCACTTCCTGGTCCAGTTTTTCTTCCTCCCTCAGCAGCCTCTCGTCATGCTTTTGCATGCCCACTGTGACGGTATCATCCCATTCCTCCTCCAGCCTGGGGTCATCCCTCGGACATGTGAGGAGACCCACAACCACCACTAGCACTTGCAGCAGATTATCATGCATTGTCTATACTGTCTATGAATAAGACAAACAGAATAAGAATTGTTACAAATCATTTCAGTGATCTTGAAAAATGTATTAGTGATCCATGAAAAAATGTAAAAACAAAAGACTGAATAAAAATCCTTCCGAGTATATTTAATAACACTTTATGAGAGATGTTCCTGCCAGTAAATTTCACAAAGCCAGAAAGTAATAAGCTACTTCCTCGATGGCCTGGAAGCATCCACTTATTTCTATGATTACATTTTATATTAAATACCATTTATTACTGCGCATAACATTAAAGGACAAGAACAAATGATTGATTACCTCAATATTGCAGTGTTCCGGTAATGTGTGAATAGGTACAAAGGAGGAAGCAAGAGAGTAACCTTGCACAGCTACAGGCTCAGTGTCTCTTCCTATTTTAGATGTAGGTTGTCATTCGTGACTTATTTCCTGCACACCCTGCCCATGTGCTCTGCTCTGACATTTTCCTGTGCAATACACTGAAGAAAACAGATAGCACACACTTCCTGTAAGTTTCACTGCATATCGAGAAAAGCCTGAAATGGGCCATTTACTCTGAGTCATTGAATTAATCATAAACAGTTTTACTGACACTATATTATACTATGATGTGAAGGACTGAGCATTAGCATACATACTGTTGTTCAAATAAAAACTAACTATGTGTAGAAAATGGTCTGTGCCTATGAACAGGAGAGTAAGCCCCTGCCTTTTATTCTCTTGTGGGCTTCTAACTGGTTTGTCAAGCTTGGGCTCATTCAGTGGGTGCAGTAGAGTTCAAATGGCTATGTGAAATAAACTAACAAATCCCCTGATGTAGTAATGATAATATTTTGCATGCGATAGCCATCATGCCTGGATTTATTGGGTTTTGATTAAACAAATGGAAACAGATTCACCCTTCACCTCTTGGGCAACAGGCAAATTTTCCAGCCAAAGCCACAGATATTTGAATGTTTTGAGGCTGTATTTGCATTTGTCTGGCTTGTTCAGGCTATAGGATAAACAGCACTGCACCCCCGCCGATCAGGTAACGTGATAAATACTACTACATACAACGTTCATCCAAGTCAGAAAAAAACCCATTAATGTGAAATGTTAAAGAACTGACTGGAAACTATGTAAATGTTTTTCTGAGCACTGTAACAGGTTTACTTTTGAGAAAGTGTGGGTTGGATGAGAATCTTTTGTTACATCACACGAAACACAGGTGCCTGCGAAGGGAGGGGCATGATGACAGATGTTGTGGTCGGCTTTGAACATCACCACAGAGAGTTCAAGAGACACTTTTCAGTCAGTCAGAGCGAATATGCCTGATAAGAACTGCGACTTTTTGACTATGGAAATTGTTATTTTATTAAATTTCCCACTCCTTTTGTTCATCCACTCTTACTAAATAGGTAAGTGTGTTTTTGTTGTTACTTTCTGATCAGTATCTGTAGATACCTGACTTTGTTTCATTAGTTCATGATACAACACACTGATGAAACGTCAGTCTACATGAAAGCTGGTTTAGAATAAGAGTCATAGTTCATTATAAGCATGTGAGATTCTGCTACCACTTCCTAATAAGGAACCTTTACAGAGAGTTTATAAGTAATAAATAGTCTAACATTTATAACCACTGACTTAATGTTTATTAGCCTTTATTAATGATATATTACTGTTGACATCATTTTTATCACCCCTATTAATCACAGTCGATAACTTTCATTTATTCTTATTAATTGCTTAGAAATTATTTATAAAACATTAGTAAGACATTTGTTAATCATTAAGAAAGCTTCTGGTTACAACTAATAATCCCTTTATAAGAGGTTCTTAAGTTCTAAGTGGTAAGGCAATTCTTAAATCTTCATTTAACATAGGAAAAAAGTTTAATAACACAACTGTCAAGTGTTTTAAGTACACAGTAATGACACAAGAATCAGCTTGCTGTGGTACCTTTTCTACCACTTTTTACTGATTGATTTCAAACTTTATTCTTCACTTCTTTTCAGAGATTTAATTCCATAAAGGCACAGATTCACCAAGTCTCCCAAGATGGATAAGTTTCGTGTGATGTTCCAGTTCCTCCAATCCAACCAGGAATCTTTTATGAATGGAATCTGTGGTATCATGGCACTAGCTAGTGCACAGTTATACTCTGCCTTTGAATTCAGCTGCCCCTGCATGCCAGAATACAACTACACCTATGGGATTGGACTGCTTATTATTCCACCTATATGGTTCTTTTTGTTAGGTTTTGTATTGAACAATAATGTGTCAGTGCTCACAGAGGAGTGGAAAAGGCCCACAGGCAGACGAATGAAGGATCCTACAGTCCTTCGCTACATGTTTTGTTCAATCACGCAGAGATCCTTGATAGCACCTGCAGTTTGGGTGTCTGTCACTCTCATGGATGGGAAAAGTTTCCTCTGCGCTTTCAGCACCAACTTGGATATTGAAAAGTTTGGGAATTACAGTCTTTTTATGGGGATGTCAGAGATGGAGAAGATAAGACTGCTGGCAAGGATTCCATGCAAAGACCTGTTTGAGCATAAGGAGATTCGAGTGGCAGCATCACTATACATCAAGTGTATATCACAGGTAGCCAGTTTCTTGACCAAACATCAGTCAAATGGCACATCTGAGTAGCACAGACAAACTGAATGAATAAGTAGATGAATGAATGAGTAGATTTGCTTACTGGCATTAGCTTATAGCCTAAAATACTCTAGCATAGTTGTTTGGAAATTTGGAGCCAGCAATACTAGCTAACTAACACTGACAACATGCCTAGGTTGTATTTTCAGAGAGAAACAAAAAAGCACTTACTGTAGTTAAATCTGCTCTCGTGAACAGCTTCAATGGTTGTTTTTCACTGCGGACATTTTGGGATGTCACAGTAGAAAAAGCACTGGTATGAATAATAAAATTAAGGGTGGCTGAATTCAAATTGGCCACTTCAGTTCTAGGGTCTTGCCATCATTAATACCATAAGTAACATGCTTTTGGTACTGCAACAGCCCAAACGTCTGCTTTGAAAATTATCACTGATGTCATGTCCTTGGTATTTTTTCTTGTAATTTGGGAGTTTTGACAACCGGGGGGAAGTTTGTGGTTTTGTTAGTTCACAAAGACTCAGACTAACTTTTCACTTACTTGCTAAATATATAAGCATACATACACACACAGACAGACACACACACACACACACATGCATGTCTACACACAGTAGATGTTTTTAATAAGGGTATGACAAAAAGTTGGGGGCACATTCAGCAGGCAGTTTTTCAACTTCATCACAGGAAATTATGACTAAGCAAAATTAATTTTTCCTTGCTTTATTCCTCAAAAACTGTATTTAACTTAAATCCGCCCACCATACTCTAAGTCACTTTGCACTTTGAGCTTGCTAAAGCTTTCCTGTTCGCTTATTAGAGGGATAGATAAGCCTCTAAATTTATTATTCATGGAACTGGGACCTATTTCAATCTGTCCAAAAACGCCCACACTGTTATTTAGGTCTTTGATCAGCCGAAGGGCAATTATACAGGCTTAAAAGTAACATGTCGCTAAAAAGTCTATTGATATACAGATTCTGTTAATGAGCTATGAAACTGTTGGGAAGCTGCTAGAATATGCCTTTTCCACTACATGTTCAACTATTTGACTTTAACTAAGTATCCATCTAGTATCTAGAACAACACAAAACACTGTTGCACATCCTGCTCAGACAGACTAAAGGTGTCAAGATGAACTAGATACTAAGTTCACTACTAAGACCCATTTCCCTATTGTCTATATTCTGAACATAGAGTATTACTTTGAGGGCTCAAAATAATGCTTAGCTTGCTATACCAGTATACTGATACATGTTTATGTTTCACAGGCATGTGGGTGGGTGTTTTTGCTCATGATGACCTTCACAGCCTTCCTGATTCGGGCTATTCGACCATGTTTTACCCAGGCTGCTTTCCTCAAGACCAAGTACTGGTCTCATTACATTGACATTGAGCGCAAGATGTTCGACGAGACCTGTAAGGAGCACGCCAAGAGCTTTGCCAAGGTTTGCATCCATCAGTACTTTGAGAGCATCAGTGGGGAGATGCGCAGCTTCCACCACCATTGCTCCTCCAAGGACGACAGTGACGATGAAGATGAAGACAAAAAGAGAAGCGATGAAGACAAGCTTCTGGGTATCAGGGCCCAGGATGATATGAATAAAGTTTTGTGGAACTGGCACACCTGTAAGCCACCTCTGGCTCTGAGAAAGGACCAAATAGATGGTGAAAACAATGGCAGATTGAATGGAGAAGCCAATGGAGCACTAAATGGGTTTGTAAAGGGACACACCCATGATGTGGCAAAAAAGGAATGGGCAGTATATTACAGCAAGGTCTGAAGAGTTCAAAGAGAAAAAGAAAAGCTCTTAGCTTTCAGACAATTACATTGTTTCAGAGTTTCAGGGATCACAATGTTATTTATAGACTTTGTAAAATTCAGTTAGAAATGTAACACTATTGTCCAATTTAGTCCAAATTTTTAAAACTTCAATGCATTATATGTATGGATATAAAAAGAAATTCAGTGCAATATATAGTTTGAGTGATGGAGCATAATATGCACATAGTGAAAAAAAATTATTGTCTTTCTTGTTCACATACAGTTCAGTTTCCCTCATGATTTACTATTGAAACACACACTCTGAGGAACTGAGCATGGCAAAAAACTTGAAGTCTGTAATTTCTAGGCTACAGAAGTAGAGTTGCTGTATCAGGCTGATAGTAAAGCATTATTACAGCACACTGGTGAATTCTCATTGATGACAACACTAAGTGTGGAGGCACCATAAATATTCCCCTGGGCACAAAACTGAAAGAGTTGATATGGGTCATATGAACAAGGAAAAAAGCTGCACACACTTCAAGTCCCTGTTGCTTCTTGCTTTAAAGCAAAACTACCTAACAAACTGAAAGAAAATGAAATGAAATGAAACTGAATTAATACGCAATAAAACACACTCATAATCAATTCAGTACTCTCTGAGATTTCAATGGTACAGCCTGACTTGGTCTATGACCAGTAGCTTATGGTGGCTACTGTTAGCTAACGTTAGCTAACTTGTTGTGATCAAAAGCTCAGAGACTGAAACGCACGTTGGATCAAGTCCACTGTGTCAAAACAGTGACCCATAAACATGAATTTATTTTGGGGAAAAGGAAGAAGTAGCAGGGAGGGAAATCTGTTGAGAAGGGTGGGTGGGGAGGGAGTACTGTGTCCGTGTGGCAAAAACATGCCCACTCATGGCGAGTATTTGCTGTGTGTCATCGTCAGTGATGGAGCACCCATTTGCCACTCAGCCACAGCTCTGGTCATTTTCATCGAATGTCCTGCCTCTGATAATTCAGAACAGTGCAGCAGAACTCAGCGTTGACCGTCTGACTCTGGGGGACGAATTCACAGCGCATAACCCCAGGGATGTCAAAGAAAAAGATGGGCATGCCATCTTTGGTCCTGAAGACTGCAGCTCTTCCTCTGCAAAGACTACTGTTTGGTCTTTGGGTCATAGCCACTGCTTGTCATCGGTGAATCATGGATCTGCAAGCGGTCAGAAAAACACACATAATAGAGGTCCAGATGTCGCTCACACAACATAACACGAGATACTGACTCATGACAGTTGCTCCTACCTGTTGCATGGCCCTTACCATTCCACACACTGCTTGTTTGCAGCTATAACAGCCTCTGAGCTTTTTGACCACATCTTGTAAACTACTGATAGAGTACATTTTAACATTTACCATGATCTTGTAAATGCCCCTTGTGACCATAGTGGTTCTTGTTCAGCTACAGTTACATAGTGTAGCTTTAATACCACATTCAAATATAAATGGACTTAAGATAAATACTTTATCTATACTGGCCCATGAAATAAGGGTTCATCAGAATCCTGAAAATAATATCAACTTGGCCATTCAAAAATGATTTTTATTTCCATTAACACAGTGGTAAAATCTTGGTTTATTATACCTTGCAAACATATCCCTGGTCTTAAACCTCATTGTGAACAGATAACCCTACAATGCCTCAGGGAAAGCCATGATTTATGCAAAAAACAAAAGGTTTTGGCTGTGGCACCCAAAGTAATTTACATGTCACTAAAAAACAAGGTCAATATTTGCATCTCTCACTCACTCAGTGTCTATATCAGTTTTGCCAGGCACTTCCCGGTAAGGCCTCACGGAAATGTTGAGGAACTGTCTTTGATCCATGAAAAAGTCTTTCGATTTTTACTTTTTCATTTTTACTGTACATCTTCAGGAAACTAAAATACAATGGAAATTTTCACCATATTTCACAAGAGGGCGTGCTTTTACCAAAACCACCACCCTTCACATGCCAACAACACACACCTGTGGGTACAACACACATCATCTTTGATTCTGAAACCTGCAAACACCCTGCAATGCATGCAGTGTATTAAGGACTGTATTTATGCCCATGCATCTGTGTCAGTCAGTCCAGCTGTTCCTCAGTACTCAGCAGTAACATCATTACTAGAGCAGGAGGGTAGGAGGAGGGCAGGGTGAATGAAAATGGCATGGATCCCATTGAAGCCCCCCTACCTCCCCCTGGGGATTAGTGGAGCAGCACTCCCCTTGACCGTCTCACAGCTCGCCCAGTAGCCCAGCAGCTGTTCTCTCTCTCAGCGAATTGGCAGCCAGGATCGCTGGTGTGGGGGTGGATGTGCATGCAGCGTCTTTGTCCAGGCTGTGATTTTTCTGTGTGTCTCCCTCAATATTATTTTTCTTCATATCTTCTCATATGCAGAGATACTTCCTCCTCTTGTCCCTGTTCTATTTGTTTCATTGCTCCAAAAGAGTGACATGATGCTTGCAGATCAAACAAAGCAAACAGGAAAAATAAACAGGTGTAACTCTAAAAATACAATCTGTGCATGTGTGGAGGAAGGAAATGATGAATGAGGCTGCATCATCTCTTCTTTTGCTGAACTCCACTTCACACAAATGGCTTTGTTTTGGCTGTCAGAACATCAGCCATGCGCATGTTACTGACCGACCGGGGCCTCCCTTGACTTTGCTGCAAGTGTCTCTCTTGTCTCTCTCTCACATATACATGCACAGGGGTGTGCGCACACAGACACATACACATCAGCATGCTTGCAGGCGCCCTATTCGTCAGTGTCTGGCTCATTCTGCCTTCCTTCTGCCTACAGATTGGAGGACAGAGGTAGCGAGGGAGGGCTGAGGGAGAGGAGAGTTGCGAGGCAAAACGGCTGGTCACATGAGCACAGATCTGTTTACAAACCCAAGGCAGAGCAGAGCAAGAGCAAGGGGAGGAAGGGAAAGGCGAATTGCAGGCTTTCTCTGAGCACCATTATGGACTGAAAGAGGAAGAGGGTAAGTCTGCCATGACAAAGCCAGCTGGAGGTGGGAGAGACTGAATACGACACACGCAGACACACTTGTGCACACACACTGCCTTTGTCTCAGATTTTTTTTTCTCAATTGAAGGAGCAGATGGTTAGAGGGAGAGTAGGATCCCCCCCCCCCCCCCCCCCTCCCTACGCACACACATATGCACTGACTGACACACAAACACACACTCACTCACCAGCAAAATACCAAACCCAGCTAGAGGACTGTTGTTGACTGTATGGAGCTGTCCTCACTTTGTTTGGGCTTTGAGGGAAGCACATCTTTGCCTTCTATACTGAGGAGGAAGACCCACTGCAAGATCAGAGGACTGGAGGAGGAGACAACAGACGAGAGGAGAGGGGGGATGAGACTTGTGAAAATCCTCTGTTAAAAAAGCAGCTTTGGGAGGAAGACAAAGCACAGACTAATGCCAGATAATTACCTTCACTGGACGAGGACTGTCATTTTAAACGGTGGATGTCACTGAAACTAGCGAGGGGACGATACTGCAGACACAAAGTGAAGTCAGAGGGGCCCTTTTCTAGCTGGAAATGTAAGTATTTCCTGTTACCGAGCAGCCTGTGTTGTTTATGACACTGTGATTGAGTGAGATTCAGCGTTTCACCATAACAACTCCTGAATAACACATGGTATGAGGTGTCTGAAAAACAATAATTTCTTGTCAACAAGATTTCTTTGTCTCTTCTTCTCTCCCCTGTGATGACATCATTCTCACTGGGATCCAGGAGCACATGAGGTCTCCAGTCACGGTCCAAACCCCAGTCCCAAATCTCCCAATCTTTACACGGAGTAGTTAATCCAGATTTGGGAATGCTGGGCAGCACAGACTGCTGAGCCAACATAACCACACCTCCCGAGGATTTGTGGAATCTGAGCAAATCTGAAAATCTTGATGGTTGTTTTTTTGGAGGAGCTAACACAAACCTGAACAAAAGAGCGATCCAGCTCTGGGTGACCGAATCCAGGCTCCAAAACAGATTCTGTGTCCAGAGCTTCTGCCCACGAGCTTGGCTCTCATCCAGCCTACTCCTGACAGGGCCTGAATTTACTGCTGCTGCCCTGGGAGTCATATTTCATGCAACCATTCCAATGGTGTAACGGTAAGTGAGTGGATTTTTCTGCCTTCTGCCAAATACACAAGAAGTGCTAGCACATGTACTTACTTGTATCTCATAAACTCAAGTTACTTAGTTGCTGACTGCTGGCTAATGGGATTCACATAATGGATGTGTTTGTGAAATGGCAAATTACTGAGAGAATGGAGGCCTCACTTTGTGTTATGGGGTGGGTGAAATCACTTAAAATCAGACACATTCAAGGTCATGTTTGTTTGACAACTATGACAACTGAAACTGATGATATTTTATTGTCTGACATTATGCTGTTTTGTTGTTTTGTTCCTGTTGAGTGCATCCATGCCAGGTTCATAATAGTATCTCTCATTATGGTACCCTAGGTCTTCCCTAGACCACCCCCCACCCCACCCGTAAATCCCCCAACCCCCAGCCATGTCAAATTATCCACCCCATACCCCCCACAGCGTGCAAGCTGTACCCATTCATTCACTCTAAAGAGAGACACATGGACATTTAGAGGCTGGCAAAGAGCGTCCTCGCCGCAAATTAATAGGAACACATGTGGCCTGTGGAAGTGGGGCTTCCTCTGCTATTGTTTTACCAAATGGTCTTTTAGTCCCCAGAGTTCACTCTGTTTGATATATCCCACCCCCCACCACCTGCAACACACACACATTTCTGTCTTAGAAATACGCAGACAGACAACGCACACCCGTACTCTTCCATCCCCCCCAGTGCTGTCACACACACACACATATACACACACTCTGTCAGTCACCTCTATAGAGTCTGTGGAACAGATGGTGGTGTGATGGAAGTGGTGTCTGTCCTCCATGTTTGTCTTGTTCACAGCCAATT
Source organism: Lates japonicus (assembly GCA_033238685.1). NCBI lineage: Eukaryota > Metazoa > Chordata > Actinopteri > Centropomidae > Lates > Lates japonicus. The sequence continues at coordinate 3,681,538 of BRZM01000043.1, read as the reverse complement.
AGCGTGCAGTCCTACGAGCGCTTCAGTTGCCACCACAGTGCCAGTCACAGCTCCCTGTACGCATGTGTATCCAAACAAACACAAACTAGTACGTTCAACTCCTTGCTAAATATTTTATGTCGATAAAACCCTTGAATCTGTGGAGATGAGCCAGAGTGACAAATACTATATAGTATTATTATACAAATAATACCCTGAGACTACTGTCAAGTAAACATATGTTCATGTTTTATATCTGTACGCACCCCAAGACTCAAGGCCCGGCGGCACCAGAAGCCTGCAATGACACTATAGCTCCATGTTCCAGTTAATGATCAACAAACACAAATCTCAAAACCTTAACTGCTCTCTAGACACATAACGTTACAGTGGCCTGTGCAAATGACCATGTCCTATTTTTACGCTAGCGCTTTAGACTCAAACTGTTAATGCTAACCATTGTATGCTGTGGATCTTAAGGGGAGGTTTTAAGATAGGTGAATGGGAAACAGGAGAGTAAACATTTCTCTACGAAAAATGCAGCTTAAAAACACTGTGGCTGTAAACTTAAAATATAGAAGCCTATGAAGAAAAAGTTTTCTGTCATAGGTATCCAAACAAAGACTGAGAGTTACTCCTTAAAAAAATAAAAGAATAACCACATAAGAAATGAGAGAGGGTTTAGATTTCTTAAACTTACTTAAGCAAACATGTAGGTTGGGACTCTTAACCCAGTTAAAGGAAACAGTTAGATGCGTGTCACATATGTAATCTGTACTTCAAACTCTTCCTCTCAGGATGCCTGTGTGGTTTGGGTTTCCAGCGCTCTGAACACTACTGCAGCATGACGTCTGACATCTATCACCTCCCGCTCAATGTGTATGTCATTGTGCTGGGCATAGGCCTCTTCGTCTTCATGCTCAGCCTCATCTTCTGCTGCTACCTTTTCAGGTAGGTAGATGGGTGACTGTGAAAATCTGACTAATAAGTGAGAAAGGTACAAGAGAAATGTGGAAAAGTACAAAAGGAAATGACATTATACCAAGAGGACTATCCAGTAAGAGATTTTTTGGCATTATGAACAAGCATAACAAGGCAGTGTACCACAGCAGGTTAAAATTAATTCAAATCTACCTTGGTAATAATTTTAATATGTGATGATAGAGGCAATCGTGATGCAGATTTATGGAGCGTAGCCCTGCAGAGCTGTCAAAGTTACTGCATTTAGTCTATGATTGTTAGAATAGGGAAAAAAAAAACACATAAATCTATGCTAGTGTTTATATGTATGTTAGCATACAGCATACATACTGTATGTGCTGCAGCAGCAAAACAACAGTCCACAGTAACTTTACCAGTGATACAAAGATAACGTTATCATTGACTCATCAACCAGGCTGTTATATTGGTACTGTGCATGTCACTATCTGTGTTTACAGAAATGTCAAAAGATATATTTCACCTGTCTCCACCAAAGATCACTGACAAGTTTATTTTTCAACTGCAAAACGTCCTGATTTGTATACAGGTCCTGGCCAAATTGATATTTTTTCTTGACAATGGATGAAATGACTATATGTAATGTGAAAGAGTGAATAACGAGCTAATTAGCTGCCTACACTACCATTGTGGAGCATCTAACAGCTATATAGCCAAATATTTCCCTCAGGAGTTGGTGGAGACCAAATTAGGGCTAAAATGAGAGTGAATATTGGACTTGCATTCATCAGTTGGACACAAACACTACTCCAAATTAATGATAATGCTGCACCTGTCTGGTAGACGTGTAAAGAGATTTTCTAATACATTCACCATGAAAGCTTTTTAAGGGGTGAAAAGGTCAATAATTTGTTTACAGCTTCACCGTCCCCAAGTGGCACAAAAATCAATTAATGAAGGCAGCAAACTAAATGAGGAGATGGATACCACTGTCATATCTGTCTGTTAAATGTAAAGCTACAGGGGAGGAGTCAGTTAGCTTGGCTTAGCACAAAGACTGGAAATGGGGGATGAGAAATAGTCTGGCTCATGCACTCCTGTAAAACCAAAAACTGCCATTTTTACAATTTGTTTGTACAAATTCAACCAGCTAACCAGCTGCAGACTGATTATTCATACTGTGAAGATTGACTTGAACTGTAAACTACAGTTATCTAATTCAGCAACTGTTTAGCAACTTGGTTGCCATATCAACTTCATAAGGTGATACCATGTCATCATTCAATACAAGTATAATAACCAAATTTAAGGAATCATTATCAAAAATGAAATTTTTGCTGTATCAACATAAAATATTATCAGCCTAAAAGAACAGTATCAGTCCAGCTATACAATGATTAGTTTATCTGCTACCAAACTGCAATATAATGATTTATACCATGAAATGATATAAATGTGTCTGAGCGTTAATGCTGTGGTGTCTGTCCCTTTAGTATCTGTGGTTGTATTGGTTCATTGTGGGCAATTTTGCAAATCAATGTCCAATACTGATTAATGGCAGTATTGGATTTTTGGATTGATTAATGACCTTGATTTGTCAGGTGTTTAGTTTGCCAGATTCACTGAACACAGATATCTTTACCTTTGTTTTTGGAAGTCAATAATAGTTTATTCATATGTTTTATAGGAAATTCACTAACAATATATATCAATACTGTGATGGAGATGTAATCCATTTAACTGAAACTCCTGCTGCAGTGGTAGGAAATGGGAGCATTGATTAACATGCCTGACTTATGTTACAATTGTTACTACAGTCACCACAGATGTTTTTCTCACTCTGTCTCCCTCAGGCTGAAACAACAAGGAACGAGGGAGCAGTTCAGCTACAATGAGGTATGTCGCTGCAATATCTGTCACTATGGGTGAACATGTAACACCAGCTTCTAAGCCAGGTTATAAATACTACTATAGCATTTCACACCGTTATCATCAACTGTGAAATCTAACACCACTCTTTATAGATGACCTTGACTTCATCCATGTGTCATTACCTACATACTGGTTTTAAAGTGTTAATCCAGTTGCAGTGTAAAAACGCCTGATCTGGTGAGCAGGTAGCAGGGTGTGACAGTGTGGTGTGGTAGGTGTGGTGACAGTTGGTGTTGTTTTGTTATGTTTTCAGCTTTGGGGAAGGTTGAACTCCAGCTGCAGCTCTGTATTCATAATGATTTTTTAAACTATGCAACAATGGAAGAAAAAAAAGAGTAAAAGAGTACACACCACTTTTTCTGATATTTTAAGCCAGTCACATCAGGACATTGAACCCATCTAAAGTGTTTGTTTTACACCATAACTTTTCTGCCAACATAATAGTGCTGACACATCATTCACATGGCCCAATGTTTCTCTCTCTCCTCCTTTTTTCCCCACTGTAGGTGGTGCTGAAAGGTGCAAGCAAGAAACTGAGCCTCCTAGGAGTAAGTCAAGCTCTCTGACATGCATGTGAATGTCATGTTTTGTAATGATGCATGTTAAACCCCAACAGCTGTACACATTTCATGTTACCCACACAGTTTCCGTGCCAACTCAGATGATCCATCGTGAGCTGGGAGGGTTCAGTTGGTTAACTCAATCAATTTCTCCTCTCAGATGTGATTAACATGCTGCACTCACTCACAGTGGAGATGTCCTAAAAATATCTCTCTCAAATACAGCCATTTAAAAATGTCAGAGTGCCTGCTTGACTCTCCACTTCTAGCAGAATTTAGGACTCCAGGAATAACTGCGCTCATTCAAAATGTATTACAAAAAAGACCTCTTCCTGTCTCCTGTGATTCCTAAAATGACTGCTTTTCTAAGTTCTTTCTTTTTTTTTCTCCCCAAGGCAGCAGTAGTGGTTAGGGGTAATTTGGGTTTTCAATTCAATGTCCAATCTCAAGGCTGAGATAATCCTGTGACTTGGAAACATAGTGAAGATAATAAGCATGATTTCAAAACACTGGCTTTTACTTGTGTCATGCCCTGAATCTAGGTCAAATTAAATTAATTCACCTACCAAATTTACTCATTTATCTTCAGACTGAAAGGTGATTGGCTGTGGTGAGATAAAAGCCCATTAAACCTTGTTGTTATGTTTGTATTTTTTCATGCAGCAAACCTGTGCGGTGTGCCTGGAAGAGTTCAGGACCAGAGATGAGCTGGGAGTGTGCCCATGCTCACATGCATTTCACAAGAAGTGAGTGTCACAAATCCTTAAACGAGTAGTTCAGCATTTAACAAAATTGTTACGTGTATTTACTTTGCAGCTGAGAGTTGTGAGATTAAAAAACTCTCACACCTGTGCGGTAACTATAGCTAGCAACAGCCAGGACACGTTAGCCTAGCTTAGCTTAGCATACAGATAGGAAACGGGGCTAGCTTTCTCTAAGTCTCTGCAGGTTGCCTGGTAACCTCTAGGCGATTAAAAGACACTAGGAGTCATAGAAACTACAACATGTCATTTTTACACTAAAACAAACAAGATATAAAGTTAATGTTAATTAGCAAGTTTTAAAAGTGAAGGCAGGTGGGTTTTCTTACCTTTGGACAGAACCATAAACTATACAGTCTATGGACAGAACCAGGCTAACGCTAGCTGTTAGCCCGTGTTTCCAGTCTTTGTGCTAAGTAGCTTGTCGGCTGCTGTCAAATCTCATCTAACCTAGCTAGCAGTTTAAGTGTCGAGCTAACCTCCTCTTATGTTCAATGGAGCAAAGCAGTATTTTTAATTGTATGTTTAAGACACTACAACAGTTTCAGCAAGAACTGTCATGGTGGAAAATAATTATACTCATTTACTAACCACTACATACACCTGTGAGAATTTTATCTAAGAGGAAAACTGTTAAAAACCATCCACCATTCTTCTTCACTAGATTTTAAACCCAACCACCATAAAACTAGTAATAGCTTCTTTTTTATTGTTATTCCAAAAAAGTATTCAAACTACCTACTAAGCTACCTTGGCGTAGGGGTTAATATTATCTACCAGTTTTGTCTAAGATGTTCCTGGTAAACCATTAGCATTATTTAATAAGCTGTCACTGTTTGTGTCCTGTCAGGTGCCTGCTTAAGTGGCTGGAAATCCGCAGCGTGTGCCCCATGTGTAACAAACCCATCCTCCGGCTCCACACAGACGCTCCCCAAGGTGCTGAGGGTCCCATGGACCCAGAGGAGGTGTGAGGGAACTGGAGAAGAGGAAACCAAACTCCCCTTACAGAAAACACACATATTAAATACACTAGGGATGATGGACAGCGGTCATCTTTAAGACATCTCACAGGAAATGTTGATAATGATCCCAGTGGCTGCCTTGCTGCTGACCTTTGAGCAATATGCCTTGGTGGGGAATTGGATATTGACAGCACCAAAATGATTTGGTCAGATCAGTCAGGGAGAGGGTGGATGAATAGGATCTTTTCATAAAAAATGCTCCTAGTTCTACTTCCATATTGCACTGTTCACCAAAAACATGACAGGAAAAAGGAGCCACTTTAGAGAGCAGGCTATCATTGCAACTGTCACTGGACGACTAGTGCAGCACTGCCAGAGACAAACAACACTACAGGCATTCAGCAGGACATCAGAGTACAGGATCAGTATGGATACCTCTAATATCTCAGGGGTGTTACCAATACAGCCAGCACAAACCATGTCAGTCACCCTATAACCCTGTGCCACACATGCATCTTCAATACTGCCAATGTAGGTGAAATGCTCCAGTAGTCAGAGGTAGACACAACCTCCGGCTGTAACCAAGACCAGCGGGATTACAACCATGACGATTTAAGTAGACAATATTGTTACCAATTGTGTCCCAGGCCCTTTCCTTTCAAAAAGAGACTGATAGAAAAATAGTCTTGCCTGTATGTATTGTATGTAAACGTGTCCCTATATATATTGTTATTTTGTATTTGTTGCTTTTAAATAAAACGTCACGTAATGTATTGTAATGGCGCTGGATTTATTGAGAGATAAACCAATTGATCAATCAATTTATTGAGAGTGTTCCAACAAGTGTGATATGGATCTTTTTATAAACCCATTCAAAAACCTAGTAAACTAATAGTCATTCACAGACATTCACTCTTACCTTCTTAGCTCACACTCATTTTCATACAAAATGGATTAAAATGCAAGTTAATGAAATAGTGAATACCAGTTTGTTTTTCGCATTAGAGCATCAAATCCTGACTTTCAGGTTCAACTGTTTTGAGTCCAAGACACTGAAAAAAGCTAAATTACAAGCTACAAAGGTGAGTCGCTGTCTGTTGCCACAAACATGTTTCCAAATAGGAACAATACGCTATCTTGGTATAGCACACTGCAGTCCACTCACGAACATAAAGAGTATATTTGGTCTTTAAGTTGCAGCCTCAGTGCCTTTAGCTTCTACAAACTCCATGGCCTTCTCTTTGACTGCCTGGATGCTCTGCGGGGTGCCATGTTTCTTTTCGTACTCCAGGTAGCGCTTGAAAAAGAACTTGATCTTTTTCACTGAGACACTCAGGTGTATCACTCGATCAAAGAGCGCCCTACAGGACAGAGGAAGTTAGAAAACATGAAACATTTTTTAATGTTGTTTTACCTTCATATGCGCAACCAGTTCACAAATCAGTTTTATTACATATAACAATAAGGCTTGGAAAATGATCGTTTGCTCACCTGACGTCTTTCTGTGATCCGTGTTTGACCATGAGGTCGATGAAGACGGACCAGAGGTCGGTACGTTTGGGATAGCTTGTCAGGACTTTGTCAAACATGGTGCGACCTTTCTCTACATCACCATAACGGAACTCCAGCTGAGCGAACTTGGCAATCACATCCACACCTGAGAGGAAGGATGACAATACGTAAAGGTTAAAACCTGCAGAGAGACACAGCTGGGACAGGGAAGCAGAATCTGAACGGTTACATACGCTGCACTCTGACACAGACTGCACAGTCAAAGGGGCGAGAACTCACTGGTTTCAGCAAGTGGTGGGTGTTAAAAAATATAAACTGACATCAAACTTTTTTGTGGTATGTCTTGCGTATTCACACAGGCCATCTTACTTTCTTTGGAAGGCAGACTCTTCAGCGCCCTCTGCAGGAGAGCACTGGCAGCATTGCTCTGACCCTGCTGGAGCAGGAAGGTCCCATAGCTCAGCCACACTGCCTTATTCTGACGGAAACGCTTCACCATCGTCTTATACAAGCCCTCCGCCTCCTGGATACAGCCACAAAATAGTGCACACAACACATAGAAAGAGAAACATGCAGACATTAAAGGCTACAGAACACAGTATCTGAGTATCAAGTGGGCAAGGTGTGTAAACAACAGAAAGCTTAGGTGAGTTAAACACTCAATAGACTGTACCTTGGTCTTGTTGGACTTGGCGTAGATGTCAGCCAGCTGCTGGTAGACCGGCAGAGGCTCACAGAACTGCAGCGCCCGCTCAAACACTTTCTTTAGTGTCTCCTCTGTGCCGTACATGTTCTCCAGGTTCAGCAGGGCCACCCACACATTCAGCTTCTCCTGCTCCTCCCTGGACCAACACAGAGCAGGATACACACCACTGTATCTCATCATACAAACACCATTCATCTCTATTTATGAGTAATGAAAGAAGATAAAATAGTCAAGATTCAACAGTGTTTTACTATCTGAAACTAAGGGCAGTATTTTGGAATTAAATATTTCTTCCACTTATTTGAATTGGCTCTAATTGTCTTAAAAGGTTTGAGAAAAAAATTATTTGTTTCTGTCCTTAATTTAAATTGGCTTGGTCTGCCAGTGGACTTATATATTGTCTAATATGTAGTTCTCTCTTTTACGAATCTGAACTTTATTTTTTAATTTCATAGCATTTAAGGTTGTTTTTTTGTTTTTTTGCAGACATGACTGAAAGTTGGACTATTGTTTTCCATTTTTTAATGCCTTCCTGCTGTGTAGTGCTTGGGTAGCGTGTTTAAATAAGGAGATGTTTTAACCCAACAGGAGTAACAAAAGTCCACCACTCTATCAGTCACCTGAAGGAAATAGTTTTGAGAGCCCTCTCAGCCACAGCTCGGGCCTGCTCGATCTGTGTGGCCTGCAGATGGTGAGCCATGTACTGGAGCCAAACCAGAGAGCTGTTGGGTGAAGCTAGGAGCAGGCGCTCGAAGGCAGCTGCGTCTTCGGGCCGCAGGCTGGGATCCATGAGCTCAGCTTCCCGCTGTACCAGCGCCTTCTCTGCTGCCTTTTTCTCCTGCTCCAGCTCATGACGAGACTTCTTCTGGGGCTGAGGTAGAGAAGTAGGTTCAGGACAAAAGACGGAAGAGGAAAGAGAAAGAAATCATAAATAAAGACCAGGTGGGCAGACTAGAAATTTAATTTCATAGATAATCCTGAAATGATAGATGCTCCTTTGCGGTTGCCTCACCTTGCTGCCTGCAACTTGGTCCTCTCCATCACTGGAGTCCCCATCCTGAGCTGCAGAGGCAGGCTTTAGGGAGTTCAGTCCCACGTCCCAGGAGAAACCTGCTGCCACCTGCAGTCTGGATGGACCTGCTGAGCTGGCTGTCACCTGCTGAGGGAGGGAAGGGGAAATCTAATTTTTGGATTTTTAGACATTAATATCACTACACCTACCAAGCAGCATTATATTTACTTACTTTTGTGGGAGCGGGTTTGGGTTCTTCCTCATCTTCCTTATCCTCTTCCCTGAAGTACACCTCAACTCCGCTGTCATTATCATCAGTCCTTGCTTTCTTTGTTTTTTTCTTTTTCTTTTTTGGGACCTGGGACTCTGCTTGCTTCTGGCGAATAAAACAACATAGAGATGACCATCAAGAATTAAATCATCCACAACACATGCACATAATTGCTGCAGAGGCCATCTGGTTGTAATTAAAGTTGCAGAGTATGCAGAGGGACTGAGGCCAAGATCAATGCAGCATTTATTACTGTCAGACCAAAGGATAATGACTGAATGATGAATGAAGATGGCTGTGATCTGTGTGGTAATGGTCTCCCATACTGGCTACTGCTCACCTAGTGAGTCATGTACAATGTGTTTACTATTTAATGGGAAGTAGAAAGGAAGGAAAGAAATCTGACGTGAGAGTGAAAGGAAACCGGGGTTGTTGGTTACCTGTTCGCCCTCGGACAGCGCGCGTTTCTTCTTCTTCTCGGTATCGTGTTTCTTCTTCTCCTCTCCGACCAGACGCAGCGGCAGGCCAAGAGATTCTGGAAGGATGTCTGGTTTCCCGGTGTCCGCTGGGAGCAGAGAGAGGTTGACGAACTCCTCCTCTAGATCAATACTGAGGACGAGAATAGAAAGAGCTGCAGACTAAAAATGACACGATGACAGTATTGATTCTAGAAAATTACTGTAACCTAAAGCTGCACTGGGCAAGAGCTTATGTAAAGACATACGATCAGCATTACGCTGCTAGATACTTCCAATTTGTTCAAATCAATTTCTGATGTTTGATATGATGATTTCTTCTTTTTTCAATCTACATTCATGTGTCACAAGGCATTTTAGCCCTAAAACTACTAGTTACATTAGATGTATGCTGGTGTAAGTCAAAATAAAGTCTGAGGTACTGTGAAGTTACGTTGGGCAACTTCTATATGTTCATTACGACAAACTCAGGGCCAAACTGTTTTATTGTACCTGAGGATCTTGGTGGTGAGCAGAGTGTTGGGAGGCAGGTGCTCAAAGAGGACCTTGTGGTTGCTAACAAAGTACTTGGTGGACTGCTGAAGTTGGGCTCTTCCGGTTATATACCGAGACAACCTGGAGGACAAATAGGTGGTGAAAACATTTCCATGGTTATCCTGCTACCTGTCAAAAAAGTTACATTTTTAACAAGATGACAGAGCAGCAAGAAGAAGTAATGAGAAGGGCAGAGGAAATGCCATGATACCTGCTGAAATCTAATGCCAAAGAAAGGTAAAGCTAAATTTTAGTGCAGGATGAATTACCTGATGAAGACGCCCTGCTCTCCCACAGACTTGACGTAGCCTCTGATGATCTGTCCCACCTTCAGTTTGTCTAGAGACAGAACTTCGAGGTCCTTCACTGGCTTGGCCTGTTGTGGGTTCAGCCTGAAGAAGAGTTACAATCACACAGTGTAATAAGATTTGTTGAGGTCTTAAGCTGTGAATGTGTGAAAGCAAATCATACAACAATGACACTTGTCATACCTTGATGGTCGTAGAGACAGCTGCCACTTGCCGTTTTCATTCCCTAGGAGGAAACACCTGAGGCCAAAGAGGAGGCAAGACATGAAACTGATTGGTGTTCTATGGCAGCAATTTCCCATAACTGCATTCTGGCCAGTGGAAAGTCAACATTTATAACCATGATAATAAGGCTGCACTTCTTCAAATGGTTCATTTTGTTTGGCTTAAATCACAGCCAAAAGAATTACTTTTGTTTCATTTTGGTGCAGGAATAAATAGAAGTTATTCACAGTTTGTAACTAAAATAGAACATTACAAGGCAGAAATTGGCCTTGCTTGGTGTGAGGCAGGCTTTATACTCCTTCTCTTACTCCTTCCAAACTGCTTGACAGATGGTCGGACAGCTTTGGAAACCTCCTCCCACACCTATCCGACAGTGGATAAGGAGGGGGTCTGTGTCCAACCATTTTTGTAACTTTCCAAAAAACGAAGATCTGACATCACCATTATGCTCAACAGCAATAACGCAACATTATGAATGTGTTTCTGGACAGACTGAAAATATGTGCCTATATCCCTGGTTTTAAGTGAAATCACGTCTCCCCCTCTCTGTATGACAGCCAGATTTTCACTCCGCCTTCCAGTATGGCCGTTTGGGAACTATAAACACTTGATTTCCTGCATGGTTGGACAACACGTCTTACAAACTAGTTCTGAGAGACCATAAGCCAGCCCCAAGCCTAACTGTGCGCAATACATATTGAAAGGATCTTCATACAAAGGTGACTACTGCATCTACTGACCTGAGTATCTGATCCTTGCTGTACCCATCCAGTGGGTTTGGCCTGTAGGAATCAGCCAGGTCAGTAACAGCAATGGCTCCCATGCCACCGAAGGGAAGCTTGACCAGAAGGCCAACTTGTGGCTGAATATTAGTCACGATCCCCAAAGTAACGCTGCCTTCCTCCAGTTTATGGACACCTGGAAAACACACAGGAATCAAAAGAAAATACAGAATGCAAAAGTAGTAAAAAAATAAATAAATAAAAAACATGTAAAAAAACAAACAAAAAGTCTGAGCTGCTCCTACCTGTGAGTGACAGCACAAAACGATGAGGTTTGGAGCTGATTTCTACCACTTTAGCATGGACTGCTTGGCCCAGCTTGTACAGTTTCTCTGGGTGGCTGGCATCCTGAAAATAAGCACAAATAGGATTTAAATGAAAGATTCATTCAATTGTATATTTACTCTCACCATTTTCAGCACTTGCATGTTAAAAATGATCAGACACCTGACATTCTAATACATATGAAGTGACATAATGCATACAGCTTTAAACTTACTTTAAGATCAGTGATCATGGCCAGAAGTTCAACTGTCCCAGTAAGAGAGGGATCAGTGGTGACCTCCAAAGACTTCCTCTCTGGATTAAACTGGAAGGAGAAGCATAAGCACACTGAAAAACATGGCTGCAGTTGCAAGAACATTCTAGGGAAACTGTAAAGAAGAAAAAGCCAGATACAGCAGGACGCTGTCATTTTCAAAACGTACCTTTGATACAAAGCATGTGATTTCTTCCCCAACCTTATAGCTATTAAGTTTTTCTTTTGCTGTGACTGATTTGAAGTCTGCACTCTTATCCAGTTTGCTGCAGGGAGAAAAAGAAACACAGACAAACTGAAAACAGACCAACCACATAATGTGTAAAATACACACACACATCCTGGCACAAAATGTTAACAGCCCTGTCAGCACCACAGGTTTATATTAATTTAATTGCTGTATCTAATCTCTGTACAATATTCTATTAAAACAAAGGCCAATGGACATCAGTGTGTGGTGTCTGTAACTTTTCTAATTGACATTTAGGATTACATGATAACATTCAGGTTACTATGCAGGATATTATGTAATGCTGGTCATGATAATCATACAATCGACTGTATTATACAATTACCTGGGTATAAGTGTGAGCTCAGGAATGGTGTATGTAAATTTGGGATGGGAAAATGGCAAGAATCTGAAAAAAGACAGAGAGAGAGAGAGAGAGAGATTAATTTAAAGTTCAATACAATTTCACAATAGATAGAAATTCATCATATTCATCTTAATACTTTTACAGGGGTTTTAAGGTTATGAATGGAGTAAAAACTACAAGACCAAAGTAGGAACTTGCAAAAAAATAAAACAGTCTATTCCAACATGCAAAATGAGGCACTGCAGCAGTGTTAACCTGTGACTGGAGGCTTCTCGTCCTCCAATGACCCTAGCGGTGACCGTACTGCCCACTTTCACCAAGGACGTCGGAAAGGATCCCAGACACACTTTTGTGACCTCCACCACCTCAGACACGTGCACTCTGCCTGTGCTTCCATCCTCTAGCGTGACCTGAATGCAGGTAGGCTTCACTGTCCGCACTTTCCCCTGCAGGATCTCACCGAAGCAGTGACCCTTGGAGCCTGACTGGTTTTCTGAGGTTGTGCGCTGTCGTTTTGGTGCAGTGCGTTTCCACGACACTAGAGGGAGCCCTTGTAGTTCCTGACAGCTGGGTTCTGTAACCTCAACGGCCAAACTCATCCCTGCCTTCAGCTTCTCTGACTCAGACAGGAATACCTCATTCAGGTGGCTCCTAGTTTGGATCACAGTCAGCTGTGCCGTATCATCCAATGAGATGACAGCAAATTCTTTGTCTATGTACTGCACCATTGCTGTGTATTTAGATTCTTCACTTAACTGTAAAAAAAAACAACAACAAAAAAAAACAACAATAAAAACACGGGAGTCACAACAGTAAATTATTAAAGACTGAACAAAAAAAATGTAAAGAGAATATTAATAATTCTAGAGGGGACATTTGGAAACATGAGTTTAACCCCCCATCCCACCCCAGTAACTTCTGTACAGTCCCTTACAGATAATGATTGAGATACTGTCTTCTACTGTCTGACTCTTTAGAAAAACACCACCTACTGTGCATTAATTTGAAAAAGTGTTCAGCTTAACTTTCCTTACTATGAAAGAAGTCATTAAATGGCATTACAAAGAGTAACACTCACAGATTTCTTGTTTCCCACCAGTTTGGAAAGGAGGGACACATGGACACAAGAAGACAGGATGTCAACATGAAGGAGGACTGCAGTGGCCTTCTGTCCTGGGTTCAAGTTAACACCTGAAAAGAACGCAGCCAACAGGAAACACATAATGTATTTTTGCAAAACAAAAAATATATCATATGTTAAAGGTCCCAGGTCTGTCCCAAATATCTTCACTACAGTGTCCTGACATTATTAGATAGTAAATGTGTCTTATTTATGTAAGTAACCAATCAATACTGCAGTACTTCATTATTTACCACATCAACAACATGAAAACCTGATTCCAGCCTGTGCCTATGTACATGCCAACATATTGCAGGAAATGTGAATATAAAGTAAATTATCATTATATATTATAGAATAATTATCATTATATTATAATCATTATTATAAAAGGAGTAAAACACATTTATGAATTTCAAACCAAAAGACTAAAATATGTATTCAACAACTTTTCACATATTTCTGGTTAAATACATACCCATGACATGGTGCTTGCTGGCCAGTATGGTAGCACCGGCCAAATCATCAGACTTAAAGGTTGCACCGCTGTCTTCCACAGTATCCACAGTCAGCTTCAGCTTCTGACCAACAAAAAGAGCAGCCAGCTGCTGGCGAAGATCACTATTATCTGAGAGTAACGGTAGACATATTGAGAGGTTAGACACTATAAGGCCTGATTTCAGCTGAAGAATGAATTCAACAAAATATCTAAATAGCTGTTTGCAGGAGGCAAGTGTTTTTATCACAGAGACAGACAACACATTCTTACCCCTCATAGCCAACATTTCAGTCACAGCTCTTCTCTCCTGCAGACCATTAATGAGTCTGGTCTGAGTGTCCCCCTCTGGAGATATGACCTCTGAAATCTTCAGTGTGACCAGGAAACGCCGCTTTTCCTCATCCAAGTTGGTCACCTTGGCGATGACTGTCTGGCCCAGCTGGAAGGCGACTGTCGCGTCACTGATGAACTTGTCAGTCATGGCCTGGGAAGCAGAGCGAAGAAAGAATTTTAGCAGGAAAAATAAATCAACAACACGTACAGATTTTCAGGTTAAAGGATACGTCACAAAGCCCTTTACTCACCGACTTGGGTGCGAGACCAACAAGGCCATATGGGAACTCTACAAAGACACCATAGGACATGATGTTCTTGACCCAGCCAATCAGCTGCATTCCAACTGTGATCTCTGAGAAATCTTTGGCAACCACTCCCTCCTCCAGTGACCACCTCACGGTGGGTTTCCTGGTGAGAGACTTTAAAAGAGGAGCAGCTAAGGAAAATACAGGAAATATTTCATACTGTACAGAATCAAACAAAGTAGGTTTGAGGTTAATTTTTCGGTTATAATCAGATTCACAACAAATGTACACTCAATTTAAAGACAGGATACAATATTCTGTTTGTTATTGTTGACACAGATGAGGTTTGAGATGTTGTCTCCCTCCTGCAGGCTCTCCCACAGCAGAGGGCAGTTGGACATGTGATCAGAGAGGTGCATGGTGGGAAGTACGGTTCGTATCTCGTCAGGGAGGATGGCCACCTCCAGACCATTGACCAATTTTTTCAGCACCTTGGCCTCTAGCCTCTACATCACAGACACAGTGCAGATGTTAGATTAGTAAAATGTAGAGGCCACACCAACACAACCCACTGGGAAAAGAGCATGAGGTCTTTAACTTACCGTTCCCACCTCACAGTCAAACTCAGGCTTGGCAGTTTCTCCTTCCACTGCTACCTTAAATGACAGCACCATCTTTGCCTTCTCAGGGTCACATTGAAGAACTTTGGTCTTTAACACCTGGACCATCAATGGAAACAATCAGCTTAGCAGATCTCAGATGAAAGGTTTCTAATGGTTCCTAAATATCTTGATTTAAGACAGCAAAAACCTTCAACCAGATCAGTAACAGACAGGATCTCAGTGTCTCCTCACCTGCCCAATGTAGAAGAACTCCTCAGGACTGCTGATGGGCTCAGAGCTGAGTTGACTGAGCGGCACCAGACCCTTGACGTTATTATAGAAACGAACGATGCAGCCAAAGTCTTTGATGCAGACGATGTAGCCGTGGGACACGCAGCCGGGACGAGCATCGGCATAACTGAGGAACAGTGGTAGGGAGCTTTCAACCAGGGCCTTCTTTCTGGTCAGGTACAGCTTCTTATTCTCTGCGTCTACTGTCAGCACCTGAAGGAATATATTCACACAAACAGAGGAATAAGACAAATATGCAAATCTGCTAAACAGCTGACACCACATTCTTGTGGTCTTTCTATCCACTTTAACACAAAGTAGAGAACTGCACTGACCCGACATTTGACCTTCATGCCCTCCATGTACTTCTTCTCTGGGTTCTTGAGGATAATGTCAGACAGGTGGGTGCGAGGCACCAGACCTTTAATGTGGTCAGACAGATGCACCACCATCCCATGATTCAGCAGGACTGATACTTTCCCCTGAGAGGGAAAGGCACAAAGAGGATGTGAGGCATACAACAGACACAGGGAAAGAGACAGAAAGCTATAAAAATGAAATAATAATATATGTGGAAAGGGTCGCTGAATACATGTCTCAACAATAATTAAATGAAAACTGTGTCTAGATTTAATCTTTTGTTCATTAACTCCGATTACATCCATCTAAATGTTAGGCAGATTGCCAATAGGCTTTGAAAAGGTGCATCAGTTGTGTAAAAAAAAAAAAAAAAAATTACATACTTTGATGTTCATAATTAGTAATCATCCTAATTCAGTGTCTCCACTATCTACACTTTTCCACTGCTATCTTAAGTCAAAGACATCTCATCATCAGACTCCTGAAACATTTAAAAACACACTAGTTTTTCAAACCAAATGTTCAAATGTTCTTACATCTACACCTTCTCCCTCATTGGAAAATCTGCAATCTATGAGCATGCCAATACGTTCTGTTGCAAAAGTTTAATCACTAGATACAAGATGTTTCATATTTCATTGAAAAGTCCATTTTAAGTGTATGTGACCTGGAGGCTTCAAGTTTCCACATCACATTTGTTTAAGTCACATATTGTACCATAACTGGCTTCCAAACAAGTTGTGATGTCACAAAAAAGCTACAATCAACAACTCGGGGCACCTTGTTGTGCCATACCACGTATCAAGGCCAAGTCCTGTCAACCCCCCCCTTTCCCCTGCCTTTCCTGTCTATCTCTACTGTCACTATCTGATAAATGTGATATCATATTGTATGACTTAAATGTAACCACACAAGTGAGAAGAAAAAAGGTCAGTTCAAGCCAAGTATATAGCTAGGCACTTGTAATTCTTACCTCTACAATTTGACCAGCGTGAAGATCATGATATCTATAAAAAGGCCTCTCAATCACACTCCTGGAAATAAGACAAGATCATTTTGTCATTTCAAATCTCTGACTTCAATGCTTCCTGTGAGGTGAGACACAAAATGCGGAGCCACGTACCTGCGCAGACTAGCAAAATGAATTTGATCCAGGGGACTGAAGTTCAGGATCCTACAGGTGTGCTCAGGCATTGCCAGCACTCTGTTCTCATTGGCTGGCTCATTCACCTCTTTCAGGTTGTTCCTCTGTCAAGAAAGACAATTAAATGATATTAACTGAGCTGGCAGAGTATGTGCAGACAGCATTCATTCTTCCTGCTGAAAAAGTTTTAATCAAAATTCTCAAGGCATCACATTCACTCACGTGTACAAATGCCAACGTTTTGTCAGGCAGTTCCAACATGGCTCCAGACCTGTGGTGAATAGTGGTCATCTTGCAATCCTTCACCACCTCACCAATGCGATCACCACCAGCAGGAGTGGGGTCAACTCTGGGCTCAGGCTGAATGAGGTAGCTGCGCAGACTCAAACCCACCAGACGTGTGGACGGCTCTACGTAGAGCACACACGCTCGCACCTGGGTGGATGGAAGCAAAAGAGGGTTAGGCTGCTGACTTTATAATATAGTATGAGCAGAGAACACAGAGGCGTTAACTGGTAAGATTTACCGCTTACATCTAAGACCATTTTAATAGGGTGAATTTCAATCGAAAACATAAATGAGTGCGAACGTCTCCTATTAGAAGGCTAAAAATGATGACAGACACAATGTTGTACACGCCAGAAGGATCCATCTGCAGAGTCAGTTTTACCTCAGCTCCTTCTGTGTAGTTGGCTGCGTGTTCAGGCTCCATGTGGAGAAAGTCCACCTGGCCGCTAAAGGAGGACAGGAAGTCCAGGATCAGACCATGTTTGGTCACCTACAATAAAGAGATTTCTATATTATCAAAATGAAATGATTACAGGGGACATACAGGGCAACAGCAGATCATTCACTCCGAATTTTACCAATGAATTTTCATCCTATATTCGGACAGAAGATGTATTGATATTGTAATAATAAAATAGTAATGAATGAATGTCATTGTCATTGTAAAAGCCATCTCTACCTTCTTGATGGTAGCTTTGACCAGAAGACCAGGCAGAAGGTTAGTGAGGTTCCAGCCCTGCTTGGACTCAGCACAGGCCTGGGTGATGGTCAGCGGGCTGGCAGAAAGCCTGACCACACGCCCTTCGTTCTTTACTTCTTCCACTTGAGAAGTCACGTACTGACCCACTTTCAGCTCTGCAGACGTGAGAACACAGAATAAGACATAAATGCCTGATATATTTTGAATACTGAGATTATTTACCCTGACTGAATTTCCTCACTGAATGAAAAGCAAACTAAAATACTTTGTCATACCTTCTGGGTTGCTGTGTTGATCTTTTATTGCTTTTGTAGACAGGAAGGCTTTAGACCCACTGATGCCAATGTCAACTATGCAGCCGTGATCCTCGATACTTTCCACACATCCACTCAAGACCTAAATTAAAACACAGTATTAACATTTCAATACACTTCTGGTTTAAGAAAAATTCTAACTGAATATTTGCTTAATAACTCACCATGCCAGCTTTCAGAGAGCTTGAGGAGAGAGCCTTGTTAACCAGCTTTGGGTTGACTGACAGCTGGATGCTGAGAGAGCCTCCTTTAGCTATGTCCAACTTGGCAACCACACATCTTAACACCATGCCGGGGTGGAAGAGGTGTGGCAGAGAGCATATCTCCTGTGACGAATAGGAACCAGATATTAGAAATGCATCACTAAATATCCTGGAATGTGCATAATATATTCAAAGGATCACTCCACATGCCTACCTCTGTGTCAGCTGAATCCAGCTGTTCACTGAGCAGCTTGGTATACGAGTCACTGATGTTCTTGATGCTGAGGAAGCCTTGCAGACCACAAGGCAGACCGACTGTAACCTCGAAGTCTGTAACCTCCTTCACACATCCCAGCATCAGCATACCCTCCTTCACATTCTGAGAGGAAAAACACAACCAATATCAGATACTGTGCTGAAAGCCTTGAATACCTCTTTGATTCATGGTGGTGTTACACTAAAACAAATTTTACTGACACATTTAACAAATTCCTAATATGCACTCGGTCTTTTCAAATATATTACCTTGATATGTAGGATTTCCACACACTTGGCTGCTGCATTGAGAGTTAGACCATCTTCTTTTTTTTGCTTCTTGAGTTTCTTGCCATCATCTTTGACTGCCCCCTTTCTTTTCTTAGTTTCTGCTTGTTCATTGGACTGCAAGAGAAAAGCAAGCATGAGACTAAGTATACAGTGCACAATCCAAACTGAACTGTACATTGTGTGAAAAGGAAGGCATATGATGAGAGAGTGACAGCAGCAGATGTGAAAGAAGAATTTCCACTTAAGTAATGTATCAGTACATATATGAAGAATATACTGTGTGGTAATACTCGCTCTGTGGATAGTCATATAACTTCTCACTGTGATGTCTTTTCACAATGCTCAGTGTTTTGTCCAGACAAAGTTAGGTCTTCTGGATACAGGAAGAGGAGAAAAGAGCTGTACCTGGAACAGGTTGTCCACTTCGCTCCGCTGCACCACTATTTTACTCTCAGTGGTCTTCTTTGCTGTCCCTCCCCGAGGGAAGTCCTCCTCTGCTGATGCCATGTTTGAAGTTGTTCCAGACGTCTAAGAAAATTAATGTTACTGTGAATAAACAGATCATATCAAGATCTTTAAGCTGCTGATATGCTGCACAAATGATTAGAACACACCACAAGTATGGATATAGGCAGTCTCTAAAGCCAGTTTGATTTTCTTACCGTAACTGTTAACTTTACTTTTGAGACACTCATGATTGAACGTTATCGAAGTCTCATATGTAAAAATAATGATTACATGGCAGTCACAAACAGGGACTTGGTATTACAACCATATTCTGTATGATTAATCAGATACAAAGTATTTAAGTAAACTATTTAGGTTCTTGGAAAAGCAGAATGAAGGCAACTGAATCAGCAGCATTATTGCCCCCCGTAAAGTTAATGCTAAAAACACGCACGAGATAATCGTTAGCTTATGGTAACATGTTTCAACATTCGTCCAGAATACGTAGTTTTGTCGGTTAACAAAAAGTCTGTATACAAAACTCGATTATAATTAAAGCTGTTCAAATATGCTGCCACTATTTACCATGAAAGATTTCCTTACATTAAATCTTCGGCTTGAGAATATCCAAACTCACATGTTGTTCAGCAACACGCCATGACCACAACCCGGAAGAAAAACTCATACGGGCGTTTCATTCTTTGTCCAATCACAGAGCAAATACAATGATTGACACTAGCTGTAGCCATTCAACGATCGCGTTGGATCACATCTTTGAGTGACATTATTTTGGACCAATAAAGACACACTTTTGGATTACTGAGAGCAGGCGGGATTTCCTTGCGAATTTAGCATTGCGGCCTCTTGCTGAAGGGCACCTGTCTCGTTCTGTTTGCACAGGGGTCGTGTGGTAAAGGTAAGACAACACATCTAGAAACAATTTAGCGTATTCACGAAGGGTTTAACAATGCTTAGCAGCACCAGTCTTATTTTTAAAACACTTCTGTGACGTTGCACTATTTAGCTAACGGTCTGAAAATTAAGTTCGCTAGCAGGCTAACCTAGCAAGCTACATTAACTTACCGTTGAGTGTGCTAGCTAACGAGCTACACAGCTACTGCTCGATGAATGTCAGTCTAAATGAAATGACCGCTGTAAATTAATTTATCAATCACGAGGTCAATTTAAATGGATTATCCCGTCAGAAAGAAATACGATATTGGAGTATTGCGCGAAACTTTGTTGTTGGTGTCCTGATATCAGATTTTAACCTAGTAGCATATCAAGACAGCGACTATTTAAGTTGTAAACTCTCTTATGTAATGGCGCTTGTAAGTACAGTAGTGGGTTTATCACTGCAAGACAGTTGTCTTTGCCCAAATAAAATATTCAATTGATAAAGAGATTCTTGAATTATTAACGGTCGTGGGTCTTCCTTCATCCGTTGCTGTCGAAACAGTTGAGATTGCCGTGTAATAATTACGTCCATCATTGTGTGACAAAATACCAACTCTAATATCCATTTAAGCAAATAGTGGGGTTTATTGGTCTGCAACTAACGACTCTTTTGATCACTGATTCGATCTAAAAAATATCAGAAAATTGTGACTGTCATCAGTTGTTCAAAGCCCAAGGTTACATCTTCAAATGTACATAAAAGATTCAATTAAACTTCATTTTTAAAAACGACTGTTGCCAAGGTCAAGAATAAGTTTATGCATTTACTATAATATTAACCACTCATTCACCTTTTGCTCTTTGTGGTAAGACCATCAACTATCCATCATGGGAGGACATGACGCTGGAAGCCAGCACCAGTTCACTGGAATTGCCAAGTACTTCAATTCATACACAATCACGGGAAGGAGGAATGTGAGTTGTGTACAACTTTCCTGTAATAAACCGCATTGCATACTTGATAGTTAAACTGTTAAACAGCTTGTCATGCTGCTATGAATTTCTCATGCTTCTTTTTTCCAGTGTGTTTTGGCCACATATGCCAGCTTAGTAGCCATTGCCCTTTTCTTCAAATTGAAGCCCAAGAAACAGGCTGCAGTCACAGAAAAGTGATAATGTAAGTATACTAAAGTCTTTTCATGCCATTAGTTTCTAAATTCATTCCACTCAAGCAAAGTGAAAACTATTAAATTCACTCAAGGCTCTTGTTGTCTCATTACAGGTGTCCAATTTTGACCATCATTTCTAGCAGCTGGGAGTGGAGAGAGGAGCTGGACGTCCTTGTAATAAAATATTACTGTTTGGTTTTGCCATGTTAACAATAAAGAACATGTATGCCCAAAACTTAGAAAACACTTTTTTATTTACAGTGTACACCAGTATAAAAGACTATAATACAGAAATGTCAGCCATGTGTTGAGCAAAGCTGTACTCATGGCAGTGATATTTTAGAAACGGTCCTCAATCAACAATGGCACTTCTCTCAGGCAAAGGAAAATCTGCAATATATGAGCTTGATTCTGAGCCTGCATCTTCCAGACCATGGGCCAGGACAGGAGTGGGCTAACCTAATTTGTATCCTCATTCATAGCTAGATGTTCACCAGAGGTGAGCTGATAATACAGTTTTGTTTTATCCCCCACAAACCTGCTCAGTTGGTTGAGCTCTGGGACCAAACATTTGCATCATCTCAAACTTCCATTGATTATTTTCTCATAATTCTATCATGTCTTATGGATTGTACGCCCCAGCGGCCAGCAGCAGGTTTCTCCGGGTGAAGTGAAGGTGTATGACAGGTGTAGATTTAGTCATGTAGGTGCCAAGCAGAAGTTCCTGGGAGTTATCTTGTAGATGAATGTGTCCTGTGGCTGCTGTGAAGTCATCAGTCTCTAAATCATCAAATGCTTTCATTGCATCCCAAAGACGAACTGTGTTGTCCATGGAGCCTAGAGACAGCAGGAAACTCTGAATGTTAGCTTGCTGTCATTGCAAATTTCATTCCACACACTCAAAATGAAACATTAATGAAAACTACAAAGCTTTGTGGCTTCATAAGTCTCTTAATTTGATTATATATATAGTTGATTAAAAGTATTAAGAGAGGTTGTGGAAAACCCACCAGAGGCAAGGATCTCGCCATCTCTGCTGAACCTGAGGGAATAGATGGTGTCTGTGTGGCCTTTGAGCTCTCCAACCATCAGTCCATGGCCGATGTCCCATAGAAGAACTCTGCCGTCAGTGGCTCCAGAGGCCAAGAACTTCCCATTGGGTGAGAAAGCCAGTGCATGGATAGGACCCTGGGAGATGAAGTGAAAACACTGGCTTAGTCATTGTCTCATTTTGATTTCATTAATGCTTAATACCACATCAAATCTGGCTACCATGATTTTATACCACCGGTTCATCCCAGTAACCCTTGTAACACAGAATGGGAAGCCACAGAGCTGACCTTATGACCGGTGAATATGCGGACACAGTTTCCGTTCAGGACGTCCCAGAGGCGGATGGTGCGATCAGACGACCCTGTGGCCACGTAATTGGAGTTGGGGTGGAAACGGGTGCAAGTGACGTCAGCTAGATGGCCAGAAAACATCCGTAGAGGCTGGTAGTGATCCGTTGCCCAGAGACTGTTCAAGATTGCACAATACAGACCAATGAAAGACATCTGCAAACAGTAATGCTGTGTATCTATACGTACATTATTCAAAGTGTTGCAGAATATGGAGGGGCTGTGTATGGAAGTATTATTTCACACACTAATCCAATAAATTCTGCAGTTTCTTACCGGGCAACTCTGTCATGTCCCCCAGAGACAAAATAGTACCCATGGGGAGAAAACTGGGTGTCCCACACTGGGTAATTGTGGCCTTTGTAGCCCACTAGACAAGTAAATGTCTGGAGACTCCACAGCCTGACCGTACCATCTTCAGAGCTTGACAACAGGTAGTTTCTGGAAAGGCAAAAGAGCCAGTAATTACCAGATGTTTAAATCAATAATGGAAAAATATATCCAGTTTCTGCAGGAGGTGTGTTATATCTAACAACAGGTGCATCAGAGCTGCTCTACCTGTCTGGGCTGAAGCTGATGCCATACACCGGGCCGCTGTGTCCATAGAGGATCTTTGACTCACTGGCTGTCTTCTCATCCATGATCCTCTCCAGCACATCATCTGACTCTTTGTCAATCAGATTCAAGTCTATAGAGAAGACAAGAAAGATGAGGTGAAAACAATGAAAAGTTTTAGATCAATTATTTTCTAGCCAAACAGAAGTAGAGATAGCTTCATACAGAGCCATATACTGTACCTGCTGCAGACTTGACCTTGCGGAGCTTTTTCGGCGTGACGCTCCAAACCCGTACTGTGGAGTCAGCAAAGCCTCCCGCAATCAGGCTGGAGTCGTCTGTCAAGTCCACTGCAGTCAAACCCTGCATGGCAAAAGGTGATAATAATTAGACATGACTTCACTGTAGTTTGAATCTGTAGTTAAGTTGAGACTCTATCAGTTGCTTGAATGTGTAAACACCTGGTGAATTATTGTGGGCATGAGGTTTTACCTGGT
Source organism: Lates japonicus (assembly GCA_033238685.1). Taxonomy (NCBI): domain Eukaryota; kingdom Metazoa; phylum Chordata; class Actinopteri; family Centropomidae; genus Lates; species Lates japonicus. The sequence goes on along the minus strand of BRZM01000043.1, from coordinate 3,657,832 downwards.
ACGCATTTAGGAAAGAGTAGTAGCAGATAGAGGGGAGGTTATCTGGTCCCAGTCGGATCCTCTTGGTGGACTCCTTCATATACATGATCTTGTCCAGCTTATCTGAATCCTTTAGCTCTGGCAAAGGTATCCTAAGCAATGGCAAACAAATATGTGTCATCAGTCACAGACTAATTAGTGTGGAAACTGTTTAAGAATTTTCAGCTAGAGCTTACAAACAAATATCTAAAAATATCTCTTTAGCCTGTTTTAAACATTGTCACGTGTTGGGACTTGCATCTGGCAAGTAGATCATAGTGGAGATCATAAATGATAAGCAATTTCCCCCAAATTAAAAGTTTTAATTCATAAGCAATATGTATTAAGTTAGCCATTGCAGTAGTAGTGCATGGTTGCATGCAATAAAAGTCAGGCCCCCACGTTAAAACTTTTTTTACAAGATAAATGAGAATTCAATGGATACAAGTTACTATGATAAAATGTATTGGAATTTTCAACTGAATTTTATCCCAGTGCCGAAGCCAGCTTTCATAGGATCATACTGTTTTGGCCTTGCAAGGTCAGTTAATGAGACAACAACACCAGCAGTGCAGATGCAGACTTATACAGTATAATGCAATGTAGAAAGAAAATCCCTACCTATTTTGTGATGGTGCATTAGGATCCTGCTTCTTGCTCTTGGAGCCCATACTGTCCTTTTTGGGTTTCTTCTTCTTGGGTTTACCCTCCTCATTCTCTGCCTCCTCATCCTCATCATCAAGAGGCAGCTCAATTTCTGGCTCCTTCAGCAATCCGTAGTAAACCTATAGCAGTTTGAACGACGATGAAACAAGGACATGTCATGAATTCAGAGACAAAGAAAACACAGGTCTTATTTTAAGTATGTTGGTGTATAAAGCCAACCTTGGCCTTATTGGCCTCGCGCTTGGCCTCTCCAGCCAAGCTGCCAGACATGGCATCGATCTGGCTCTTGCTGCGTGGCATGCCATCAAAGATGTCAATGTAGAGGTGCTCTTGGATAATGTTCCAGATCTGGTTGTTCTGACGCTCTTGCAGGTGTCTCTTCAGCAGCTGGTAAGAATCACGGGAGATGCGCAAGACAAATTTGCTGGTGCGGAAGTCGAGGAGTGTCTCGTTGCCTCTCATGTGCTCTTTCTTTGTCAGGCTGGACAAGATACGTAAGTCGTCTTCATAATAGCACTCCTGGTCCCCGCTAAACCTGAGATGGGGAGAGAAGAAACAGGGTAGGATTTTCAAATGTGTGCCAGATTGAATATTACCTGTATGGAAGTCAAGAGAGCAGTGCTTCAATTTAAGAAAATGGAAACTCACTTTTCAAAGAAAGCCTTGGCCTCACTTTCGTGATTGTTGTACACCAACTCCAGATACATGTGGACAAACAGAGGGTAGAAGACCTGGGACAATTCTGCTCTGTGACAGTCCAAAACCGTTTCTATGAACTTCTTCAGGCCACTGTAGTAAACCTCATACAGAGCCGGGTCCCCCTGCTGGCTGTAAGCTGACAGCACCACACTGACATCTGGCTGATCCTCTCCAGCTGCTGCTAAAAAAGAGAAGACAAGTGTACAATTATACCAACACTGTCTACTGGTCTTAGCCAATGTGGAATGTATCTTTTTTTTTTTTTTTTTTTAAGATTACCTCAACTGTCAATTAACCTACAGAATAAAAGCAACGCTGCCTTTTGTACCTAACCCTTTAACCTGAGAGAGGTTTGTGATGACAGTCAACTGATGAGATGTAGTTAAACACTCTGGACCTGGTAAGTGGACCTTAAATTTGGAGTATTTTGTCTAACTTTCTTGACATCGTTATAATGGGCCAGCCTGAATAACACAATTTGTTATTCCTCTGTATTTAAAAATAGACTCTTACAATTGTTTGATCTGTATCAACTAACATGATCTGGAAAATATTGGCTAATACATCCCTAAACCCCAAAGAAAACACACGACACGTGACCAGAAAAAATAAAATACCTCGTACAATGTCATAAAATCCAAGCAGCCCTACTATAAACACTAAATTTACGAAGCACTATTGTTAACCTGAGGGACTGGATTTACTATATGTAAAGTTTGGTCTCTCTTATTGTTCAGTGACTGTATAACTTAACTATTACACCTCTAATATCATAACTGTTTGTTATCAGTGGAGTTATATCCTTATATCGTACGTGATGTTATATTAACAGGAAATGTGTGTGTTAACCGTGCGACAGTGTCTCAGTAGCCAGTGACAGTATCGGACCTTTGGTTGGCGCCTGGACTCCGGCGGAGGCTGAGACGGTCACCCGGCTGAGAAGAGAGCTCGCATCCCCGCCTTCTAGGTCCACACCGCCCGAAGAACCTCCCGAGCCTGCCCCGGAGGCATCGGTTCCCTTCGGATCCAGAGAATCTTCCGGTAATCCCGCTTCACGGCGCAGAATTTCGACGGACTCATTCAGTTTGTTCTTTTTGAGGAATTGCAGAACTGCCAGCAGCGTCTGTTGGTCCTCCGAGGCTCCCGCCACAGTTTTGTTGCTTCCAGTCGACGCACTGGAGCCGGGAGACGTAGAGAGCAATCTTCCGTCGTTTGCATTGTTATTTCCGAAGCCATCACTCGCTGGTTCTGGTTTTATGTCTTTTTCCTCAGCCGCATCGACCAGACCACCTTGTACGGCCGCCATTTTCAAAATGAAATGCGCATGTGCGAGGTTGAAAAAAAGGAAAACATGAACTGTGCAAGATCCGGTCACTTGATTGGTGCTTACTGATGTAGCGTCATCCGGGGCAGAGCAGAAGTCCCGCCTCCCTCTCTTCCACTGGAAACGGCCGGTTTGCACGTTTGAAAAAATACATTTCTTACCCGTTATTTTATGGCCAGTAGATTACATTTCCTCTAATAATCACACAACAGCCATTTGATCAGCTGATTATTGTCTCTATTAGTCCATTAAGAGTTTTGTCAATAAAATGACGAGGAAAATAATGACACAGTGCTTGTTACATTTTGCCAGAACTCAAGGAGACATCTTCATATGTTCTGTATTGTCTGACCAGCAGTCCAAAATCCAAAGAGCTAAAGTTAACTATCATTTTTGACCAAGAAAAGAGGCAAATCCTCATAACTGAAAGGCTGGAAACAGCAGAAGTTCATCATCTTTTCAGATTCAAACCACAGTGCTTGGAACAATAAATTGATTATGAAAATAGTTGGCAATGAATTTCCTGCAGATTGACAGTCAATCAATGAATTGTTTCAGTTCTAACTTTCATTTATGAGAAGTGAAGGACTACTTATACAAATCTTTGTGTGTTCTTTAAAGTTGATTTCAGGCTTTCATGTGTACCATTTTGCACCAGGTGGTGGCACTTTGCTCCCACACAACCCCCGCCCAGTCTTGACTGTCCAAACTTGATGACCTCCGCAGACATTGTATTGCCAGTGTTGTGAATAAAATGCAAAGAAAATTGGGGTTTGCTTCTTTTTTTAATTGATTAGTCTACTTATTATTTTCTCCATTAATTGATTATTTGTTTTATTTACAAAAGGTCAGCAAATATAAGAAAATACCCATCACAAGTTGCCACGTTGACACCCTCAAATGTTTTGTCTGACCAATAGTCATAAACCATGACATTATAGAAGACAAAGAAAAATTAAAATACTTACATGTTAGAGGTATTTTTGCTTTAAAAAATCACTTCAACTACTATTTGATCATCAAAAAAGTTTCATGTTGATCAACTTAATTGAATAATCTATGAACATGTACTGGCAGTGACAGTGGAAACATGTGGAGCTAAAGGAGGGACACACACACACACACACAATAAAGGTCCTTGGCTAAAATTGAACCAGGTATGTCGTAGTTACTGAATATGGTATGTCCTGTAACCACTCATTCATCACAGCATCTTTCAGAGACAAATAACTGTATTTCTAACACTAGTTTTCTCAGCAATGCTTTTCAGACAGAGGTTTGTTCATGACACATCCCTCTCCACCTCCCTTATGTTAATGAGGTTCTTTCTTTCTTTATTTGATACACAACTACTTTATATCAGACAGTGTGTGATGCAGCAAGGTGAGGAACAAATACGCTTCAGTTAACATTTTGGTCTTAATAATTACATCATAGAGTGATTAAATGAAGTATATACAAAGTTTTTATGCAACTTGTAGCAGACTGGATTAACACAAAGGTGACAGAAACTACATTCAAGGATCAGCAGTATCTAATGTACATTCTGCTGAGATGGATTTCTGCCTGTACAGCTGAATGCACCACCTTTCCTCTATGAACACTGCCTGTCAGAGAGACACTCATATACCGCTGAGTGTGCATCTTTCAGGTCAGCATAGAATCTGTTTTCCTTTATAGGAGACTGTCTGAAGGCAATCATATCTAAACAGTATTTCATTTTATTTCATTAACATCGCAGATGCCATGTTTACTACAGCAGTATTTTACAGCAGAATTTTGAATATCCCCTGCAAGCTGTGTCTCACTTCACTGTTACACCTGATAGATTGTAATGCAAGTACAATAGTATTAGAAAATGAGTTTAGATGTAATTACAGACTATTCATACCACCACATTTTTATTTACCTACAAAACCTCTCTGAAAGAAGCTTGTATGCAATGAATTCCTATATTTTCAACCTATTATTAACTGATTCTTCATCAGGTGCACACGCAGGTGTAGCAGTTCATCCTCTCTCCTGATCTGATTCATCCACTCTGGACAGCTTGGGTGTGATAACTCAGCAGCAGGTTTAACATGCAGACTGAGGTCAACAGTAAGGGGTGGGACAAAAGAAAGGTTCACAGCAGAAGCAGCAGGGCGTTGTATAACATTGCGGCTGTGATGCCCCGTGTGGAGGAGAGATGGGGGGTGGGGTCGGCTGGTGGGTGTAGGAGACGTTAACATCAGCAGCTCAGGGCGTGGTCATCTGTGTGGGGTCATTGTCAAGCTGTTTATTAGGGAGTGGAGACACACACCTTTCTTATGTGTTTTCTACTGAATGACAATGCCAGCGTACGTGGTATGAAGAATACAAAGATCAATCGACATAGCTCTTGCTGTATTCACCCTCTCTCTGACGTGGTAAATAGCAGGTGATCAGGGCTGAAACACATGTGTCAGGCTAAAGATTATTGATGGAAGATCTATAAGTGTTCTCTTTATATAGCAGTTCAAAACCTCCTGCTGTGCAGAGCCAAATGACTGCAGTGTCCAGCACCTGCACCCCCATGACTGCATCTGCCTTTATAATTGTACATCTTCCTTTCATTTTATTATTGTGCTGAAGTGCTTTTATTTTGAAATGACAAAATTAATGACAGATTAAAGGAAATCTCCACTACAGCTGTTTTAATATCCCATGGTGGCAGTCAGCTGGTGCTGGAGGATTGATTTGTGTAAGTGAGAAGAGACTACAAGAATTAATCAAACGCTGTACTGGAGTAACACTCAGTAACATTACAGGCACTTTATACATGGATCATAGTTTATCTTCACTCATTTGATAGGGGAATATTGTACTTGTTACTCCACTACATTTTATCTGATGGCTGTAGCTGCCAGTTGAATTGGCAGGTAAGCTCATAAAATATGATGCATTCAGTGCCACCTTAATCACCCAACAATATAACACTGCTTACACAATAAAGCACTATAATTTTACACTCAGTACACAAAAATATTTCACCTGCATTTGTTCATAATTTGTAAGGCATTCCCCTTTTCTGCTCCACCCTTATTCACACTGATACCTAAAAGTTCCCCTCTGCTGCAGCTACCTTGTGCTCCTCATTTCTCTGTCAACTTTTGGGATTCAAACTGACCAGCTACAGCTGCGCCATCACAAAACCTAAGCTCTCTAACCTTTTGTCTTCCAGCACCCTCACATTTGTTGTTTGTGTGGTCTTCACAAAAATATATTTTAAAAAAAAGGGTAAGTGAGGTGGGGAGAGACGCATGTTCATTCGTATCCTCCTTTCACACCTCAGTGATGACTTTGCTCAGTTACTATCGCTCTCTCTCTCTCTCTCTCTCTCTCTCTCTTTCTCTCTCTTTCTCTCCCTCTGTGTCAGGAGGCAGCAGGGTGTGGCTTCACCCAACAGAGACAGCTTTGCAGGGAGCGCACACAGACACCTCAAAGAAAAAGAAACAGTTTTACACTTGAATGCCTGACATTCATGTTGCTGTGGAGCCGTAACACACTGTCTGAGAGCAGTAAAATAGTACATTATGCAATCCAAACAATAGTAGAAAAGCATTGTTGGGCATTTTTTTGCGTTACACAATGGTCATGCTTATGTATTGTTGGCTGCTGTTATCTGTTCGAGCTTACATTCATACGGCACTAACCAGCAGAGCACTGATGCCACTGACATGCATCAGTGGTTTAAATTAAAAGGCTATTGCAGTGTGTTTACATGGATAATGCATATCAGGAAAAGACGTGCTGTTAATGGATGTCCCCTCAAGCTGTTATGCTTATGTGCCAGTAAAAACGTACTTTGATGAGATTGCAGGGGAGGTTTATAGCATATGCTCTAATTGGCATTGGTGGCACCACCCCAAGTCTGTTCCTCTGCACTGTGAAGTGCTTGTTCAGATGAACATTTCTGAGAGGTGGGATTGGTATTAGGTCTGTGTCACTTTTACCTTCAGCTGACAAAAAGATTTAAGGCAAAGGCGAATGCTGCCATTAAAAGGAGGTTCACTTTGCACGCAAGTGGGTGTGTGCATGTTTGCGTGTGAGGCAACAGAAAGTGGTGTAGTCCTGGGAGCGCAGGGTGGGGCGTGGCAGTTTTCTAGTCTCTTTCAGTCTTTTTTTTTTATGTTTGCATGTGTGAGATTTCTTATTCCAAGCTCCAAGAAATGTTACAGATGATGTCTTCCTTTGAGAGACCGTGAAGGACATTACTGTTCTGGCATATTTCCTTAAATTGTCCAAAAGATGACTTGTTCAGCCATACCTTGCAAGTCCTTATTTTCTTCATACTCTTTATATTTAACATTCAAATGATGCCTCCCTGACTAGCTGCGTTTGTCCTCCCTCAGTTTGTTATGATGGTGATTATTGTTTCCCATGCAGGAGGACTCAGCAGTCAGCCAGAGAGCGATTGTGTGGATGAGAGGACCTGTAATGCTTACCTGCACATTTAAAGGAGAGATGAATTTTTGCCGCTCAGAAAACACTGCCTGTCTGTCTCATGAGCCATCAACGGTAAGGAAACGCAGCGAAATCCCCAACTGAGTTGCACAAGTAAATAATTCATGAGGTGTGACTCTCAGAAGAGGTAGAAAATGCCCTAAAAGGAGGAAAAAGAGAGATGGAGGGAGAGGGAGAGAGGGAGGGAAAGATGAAGGGAGAGGAAAAAAAGAGGAGAGAAGGCAATGTGGGGGGTGGAATGGAGAGAATGTCGGGGAACAGGAAGGGTGGGGCAGCGCATGGGGAGCAGTAACGAGACAAGAAAGAACAGTATCCCCAAACTCTGAGGAGGTATGGATGGTAGAGAGGCAAAAGGAAAAGCTTAAATGAGATGGTGAATGTGAGAGGTGAAATATAACGGTGAGAGGCAGGTGTAAAGGAGGGCGTGAAACATGTGAATGAAACAGCAAATGAAGAGAGCTAACAGGAGAGCTGACTTCTCAGAGTGATGTATGAAGTGAGCCAGGAAGGAGGGATGAGGGTTTCTCTTCCAGTAGCCATTAGCAACAGAAAAAAAATTACATCTTCATCCTATTTAATCACACAAAGGTGAAGCAATAAAAAAGAGATGCAGTGTTGTTAATGGACTTAATGAAAGGCTTATAACTGCCTCCTGATTATAGCTCTTTCATGCATTTGACTCATAAATACTCAAATACATAAAACCTCTTTTTGGGCCAATTGTATCATATAACCTGAGATAGAAATACATATACTCGGTTATGTTACCACCAGTTGCCCCAAAATCCATCTTTATGTTACAATAGATCACCCAGTGCTTCAAAACCAAGTTATTCCTGTGTAGTCTCCTGCCAGTCCCTGTCTTGCAAAGGTTGCTCTTATTTTCTTTGGTCTATGTGAGGTAGTGCAAGAGTGTGTGCACTTGTGCGTGCGTGCGTGAATGCATCTTAGAGCCTTTTCGCCATCTAAGCGGAATAATGGGTGTGAAGGCAGAGCTGTGGTATTAGAGATCTCCATTTTAGGGGGGATGAAATGTGGGGAGCCTGCATTATTCAATACTGACCTCACTGGAGAGCTGGATCCTGCACGCAGTTGTCGGTTCCACTGTCCTTACAGAGGGCCAGTGGCAGCCACACAGAGGCAAGCTTGTTCAAACCCTCAGAATGGATGGGTACAATCTGGGGTGAGCAAATGAAATACACTCTTTAGTTTGTCATAGTACTTTTAAGCAAGGCGTTTAAACCCTATCTGCTCAAAGGCCAGTGCTGCAGTACCCATCAACATAAGTTTTTGGTGGTTTTGAGTATTTACACAGAAAAATAAATGAGAAATAAAGGAACTTGTAATACCTTCAAAAATTGTTTTAATCTATTATATATGACATATATAATAGATAGATTATATATAGGTATGTTACAAAAATGAACAAGGTTATTGAAGGTTATTAATGAATTCAGTCCCTAACTCTGGTACAGCGTCAGCAGCTGCAGTTAAGTTCTTCATGTCAAATGAAGAACTGATTTTTTAAACTGGGAAAATGTAAAAGAAAAGCAAATTTGTGTGTAATGACTGTCCATGTGACTAAACTGTCAATTCAGCTTAATATCTTAAGTTTGTTAAACTTGTTTTCTCGAGCTATTTTAAGGCAGCAGGGGAACTTATGTTTGTAAGTTGAACAGACTTAAAATGATGTACAGTGTATGTACTGTAAATAACATAATAAAATACAATTATACTTGTAGCATGCACAGATGGAAACTTTGTGTTGTGTATTAGTGTGTGTGTGTGTGTGTGTGTGTGTGTGTGTGTGGAACCCCTGGAGAGTGTGTGATGCAATGGGTAAGCAGAGATTACATATCTATACTGTATAAAAAAGATGGACGTGCAGTTTGTCACACTGTCGCAGCTGGGAGATCTCCTCATTATCTGAAAAGTCTTCGCTCTGCATATGTGCATCTATTACCAAACATGCGTGGAGCCGTCTATGTGATCTTAATGATCTTATTTTAAAAACTGTCATTTCATATTAAGCAGTTGTTTTCACTTTCAGCACTGTCTCTCCTCTCCCTCTCTCTCCCTCTCTCTCTCTCTGCTTGCTGTTTCTCTCTGTTCCCTCCCACGCATTTACTGTCAGTAGAGATCTAACCCGGCACTTAAGCAACCCTCCCCGCTGCAGGTCCTTCACAACACAACGCTGTGCACCACATTTTCTTTATCACAATAAATAATGCAGGCCCCATCTAAAACTAATAAGGCAGCATGGAACAGTGAGGCAACATAACAAACTCAAACCAAGAAACACGCAGTGTCTATTGAAGCATTTTGATTCATCTCATTGTTTCATACATCCAAAACTGTGTCTTCATATCGCTTACTACATCATTATTATTCCTGTTATTATAACTTGTTGTTGTTGAACCGCATGGTGTTATCATAGAATGAAGCTTTATGTAAGAGACAATTTGCTGCATGATTGTCCTTTGTCCCACGCAATCCAAACCTCTTTAGATAGCTTCCTTACCAAATTAGCTCTGTCTGCGGTCCAGTGAGCATGGCTACAGATTATCATACACACACACATACGCACACACTGACTGACAGCTGCTGCGAGGGTAAGATAAAGAGGTGGCCTCCAATTTGCTAAAGGTCAGAGCCCCGGTATTTGAAGCCAGTCTCTTGGAAAATCATTAATCATTAATTACAATTTGTAACCAGTGGCAACATAAACATTTTAGGTACAAGTAATTTACTTAATTTTATGATTTATATGGCAATTACAGTTGTCAATATTGATAGGCTACCATTTTGATTACAGCGTATGTCTATTGTGAATAATGGTTGTATCATTAGCTCTTTCCATCCATTTTACTTTTATCTTTCCAAGGGAGAAATACAGCATTCCTTCATAAATTAGAATAATTTATCGAGGGATATCACACCTCTCCCACCTAGTGTGTGTCACATTGGCAGGAAATCTTCTCCTAGGACATTCAGGACAATAGACTGGCTGATAAAGATCCTTTTCTCCCACATGGCAAGCTCTGGTAAATACCTCAGATCTGTCAGTGGGACCCAAACTAAATCCTATCCTGCTCTGTAATGTTCAGGAGCACCTTTTTATTGTAGGTTATCAATCTATTTGTCAGAGAAGATGCGCTGATTTTCATTCAGTTGCCTGTCATTGTGGAAGATTGTCCACCATGAAAACATATAGATAGAAACAGAAACGACAAACAGGAAAATGCACAAACAAACCTTTTTCACAGTGAAGCAATGCCCTTTGTTCTCCTTGAGGTGTGTGTGTGTGTGTGTGTGTGTGTGTGTGTGTGTGTGTGTGCGTGTGTGTGGATGCATGTGTGTCTGAGACCTGAAATAGAGGATGGGGGGGTGGACCAGGTTTTTCTTTGTTGCCACCCTTTGATGTCGCCAGGAGGGGGTGGGGGGGGGGGGGCAGACAGGAGGATGGGAATGTCCTTGGGGACGGCCGACCTGTGCGAAGAGAATGACAGACGGACATGCGGGGGGGTGCGTACACAGAAGGGTACACATGCAGAAAGACAGAAATTCACAGATTTCACACACATATATGCATATAAATTCATATCTGTATGTATATATATATATATACTGACACTCTCAGGAATCAACACAGTTTTAAACAACACACTCCATGACATATTAAACCATAAAAACATGTCTTTAGATATAAAAGTTAAAAAAATGGAAATTGGCCATTAAATTATTGCATTTGATGCTTAAAAGCATTTTCAGAGGATGTTAAAATCACTATAGGGAATTAAATGAAATATTAATACAGTAGAACTTTTTAGCAATATCTGATTTTGCCCTCAGAGCATAAAGCAGAGGAATTTATCTAATGGAATCTGAATCTACAGAGTCTAATGTCCATTTATATCGTACAGGGACAGTGCTCAGATTTAGCCAGCAAATTATTCAGTGTAATTAACTTGACATTTCCATCTCCCTAAGCAATAAAGCAGTGTCCTCACCCTCAGAGAGCCTGTAATTATGTTATTTGATGAAAAAAGACAAGCTCAGTGGACACCAGTTTGAGAGTCAATTAGATAATAGTCTCATCCATACATATGTGGAGGTTCAGATCCTCACAGCGCAAAGCGACATCTTAGACTCTCTCTGAATGTGGCTGAAACAAGACTTGAAAAGTGCTTAAATCTTGAATTTCTTGATGAACATGTTGCCAGGAATCCAAAACACTAACAGACAGACTAACTCGTGGACAGGCCTAAAGGGACTCACATATATGGACAAGATATATGACCTCTCACTCTGCTCAAAGGCTGACAGTACAAGCCCCTAAACTGCTTTTTAATTAATAGCTGATTCTGCTCCATCGATCTTCTCTCTAATTATGGGGCGTGAGCTTGCTATAGATCAGCTGCCCTTGTGAAATACACACACACACACAATCACATCTGCACTCACACATGCAAGCACTTCTTGCATACCTCCATAGCACTCTGCTGGATGTTTCATCGTATCCACTTCATTGTGGGAGGTAAATATTTAAACAGTTTACCATTCAGAGGCATTGCCTGTCTCGAGTCTTCGGCCCTCAGGTCCCACAGACTGAGAATGAGTTAATATTTTTAATCACATCCTCGGCCGAGCTAATGGAATGCTTGTGGTGTTTTTTACCCGATCAATAGCTGTTTATGTGTGTACAGTGACACAGTATATCAGCCTCTGGGCAGACTGCCAGCAGGTGGGGAATGACTCCAGTCAGCACTTTGGGAGATGGTAGGGGGAGGAGAGGAGGGAGGGAGGGAGGGGCGAACATTTCACATGTATACTGTAAGCCTGATGTGTCAGGGACTGTGTGTATGTGGTGTGTGGTGATGTAGTGCAGCAAAAGAGGGTGGAGCCATGGGCGCAGCGGGGCTGGCATTGGACACGCTGAGGATTTAAAAGCTGAGTCTGATGGGTCTGCAAACTGCAGCACCAACGTGAGACGGACAAGAGGAGAAGAACTCAGAGACAGGCAGAAGGGGGTGGAGAAAAACTGATCAACACTGATGAATTCTGCATGATGATTAAAGAGTGTTTATAATAAAATAAGTCTGTGTTTGTGTGTTCATGCATAGGAGGTCTATAGCCGCCAGTTGGTTCTCCATTGGGATTTATGTGCACAGCCCCTGACCACTGATAAAGACGCTCATGGTTCCTCAGTGATAGATGTTTAACGCCTCCAACACTCATAGTCTAGTGTGTTGAGCTTGTGACACTGCACCTGAGATAAAAGCAACAAATGGAATGTGCTCACAATAAAACTACTTTGCTGCAGTTTGTTGGCATCCTGTCAAGTGCACATTTCTTCCCTTTATGACATCTGTAACACCACATCTGTGCACCACCACCAAAAACAAAATGAATCAACAAGCTAACATCTGTCTGAAGGATCCTCTCACCCAGCTGCCACCACTAGGGCATTGTGTTTGATCCATGATGACATCTGATGAATGAAAGCAGGCATTAGTGTGATATATTCCTACAACTGTCTCCACGCTTTTTTGGAGAACAATCGCTCTATTAACTCCAGCCTGGCCATTTCTTCTCCATGGGACCACAGTCTTAGAAAATCATAACGCCATTTAGTGATTCTTGGCTGCCTTAACATTTTGAAGGATGTCTTGTAATTACCCTGCACTCACCCATGACTAGCAGGTTAAATTGAACGACTCACAGCACTCACACTCACCAGCAGCCCATTGCTAATCTCAGTGTCATTTCCTCAAGCTTCAGGGTTGAAATAGATATCGCTACTTAAATGGGCACTGGGGAGTAAGGTGATGATAGCACTGTTGGACACTTCAGCACCACCCACCTACCCACACGCCACACATCACGTATAGACATTATCACCTCCAGTTGGTGAAAAGTGAAAGAGAATGTGCAGCAGTTAAGGGGCAATAAAACCTGTCTGGTCACTTAGAGGTGCTGGCATGGACTGAGCCAGACTGTTTCCCCTTGTTTCTAGTCTTCATGCTAAGCTAAGTTAGCCTGCTACAGGCTTTAAGCTTCATATTTACAGTACAGTACAGTTTTAGCAATCTCCTCCTCTCATCTAACTCTCTCCAAGAATGCAAATAAATGTATTTCCCCAAATCTTAAACTATTCCTTTAATAAATGGACGACAATGCTGAAGTCGTTCTTTCGAATGTTTTGCACAGATCTATAAAGAATTAATAAATAATGTATGAATTATTAATTATTATTATTAAAAAGGCATCAGTTTCAACCAAAAAAAAACCTTTGGAATGCCTAAATTGGGGGTTGTTTTGTGTCATTTGCATTTCTCACGAGGAAACCATATCCATAGTGATTCCCTCCTCTCGCCAGGTCCTTTGTTTTCCTGAAACCTTACTCAGTATGGACAGCACTGTGTGCACATAGTATATCATTTTCAACTTCTTTAACAGCTATTTTCTATTTGTTATTTTCATTATGAAGAGGACATGCTCAAACATGAATGACCTTCATGCCTTTTACAGAGGTGAGTGTGCTTTGCATTTTGATGGACTGCCAGGTGGTGCACTGAGAGACGTTGAAATTCCTAACTGAGTCAGACCTGATACAGGGTTTCTTCATTAGTGGTCACTTCATCTCAGCAAATGTGGTGAGAACGGAAGAGGACTCGTGGGTATTGGGACAAATGAACAATGAGCAGTGTGAAAAAAAAACACATCCTCTCCAGGTTATGCCTTAACTCTGTGTACATCTACGTGCTTTAATCAGTCACTGCCAGTGATTGATCAGTGCTGAGTGGTAATCAGTTGTAGTTTGGCTTGTAGTATCACAGAATACAACATCCCATCTTCATGTCTCATTAGGTGCATGTGTCACTATTGTTCCTGTGCCTCATGGACGATAAAGACAGAGGAGGCAGCACCTCCCCCCTTGAAGCAGCCCTCATATCTCATCCTCTCAGCTGCCCCATGCATGTCTGGATGTTTGAAGACTATATACTGAATGGAGGATGGGAGATTTGTCAATAAGTCAGCCCCTGGAGGCAGGTAATCTTTAGTCCTCCAGCCTGACAGCCTGCAGCGCTTTGTGTGGGGAAGGGAGTGTCCCCCTGTGTCCTTTTCCAGTTTTTACATCCTCCACTGCACAGTGGTAAGAAATGGGGCAGTGGAAGGATTCATGTACTGTATATCAAATTCTCTATGTGAAACCAGGCAAGAGGACAACTTCAAAGGTGATATTGTTGTATCCATGTTCTATAATAAGGAAAGGAATATAAAATCCCAGCTGACAGTTTTAGTGGAGATAAAGTATTCACAAGATGATGATGAGAAGCCAAAATCTCATTAATCCAGTCAAGGCTACAGTAAATGTTTTAGTAGATGATAAATACAGTATGTACAAGCCAACAGTTCTGTGAGAAAATTGCACTGATATGCTGAAGATTAACACACTCCCAAGAAACACAATATAATGAGGTTAGCCATAATCCTCTCAAAGACAAAGAAGAAAACTTCAGATAGAGTAGTAAAACAAGCAAACTGAGAAGAGCTGAGGACAACCTGGAAGATTTCTTTGAAGGTGCTGTAAGCAATATTTTTATATTAATGATGGGTCAGATGACTTTGTGTAATTTGGAAGGCATCACTCATAGTGACAAACCCACAGAGAATTATCACCCACCTCTGCCGTTCCTCTCAGCTCTACAGACCTTGATAGTGTCTTTCAGCTCATTGTTTCTGTTTTTCGGGCCCACATCTTTAATGTTTTATTTCACACTGACCACTCTCATTAGCTGTAGTTACACGCACACATTTTATTCATTCCAACCGAAGATCTCAGGTCACCTGTTTACATGGAATGTGATCTGATCTGGTTTTTGCATGTGCCAATCATAGACTGCATATAAAAAGGTGCTGATGCATTTAATTAAAACAAAAGTGATGGATACGTCATGCATTTACATTCTTCAACAACAATTTTATTTGTATGGCATCATCTGTTCAGTTCTTTAAGAGTTTGTATTAAAAACAAACAAAACAGCACTTGTATATTCATCCATGTTCTAGTAAGGTTCACCTGGAGTGAGATTCAGTTAAATGACAGTATATCTTTCATACCTGCACATTGAAAGATAATTCCTGCTGAGAGTGCGAGGTGACTTGCTGTATTTTGCACAGACACAGGGCTACCTCAGAGTGTGCTCGTGGGTTCATCTTTTAAGTGCCTCTGCCTTAACCAAAAGAAAGAACAAGGAGAACCTGACCATTTACCCACACAGACATACAATACTGGCAACTTTTTATTCAAAGATTGATGCCTACTTTGTTATTAATAACTGTGATAATATAGCCATTAGCACATTTTTTACAGGTGCATTATCTAGAACCATATCCTCAGGGCTTGAAGATTAATGAAAGGGGAAATCGTTCTGTTTGACCTCTCCCAGCTTCACACCTGCTCAGCTGCAACGGAAATTAATGTTCACTGATGTGACCTAATTATGCTAAACAAAAGCTATTAATAACAATACTAGATTTAATGAATGCATCATATGATAACATCTTAAGTGAATGCATTTCTTGGAACGAAATGTAGATAACATGTCACAACTTTTCAGCAAATCTCTGCACCAACTCTCCAGCAGCAGGTATAATTTAACAGCAAGACAGCAAGTAATTACGTATTTTAAATATTTTATCACAAGAACAAAAAAGAAGATGCCCTTAATAAATTCCTTATTAAGAAGATTGTCTTTCATGTAATCTTTCAGGCTATATCTGTCATCAGAGATCTAACATGAGCAAGAGAGGGAATTCTTAACACTGATCGTTGAAACAGAATCATCTAAAAGTGATCAGAGGCATCGCCCTGACTCTAAGCTATGATCTCCTGATCATTAACTATTCCATTTGACACACTCACTACTCACTGTTGTCCTTAACAACTGCTCAGATTTAGGGTTTTAATCCCTCATGACACCTTGAGAAAGGGTCTTTGCAACATCAGGCTGAGTTTCTTTTTGTTGTCTCTCTGAAAATGCTGTGTCATAGTGTGCAGGCTGAATGTTGAATAGAAAGCCCTGGATGGGCTCAGCTGTTCTATTATGGACTAGGCAGTGGCACACACCGCACACCCCCCAAAGAGCTGAGGGAACATTTTAGAATGCAGTGGTACACTGTGATCTTTACACAAGATATTGTCTAAAAATGTTGTGTCAGATTGAATATGAACTTCTACATTATTCACTTCTGTATCAAGAATGCCTTTGACATGACAGGAGACTATAAATATTACTGATACAGTTTTTTTTTTTTTGCTCAGTTAGCACCCTTTTCTTATTGGACAATATTGATGTCAAAAAACCAGCCTCAACACTGACTCCACCAATATAAAGGATATTTCTGAAATTGACTGGAGTTTTATGAGGGTGTTTCTGTAATATAGACTTGTAAACCAGAATGTCCTCATCCAAATGGATATTTTAATGTGAATTTGATTCCAAATTGCTTCCTTTAATATTGTCAGTGGTTGCACATGATTTCTTTAAGGACACATCCCAGTAGGTTGAACTTGTTTTGCTACACTCCTGTTCCCTCCCTGGCCTCCTCCAAAATAATGAGTCCCAACTGAATATGGCCCAAACAGCACCGTCTTCAAGTAAGTGACTGTGCCTCAGCTAAGGTTTGACAGAGATACAGTTAATGTGTGTCTGACAAGTACCAGTAATATGAACTAATGTCAGTTAATAAGCATTTACTACCTCCTGAAGTTCGTCATGTAAAAATTAGAGCTGTAAACTGATTCTAGTTGTATCAACAGACTGAGTGCCTGAAGATAAAAAGTCAACAAAATCTCAAGATTTTCCAAAATATTCTCAAGTGGTTTGAAATGTCCAAAGGGCACGTGCATTTTTTTTTTTACCACATTTATCTCCACTGTGACATTTTGTGCCTCCAGTGCATGTAGTGCATCAACAGCAGTCTGCAGAGCTTCTGTTCTGCAGCTTACCATGCACACACTGATTTCTCAGTGTACCTTTCTCCTTCTCCACCTCTTGTTACAGCCACCTGAAACCTAAAAATACTTTTTTCTTTTAATGTTTCATCAGACGTTTCTCTGTATAACAGTTGGTTTCATCACTGAAGGAAGTGATGATTCACACTTTTCCCACACCTGAGGAAGGAAAAAAGATTTCACCACAGAATCAAAGAGTCGTGGTGTGATGTGTTTTAAATATAGTATATATAACATCTCTGACAGTCTGCTAATTGTACTGTGAAACACTGTTGTAATGAAACATATTCATGGTCTTGTTATAGGCATAAATTCCTCACACATGGAGCACTGCGTATTTTTGTACCGTGAAGTATAATTATCACACAATGCATGTATATGAATCTTTGTACCTACCTTTACTGTTTTCATTAATTTTTTGTTTCGTCTGTTTTGTGAAAGCAATAGTAAGTACTCCTTTCCCATTACTATATTCACAGAAAGGTGCAAAAGCTTGGTTAGAGTTGCATTTATGAACAAACATCTACATGCACAGATACAGACATCAGCAACTGGTCTATAGAAATTGTGTCTGCAGACTCTGCCTTCATTCATTCAGTAAGTCTACTACAAATAAGGTATTTGTAGTAATCAGTTTACATTTACTTATTTACTCAACATTTCAGAAATCTGTCACAATGTAAGCATGAAATGTAAAATTGAATGTTGATCAAGTGTCACATCTACTTCAACTGATCCTGGAGGAATCCTAGATCCTAATGAGCAAAGAGAAAGAAAAACATGGAGCACATCTATACAAGATCAGGTCAGTTAACCTTCACTGTATAAATCAAATCTTCACAGCTGAATTAAATTCTCCAAAATGTTTGAAATAATTGAAGGACAGCAATGATTATAGCCCACTCCATTTTCTGATTAGTGAGATGGACTTTCCAGCTAATGTAATTGTATTTCTCAGGTTGAATACCACTTCATCCATCCTCAAAGAAGCTTAGACGGAGGTCAAGAAGAAGGATGTGCCCTCCCTCTTTGTTCAAAGAATAACATCCTCCCTCAGTCTGTCTGCCTGTCTGCCTGTCTGGCTCTGCAGGCTATGTCTCTGCTATTATTAGCAGCAAAGAAAAAAAAACACAGAGATGGCTTGGTTAACAGAGAGAATGCCACGTCACATATGGGGCCTACCTCAAAATGAATCAGCACTTTGTGCCAGGCAAGGAAACAGCTTGAAGTGGTAATTTCATGGTAAATACTCAATACTAAATGCAATTTTCTCGTCACAGACCTGTAAGCTGCTTGTCACCAAATTATTTTTGGTTGTTTCTGCAACAGGTTTTTGGCTCATCCAATTTACACTCACACATTTAAGTGCCTGTAACTGCTCTCTCTATTTTTCTTCTCTCTTCTCGCCTCTGTATGTGTGTTTGCCCCTCTTCAGGCATCTTTGTCAGCCTGTCTGGACAAGAGCGAACTCTGCATCTCTGATGAGAGCGGTCATTCCCCAAGGCTGCTGCAGCACAGCAGGATGCTAGCAACGGATTCCAAGGCAACAGCAGCAGCACCTCACAAATTAACACTTTGTTCACTGGCACAAAAACTGAGATATGTATAACCATCTGTTATTGAATAATTCCTACCAAAACTGCATTTAAAAAATCTTTCCCTGTGTATTTGTGCATTAAAAGAAATATTCTGGCATTTTGGGAAATAAGCTTCAGTATCAATTTCATCTCTGTGCATTTAGCTTAGCAATGTGTTTATGTGTTTGGCCTAGCTTAGCACAAAGACTGGAAACAGGGGAAACAGCTCTGTCAAACTGCTTCCAAAACTCCAAAGCAAAAGGTTATATTTACAGTTTCTATTTTTTGAAATGTGTAGAATAGAAAACAAGAGCAATTAGCTGACACATAGAAAAGGGCTCTAAGACTTTGCATTGCACACTGAAGTTGCTGGCTTTGCATATTTTCCTATATCTTTAAAGAATTATTGGATGCACTATTTACTAGCTAGAAATTTACAACACATAAAAAGCTAATTCTGGAGCTGTTAGAAGGTGAGGATAGCAGTCACCTCCTGATACCAATGTTTGTGCTAACCTAGGCTAAACATGTCCTGCACAGAGGGTTGTACTATCACAACAAATGGATTTCCCAAATTGTCAAAGTATTCCTGTAAAGGTGTGAAAAGTGAATTTCCACCTCACACTGTTTGTATGAAGAAAGTTTTCAGTCGCTCCAAATAGCCAATGTACAGATTGTAAAGTAAGTTCTAAGCTAACAAGCAATAAACTCAGTCTGCGTGTTGTTGTGCTCAGCTGTCAACTTTCAGAAACTACAGTCTCTGTATGGTTTATGAAAGCATTTTGTAAAGCCAAGAGATTAGCACAAATATTTAGCTCAATTTGGAAGTATTTAAATGCCCACAAATGCTTCCCTTTAGTTCATGACCTGGTGAATTTGTGTGAATTCACATCTTCCTATTGACTTTCCATGCAGTTGTGCTGTGGCTAGAATTCCCCTTGTGTTCTGTCTGAACATATCTCAATAAGACTCGAAGAAGCTTTGATGAAGATTAAAAACAAATGTGCCTATCGCCCTCGTCCAGGGAATGACATCCTCCTACTGTTTTTTGTATCTGGTAGTATAATAGGGGCCTTTGTGTGTACATAAGGTCACACACATTCACACTTTAATATGTCTGCAGAGCAGACAACACAGTCCAGTGAGGAGGAATGGCTTTGAACTGCAGTTGCTGACAAACAGGTGAAATTTACGGCCTCGACCTGCTCGCTCCACAGCCTGATTCTCATTTCCACCACCATCACAGCCCTACACAGACACTTATCACCAGACAGAACATAAAACATGCTTCACTCTCAACACAGTCTCCTTTATCCCTCAAGATAGCAAAGGGGAAGACATGAAAAGGAAAGATTGCCACATTCAGTGAGGAGTGTGCCTATAGACGATATACATTAACCTCTCAAATGCACCAGGTAACCATTACAAAGTAAAGCTGTGCATCCAAACATTGTTGAAAGTTTATTTTAGATTCCAGGGGAGATCCTAACATTGCAAAAACACAAAATACGTCAGGATACATTCTGGGAAAATGTGTGTAAAATGATGCATGAAACATCTAGAATATCTTCCCTTGATGGAGTGGGGTAGCCATAAAAAGCACTGACTGAATATTGAATATTTCACCCAGTAAACATTCTAGACCTTCAGTGAAGAGCTGAAACAAGTCTAAACATAATATATATGCAGCGCTGTTAGTGAAATACTGACAGATGGCTCTTCCAACCTTAAAGCTACATGAGGAGCTGAATTTTAGGGCAGTTTATTCTTAGGTGCTGCTTACACAACACTGTGAGTATGTTAAGACAAGAATGTGTCCAATAATTATTGAACGATGCACTTGAGAAATCAGCCAACTGCAATGTATTCTGATTGCACTGGGAGTGAAGGCTAAGCATGCTCTGATAGCTTTCAGCAGCTATAAATTTCAAATTAATCCCAGAGAGTTTCTTATAGGAGGTGATATTTTATAGTCAGCACATACGTTTTTATAGCCTCGTAACATTCTCATGTGTTTTCTATGGTTATGAACGAGGGGCAGGGTGGTGAGACTTAAAATAGAAAGTTGAAGCACTCTTCAACTTCGAGGCAATGGGAGGGAGGGCTGTTTCATAACGGGACTTTTACAGTGTCATTTCACTGGACGGCTCCCACCACACCTTCAACTCAGCAGCATTGCAGGGGTATAAATCTTTGAGGAGCTGCAATCTGCGTCACACATGCACGCCCTGCACTGAGACTGTCCCATTCAGTTGGTGGGCAAGAGGAGAGATGGGCTAATCAGAGACGATCCATGAGGCCCAAGGTCCCAAGGTGTGGGACACCTGTGTGTGTTTAAGTGTGTGGAGCAGCAGCAGAGGTACAAAGGTCAATATACAGTATAGCAGCAGGTAATCCATCATATCTCTGTAATGCTCATCTGCACTGTGGCCCTGAGACTCAAGAGAAGAAAAAAAAACATATCTCCAAGAAAGAGGTCAAGGTGACATTGCCTTTAGGCGTGTGCTGGTCCAAAGCAATATGTACTTTTACAGATAAATCAAAGCAACAATTTTTTCCCTGATCTCATGCTAGAAGAATATTTATATTGAGATATTGGTTCTCATCACTGAACCTCAACCTCAACTGATAAATTGTTTTTTCTTTAGCAACAGACCACAGACTGCATTTGCTGCATCCTTTTAAGCATTAAAAGAGAAATAAAACTTAAAAGTAACTTATAGAAATGTATATGTTATCATAGTAGGTACTACAGGGTGATATCCCAGACATGCTACAGAAGAATAGCATGCTCACGTGCTACTACAGAAATCTGTGAATATTGTCTTTCTCATCATTCATTACAAATCCTTAGTCAGTGGTGGAAGAAGGAAGGAAACAAAATACAAATATCACAGTGTAGACATAATCTATTACAATTAAAATCATACATTCCAATATTTTTCTTTTGTAAAAGTTACAAATATTGGCATCAAAATGTACTTAAAACACCACAATTAAAAAGCACTCAGTATTCAGAATGCCCATTTTAAAATAATGCATATCACTGGAGAATCATTTTTGATACATTCATGCATTCATCATTTTAATGTTGCAGCTAATTTTGAATTCGTTATATACTGCTGGGTAGCTTGTAATTTTACCCCCAGTGATCAATCATGTATATCTGCTCTAAACATATAATAATGCATCAAAATGTTGCTGTTTTATGTTCAGTTTGTTGATTTTGTTTATTGATCTGAATCTACAAAGTAACATTGAATAAATGTAGTAAAGTACAACATTATGTAGTCAAGGATAAGCATAAAGCAGCTAATAATGGAAATACTCAAGACAAGTAACTCAGTAATCATTAGTTACAGAATTAGACTGTATAATACAAAATATTATCTTTCTACGCTTTTCTGTTGTGCATCCTGTACTTAGAAGTGTATGATGAATGTAAAAGAAACCACACAGTGACATCATGTGCACCTCAGTAATGTCAAGTCTTTATTGATGGTGTCATACAGCAATACATGAGTAGTAATAACAGTAAAGAGAATAGCATGTCATCTACATTCAATCCCTATGCTTTTGTAGTCATGGTAGCTCTAGTAAACGCTAATAAAGAGATAGTAATGATTAAACATCCCACTGAACAGAATCATACACATCACACACATGGCCAGAAAAAAAGCTGCTGGTGTTTTAAGGCATTTTACATCCTACAGTATTTGCTCTATGGCTAGATCTTTGCGTCTTGGTTTTGGAATGGTGACGTACTGTACCGTATATTCAGGAAATGCTTGCTTTTGCATGAAGTGGTGTTGCATGTGTGCTTAGAAAAGTTTGGCAGTGCTGTAGAAGTAGTAGTAGTGACATTTTTTTTCAGACACCCATGAAAACTTTTTTGGTTTACATAGGAAAGACAAAGGCTTGACATTTGCAGCCATGAATCATTCATCCCATTGTTATAGCTGTATACTATAAAATGCTGCTTTTGTTTACACGTTCGTCTACTTCTGAGATTTTCATTCTGCTTGACACTGGAATTCAGTATTCCATAAAATAAAATGCCCAACTTTTTGATTTTCTGCCTCCCTCCCCCCAAAAAGAATTCCAGTTATAATAGGCCACTGTGTAGAGATACAAACACACTTACTACAGTACTAAGATACTTATCACAAGCCTCAGGTATAACAGTAGGAACCCAGTCCAGAACAGTCTGTCACACAATCAGTAATTAGTTTGTTTCCATTCTTATTGTGAGTGCAGTTTGTCAGGGCGTGACCAACACCATAGGATAAGATAGCTGTGTTAGAGCTGGCAGTGCCCAAGCAGAAAAAACAAGCTACAAGTCTTTCATACTGACAGATTTCTACCGGTGAGGTCGTACTACAACAGACGTTTTTATCCAGTCATGGCCACAGTTAAAAAGAGAGAGGTCAAGTTTGTTTCAAACACATCGTGGTCTGGTAGGTTGTGATGTATTTCGAGTTTTGTTGGCATGGTTTTTTCTTCAGGCTGAGTGACATGAGTCTGGGGCTTACATGTGCTTCAAGCGTCATCAATGGCACATGGGAAATTGTGTTAAATATGCATACAATTCATTGCACCCAGATGGATCGTACAGAATCTCATGCTTATGCGCTAAAGCATAATTTGCAATTCAGTCTCTGACTCACTGGAAGAAAAAAAAAAATCTTCCTGTTTCTTAGAATTTCAGCTGTGTTTTTCCTCCTTTACAGCATTTTCCCCTGTATCCTTCATAGTGCATTTTGCAAACTGTTTCCCATTCCTATATAAGTGCCTTAAAGAGGAGCTGTCTTTATTTTCACAATAATGACAGCAGAGATCTGTAGTCCATCTCAGTCCTATGATTTATAACAGTAGTCTCAAATCTGGCTTACAGGCTAACAAGCATGTGTATTACAGTTATGAGTGTCCACGATGATACTCAGCATGGTCAATGGTGAAAAGGAAGGCGATTTGCCGACCTTTGAGCTTTGAAAGGTGGGCTGATGGACTCCATGCAAGCATGACATCTACATAAACCATGCAAATTATGCTCAGTTAATCCCTCCATTTACTTTTTTTCTTCAAGTCTACAGTAATCCACTTTAGTTCATTTTGATTAATTGAAAAGGGTCAGTGCTCATCTGAGGATATTCATCCTCTTTTATACCATTGTCATGCAGAGCTGATTGAACCACAGTCAAACAACATGGTGCACTGACTGATTAAAAACATTGTGTAAGGAGATTTAAGCAGCACACTTTGTCAGAAACTCCCTTTTTACTGAGGAGACCAAGAATAATGGCTCAGCAAAACATGATCATATACTACTGTAATATTTTTGGCTGGTTTCTAATAATCATGTGCTTCTCACTAAAATGTCATCATTATGTAAGGTGGGTGTTATTCATATCGTATAAGTGGATTTAGAGAGAGTGACCAATACCAGCTGATGTGTTCTGAATCTTTTGTCCTTTAAGTGCACACAGTAACACTCGCACACACACATGCTTCTATTGGAATGTGTTGAGAGTATCTCACAGCTTGTGGTGGTAGTGCATGACCAACCAGAGTTATCTACTGTGTGTCGGTATTACACGTTGTCGTAACATTAGTGCAAAAGACCAGTTGAATATATCGTACTCTGAGAGACTGTACTTCTGTAAGAGACGTACCTAAGTGCTTGTTATTGTCGGATGTCGAGCTTGTGAAAGAGAAAGAGAGAGATCAGATGTATTGTGGTTTTGTATAGAGTGGTGGTTATAGTAGAGTTATAATGGATTTTCCTTGAGGGGAACACAAATGGGGGGACAGAAGGTACAAGGAGGAATAAACCAACATAAAACAAACCTAGAAACCCTGCACTCCATTTCAGATGTTAGCAACCTTCGTGATTTTATTATGCTTCTAATAAGAGGGCAAAGCAGGACTATCATCTTAGATCCCCACAAGTGCTTCACCTGTAAAGGTTCGAGGTTTGTTTTAGGATGGGAGATGAATAGTGGAGAGGAGTTGCAGGATAAAGGGAGGCTTTAAGGGTCAAGAACAGGCTTACAGTAGGCTCTTAGTTTTTCTGATTGGTGGGGATATCGTTGGGGTCTTGCTGCTTCTCCATCTTCTTAGTGGTGACCACTGTCTCCTCATAAACTTCACGCTGGGACACCTTGGCACCGGACTTACTCTGCTGCTGCTGCTGGTCCTCATCCTTGCCCTCCTTCTTGGTGCTCTTACCAGAGCTGGTGTAAATGCGGGACTGGTAGTTGTAGCCTTGCCCGACACCGGCACTTATGGAGGGGCTGGGATAGGTGATGCCTGTCCCGATGCGGGTCTCCTCCCCTTCCAGGAGTTTCCTGCAGCGAGGGTGATATAGGGAAGGGTTTAAAACAAATGGAGAATGTGATAGAAGGGAGGAGATAATGTAAAAAGAAAGGGAAGTGCCATTTAACAAGGGAGAGAGTGAATTTTCTCCCAGCAGAAATATGCATATTAGTATTCAAACCAGGATCTTTCACCTCCACATTTTAGATGTTATTGTAACGTAACAATATGTGGGTCGTCTTGAGAAGAAAGAACCTACTCAGTAGGCTGTACCCAATATCCAGTTATCTTGACATCAGCAGATCCTGATACTCCTCAGGTGACGGCCATCTCACTCTTAGTGGTCCCTCAGCTCATTCTCCAGCTCACCATGCTCTCCTAAGAACAATAGGCCCAGAGTCAATATTTCTAACAAATATTTTTATTTATTTACAGAGTGCAAAAAGCATAAAAAGGTCTGCCTCAGTGGAATACCTGCTGCACCAAACACCCTACTGTGCAGTGTGGCCTGGGATTATGAATAAATAGGCTGGAAATGTTTGTCTTACAAACATTTTTACTAGGGATGTTGAGTCACAAGCGGTACTTGTATAAAATTACTCATTTAGAGCATGTACCTGCGGCGTTGTCAGATGCAGCTGCTGAGCGGTTGTCCCAGGGAATGAGTTTCAGACCACGGACAGAGCCCGAACAGCTGCTGATTTTACTTATCGTTTCTGGCATTTCTACTTCTTCAGAGAAAAAACACTGTACCGAGTTTTCATTCAATGTAAATAAAGTTTTATGATACTGAAAATATAAAGCTGGTTTTCCATAATTTATATTTTGATATGCGGTTAATGGGTGATTAAAATGTGATTACCTGGTAGTTTCAAATCTCCACATTGTGCCTGTCCTCCATCTCCCGGAGCTGCTTGTCCAGGTACCGTTGGTTCCCCAGACTCTTAACCGATGGTCTTGACTGCAGCTGCCTCCTGAACTCGTTCACCCTCGCTGGCGCGGATGGCTTCGTTATCTGGCTGGCCCGGCTCGACAGGTCCGCAACTTGGGTCTTGTACCACCCTATGGACCGCAGGTTCTTGGACGCCATGACCTGTACTGGCCAAGAATCTCTTTGAGGCGGAGGATCCAGCTTCTGACACCTCCATCTCCACGGACACTAAGGCTCTGGACTGGCGTCCGGTCAGCTCGACCACCTCTTCGTGCACCTTCCTGAGGAAGTTGATCTCGTCCAGGAGGGATTCCACCTTCTTCTCCAGATCCAGGCACCAAGCGGTGGCGTCATCCACATCTTCTGAAAGCCTGAGGGTGGCCTCCGCCTCCCGCGGAACCCTCTTCGTATTTTCCCTGACTTTCTGCAGGTCAGTCTTTCACATATCCTCCGATCAGCAGCTGAGACTTCCGTTCAGTTCTTCGCTGAGCGCAGTTCGGATCTCCGTTGGTAAAGCTCAGCCAGGCGGGACGTCTGACCACCGCGCAGAGCGATCAACCTGTTCCAGCACTTTGTTGTGCTACCCAAGTTGCGCACTTCTCGATGAATATTGCAAAGCGGTCATTAAGAATCTCGCATTTGTTCCTTTCATTGGTGCGATGATTTTGAACTCATTGTTGAGGACGGTGCCTGTGTCAGGTCGAAGGTCTCCAGCGGCATGTGGGAGAGAAGGAGCGGCTGGACTTTCTGGCTGTACGAGCCCAGGATGAGATGCTGTTGAACTGGGACAGAGGAGGACCGGTAACTTCCTGGAGGACACACTGATCGCCGTCCATGATGGAGAGGAAGTATAATGAGAATCGCCGAAAATCCTCCGGCAGGACGAGGAGAAGATCAGATCCGTAGCTCATCTTGGCTTCTTGCAAGGAGACAGAGTAGAGAAAGGGCGCGTCCCCTTTATAGGGGGCCAACCCAATCACCAATTAATGCCCGCTATAACATCCGGACGATCCGTTCCAGATGGGTCAGGGTAGTCCATCACGAAAGGAATATATGATTAATGTTGCGTTAGAGATGATTTTCGTTTGGAACTATTCATCTACATTAATCCTGACATGAGTCCAGACAAAGTAGTTTGCACTGGTCTCGTGGAGCAGGATGGAACTGTCCTTATGCAGTGGTGATGCGTCAGTGTTTGGTCGGTTGTTGCACGTATACACTTACCAAAAGATAATACTGAAATGTCCCAACCGGATCAAAATCTTACGGTAACTCTTGAGCATACTGGGCCTGGAGCCTGAGAAAACTCTAAACCGAGGAAACCCCACCTTCACTATCCAGTGCCATCTTGACATTCAGCAGATCCTGATACCTCAGGTGACGAGCCATCTCACTCTTAGTGGTCTCAGCTCATTCTCCAGCTCTGCCATGCTCTCCAAGAACAATAGCCTAGAGGTCAATATTTCCTAACAAATATTTTGGCTTATTTACAGAGGCAAAAGTATAAAAAGGTCTGCTCTCGTGGAATAATTGTTGCACCAAAGACTCTGTACTGTGCAGTGTGTACTGGGATTATGAAGCAAATAGGGAATGGAGGAAACCCCAGGATTTCTAAATTATCCTAAATCCAAATTACACACAATTTAGATAGAATGATGATAGTGTACTTTCCTTGAAAATTTTCTGTTAGATATATTTGCCAACAGAAGTTGGTAAACTGATAATAATGCCTTTATTAATGGTCTCTAAAACATCACAGTGAGGTTTTACAGGTAATCAGAGATTTCAATTTCATTATGTATTTAATCATGCTACAACAAACTGTACTTAGGAATTAAGTAAATCTTCGAAGAGAAAGTGTAAGTTGTTAAGTTTGGATAAAGATCCTTTGGAAAAACAGCATCCCACTAATAGGCATTTGCTGCCCTGTTGTCAGATCACGACACACTGCAGGCACATATGAATATTTAAGATGCAGGTTGCATATATACAGTCGTGGAAAAATTATTAATTCATCTTTTGTTTCTCTTCCAATTCCCTTGTTCATTTTAATGCCTGGTACCACTGAAGGTATATTACCTGAAGAACACAATGAACACGACAAAAATGCAGCTGATTACATAATACTTTATGTCCCACGACATGTGCTTTGGCTGAATTGTATTCCCAGGGTATATAAGAGGTCATTTCATGTCATAAGTAGCACTGCACATGCAAAGGCCTGAGTGTTTTCCTGCTTACATTCGTCGCAGGCACAACTCAGAAGTTGTCAGCCTCACATAATGCCTAAAACAAAAGAATTATGTGAAGCCACAAAGGCAGCCATCTTGCACTACTGAAAGTGGCATGAGTGAGGAGACAGGTAGCCAAAAACTGAAGATCTCCAAGACAGCTGCTCATTACACCAAGAAAAAACAGTTTCTAACATGGTACTCACTAAATTGTTAGCTGGTCGGCAGGAAACTTTTCTACCCTCGAGATGTGACTGTGCACTCATCCTGCTCCTGTGTCAGAATCGTCGCTCGACCTCCAGGGACCTAAAAATGAGTGGGCACTGGTCGAGAAATGTGACTTGTTCGGCAAGGGCAGTTCGAAACCCACTTCCGCTGGTCCAGTCACACAGGGCACCTGAAGAAGCCTCATCAACGAAGGTAAGAAGTGTCCGTTACTCTTGCTAGGATCACAAGGATTGGACTGTTGATGATTGGGCTAAGGTTCTCTAGTGACGAACCACTTTGAGTTGATGCTCACTCCAGCCAACTTACTGGGTTAGGAGGAAACCTGATCAGGATCAGTGATGATCTGGGCTGTTTCAGTATGGGTGAACAGAAACGCAATTGTGTGAAGGCAAATGAACCATCATGTACAGGGCTACTCTTGAAACAGTCTCCTTCCATCAGCTGGAAAACTCTTTCCTGCCCCTTTAATGACTGATTTTCCAATGATAATGCCCTGCTAACGGCAAGGCCGTTAAAGCCTGGATGAAACGTAGAAATATCAACCACAATCTGGCCTGGCTCAATCACCAGATCTAAACTGTTTGGAAACCTGTGGAAAATCATCAACCCAAATGGAGAACCATAAGCCCAAAACAAAGCAAATTTGTTTGAATTTGTGCACAGGAATGGCTGCTGTGAGCAGAACAACAGTTGGTGGAGAGCATGCCAAGAAAGATGGCTGCAGTCATCAAAAACAATGGTTATGCAATCAAGTACCAACTCCTGTACTACGTGACTAAAAGAGGCAGAAAGAAAACATGGAATGCCTAAAAGCACTGTTTTTGGAAAGTACAATGCCATAGCTATTGATGAAAGAACTTAGCGATTTTGGTTATTATCAAGAAAACCATGGAAAATGGCTAGATATCAGCTCTTAAATTAAACTCTTTATGAGCTATTTTGTTGTTATCATTATATTTGTCCAAACAAATGTACCTTAGTACTATAACAAATGAACAAGAAATTGTTGGTGAACAATCATTTTTCCATGACTGTATATGAGGGCTTTCTGACATTTGGATAAATGCATAGTTGAGCCTCTGCACATTTGCTGATTTACAGATGGGGGCTTTCAATTTATCATAAAGAAGCATTTATGAGGCATCATAAAATAATTGTGTCCATCTCACCAGAACATACACTGCAGTACATCTAGTGAAGCCTCAACAGCCCAGGTAGCAGATGCCAAACCTTGATTTCTTTTCATTATAATTTAGCCATGAGCCTTTATAATTAGTATAAGCGCATTATAATTACACAGAATGTTCAGGATGAACCACTTGGATACAAAGTGCTCTTAAGATATTTTATTTCCTCTCAAAAATCTTTGCTGATGGATGAAGGAATGTTGTATGTAATGTCAAAGTTGTGACAGAGGAGGCATGAAGGTATTGTCATTGTCAGTAGAAAGAAAGCACTATATACTCAAACCTTTCAGGAGAAATATTTTTGACTTGTGCTGAGGAATCTGGAAGACATAAATTAAAATTGTTGATAAGTATTATAAAGTGAGTGTTACTCATATTTCTCGACTGCAGTGATTCTTGTCAGATGTTGGTCTGGGTTTAACCCTCGTCAAATAGGGTATGGAGTTTTTGGGTGTCCTTGAATTAAAATATTTGAGGATTTCACCGTAACTTAAAGAAATGACAGTAAGTGTTTTAGTATTTTGAAAAGTTTTTTAGTTATTTATTTTAAATCCCAGCCCATTTGGTTTGCTCTTTCCAGCAGATTAGACCTAAAATTAAACAGTGACTGAGGTTAAAGTACTGACTTTTATCACTGAGGATCGTTGAGGTTGTTCAAACTACGGGGTAAAAGACTCCTAACCTTTTTATGTACTGTAGTCCCCTTCATCCCCTTCATCAACAGAACAGTATGGAAGGACAATGACACTGTCCAACATCAGTATAGCATCAAATTAAAACTGAAAGTCACCACATTAAATTCAGTCATTGATTTATTCCAGATCTACGTGAAAGAATGTGTCATTGTCCAAAGACTCATGGGCTGCACTGTAAATATGATCAAATAGCTTATTGTCACTGTATAATGTCAAATGTTTCTTTATACTTTTGCACTATAATTAAGTTTTACTTGATTATATTTATTTGGCAGAATTACTAGTTACTCTTAAGGTCACAAATCACTGATTACTGACAATACCTCTGTACTTTTTTGTAAAGATACTTTCACACAGTTGAATTGCTAATTTAACACAAGGATTGCCTCCATGTTTTAAGACCTACAAAAATACTCTGCTTGGAATGATAAAGTGTCTACTCTGTTTTCTCTATTATCTATGTTATGAACAAGTGATGTATCCTTAAGTTTTGAGGGTTGAGGTGAGCACAGAAAAACTTTCTGCAAGGGTGAAAAAGTTTATCATTTTGCTCAGCCAAACATCCTAGTGTATTATACCTGTAACAGAATATGTTGTCAAATCTCTCTCTACCTAAACAGCGGTGAATAACTTTGTACATTTGCAATTTTACATTTTCCCATGTAATCTAGACCCTCTTGAAGGCCTCTTGAAGTTCTATTTTTAAAAAGGGATTTTTCTTTTTCTCCTTGTCTAATTTAAGAGTGAATGAATGCCAATAACGTAGCCTAACACCATTTCAATTTGAGTAGCTCACTGAGGCAGGCTACTCCTCCTAATGATCGTTTGATCATTGATCATTATCCCACTTATGTACAATAGGTAGAAACTGATTACAGATCATAGACTGTATGCTACAGATGCTGGTCACGTGTCTGTGCCACGACGACAAATAGTCCCGCCTCCTCGTGACAGACAGGAATAAACACCGCCCCCCGAATGTCTCATAACAACAGCTGGTAGCAGATAGAGAGAGAGAGAGATAGAGAGAGAGAAAGAGAGAGAGAGGCAGCAGAGAGCAGAGACACTCATCTTCTGCCTGCCTTGACAGTGTACACATCACCGCTCTGACTGCAGCTTTCTCTAAGAAAAACCCACATAAGAGATTTTTTCTCTGACTTTTTCACTGCTCAAGGCGCATGCTCAGACTAACAGACGGTGCAGTTGTTTTTTATTCAGGAACTCAGAGGTGAGTACAGTAATGCCAGTCACAGCTAAACACAGTGAAATCTGCTCCGGCTGTTTGTGGCTTTTGTTTTTGCATCAAAGCCAGCTAACGCGCTAGCTTTCTTATTGCCCGGACCACTTTTAGCTGTCCTTCTCACCAATGTCAGACAAGAAAGAGCAGGGTAGAGGCTATTCTAGCCGACCGTTAGCTAGCTTTTACAGTTTAGCAAACGACGGGACGTTGTTTGTTTGGTAACCCTGCTGCGAACAGGGTTGTTTTCGTTGCTGTTAGCTTGTACAGATACTTTTACAGTAGCTTAAGCTAGCTAAACTCTCAGCGTTCACCGTCGGAACAGCCCTTTATATTTACACAGCCAAATACAATACCAAAACATAAACGACATCCTAAAAACGAGTGACAGTGAACGCTACGTGTTGTTGCAACAAACGTCGACCCACTTTCTCCCAAGATTGACCCGAGGCTACAAAGCCTGTCATAAGTTATGTTTAACTTTCTCTTTTAGTTGCTGTTATCAGTGCAGTGGTGCAGATTTTCTGACTGTGTAGCTGTGATCTCCCTTCAGACCCCACTGGACCCAATTCACACCAAGGCAATGTGTCATAAAGTTTAAGAAATAATAAATAGATAGTAAAAAAATACACAAATAATTGGATAAGCAAGCAAGTAGTAGAGTGACATGCAGTTGTGTTAGTTCTCACAAAAATCGTCATATCGTCATAGAACAGGAGAGTTCAGAGGGTAAAAACAAACATGTTGAAGCTTTTGTTCACTCTCTTGTAAAGCAGTAAAGTCAACATTGAAGACAGTGGCTTTGATACTCTGATGCTGTGTCTATGTGTGTGGCCCTGGTTGAGAGCGCTCCTCTGCCTCAACATGTGAATCTCATTTGCATTTGTGCCGGCATTAAAAGAACAAGAAAGCTGACCTCTGTCTTTCCTTCCTGCAGCCAGCCTCTTCAGTGACAGTAGGAGAGTGTCAGCATGGAAGGGAAGGGGAAAAAAACATACAACACAGGCCAATAAAAAAAAAGACAAGGCCAACACTAGGCTTACACTGGGAGAAAATCACAGGACTTTCCACAGATTGTTGTTTGGTCTAAGCTTGTTAGTGTGTGACTGGATGCATTAGCCAAACAAGGATTTCATCGCATGTTATTTCTGTAAATATAGCCTTCTAGTATTATGACCCCTTGTGGGCTTTTGATTTGAGTCTTGCTCGTGGCTTTGTTCTTTGACTTTGACAGGGTGTTTCTGTGCCAGGCTGTGTTGGCATAACATTGTTCATTAGGCAGACAGGGGTGGATCCTAATAATATGTATTAAACAAACCCACTGGTCTGACCTGTTATGTATGTTTCCCATGCACCATCCTCCACTCCCCTACCATGTCGACAGCTTGAGGAAACCACAAAAAAACCTTGATTGATTGAGGATGATAGTACACCTATCTTTACTGTCAATGTTGGGCACAGCAGAGATATGTTCAAATTTTCACAGTTTATACAGGTTGAAACGTGATTTGTCACCAGTTAATTTCCATCTCACTCTATATTAGATACAGTTTAACTGATGTGTATATTTCTGTTGCAAATTGAACCCCTTCATATTGTGTGTTGCTTCCCTTCTCCCCAGACATTGAAAGTTTTTAAAGATGACCACTTCATGGAGTGACAGACTGCAGAACTATGCAGACCTGCCTGCCAACATGGACGGCCTGACAATGAAAAAATACAGGAGAGAGCCCTACCACAGGTAAGAAACACATGTGAAGGTGGTAGGGAAGGACTGCTGAGATTGATTTTACCAAAGAACAGGACATAGAGATGCAAAACCTGAAGTAAGAGCACGCCATAATAAATAATTTGCATTGTCATATATGTAAACCATAAAGGAAAACAGGTGCACCCTGTGGTGCAAACTGCTGTTGTTAATGGCTTGATTGAGTCAGATCTGATAGCTCCTAGTTTTTTTTTTTTTTTGAAAACCACCGATCTATCTACTGTGCAGTTAGAAAAATGAGAAGAGGATTTTCCTCTCTCTATTCCTCCTATGTAGAGCTTAGTAATATAGAGCAAAAAGTGTGTCCCTTTATTTCCAATCAGTAATTCAAACTTGATGTGCCTATTTAAAGTGTAACCATCACCACCTTCCTAGAATATTTATACCAGGGTTTCACCATATTGGCTATGAATATAAATCCTGTAACTCGCTTCCTTTGTGTCATTATAACACAGTGAAATGTCACTGTCCAACCAGATTGACTGTAGTATTTTGACGTTTTTACTTTTACTGGCATTTACTGGCCTTTACCTGAACAATAATATAGTGTCTTTTCTTAGTGTTTAAAGGCAAGCCACTTGATAATCATTAATTTTTGTTAAAGTTTTGTTTTTGTTAAAGTGCAGTTTGTGTTTATTCATGTAATTGCTGCTTTGTATTTCATATTCCCTCTCATTAAGTGTTGGAAAACACTCAATAGGCCATTTCTCTTAAGTTCATGAAATTGAGTAGGGATATAAAAGGAGGCTTTTCACATAAAACCAGTTGTGTCTAGGGTGTGGTTTTCTGGATGTTATGCAAAACTCCTCTCAGTCTCATAGTAAAATGTCACCAGACTGTTAAAGTCCAGGGTGTGCGTGCATGAACTCCAAGCCTGTTCAAATTTATCACATTAAGTTTTAGTATTTGCGTTAAAAGCAAATTGATGCAGATTACACTGTTTTGACACAAAGTTGGTTAATTAATTTGGCCTTACCACTGACACCCTTGTTTCTGTACCTGTTGACTGGAAACGCCCTGGGCGTACCAGCTGATGTAAGGAGGAATTTATTTCTTGTCAGAGTAATAACACGTGTGTTGTTGTTCAACGTTTAACTCACGTGTGTCCACTGGGTACTGCTGTTCCTCCACACCATTATATAACATGCTGT
Organism: Lates japonicus; assembly: GCA_033238685.1. Classification (NCBI taxonomy): domain Eukaryota; kingdom Metazoa; phylum Chordata; class Actinopteri; family Centropomidae; genus Lates; species Lates japonicus. The sequence continues at coordinate 3,623,299 of BRZM01000043.1, read as the reverse complement.
GCTCATAGGGTTTATGAAACTGTCACTCATCTGTTCGCTCTGTGTGTGCTGTGCTGACATAAGTCAGAAACACACACAATCACACGTGTGAAGATAAAGATACAAAGATGGTAATGAGCTTGCTTAAACAATGAATTTGTGACAGCAGTTTAACTTCACTGAGCCTGCTTGATTAGTTTAATGGATTTTTTTTTGGAAATGTAAGAGAACATTAAAGGTGACCTTTTGTCAATCTCACAGACAGAGAAAGGCCAATTAGAAATGTGGCCTGATAGTAAGAGCTGTGTATCACATAGCAGAGGGTTGGCGACTCTTTCCAGCACAGATAAACTTTCTATCACAGTGAGTCAAATCACTGTCTACATGAGATTAGAGCGCAGTGGAAAAAATCTGGCAGATTGTTGCACAGCTGTGCTCAGATGTAGTAAAAGTCGTGAGGGATATTCTCAAAGGTGTGGCATGGCCCTTGTGGGCTATTTGAGGCAATACTGTTATCAGTGGGACCAAAGTTGAGGCTGACTACAAGTCACTCCCACCTACCACCCACCCATTGTTCATATGGGTGAGCTTAGGAGAGGCATGATCTTATCATTTAAAGCTGTCCTTTACTAGATCTCTTTCAGGCATCAACCTTGTACTAAGCTCACATGTGAAATGACAACAGCACAACAAAATAGAAAAGATTTAGATTTAAATCCCTCACTGGAAAAGGCTCATGCCTGCTCAGTGCTGACAAATGTTGATGGTAAAGAAGTACATTGTTTTGGTTGGTCAGGAGTTCCTCAGCTTCAGACATATTTTATATTTAAACCTGAGTCATTCAATGGAACTGAAATAAGGTCAAAATAATTTGTATTTTTTAAGCAGCTGATACCTGCATAATGATCTGTACTAACCCTAACCTTACAGCTGAAATAATAGAATTGAAATATTTTTATATTTTAGTTTAGCAATTTCAATAACTAGACTTTTTTCATAACTCCCAAAAAGACTTAAATTTAGAGTGTTTGGGGTTTAAAGGTGCTCATCTGAACTTTCTTGAATCAGATTTTCATTTACTGATATGACTGATAAGTATCACATTCTTCAAGGTTCAGGATTGACTGGATATTTGAGTTTTCATCTTAAATTTTGGTGTCTGAATTTGATTGATTTGAGTAACTTGACCCGAGAGACTTGACTTGAGTTGAATTTTCAGATTAGAATTTGAGCAATGTGGGTATGCTTTTTTGAATACTAGGCACTTGAATTTTCTTTTTAAATTTCTGCACATTAAAAAAAGGAAAACATTTCAATGCCATAAGTTCTGTACTATTTATATTTCTTTATGAAGTGTTTCACAGTTATTAAATTTCATAATCAGATATTAAATTGCCTTTTTTGCTTCCATAAAATACAGTCATGTAAAATAAAAGATAAAATGAGAGTCATCATCCAAAAAAAGTGAAAAGTAAAGTAATCCTCTAATCGATCATGAAAATAATTATTAGTTGCAGTTGTGTTTAGTGATGTGAGCGACTGTCGCTTGGGGCGCAGGGGCTTGCTTGATTCTACCTGACTTGTGATTGTTCTGGATGTCTTTGAGGGCCCACAAACATCATGCTGCACAACAACAACCCTGACTGACAGCACATAACAACAGAGAATGATGCGGAATGGCCACAATCATTTTTGCAACAAGTCAGAAAATTTCTGAATGGCAAGAAAGCAAAGAGAGAGAGGGAGGGGGTGCATTGTTTGTGGGCCAGAGTTGCCCTGTGTTGCTGGAGCAGGTCAGACCAACGGAGAGTCAAACTGAGGTTTAATTTCGCACAGAATGCATCGTCAGTCGTCTGCTGGACAAAGATCTAAATGGGAACTTGTTCACTATGGATCTGCTGCCAGGTATTTCTCAACTGATTTAAAGACTGGTGAAGATGAGAGGGTCATTGTCACAGATTAACGTTAAATTGCCTTGCAGGGTCATCCAGGGTTGGACATTAGAGTTATTTGAGTGTACCAGAGTGAGAGATGTAGCCTCGTTTTTGTGTGACATTTTTGATTTTCCTTTAGCTGATATACATCTTATTTCTAGAACGACTAAATATTGACTTGTGTGGAAATATTTAGGAACACAGCCACACATTTAGCTCAGTCACAGATGTTGAAGATAAGTTATGTAGGTCTGTGCCAGCAGTCAAAGTTAGGCTAGCAGTGTGTGTTTGTCTTTTTCTGTGGAGGCTGTGTCAGCCAGGGTATGTAAACACTGTCTATCACTGTGGCCACTGTAGACCCCCAGTCTCCTGACTGATTTATGAGTGAGGACAGGAGAGCTGTTTCCTGGAAGATTGTCATGCTCAGGTTGAGTTTGTAGGGTTTTACCATCCCCAGATTTAGAGTTTCTTCCTGTGGTGTTACCAAGCACCAGACTGAAGGCCTGTGGTTTTAAATTATTCAACGGTTTTAAGTCCTTGTTACTTAAGTTCATTGTAGTGCTGCACCATTGTGTTTAGTTACAGCTTTCACTTACTGATACATGATTAATTGAAACATTTTATTTAGAAGGTTGTTAGTGCTGTCTTTCAAATGAAGACCATAAATTGTTAAGTACAGTTGCAATGGCCAGTGTTTCACTTTGATTTGATATTCCAGTATTTTCAGATATTGTCACGACTGATGGTCTTTGCCAAAGTATTGCTTTTCCCAGGCCAGGTTTGCTAGTCACTAAGAAGTACCACACCGATTGTTACACATTGAAACAATTGTAACAGTGTACTGTCTATTCCTCACTCAGTAAACAAACTCTCTGCATCTTCCAGTAACTAATGAATGTGTGGAAAGTTGTGTAGAATATTGTTTCTTTAAACTGGGCTGATAGTGTTCAGCAACATACAAATTGCACTTGAAAAAGTGCAGAAAGTTTCAGAAATATGCACTGGACATTATATTCTATATTCAGTTTTATTTTAGATTTCAACAAGCTAACCTTGTACTAGATATTAGTTATGTCAGTGTTCTCTGATGTAGGCACCATGTTTCCCTCCAGTTCTCCTTGTAGCCATCTCTTTATGCCTCTTGGAGTTGTCTTTTACTTAACAGTAAGACTAAAGTCAACTGGCGTTAAAATGGTTGATGTTTTATTTTATTTTAACTATTTATGCTTCAGCAACAACAAAATAGAGAATATTTTTGTCATGTGATGGTTTTCATTATGTAAAACAAAAATCTGGTATAGCGAAAACATGGGTGAAAACCAAGCTATACTTATAATTAGATATAAATAATGCCAGATGATTTAAATCTGACATGAGTTATTGTTCAGTCATTGCTTTACATGACTTGTTGCATTCATATGGGTTCAACTTACATTTTCGTTAGCGTTCTGACACAGTGTGCAGTCAAACAAGGCATTTAATGCCACCGCTTTTGACTGAAGCAGAGAACTGACATGCTGACGTAGATGAATATTTGGTGAAAGCACACTGATATGACATAATCAGCTGTCATATCCAAAGTTATGAATGCAAGTGACACAGCTGAGGGCTACTTTATGTCATGATATCTTAATCCTTCATGTTAACTCACATTTGACAAAATTATACGCAGTAACAATACAAGATCATGAAATTACTAGAAACTAGCCTAAACTTTAACTGCACACCCCAAAGTCAAATTCAGCAAAATAACAGAAAAAGCAAAAAGTTGTGTTATTTGAAAGTCTGAACAAAGCTTGCACATTTCATTGTGTGCTGCTGGACAGTAGCAGCATTTTGGTTCATTTTCACACAGTCTGTTTCTTGTGAATAGCTGAATAGCTGTACTATAACACAGTATAATAAGTCGACTCAGTATGTGGACCAGCTCAAGCAGAGAATAATCCTTGATTCTGCGAAAATGAATGTTAGCCCAGTTTTTGAAGGTTGTATTGCAACTAAAACATTTACCTCCTCTTGTTTTCTCTAGAGTGTTTGTCAACAGAAGCTTGGCAATGGAGAAGATTAAGTGCTTTGGCTTTGACATGGATTACACTTTGGCAGGTAAGTCGATACACATCATCGAACTTGTCACCACTAAATAAAAATAAAAACAAAACAATTTCTTCATCATTAAATGTCTTTGGGGTTTCTGACTTCTGATAGTAAGATATCACTTTGGGCTCTGCCAGCGTTTGACAGATACTTCTTGTTATTTTCAACCTTTGATGTGTTAAACAATACATTTTTTAAATTGAAAAGACAATTGATACATTAATTGATAATTAAAGTAATTGTTATTTCCAGCCATATGCACCTTCGCTATTAACGTTTTGGTATGCATGTTATTAGGTTTGCATAGCAGCTCCTCAGTTTACATGGATTGTCCTGCCTGTTGTCATATTAATAATGCAGACTGACTGAAATGAGCATGTGTCACTTGATAAATTCAGACTGACTCGGGTTAGAGATAAATTATAAATGCAGCAACTGCGGTGCCTCAAAATGGAAAATAAGAGATGTAGTAATTGGAAAAAAGGAAAGAGGAAAAAAGTTCTGTGAATATCAGGATAACTTTAAATTTAAATTTATTTTCTGATTTACTTTCTGATACTGTCACCTTTGGAATCCGAGTTGAATTTGCTTTGACCTTGTGAGTTTAATGTTGGTGTTAAAGTCTACCGTATCCTCTCTTTTCAAGTCAAGTCAAGTCAAATTTTATTTATATAGCGCCAATTCACAACAGAAGTTATCTCGAGGCACTGTACATATAGAGCAGGTCTAGACCGTACTCTTTATCTTATAAAATTCTTTTCAACTTTATTTAAGTCAATGTCTGTGACAAATTGAGTACACTATAACACTCAGATAACAAAATGTAAGCCTAGCTCCCTGCTACACACAGTCCATTGCACAGAGATCTTAGTTTTCCTACTGACCAGTAACCAGGCCAGAAATATCCTAATTTTTCATGCCAGTTTGTACTGTGACTCAGCTCCAGTTTTTGGTCTCTCCGTCTCTATAAATAAATCTCCCCTCACTTTGGAAAGCAGGTCACGTTTGTTTGTTGAGTTCACCAGTGATGGCTCCCTTGAGAACAGGGATCACTCGTAGTCCCTCTCTGGCTCTTTACCTCTGCGTCCGTTCAGAGCGCAGGAGATTTTACGAACGCTCAGCTGTTGACATGGCTCTTTTTATGAGCGCCCATAACCAAGTGTTAATGTTTGCTAGAAGCGTGGCTATCATGTATCCTTGGATGGTGTTCAGCTTCTGACCACAGAAATGCTTCATCAACTCCAGGGAGCTGGAAGATTCACACAATGGCTGCTGCTTAACCACAAGACCCTGGCCGACAGCAACATTTGTTTTTAGAGGGTGCTAAAGACAGTTCAGATGTGCAAAGTGCATAATGTCCATGCTTCATCAAAAACATTTTTCTTTAGTCTCAAATTTGGAAGATTTTGTATGTCTTCAAAAGTCTTGCAAGGTATGGGAAGAATATACCATGGTTTCTGATTGACTGTGATTCCAGTGTGTCCTGATACAGGAAGATATTTGATGTGTTAGCATATGTGTTATTTTTCTACAGTGTATCTGAACATAAGGTTCAGTAGGTTTTGGCAATATATTGATAAATAATATGAGATGCGATGTCAACCATCAGGGATTCTTCCATACCTTTCATACTCGGGTAGTTATCCCTTTTTCAGTTCCTGCACGGATTTCAAATCTTCTATGACAAAAACAAACACACTTGTGTAATTTTAAGAGTTAAACAGCCAAACTATACAATAAATATCTTATTATTATGCCTTTACAGACCCTGAAACCTGATGTTTTCTTCTATTATCCTAATATTTATATCTAAATAATTACATGTAAAGATGTGGAAAAAATCTAGTTTACCACAAAAAACTCTCGAGGACTCTGTGGGTGCTGTTGGATCAGATTTGATTGACAGTGCTCGTAACATAAGCGAACATCCCCACAACTGTCATAACATTTTGATTCAAATGTTCTTATCCTAAATGTCCTTATTGTTGCCCAGAAGTATGAGGCATCACATTTTTCTAACTGAGCCCCACCCACTCCAAACCAGCACAGACAAAATCACAGAAATCTCTCAGTTGAAATAATCATATCTGTGTGAACTTTGACAAAGAATAGTAAGACAGCTCATAAAATCAGTTTGTATTATTGAGAAAAGACGTTTTCATGTGTGTAAGTATTTGGACAGTGACACAGTTTTTGTAATTTTGCCTCTGTACACCACCACTATTTGAAATGAAGCCATCACAATGTGATTGAAGTTTTGACGTTCAGCTTTAATTCAAGGGGTTTAACAAAAATATTGCACTAAATGTTTAGGAATTTCAGCCATTTTTATATGCTGTCCCTCCATTTTAAGAGGCTCAACAGTAATTGGACAAACTAACCTAATTATAATTATAAGAACTATTTTTAAGAAAATCCTTTGCAGTCAATGACTGCCTGAAGTCTGGAACCCATGGACATCATGGTTATGGGCCTGACTTTGTCCTATAAAATAACTGATCTAAATTCATCGTATAAACATACTAAAGTCCAAGGCTAGGCCTCTCAATTTTAAGTCCCTTGTGCCTAAACACTTTTACCTATTAAATTCACAAATGTCATACATTGGTAAGATTTTGTAAACTAAACCAACATTGTAGGTGACAACATTGCCTCATCTATTCTTTGTACTCCTACAGGGGGACACGTAATAGCCTGTAGAAAATGTTACTCAAATGCACACATAGGCCCAGATTGCACTGAGCGCTACACGCAGTTTTGTCCTAGTTTTCCAACAGACGTTTGGCTGGAATGTAGGTCCCTGAGGCTGTGCTGAAGTTTTCTAATTTTTCCACAATATGTTTGAATCTGTGGCCTACATTTGCATATTAGTGGCCACAGATTAATTAAGACAGTTATGGCGTTATCAGTTTTTAATATAGGTTGCTATGTGACATGGTTCAGATAAATGATTCTCTGTCGATGACTGTTTATATGATTTAGATACAGTGGTCTATTAGTAGAGGAGTGGGGGTTGTTTACCTTCTGTGTGAGGGGTGTATGTTACATGTAGGCCTGAGGTGACCTGGCCTATAAACTCTGGAGAGACACCACACACCTCAGCAATTGGAGCAGTGGGAGTATAATTATCTGGCAACAATCTCATCAAGGATACAAGGTAACAGACCCCAGAAGCTAAGGCCGCTTCTCGCCTCAGCTCTAAGTAGACAGCCGCATGTGTGTGTGTGTCTACGTGTGTGTCTGCGTGTACACGGGTGTACTGACAGCGTGAGAAATATGAGAAAGGGCTTACAGCAGGGGACCAAGGACCTCTATAAAACAGATACGCAAGAGAGTCAAGGACACAGCGGGCAGCAATAACATAACTTCCGGTGTGCACACAAATATTGTAAGCACGAGTTTTCAGTAACATCTGCTGATAATATTTGCTTTGATGTATGATTTACTAAAACATGGGACTTTCCATGACTGCAGCCTCTAGTGTGGCCTTCATGGAAAAACAGATCTGCAGATCACCGCACAGACTACTGCTCAAGCAGTCCAACATCTGAAATAGTGAGGGACATCTAGAATTTCTTGTGAAAAAGAAACACTGTGGGCTGTGGTGTCATGTGTCTGGAGTTTTTAAGGGGGGGCTTGAGTTTTAAGTTGCTCAAAAGTAATGTGGTTTTAGAGTCATTTAAATCTTGAACAAAGTAAATAAATAAGTGAAAATAAGTAATTTGCAGTTCTGGAGTTTGACCCCAGTGTTTTTTAAGCAGTTTAAGGTATTTCACATTTTCAGATTTTCTGTATTTTCTATGTTTTGAAGAGAGGAGAGATGTCACATAATTTGTACAATGCTGTCAAATCTGATCAAACAACACCCACATAGTTTGATGAAGGATATTAACAGTGTTTTTGAGTTTTAAACTCTCAATACCCATCTTTCTTTTTCAAAGCCTTATCTTTAATTTTTACCTGTTTATTGTTGGGGTTATTAATGTTAAATGAGCATTTAAGGTTATAGAAAAACATGTAAGGTTTGAAAGTTTTATGGGTCTTTAAGGACACGATAGTAAGATCATCCTAGTTTAGTTTTTGACCAGTAAACTTTTAGTAGACACTTCCTAACAATGTTTTTTTTTTCTTGAACTTAGCTTTGAAACCTACATTTACAGTACTTCCATTCAGATGAGTAATTGTAGCATAGTAGTTACTGTCTGAACTGTGGCCAGTAAAGCTTTTTAATAGTCTTATCTAATTATTATGTAACAAACAACTTCCTGATTGTAAATGACCAGCCTGACTCACTTTTATATAACCTAATTGAGATGTGGTTGTACATATCCTAAGTTGTATGTGTGGGTGGGAGTACCACACCAGTGTCCCAAGGGCAGCAAGTGAAAAAAAAGCCACCCAGTGAACTAAAGAAAGAGAGAGTGATGGTAGCAAAGGTGACAGAGGGGAAGCGGCTCCCAAAATAGGTCTCTTTGTAGTGCCTCAGAGCTTCAAGAGGAATATGACAAGTGACTGAGGAGAGGGAGGAGGAGGAGGAAAGGGAATTTAGTTGGTGTATGCTACTGCTCTGGGCAGAGGGCCCAAACCCTCAGCTTGCTGGGAGACTACAGCAGGGGGTGGGAGGGCAGGGGTTTGGGGCAGGGGTAGGAGGGTTAAACAGCAAGAGGTTACGTGATTATAATGCAGAAACAAGCTCGGGCTTACAGAGGAGGGGTGTCAACAAAAGGACAAAGCTTTACCGAACCCAAGATTTTTCTCTAATTCAGTACATACTCATTATGCTTCTGTGTAAAAACCCAGTATTCAACCAACCCAGCAAGTACACACACTCACATTTTGCAGGCTAGGACACAGATGTTTTCCTGTTTGTCCTACAGTACTGTTCCCCCACTAACTGTCCTCTATCCAAGCATCATCAGCCAATTTTTCTTCCCCTCCAGGGGCCTCCCTCCACCCCACTGGGAGTGTAGAAAGCAGCCAACAACACAGGCACATTCTCTGTTTCGTATTTATAACATCTGACATGTTCTTTTCCCAGTGTCAAATAGCATTGTAATCCTCTGCTAGCCTTTTCTTAGCCCAGCATCAATCTGTGTTTTTATTTTCGGAGCCCACCCTTGCCTCGGTTTTGGTTTAGCCCCTGGGTAGATATCTGGCACTGGTGACGACAGGATGGGGGGGCCCATTGCTGTCAGCAGGGCTCATTAAAGCCGTTGCTGAAAGTCGAGCGATTTTTCATTTTGACGCCTGATCTTATTTCTTTGTGGATTTGCATGCAGAACATCCAGGCCCTTGTTGATAGCGGGGGAAAGAAAAGGGCAATAAGTGTGTGTGTGTATGTGTGTGTGTTTGTGGTAGGGGTTTACATGACAGTGAGAACATGTTGTTATCAAAATACTGAGACAACACCACAGAGTCTGAAGTAGAGGAGATAGTCTTAGAAAAAGTCACATGTACATGTTGTGTAACAGGAGTGAGGTTCACTGACTGTACATCAGCTGTAATTACCCACAGCTCATGTTCCTTCACTGTATATATACTACACTGTTTATTAACATGTATACACAAATCTATATATAGTATACAAATTTGTTTAGTTAGATTTATACATAGCAAAACAACCAGAGCCCAAAGTCATATTTTAAAGCTGCTTATTATTGTTCTGACCAACATTAAATAAACCACCAAGATATTCAGCTTAAGGCTAACATTTAGTTACTTTATAAATGAATGTATTTGTTAGATGTATCAGTTCATTGTTTTGTCCATCACAAGTTCCCAGAGCTGAAGGCGAGCTGTTCTAACTATTTTGTTTTGCTCTGACCAACCCTCTAAGACCCAAAGATATTCAAATTACAATGCATAAATGTGAAAAAACATGGAAAAACTGAAATCACAGACTGTTTGGCATTTTGCTTGATGAATGACTATATAGTTATTTGACTGTAAAAATTCCTGTAGATTACCTAATTGTTATTTTACAGTGACCAACAATGACTAATGATATAGCAGTTACCAGAATTGGCAGTTTCATTTTTTACAAACATTAACACAACAGGCTTATTAAGCCAGGACTAAAACAACTGCAAAATTGTTTTAAATGTCGACACCAAATTTCACTGTAACACCATTTGTTTTACGACTTTCTTATGATCTTATATTGGGGTGAAACTGAGAACTGTTATGTGTGTTTCATTTCTAGTGTACAAGTCACCAGAGTACGAGTCACTAGGCTTTGAGCTCACAGTGGAGCGGCTGGTTTCCATCGGTTACCCCCAGGAACTGCTCAGCTTCGTATACGACCCGTCCTTTCCCACCAGGTCAGACCAATCACACCCCAGCACACAAACATCATGATGGCCGTCAGGTTAATGCCAAACTGCTGCTTCTCTTGCCTCATCTCTTATCATTTTAGTCCCTTGAACCTCTAACCTCACTGTATATAGCAAGTATAATGGACTGGGTGAACCAAACCTCATCACCTGTTCAAAGTTCAGTCCCACTGAATTTAAAAAAACTTCTAATAATAACTAATTATATCACAAATGATGAGCAGTTAAAATGTCATATGTTATGATAAACAGATGAGTTCTGTTTTGTAGATTTAAACAATATTTTTTTCCCTCCTACATTTAGAGGCCTTGTGTTTGATACCATGTATGGAAACCTGTTGAAGGTTGATGCCTATGGTAATATCTTGGTCTGTGTCCATGGATTCAACTTCCTCCGAGGGTGAGCGAAAGTAAATAGTAAATGTGGTTTGTCAACTTTCAAAGTATTTCTTTCGGACATTGTCTACATTAAGATTTGGTCTCGTGTGTTATCTTTCCTCAGCCCTGAGATCCGTGAACGTTACCCAAATAAGTTCATCCAGAGGGATGATACAGAGCGCTTTTATATCCTCAACACACTCTTCAACCTACCAGGTAAGCTTTCTGAGCACTGAGGAGAATACCATGGGATGGTGTAGAGAAATTAGATAAGTAAGAAAGGTTTTTATAAGGTTGATCAAGCCACAACATTACTGACAACAGCTTTATTGTTTTTCTTCACAGAGACCTACCTCTTTGCCTGCCTAGTGGATTTCTTCTCCAACTGTGACAGATATACAAGGTAAAAAAAGTCTTGGTTACATTATTAGTCATGCAACAAGTTTCTGGGCACCGCATGGTGACACAAAGACAGTTGCAAGCCAAACTGGGTCAAGAGCAAGCCCTACAGCATGGGTGGGTGCAGGTGTCTCAGCTGCTAATCTCAGCTAATCGTTTTAAAATGGAAATTAAATGGCAGTTCAGTCAAGAACCTGTCTACTTTTCATTTTTATAACAATGATTAATTAATCTCTGCCACTACTAATTGTTGAAAAGCATGGATTCTTATCAGAATGAGATAGGAATTAAAAAAAGACATTTACACTAACTATTTACAAATAATGAAATCTTGATATAACTAAGAGGTAATCTTTTAAATGTTACTGTAAAGAGATATAATAATGGCCTGTAAATTTGTTGAGAATGTAATCTGGAATGGCTGCATGTCCTTTGTCCTCTGAAACCTGGTTGTTGGTCTTTTAGGGGGAGAATGCTTTCCTGTTTGGCTGGGGACCCCTCCAACAAGGGAAGGCTATCCCATTTAAAAGCAAACAAAAAACAAATGTCATGTTTTTGAAAACCTTCTGTAAAGATGTGGCCTATGCGACGGCTGTGTACGTGTGTGTCTCTGCTCCTCTCCCCCAGCTGTGAAACTGGCTTCAAAAACGGCGACCTCTTCATGTCCTATAAGAGCATGTTCCAGGACGTCCGCGACGCTGTCGACTGGGTCCACTTCAAGGTAAGACACCTTTGATGGTTGGGGTTTTTAACTTCATAGTGTCACATGTGCTTCACCTTCATTCCTGGGTGTTACTCAATTTTATTACAGTCTGAAATGTTCTGTCTATACATGAATACATTCAGCACTCAAGCAGTTCTTTTTAGATATAGACCTCGTATCATAGTATGTTATAAATAGTGATGAAAAGATCATACTGCATGAGGATAGTTATTGCTACCTTTGACTCATTCTTCACCCTTTTTTTTAGGGAAAATAAACAGAGTAGGACACAAGCTCAACACACCTCTAGTTTAACACCTTTTCACTTTCTGATACATCAGGGAAAGTCCCCGTACACGTCCTGACATGTGTTACTATGGTTACCAAAAGATCTCGCATCTATATAAGGTCGATACAGTACATTGCTTTTAGCCTTCAGATCAGGAGATCGCTTTCTTGAGGGTTTATGATCAGGAGATGGATTTAATAATAGTGTAGATTTTATACTCTTGCTAAAATCACATAATCCTTTTTAGTCTGCTCCAGATTTTGACTGAAAGCTTTCATAAACATAAAAAGCACACAAGAATTTATCAAATGGGACAATGGATCACCACAGCATATTTGTTTTTAATTCAGCCAATATCAAGACAATGTGTCATGTCACATTGTTAAGGGGAAAAGCTAACCAGATTGTGGCAACAGACCAAAGGTCAGGGAGTCACTAGAATCACTGTCGCCCCTATGAATATCCATGATAGCTAAAACTGAATTGTAAAAAAAAAGCCATCTTAAACATCCGTAGTTGACATATGTTTTTGTACAGGGCCTTTAGTTGCAGCGTTTGACAAGTTGTTTTTAGAGTTGAAAAACATGCTGCTTTGATACCACTACTGTTATCACAACTCTCCATTTTACACATCCTGTTGAAACCACAGCTAAATATCACAAGTTCCCTGATGCTCTGTGGGGGTGGTCACTGGTAATTGTTCCTGAATGGAAGGATTTGTTCTGTTGCTTCCAACTTAAGAATGTGACATTTTTATGTAAACATTTAAATGTAGATTTTCAGTGTGTAGTCTGACTCCTCCGTCTCGCATTGCAGGGCACTCTGAAGGAGAAGACGGTTGAGAACTTGGAGAAGTATGTAGTGAAAGATGTAAGTAGTTAGTATTCATCAAGGATGCCGCAAGTGTACTATGTTAAAGAACACACACACAAAGACTCACACATTCTTGTTGTACTGTGTGAAGAGGCTGGTTTTGTAAAGATGCCTTGAGCTTAAGTCTTTTCTTCTTCTCTGTTCCCACCAGGGGAAGCTGCCTCTCCTCCTCAGCCGAATGAATGAAGTAGCCAAGGTTTTCTTAGCTACCAACAGCGACTACAAATACACTGATGTGAGTATATGTGTGCAGTTGTGGTACAGGTTTCAGTGTTTTGGGAAATACAGTAATTAGGTCACTCACAAATTGCAGTGGTAACTGGCTTTGAATCTGTGTGTTGTGTTCTCACAGAAAATCATGACCTACCTGTTTGACTTCCCCCATGGCCCCAAGGTAAAAGATCACATTTTTCCCTCCTTTCCTTTGATCACACTTTGAAATGTGTTGAATGTGTAGGTGAAGGTGAAAGACGCATTTTTATGTTCACGTGTGACTTTCTGCTTGTGTGTGTGTTTGTAACCCACCACAGCCTGGTACCTCGCACCGGCCCTGGCAGTCCTACTTTGATCTGATCCTGGTGGATGCCAGGAAGCCACTCTTCTTCGGGGAGGGTACTGTGCTCAGACAAGTCGACACGGTGAGCAGACACAGAGGAAATCTGTGCAGCTGTGTGTGTGCTTTTAAACCCAACGAGACTCTCCTCATATAAGCACTTATATGTTGGTTACGTCCGATCAGGATTGACCATCAGCTGTAGAATTACACTGTCCATAATTTTTTATGTCATGTTATTTTCATATTTTGACACCTTTTGTGATAAATTCTGTTTTGCATCTGAAAAAACATTTTTTTCCCCATCATTGTGTGGGCGTTTGTCATGAGTCTGTGTATCCTGGATACACACCCCTGACACTACTTATTGAAAAGCCTGGGTTCAAGAGTGCACTGTTAAACAGTACAATAACAGCATAGTCTGACATAAGTAGATGACATAGATTTTTGAGAACTTTTACTCTGATTCAGCTTTGATTCAGTTCAGAGCAGAAAAGGCTAAACTGATGTAAATTGGCAAAACAAAAAAAACTACCCTCAGAAACATGCATTATGGATTGTGTTTAAGTTTGTTTGGTAGAACATTACCTGGTTGTGTTACTGTCCCTCCTCTGCAGCATGAAAGGACTGACCACAGGAATACAAAAAGGGTTTATTTCTTAGTCTTTAAAAACACGTTCTCTAGATTCTCAAGTAAAAATGTGTCCAAACATGTGGCTTCTTTCGTGTGCATGAAGCTGACTCTGTCAGTGCTACTGCCACAGTTTCCCTCACTGATCAAAATATATGTTTTCTTCATTTCAGACAACAGGGCGTCTAAAGATAGGAACCTATACAGGACCTCTGCAGCATGGGATAGTCTATTCTGGAGGTATGACTAGATTTCCTCTCAGCCATTCATTATTTAATGTAGTGATCAGTTCCCTGAAGTTGTTGTGATTGTTGTTTAGGTTCGTCAGACATTGTGTGCGACCTGCTGGGGGCCAAGGGGAAGGACATAGTGTACATCGGGGACCATATCTTTGGAGACATCCTCAAGTCCAAGAAACGTCAAGGCTGGAGGACGTTCCTGGTCATACCTGAGCTGGCCCAGGAGCTGCACGTGTGGACCGACAAGAGCTGTGAGATTTCAAACAAACACATAAACGCAGACCTGCACACACAGTGACAGGAAATACCAGTTTGACTGTATGTACATTTCTGTTCATGTGCGTATGTAGTGGCATTCAGACTTGTTCCAGGTATTGCAGTGCCTTAGAAAACAGTCTCAGCAGGGACCTGACCTGGAACAGCAGCTGCAGTGTCAAATCTGAAAGTTTTAGAAAAAACAAAAGAGTTGTACATAAGATAAATTTGATAAAGATCATATAATCATTAGGTGGGTACCAAATCAAAACTCAGACTCGGGTTAGTCATATTCTCACTGACTCAGCACACATTCACAGAATCATGATCATTTATAATGGAGCTGGAGACAGAGACTCAACCTCTTCTCGTGTTTTCCAGCGTTATTCGAAGAACTGCAGGGCCTGGACATTTTCTTGGCTGAGCTCTACAAGTAAGTAACTGTGACCTTTAGCCTCTTTTACCCCCCTCCCCTCACCATATCCCTTACTCATCACAGTCTCTTGCACCAGTTCTGCTGCTCTTTGCTCTCTGCAGCAATAGTGTTTGCACTGTTTGCATGCATGTGAGCATGTGTCCGAGAAAGAACAGCAGGGTCAATAGGGTAGGTGATAACCAGATTCGCTGACGTTATTTATAGCCATGGCACGCCTCGCTGTTGCACCACCTCTTTGACACATTACCTTTCAGCAGACTAATATCAATACCCCCCCTTAACCCCAACCTCTATCTCGTTCCTCATCATCTCTCTCCGCCGTCTCTCTTTAGACATCTGGACAGCAGCAGTAATGAGAGGCCAGACATCAGCACTATTCAGAGAAGAGTCAAGGTACGGCTTTAATCACCTCTGTTTCTATGACGACAGGAGACCTGTCCACATGCTTTTAACACTGGCTGCCAGAGACGAGCCAAGTTATCAGTGCCCATGTTTGCATTGTGTCTACTATTGTTTAATCATTAACAGGTCTTTCAGGGCATACTGTATTCAGTGATTGTTCTCTTACCAATGACCCTAAGAAAGATACTGCTCTTTAGGGTAAAGCTCATAAATCCATTTGAATATGGGTAAACACATGGTATCTTCCTTCTTTGGCGTGATGTTGCAGCTTCACTGGTGTCTTCCCTTCTCCATCTTGCCCTTTAGAAAGTGACACATGACATGGACATGTGCTACGGCATGATGGGAAGCCTTTTCCGCAGTGGCTCCAGACAGACCCTGTTTGCCTCCCAGGTGATGCGTTATGCCGACCTGTACGCGGCCTCCTTCATCAACCTGCTGTACTACCCCTTCAGCTACCTCTTCAGAGCTGCACACGTACTGGTGAGCATCTGACTGTAAAGAGAGGGAGTTGAATGAAACCGCACACACAATATACCAACACCTCTGCTTCACTGTACTCGTCTCTTACCAATGAACATTCAAAATCTTTACCAGATCTTTGGACCTGTAGTCATTGGTGGTAAAGGATTAAAAAAAGATCTCTGCATCATCTCTGATCCTTTTTTCTTTTTTAAAACTGTAGTGTGTCTTATATGAGCACGTGCAATGCTAAATCGATGGAGTAGCTACTGTGAAAACATAGTATTCAGATGTTTTTAGTCTGGGACTGAGGGGGAGTGATACTAACCTCCTTAGGAAACAGAGACAGGCTTTTTGGATTTCTAATCTTTGACACTTATACCTGCAATATGTCTAAAAATGTATTGTTTCTATGGCATTTTTAAAATTGTCGTTTTTGTAATGGTCTTTTGTGATTGTGATTAACATTTTGTTGCAGCACATATTTATATGTTGGATGTGCAGCTTTCATTAGAGGTTGGCCATCTATGTCTCTACTTCTCATTGGATAACTGACAGAGATGTTTATGTGCCTTGCTTTTGCCCACTCTCTAAAACATTCTGACAAAAGCCCTGTGTCAAAGTGTTCTGCTTAAATAAAAAGCAGATTCTTCCAGCAGGTCAGCTAGCATTGCCAAGTCATTGTTTTTTCACATTTTGTCTCTTTTGCCCCCTCTCCAGATGCCCCACGAGTCGACGGTTGAGCACACCCATGTGGACATCGACACCGAGTCACCGCTGGCCACCCGCAACCGCACCCACTGCAGCGACTGCAAGGACCATGAGTGCAAACGCAACCAGCTGACCCGCTCCTTCAGCGAGATCAAACCTCCCAACCTGTTCCCCCAGACTCCCCAAGAGATTACTCACTGCCATGATGAGGATGATGACGAGGAGGAGGAGGAAGAGGAGGAAGAGGAGGAAGAGGAGGAAGAGGAGGAAGAGGAGGAGGAGGAGGAGTAAAAAGGTTGACATGGAGAGATGAGAGCCACGCTCCTCCTCCTGCCTACTTATGTTTCCCAGTAGAGTCGGGTAGTGATCCCTCTCAAAGAGAGATTTCTGAGGAAAGTATAAACGACCAGTAGCAAGACAGATCATACAACTGTCAGAAGACTGTATGCATTCTAGGTCCTTCATTATAAAAAAGAAAAAAACACTTAATAGATTTTAATTGATTCGATTTCTATATTATTTTTTCCCATCAGACAGGCAGAACACACACTCGAGCAAACATCACGCACTATATTACATTATGTTTTATAAGCTGACTTTTAAGACCTGTTGGTGGAGTGACTAGATATGCATATCACTTCATCAGATGTGGTCTGTAAACTGTAGTTTTAATCTGCCTTGCTGACACAGTATGCACATTATAATCAAATCACTTTTCAAAAAACAGACATTTTATTTTATGCAACATGGGAACAACGTTCAGTTTGTCATTGTTTCATTTTGTCTGTTTACTCGTCGTTATAGAGGAGTCATTTGTTCTGACTTGTATGTAAGGGTGTGTGTGTCTGTGTGTGTGTATCTGCCAAAGTAGACTCACTCAGACTGTAGCATCCTGAGTGACTGTAAGCTAAGGATCCGTTGTAGTAAAGTGAAGCACAGGAGCACTGAAGCACAAGCTGCTGTTTAAACCGATCAATAACCAGATGCAGTTTTGTTTGAAGTTTGGTTGAGAGAACATGTGGTATACAAGTGGCTGTTGAACTGATGTTATGTTACCAAGCAACAACGAGGACAGAGTACTGTAACTGTTTTATGCCGATAGTCTCTATGACAACCCTGAACTACAGTAGCGTTTCTGTAAATAGCCATCAGGTGAATGTGCTTTTGCCATGTAGTGAGTTCATGGTTTACTGCCATGAGCATCCAACGTGCAGTATTCCTTCAGCTCGGTTATTTAGGGAGATGAAACCTCAGTATTGTATTTGACTATTTCAGAGGGTTTTATTTTGATAGGGGCAATATAAAATACAAGACAGTTTTGAGCAGTTCAAGCAACTTAAAGATGTGTGAAGTGTGACAGTGGCCTCTGTATGCAGGGAGGTGAGGCTTTTTAGGATGTATAGTGTAAAGTTCAGTTCAGCAGGTGGACCTGGCTTCAGACTGTAATTAGCCTGCTTTGTTTATCTCCATGGCTTTGGAGCTTTGTTGGATGTTTTTTAAAAATCTGCTGACTCAGAATTGTAAGTATCATGGGGAAACATGTTGATAGAGTGTGAGGATGAGTGTGTACATTATTCTTCTGTTGAACACTGTCAAGTGACATTTCATGATTGTGTTGGTTCTAGCTGTGTTACTAGTTTAGAACTGGATGAAGCTCTCCCCTAACCCAATCGCTCCCCACAGGAGAATTAGCGCCACCAACTGTTCTTAATCTCAGTGAGCCAACTCCTAATTTTTACATAACAGTAGTGAATTGAAATGTGCATGAATTCACTTTTTTTTGTAACTTAGTTGAAATTTGTGTTAAATTTAATTGTGAACTTGGCATGTGACCAAGCAACCCACTGGCTGTCATAAGATTGGGATTCATTTGTTGCTAAATCCTAAGTGGTGCAAACAAGTATGCAACGTAATCTTTTTCAGACTGAGCTCCACCCACTTCAATCTAGTGAGATAAGCAAGTGGCTCAGATATCTCTCTTGTGAAATAACCAAGTGTTGTCTGTGAGAAAATGGTGTGTTCATGTAGGACACTGTTGCTCACAGTGAGAAGATGATAAGTTTCCAGGCACAGTATCACTGGCAATGTATGTGTGTCCGAATGCATCAGTGTTTGTAAGCAAAACACCAACTGAGCTACCTGAATTTCAAACACGGTGACTTGATCTTTTCTTTTTTAGCATCCAGTCTGTCTTGTACATCAACTTTCCTCACCTCTCATATCCTGACATGTTGCATCAGTCTTGTTAACTGTCAGCCTGTTGATTTAGGCCACAAAAGGGAAGGAACATGCCGTCTGCTTTTTGCATTGTTTTTGGTTTGGCTTGGTGTGGAGTGCAGAGAGGTGAATGTGTTTAACTGCAACTTTATGTAACGAGTCAGTGGATAAAACCTTGTAGGACATTAAGAGACATATTACAGCTGTTTGTTCTCTTTTTCCACTTTTCTTTCTTTCTTTCTTTTTTTTTTTTACAAATGAAATATTTGTATTTTCAGTTTTGACATTTGTTTCTTGAACATAGAATAACTGGATATGCTACACAAGGCAGCTGCATCGCTAATGAGAAATAGTCAACTGTCTTTTATTTGCAGAATTTGCATATGCATGTGAAAGTTAAGAAGCATATCCGCTCTGCCACGGTGGTTATGGTAGCATTGGTTTTACTTCTATGTGGACTGCATCATTTTAGGAAACAGCTTTTCTGACATTTGTCACTGTAGTTTACACAGGGAGAAAAAAAGAACTCTAAACCTGTAAAAAAAAAAAAAAGAAGCTTAAAATGAAGGGAAATGTGAATAGCATGTCAAGTACCGCAACTAAAATGTTACTTGTAATCAACACCATGGGGTTATTTTTATTTTTCTAAGCTAGTGTTTTTAAATGGTCTCAGTTTACAGAACTGTAAATAGACCTTTCCATTTCTTTTTCTTATCTTTTTTTCCAAATAACATTTTTTTTTGTCGTTAATTTTTATACCGTACCACAGGAGTCTGCCGCTCAGACTTTGAACTAACTAAAGCCTTGTGAACAGTCACAGTGCTTTAGAAGATTTTTATCCATTGTTGTGATGCCTAGAATGCATCCACATTAACACCAGGTGCCAAAACAGTCACCTTTCATTTTCTAAACTATGGTAACTTTCTGTTTTTATGCATATCAATTCTAGTTATGTTCTCCTGGACAGTGTTTTGTTTGTTTGTTTATCCTACAGACTGTACATTATGGTAAAATACATAAAAATGTAGAATAAAGATAGTTTTTGATAATTTTCTTGGTGTTCTTTTATTCATATTTTGCTTAAAGGAAAAATTGTGATCTTCTGAGCTGTTCTGTTGACCAAACAGAAAGACAAAGGTGGAGAGGCTGTGTGTTTTCATTGTCCTAAAGTTAATGTCTGACAGCAGACATGCATCTCATGGTGGTTCACAAACATGCATTGTTAAAGGACAGTGATGACTCATTCTTTCCCATATCTTACCCATTAGCAACTTTTTAAAATTCTGGTAGAGCTAAAGTTTTCAAAGATATAAAATATGTACATTTTGTGAATTTGGGGAAATATGTATAAAATACTGCACAAAAATCGAGAATATTTTCATTTGATGGAGTGGTATGGCCATTAAAACAGTCTGGGGATTGAATATTTATAAACACTGTAAATATAGTGTACTGGAGCCTCAATGAAGTGCTGGGACAAGCTGACTTTACTAACAAATCCCTTGAGTATTGAATTGACTGAGGGTGTTTTCTGTTGCTTTTTATTGTTTGTAAAAGGAAGAATGTGTTATTTCATTTAGAGTGTAAAGGCTAAGTCACTGTGGACTGGATTGTTAAAAAGCTAAGTAAACAGCCTCCAAGGTTCATTATTCAGACCTGTAAACTTCTATTGGGTCTATTAATTTGCTGCCATTAGAGTTGATTGACATTATTATGTAATGGTTTCATACTGAATAAAATACACAGTTTGATATTGTTAACATATGTGGTGGATTAAAGTAGAATTATTCTTAAATATCCACACAAACATATTTCATTTAAACATATATGTTGGACTGTCAGCAGCCTCTTTTTTTTACTCAATTCACTGTATTGAGATGTTGCTTTTCTGTTTTAGGTTTAAAACAAGACTCTGAACATTTAGCTGAACAGCAACCAAAAGTTACTAATATGGGAAAACATAGTTGCACAGGTAGAGGGTAGTCAAAAGTCCGCAAAGTGACCCAGTAATGTAAGTTACACAGTAATATTTAGGTAATGTTAGATAACATTAGCAACCATTAGCTATTGGTCATACCAGACCAAGTAAGGCTGTAACAACAAAACCCCTGAGTGTATTGACTTGAGTAAGGCAGTTTTCTGTTCTGTGGGAGCTCAACTTTAAATCTGTAAGAGGACAGTTGTATTATTTCTTCATTAAATAGTTACACAGCATCACTTTAATCACTGTATTTAGTGAATGTATATATTGTTATTGCTAAACCATACCAAAAGCCTCATAAGAAAGCATTAAGAAGCAGCAGAGCTTTAGATAGAGTACACTGAGCCACCACCTGTCTTATCTGTTAATCATTCACTTTTTTATTAAACCACCAGCTGGAGGAGGCAATGGGAATGTTGTCTTCAGGTAGAAGAAGCATTATGGACAGCACACAGGTACAGTAGCAGCATTGGGATGTGACAAAAGACCAGTTAAACACAGACTTGCAAAGCATTCACATAGCTGAAGGCTGATCGTTCAGCAGATGATGAAATGTGTGTGAGAGAGAAAAAGACAGCATGTGTGTGCTCTGTATCACAAATTATTAAAATAAGTCAGTCACAGCTGATGCTACCCCCCCAGTGTTTTCTATTGTGCGTTTTGGACTTTTGAATTGTCACCATGCTTCTTGCTCTCCTGTCAGGCACTGAGATCCACTGGCTTGTGAAGCAGAGTATGAGTTTCATAAGCTCAGTCTTACAATCTGATCATCATTCATTGCTTCGTCTCTGGAGTGATTGTCCCTGCAGAGCAGGGCGGGCCTGCTGCATAGGAGCACTTTCAAGTAAACAATAAACAACAGCAAACACACACAGCTGCAAACAATGCAGACGCACTCTGCGTCTGGTGAAACAACAGGGACGCCCCTCGTGGCTGAACAGATGTAAGGGCTGTGCGTCAGTGTGTGCTGTTTTCACACTCATATACAGACAGTGAGTTACATGAGGAAACAGCGACCACCAGTGGTTACAAACTGCAACTGCATGTTCAAAGAAGGATTCAGCTTCAGGACACTTTGATGTTGCCTGTAAAGTGGCAAAATGCCAGTGTACAGTACATAAAATGTTAATGAACAGGCCTGGAAGTGGAATTAAAATAATTATATAGTTAGAGAGTTAAAATCTATGAGGTGAACAGAAGTATTCTAAATTTCAAGCTCACATACAGTTTTGTAAAACTCATTCCTGTCTTTATGAGGTAAAAAGAAAATATTCAAAAACATTTTTTAAAATCAAGGAATAGTTGAACATTTTGGGAAATAAGCATATTAAATTGTTTTTTTGCCAAGAGTTAGATGAGAAGGTCTGTCACGTCTGTACACAAAATATGAAACTGGAGACAGGAAATGTTAGCATAGCTTAGCATAAAGACTGGAAAACAGGGAGACAGGTAGCCTGGCTCTGTCCAAAGTAAAAAAAAACAAAAAACTTACTGGTAACCTCAGAAAGTCGCCTTAATCGGCCAAGAAATAGTCCAGTATATAACCAACTGTAAAAATAACAACTTATATTTGTATGAATCAAGCAAACAACCTGTGACATGCTAATTAACTTACATGCAAAAATTCTAAGTTGTAGTTTTGCAGGTGGTTATGTTGTGGACTAGTTCTTTCAGGAGAATAGATTTGAATCTGAATTAACTAAAGAATAATTAAACATAGGTTATAATCAACATTGTGTGGGAAAGTAAAGTCTAGTCTCTTTCATATTCACTGTCAGAAAATAGCTTTTATGAACTGAACGACCAGGCTATGCTGTGTAGACGCACACATGCAACTAACACACATGCAAAAAAACACAAAAAAAGAATGAAAAAAGAAAAAGAAGAAGAAAGAAAGATGGAAAAAACACACAGTCACACACAGTGGAAAAGCATAGCTGTGTATCATTCATGGACACGTTTAATGTCGAGGTTGCTTTTTGTGACGTTAATGATGCTCAACATGTTAGTTGAGGTCATTAATACTGTGCAATTATCAAGTTTGATTATGCGTAAAATTGGCAAAAAAAAAAAAAAAAAGACACATAACCTCCACATGCATAGGTGCTGTGTTGGCACTTTCACACACCCCATCCAGTAAACCAACCCCCCACCCTCCGAACTACACTGTGGTGACAGGTCTAGGCATCGTAACTCCCATATGAACGTATACTAGACGTGTTTTGAGGTCAAAGGATGCAAAAACATGAAAGAGACAGAGACTGACTAAAGACAATTTTGCTTGTGGATGGCTGCAGTTTAGCATTTTTCAAAAACAAATATACATATACATACAGTACATACATACAAATATATCTGTCAATTTATAATACAGTGATTTTTTTAAATTCATAATCATCTCTTAAATAAATTGCGGTTCATTGCACTTTGTTAAAATAATTAATTATATGATTTCTCTTAAAGGCAATAGTGTGATTTTTTTAAAGGTGAAAAAGATAGTGTACCATAAGCCTGATTTAGGATAATAGTAAAAATAACGAGATCTGTAATATACATACTGTATCTGTAAAAGACCCTCACCTCCTCATATACATGAATGGATGTTCATCTCCATATATGTAGCATGTCCTTTTTGATATGACACGTGTGCCCCATGCACACCCCCATGTACATACGCGTGCATGCTCATATGCCAGTTTATGTCATATCATGTCTCCACGCATACATATATACATACAATATTATAAAATAAATAAATACAGGAAAACATTCTTGGTTCGTGGTTTAACGGTTTCTTTCAAAGCGGTTTTTGGTGCAGTCTTTGACTAACCGTTGCTCTCTGCGTGTTTGGGTTTGAGTCCTCGCTGATGGGATCAACAGTCGACTGAGCCTCCCTGAAAGATGCATGGGTGGGGGAGTTGCATTTGCATGTGTGTGTGTTTGTGTGTGTGTGTGTGTGTGTGTGTGTGAGTGTGTGTGTATGGGAATGTGAGCATGTTTGAATGTGTCTACAAAAACAGTCTGTGTCCAGTGTAAGAAGGGGGGACCAAAGTCTTTGGCCTGAGGAGAAGATACAGCAAATGTTGTGTTATGTTGCATGTGTTTACGTGTATGTGTTTATGTGTGTGTATGGGTGGGGGGGGGGTAAAAGGACGGGGTTTGCATGCACTCTGTCATCCTCTAGTCCAAGTCACCGCTATGAAAGTGTCAGATTGTCCCGAAAAAGAAGCTCAGTCACAGGTACTGTCCGAGTGCAGCCTCTGTAAGAGGGTGTGGTACAGCAGGGATCCTGACAGCGTTCAGGTGGGGGGCGTTCAGGGTGACGCGGCACCCGTCTTCCCCACTGCCCCTCCATGAAAGGCTCTCACTGACTGAGTGACTGACTGGGGGCTACTGGTTGGAGCAGAACCCTCACTCCACCCGCCTCCACCTCCCCACTTTCCCTCATCTCCATCTATGTGTGTGTCCATGAGACAGGGTGGAGGGTCTGGGTCTCCACCGGGGCTCGGTGGGAGCTAGATGGGTCCCTCGTTGTGGGCGCTGTGGTTGCTCCTGCTGAGACCCACACAGTTCTGCTGCTGGTTGAGCAGGTGGGACGTCTCATTGGCCACAGCTATGGCCACGGCAGGGGTGGTGCTGGTGGTGCTGGCTGTGGTGGTAACGACGGTCGGGGTCTCCACTCCATCGTGGAGCTCTGTCAGCGTGAGCTCGATCTTAGTGAATTCACTGTCTGTGGACTGGGGTGTCTTGTCCATCCGTGACGCCATCACGGCGTTCTGGTACTGTTGGCGTGTTACCTAAAACAGAGAAGATCATCTGACTGTGACTGATTGTGTTGTTGTGTACAGCACAGAGTGGAGAGACACAGACAGAGCTGGTGGGTACACGTGAGTCTGTAAACAGCAGTTTCATGCACTTTGCCAATAAGCACTACTCAGTTTCATCCAGTGACCATCACAATGATTGTTTCTCTAAAACTGTAAACGTATCTGCGTTTCAGAGGAGTTTTAGTGTCTAATGAAAAGGTTTATAAACGTAAAGGTGCTGTTCACCTGGAGAGCTTTTAAAAAGGTCATGATGCAATTACCTAACTGACATTTTATTGGACAGATATTGGGCACAAGGAATTAATAAAAGATCTTACTAATGACTAAAGTAAAAATGCAGAAATCAGAGCTATTCATTTAAAAAGAGGAGTTGGCTGATTCCAACATGATTCCTCCTTCCTGAAAGCGTCAGACATTTAGCCAATCAGAGTCTCTATGAGCAACAGTCTGGTTAAAATAAGGCACTGACCGTTAAAACAGCATCATTTAAATGTCTCTTTTAACCTAAAAAGACCCTTAAAGCTGCATACATATTTTGGCCTTTTGGGTAACATGCACAATCTACTTACAAAGTTGTTATGGTGAAATTGTTAGCAAACAGTTGCTTATTTACTATACACACTTGTTTGTGTCCATCAAATGAATGTAAGTCCAATATGTACTCTCTTTTATCTCAGTGTTTGGTCTCTACAACCCAAAATAACACTGATAAGAGCTGAGAACGCACTGCAGAGCTGAGGGGAACTACAGTGATTAGTTTACCAATAAATTAATTTCATTTGTCAGTTGTCAGATTTTTTCATCTTAATCTCTGTTTCTACTGATCAAATAATTTATTAATTCACAGCCTATAAAACATTTACAAGACTGTTCAAGGCCTCAATAACAAGCATCTCTGTGTTGGTAGTGAACATACATGTCGGTCAGACCTTTTGTGGTATGTACTGTAATTGTAATTCCTTTCTTTGTCTGTAACCATTTGTGACATCTGGACCACTTACTTATTTACATTCTCATCAAGATGTAAATTCTGCAGGATACCCCAAGTGTGAAAGATCACCCCAGGGGTGGGGTGCCACTTCCGGTGGCAGGCAAAGGGGTGCCAAAGGGCAACAAGAACAAGGACCCTTTTGTTCACCTTGAGGGGCGTTCCTCAGGCATAAAAGTCTAGATCTCTCTATGTTCAGGGTCTTTTGCCATTCTGACCGCTCGGGTGGTGACTGACCTTTTCTTTGCAAGGAAAATAAAACTTTGTAGTCTCTATTTCATTCTTCACCAGCAGCTGAGAATTTCCACTACAATGCACACTCCTGAGCCACAGTGCGAGTTATACTCTGCTCACCTGTGTGTGTTCTCACCTTTATATACTGCAGGTCTGAGCGCGCTCTGACTGAGTAGTCAGGTACGTAGATCTGCAGGAAGGAGTTGAGCTGGTTGTTGCTGCTGCCCAGAGTTGGGGTGATGGCGTCTATGCGATCACTCCTGTTTAGAGAGTCTGAGTGGTTGAGTCCAAATGGCCGCGGAGGAGATTTATTTTCTGAGAGGAGGTGAAAGAGCAGGACAAGATGTTTAAAAGACACACACCTAATTTATTAAAGTCAAGTATACATGTTGTTCCATTAAGTTCCAATCTCTATGGTATAAAATGAGTCTAATTCAGTTCAGTTTTCTCCAGCTCCAGTTCTTCATCATCACAGGCCATGGTGTGAATTTCTCTCCAAAGTAGTTAACATCATTTCACAATCGCACACAATATTTTTGTGTTCCCAGGAAATGTGTGTAGAAGTATCTCACAGTATGCAGCCTTTCAGGCATCATTACTATGGAACCCTTAGACTTGCTGAGTTGGTTTGTCTTTCTTCCTATGGGCTGTGCTGTTGTTGCATGAGTGCTGTCATATGAACACAAAAAAACACTTGTACATGGCAAATTAGATAAATTAGTTATGTATCATAATGTCACATGTGATGTTGTGACGAGATGTGACTTGTCGGACTCCTCGATCTGTGAGAACAAAGAAAGAGGAGTCAGATAAGACGAGACTGTGTGATGATTATTTAATTGACAGTCTGACATCGCTATTGCTCTGATCAAGTTTATATGATACTAGCTGTTGACACATACTGTTGTTTTGTCTGGTGAGATGTTAATCATAAGAGTATGTTATCTATATTTTTCAGATTCTCTGTGAAACTCTGTGATGTATCTGCTGTAACCTTCTCAGTTTTGTCTGGAATGAGTTGAGTTGCACAACAGCTTCGGCAGCACTTCTGTGTGTTGGTGACATTTTTCCAGGTCAAGTGTTAGATATTAACACAGACGCTTGCTGTGATGCTGTATGGAAATCTCATTTCTAAAGAAGTCTTTAGGTGAGAGGGAGTTTCATACAGCAGGCAATGAGTCGGTGGTCTCCAGTGATGCGGCTTCTATGAGCCACCGCACAGAAGACTTGTTCACTTTTTTGTGTGCGTGTGTGTGTGTGTGTGTGCGCGTGTTTTTTTCTTTTTTTTTGTAATTTTTAATTAAACCCAGATTATGTTTTCCACTTCTTAAAGAAGCCTAGTGAAAATCACACACAACAAAGTGGAAACGGCTTGGCCGAGGCTAATGCTACTACACTGACTGGAATGTATGTAATCCCATGTCGGAATATGTGTGTGCGTGATAGGGAGTGAGACGCACACACAGCGTGTGTGTGTGTGTGGACTGAACACAGTGGGCCAAAGACCTGGCATGTGAACTCTTGCGGATTAATACTCCACTTTCTAGGGGCCACAGGGGCCAGGTCAATACAAAAAAAAAGTCAGTGTGTGTCAAGAATACACGCATAATGCCTTTACGTACATGCAGATACACACTCAAAGGCAAGTGCAGCGCCACACTGGACGAAAGCACGTTAAGAGGTGCACTGTAGGTCACTGTTTAAGACAGAAAGAGAGAGCGTATTTGTTCAACTGCATTTCCGGATTCATGTGGGTGTGTTTGTGTTCGTGGCAGCACGTCTGTAGTTACGTGTGGAGTGTGTGCGCTCTGTGTACATGTGCCGTTGCGTGTGAACGTATGTGTACATGTGAGTCTTTGTATGTGCGCTCAGCAGTGTCCGGCAGGGGGCTGTAGCTGTAGGTCTTGTTTATGTAGTCGGAGGGTTAAAGGTTAGGGGCGAGGGGGGAGGAGCCTGGGTCCGCTCTGGGGCCTCCAGTCTCTAACACCATTCAGCCACTTGACTAATGGCTCAGGGGATGAGGGTGTTAAGTCTCAATCTGAATCTGTTTTCCTCGCTCCCTCTTTCTCTTTCGCTTATACACGCATGAATATACAGTGCGTGTCGCATTCATGTACACACAGACTTTCAAACAGGCCCACATCAACACTGTCTTGGCCACAAAGTCACACAAAGGAAAAAAGAAAAAAACTACTTATGCAGGCTAAATCAAAATGAAAAAACACACTCATTTATGTTTATACAAAGCATGCAGGTTAAACATTGCAGAAAATCTACTATGCAACATTTTGATTTCAACAAAACATTATTTTTCAAGCTCTCTAATGACTTGACAGGATGATATTACTGTGGTATTAGATGTGAGGATGAATGTATGTGTAGACAGAAAAGGCCACTGTACCTGGAGATCCTGCCAATGATTCAGCCCTACTGACCACAAACGTACGAGACAGGGACAGAGGGACTTGGGGAAGACAGGAGAGAAGGAGCAAAGAAGGGAAGAAAGAGGAGAAAAGTCTGTCAAAGGTGAAAAAAAATCACTGCATGTAAACAAACTGTAAAACTTTGTGGGATCAAAACTGATAGAGAAGCATAAGCACAAAGGTGTACAGATTATATCCACCCATTCTTCTACCAATCTTAACTGCTATTAACTTGTATTGAAAGGTTAATATAAGAGAAAATGCATCATCTACTGCTTCATCATGTAGAATCATTAAGTATTTGATTTCTGATCCCAGACTGCTGAGCACCTGGACACACACAGAGGAGGGTTGATCTACTTTTTCACCAGTAGGTGTCTCTCAGATCCCACCACCCAGTGATTCAGAATAGTTGAGAAATGCTGAGAATAGTATTGTAGTTTATGAATGAACTGAGAGGACTGAGCGGATCACTAGGGTGACGCTTTCCTCATGATGTCACTGCAGGACAGCCTCGTTGGTGTTACAATTGTTCCTGATAAACATTCACCAAAGGAAATTTAGCCTTCCGATCACTGACGATCAGAGACTGATCTGTACTTTGCTGGTGTGGCGACACAATCTGGTTACTAGCGCAAAAAAAGAGGTGGCAATGTGAAGGCAGACAGAGAGTAGGTTCATATCCACAGGATTTAGGAGAAAGTTAAAATTGATTACACATTGTATTTAGCTTTCACCACTTTACAGCAATAAAGTAAATGTGATGTACATTACTGCTAAAAGGTACACAAAGGAGTGTGTAATGATCCTGAGGTTGGACAAAAGAAATTAGTTAGACTGCAGGAATACTTAACTGTGAGTACAACAGAAATTTTTGTGACTAGAGCAGGAAAAATTAAAAAGATTATTTAAATTTTTGATATTTATGGTGATGTGATGTTTTAGTTCTACAGCTGATACAAATACTGTTTCAACACCTTACCTTTGAGAAATATTAAAAGTGTTTTCCTATTATACCCTTACTTTATTTCACAAAATAAGATGTTTTTTTTAAAGGGGATATATGTAAGTTTCTCTGCTGCTGAATGTCTGCTGCTGAGAGCAGGTGGTGGTGATGGTTGCTTCCTAAGAAAGGAGGTTAGAACACACCCTCTGAGCAGTGCTACTTCTTCAGGCTAGTATGAGCCAGCCAGAACATGACCGGCTAGTTAGCATGCTAATTTCAGCAGAAGAAAAGAAGTGACAGAGCTAGAAGCAAAACATTGGCGTTGCTTTCCGCCACTGCAGACAGCTCTTGGTGAGTAAAGGACTGAAGTTTGATGCTGAACTTGCAAAGTTACTTCCAGACTGGTAAGTAAACTGCCGCTAATGCTAATGTTGGCTATGTAGCGATAACAAAAATGTACATACTATATCGCTCCTTTAAATGTTACAATTCTCAGTGCTACAGACACACTTTGATTGGTGCCAAAAAGCTGCATTTTAACAATTTACTCAAAAATGAAAACAATTTTCAATTTTCAGCCAGCTTGGTATCATTACAGTGTTGGTAGTTTATATAAATGACCAGTGTTTACTCTCTACAAAAAATGCATAAGTACAATTTGTAGTTCAAACATCAGCTGACAAGACCTTTGCTGGCAAATGGGCAGGGAGCTCTGGGTGCAGGCGACATGTAAACATTGTTGATATACATTTACTACTCACACTGCAATGATACAAAGCTGGTTGAAAATAAGTAGTCTCCCTTCAAGACAAAGACAGGATGTATCAGTCAGGGGTCTTACCTGGTGAGGCTGTCAGAGCCATCATCCCATAGAAGGAGAACGGTCCCGCTTCAAACTTCATCCCCTCTTTTCCTGCCTCCACCTCCACCTTCCCCTGTGACAGTAACAACCGAGTGTTATCCACAAAAATGTATAACTGCACACCACATTGTATTTCAAATACAGCTTTGTCCATATGTTAAAGCTATAACAACAAGTTGAACTACTCATCTTATTTTTCAGACTGCATTGCATCAGACTGAGCAACTACAGTGCGACATGGACGTTCTGTACGGAGCATTAGTGCATCATTGTGTCGGTTACAGTAAATTTCTTTCAGCTTGTCTACCCAGGATTTCCACTGCAGCTTTGTGCTTTGCAATTCCACTTTCACCCTATTAAAAATCTTTTGTTTCTTTTCCTGCTCAAATATATTTATTCACCCTGCTCGTGAGTTTAGAGCAAATCCATCGCACCCACTCCCTCCCTCTTTCCTTCTCTCTTCACTACTTGTAGAAAATCCGTACTCTTGTTTAATAGCTCCCAATCTGCTCCTAAGCCTGGTCTCAAGGGCAGTGACCTTACACTTGTCCAACCTGGACCTCATTTGATCTGGGGATACTACACATAACGACTTAGAGGACGGATAGGGCGAATATATGAAGTATGTGAACATTGGTAATATGTGATAAAGTGGAAAAATGACAGAAACTTTCAGCTCCACTTTAGGGTCTGTGATTTGGGACTTTCCTTTATCTCAAGACTTACGAAAGACTTGATACTCTCCTTGACACCAAAAAGGTGACAACACTCTGAGTTGTCAGCAGCAGTGTATTCAGAGACAGGGCGGACATTCAGGCTGATTTTCAAACTGTAAGGCTGCATGAAGGTCAGCAGGACTTGTTTTGATCTGCTTTTGAATAAATAATTGTAACTCTATAGCAGGTTTTCTTTTATGTGTGATACAAGGATAGATAGAAAGGAGAGATGTGAGATGTGTGTACCACTACTATTATTCTGCTGGTGTTCACATTGTTACACTTACATTTAAGGAAAAATTCATTAGGATTTGTTAAGAAACCATGAAAAATACACATTTCACATGCCATGTATAACGCTTTTTAAGTTCAGTAACCACAATGTAAGAGTACTTTGAAGTGGTGTATCTCTTAGATCAGACATTTGTGTAACTAATGAGCTGTTTATCTATGGCATTGGTGCATGTTTTAATCCAAAATGCCCTGAAGTACAATCATACCATGCATACCTTTTTAGGATGTGCGGCCCCTGTGGGAACAAACCCCTGCAGTAAAGCTCTGTTAGATCAATGGCTTTACTGTGAAAAACAGTAGGACCAAGAAAAACAATAGCTTGTAATAGCAACAGTAATGTGTTAGTAGACTAAAATCTGTTTAGTGTAATATACAGTGCAGTGTAGTGTATGAGCTACAAAACATACTGTCTATTACTATTACTATTACTATTACTTTCTTAATGACAGACCTAAATCAAATTTTTTTGTTGTTTTGCTGTAAAACATTTTAAATGCAGTCGGGTGGTGGGTCCGATGCTTGGAACAAATCTGCTGACGTATCCTTCACTTTGTAACCTCATTGTGTCCACATACCTGCAGAATGAGGATGAAATAATCCACGGGCTTGTTCCTGTGGAAGAGGTAGTGCTCTGCCGCCCGCTTGTTCTTTTCATCATACTTCAGCTCCTGGATGACGTTCGGGTGCTTCAACAAGCGCAGCAGAATCTTTTCTGACATTTGCACCGGCGCGAATGGCTCGACTTCTGAGGAGAGAGGAAGAAAGTGAAGGGAGGAATATCAAACATAAAACAACATCAATAATCACAATTTCACTGCATCTATAGATTCACTCATTCACTTTCTTACTGACTTTGACTTACTGTCAAGTCTCCTAATACCACTACTGACACTGCTACATTTGTTCTGTTTTTGTTGGCTGATTTCTGAAAGCAGGAGCTGAAAGCTTTGTAGTGGCAAAATCTTCTTTTTACTCAGGTGTCATTCTCGTGAATGAAACTTGCTCACAAACAGCAGAACAAATAGCTTTATATGGTCATTTTAGAGGCCTTGATTATATGAATCATAAAATTTCACAAGTGCACACCTCTTCACAAACACGTGACATTCATCAGGTTGAAACGAACCTTCGTACAAACAAAACCTTAAAGCAAAACAAGAGAAGTTTAGGATAAGAATACAAAAATGTTCTTGCATTAAGCCCAATATTTTTCTCCACATTATAATTTCATTATTGTTATTTCTGTCTTCTCTCTGTACATATGAAAACCATCCTGAAGGATGTTGATCTTCCTGAAGTTTCTTTCTTTCATTAAAGGCATTTTATTTGTGGAGTTTTATCTTAACCAAACTTCAGCTGTTACTGCATACAATTATCTCTCTATATATACAAACTTAACCAAAACCTTATCTAAAACTTTTAAAAGAAAATATCCTGATCATTACTGGTCTGCTTCAACCACCTAATGGGCCAATCAGCTCCTTCAACTCAGCTGTGATGATATGTGTCAGCTGGCTGCTGGCTCCACCACCAGGAACTAAACTAAACTTCCTAATAGTCTTTAATCAACGCTTAGCTGCTAGGTCAAAGTTCTAAAGCAAATCCAACTGCAGTGAGGCATAGTCAACTGCTGCTGCTGTAGTAGTACTTGGATATTCTTCTGCCTGTTTAGAAGTCCATTTCCCAAGGGAAAGTGGGTGAAATATTTCACATTTTACACTAAGTATGTCGACTTGTGTGAGAACCCCGATCAGAGGCCAAAAATGCTGGACGTGATGTCACTGAGGAACGAGTGTAAGCAAACAGGGTGGTGTTTTTAAAGCTGTGAGCTAAGATCTCAACATGTAACCTTCAGTGCATGACATGCAAGCAAATAGACGCTTGCTTTTGCACAGACATCCCGTGCCGTGCTCCCGAAAGGCTCTTCCACCTCTTCAGAAACACACACACACACACATGCATACCAACACGCTTGTTGTGAGTCCTCACACAACTCACTCCCTAACACACACACGCAACAGATACTCATTCTACACACATACTCACACTCCTCCCTACACCCACTTGCCCAAAAATTCAAAGCCCATACGGGCACATGCACACACAAGCAGCTCACACACACACTTTCCCCACAGTGAGGGGCTGAGGGCACACTGGGGGAAGTCAAGCAGCAACGCAGCCCACTTGCCTGTTGCTAGGAAACGCAGGGTAGCCAGCAGAAGCTGAGGTGATATTTTAACCTTCATTTCATTGTCGGTAGGCTTGAAGGCCGAGAAATCCTGCTTCCTTTCCCGATGGGTGATTTTCTTCTTCGTTTTGTTGTCAGCTAAGGAGGGAAAATTAAAAGTCGGGGGTAAGACACAGAATGAAACTTTTTCTGCAACAGAAAAAGGTCAATCCACACCAGTCCACAGATACTGAGCTAGTCGTCCCGGGTCATAGGGTGACTAAACTTGAGTTACCCAAAGCTTATTGCTTTTTCCAGAAACGTAGCTGTGGCGTCCTTCTCAGAACTAAAGGAGAGCTATAGGGGGCTACATTGTTAGCTTACCACATTCTTAGCATTACTTAAAGCCATATGTATTAGGGCAACAAATAGACTGGCACGTACTCCATGTCTATGGGACTTTACTGATACCATTAGGGGTGTAACAGTTCAGTCGGTTCAAGGTTTGGAGTGAAATGATCGGAATGAAACCAAAGTTTGAAACTGAAAAAATAAAAAGTTTGACCATAGATTTTTTTTTACTGATTTCTGTTAACACAATAAAAATAACTTTTTTCAGTTTACCTTTAATAGTTCATGTGTCCCATTGTTAACTGTTTTGTTTTCTCTTAGTTCATACGTCAAACAAATATTAAAGTACCAACTCCAACTTCTCTTCCTTCCAGTTAAACATTTCCAATGACATCCTGCACCTGGGGGAGCATACATGAATATATCTGATCAAATTTAATTAGCTGTAACTAGCTAACCCCTTCCATCAAAGCTCATGAGTCGTAATGGCTAGTAGAAC
Source organism: Lates japonicus (assembly GCA_033238685.1). NCBI lineage: Eukaryota > Metazoa > Chordata > Actinopteri > Centropomidae > Lates > Lates japonicus. The sequence continues at coordinate 3,589,124 of BRZM01000043.1, read as the reverse complement.
AATTTTATAGCAGGAAAATGTCACAAATAGCTCTGCAACTCCAATCAGATCTGAAGAATTTGATCAAATCAATTAATAATTAAAACCCTGGTCCACTCAGAAACACATCACACTATGAAAGATAAAGATGCTAAAATGGCCACTTTACTGGGCCTGTATGGCCTTAAAAACATTGTGGCAAATGGCAGTTTGCTAGCGAACAGTAGATGCAGAGTAATATTAATATCATTTGGAGTTGTGTCTCTGATCACCTGATGAATAGAAGTCCATTCACTCTCTTTTTATTTTTGTTTTGTTCTCCACCAACTGAGGGAAATATCTGGATCTTTAGCTACTTAATGTTCCACTACGTTCACCTGCTTTGACTGTCTGCCGGTTGATGCTGAACAGGCGGTGTACAGCTGAATGCTGCCGCTGGAAATGGGGTTGATGAGAGCAATAAGAGTGAACCAAAACAATAAAGGTGCAGGCTGTAAAACCAAAACAATGAGGAAACTGCAGAGTTGTGTGATAATTCCCTTTGGGCTCAACACTACAAGTGACCCATTTCACTTACATTGTTAATACAAAACTACTGAACAGTGCTGCTTTAGTTGTATCTTTTAATTGGCATTTAAACATTTCTACCTTTCATTATTCACAACTGATCAGATTCTGTATTACTGTTTTCAGCTCCACAATGCCTTTTGTCACATTATTCTATTGTGATATGTTGTGGTCTGCTATGTTGTTATGCTGCATGAATTAGACTCACATTTAATTGCTGCAAACAGTCACTGTGGTGTAAGAGAGCTATTAAATTGAGCCCAACCCCCGGGCTTGGATCCGTTTATAACAAGTCATGGATTTTAGAGTTCTTGGTGACGCCTTGAAGTCTTAAAGTCTAAGGAGTTATAAGCTTCAAGAGGGGAACCTACTGTACAAGTCAGTCTCGTCCAGGATCTCTGACTTGATGATTTCTTCAATAACATCCTCCAGGGTGACGATACCCAGAACCTCATAGAAAGGGTCTCCCTCACCCTCATTGTTCACCCTCTGAACTATGGCCAGGTGTGATTTTCCTAGCAAAACATACACACACAGATACACAGACACAGGTTATAAAGTCAGGGTCATAAAATGATAAAAAGAGGTAAATACAGGTCAGGCAGTGATGGGGGTATGAGGGAACAAACAGGCGAGGACACACGTGGCTATTTCCACCTATAACATATCAATCTGACATGTATCACAGATAGATACTTGTCGTGGTGTTTTATACGATGAAAAAGGAAAAATAAATCACTCATTGTCAATTCAAATCACACACAGAGCAGGAGACACAAAGTAATCTGAAGGAGTAACTGTTCTCTGTATCGGTTAAATGAGTAGGGATGCAAAACATAGTAGCTGAAGTATTCAAGTGTTAACAGTGCCAGCAGAAACTCAGACAGCTAGAGAGACAGACAGGCTGACAGTCAAACAATCCTAAATTTCATCATATGAGCCCCCTTAGCCCTCCCTCCCTCCACATCTGTGTTCCCAGGACCCTCCTGTGTGCTGTACCAGCTGAAGAAAAAAAGAAAAAAGAAAAAAAGAAACAAACTGCCGTGTATGCAGAGAATACTGTCAGGCAAAACACTAAACAAATTCTTTGCCTTTTCTCAGCTTGTGATCATTTAAAAGGAATTTTCCAGAGGCCCAGGCTAATATTAGCCCATGCAAAATGAAGTTTCCATTCCGCCCCGGCGATATTCTCACCGAGTGAAGGAACAGACCGGGCGAAGCCTCCGCTGTGTGATCAGATTGTCTCGGAATGGGCCGTTTGCATGCAGATACACCTGGGTGTAAATAATGGACGACATCAGTGTGCCTGTGCGTACGTGTGCATGTACATGTGTCAGAGTACATGGGCGTATGGGTGCGTGTGTGTGTGTGTGTGTGTGTGTGTGTGTGTGGGGTTATTTTTGGAGAACACAGGTACATCACAGAGTCAGTGCTCAGATGCTGTTTCAGCTAATGTTGGCTGCTTTGGTGCAGGCAAGCACAGGCTGAAAGGACTTCTGGGCTGATCACCAAGAGTGTTTTATTGCACTGCAGCTCACTGCTTCCTCACAACACTATGACAGCACACTGATGTGCAGTGTACAGAGCCTGAGAGTCTGAATGTGAGAATGTTGCGGGCATTAGATGCAGAACTGATGCTTTCAACAAATATACTCAGGTTACACCTCATAGGCTAGAAGGGTAAGATCCCTAAAGAGAGGTATTAATAATGTAAACATAGAAATCCACTAATACAAAGAGTCTGCAAATAGCAGGCAGTATTCAAATCTTATTTTTAAAGTGCCCAACAACAGTAGAGTCTACCTATTAAGATGTCAATGACATCTCTGGCATATTGCTTTATCACTGAGGGATTGGGTTTAACTAGGACAAACACAAAAGGAGCCTTGGTGGGTTACAGCAATCAGGCCTCTGAAGTCCTTGAGCAAGCAATTACTCTAAACTGCCCAGGGAGGGAATGGCAAATGGAGTGGCCAGCACAGCACAGTGAAACAGATCAATGCTCACTTCCTTCTCTTTAATGGCATCCACTCCACTCACATCAGGTTTATAAATACAATTTCTGAATATAGGTTTCTAGGCAAAGAGTGTGAACATGAAATAAACATGAAAAGCTAGAAAATATGTGAACATGTGAAGTGATTTCATTTCATTCAAAAGTATTTGTTTTCAGCAAAAATCCACTTGTTTCAAGATCTTTTTGTATTAAGCAACAGTCTGTTGTATTTGTTCTTCATCATTTAAAGGAATGGTCTGACGTTTTCCGCAATCCACTTTCTCTCTTTCTTGCAGAGAATTAGATGAACTCTGTCTAGAGATAACAGCACCTATAAAGGCCCCTAATTAATGCGTTGTTTGTTAATTTTATTTTTTAAAAACGACCAAGAGCTGGTTCTACCATTTTCAGTCTTTATGTTAAGCTAGGCCAACAGACTGCTGGCTGTACCTTTGTATTTACCATACAGACATGAAAGTGGTATCAATAGAAGAAAGCAGATGAGGGTTATTTGCCAAGGCTTACTTACTAACTTATTATAATCAATATTCAAGAGACATCCCAAATAAATATACAATTATGTACTCTCTCAGCCTTCTTCAGACTGGATAAAAACAGGAAACTGTACGTGTGCATGTAATCCAGCAACACCACAGGCCACAACCTTAACACCTCTCTGACATAGCCTCAACAAAAAGTGAGCATTGCACGGACTTATTTAAATGTCTTTTGTAAGGATGTAACAATTTCATATAGCATATACTGTATTGTAAAACAGTTCTTCTTGTCTTGTTCTTGTCCACCCTACATATATGGGAATGTAAGAGGCTGGTTTCATCAGAGAAAGAGGAACAACCAATCACAATGTGTGTCAACATAACCTCACCTATCTGACACAAAATGAAGCTTGACCTCTGACCTTTATGTAAGCCAGCTGATAAGAGGTGGAGGAGATCACACACACAATCTGTTCTGCTCTTCAAACGGCTATGTGCACACACACACGCTGAACACACAAATGTTACAGCACAAGTCACTTGTTTGACGAGTTAAACTAATCCCATCAGGATGTTTGTCCACGTCAAGAACACTTTCCATCACCTCCCTCTATGGAGGAGGTTACCTGGGGAATTATTAGAGATGACCCAATGCAAGAGGCCACACAAGTCACTAGTTAAAACAAAATGACACACACAGGAAAAAACTGAATGGGAAGCTACTGAAATGACAGAGAAGCATGTTTATGCAAAGTTTAGTAGTGTTTATTCTAGAGTCTGTCCCATGGGCTACGATGTAAGGCGACAGAAATTTCCCAAATTCCATGGAACAGACGGCAAGGAAAATCATGCACCCACTGTTCACAATACCACTGCATATTTTATATGGTAGTCACTAGGCTAGTTATTAGCCACGTTTTGAGAAAATATTTTGGATGTTGGACAGTTGGACTGCCATTAAATTTTATACCCAGAGGAAGAATCCTAACAAAGATCCCCTCACTTTTCATCAAGTGCCACCAGCAGGTCTAAATTTTTAACCTATCCTGTTAAATATATTCACACCTTCTGCCATGGACTGGCACAAAGTTTGGTACAGACAGTGATGGCTAACAGATGATTAATCGTAATTACTGCCAGGAGATTCATCATGTTCCCTGTTGCTTGAACTGTAATAACTTTGGTGATTCCCTTACTTTTCCTGTAGGGACATCAAGAGGTCAAAGTTTTCACTTATTTTGTGAAATATCTCAATAACTTCCTGTTGGATTGGCACAATATTCTGTACAGATGTTCATGGTTCCCAGACGATGAATCCAAATAACTTAGGTGAACCCCTGATTTTTCCTCTGTCAAAACCATGAAATAAATGTTTTTAGTTGAGAGTAAAATGTCTGAAAACTAATGACATTTCCCTCATAGTTCCACTTGGTGTCTAATGTTAATTTGCAAATGTTACCATGTTAACATGCTAAATTAAGATAGTGTCCGGGTTATTACCTGCTAAACATGTTAACATTTAGCTCAAGACACTGTGATGCTGAAGTACAGCCTCACACAGCTGCTAGCACTGCAGACGCATAGTCTTATTCATGGTTGATCAGTATGATTCATCCTCTGAATGTCTGTACAAAACTGAATGACAAACAATCAAAAAGATGTTGATATTTCAATTTGGACCAAACCAGTGGAACAAGCAACATTTCAATCCCTAAATACATGCAGACAGAGGGACAGGCATACAGCCAGATAAATACACAATTTCCATTTTAAAATGTATCTTTCCACTTGTTTTTGCCCTGAATATTATTTTATTTTATTATTTTTTTTAGGATGTTTGTCAGTGTTATGTGTAGTGTAACATATGCAAGTGGTAGCTGAGCAATTTAACTTCCAGCTAAGGACTGGACTATAGTATATATTATGGATATTAGTTTCATAGAGAGAAGTACAGACATCAGTTCAGAGTCATACAGTAAAATTGGACTTTCTGTTCAATTCACAGATGTTTGGATATTTTCTTATTATCATTACATTTATTTGTTTTTATCTAAGGTGTCTTTGTGCAATGAAACTCTAAAATTAAATCTCTCAAATGTCAGCTGACCTTTATGAACACCACAACTGTTAAAAAACTAAAATGATGTTAGTTTCAGATGGGATTATTTTATTTAAATGAAGATCTGAAAGTTGCCAATTTACCCATGTAAACTCCTCTTTTGGTGGTGTTGTGTAAAATCTATCCAAAGTCTAGTTATGTTTCTGACAATGTTACACACACACACACTCTCTCTCTCTCTCTCACACACACTTGTGTTTTGCACAGTAGCTCCACTCCAAATTGTTTTATCTTGTTGTCCCACAAGATGAGTGCATACTTTCCATTTTCCCACAAAGACAAAATACCACACAAGCGACAGAAAAAATGCTGTTTCTGTCTTCCATAAATATATTACGAGACAATGACAGCCTGTTTATTCATAGCTCTTTAGCTGCTGTTATGGCTGTGGATTTTGTGTGTGTGTATGTGTGTGTGGAGGGGGGGGGGGACTGGAGGTAGAGTGGGGAGGCTGACCCTCTGGACCCTCTGGAGCCTGGAACTTGGCAGCAGGCCTCAGGGAGAGTGTGTCCTTGTGAAGACCAGTCGTCTGGGGTCCTATAAGCCACCACTGCTGCCTGACATCTGGGGCTGTCTAGCTGGGCTGAGACTGAATGCATGCTGGGTAGTCCAGCACACAGGCACACTGCACACATTAGGGTCGGGGGTCAATTCACTTTCAATTTCACCCATTAAAGCAGCATATTTTCCTGGTCAAAAATGGGAATGCTTTAGTCATCAAAAGGCTCTTGCATATGATTTCTAAAACACTTCTGAGAATAACGGTTGTGTCATTAGCCCTGCAAATGGCAGTTTCAGTTTACATTTGTAATGGAGAGAAGTCAAGACACACACACGTACACAGAGGATTATTTTGTTTCCCTTAACAACAAAGCAGCAGATGACTAAGGAACCAAGAAATGCTTAATCTCACGGAGGAGACAGTCAGGGATCACAACACGCTTGTTTTGTTAATGTGTTTCAGTGCTTCATTAAAACACTGGCTGTGAAATGATGAAGACGCCATAGCAACAGATCCACTGTGTATGGCCATGGCCAAGATTTTGTACTTTTGCATTTATCCATTCATGTATTCTTATTTTTTCTTGGGCTGAAAATATTCAAATTAAAAGTGCCAAGTTTAAAAAAGACTGACAGTCTACAGCCATGCTAGTAGCTCAGTGAGGCTGGACTTTGGCTGACTAACAACAACATGCTAGCATGGTCACAGTGACAATGCTAACATGCTGATGTTTCTGCTCCAAAAGCGGTGGACTGACTAACAACTAATCAGTCCTTGATAACCATTACAGATTCCACAAATAGAAACTACAGGTCAGGTCCCCACATTTCTGCCTTAAAAACCTGAGTAGAAATGCCAAAAGAAGACACTACTGAAGACACTAGAACTTGTGGTCGACAAAAACATCTATATGGAGCGATGAGGAGATTGATATTCCTAATTAACATATGAAACAAACCTAAATGCCATTACTTCAATTTTAATTCATTATCTTGTTGCACCCCCTTACTCTGCAATGCTTTAATAGCCCTTAACTAGCAAATTGGTGCCACCAACAGTTGATGAACAATTGATGAACCAGCCCCTGATATTCACATAAAGGCCGGATCAAAACGCACATTCATTTGGCTTTTCTCCCGCCATGTTTCTGGATATTCAGTTCAAATTTTGCACCACATTTGGATGGAAACCTGGCTAATTGTAGCTACAGCCCTGCTACACTGGTGTGTGGAGGCTCCAAAGCCAAGCCTGAGAACCACCACTCAGGCCTTCAGAGACTAAGCCGTGTGCTCTTTTCCACCATTCCCAGCTTATTTATGGAATGCAGCTTTGTCATATTTTTCCATAGCGCAATTTTCCCCTATAAATAGGCACATAAGGCTTGGAGAGTTGGGGTGGGAGTATGAGGGGTCAGTATCTGTTCTGGACACTCATCATTGTCCCCCTCCCCGTCTTGCTCTCCTCCTATTTTTCCAAATATTTGAGCACTGACAAATATAGTGCAATGTTAGGGTGATGGGAACCCATTGGATGGTCTTTCTTCTAAATCTACCTCCAGTGAAAAAAAGGAGCAGAGTTTCCAGGCATTCTGACCCATTTTTCCACTGACATGGACAAAAACTTTACCCTGATACTGGTAACATGTTGACTATTTACAGCTTCTTAATTTACATAAACATTTAATCTGAATACACATGCAATAAAATAACACAATTTTGTGTCTTGGCCTGTATTATCTGGTGACATAAGTGGAATGTGTGTCTGTCTGTATATTTGTGTGTATAAGTGTTTGTATTTCCTCCACAACTATTATAGATGGAACAGATAAATGAATTCCTGGTGAAACATTCATAAACGGTTCAAACTGGCTACAAAAGCGCTCCCTTCATCACAGTTTTTTGACCATACACTCCTGTCAAGAAGACGGTATGATGTTCAAGAATTTTGCTGAAACAGTTTACTGACTTCATTTGAAAAGAGCAGCATTTAGGAGGAGCTGGTGTTTACCTGACCAACTGCTCTGAGTACTTGTTAAGACACAGGTATCTAATATTTGACCATATTAATGCTAATATTAGATAACACTAGTTTACTCATTGTGACCTGATTGTGACTCAGCCTTACCTGGAATTTTTACAAAGCATTTTTAAACATTATGTTTTTTTCTTTCTTTCTCTCCCGTCTCCTGCTAGAAAGTTAAATCAACCATTCAGCTCAGGCAGGGCAGACTAACATATTGTTGAGATTTATGAGGTGTGCGGGACTATTACTCTTGTCTCTGTGGTTAGCTGATATCCTTAAAGACTCCTGTGAAGAACAAGAACACTTTGGAAGTAGCTACACGGCGGAAACCTGGTGGTCATTAAAAGCAGCAAACTTCATTATTCTGACAGCACTGCAAAGAAGACTAAATACAAATACAGTAAGCCACTTTCTTTCCAGTTGGATTAGAAAGAATACACAGACATAAATCATGGCTGTGACTAAAAATCCAAGATAACCACATGTTTATGGTCAGGGAAAATACAGATGAGCTGCGTGTCTTTTTACTGGTTCCCTAAGTCTGCATTTGAAAGTTTTTTAATGATAATGTTCCTCAACACAGAAACACAGGAGTCTCCTGGATAATTTATACCAATGATACAGCATCATGTTACGCATTGGTTTCATTAAGTTCCTGTGATTACTACAAGGAGTTTTGATACATCTAGGTGAAACTGTGAGTCAAACACAAATCGCTCAAGGGCTCATATTGTATTAATAATCATTATTTCCCAGCATGCACAGAGTAATACTCAACATGATGAAGAAGCATACTCTCATGTCCAAGAGTGCATCATTTTCTTGCTGGCACATAGATGTAAACAGGTAGGGTCACTTTGACAGAGTTACAGTTCCATGTAAATCACCAGTCATTCAGCTAGACAGCTGGGAAACACAACATAAGCCTCATTTGCACACACAGAAAAAACATACACTCACACACACATGCAATTCAGGCAAAGACAAACAAGACTGACCAAGCTAAACAGTCCTTGACAAGCAAACACACGAAATTACAAATATTTCTATTTTATACCGCCACATCCATATCTCCTACGACTGCTGTTACATTTCTAATTTTACTATAACAAAACAGAGCAACACTAACAAAAAAGGTGCACTCCTTTACTGCTAACACCAAACACTATAAATATGCCTGTGTGGATACAGCATGGAGATACAGTAACATGGTAATTACCTGAAAAGCTGTAATACTCCACAATGTCTCTACAAGCTTCTGCACTGATATTACACTGTCCATTTTCTCAGAAAACTGTGATTTACGGCACAAAAGGAGACTGCTTTACAGCACGGAAGTAAGCATTCTTCTTTGAAAGGGGCTTATGGGAAATGTAGTGAGAGCAGGGTGGTCCTGTGGTTACAGACACAGTCCTTTGCCCGCAGAGTTATGAGCTTTATACACCAAGAATTCACAAAGTTCTACCTGCTCACTTAGTTTAAACTTTTTTTAAGCAGCAGAAAAGCACAGTAATGCAGACTTATATCTGTGTGATATCAGCAAGTCTGGTGTTTGTGTTCAGTCACCGATGCTTTGATCCCATTGCCTTAAATGGCCTCTGGGTCAAACAATATAGTTAGCATGATATGGACTAGTCAGGATAACGCAGAGACGTTAAATCTGCTCACAGCTCCTAACCATCATTAAGAGGCCTTGGTCACAAGATCACTCTACTGCTACTAGCCAGTGGTGTTTCACTACACACACACATACAGTACAGCCACACACAAACACACACACACACACTGCTGGAATGACATTGTTGTTCATTCAGAGAAGCAGCTTGCTGTCGTAGCTGGCTGCGTTTGTTGTTGAAAGGTCCCCTGGGTGGAGATTCCTTTGGGCCTCAGTCATAAGGAGAGGCATCAATGGGAAACCAGTGGGGATAAATGAATGGGCCTGTGGTCAGGTGCTGCTCTGTTATGTGAGTGTTGCAACTGCTGAATGGTGAGCACATCATACAACGATGACAAGAACTGGGGGCGTTGTAAAGAAGTAAAAACACTTAAAAGTAGAACTACATTCCTTTTAAGTTTGAACTTTTAAATGAGAGAAAATTTGTCTCCACATGGCAACTCCTTTGGCACAGTTGACACCAAGGACCTGATGAAATTACTTGTGTATTAGAGAGCTAAATAATTCTCTAATGCTGGCAATAAATGTGATGGTTAAGTTTAATCACTAGTGTCATTCTGCTATCTTTATTTTGTCCAGTTTGGCGGTACTTCAGGTTTGTATCAATAAAAAGAACTGTGCATGCCAACAGAAAGCAACTCAGTCATCAGTGACAAACACACGTAATACTCTTTAATATTCTATGTGAAAACTTAATGCAATAGCAACACCCTGCACACAAGGTCAGATGCAGAAACTGCAGTTTGTTGCATAAAGTGTGCCATCAGCTGATTGCAGATCACATCATATCGTTCATAACCTTTTAAACCAATGAGATACATGATCATAAAAAGGTGATGACAGGCATATATCCTGTTACTTCGGATTCTGTTTCTACTCATTATGCTAAGCTAAGTCAAACATCTTGACAACAGCTCTGTGCTTTAAGTATGTAACATTTGAAAGAAGAAATAACACAATATTCTTCTTAAAAGCTAACTCATAAGCGATACAACACAACCTTACCCAATTCAATACATGTAGGGGGTTCTACTGCTACAACCTTATTTGGTCTGGTATGGCCAGTAGCTTATGGTGGCTAATGTTAGATAACTTTAGATATTGTTGTGTAATTGATGTTACTAAGTCAGTCTGTTGATTTCATAACTCTCCTCTACTTGAACTACTGTTAAACTGTGTTTTTATATGTTCATATTATTATCACAAAAGTTATTTTCTTTTTTTTTTTGAGTGTTTTATATCAAAATTCCTGTCTTTTCCTGTAAAATGTTAAATATTTTTGATGACTCATGCTGAATGTGGGGTTATATTTATAACTTTGTCCATATGATGGGGAAGGTTAGCTCATGATTTGGGTGAATAACTAACCTCCCCCATTATATAAACTGCTGGCCTGTGGGTCACTGTAGCTAACAGAGCAATATAAAGTAGGAGGTGTGTGTTTGGATGTCAACTGTCAAAAACTCTGCACCATATTTGCTAAAACATGTCTGAACTTCAAATCATATAAGAAGGATTTGATTTAAATCCCTCACATAACTGTTTGAATCGCAAATGCATTATGGAAGATAAAGATGCTCTAACTACTGTTTCACTGAAACTTTAACCTAAGTGCTTCATTATATCCTGTTGGAGTCAACTAACACACACAAGCATTTTATCATTTGAGATGCAAAGATATGTAACTAGTTTAATTCACTTCTCTCTGTTTTTAATCCTTTACAAGCCTATAGTACAGTGTCATACAGTCTAAAAACAAAGGTGCAATAAAGGGCTGAGATGTGTAAAATGGATACACACACTAAGCATGTTTTTTTTTTTTTGTTTTTTTTAATAAAACTCGAATTACCTGCTTGTAACAACAAACTTTAGGAGGGTCTATGATATGACACAAAGCACAAATCATTTGACGCACTCTTCACGTGTGACACAGAGGGAGGAAGCTAATTTAACACCTGAAAACACACGTTTTTGGCACAGAGTCCTTGGAGCTTTAAAACTCATAATTAATACCTCAATAAAAACAATTAGCCGTGGCGAAATCCTTAAAGCTAGAATGAGCTAAGTACTCAATAAAAAGGCTCCCGTGCTTTGTGCAATAAGCTTTGAGAATGTGGGTTGTTGAGGAAAACATGAAACCTGCAAGAATCTCCTGCATCCTTGTGTTATTTTAATTTCATTACTTGTCCACACAGAATCATCAATTTGATACAGACTGTGATAAGACTTTTTATGTATTTATTCTTAAACATGGATATGTAATCCTCAAGATAAGCATATTATTATCATGCTTTTAATATAAATATGCACTCCAGTCAAACACTTCATGTCATCCAGCTCAACTGATTGATTGCTTAAACTAACTTTAAATAATGAAGTAGTTATGGTATTTGTGCGAGTGGTTGTGGACTTACTGATGTGAGACTGATTTTAGTTTTCACCTTTACTAATTGTAGCTTAAAGGCATGTTCATATATTAACATTATCATTTCAAGTATCAAAATAATGTAGTGGTCAAATCGCAGTCTAAAATACAAAAGATCAGAAATTACACAGTGATTATTAATCATGATTATCACAAATCAGTCCATTTGTCCATCTAAGTTTTGTGTTAATTAAAATACTGCAACCCTGCCACAGTGGAAGGATGTGAACAGCCAACGAGCAAAGAGTGTCAATCAACACCACATGGTGTTAATGCATTTCCTGGAAATGATCTGAAGTAATTCTCTCCACACAATCGAGGTCTTGACCCTGTAAAGCTCAAATGGCCATAAACACTGTTTCTCTCCACAATGAATCCCCTCTGATTACTAATTAATACAAATTTCTCATAAAATCACACCTTACTTCAAACTTTTTACAGTTCTTTCCCCAGAGGGAAAGGGAAAATCTATGTAAATTAGAATGATTTCAAAGAGTAACATCGACAGCAACTGACAGCTGTCTCCTGAAGCACAAGAGAAGGACATCAGACTTGAACTGAGTCACAAAAAACAACTAAAATACTATGTAAGCACAGCAAAGTCGCACAATTCACCATCTGCAATGGCAGCAAACAGGACAGGAATAATAATTCAAGCTGGTGGGTCAGCTGCGGATGGGGTTAAGACTTGGAGGCTGGATCTGGGTCTGGAGGGTCAGCTGGAGCAGTGGCAGGGGCCTGCAGCCCATAGTGGGGCTCTACTAGCAGTTTCCCCCCTTGCTGTTATTCGGGAGACACCGGAGAGGGAAAAAGGGCAGGCATACCAAGGGAAGTGAATGACCTAAAAATGCATCTGTGCATATAGAGTAGAACTACATAAACAGGTATCTGGTTTCTGCATATGGATATGGCGCAAACACACATCTCATCTGTGTTACATGTGAGAAAAGAATCCAAATTGGGTCATTTTTCTTACCAAGAGAAGCTATTAAAAGAGATATATGTGTAACTAAGTGATGATTTAAGATATTGATATATGCTTTGTTTGCTCTATCATTTTGCAAAAAGTGAAAACAATTAAGTAAAAGCTGTGATGAAGAGTATTTATCCTTTATTAATTCAAATCTTTTTCTAGCTGTTAATTGGGGTTTATTTTTGGTGGATTTTCCTTTTAATATCACTTTGGCAGTGTGAGGAAATGGTCACATGCTCTTCTGAGAATGACACTTCATGGCCCATTGGCTTTTGCTAATAAATGCTTTCGGGTGGCTGGTGCCAATTTCTCACAATACCAAAACAGTGGTGTGAGAATTTTCCAAATGTTCCCAAAAATGACTTTGAGTAGTTTCCCACAGACTTCTAAAATCCATAAACCTTCATCAATAATTAAATCATAAGGTATCCTTAAAGAGTAGGTATAAAGTCTTGATGCTCAAGGCCCTTCTGTTCTTGTATTCATTATTAATGTGTTTTACATGGCCAACTATCACTGCTGAAGTCTCGGAAAAGTAGGCTCCATCAGCTGATTGTAAAAAGCGCTGGTGTCTTTCGGGCCTGTGAAGGGCCCGTCTTGGGCTTTTCCTCCTGCCAGTAAATGGAGAGACGGACAGTGTGCCCGGTGTTATCAATGAAGCCAGCCTCTTGGCTCTCCAAAAAGTGCAGCTTGGAAGGCGTCCATGGCAGGGCATTAGGCCTGGAGGTTTGTGTCGTTTGTAATTTATAACACTGAGGGAAATGGGCAAGAGGACAATATGGAGAGAAGAGGGAGAGAGGGAATGTGGGAGGAGGGGGATGGGACTTGCTGCACAAGCAAGTGGCTCTGCTTCCCTGAGTGTGCTGCACAGAGCCTGGTTACCAGGCTGACCAAGCTGGAGGGCTTTCTGTCCCTCTGTGAGGCACAGCCTGAATGGGCCTTATTTTTCTTTTGCTCAAGTCAGAGTCAGACATAAACTAGATAAAGATATAGTCGTGTATACATACATACAGGTGCAAATACAGAGTAAACTAACTGAAAGACGAGAAAAGTGCTTGATTGATTTTTTCTTCTTGAAACGACCGTACACACTGTACGTTTGATAGCAGCTAGTAGCAGCTTTACTTGTACATCAGAGACTCAAAAGACATCAAAGAGATATCAGTTAATCAATGTTTATGACTTTCATAAAGAAAAGTATCACCACCCCCTTGTTTCATTATGGTACTCTACCTCTGGAGCTCAATAACTTAACCAGTGTGACTGATTTTTACTGTGTTTTTTTGTTTTTTTTCACAGCAAACTTTGTACCTTTGCACATTTCAGACTCTGCTAACAGCACATAATGATCACTGCATCACAGTGATCATCATCATTATTATTCTTCTCCTCCTCATCTTAATCATCATACAGGGACACTAATGGGTGCAATTTCCCTTCATTTCATAAGAATGACATAATGCACAACTCCCAAATTGCCATGATAATATCTTAAAGACATAACTACAGTAAAAACAAACATGTCTATGACATTTTCCTCTCACCAAAGACTTGAAGAATATGGCTTCGTACTAAAGACTATATTACAGATTTTTAAAATTTCCTTTAAAGAAAAGAGACCTGCCATAAAACACAAAATTAGCATCTTAAAGTTGTCTCGACTTGATGACAGTACAGATATGGTTCTTGGTTTTGTGGCTTTTAGCTGTGGGAGAGATGCTCTGAACTTCAAAATGTTGATTAAATGGTCTTGAATTATTAATCCTCGCTGTATTTTTAATTGTATTTCCCCTTAGAATAATGAGATTTGCCATTAAATTCATGATGACTTGGACATTCAATCAACTCTGTGAAAATCAACGGGTCTTCCACAAAGCCTGAGACCACAAAACTGAGAGTAAGTAATCTGAAACGCCATCACAAATATGATCATTTGGTGTTTATGTGATTTTTTAAAACATGATTTCAAATTTAAAAACTCATAAAGTTTCTGATGGCTAAAGTAATCAAAATCCAGGCCTTTCTGTAACTGAGCTAGTGATGTTACACACATCAGTCCTCAGCTGTTATGGTAACAGTGCTTCTATCATGTTAATTATAAAGCCTAAATACCCTGTTAACGCCTTGATCCTTCCTTCATAAACAGGTCCAGTGTGATCTCTGTTTTGGGAAACAGCTTATTAAAAGGAACGTGGGGGTGGCTGCATTCTGGATTGCGTAATAACAAATTTTGCTCAGTAGTGCATGGCTACAGATCCTAGGCAACATGTGCTGGAAGCAGACTCAGCTCCTTAACTACATCCACAACATAAAACTAGAAAAGCCTTTCTGCAGGAACAGCCATCATTGTCAGCTACCAGAAATGAAATGACTTACTAATGAGTCTAAGGTCAAGTTATTAAGAAGAAAAGATGTGATCTGACATGTACAGCTGTGCCGAAGAAAAAAGTAGCCCTTTGAAATATGTGCAATATAGATATGTTAATCTCTTGACACAATAGATTACACTGTTAGGATTTCAGTGGAAGAAATCCTGACCAAAAGAGACCTGAGTAATACAGTAATATCACTATATGTGTTAAAATAAGTGCCTCAGATTTATGCTGCTTTTATCTTAGCAGGCATTTATAAGAGCCCAGTGTTACTCTGATATAAGCAGCCTTCAGATATATCACTGTTTCACACAAATAAATCTGTCATAAAGAGGCAAGAGAGTAGGATCACAGAGGTTTAGATGAAAAGACAGCCACACAATTTGCTCTTCAAAGTGATGTTTCATGACATGCCATCTTAAAGGCAGAAGGGACCTTTTTGTGATGTGTGATTTTTTTTGTCTGTTGTATGTTCTATTTTCTATAGCACCTTTTGTTGGTTGCGCATTTGGTTTGACAAGTGGGGCAAATCTGGGGGCTAAAGCATTTTCCACCTAATGCCAAATATAGCAAGCGGACACTGACAAAGTTGAGTTGTAGGGTGGCACTGCACAATGGCATAGCCTACGTGAATACAGACTGGGCTACACACACAGCGAAACATTTTACCTTTCCACCAAATCAAGCCCACTGCAGACAGACTGCTCTGGTGTTTTTGAGTTAAATTTGTAGCGCAGGGTGCCAGGAAGAAAATAAATGTAAAGAAAAGTCATAATGCCAGATCAGACAGGCTTTGGGAATGCACTGCGCCTAGATTCACACTCCTCAACTGTTGTACTAATCGGGTCTTAAAAGCCTACTCCATGTTGTACCAGAATCTGAAGAATGTAGGCCAATTCAAAAGCCAGTCTTGAAACACAACAAACACAAGAGTTCAATCCAGACAATATCTAAATCACCAAAAGTCAATCGTGTGTTCATTCATTTATATTTTGCGTTGCCATTAACTAATACTGTTGATCAGAGTACTGTTCAATGTGATTTATTACACATTACATCTCATGTGGAATTTCCAAAAAAAAGCATATTCTATAACTTTGCTATGCTCAACACAAGCAGCCTGTATTCCCACTATATTAATGTATTTATTGCTTCACACCATTAAATACAAATAGCAAATACTTTACATTCCTGCTATTTGTATTTCCTAAAGCATATTAAAAATGTTTTTGATTGATTCTCTACTCACAAGTCCACCACTTGTCATCAGTCTGTTGAGACTTTGAAATCCATCACAGATTATGACAGACATAAAGATTTCATCAACCTCTTTGTCAGTGTTATAATTATTGTGGTACTGAGAGTCGCTAGAAGGGAACATTTGGAAACTTTCCTTGGCTATGCATTCAAGGACACTCTGAAGTAGGTTATCAAACCCAGAAGCCAAACAATGAACAAACTCAAGTGTTGTGAATAGAAAATGTCAATTTAGTTGGTTGTATTTCCATTGAAGTTTCACAAAATAAGTAATTCTGTAAATGTCAAGCATTAAAATATTCAAAGCTGCACTAATCTGTATTATTTCAACAATCAATCCAATAACTACATTTTATGCATCTTTGAGCTTGTTTTGGTTTGACCTATGAACTTAACTTTGATTGACCTCATTCACATCAGGCACCTGTTTTCTATGTCTGGTGAATGTGTAAATAGGAAATGATTGGCAGATACATTCAACATAACAACACTGAAGGCTGATAATGTGCCCACGTTGTTCTCAGCTGGTTCCACTGCTCCTAAGTGGCAAATAAAAGAAAAGAAAAAAGAAAAAACCCTGCAGCTTTAAACTCACCAGCAGAATTTAAAAACTGAACTTTTTGCAAACATGTTACCATATAGTGTTAGCCATGACAAAAGGCAGACACAATTAAATAATTACATTTTCACTGTGTTGGATCACCTATAGTACTTCCAGAGAGTTTCAACAAGTCTCTGCAAAACCATGCTTTGGAAAAACTGCTGGCAGTGATGTAAATTATTCATGACTTTTAGTCAACGGGCTAAAACATGCAAAACATCTTCTGTGGTTCTTTAAATTCAGAGTCAAGGATACAATAGAGAAAGAGTTACCGTACAACAGGTTGCTACAACAGCAGTTTTTGGTTTCTTTCTTCCAAACGGGTCGCACTCAGTGCATATGAAAACTCAAAGGAAAAACTTCAACAAAATACATTTGATAATTATCAAGAGAAAAGTAAATATTTCTAACTGTGTGGTGAGACTTTTGTGCCAAAAGGCAGGACCTTGAGAAATGAGCATGAAACACAGCTGATGTAATTTTTTAAAAGTAATCTTTAAATAAAAAGATATCATCCTTTTTAAATAAATGATGTGTTAATGCATTAACACGCTAAGCTACGCTGTTCGTAACATGCACTTCCCACATGCACGTACTTTTATATCAAAATGACATTCCCTACAAGAGGAAATCTACTACTAATGCTGTCTCCTGTAACAGAGTATAGTGAAAAGCAGACAACCTTTGATTCAAGGTAATTAGTTCTGATAAAGTGAGCGGCTGGCAGGAGAAGTCTTGCTGAGTTCAAAGGGGTGTCCCTCATCAGGAAACATTAAGTGTTCTTACCAACATGATGCCATTTAATCCCAACACTTGTTGCAGCGTTAGCACCAAGGGTTACCAGGCAAACACTCCAACACGCTTTCTAGACATTTGCTATGATACGCTCCACACAAACACCCAGAGAGAACAAAACCATTTGAAGCAAAACACAAAACTGCTGTAAGAATTTCAATAAGGCCAACAGAGAAAAAATGAGTTTCACTTTAAGACAAAGCACTGAGGAAAGAGACCGTGAAGGCTGCTGAATCTGAATTAAGCATAGATTGGCCTATATTGCAGCAATCGGGGAACTAGTTCAAGACGTGCCAGGCCTCATGTAGGTTTACACTGGGGACCTTACTCTATAACAGTGAAGCATATATACCCTAGGCTGTTGAACACTAGCTGAACATAATTTTGGTCATTTACCATTAGGATATTCTACAGGTTTTCAGATGACTGTTAACATGAATGAAAACATCAAAAAATTGGTACCTTTAAAAGGAGTGCTGTGGGTAATATGTCATATTTGTACAATGGCTCATAGACCTGTGATAAGAGTACACAAATCAAACACTATGTTTGTCACTGACAAGCAGTGGACTCACTAAATCAATGCACACACACAGATAGAGATAAATAGAACTGAGTGTATGTGTCTGTCTGTTTTAAGCAAGGCAGGAAGACAACTGGGGGAAAAAGTTTTCCTTGCTTCTGCTGGGCCAAGTCCCAGTTTCCCTCTGGACTCCCATTTACAAGTTAGGCAAGTGGCCTGCCTTCCCTGGGGGCAGAGAAAGCACAGTGTGGTGGAGAAGAATACCTGTGCATAACCTGATTTGAGCTCTCCAAACATCCATGTATGCAGCTGATCCCTTCCTCCTCTCACAAGGCTGGCTCCACACTGCATGTGAGCTGAGTGACTAACTTTCACTTTCAGGAATATCACACATAACATGAAGTCAGGAGGGCGGCTAAATTCCTGTTTCTGACTCAACTGCTTGGTTTGGTCCCAAATGGCACACACTGACCCACTCATTAACGGGTAAACCTGCAGCTTGACAAGCAGCCCCTGGATGACAGTAATTGTTGCAATCGCAGACAGAGAGCAATTAATGAATGGGTCAGAAGTTTCCAGAAGTGTGTCTGCCTGAATTAAAAAGCTCCCGCATGAATCGGACTGTAACCCCTGACCTAGGGCCTGGGTCGAGCCATGTAAAATATAAGCATGGGGAAACAGTAGGGATCAAGATCTGACTTTTGAATCGGCTTCTTTTATATTTCTGCTTTCTTTTAGAGCAACATAAAATTACTGTCTGACTTGGTTAGACGCCTATTACAGTGAGTTATGTAATGTTGTAAGGTTGGGAATATGAGCATAAAAGAATCTCCTAAAAAATCTCGACTGTTCAGAAAAAACACTTTGTCAGAAAGTTCAGATCCAGTGCAAAGCAATGCCAGCTGCTCTGACACAGTCTATGATATGAGCGACACGTTGTGGGTTTTTCGTTTTTTTAACAATCTTCAGATGGCTGTGCAGCTCCGCAAGCGGCATCAAATTAATTAACAATGACTTACAATACAAAGCACTTTGAACTGAGTGTGCGCTGCAAACAGAGCCAGAGTGACGGGAAACTTTGACCCTGCAGGCCTCCCTACAACAGTTGCTTATGACTTCCACGAGAAGCTAAAAGGCGAATTCCCTCTGGCACAAGGCCAGCTGCAACACTACACACCAGAGCGAGACCTTTAGGATGAAGCACGTTTGAAACATAAAGTGAACCTGTCACATGTTTGTCTTTTAGTCGCAGGAAACAGAATTCACAAGAGGCCACTAACTTGCAGATGTGACTTGTTGAGCCTGCTTTATTTATGATTCAGGCTGGTATTCAACAGCTAAGAGCTAATGCTACATAATTTGGAGAGATTCATATTAGGGTCATCATAAGGAATACTTTTGGTATATGTCATAGAACCATATCTCCTAGTATGCCGGACAATGATAAAGACACACTGCTTTGTGTGTTGTAAAAAACTCACATTTCCTCTGAAAGGTAGATGACAGCTTGTACCAGGTCAGGTACGCAGCTAGCAAGTGTTTGGGTTAAAGAAAAGCTCAGCAGTGACTGGATACACTGGGGCACACGACGAAGGCAGTAGAAGCACACAGACGTTCCAAACTAGAACAACACCTTGGATGGAAACTGACAAGTGTCTCTTTTTCATTTTGTGAGTGAATTTAATTACATAGGTGTGTGGTGGTACTATAAGTCTACCACACAGTCTGTAAGACTATTTTCAAATATTTCTCCATACTACATAACTTGCTCTACTTTTTAAAATAGCTAATCTAGTTCATGTATAGCATTAATTATTTAGACAACAAAATCATATGTCATGACAGCTCCTTTAAGGATAGTAGTTTAATTACAGTATTGTTCTTTCATTATAATATGCCTCTATTTAAGAGTGACAAGCAGAATAGGTGTTTTCTGGTGTTTTCTTCAAAACAAATGACAACAATGTACAGTAACAGACTGTGATTGATCACTGATCCTGTACCAGCACAGCAGACTTTTCTTTCACACTCAGATTGGCTTCAATAACAAACACTTAGTCCATGCTTCTCTTTGTGACTGAATAAGGGCTGCAGCTAATGATGATCAGTTAATCTGCTAATTATTTTAATTTGCTGATTGTTTTGTCTAAATATGTCAGAAAGAAGTACAATATGTGCTGTATAATTTCCCAGTGTCTCAGGTGCCATCTTCATATTCCTTGTTTTGCGGGTAAAAACCCAAAGATATTAAGTTTGTGCACACATAAACGCAAAGGTACACACAGATAAGTTCAACAAGTCCTAACACTTAGAGAGCACCCTGTCCGTCACATGTTCGAAATCAACTTAAACATGACATAAAATGTAACAGAAATGAGGTAAGACAAATGACAGGAGTCACATTCTGTAATATTATTACTGCAGTAGTATGACATAGGACAATGCTGCACAGTAACTCTTCCTTCATACTGGTTTGGCTCAGAAAACTAGTGCATGTCTGTAAATAGTCAGCTGTGATGAAAACAAACAAACAAACCTCCCCCCCCAACTAGTATATTATGTAATGCTAATTTGGCATGGAGAACTACACCTAATTTCTGGTAATGGAGCTCAATGATTTGTTCTGCCCCCCCCAGCACCAATTAATCCTCTTAAAGTAAAGTGAATATTTAATGAGCACGCAATGCATCAATCATGCTTTTTTTTTTTTTTTTTTTTTTACATTTTAAGTATTAGTAAATCAGCTGCTGAACAGGGGTGCCTGTGTATCACTCCCATAGCTTATCTGGCCATAAAGAAAGACCTGTACCAAATCTACAAACACTGCCAGGAATAACTTAGTCAGAGGCAACAACAGAGAGGGGGTGGCTATGCAAAACATCAGGTAAACCATGGGTGAGGTAAACATCTTTCTCAAACACCATGCGCATACACACACACACACAACACACGGGGGGCTCGAGGGTGTTAGAGGCTGTTATTCATTATCCACACGACTGCATTCCAGGGCTGGGCAAAAAGGAGTTATCACCACCATCACTCAGAGGCAAGCACAAGAGAGGTAGAGAGGGATTTAAGCAGGTTCTCAAACAAGATGCCCCCACCTGATAACCTTAGCACTGCCGTTGCACCATTCATGTAATCGTATATATTGATTTCTTATCATCTTAATCTTTAATCCCTCAGATTTATCTTGGGACCCATAAGTCTACGTAAGGATAGAGAATCATTACATACAATATATAGTTACAAAGTGTCTGTATTCATTAGTGACCAATGCACAGAGAGCCTATTTAGTAAATATATTTAACATTTAACTGTTCCTGGCTCACAAGCACTATATTCCAGTACTGGTGTAAAAACCCACAATGTGAAATGTGCAAAATGAAAATAAGATGTTCAATTATTGAAAATATTTATTATACTCTTAATAAAATCAAAACACACCAATGATTAAAATAATAGTACTAACAATAATCAAAACACTATGAAGTCACAATAATGTAAATTTGTCTAAATATCAGTTAGAGGTATGGTGTGAAGTAGTGTCATTTGTTTGTAATGATGAAGGTGTGAATGACATAACTGCAGATTAATTTATGCAGCACGATTATTTGAATAAACTAAATTCATTGTCCTTTCTGTTTTTCCACTGGAGTTAATTGAGAGGGAACTGTGCACAGACCATCAACAGCACACATTTATGTGTAAGTAGCAATTGAAATGTTAATAAGACTCAGAATATTGACACCTAATGAGGCATAATTAATTTAGTGCATTTGAGCTATTGTCATAATGTGCACTATGCAGCACTGGTGTAAATGATGCTAGGCCTGTATTTCTCTGTGCTCTTCCCACCATCACTTGCAGCAGGCAGCAGACTGAGTGCTGCAGCACCCCCCTGTGGCTGAACCTGGACTTTGTGTCTCCAGATGAAGGACCAGCTCGAAAGGATCCACAGTGCCCGCCTGTATGAATAGTTGAACAAGGTAGAAATCATTAGGAGTTTACAACCTGTGTCCAGTTTCCTTTTAACTATTACATAATAGTTGCGTTTCATCCAAGACAATTGTGAGCAATGTGGAAAACGCTCTTATTTTCCAGCATTAAACACTAATTAATATGATGAATGCTCTGTATAAAAGCAGAATAAAAAGCTGTTGTACACTGAGCTTTTACATTTTGGTTTACTCCTGGTGACAGAGTCTCTTTTATCAGACACCGGTTGATCATTAGTTCACAGCAGCCGTGCTTTCAAGAACAAGACCAAAGGCTTTTTATCGCTATTATCATCAACTAGCTGCGTTGATTGGAATAAAGTATCTCAGGCCTGATTTCTCTTCAGAGGAGGCAGTCCAAAGGTTAAACCAAGGGACAGATCTTGATAAATCTTCTTTGCTCCATGAAAACAAAATGAAAATCCCTCAATAGCAGAATGCAAGTGTCATGAGTGATTAAAGGATTAGGGTAGTAATTGAAAAATGTATAGTGGTGTTTGTAGATGTGTGTGTGTGTGCACAGGACAACCATGAGAGCTGATAAGATGCCATTCCATTAGCAGAGAAGAGAACATTCCTTCCTGTTCAAGGTTCCCCAGCATGACTCCACAGTCTGGTTATGACTCCAAGACAGCTGCTCGACCTTGTGTGTGTGGATGTGTGCGTATGCATGTTTAAGTGGGTATGTGAGTGTGTGTGTGTAAGCATGCATCTTGGTGCACACATGCGTGTGACTACACGCACTGTGGGCTCTCTGGGTGTGTCACAATCTGCAAACTGATACTACAAACACACTGACCTCTAGTGCTCAAAGACAAATCAGTCAAACACATTTTCACATTTAAGAATTCATTTGTGACACTGACTTTATGTCTGACTCCACAGGGCCCATGGGGGCCTCCGGGTGGCTGGAAAGTGAAGTCCTCCGCAAATCTGGAATGGGTCAGGATGCTGGCCACCTCCTCATCCACCCCTACCACTTCGCCGGCCTGTGAAATATGCCCACATTTGACACCATTTAACACACAGTGTATGTGCAGAAGACATTTAACAGCTTGAGCTGTGCTGCAGGTACACTGCAAGATCTACAGACCTTGAATGTGTATTGACAGTCAAACTGGAAGCTGTCCTCTACTCCAGTAATGTCCCCATTATATATGACCTGACAGGACTTGGTGTTGCCTTTAGGGACCTTAAACAGGCGGTACGTGGCAGAGACAAACTTGAAGTCACCTGTATTGCCAGAACAGGTAAGCGAGAATTAAATGAAATACAACAATCTATAATGTTTTATGTACTACAATTACAATGAACAAATAATCCTTATGTGGAATTGCACAAATATAGTTAGCATTAGGTGATAACCACGGTTCAGTAGAAACTGCCTTTAATGTACATAAAGCTGAATTAAACATTAAACAAAGCTGTGCTGTGGAAATCTAACCCTAGCTTTGTAAGACTAAATGTGTAATTATGAAATTATATAAATCATGTAAACATGAATCTTTCTAAAACAAGGTTACAGTCAATAACGCATATACAGTACCATTCAGTCACAAAGATCACACAATGAAGCCTAGATAAAAATAAGAGCATCTATATTCATTTCATTTCATTTTCATTTATATATTTCATTTTCAGTCCTGAAAATGAAAATGTGAATGTAGACTCCAGGTAAATCTCATAAAAATAAAGAAATAAAGTAGTAGTATTTATTAAGTTTAAGAATTCCAAACTCAGTTTCATTGATGTTCACAGACAAACATCTTTCCTTGTATAATATCTGCCAGAGTAGTCAAGTGTTTATTTTTTACAATAAGCATGAGGCTCCTCTGAGAAAAAACTCATTAGCCTGTATATATTTGGTGGCCAGAAAGAAAAATATGATAGATGGTTTTATTCATCCTTTGAGGAATCCATAGGAGTGAAGGAAAGAGTAGATGTGTTGTGACTCATAAAATGAAACCAAATGACCTGTTACTTGACCTACACAAACCATGAAGGCACTACACACTTGTGGTCCACTCACACAGACGTTTCTACTTATTACGTATAATTAGACCTCTTGTGTTTGCAAACTGTGCTTTATTAAATTCTCTGTCACACCCCTGTTAGCTTTGTTGCATCTGGTATGGTGGGACAATATTGGTTCATGATGTTTTGTGACCTCACATAATTCAGCACCCCAGAAGTCTAATTAGCAAGAATAAAAGGAAACAATTGCGTAGGGAAGCAACAATTTTGAAAATTAAAATTTGTTGTAATATTGTTACAACAAAATCACTTTGATCTAGTTTAAAAATTATTGCTCATTACCACAACCCTGAATTGTGGTTCAGAAACAAACAAAGCCAAACAAAACAAAAAGAAATAACTGAGTGACAGAGAAAGGAAATATCATCAAACCCAGAACGCCCTGCAGTTCTTTGTTGTCGACAGTGATAACATTGGCTGTAACCAGCCGTGGGGGGCTGAAGCCGACTTCTTCGGCCAGCTGCAGCAGATCCTTCCACCAGAGCGCTCCGCCAAGACACTCGCCTGCCAAGACAAACCACACTGTGATAATCTGGCAGGTGACTGTGATCTTTTATGGCAGTAGGATATTACTGTGACACACCCCATAGCACTTTGTGATTTTTAATTTCCTCTGTCAGCCTTCCACTGCAGTAGACGTCACTGAAGTACAGCTCACCACCGTCCTAATGATCAACATGGAGGATGCAAACAGATTTTATGGCTTGTAATTAAAAAATATTTTGGCCTTTTGCTGGGGCACTATTATCATATTTTGTGAGGTTTAATTAAAAAGTGAAGCTAAAGCTAAATCTAAAGCAGCATACCTTGAGTACACTGTAGGCCTCAGCCAGGACTCGCCTCTTGTCTGGAGAGAGATTCACTACACAGTTTGAACTAGACAGAAAATCAACATTCAAATACAATTTCCAGAGAATTACACAGCATTAAAATATGAATCAGAGAGACAAGAAAGACAGCTTACATAATGATATCAAATGAGCTCTTTTCCAGACCCGCCTCTGTTAGGGCCTCAATGTAGCCCTGGACAAAACTGACATTGGGCTTCTTGTAGCCAAACTCTTGCATATGGTAGTCCACATATGTCCTGGCCACTTTGAGCTAGAGGAGAATGCGGACTATTAAGTCTCTCTGCAGCCAGTCAGTCAGTCAGTCAGTCAGTCAGTGCTGTGATGCTGACGATCAGTACCTGGTCCTCAGTCATGTCGATGCCAGTGACATGGCCCTTCTCACCCACCAGCTGACTCAGCATGTAGCAGTCCCTCCCACTTCCACTGCCCAGGTCCAGTATCCTGCAGCCCTCCAAACACTCTGGCACCACCAGACCACAGCCATAGTACCTACAGTAGAAGGAAACACGGTGTAAGTTACCAGTGTTTCTGTTTGTTGCAGTGTGAACACAAAGGCAGAGCGTGGAGATGACAAACCTGGCAGTGACTTCAGGGTGCACTCTCTTCAGAGCCTGGCGGATGAAGGCAGGGATGGGCTGGGCTGGAGCCACACAAGCGTTGCTCTGCAGGTCTGAGGTGTTCTTCAGCCTCTTGCCATAATAATCCTGCGTGAGCAGAGACAACTTAGCAACAGTTTCTCCTCCGGCTTGTCATCAGTTAGCTCACGGAAGGTAGGCAGGCGATGCAAACAGTAATAACCAGTTTAATAAAACCTCTAAAGGTTACAGCGACTGCTCTGACATGTATCATAAGCAAGTGATGCGTGTTATATTACCTTGACGTCCACGTGAACAGTCTCCTCAACGAAACCCTTTGCGCTCGCTCTTAAAAAGAAATTGTTTGTTAGCTACACGTTAACCTCCTCACGTTAACGATACACGGCTTCGCTTAGTTAGCTATCTGCTAACCTAGCTGTATTTTACACGGTTAAAGTTATACTACTGTATATAATACTAAGTAAATTAACTGACTTTGATATAAAACACCAGTACATCTCACGGTAATATTGTGGCTGAGGGTTGAAACCTGACACACGCCACTCGTTCAACTTGTAAAGCTACGTAAAAATGAGACGACACTCAAATTCAAGTTTTCAGTCTGTCCTTACCTGTTTTCTTCAGCCATCGTCTCGGATGTTGACCATAGACTGTGTAATAACAAAGTCCACAATTTCAAGAGGAAGTGCTCGACACAGTAGTCTGCTCATCTTCCTGCTCAACAGCACACCCTGCCGCTCACTGCCTGAAATCACAGCTGATAGATTCAAGATCTGTTCTATTTTCTCTATTAAGTATTGAGAAATGCAAATATGGCTCTCCACAAAAAAGGAACTTCACTCAGTTATTATAACCAAACAAACAAAAAAGTCACAAGGACACAACAGTCAACTTGAATTTAAAAGAGTATGTTTATTGAACATACATCCATCTTGGTAGTTGTAATAAATGGCTTATGATCAGAACATTCAAAGAATATGTGCAAAACCACCTTACACCCACTGGTGAAGAAAGAAAAAATGTCTTTGGCAAGATGCCCCTGATCTTGTTAACAAATTAACTACTTTTACTGTTAGTCAAATGTACCCTTCACACATCTTCAGGATAAGAAGTTAAACCTTTTCTCAACAGAGGAAAATAATAATACCCATAATGACAAAAAAAAAAAAAATCTGTCCATAACAATAAAGCTAATGATTTCATAAAAATGATGAAAGCAACTATTTGGTTCACAAACATGTTACAGAATATTGTACTCAATTAGAAAACATAAAGTGGTTTTGAAATTTTATACAGTTCAGATAATTTTTTTAAGGATTCAGCCGATATGAAAAATAGCTCATCTTTGTACTACATGTACCACAATTACATTTTCTAGTTCACAAAAAGCATTAACATATAAAGCACTTTTAGAGTGTGTTCAGGCTTCGACGAGTACAATTCAACCATCTTACTGTTAATACAGAAAGTTCACGTTACAGTTTAACTTGTGCTAGACATTTTGGGAGACACCTTCTCTGTTAGATTGTTTTAAGTATAGGCCGATGGCTAAAACATTTGTGCTTTGCAGACATTGCAATGTGTGCATTTTTGAGGGTACTCCGAGGAAAAGGCTGAAAAAAAAAAATGCATTCTGTAGAATCACCAGTTCCAGTTCATTTCAGAGAGTGGGCAAACAAAACTTTTACTTAACTCAATTTGTGTTCACAAGTTTCACACACCGCGTTCATTATAGAATCAGACATTTTTCATGGCACAGTCACCATTAATCAACATCTACTGTATTACAGCTCCTGTAAGGTTTGGATAAGGAGGTTTCATTTACAACATTCAAACTATTAAAGATAACCTGATGAGCCTTTCAGAGAAGATACATTAATGGAATATTGATTACCTTAATGCTTTTTCTAAGTGGTCCTTGTTTTGAATCTGTGATGCAGAATTGTATATATTGCTTGCTAATTTGTATTGTTGACCACATCCTGTGCCAAGATTTTTTTGTTAATCATAAAAAAACATGCTTCTCAGAAATATCCTGTTGTACAAACTTTTGTTTATGATAGATATTCAGATATGAAGACTTAACCAAAGACAGCTATCAGACTGTTTTTATTTATCTTATCTGATTCTTTGTTTCCTCGATTTTTTTTAAACTGCTTTAATTTCTGTTTAATATCTGTTCTCATGCCTCACTCCCCAGCTCTTGATGACATTTTGTTCTAAAACTGCCCTGTTGGGGTTAAATGCTTAATATTACAAGTATTGTGTGCACAAACTCAAAGGAGCATTTCCTCTCTCAGATTGAAATAGCACAAATGCAGAGGACTGGCGAGATCACACATTAGTGAAAATCAGTTAATTTTTTCTTTAATGGACCATACAGGAAGCCGTTATAAATGTTTAGTTAATGAATACCAAAGCCGAAGAATGGTAAAAAATTGTGCTACAATGAAAATCCAACATAAAGATTGTATACTGTAGAGCTGGTGAAGGTGGAAATCTATTGAAGTGACTGACACAAAAGTTTGAGGTCTGATGTTGCCCATCTCAGCTGTAATCTCTAAGAAGCTTCATATTCTTTTCTTGGGTTTAGTACCTGCTTTCTCATCAACAAGCTTTTTTTTTTTTTGGGTAGGCACATACTACAAACATTCATTAATTTTATTTTAAAAAACGATTGTATACAAAGTGAATCTGTCGCATTCCCTACTAACATTTCACAGAGGTTCATGTCTGTTGCAACAAAACCCTAAAAACTAATCATGTACTGCAATTTAAGACTGAATTTGTGGGGGGAAAGCATTTGGTTTTGATTTTTAGCTAAAAGCTTCATTTATAAAGATAAATACATTTTGTGCAAAATAGGAACTGCTCACGTGAAGATCTGTTAATGCACTTCTACTCCTCTATCACTAGTGGGGCAGATAGAGAGCAACAAAAACAGACGCAAGGCAGAGCAGTTTTTAATCGCTGAAAAAGCACTTGAGAAGCATGAGTCTAACAGGACGTCCCACACAATCTTGTTCTGGTGTCCCTGTACAGAATCAGCTTGCATAAACACACACTGTGGTAATTCCACATTGCACTCATTCAAAATGTTCCTGCTGTGTGTTTTTTTTTTTTTTTAACTACGTAAAGAACGGCTTTGCACAACTGTTGCGAGCACCCAGTGAGGAGAGCTGCATTCATCCTAGGCAGTGAACGTCCTGTTCTGACATCACAGCTTCAGCTATCAAGTCTTTGACTATGTCAGTAGCTTCCATTGTATGAGAAGGACATCTGACAGACTGTGTGTGTGTGTGTGTGTGTGTGTGTGTGTGTGTGTGTGTGTGTGCAGTGTGAGAAGTCTCAATTGCCACAGGCTGTTAAAGGGCTTGTACTGCCCAAATATAACCCAAAATACACAGGTTAAGGCCACTGTTCCAGTGTGGGGAGACGCAGGCTTTCGCAACCTTTGGATCTCACTTATTTTTAGTTGAGATTCCACTTCCTGCTCCCACACCTGTTTTATCTAAGATGCACACATTCATAAAAATACTCACTTAGAAAGCATTTAGACATAAGTCACTTGCTCAAATACAAAAGCATACGCCTCCATGTCCTGTCCTAAGTGCTCTCCTTCCATCTGTGACAAAGATGTGTCGACTGTGTTTCAGCCCTGCGGCTCAGTGCTGGTGCTGTGGTGCGGCCCCTCCTGCTCGTTGATGGTGTGGAGGAGGAGACACACAGGAGGGTGGAGGGAGCCGCTGCCTATCTGGTGAGCCGGTTGAGGAGGTCCTGAAGGCCCACGTGCAGCCCGCCTCTCCAGCCCGCCCTGCGCCTGCTCCTCTTCCACGCTGAAGGAGGCCTGATGACCACAGCTGTCGCAGAAATCACCCGCCTCCTCCCCCTCCTCCTCGTCTCCCTCGCGCCCCAGCAGGCTCTCTAGCTCCCTCAACTCCTTGCCTTCCTGGCCTGTCCCTCCTGCTCCACTACAGCTGCTGCTCCCACGTGTGCCACAGACACACACCTCAATCCCAGAGTCCCCTGTGAATCGCCTCCTCCTTCCATTGGGGAGTCGATCTTTGTCCTCGGCGCAACCCTCTGACAGGTCCTTCAGCAGGGGATCCTTGCAGGACTCCTCCCCAGTTCCACTTCTTTTCTCCTGGCTGGTGAGTCCCTCCATATTGAGCCCATCTGACAGCAGTATCATGCTTGACTCTTGTGCTGTCTGCATGGGCTTGTTGTCAGGCTTTGGCCTAAAGTCTGAAGTGGGAGGTTGTGGCTCCTCTATGCTGGGTCTGCAGCACAGACTGTCAGAGACTTGGGGAACTGGAGTGGGCTGGATGGTCGGACAGTGTCCCTCCTGCTGCTCAGAGGCCAGTGGACTAGAAGCCACTGAGGATGAGCCTGTGTGTAAGGCACTGTAGGGAGGGGGAGGGGTCGGTGGCCGGTTGACCACCTCTTCATAGTCAGGCAGGAGGTAGTTTGGCAGAAACCCTGAAGAGAGGAAGACGGAGAAAAAACAGCTTTGAGTAGGAAAAGCATAAATATGGATATGCACTGATAAACATGTACACGACTAAATACATTTTGCAAGCCAAGCAACAATTATAGTGGTTAGTTCTTCTTAAATAAACAAAACTGTCTGACACCTACAAATTTCAGTGTGACCTCACTGAACTTCCTCGACCACTATTCAAACATTCCCAAAGCAATGGGGGAAAAATGTGACAAAACAAACTAATTTCTGGGTCAATTCTGTGCTGAAGGCTGTTGCA
Source organism: Lates japonicus (assembly GCA_033238685.1). Classification (NCBI taxonomy): domain Eukaryota; kingdom Metazoa; phylum Chordata; class Actinopteri; family Centropomidae; genus Lates; species Lates japonicus. The sequence goes on along the minus strand of BRZM01000043.1, from coordinate 3,558,582 downwards.
GCACATAGCAAGATGGTGTTGCAACACTGGCAAGGTACCAAGAGAGCAATGCTGGCTGTTTCCTGAAAACTGGGGCATGCAAACAGGGAAGGTTCTGACGCTGTGTGAAACCAGGGATGGATCTCAGTGCAAACATTGCATTTGAGCCAGGCACCGGCACTTTAGAGTCAGGAGCCACTGCTTTGCCCGTCACAAGTGTTATATTCCTCAGTTCAGTGTAACTGAAAAAATATCAGTCCAATCCAATGTCCAATCAGTTTATATACACATCATCGGCAGACATAGTTTGAAATGAAGCTTTCAGGGTATCAATATAGGCTTTTGCATACATTATTATCAGGGTAAAAACAGTGTGTTCAATGTGGCCAGTCCTTGTTTTCAGTTGAGCAATCAGCCAGCTCTGCCAAGCTAGTGGTAGTTGGAGAGATGTGGTACAACCTCCCTCAAACAAATCCCAGAAATTTAGAACTTACAAAAATTATAAAAGTATTATATTCACCAATTAACTGGGAAGCTTTATTGTTTCACTCTATTTACTTATACAAGATACTTAATGTGCACTTGTATTTATTTATCAGTTGATAAATATTGTATTAATTGTACTGTATTCATCAGTATATATTCAAATGTAATATTCTGACTAGAGAGAATTTATAATTAGACCCAAATAACTTAAATAAGAAGAATATTCTTAAATAAGAAAAAAAAAAAGATTTTCTTTTGATGATTATTAAACACTTCTTCAGTTTCTGTAATGATGAAGCCAACCCTAGTTGTCTTGACTGGCTGTACACTGATTAGAACTTGGATTTTTACTGGCAGATTTAATTAAAGCAGCATTTTCCAAAACATGCTGTAAAAACAACACTGACCTATTATTACATCATAAAGTTTCCTGAAGCCAACAAGGAGCTGCCTATTTACACAACCAGCGGGAATGGACTAACATTAGCATTCATTTGGAGTTGGTTTCTGGCCACCTGGTAAATGTACAAGTCAAATATTCACTCTCCTTAATGTTTTGTTCTCCACCAAACTCCTGAGGGAGATATTTGGCTCTTTAGCAACTACATACTCCACAATGTTCACCCCCTAGTTGCTAACTTTTTCTATCAGTCATTGATGCTGGGCAGGACGCATGCAGTGGGTTTAACAGAACATTTTGCTTAACCAAGGTGGAAACAAAGCAGATGAGAATGGTGAGACTGAACCAGAACATTAAAGTTGCAGGCTGTAAAAAGAAAACAAAGCTGAGACAAACTTCAGAATTGGGCAATAATTCTCTGTGGACTTGTTACTATGAACAATCCCTTTCACATTACACAGTCACTTTATCCATCAATAATATAAAATTACTTACTTACTTCAGCTTTAAATACTCAGATCTGAATAACTGCCATCAGCCACCACAGAGTTCATATAGATGTATAAGTTGCGTACAAAACAAAAATAATCAACATCAACTTTTATCACGTGCCACCGGTGGCTCTTACTGAAGTAGAAGGGCACAGAGGGGTAGTTGTGTGCTTCACGGTATGCTATGAGGTTGATCTCGTGCTGCCGTTGTTGCTGCTGTAGCCGGTGTTTGGTGCGCCGATGGTGGCACACACAGCAGCAGCTCAAAATGAAGATGATGGCCCACACCAACCAAAACCCTAGAATAGGAAGAACCAACACAGATATGCTCTGTTAACAGTGGAAACACAGTGTGTTGTCTGATTGGTATTTTCAGAATAAACTCGAATTGTAATGAACACGTTTACACAGGAAAAACTGTGCAAAACAATATCCATAATGTACTAGCTTGTGGTGATGTAACATTAAGTCCCTGCAGCTAATACAAACATAACACTGCAGATCAAATACTGCCAACATCTGGTTCTAACATAGTGAAATGTTCACATGCTTGTATACTGTATGCATTACATTGAGCAATTTATGAAATGAAATAAATGAATTTATGATTTTAAATCTATGCCCTTTTTTAAATTCAACCATCACTGAAAGGCCTAGTCCATTCTTATCTCTGCACTGACGGTCTTTCCAAATTCTTCCTTAACGGAGCAACCCCATATTTGACACCACAGCTGTATCACATGCTGAAGTTCTCTGATTTCTCACTTTGGCAGATATTTTCCCTTAACTGTACATGTTGACTGGATTGTTTTAGTTCCACCTGGCAGGAAAATAAATGTGAAAAAATATTGGAAGCCATTACTTTTAAAATGTTGAAATCTTGGAGGATAAAAGTGATAAAACACATTTAGAGAAAATAATTTGTTTTTCACTGACATACTGTAAACACTCTGATGAGAACATCCCTGAACAATGTGATTGTTTAAGAACATTTAGTGCTTTTTCAATATGGCATCAAGTCCTAATTTTATTCAAGGGAATTACTTGTTAAACTGTACTATCTACAGTCTAGTCTAAACAGCAGCAGGGAACCAAAACTGAGAGAGGCTTCAATATCGACCCAGTTTGTGTTTACTGTGTGTCTAAAATACACATGCCACTAAGTCGACACACAAAAATGTGGGGAACTTCACTTCAAGGACTACAGGGCAAGGCAGCCTGTGTCTCAGAGAAATAAGAATGTAAACTACACAATATGGCACCTAGTGCAGTGTACCTTTGCTAGTGATGCACAAGCATCAAGGAGTATATACCAACTCCACATGAGTTTCAACAAATGTTAGTTAAGTCTATCGTATCTCATTACCAACTTCTGGAATTCTGGAAAAGCAGGGTTATATCTGATCCAGAAGTGAAGGAAACAGTGCTGTGTTTTAGATTAGGTCATCATTAAGTAATTAATGTTATAATATTAATTCTTCTGAAGTCAGTTTGAAAAAACCCACACTGACTGCCAGAATCAGTCTTTGTCCTTGGACCGACCTTTCAAGCATGTAGGACAAGAGCTGAATTAAAGACATTATGAATCTCTTACCGACCAAAATGTACTGGTATTGTGACAATTTATCATAATACAGATTTTACATCTGATTTTCACTCGATGTATTGGATCAGCTCTAGCACTTACTAACAGTGTTAACTCTAACCTACCTAGTTGAACTGGTGGGACTGTTTCTCACTGCTGTCCGTTTATTGTTTGTCTGGTCGGATATCTCAAAATATTGGGTGATTTGCAGGAGAGCTTGTGGTAGGGCTGGACAGTATGATGTAAAATCTTTATTATAATTAATCATCACAATACCAGTACATTTGGGTTGGTAAGAGAGCTCTTGTCCAGTCTTACATGAAAGGTCAGTCCAAGGACAAAGACTGGGCCTGGCAGTCGGTGTGGGTTCTTAGAAAACGTTCAGGCTAACTTCAGAGGAATTCATATTATATGGTATGATACAGTCACTCCCTGAACTACATTGTATTTAGAGAACCTCTGCCTCTATGACCATATCTTCACAAATACAACTATATCAATAGGATTAAATTGTGACATAAGATGATGTTGGAACTGAATGTTGGAAAGCCCCTAGGAATATGTCCAGACATGTAGAGGCATGTCTGGACAAATGCAGAATGGTTTTAAGATATTTTAATAGTTAATATTTATCAATTCAATAACATAACAACCTCAAAGTGCACATAGCGACATATAACAAAGCTACAGGACAGTGTGTTGTATGTGTTTTATGGCTAAATGAACCTTTCTTAACGTTTCAGTTGCACCTATCATCTTGCAGTTTTTACCTATGTCCAGTGCTTTCAGCAGGCCATTTGTGCATGTTACAATGTCACCAAATGTTGCCCTTTTAAAATATTCTAACCTGTTAATCACCAATTATCTCTCTCAAACCATGAAAGTAGCCCTCTTACTAGTTCTTGCTAGCTGTTGCATCATTTCTGACAGTTTGTCCTCACCAAAAGAACAACAAATGACAAAAGGATGACAAAATATTTCAGGACATTTTCTCTTGTTTTTAAGGACAAAGATTGTAGTCTGTAATTTTGTGCAAATATGTGTCACATTCTCTGGGCTCAGGTCTTAGTAAAGTAATTCAGAAAGATGCAGATGCATTCTGTAGTTCAACCTTTATGATCTATCCTATTACACTCTGCGTTCCTCCAAGATCTAAGGTGAATTACGTAGATGATCACTGTAGTTTAACATCACAAAGGCGAATTCTGTCAAATCCTGTATATAAGTACTGATACAGAGGAGGACCAGAGGGGGTAAAGAAAAAGACTAGTGAATGAAAAACAGGATACTTACACCAGAGTTCATAGTAGTAGCTGCAGCACTGAGACTCTCCGCAGCAGTGTCCAGACTCACAGATGTAGCTCTGGTTGTTAACACCTTCACAGTGCAGCAGGCTCTACAAGACAAGAAGAGGAAACACTGCCACTTTAAAAGGACTGTATTATGAACATCTCAACTTAAAAAAAGAAAACATATTGAGGCATCCGGTTACAATGTGCAGTGTCAATGGAAGGGAAAAAAAAAACAGCAGAGCCCCCCCCCTCCATGTTTTACTTTTTTCCCCTCTTTTTTTTACATTTGTTCAGTGTGTTACAATGATCAACAGACATACTGTTTACTGCCAAAGTAAACTAATCCAACTACATAGTAAAATGGTAAACAGTTGCATTTCTATAACCCTTCCAAAGAACTTTACAGTTTGCCTCATTCACTTATTCCCACTCATAGTGATGGTAGTGAGCTACCATGCACTACACTCAGACATGTGGGCAGGAGGAGCTGGAGATTGAACCACAAACCCTGGATGTGGATTAGTGGATGACCGATTCTACTTCCTCAGCCACGGCCGCCAAAACATATTTGGGATATATTGCCCCCATTATGATGACAAAACCTGAATCATCACTGGTTCGGCCAGCTGTTTTTAGAAGCTACATGACAAGATGAGATCATATGTGTAATAAAGGAGCAAAACATTACAAATACTGTGTCAGTTTTAGCCACTAATAACACACATGTTCACCAAAAGTGCTACTTACAAATGATGGTACTTGGTCATTTCTAGAGTACTCACTCTTTTGCTTATATTTTGAATCAGCTGTAAAAAAAAAATTTTTTGAAGTCTATTTTCATAGCAGACAATTTAACTTGTAGTAGCAGAAAAAGCACAGGTACTTCTGACAGCATTAGCAATGGCCCTGTTCTATTTCATTGTCCAAGTACCTAAATAGAATTGAGCCATTCATCATTTACTTTTTTCTTTAGACTACTGAAACATTCACTGTGTCCCAGTTCCATTTGTAACATTTCTTAACAGGTTTAAGTGGTACAGTACGTTCCAAGTACACACTGGAGAAATGAAAACATACTATACTCAAAGAAATTATGCATACATAAATTTTTGTTTGTTTTTTGCAGTGTGCTGCTGATGCACACTATTGTCCCACAATGCAATGCACATAGGAAATGGAGGTGCTACTCCAAGCTGAAAATAAATTTGGGAAAGATAGCGAAAAAGGAGTAGACCTTTAGAAGGTCTGTTTGCTTGGGTAACGTATGCTGATTTCCTATTTATGAACTACAAAAACAGTTTACTACAGAGACAAGCATATAGTACATCTTGTGTACAGTTAGAATGTAATCTGGAATTAGGACATTGCAGTTTACTTATATGCTGAGTCCTGGTCTGAGATTTAGAATCTTAGCTATGGATCTGGAGTAAACAAGTCCTAACCACTTGTGCTGGTAAGCTGCTAGAATTTCACCAGTGTTTAAAGGCCCATATCAAGTGCAATTTGTTGACTCCCAGCCAGCACAAAACAACTCAGTATGTTGCTTAAGATCTAATGTACAATTGCAACTTAAAAGTCAAGCTGAGAACTAATCAGAACTGTCATCAGGCATCTGGTACAACAGTCCACTTTCATCCAAAATCAATAAGGCATTTGACTCCACTCTGGCATTCTGTTACATATTTTAACTATCAAAAGACCACTAGCCACTAACTAGCAGCTCTGCCTGCTCAAAAGTCCTAAACACATTACTAATATCATACCCTTGAAAAGTGAAGATGTGAAAGGACACAGGCTAGACGATAATCAGATCAGATAGATCAGCATAGAGCCCAGAAAAAGGGAGCACTGTAATCAAAATCCTCTCATGAGAAAGGTCTGTGGATTTTTCCAGGAAGATCCCGCAGATGTTTTCTTCTAGATTAGCTTAATGATTAGCTAGCCATAGTTCTATGTATTTTTGTTCTCTCTATAGATTACCAGTACAGGTCCCAGATTGAGAGGCATGGTGATCCAGGGTCCAAAAATCCCAGACAAGTCCCCTCCACCTCTTGGGTCATTATCCCATAGAAGAGAAAAGTCAAAGAGCTTTCAAACATACTCTCACTCTCTCTCTCCCTCCCTCCCTGATACTCTCTCGACACTCTCTCTCTCTCTCTCTCT